>CM066043.1:479039-1885315 GCA_033557465.1 Ichthyophis bannanicus
GTAGGATCCATGACCTCTTCGAACCTACTCTGAGGTGAACCTCCACTGGTTCTGAGGTCAATTCATCTGGCATCTTGGAGCTAGGGAGTCCCATATGTGAAGACTACATTCCTGCTTGTTCCTGGAGATAGCGTAGTTACTCACCTGTAACAGGTGATATCTGGGAACAGCAGGAATTTAGTCTTCACAAACCATCCTCCTCCCCTAGAATTTTAGGTTTTCATTTACTCTCCTTTCTCAGCTACAAACTAAGCTGAAGAGAAGGAGTTGGGAAGGCAGCCATGCAAGTGCAGTGGGGTGCTCCCAAAAGCTTTCCTATTGGACGTTGGGGAGTGCTGCGGGCGCCCCGCGCAGGCTCCTGTGCAGGAACTGACGGTCAGCCGGCATATGTGAATTCAACTAAATTCCTGATGGTTCCCAGAGGGATCATCTGGTGCAGGTGAGTAACCACTTTATCAGTTGTTTTCTTACTTCATTCTCCAATCCTGACTTCCGAACAGTAATTTCGCTCATTCTCTGAAATTAAGAGATTACCAGAGTTCTCTAGGATGTGTGAATTGCAAGGTGGTGCTATTTGTGTTCTTGCCCGGTTGTGATCTATTATGGCCCGTTGGGATTTGACAGAACTCAGGCGAGGGCATTGTAGTATTGTTTTTCTGGTTAAACCATGTCTCAAGGGATTTGCCGCAGCATGATGGCGTTACGTGCTTCCTTTTTGCCAGCTGGCTGGTAATGTCTTCCTGGACGCTTCCTCCATTCCTCCGCTATCATTGGCTCTAGGTGGCTCATGGCAGGCGCACCTGGTGTGGTCGACGAAAATGGAGGTTTATGAAGGGACAATTCAAATGGAAGAGTTTTCAGGAAACACTATATGCTTGGTTCTCTAATGCCGGAAATAACCCAAAATCATAAATTTTTGTTGAAATTTTTCCCGATTCATTTTTTAAGGATACAAATGTACACACCTAAACTAAAGTAATTTTTAAGATCCTAAAAATCAGAGCCTTCCATAGCGTCTACTTCAGTCCCGTCCAGACTTCCCCCTTCAGCAGATTGAGACCTGAGGTCGATGCTAAGCTTTTGGGTGTTAGTTGCAAGTAAAAAAAAACAAGCCCTCATAGATTTCTCCCATCAATGCCAGTATCCCTCAATCTCCAGCAGATGGGACCAGAACTCCATGTAGTCTGGAGCTACACTGAATGGTACATTGCTGTTAAAAAAACACAAAAAACAAGGAAAGACTCACATGGGGTGGGTTTGGTTGATTTTTGCTGGTATTCTTCGGTAATCATGGTTTAGGGCTGCCGTTGGTCAGTCCAATGCTGCCCTGGGAGTCCAATGCTGCTTAGTCAAGTTGCAGGACCTGGGGAGGCGGTGGGGGCCTTGAGGGTCTGACCTTTTGATCCTGAGCACATGTTTCCCACATTCTCTACTTTCAATGGTGTGTGGGGCAGGCGGTTGTTGCTTTAAAATTTTTCTTCTGTGTATATAGCCGTGCACCTTTAATTTCCCTTCCCTCATATTCAACGGTGTTGGCATGACTCTTTTGGGGGGTGCCCCTCTGACGCCTGGGTGTTGTCGGGTGCATCAGCGCTTCATTGTCTGACAGACTCGGTTGTTGCTGCCGCGGATGAGAGCTTCCTGCACTCACAGTGCTGTCTTCCATGTTCGTCTGCTGTGCATGCAGATTGAAGCAAAACCATCTCTTAGCTGCAGGCTTCTGCAGAGCCTGAGAGGCCAAGTTAGGAAATTGGGAGCACTTTTTCAGTCTTTGCCTAAAGAGATGGCGGGGACCGCACAGAACTCAGATGTGACTGCTTCAGTGGAACATGCAGTTTTGGTGGGAACTACCACCATTTTGTCATAAGAACATAAGAAAATAAGATATGCCATACTTGGTCATACCAAGGTCCATCAAGCCCAGTATCCTGAATCCAACAGTGGCCAATCTAGGTCATACGTACCTAACAGTTTCCCCAAAAGACACAGGTTCTGCAATGCTTTGTACTAGTTCAAGCATTGATATCCTGGGTCCCTTCTTAATAATGGTTTATGGACCTTTCCTCCAGGAACTTGTCCAAGATCTTTTTTAAACCCAGCTACACTAACAGCCTTTACTACATCCTCCGGTAACAAATTCCAGAGTTTGATTACACGTTGAGTGAAAAAATATTTTCTTTTATTAGTCTTAAATAGTTTACCCTGTAGCTTCATTGCATGTCCCCTAGTCTTCCTATATTCTGATAACGTAAACAGTCGATCTATGTTTACCCGTTCCACTCCGTTCATTCATTTATAGACTTCTATCATATCTCCCCTCAGCCGTCTCTTTTCCAGGTTAAAGAGCCCAAACCTTTTTAGCCTTTCTTCATAGGAGTATCCTTCCATCCCCTTTAACCATTTTGCTGGCTCTTCTCTGTACATTTTCTAATAACGTTATATCATTTTTAAGATACGGCGACCAGAATTGCACACAATATTCTAGGTGCGGTCTCACCATGGAACGGTATAGAGGCATTATAATATCTTTTGTTTTATTTTCCATTCCTTTCCTTATGATACCTAGCATTCTATTTGCTCTCTTGGCTGCCGCTGCACACTGGGCCGAGGGTTTTAACATGTTATCCACAATGACGCCTAAATCTTTTTCCTGGGTGGTGGTTCCTAATGTGGAACCTTGCATCGTCTAACCATAGTTTGGGTTGTTCTTCCCTAGGTGCATAACTTTGCACTTGTCCACATTAAATTTCATCTGCCATTTTGATGCCCAGTCTTCCAATTTATGAAGATCCTCTTGCAATTTTCCACAATCCTCTTGGGTTTTAACAACTTTAAATAGTTTTGTGTCATCTGCAAATTTGATAACCTCACCCTTTATTCCACTTTCCAGGTCATTTATGATATGTTAAAAAGCAGCGGACCCAGCACAGATCCTTGGGGTACACCCATTATTCACCTTTCTCCATTGGGAAAACTGGCCATTTAGCCCAACCCTCTGCTTTCTATCTTTTAACCAGTTCCTGATCCACAGTAGTACACTGCCTCCTATCCCATGACTCTTTAGTTTTGTCAGAAGTCTCTGATGAGGGACCTTGTCAAAGGCTTTCTGAAAGTCCAGATACATTATATCAATCGACTCACCTTTGTCCACCTGTTTATTCACACTTTCAAAAAAACATAACAGATTAGTAAGACAAGATCTTCCTTGTCTAAAGCCATGTTGGCTGGTCCTCCCATTAGGCCATGACTATCTACATGCTGAGTAATTTTATTCTTTATGATGGTTTCTACCATTTTTCCGGGTACTGACGTGAGGCTCACCGGTCTGTAGTTTTCCCGGATCACCCCTTGAACCCTTTTTTAAAAATTGGTGTTACATTGACGATCCACCAATCTTCAGGTATTAGAGATGATTTTAATGGTAGTTCACAGATTACTAATAGCAGGTCCTGCAATCTCATATTTCAGTTCTTTCAACACCCTTGGTGTATACCATCTGCCCAGGTGATTTGCATACTCTTCAGTTTATCTAATAGTTTGTAATACATCTTCCCGATGTATCGATATTTCCTTCAATTCTTCCATACCTTTAAATACCACTTCTGGCATGGGTAACATCCCTACATCTTCCTCAGTAAAGACCGAAGCAAAGAATTCATTCAGTCTCTCTGCTATCGCCTTGTCGCCTCTTAGTGCCCCTTTAACTCCTCTATCATCTAATGGTCCAACTGACTCTCTCACAGGTTTTTTGCAATGAATGTACTTGAAAAAATCTTTATTTCACGTTTTTGCTTCCGCAGCAAGCTTCTTCTCAAATTTTCTCTTTGCCTTCTTTATCAATGCCTTGCATTTGACCTGGCAGTGCTTATGCTGTTTCCAGGTTTCATCGTTTGGCTCTTTTTTTCCATTTCCTGAAAGATGCTTTCTTGGCAACAACAGCCTCTCTGACCTCACCTTTAAACCATGCTGGCAGTTTTTTTGGACTTCCTTCCACTTTTCTTAAAGCGTGGAATACAGCTGGTCTGGGCTTCCAAGATAGTATTTTTCAATAACACCCAAGCTTGATTTAAGCCTTTAAACCTTTGCAACTGCTCCTTTTAGTTTTTTCTTAACTATTTTCCGCATTTTATCATAGTCTCCCTTTCGAAAGTTAAAAGGTAGTACTGTGGATTTCCTTACTATCCCTCCTCCACTAATTAAATCAAAGGCGATCATGCTATGATTACTATTGCCAAGTGGCCCCAACACCCTTATCTCTTGCACTAGATCTGGTGTTCCACTAAGGACTAGGTCTAATATGGCTTCTTCCTCCCCGCTCGTCGGTTCATGGACCAGCTGCACCAAGAAGCAGTCATTTATGTCATCTAAGAACTTTATCTCCCTAGCATGTACTGCCGTGACACTGATCCAGTCGATACTGGGGTAATTGAAATCGCCCATTATTATTACCGGGCTGTAACTTTTGTTAGTTTCCTTGATTTCTTTGAGCATTTCATCATCCATTTGTTCATTCTGGCCAGGCGGTCGATAGTACACCCCCACCGCCATCGCCTTCCCCTTTTTACATGGAATTTCAATCCATAGAGATTCTACAGCAAATTTTGTTTCCTGCAAAACTTTAATCCTTTCTGACTCAATGCCCTCTCTAACATAGAGCGCAACCCCTCCACCAATTTGATCAGCTCTATCATTACGATATAGTTTGTACCCAGGTATCACAGTGTCCCACTGGTTGTCCTCCTTCCACCATGTCTCTGATATTCCAATCACATCTAACATCTCATTTAGTGCTATATATTCTAACTCTCCCATCTTATTTTTTAGACTTCTAGCATTTGCATACAAGCATTTTAGAGACTGTATTTTATTCATATTAATTTGGCTATTGGTAGACATGGGTAATTTGGGATCTTTAAGCTCTGTCTGCTCCATACTCGAGGGCATTTGGGCTACTTTACTCTTTTTGGAACCTCTCTGCTTTTGGTAGTATCCTTCAAGGATACATTCTTCCGAACCATCTGCTCTTGGGCGACTGTCGGCTTTCCCCTATTATCTAGTTTAAAAGCTGCTCTAATCTCCTTTTAAAGGTTAATGCCAGCAGCCTAGTTCCATCTCAGTTAAGGTGAAGCCCATCCCTTCGGAAGAGCCCCTCCTTTCCCCAGAATGTTCCCCAGTTCCTAACAAATCCAAACCCCTCATCTCTGCACCATTGTCTCATCCACGCATTGAGACTCCGGAGCTCTGCCTGCCTTTTGGGTCCTGCACGTGGAACGGGAAGCATTTCGGAGAACGCTACCCTGAAGTTCTGGATTTCAACTTCCTACTTAAAAGCCTAAATTTAGCCTCCAGAACCTCCCTACCACATTTTCCTATGTCATTGGTACCGACATTTACCAAGACAACAGACTCCTCCCCAGCACTATCTAAGACCTTATCTAGGTGGTGCGTGAGGTCCACTACCTTCACACCAGGCAGGCATGTTATCAGGCGATCCTCACGTCCACCAGCCACCCAGCTATCTACATGCCTAATGATCAAATCACCAACTATAACAGCTGTCCTAACCCTTCCCTCATGGGTACATGGCCCTGGAGAAACTTCCTCGGTGCGAGAGGGTTTTACATCACCATCATTAAGCCAGTTCAGGGTTTGCAGCCAGTGAGAGGAATGAGTTTGCATCCACCATGTTTGGAAACTCTGGTTAATGCTGTTTAAATGTTGTTAAATACTCTCATGTTAAATCTTGTAAAGCACCCACATGTTAAATGAAACCCCAATTGTGATGTCATGTAACCATTTTGATTGTAGGATAAGGTGGTATACAAATCTCTCTAAATAAATAAATAATGCACCTTTCTCCACAGAATACATTTAATGATGCACCCTGGCTTATTGCAGTAAATGTAGCCTGGTACGGCTGTCAGAGGGGGTCCACACTTCCTCCCCTGGGGAGACTATTGGAAGATCGTCCATCTATCCAAAGGGACCCCTCTTCCTAAGTTCTGAGTTCCTTATAAGAAACATAAGATATGCCATACTGGGTCAGACCAAGGTCCATCAAGCCCAGCATTCTGTTTCCAACAGTGGCCAATCTAGGTCATACGTACCTAGCAGTTTCCCCAAGGGACACAGGTTCCACAATGCTTGTACTGGTTCAAGCATCGATATCCTGGGTCCCTTCTTAATAATGGTTTATGGACCTTTCCTCCAGGAACTTGTCCAAACCTTTTTTAAACCCAGCTACACTAACAGCCTTTACTACATCCTCCGGTAACAAATTCCAGAGTTTGATTACACGTTGAGTGAAAAAATATTTTCTTTTATTAGTCTTAAATAGTTTACCCTGTAGCTTCATTGCATGTCCCCTAGTCTTTCCATATTCTGATAAGGTAAACAATCGATCTACGTTTACCCGTTCCACTCCATTCATTAATTTATAGACTTCTATCATATCTCCCCTCAGCCGTCTCTTCTCCAGGCTAAAGAGCCCCAACCTTTTTAGCCTTTCTTCATAGGAGTAGCCTTCCATCCCCTTTACCATTTTGGTGGCTCTTCTCTGAACCTTTTCTAAAATCGCTATATCCTTTTTAAGATACGGCGACCAGAATTGCACACAATATTCAAGGTGCGGTCTCACCATGGAACGATATAGAGGCATTATAATATCTTTTGTTTTATTTTCCATTCCTTTCCTTATCATACCTAGCATTCTATTTGCTCTCTTGGCCGCCGCTGCACACTGGGCCAAGGGTTTTAACAAGGTATCCACATTGACGCCTAAATCTTTTTCCTGGGTGGTGGTTCCTAATGTGGAACCTTGCATCGTGTAACCATAGTTTGGGTTGTTCTTCCCTAGGTGCATAACCTTGCACTTCTCCACATTAAATTTCATCTGCCATTTTGATGCCCAGTCTTCCAATTTATCAAGATCCTCTTGCAATTTTCCACAATCCTCCTGGGTTTTAACAACTTTAAATAGTTTTGTGTCATCTGCAAATTTGATAACCTCACTTGTTATTCCACTTTCCAGGTCATTTATGAATATGTCAAAAAGCAGCGGACCCAGCACAGATCCCTGGGGTACACCACTATTCACCTTTCTCCATTGGGAAAATTGGCCATTTAGCCCTACCCTCTGCTTTCTATCTTTTAACCAGTTCCTGATCCACAGTAGTACACTGCCTCCTATCCCATGACTCTTTAGTTTTGCCAAAAGTCTCTCATGAGGGACTTTGTCAAAGGCTTTCTGAAAGTCCAGATACACAATATCAACCGACTCACCTTTGTCCACCTGTTTATTCACTCCTTCAAAAAAACATAACAGATTAGTAAGACAAGATCTTCCTTGTCTAAAGCCATGTTGGCTGTCTCCCATTAGGTCATGACTATCTACATGCTGAGTAATTTTATTCTTTATGATGGTTTCTACCATTTTTCCCGGTACTGATGTCAGGCTCACTGGTCTGTAGTTTCCCGGATCACCCCTCGAACCCTTTTTAAAAATTGGTGTTACATTGGCGATCCTCCAATCCTCAGGTATTAGAGATGATTTTAATGATAGTTCACAGATTACTGATAGCAGGTCTGCAATCTCAAATTTCAGTTCTTTCAACACCCTTGGATGTATACCATCCGGCCCAGGTGATTTGCTACTCTTCAGTTTATCTAATAGTTGTAAGACATCTTCCCGATGTATCGATATTTCCTTCAATTCTTCCACACCTTTAAATACCACTTCAGTCATGGGTAACATCCCTACATCTTCCTCAGTAAAGACCGAAGCAAAGAATTCATTCAGTCTCTCCGCTATCGCCTTGTCGCCTCTTAGTGCTCCTTTAACCCCTTTATCATCTAATGGACCAACTGACTCTCTCACAGGTTTTTTGATACGAATGTACTTGAAAAGGTCTTTATTTCGCGTTTTTGCTTCCACAGCAAGCTTCTTCTCAAATTCTCTCTTTGCCTGCCTTATCAATGCCTTGCATTTGACTAGCCAGTGCTTGTGCTGTTTCCAGGTTTCATCGTTTGGCTCTTTTTTCCATTTCCTGAAAGATGCTTTTTTGGCAACAACAGCCTCTCTGACCTCACCTTTAAACCATGCTGGCAGTTTTTTGGACTTCCTTCCACTTTTCTTAAAGCGTGGAATACAGCTGGTCTGGGCTTCCAAGATAGTATTTTTCAACATCACCCAAGCTTGATGTACGTCTTTAACCTTTGCAACTGCTCCTTTTAGTTTTTTCTTAACTGTTTTCCTCATTTTATCATAGTCTCCCTTTCGAAAGTTAAAGGGTAGTACTGTGGATTTCCTTACTATCCCTCCTCCACTAATTAAATCAAAGATGATCATGCTATGATCACTATTGCCAAGTGGCCCCAACACCCTTATCTCTTGCACTACATCTGGTGTTCCACTAAGGACTAGGTCTAATATTGCTTCCCCTCTGGTTGGTTCATGAACCAGCTGCTCCAAGAAGCAGTCATTTATTTCATCTAGGAACTTTATCTCCCAGTGTCCTGTTGTGACACTGACCCAGTCGATGCCGGGGTAATTGAAATCACCCATTATTATTACTGCACTGTAACTTTTGCTAGCTTCCTTGATTTCTTTGAGCATTTCATCATCCATTTGTTCATTCTGGCCAGGCGGACGATAGTACACCCCCACTGCCATCGCCTTCCCCTTTTTACATGGAATTTCAATCCATAGAGATTCTACAGCAAATTTTGTTTCTTGCAAAACTTTAATCCTTTCTGACTCAATGCCCTCTCTAACATAGAGCGCAACCCCTCCACCAATTTGGTCAGCTCTATCATTACGATATAGTTTGTACCCAGGTATCACAGTGTCCCACTGGTTGTCCTCCTTCCACCATGTCCTCTGATATTCCAATCATATCTAACCTCTCGTTTAGTGCTATATATTCTAACTCTCCCATCTTGTTTTGTAGACTTCTAGCATTTGCATACAAGCATTTTAGAGACTGTATTTTATTCATATTAATTTGGCTATTGGTAGACATGGGTAATTTGGGATCTTTAAGTTCTGTCTGCTCCATACTCGAGGGCATTTGGGCTACTTTACTCTTTTTTGGAACCGCTCTGCTTTTTGTAGTATCCTTCAAGGATACATTCTTCCGAACCATGCGCTCTTGGGCGACTGTCGGCTTTCCCCTATTATCTAGTTTAAAAGCTGCTCTATCTCCTTTTTAATGGTTAATGCCAGCAGCCTGGTTCCATCCCGGTTAAGGTGAAGCCCATCCCTTCGGAAGAGCCCCTCCTTTCCCCAGAATGTTCCCCAGTTCCTATCAAATCCAAACCCCTCATCTCTGCACCATTGTCTCATCCACGCATTGAGACTCCGGAGCTCTGCCTGCCTTTTGGGTCCTGCGCGTGGAACGGGAAGCATTTCGGAGAACGCTACCCTGGAGGTTCTCGATTTCAACTTCCTACCTAAAAGCCTAAATTTAGCTTCCAGAACCTCCCTACCACATTTTCCTATGTCATTGGTAACAACATGTACCCAGACAGCAGACTCCTCCCCAGCACTATCTAAGACCTTATCTAGGTGGCGTGTGAGGTCCGCTACCTTCGCACCAGGCAGGCATGTTACCAGGCGATCCTCACGTCCACCAGCCACCCAGCTATCTACATGCCTAATGATCGAATCACCAACTATAACTGCTGTCCTAACCCTTCCCTCATGGGCACTTGGCCCTGGAGAAACCTCCTCGGTGCGAGAGGGGTTTACATCACCTGGAGGACAGGTCCTAGTTACAGGATCACTTCCTGTCACACCAGGGTGATGCTCTCCTGTCACGTGACCTCCCTGGCAACAGGGATGCTGCCAGACTGGAGGTGGGACTTCAGGACTATATCCCTGTAGGTCTCGTCTATGTACCTCTCTGTCTGTCTTATGTTTTCCATGTCTGCTACTCTAGCCTCTAGAGAACGGACTCGTTCCCTGAGAGCAGAGAGCTCCTTGCACCTAGTGCACACGTAAGACCTCTGGGAGAAAATCATACATGTGACACTCAATGCAAAAGACTGGAAAGCCCACATCCCGCTGCTGGACTGCTGTCTGCATCTTAGTTTTAAGTTTGTGTTTAGATCTTTAAGTTCTTTATGTACTAAAGGGTGCTATGGATATTTATACCACTAAAACTGTACCTAAGAAGTTTAATATACCTTGTTCACCTGAAGCTTAATTAATCTCAGGTCCTTAGTCTATGACTGATTTGGGTAATGAGCTTCACCTGAGAGCACCTCCTGTCTTTTAAGTTGTGCAAGTACCTATAAAGCTGTGATTATCCCAGGGGAGAGTGGGTGTGGGGAGGGAGGGAGGGATATAACACTTATTAAAAAAGGGCTGCTACACAGTACCTTGTCCTGTGCCGCTGAGGTAAGCTATATTCTGATTTGATTTAAATTATAGCTCTTTGCTGCTACTAGGCTCTAACCTATTAAGAAATTTAAACTACAAGCTCTCTGCTGGATTCTAAATTTAACCAGAAAGCTTTCTTCTGTGTTTTAATTTGAAACTAAAAGTACTTTGCTGATGCTAGGCCCTGAGTGACTATGAAATTTAAACTACAGCTGTCTACTGGGTATGAAAGGTAACCAGAAAGTTCTCTTCTGTGTTTTAAATTGAATCTTAAACTGTTGCTACTAGGCCCTGACTGATTTAACAAAAAAATAGTGGGTTCACAGATTAATTAGCTTTAAAAGAAAAAAAAATTCCTTTTAGAAAAATTCCCAGAAGTATATACTCACAATTTCAGATTTCTCTCCAGAAGTAACAGCCCCCCTTTCTAGTCCTTCTAGTTCCTTGGAGGAAGGTCGAGGCTCCGATCTTTTGTTGGGGTCCGATGAACCATTGGAGGGTCCTTCAGAACTGGAGGAGGAGGCGACCATAGAGGGGCTGTCTGAGCAGCTCCCAGCAGGGAAAGACCCCAACATTGTCAGAGTTTTTTCCGTCAGGAAGAGCTTATGGTTTTATCACACATTCCTTGACTGCTCTTAATCTGTCAGGGACACCCCGACAGAGGAACTGCCCTTGGAGGATCCATTCATGTAGGGCATTAAGATCTCCAAAGTGACCTTTCCACTGCACAGAACCTGAAGAAGATGGTTGACCTCGAGTGGGAGGTGCCTAAGGCAGGTCTCAGAGGCAGCATGGCGAGGCAGTCTCTTCTAAAGAGTTAGCCATGTTAAAGTTGCCCAAAGTTGATACGTTGGTCACAGTTGTGACTATAAAGACTACTATACCCATAGAAGGAGGGGGTGGCCTTGAAGGATCCGCAGGATAAAAAGTTGGAAAACTTGTTGAAGCAGGCCTTTGAAGTCAATGCTTTGGCACTTCAGGCTTCGATCTGTTGAGCTTACGTGGTGCGTATGTGTATGTGATGGTTGCAGGCCCTAGGGGGCTCAGAGACAGAGGCTATTCCAGGGCTACTGGACACAGCTCAGCTGGAGTCAGGTGCAGCTTACCTGACTGATGCCTTCTGATGCTGCGGGCCACTGCTAAGGTTATGGAGTCAGTAGTCACGGCCCAGCGGCTCCTCTGGCTCCAAAACTGGGCAGCAGATGTCTCCTCCAAGCAGCATCTGGCCAAGCTTTCCCTATAGGGGTAAGTTATTGTTTGGTGCAGATCTAGAGCAGCTGGCGAAAGAGTTGGGGAATGCTAAGCTGGTCAAGTTGCCGGAGGACAAGCCTAAGACTCCCAAGGCGATGCCGGCCTCTCAGGGTCAGAATCGAAATTCCAGATGCTTTAGGGCCTCACATTTTTCCCCCTACCAAAAGCCAAAATACCCCTCAAGGGGGGCAGCTCTTTCACGGAGTCAGAGATTCCAGTTGGGATTTCTTCCCTAGTTCCGGTGCCCACCCTAAGAAGTCACAATGAATCACGGAAGACCCAGGTGGAGAGCATGCCGATGGGAGGTCGGCTTCAGCACTTTTACTCTCTGGATCCAGATCACCACTGACCAATGGTTCTTGGAAGTAATTCCAGAGGGAGATGTGTTAGTTTCCTCACCCCCTTCCGGATGCCTTACTCGTCTCACCCTGCAAGGCAACTGCCAAGAGGCAGGCAGTCAGAGACCCTATTTCGGCTGCTAAGACTTCAAGCAATGGTGCCTGTTCCGGTAAACCAATTAGGCCAAGGTTGATACTCAATCTTCTTTGTGGTTCCCAAAATGAAGGGGGCCTTCTGTCCTATCCTTGACCTGAAGCATGCCAATCAGGTGCTGCGTGTACCTCACTTTCGGATGGAAATGTTGCACTCAGTCATCGTGGCAGTGCGCTGGGGGGAGTACTTGAGTGCTATAGACCTCATGGTGGCATATTTGCATGTTCCCATTCAGCCAGATCATCAGAGATTACTTAGATTTGCAGTGCCCATGGGCCATTTCCAGTTTCAGGCCCTTCCATTCGGTTTGGCCACAGCTCCTCGCACCTTCATGAAGATCATGGTGTTGGTTGTGGCCTCTCTGCAAAGTCGATCTTGGTTCATCCCTATCTGGATAACTGGTTGATATGGGCAAAGTTGTGGGCGGGAACAAGCAGGCTAAGCGACAGGCCCTCAGTATCCTTCAGAGCCTTGGTTGGGTGGTAAATGTGACCAAAAGTCATCTTACGCCCTTTTAACTTCCTCTACCTTAAAGCCTGCTTCAACACAGTACTGGGGATGGTGTTTCTGCCAGAAAAGCAAGTTTGCCAGTTTTTGAGACAGCACACTCAATCTGCATGGCCTTATCTACAAATATTGGGGTCCATGGTGGTGCTACTGGATGGTGCTTTGGGCAAGAGGGCATATGTCTCCTTCAGAGTGTTGCTGTCATGATGGTTGTTGCAGCAGCATTCCCTGCACTGGAGGCTCCTTTGCCCGTTGGAGGTCCACAGCAGACTGGTTTGGTGGCTGAATGATTCCAATTTGTCCAGAGGGATGTCAGTGGATACTGGTGACAACAGATACCAGTCTCTCCAGTTGGGAAGCTTATTGCCTTGCGCAGGTGGCTCAGGGTTGCTGATTGGAGGATCAGCACAGTGGTCCATCAATCACCTGGAAATACAGGCCTTTCGGTTGGCTCTGTAGAGGTTTCTCCCTCTGGTATGGCGTCGTGTAGTGAGGGTCCTTTCAGACAATGCGACCATGGATGGTGGCCTATATCAATCGCCAGGGTGGCACAGGCAGCATACTCCTGGTGGAGATTGCTCTGCATCTTCAGTGGATAGAAGCAAATCTTCTGCAGTTGTCAGTGGCACATGTGGCAGGGAAAGAAAATGTGCAAGCAGATTTTCACAGTTGCCATCGACTGGACCCAGGTGAGTGGTTTCTGGAGCAGATGGTCTTCCACAGTTTGGTTCAGCAGTGAGGGCTACCAGTGATGGACTTGATGGTGACCACAGACAGCGCCTGAGTGGAGTGGTTTTTCAGTCATCGCATGGAATGAATGTCCAAGGGGCTTGATGCATTAGACAAGGTGTGGCCCAGAAAAGGCCTTCTCTTTGTCTCCCACTGTGGCCTCTAATAGGGTGAGTGGTGCAGTGCATTGAGGCACATTGGGGCGTTGCAGTGCTCATAGCACCAGATTGGCCTCAAAGGCCATGGTATGTGGATCTAGTTCAGCTAGCAGTGGACAAACCATGGAGGTTACCAACCAGACCCAACCTGCAGTCACAGGGTCCAATTCTGATGCCCCAGGTAGATCGATTCTTGCTTATGGCTTAGCTCTTGAGAGGGTGCTCCTGACTAAACATGGCTACTCCACCACAGTGATTGCTACGTTGCTGAAGGCTAAGCGGCAGTCTGCCTCACCACGTATGTTTGGGTATGGTAAATTTTCAAGACCTGGTTTGCAGAGCGGGACCATCCCTTGAAGGCCTCTCTGCCAGATATCTTCACCTTCCTGTGGACTGGAATGGCTATGGGCTTGGCTCTGAATCCTTTGAGAGTACAGATCACCACCTTGGCTTGTTACCATGGACATATGCAAGGCATCTCACTGGCTTCTCACCCAGATGTGGTGCATTTCCTCAGAACGGTTAAGCAGTTGAGTCCTCCGCGCAGTCTGCTAGTGCCTTCGTGGGATGAATCTAGTATTGTCCACTCTGGCGGAGGCTCTCTTTGACCTTTTGGCTCAGCTTCTTTGAAGGACCTCACCTTAAAGGCAGTTTTTCTCATAGCTAGTTGCTCAGCGTGCCAGCTATCCATCTTGCTGTGAGCCCTACTTGATCCTCTCCAAGGACAAGGTCGTCCTGTGCACCGTTTCCAGCCTTTCTGCCCAAGGTGGTTTCTGATATCCATCTCAATCAGACAGTTGTCTTGCCCACCTTTCCAGTACAGAGAGATGGTATGCTCCATCGCCTGAACGTGTGCAGGACTATACGCTGCTATCTGAAGCAGACTGCCCCATTTTGGTAGACTGATCGGTTGTTCATACTGTTTGGGGGTCTGCATAAGGGTGAGGCAGCCTCCAAGGCCACCATTGCCCATTGGTTGAAGGAAGAGAGAGGATCAGCCTACATCTTGCGCGGTTAGCCGCTGCCAGTGGGGCTATGGACCTATTCTGCCAGAGCACAGGCAGCATCCTGGGCAAAGTGTGAGTTAGTCCCGCCGGTGGATATTTTTAGGGCAGCTAGGTGGGTGTCCCTGCATACCTTTGCTCGTCATTATCGGTTGAATCTGCAGTCGTGGTCCAATACGCGGTTCAGTTCCCAGGTCTTGCAGATTGGGCTTGCCGGTCCCGCCCTGTTCTGAGTACTGCTCTAGTACATCTCAAGAGCCTGGACTGGACTGGAGGGACGCTATGGAAGGCAAAATTAGTTCTTACCTGCTAATTTTTCTTTCCTTTAGTCCCTCCAGTCCAATCCAGAACCCACCCATTCTTGTATGGTAGTGATGCAAGCCCAGTTCAGGATGTAAGCATTTCTAAGAGGCTTGCTCACGTTCCCCCATAGTTAGCGGGGAGGCTGGTCTGGAACCTAAGGATTTAGTTCTGAGGATTCCTGCAGCCGGCTACAGCCTTGGTTCTCGTGGACTGTTTATTTTCACCATGTTTGTTGTAGGGAGAAGTGTACATAGTTGGTTTGACTTAGTTTCTTAGAAGGGAGTTGTTTGTTCTTAGCTGCTTTGTCAGGGGAATACTAGTTTGATGGGAGGAGTGCAGGCTCCTTGTACTGTGACATCACCAAAAGCTAGTATGCTCATTCTCCATCTGCTAGAGGGGGGGCAGAACCCAGGAGTCTGGATGACTGGAGGGACTAAAGGGAAGAAAATTAGCAGATAAGACCTAATTTCGCCTTACTTCACCTATGTTTAGGTGCAAAGTTAAGTGTCTAGTGTTAGAAATCAGCACTTATGTCCTAAATTATTCTCCTGACTTTACCCTTCCTATTTCTACCCCTATCCTACTCAATTTTAGTCTTCTAAATGTAAGTGAAGACTATTTCTTAGAGTATGGCACCTACATGGTTTCCTACAACGTTCTCCTTAACCAGCTGCTACCTACCAACTTTGCAGTACACTCATGCCATAGAAACGGCAAACAAGGGGGGGAGTACTTGCCATCACCAAAACGAACCTCCAGTTCCACATGAGCAGCACAATCAGTACAGACACCACACTCACCATAACCAACAAGCTCTGCTCGATCAACCTGTTATACAGGGCCCTGTCAACAGACACAGATACCCTCTCAACAATAATCGACCTCGCCTCCTGCTCCTAATGCCCAAGCACACCAAACTGGGTCCTAGGAGACTTCAATCTGCCCTCCTTGCAAGACGCCCAGGCCTCAGCTTTCCTCGATGCTCTGGAAGAACTAGGATACAGGCAACTGGTCAATGAATCCACCCATGTTAAAGGAGGCCTACTGGACCTGGTTTTCACCCCACAGACTACCTTCAATGGAACCAACACCCCTATGGTGTCCACTACCACAGTCCCCTGGTCCGACCACAAGCTGATCACATTCCAAATACCCCTACCCGACAAATCTCAAAAGCATGCCAATAGGGTCGGCAACACCGCCAACACAGCTCCACGTAGGGTTCAGGCTTTTGACACAGTCTTAAACCAAACCCGCACACTCCTCGCCTCGACAACACACGATCCTGAGGAGATGGTTCTCAACTGGAATAAAAGCCTCAGCTCAATGGCTCTACGCCTACCTTCAAATAAACCGCCAGGGAAACGGGCCACCGCACCTTGATACTCCACCGAGCTCAGATCATCACTCACCCTCCTGAGGAAGCTGATGACCGGCAGACATATAACTTTCAATTGGAGAAGCACCGCCAAGCAGTTACAGAGAGCATGAAAAGATTCCACACGGACGCACTAAAGGTCTTTGAACAAACCCCATGACCTGTTCGCACTTGTTAAGAACCTAACAAGAGAACCAGCACCTGAGCAACCAAGTGAGATACACCCCCAAGAATTTTCAGATTACTTACAATCAAGCTTTGCAAGACAAATAAGTCCCTGGAAACCTACCATCGCACTCGAGCCAAGATATCTATCACCCCTGGCCATATTCTCCACGCCATCCAAGAAACATATTGAAGATACCATTGCTGTGATCAACAGGACCACCGCACAAACCGACCCTTGTCCTGCTTTCTGGATAAAGGAGTTATGAGCAGACCTCAGCCCTTTTATAGCCAGGCTCATGGACCGTTCCTTCACAACAGGCACATTTCCCCAATCTCTTAAACGCACCTCCATCAGACCGCTTCTAAAAAACAGCAAGCTCGACCCAAAGAGGGCAGACTCATATCGACCGATATCAAGCATACCACTTCTGGCCAAAATTATTGAAAAAGATGTCCAAAGACAGATTCAAGAACACATCGAAGCATCCATTCCCCTCAATCCCTGCCAACAAGGTTTTAGAGAGGCACATGGTGTTGAAACACTCCTCACCACGCTCTTTAACAACATAACGCTGGAATTGACAACATCCGTCAAAGGTGCGTTCTCATGTTCATGGACATAGCAGCCGCTTTCGATTCAGTAAGCCACAAGCTCCTCCTGCGACGTCTCAAGGAGAAGGGAATATGTGACACAGCACTTGAATGGTGTAAGTCGTATCTCTCGGATAGATGGCAGCACATACGATCAGGGACCTCAACATCAGAACCATTCCACCAGAATCAAGGTGTCCCACAAGGATCTTCCCTCTCTGCGCTGATGTTCAACATATACATGCAGCCAATATGTGACATCATACGGTCTTTCAAGGTGAACTGCTGAGTAATACGCTGATGATGTCCTCCTTTATATGCCAGTCTCGACTGACAACCCAGACCTCTCCCCACTGACAGACTGTTTCAATGCCGTATCCATCTGGCTCCAAAACCAAAATCTTCGAATTCAACATAAGAAAACAGAGGTCCTATTCATCACAAGAAATACAAACTTCATCACACCACCATACCTGAAGGTCAAGGAAGCTGAACTTCTAACCAAACCCTCTATCAGATACCTCGGAGTCACCTTAGACCAGCGACTAGACATGAAGACGCACATAAGCAATATAGCAAGAGCAGTATACCATAAGATCCGATCTCTCCGGCATCTACGCTTCCTGCTTGAACCGGATGACCTGCGGACAATCTATCAAGCACTGATCATACCGCATTTTGACTATGCAAATGTCATACTTCAGGGTCTCCCTCAGTCCACTCTGCACCCGCTACAGCTCGCGATGAACTCAGCAGCAAGAGTTCTTCAGGGAACATCCAGGAGGGACCACATAACGCCCATCCTGAAACAGCTTCACTGGCTCTCCATTCAAGGCAGGCTCACATTCAAAACCTTACTGCTGACTTTCAAAGCCATCAATGGGCTCTCCTCCTCATCCCTAACAGAGCTCATAAAGAGCAACCCCCCTACCAGATCCAGAAGAGCAGCAGCGGTCAACACACTAATAATCCAGAAAGAGATAACCCAGTCCACCCAGGCAACAGTAAACAGCTTTCAAATTCTGTGCACCTAAATGTTGGAACACCTTCCCACCTAGCATCCGGGCAATCCCCGACTTAGTCCAGTTTAGGAAAGCGTTAAAACATCACCTCTTCCTCTTGTATTACCCAGAAGAATGTACCACCACAGCCCCAGCAACTAGCTAGCCGACGCAGTACAATGAATCCTCTATATTAGTTTGTCAAGATGTAAATAGTTACCCAATATGTAAATAGTTACCCAGGTTTGACCCAAGTTCATGTACTGGTTCATTGTAAACACAGCTACAGAAATGTGTAAGTTTTGATGTTCTATGTAAACTGCACTGATGCGGAATAGCGCAGTATATAAGAGAATGTAAATAAAATAAATAAAAATAATATCAACCTTTTGGCATCAATTCCAAGCATGCTTTAATTTTGTCATTGTTTTGGCTGCTAACACTTCTGCTGGAAAACTCTTTCAGGTGCTTATCACCCTCATGGTGCAAAAGTGTGTTCTCTCATTCCTTTTCGAGCCTCTGTTCCTTCAGTGTTTAAACGAAGACCTCTAGTCTAGGAGCTTTTATTTCTATGGAAAACACTATGTTCTGGTACTCTTTTGAAGCTGAATAGATAATTAGGAGGACAATTTTCATAGTCATTGACATGAGTAAAAAGCATTTTATCCACATAAACTGGTTCTCTGAAACATTTCCTTAATGCTTTATTGAGGAAAATCTTGAGCTCCAAGGAGTATAAACTGGAGACTTTGTTCATGAGAGAGAAAGGGGGAAAGGGAATTAGCTTAGACCTTTTCAGTAGCAGCTCAAGGCAAGTTACCTCTTCCCGAATCCCAGTTCCTAGGCTAGGATGGCAAACTCTTTCCAAACAGTTTGTGGGGAGGCTACAATATTGGGGTCCAATATTCAGCAGCGATAGCTGAACTTTTAGACCTGGATATTCAGCGCCAAGGTCATATCCGGTCACCAGCATTGTGAGGTTCAACGCAGCTGCATTATTTGATTAGCATAATAATGAGTTACTTTGCATCTTATTATGTGCTAACTTACACTGCCTTAAACTAATGTGTGTTATGATGAAATAATGCATGATTTTCCCATTTAACATGCCCTCCTTCATATTCTTTTCCCACAAAGATTTTCTCATTCTGCAGATGAATCTCTTGATCGTAATTTATCATTAAATTCATTTATCATGTTCTATGTTTCTATAAAGGTAAAAGGGACTATTGTAATATAGAAGGGCAGACTAGATAGGCCATGTAGTCTTTTTCTGCCAACATGTTTCTATGTTTCATTTTGCTTCTTGTGTAAACTTCTCAGAAGTGGCAATTGATCCTTTTAAATGAGGAAATGAAAAGCAATAGATACGAAAAGGGAAGAAGAGATGTAGCTGGAAGATAAACAACCCTCCTTTTGACATAATTTAAAATAATAAGTATGAATCTTCTCTTGAATATAATTAATACACCATGTTTGTTTCCTTGCAGTGACCTGCACCTCTCTCTGTAGGAATGGAGGGACGTGCCAGCCTTCAGGAAACTGCTCGTGTTCTGCAGGCTACATTGGGAGATTCTGTGACACTGGTGAGCTCCAAAGATGTATTTTTAATTCTACCTCCAGCTTAGGGCAAGTGTGTAAGTGTATCATACACACAGACACACACACACACACACACACATGCACACTGTGCCCTTCTTCCTTACCGTCAGCTCAAGACAACTACATTATGTACACACATTGTGCTTCCCCTTCACCTCCAGTAGAACCCCATGCTTATGTCCACAGTCAGCTTACATTGTGTTCCCTTGCTGGCCCTGGGGCCGGATAGACAGAGCCATTAGCTTCATGGCTCACTAGTGAGCCAAGACAAGAAGGAGCTGAGCAGATCTCCAGGAACAAGCAGGAATGTAGTCTTCACATATAGGGTATCGTCGGTACCTACAGAGCCTGCACGAGAACTCTCCCCAGCATCCAATAGGAACGCTTTTGGGAGCATCCCTCAGCACATGTGCGCTGCCTTCCCACCTTTCCAACTGTCCCTCTACAGTTCTTCGATTTCCGCGGAGCCGACAGGACACATCCCTGTCGCCACAGAAAATTTCTTCTTTAATCCTGTTTTCTTGTGGTCGCGTTTGCCTACGCATGACGCCTACCGGTACAGCTGGTTCTTTTCTTTTCTTCTAAAGAAAAAAAAAATTCTGAATTGTTTCTCTTCAGAAACTTTTCTTTTTCGGTGCCAGGTGCCATTTTGGGCACTAAGCCCCATTTTCCTTAAAGATGGAAAAAACCAGCTAGTGGTTTTAAAAAATGCACTAAGTGTGGCGGTACCATTTCCGTCACTGACACCCATGACTGGTGTCTTAAATGTTTAGGCCTTGACCATTCTCCATATGAGTGTCTCTCTTGTATGGGAATGACTAAAAGAGGAAGACAGAACCGGGCTGCAAAGCTTGGTACAATCTTTTCTTCAGATGCCAGGTCCATTGCATCAACGTTTTCAAGAGCCTCTTCTTCCTCCCGTGGATCTCAGGTAACTAAACATAAAAGCCGGTCCTCAAAGGGTAGCTCTCCTGCTAAGCATCGAGAGGCCATTGGCATTGCCCTTGAGGGAACCACACTGGCAAAACAGCCCCGGCGGGAGGCTTCGGCCTCCAAAGCATCAACGGGGTTCCAGGATGTTCTCGAGGCCTCGGCCTCAACAGAACTACTGGTGCCATGCTCAGGGGTTCCGGCCGCCTTCCCCAGTACCAACACCCAGGCATCGGCAGCGTCGATAGACCAGAGATTCCTCGCTATCGAGTGCAGTATTGCAGCTCTCCTTACAGCTGGGGTACCGTTGACACTGATGGTTCAATGGGCACTGGCACAGGTACCGATGCCGGTACTGGCACAGATACTGGTACCGGCCCCGGTGGGAATTCTTCCCATGCTGTCTTTGCCGGGCATCGAAAGATCGGTACCGGATCAACTGGTACCGACTTCGATCGATACCGGGACCGTGCCTTAAATGAACATCGTGATCAGAGATACTTCGAATCCTCCAATTTCGATGACTCTGATAGTTCTGCCTGCCGGTACCAGAGTTTCTCTCCCGGAAGACTCTTCTTCTCCCCCAACGCAGAAAGTCACATCCGGAGGGACATGTCTTTTCAGGATTTTATTTGTGATGTTGCCAAAGGCCTTTCAATCACGGTAGCTCCTAAAAAGGAACCTAGAGCAAAGGAATTGGAAATTCTCCAATATCCTAAGGCTCCAAAGGAGGCAGCCACTCTGCCCATTCATGAAATTCTTCATGATCTGATGCTCAGAATGTGGGAGACACCTTTGACCACATCTCCTCATTCTAGGAGGCTTGATACCATATATCGAGTTCCACCATGTCCTGGATTTCAAAAGACTCAGCTGCCACACCATTCAATGGTAGTGGAGTCAGCCATGCGTAGGATGAAAAGTGCAAAGAGACATGCATCCAATCCTCCAGATCGTGAATGCAGGACTCTTGATGCATTTGGATGTCAAACTTTTCAGCCTTCCATGCTTTCAGCTAGGATCAGCTCATATATTTTATATATGGGAATGTTCCTCAAAGAGGTCACAGGAGATTTGGAGCTTATGAGCCCACTTCTCCCAGATGACAGACAAGACTTCCTTACGCTTGTCAGGCATGCTCAAGATGTCTCCAAGTTTGTAAATCGTGCAGCCTTTGACTGCTTTGAATGCATCAGCAGAACCTCTGCTATTGCCATTGGTGCACGATGGATTGCCTGGCTTCAGGCATCAGACTTGGAGATTTGGGTACAGGATAAATTAGACAACATCCCTTGCACAGGAGAAAACCTCTTTGGCAAGAATTGGCAGGAAAAGGCTAATGAGATAGATGCTGACAATATCACCTTAGATAGATTGTCAAAATCTACAGCCACTCCAACCAAAAAGAAACCCTATAAAAAACCCTCTTTCAGCAAAAAGAGGAAGTTTTATCCATCCTATACCCAGCAAAGCCAAGCTCACGGCCAAGTTGCCCAAAGGGGACAACAGCAATTTAAACAGCAAAAGAAGCCAAAAGGCCCGAGAGCTCAACCAGCTCCGCAGGTTCAGCCCCCTCAAGAGCTTTGACTCCTTCCTAGAGAGCTTAGCCTTCCTGCCTCTGAGGGGTTCAGAACCCCTAAATATTCAAGGCAGGCTGTGTCATTTTGCCAACAGATGGCACCAAATATCAGCAGAAAGTTAGACTCTGTCCATTGTAGGAGAGGAGTACAAGCTTCATTTTCACAGCATGCCACCTCCTACAATCCTAAGGCAGTTCAATTCCCAGACCTCTGCAGACAATCTGCTGAATCACGAGGTCTCGACACTTATTGCCCAAGGGGCAATAGAGGAAGTACCCATCATCCAGCAGGGTACAGGGTTCTACTCCCCCTATTTTCTTATTCCAAAGAAAACAGGGGGACACAGACCCATTCTAGACCTCAGAGAATTGAACAAATACCTGTTCCGAGAGAAGTTCAAAATGATTTCTCTAGGAACTCTTCTGCCATACCTTCAAAGTCAGGATTGGCTTTGCTCTCTAGACTTAAGGATGCATATACTCACATTCTGAT
The DNA here is from genome assembly GCA_033557465.1 of Ichthyophis bannanicus. Taxonomy (NCBI): domain Eukaryota; kingdom Metazoa; phylum Chordata; class Amphibia; order Gymnophiona; family Ichthyophiidae; genus Ichthyophis; species Ichthyophis bannanicus. The sequence goes on from CM066043.1 coordinate 501,607, forward strand.
CCATCCAGATCACAGGAAATTCTTATGATTCCTTTTCAAGGGAAAACACTTCCAGTACACGGTTCTTCCCTTTGGTCTGGCTTCCGCACCAAGAGTTTTCACGAAATGCATGGCAGTAGTAGCTGCATTCCTGCGAACCCTAGGGATATACCACTAGGCCACTCCTCCACTTCCCTTCCTTGGACGACTGGCTCATTCGAGCCCCACGAGTGCAGAAGCCAGCTCTGCACTGTCTCGCACAATGTGAATCCTCCAATACTTGGGATTGGTAATAAACTTCCCAAAATCCCAACTTGTTCCTTCCCAATCTCTGGAGTTCATAGGAGCCTGTTTAGATACCAGACAGTGAAGTGCTTTCCTTCCACAGGCCCGGTGTCTTCGCATAGTGCAACTAGCTTCTCAAGCAGCAGGAAAATCCTCCCTAACTGCTCCAGAACTGATACAGTTACTGGGACACATGGCATCCACAGTTCATGTAGTTCCCTATGCTCGCCTCCACATGCGAGCAGCCCAGTGGACCCTATCCACACAGTGGACACAGGACATCTGTCAGACAAGATATCAAACTCTCATCGACTGATCTTGTCCCTTCAATGGTGGCAATCACTGGAGAATCTTTTAGTGGGGTCTCCTTTCCAACAGTCCCTATTCCAGGCCACCCTAACAACAGATGCATCACAGATGGGTTGGGGAGCACACCTGCATCATCTCTCTACCCAGGGCACCTGGTCTCCACAGGAGGCTTGTCTTCACATAAACCTCCTACAATTAAGAGCAATCTATTTAGCTCTTCGAGTATTCCATGCCCAGCTCAGCTACAAGACAGTCCTAGTCCAAATGGACAATCAAGTAGCCATGTTCTATGTGAACAAGCAGGGCGGAACAGGCTCTCTGTCGTTATGCAACAAAGCTTTACGACTTTGGGCCCTCGCCAGAGAGCATCAAATCCACCTTCTCGTGGTATATCTTCCAGGCATTCAAACCTTTAGGCACAAAAACTCAGCCGAGTACTGCTGCCTCATGAATGGTCTCTCCACCTAGACCAGGTGACAATGATATTTCACATCTGGGGGACTCCAGACATAGCTTTTTGCACGTCCACTGTATGCCAAACGTCCCCGGTTCTGTTCCAGGATTCCAGCTCACAATTCCCAGGCAAGAGATGCCTTCCTCCTTCACTGGGGTCCGGACTTCCTCTATGCCTTCCCACCTATTCCCCTCATCCCCAAAACACTCTTCAAGCTTCAGAGAGACAGAGGTCATATGATCCTCATAGCGCCACGGTGGCCACGCCAAACGTGGTATCCTCTGCTTCTACATCTCTCTCAAGCTGCGCCTCTGGAGTTAGGGTGTGCTCCAGATCTCCTTTCTCAAGAGAGCGGGACCCTGTGGCACCCGAATCCCCAGTCCCTGCATCTCACGGCCTGGTTGCTGAAAGCTTAAATCTTCAGGATCTCAGCCTTTCCCAACAGGTAAAGGATATCCTTCAGGCTTCTAGAAAACCTTCCACAAGACGATCTTACATCTTCAAGTGGAAATGTTTCACTATATGGTGTTCCCAGAAGGGGTTAAACCCCCTGGTGATACCTTTGGATGCGATACTAGAGTATCTACTTCATTTATCAATTTCTGGTCTAAAGACCAATTCAGTAATAGTTCATCTTAGTGCAATTGTAGTTTCCTATAAGCCTCTAAATGGACAACCAATTTCCTCTTATATCCAGATTTATGAGAGGTCTTCTGTTAACAAAACCTCCCATCAAACCACCACCAGTGGCATGGGATATAAATATAGTTCTCGGGCAGCTCATGAACCTTTGAACCTTTAGCCACTACTACCCTGAAGGTTTTGTCCTGGAAGGTAATCTTCCTAATTGCAATCACCTCTGCACGTCGCATTAGTGAATTGCAAGTGTTAGTGGCTGATCCTCCTTATACTAGGTTTCACCATGATACTAGAACTCATCCACAATTTATGCCAAAGGTGGTTTTGCCTTTTCATTTAAATCAATCGATTTATCTTCCTGTATTCTTTCTGAGGCCTCATGCCTTTAATGCAGAGAAGAACCTTCACACTTTGGACTGTAAAAGAGCCTTAGCTTTTTATCTACAAAGAACACAGCAACATAGAAAGTCTTCTCAACTTTTTATTGCTTTTGATGCTAGTCATTTGGAACTTCCAGTCCCCAAGAGGACTTTATCCAAATGGATTTCACAATGCATATTCTTTGCTTATGAGAGTAAGAGTCTTCCTCTTCAAGGCCATGTCAGCCTCTATGGCTAACCTTCACTCTGTGTCTATTGATGACATTTGTCGAGCAGCCACCTGGGCTTCGGTACATACCTTTACAGCCCACTACTGCCTAGATAAAACCTCTCGTCGGGATGCCTTCTTTGGCCAGGCTGTTCTTCAAAATCTCTTTCAAACTTAATACAACTCCTACCCACCAACCCTGGTAGGATGCCAGAGATCCATGGGAGGAAGCATGGCCCACCTTACTATAGGTGGCAGCTCCCTGGGGTCATCTCCCTGGCATCTTCAGCTACGGAGTCCCCATATATGAAGACTACATTCCTGCTTGTTCCTGGAGATAGCGTAGTTACTCACCTGTAATAGGTGATCTCCGGGAACAGCAGGAATTTAGTCTTCACAACCCACCCACTTCCCCTAGGAGTTGTCTCTCTATCTCTACCGAAGAGGGACAGTTGGAAAGGCGGGAAGGCAGTGCGCATGTCTGAGGGATGCTCCCAAAATCATTCCTATTGGACGTTGGGGAGTGTTCCCGTGCAGGTACCGACGATACCCTATATATGAAGACTAAATTCCTGCTGTTCCCGGAGATCACCTGTTACAGGTGAGTAACTACGCTGAACTGTGCCATGCCCCAGGAGAATGGCGGAGGAAGAGAAAGGATGGAACCATGGACTATGCAGAGCTGGTGCTAAAACAATTTCAGAGTGCTGCTGAGCGGTCAGCAGGAAATGGTGAAGAGTTTCTGGGCCAGCCAACACTACAGGAAGATGGGTGCAGCCAGCTAACCTATCATTGCTCCTACCCTCCAGAATTGGAATGAAGGGCCCGATATTCAAAGGGATTAATGTAGTTGGAAGACTTGCTAGCCGTGTTACCCCCCTTGGCCGGGATCTTCAGTGGCACTTACATGGTTAGTACTACTGCATATCGGCGGGTGCTGCCACTGCACACCCCCAGTGCTAATCAGTTATCATTGGGTCGTTCCGGGAACGGCACCCAGTAATAATCAAGCAGCAGCGATATTGAGCCGCTACCCAGTAATCACAACACAACAAAAGTCAGGCACAGTAAAGACTGGTCTTACTTTTGCCGCTGAAGCTAACCATGCAATCTGAGTATTTGGTGCTGGGACCCAGATATGGCCCTGGCATTGACTATCCAGGTCTAAAGTTCAGTGGCAGAGGCTAGTTGCTTTAACAGCACTAGCCACCGCCACTCAATATCGGGCCCGAAAGGAGTGGAGGCTAATTTGCATCTGGAGTCCAGCCCCTGTATGGCCCCACAGAATTGAGGCGTACAGCAGTAGACCCAATTCTGATCCCGTGAGGGCATCTAGCCTCCATGGGATCAGAATCGGGTCTACCGGCCTATAAGTGCAGGCTGGGCCCTGATTCTGAAGGGTCACACGCCCTACATATCCCTGGCTAACTGTCAGGCTCTTGAATGGAGCCGCGATACCATGGCGTCCCGATGCCATAGCACCACAGCTCAATTAAAGAGCCGCAATTGCCAGCCATGGAACAGAACTCCCCTTTCCCCACAGCCCGATCACTGATCTGGCCTACCATGGCCAAGATCGAGCTGTGGGGAACCCACTCCACCCCATCACCTTTTTGCCGCTACAGTCCTTTGCTGACCTCTGACATCCAGGACTTATTCCACCTCCGAGGTAGAATAAGTCCCCCGTCTAGAAGGCTGACCCAGGACGTACAGGGCTGAACTCAGAATCGGCCCTGTACATCCGGGAAGACAGCCCGCCCACGCACTGCCCTCGTTCCACCTCCCGCCCCCGTCTAAGGCTCTCTGTACAACCCCGCTGTTCGTACAGGGAGCGTTGCATGGGGACAGCAAAGGGGATGAATAGGGGGAATGTACATCCCCACTATTTGTGCCTCAAAATGACCCCCATAATATGTAAAATGCTTGAAAAGCTGGTATGTTCACTTCCCTAGATTGCTTATACAGCTGAAAGGTGGATTTAATTGCACATTATTAGCTGACAGACAACCTGAGTGAGGCATTAGGAATGGAAATGGCATCATACTTCCCCTGGACACTTTCTTATTGCGTGTGGATGTCCAGAGTGAGAAGGCAGCCATTTAGTTTAATGCGGGGTTTCACAACCATGTCCTAGTGACCCCAGAGCTAGACAGATTTCATGACATAAATATGCATATACATTTATCATATGAATATTTGTTGGAGATATCATATTTGTATGTGATAACAAATTGTGTGTTTTTTGTTACCTGCCTCAGCGATTGTGCGGGATATAAATCCTTTTTAAATAAAATGAATAAATATCATGATAACCCAACTGGCCAGGGGATCACTAGCCCTTCTGCTTCCAATGATCCATTCAGAAGTTCTTAAAGGATCCATTATTTTGGGACGAAGTGACAGCTCCAATAGAGCATCTTTTGGATTCTTTAAGAACTTCTGAATGGGTGTTTGGAAGCAGATGTTTTGATAAATTGATGGTACAAATAAGTGTTGCTGATATCTGAATGCAGAACTCTGATAAAATATGAGTTTGAAACATAGCACTGTCGAGAATAATTTTGATGTGAACATTGTGAAGTGAATTGGAGGCCAGCTTGATTTTGAATATTAATAATTTTGACTTTTTGGGGTAAATATTGTAAAATAGACGTGTTATTTTTATATACCACATTTCCAATGATCAGTGATCTAGGAAAAATATATTTTTTGCTAGGTCAATGTATAATTCTTGCTCAATTCTTGTCTTTGGTTGTTTTAAAAAGGCAACATGGGGGGGTATGCCTTTATAAAATAACGGGCCAATAAAGCCCTTAGCCAATGGGATACCAGCCGGCTAAGTGGCACTATGTGGATAGTGCTGATGAATATCTCCACAAACCGCTCCAGTGCTATCTAGTTAGTGTAGGGGCGACCCACGGCAAGGGGGCCTAAGTTACAATTTGGTGAGCTTCAGTTGAAAATCGCACTGTGTCTCGCCACTTATCCAGTTATCGCCGCAGAGACCGGATATTCAGTGGCAGCTTCTGACCAGATCCTACCGCAGTTTTGAACATTAATTTTTTTATTCATTTATTTAATAGGTTTTCTATACCGCCTTCTCTTAAAATCAAAGCAGTTTACAGCGCATCTTGCAAATTTTACATAAAACAGTGGGAGAGGGGGCATGCAAGGGATTGGTACAAACTATTTACAGACTGAACTATTTACACTATAGTACAAGAGAAATTATTACTTAAAAGGGTGGAAGGGATGGAGCTGTGGTAAGAGGGGAGTTAGGAGGGGTAGGGAATCACTGGTTGGGGTAAGGGCCTATGTTCTTCTTGCTACATAATGTCTCCAAAATGATCCACATAGAGAGTTGTTTTCAGCTTTTTCTGAAAGTCCTTGGCGTCCGTGGTGGCTCTTAGAGAGTCTTAGAGGGTGTTCCATAGCGCCGGAGCAGCCAGAGAGAAAGCTTGTCTGGATGTGGTTTGTTTGGACTTGGCGTATGCGCTGGGAGTAGTGATGATGTCAGTAGTGATTGGCCTTCTGGGTCTTGAACAGTTCTTCATATTTACGAGGTTCTTTAGTATATCTGCTGAGATGGATTGCTTGATTTTGAAAATGTTCAGAGCAGATTTAAATTTGATGCGGGAAGTGATGGGGAGCCAATGAAAGTGGTTCAGTAGGGGGGTGATGTGGTCATATTTAGATGAAACAGTTATAATACGGGCCGAGGTATTCTGTACCATCCTGTAGGGGTTGGAATACATGTTTGGGTAGTCCTAGGTATATGGGGTTGCAGTAGTCCAAGATGGATGTGATTATAGCCTGGAGCACGGTGCGGAAGTGATGTAGGCTGAGAAGCGGTTTGAGTCATCTGATGATACTCAATTTGTGATAGGCACTCTTGGTTGTCTTGTTTATGTGAGAATGCATATTCAGTTCCCGGTCCAGGGTGACTCCCAGTTATTTCACTTATGATTTGATGGGTATGGTGTTGTGTTTGAGCTGGATTGAGTGTGGCGGCATAAATCCTGGGTTTTGTGTGACGAGGAGGGCTTCAGTCTTGATGTAGTTGATGTTTATCTTTTTTTGGGTTAGCCAACTTGTCATTTCTTCTAGGCAATCTGTTAGTTTTGAGTAATCTGGGTTGTCAAGGTTGATTGGAGAGTAAATCATTATGTCGTCTGCGTATAGGGTATAGTGGATCTTGTGCTTGTTAATGATTGAACAGATGGGCTGAATGTATAAGTTAAATAATAGTGCAGACAGGGAGGATCCTTGTGGTACACACTGTACTGCCCAGAACGGGCTCGAGGTGCTTGTTCCACATTTCACTTGAATTTGTCAGTTGTTGAGGTAGGAAGAGAACCATTTAATGGTGTTGTTGTAGAGACCAATGTCTTTCAGTCTATCTAGTAGGATGCAGTGGGACACTATGTCAAAGGCTGAGGTGATATCAATGAATATTAGGAGAAAGCCCATCTTGATATTGTCCATTCCTCTGATCAGGTTATCAAATAGGTAGATGAGAAGAGTTTTGATACTATGGTAAGATCAAAATCCATGTTGGTGAGGGTCCAGTGGTGCATGTGAGTCGAAGTGATCCTGTAGCTGATGTTGGACAATTTTCTCTATGATCTTTGTGAGGAAGGGGAGGCTAGAGATGGGGCGGTATGATGCAGGCTCACTTTTGCTTAAGGCTGAGTTTTTGGGTATTGGTCGGACCATAGCTATCTTGAGGGTACTTGGCATGTAGCCTTGGAATAAGGATTGATGTATGATGTAGTGGATGAGTTGGCTTAGTTCTTCTTTAGCTGATTTAATCCAAGTTACTGAGCATGGAGCAGTGCTGGTGTTTAGCCCTGAGATGATCCATGTTATCTGATCAGCAGATGGGATGCTTTGGACTCTAGACTTCCAGAACCACTTCCTACAACAGACAAATACCACACCTGCTCCAGAGTAGGTGTAAATTTGTGTGCTGTGTATATGTACTTGATGCGTGTACCACATAGTCCTTTAAGCCCACCAAAACAGTCCAGAAGTTTGGGTTGCGCCCATCAGCCAGCAGATGAAGGACAGGGGCTTAAGAGCTGTAAGCTCTGGACTGTACTAAGCACCATACAGCCACTTCTATACCATACTTCTCCCAGTGCTCCTGATCTCTCTGTTCTTAATTCTTGCCTTGACCAGGTTCACTCCTGGCTAATAACTAATTGCCTCCACCTCATTCCCTTGAAATCTTCAGCCATCTGGATTTCTTTTGGTGCCCCTCCACCCTCACTAGCTCCCGTCATTGCATCTGTTCCTATCCCCCTAGTTTCCTCTTTTCGGTATTTGGGGGTCATCCTGGACTCTGCACTGTCTTTTTCTGAACACATTTCTTCTGTCTCTCGACACTGTTTCGCTCGGTTCGCCCCTTCCTTTCCCCTGATGCCCTCTTTACTCTCCTGTTGTCTTTAGTCATATCTCAAATCGACTACTGCAATATTGTGCTGGCAGATCTTCACAGATTACAGTTTTTACAGAATACCACAGCACGTGTCCTCATGCATTCTTCTAGGTTCAATCATGTCACTCCTCCCCTGGCGTGCCTACATTGGCTCACGGTTCATTTCAGAATTCAATATAAGTTTCTTGTCATGACTCACAAAGTAATTCACACCTCCACTCCCCATTATCTGGCTGATCTCATTCACGTCCACCATCCCCCCCTCCCTCCCCGGCTCTTATGTGCTATTCATACACACTAGGTGGCCCTCCTCTCTGTCTCTCAAGCTCACCTGGACCAGTCATGCTGCATTTTTCTTCCTTGCCCCTGCTCTCTGGAATTCCCTTCCCCTTTCGCTATGCTCAGAACTCTCCTTTGCTAAATTTAAAATGGCCCTAAAAGCACACTTGTATCAGTGGGCCTTTGCCTCCTCTTCATCACTCTCCCATGCTCATTAGCTTAGTCCAGTTGCCTGCCTCATCTTGTCCATAGTGTCTGTTTGTTCTTATTTGTATTTCTTTCTTTAGTATTTATGTTCTCCTATACTTTTCTGTAGCTTGTCTGTCTCATTGACGTTGTTTCTTTTCTATCTTTGCAGCTGTTTTATGCGATTGTAAACCGCCTCATGCTCTGGCCCAGGCGGTATATCAAGTAATGATACAAATAAAATAAATAAATTTCCAATATTCTCTGTTTCCAGTAGATGAAGGGGATCAAGTGTAGGGGAGCTTGAACGATTTTCAGAAGACTGTGTTCATGAGGAACTAGCGAAACTAAAAGTAGACAAAGGGACGGGACCAGATGGGATACATCCAAGAACATTGAAGGAACTTGTGGGCGTTCTAGCAATGCCACTGACTGACCTTTTCAATGCTTCTTTAGAGTCGCGAGCAGTCCCAGAGGACTGAAGAAAGGCGCATGTGGCCCCTTTATATAAAATTGGAAGTAAAGATGAGGTTAACTACAGGCCAGTTAGTCTGACCTATATGGTGAGTTAATTAATGGAAATGTTGCTAAAACAGAGGATAGTGAGGTTTCTGAAGCCCAGTGGATTGCAGTATCTGAGGAAGCATGGGTTTACCAGAGACAGGTCTTGTCAGACAAATCTGATTGATTTCTTTGACTGGGTGACTAGGGAGTTGGACCAAGGGAGAGCCCTAGATATGGTGTACTTAGATTTCAGTAAAGCCTTTGACACCGTTCTGCACAGGCAATTTATAAATAAATTGTGCACCCTAGGGATGGACACTAAAGTGACTAACTAGATTAGAAATTGGTTGAGTGGGAGGCAGCAAAGTGTACAGGTAAATTTTATTTTATTTATTTACATTCTCTTATACCGCACTATTCTGCATCAGTGCGGTTGACATTGAACAAACTGAAATTACATTGAACAGGGCATTATAACTTGGAGATAACTATTTTACAGGGAACATGGGCTATGGAGGGTTAAGTGGCTTGCCCAAGACCACAAGGAGCACCTGTGGGACTAGAAACCCCAGTCCTTCCGGCCCAAGGTTGTTGTCCTCTAGTGGGATTTGAACCCCTGACCTTCTGGCCTGAAGTACCTTGCCCCAACCACTAGGCCACAATAGAGCTCACCCTGAGGAGAAGGATGTTATCAGTGGTGTGCCACAGGGATCTGTCCTTGGTCCAATTCTTTATAACATCTTTGTTAGTGATATTGTGGAAGGGCTGTCAGGGAAGGTTTGCCTGTTTGCGGAAGATACCAAAATCTGCAATAGAGTAGACACTCGGGAAGGTGTGGATAACATGAGGAGGGATCTAACTAAGCTTGAAGAATGGTTGAGAATTTGGCAGCTGAGATTTAATGCTAAAAAATGTAGGGTCATGCAAAAATCCAAAGGTGAAGTATAGGGGGTGAAGTACTTCTGTCCATGAAAGAAGAGCGGGACCTGGGCATGATTGTTTCTGATGACCTTAAAGTGGCTAAACAGGTGGAAAAGGCAACGGTGAAAGCCAGAAGGATGTTTGGGTGCAATGTAACCATCCTAAATAATTTGTTTCTTGTACACCTCTTTGACCCGGAGAAAGGCAGTATATAAATCCAGCTAAATAAATAAATAGGGAGAAGAATGGCCAACAGAAAAAAAGGAGGTGATAGTGCCTGTGTCTCTGATGTGACCTCATTTGGAGTACTGTGTGCAATTCTGGAGACCACACCTTCAAAAGGATATACAGTAAATAAGATGGAGTTGGTGCAGAGGATGGCTACTAAAATAGTTAGTGGTCTTCATTATGGGGACAGACTTAAAGGTCTTAATCTGTATACTTTAGAGGAAAGGTGGGATAGAGGAGATATGATAGAGATGTTTAAATACCTCCATGGCATAAATGCACAAAAGGAGAGCCTCTTTTGATTTGAAAGCAAGCTCTGCAACAAGGGGACATAGGATGAGGGTGAAAGGGAATAGAGTCAGGGTAAAAAGGGGACTATTGTAGTTGATATTGAAGGGCAGACTAGATAGGCCATTGGTCTTTTTTCTATTGTCATGTTTCTCTGTTTCTATGATGGTGGCAGGCATACCATACAGCTGAATTAGTCTGGTGTGAGAGCTCCTGGTCCATTTGGAGAACTGGGCTTTTCATTTGAGCCAGGAAGTTGGAGGGCATCCAGATTCAGTCTTCAGAGACCATCTGTGTGGTGACACCTGGAAGAGTACAGCTGGTGTTCCTCACTTTATTTCATTATTTCTGCCTTTATTTATTTTTTTTGCTGTTGCTGTATTTGAATTAGTAGTTGCCCTGTAATTTCTCTTGTTTTGTTTATTTTTGTTTTCTCCCTGCCTCCACCCCTCTTTCCCTAAAGTGTTAAAAAAAATATACATCCAGGGAGCTCTAATTTTCTTTGGAGCATGTAAGCCAAAGTAAGAGTCGGGAGAGAGCTCCCATTTCTGCTTACCATGGCAGAGATGGACTGGTGTGAGGTTCTATAGTATGCAAGCTTAAACTAGGGCTTTTCCTGAGGGGCTTCTGTGGCACAGACATTGCAGCTGTTTGGGTCTTTCAGGTCAGCATGCTGTGAGTTTGGCCATGGAAAAACTGCATAGCTGCGTAGACCTCCTTGCAAGCAGGGAACCGCTCCCAGATACTTTTTAATATGGAGGGTGAGGGGCCTTCAGAGCATGTGATATGCTTTTTATAGTCTGGTGGCTACCCGAGCACATGGGACCTTTATTTATTTATTTATTTATTTAACTAGGAGGCGGGACCCTCATCCTTGCCAAAGCTGATTTACACTTCAAGATATGCAACTCCTCTAGCTCAACCCACCTGGACTCCCTCACTATATCTAATGAGCTCTGCACAATCAACCTTTTCTATCGGGCACCCTCCCCCTCACCAGATGACCTTCCAACAATCATTGAGCATGCATGTACCACATCCACCTCACGCTCACCAAGTTGGCTAATTGGTGACTTCAACCTCCCATCTCTTCAAGACAGCCACTCAGCAGCATTCCTTGACGCCCTGGAGGACCTAGGTTACAAACAACATGTCGATTCCCCCACCCATACTAAAGGTGGCAAACTAGACCTCATCTTCGCACCTCTCTCCATCACCACAGTACCCCTAACTCTTGCGCTGTCTGTAACACCAGTGCCCTGGTCGGACCACAGTCTACTCAGTTTCAATATACCCATTATTACATCCAGCAAGAGTCGAAGGTCTTCTAACACATCTGGAACTCACACAGCCCGCTTCCGACCACTCAACCAGAGCGTAGTCCTAGAGAATCTCCGACCACTCATGGCCAACACAACCATTGAATTAGATGATCTCATATCCAAATGGGACGAGAACCTGAGAGCTGCCTCCTGTCCATCACTCACCGAAAAGAGAATTCAAAAACGTGAACATACTCCATGGTTCTCTACAGACCTTCGTACTTCTCTCCACCATCTACGCAAGCTTGAGCGACAGTGGCGACGAACTCACTCCACCGAGGCGCTGGCAGCATACAACTCATACCTAACTACCCACCGAGTGAAGATAACACAGAGCAGGAAAACTTACCACACAGACCTACTAAAACGCTCCATCAATAAACCACATGCACTGTTCAGTATAGTAAAATCCATAACAGGAGAACCGGTTTCAGCCCAACCCCCTATGCCTCAACCGCAGGACTATGCAAACTACCTGCAATCAAAGATGATTAAAACCAACTCAAACATAAGTGTCAATAATGCCTCCACTTCATCTAAGGCATCCCATGTGATGCCACTACACAACTTCTCTGCTGTATCAAATAGAGAGATTGTGAACATTATTGCCTCTATCAATCCCAGTACAGCTCCTAATGACCCCTGCCCAGCCAGCTGGATCAAGGACCTGCGACATGACCTCAGTCAAATATTGAGCAAAATACTGAACCAGTCCTTCTCAACAGGTTCATTCCCGCAGAGTCTGAAACACACTTCCATCAGGCCCCTACTGAAGAACAGCAGGCTTGACCCATCCAAGGTTGAATCCTTCACGCCTATCTCAAGCATCCCACAGCTTGCAAAAATCATTGAGAAAGCCGCCCAACAACAAATCCAGCATCATATTGACACTGAAGCACCACTAGATCCATCTCAACACGGCTTCAGGGAACCACATGGAGTCGACACAGTCCTTACAACCCTATTCAACATCTTGGTAACAGGAATAAATAACATACAACAGGGATTCGTCCTCATCTTCCTGGACATCTCAGCCGCCTTCGACTCTGTGAGTCATGACATACTCCTACAACGCTTGAAAGATAAGGGGATTCAAAGCACAGCACTTGAATGGTGTAAATACTACCTATCTAACAGGTGGCAACAAGTAAAAACAGGTCACGCATCATCAGAACCATTCCTGCAATCTCAGGGAGTACCCCAAGGATCGTCCTTATCGGCACTGATGTTCAATATCTACATGCAACCGATATGCGACTTGATCAGATCCTTTAACGTACAATGCCTCGCTTACGCAGATGACATCCTCCTATACATGCCGTTCGCAATTGACCATCCAGTATTTTCCCCAATAATCAACTGCTTTGAAGCTGTTGCCGAATGGTTGCTATCACAAAACCTTCGGATTAACCATAGCAAAACTGACTTCCTTTTCGTCACGAGGAACCGTAAGTTCATACCTCCCCCATCACTACTCGTCAACAACGTAGAGTTGAAATCAAAAGCTACAATCCGTTATCTTGGCATCACATTGGACAAGCACCTGGATATGACAACACATGTGAAGAACGTCACAAAGACTATATATCATAAGATCAAAACGTTACGTCACCTCCGCCCCCTACCAACTTCCGAACAACCTTCCAGGCATTAGTCCTCCCACACCTGGATTTTGCTAACATCATCCTCCATGGTCTCCCTCAATCAACTTTAAATCCGCTCCGCCTAGCTATGAATACAGCTGCAAGAGTCCTTTCCGGCTCGTCAAGATCTGACCATATAACACCCATCATGAAAGATCTGCATTGGTTACCTTTACATGCCAGACTCCAGTATAAGTCTTTAGTCCTTACTTTCAAGGCCCTAAATAACCACCCCCCTACGCCAATCAGCAAGCTTATTCACGGCACCCTGGAAAATAGAAAAAGGAGACCCACTTCAATGAACACCTTAATAGTCCCTAAAATGATAACGAAGTACACTAAGGCCACCTCCAACAGGGCCTTCTCCTTATTTGCTCCTTTAAACTGGAATGCGCTTCCCCACGAAATCCGTGCTATAAAAAGCCTAATTCTATTCAGAAAAGCATTGAAATTCCATTTGTTCACAAAATGCTACCCAGAAGACAACCCAGACATTAGCAAAACTAGCACCCCAATACAACCAGAAAAGGGCTAGTTGGTCAACCTTCTCTCTAGTCCTATGGTGAACCACCCGAAAAGCACATGCAATATCCAAACGAGTTTATAATATTGTATATAGCATTAAGCATTAAGTTAACCTGTACATAGTTCTCCCGGTTGTCCCTTGTTGAATTTCCCTGTTCATTGTAAACTCAATGTTACTTGTATGCATTGTAGTATGTTCTTGTTCAATGTACACCGCACTGATTGTAATAGCGCGGTATAAAAGAAATGTTAAATAAATAAATAAATAAATAAATAAATAGTTTTGTATGTTATAATACTATATCATAGTGAAATTAAATATACATAATGGTTAATTTATTTCACCAAATGATTCTATAAATAAGTAAGATTTGCGAAAGTCCTTAAGGTCTTCCTGAGTTCTTAACTCTGGTGCCATAAAGGAAAACGCTCTTTTAGAAGTCATTTGTTTTGATTTGTTGAAGTTCAAAGGAGTATTAAGTTTATTGATATTTTGAGATCGTCTTGGTCTTATGCTCTTGTCTTTTGAAATAATAGTTTGTAGAATATCCACTGAGGATTGGTGAAAATTTTTGAAAGTAGTCATTAGGTTTTTATATTTTGCCCTTGCAATAACCGGAAGGAAATGTAACTGTTGGAGGACAGCAGTTATGTGTTCAAATTTTGTAGAGCCAGTTATAATACGCACAGTGGTGTTCTGAACTAATTGGAGAGGATGGATAGAGTGTTTAGGAAGACCTTGATACAAGATGTTTCCAAAATCAAGTAGAGGTGTTATATTTATTATTTATTTATTTAACACTTATTTATATACCGCATCTTCCAGCGATCAGTTGCGGTGTACAATTAACAACAGTTAACAATGCAGAGCTTGTTTTACATGGAACAAAATAACTTTTTACATCGAACATCTTAACATGCACACGTAGGTTTAAATACTAAGCAGAATAATTCAACTAACACAGATTGTGTAACAATTTAAACAAAGTACTGACTCTACCGCATAGGCAGATCATATCAGTTTCAACTATATACAAGTAGGGTATCAGTGCATAGGAGTGGAATGTTCATTCGATTATGTTTTGTATGTTATCCCTTGAAGAAGGGAGTATACGCTTGATGTGGGGAGGTTCATGTTTAGCCTTTATCTAAGTTGAGTGGAATGTTTTCTATGGAATTATAGTGTTTAGTGAATAGATATGTTTTCAATTTTTTTTTGAATTCTGTTATGACTGCCTGACATACCATGCCAAAGTGATTTGTATTTAGTATTGGTTTTAGTCTTCTTATAATCTTTAAATGATGGTATGCTTTTGATGCAATTTTGTTTATATGAGATTTTTAATTTAAATATGTATCTAATGTTACACCTAAATATCTTGTTGTTGTTGTTAAGTGCCGTCGAGTCAGAGTCGACTCATGGCGACCCTCTGGATAGCTATCCTAAATTGTGTTCGGTCTTCAGTCAGGCGGCTTATTGTTGACAGACTGGTACCCGTAGCTACTGTTATTGTATCGATCCATCTCATTGCTGGCCTTCCTCTTTTGCGTTGACCTTCTATCTTGCCAAGCATGATGTCTTTCTCTAATGATCTCTCTCTCCGCATGATGTGTCCAAAGTATGAATCCTCTTCTCAACCCAGTTCTTGGGACACTCACAACTGGTCAGGTTTTCAAGATGTGGTCTCCAGAATTGCACACAATACTCTAAATGAGGTCGCACCAGAGATTTATACAGAAGCACTATCACCTACTTTTTAATGTTGGCCATTCCTCTCTCTATGCACCCAAGCATCATTCTGGCTTTCACTGTCACCTTTCCTACCTATTTAGCTACTTTAAGATAGTCAGACACAATCATGCCCAGGTCCCGCTCTTCTATTATGGACAGAAGTACTTCCCCCCCTACACTGTATTGCTCCCTTGGGTTTTGCAGCCCAAATGCATGACCCTGCATTTTTAGCATTAAATCTCAGCTGCCAAATTCTAGACCATTCTTCACCTTAGCTAGCTCTCTTCTCATATTATATTATTGAATCCATTGGTGGTCCAGCAGATCTTCCTCCGCTGGGGACTTCCATCCATCGAGCTCTTTGCAAGTCCACTAAACCGTCAGCTGCCCAGGTTTTGCTCCAGACAGCCGTATCCCCTGAGGATGGCAGCAGATGCTTTTCTGATCTTTTGGTCTGCGGGCCTCCTGTATGCGTTTCCTCCCACGCCCCTGGTGGCCCAAACTCTGTTCAAGATCCTCCGGGACAAGGCCTTGGTGATTCTGGTAGCCCCCAGATGGCCGAGGCAGTCGTGGTTTCCACTTCTTCTGCAGTTGGCGATGGAAGCTCCGTTCCCTCTGGGGCTGCAACATCATCTCCTGTCTCAAGAGCAGGGTTCCCTTCTGCACCCCAGTCTCAGGTCCATCAATCTGATGGCCTGGCTGCTGAAAGGATATTGCTAGCGCCCTTACTTCTACCTAAGGAGGTTGAGGAGGTGGCCTCTAGGAGGCAGTCCACCAGAACGTCCTATGCCCTCAAGTGGCGTAGGTTTACGGTATGGTGTGCTCAGCGCAATGAAGATCCTTTCTCTTGCCTTGTGCCAATAGTACTGCAGTATCTACTTCCTTAGGTGTAGGACCGTGTGGGGCCGTTTAAAATGCTGCTACATTGGTTCTGCTTGCTGTGGAGATCGGAGCAGTGGAGGGGTGATGTCGACAGCGGAGGTTGTGAGTTGGAGCTTAAACATCTGGTGGTATGATATCTACCTCTTCAGATGCTATGTGAAACATTTCTTCTTGTCTCCTCTATTCCTTTAACTATCACTGTATCTCTTATTCTGTCCTATCTAATTAAAGGCGTTCTTTTCATATTTTCTGTAACTTTTATGTAATATTGTAAACCGCTCTGATGCTTTGGCTTGAGCGGGATATCAAATGTAATAAACATAAACATACTCCTTCCTGGGTGTCTACTCTATTGCAGGTTTTGGTTTCATCTGCAAACGGCAAACCTGTGATGGGTGATTTCAATTACAGTACCCCGATATCGACTGGGTCAGTGTAGTATATGATGGCAGATAAAGACCAGCATGGTCCATCTAGTCTGCCCAGCAAGGTGGCCATTATTAAAATGCATTGGGGAAATCCACTGCTAACCCCTGGGATAAGCAGCATGGAATCTGCATACCTTTTGGAAACCTGACAGATACTTATGACTTGGATTGGCCACTGTTAGAAACAGGATACTGGGCTTGATTGACCTTTTGATCTGACCCAGTATGACTTATTTTATGTTCTTATGTTATGTTCTTAACTTCTTGGATCTGGAGAGTTTTTGAATCTTCATGTGCAGAAAGGGATATTTCTCCTTTTAAGTCTTCTGGGAGAGGGGAGGGGGGATATTCCAAGGCATTGAGATGGTTTGCAGACCTGCAAACCATGTAAATGCCACTGAGCATCCCGGAGTATTGCAGGCGTTCCGGGCAGTAGAGATATTGAGCCACTGCCCAGTCAGCAACAAGTAGGTAAAATAAGGCACAGTAAATGCTGACCGTACTTTATCCACAGAAGCTAACCAGGCAGCGGCTCAAAATCACCACTGCCCAGTGAGCTTCTGGGTTGTGCTACCAACCTGGATATCCAATGCCAGTGGCCGGATATGGCCCTGGCATTAAATATTTGGGGTTAAACTCCAGCAGCGGCAGCTAGCCACTTTACTGGCACTAGCCACTGCATCTGAATATCCCCCTCCCCCCCCCTCTGTTTCTAATGTCCTCTCCTTTATTCAGGAAGGACTTAAGAAGGGATTGGCCTTGGCCTTCTTGAAAGTTCAGATCATGGCTCTTGCTCGTTATTGGAGTCATCTGGAGGGTTCATCTTTAGGAGCTCATCTCGACATGGTTCATTTTTTGAGAGGAACTGTGCACTTGTGCCCTCCGCTGAGAACAGTGGTCTGTTATTGGAATCTTAACTCAGTGCTCCACTTGCTAGGTTCATAGCATCTTGAACCTTTGAAGCAAGTCTTATTGAAAGATCTTAAATTAAAGATTATCTTTTTTAGTTAAGAACATAAGATATGCCATACTGGGTCAGACCAAGGGTCCATCAAGCCGAGTATCCTGTTTCCACAGCGGCCAAACCAGGCCACAAGCACTGTCAGGTTCCCAAAACATTACACAGATTCCATGTTGCTTATCCCAGGGTAAGCAGTGGATTTCACTGGTCCTCTTTAATAACGGTTTATGGATTTTTCCTCCAGGAACTTGTACAAAACCTTTTTACACCCAGCTATCTCAATTTGTGGGCTTATTTATTTATTTCTAGGTTTTCTGTACCGCTTTTTCTACATAATCAAGGCGGTTTACAAGCAACAAGAAAAAGAAATTACAATGAACAATTTTTATAGTGAACACTTAAATTGACCCATAGTAGTTTGTAGCTTGTAACATCACAATTAACATTTTGAACAGCAGCAAATAATTATAACTTATTTACATTACAATTTGTACATTTTGTGCCTTATCAGTCTTATGTTTTTAAGTTCATAATTCAATATCTTTGGCTTGCTTCCATGAGGGGGGTCTGTTTGTATCCTTTTGGCAAAGTGAGGAATGTGTTCAGGGCTTCAACTTTATGTTGGAAGTATTCAATAAATAGAAATGTCTTGATATGCTTTCTGAAGGTGGAAAGGTCTTCTATACCTCTTAGGTTATCAGGGAGGGAATTCCATAGGATGGGTGAGTAGTAGATAAGGCTCTATTGCATGTTGAGTGGCTTGTTTTTCTGAATTCCCTGGGTATATTGAGGCATACATCCTCGCCATTGTCTTGTATCAGGAAGGAAGCTTATTAGTGAGAATAGGCTCGTAGGAGCCAAGTTTCTTAGAATTTTGAAAGTAATAATTAGAGATCTATATTTAATTCTATATGGGATTGGGTAACCAGTGTAGTTGGCATAG
This sequence comes from Ichthyophis bannanicus, assembly GCA_033557465.1. Lineage (NCBI taxonomy): Eukaryota > Metazoa > Chordata > Amphibia > Gymnophiona > Ichthyophiidae > Ichthyophis > Ichthyophis bannanicus. The sequence goes on from CM066043.1 coordinate 520,143, forward strand.
GATAGGTGTAATATGTTCTGACTTTGTTACTTTCTGAATTATACGTGTTGCTGTGTGCTGTGCCATTTGTAAAGGGTTTAGGGCTTGCTGTGGGAGACCCTGTAAGATGCCATTACAGAAATCAAAATGTGGGCTTATCGTCGCTTGTAGCACAGAAAGGAAATCATTAGCAGATAGGAGAGGTCTTAGGTTCTGGATCATCTGAATTTTATTGTATATTGTCCTAGTTGTTAAGTTGATGTTTTGTTAGACTTAGATTTTGGTCTAGTACTATTCCTAAGTATCTGATCTCATTTTTAACCTCCAGAGATGCGTCTCTTACTTGTATATAGGGTGGTGGTATGAACTCTTAATTCTTGGTTACAAATAGGTCCTCTATCTTTTTCAGCTTTATAATGGATTTCTAGTGGGGGGTTTTGTGCTCTCTCCCTTCTAGCATTGTAAGGGGAACTTCCTTTTTTCCTATAGTATGATTTTCCATTATTTTCTGTTTCCTGTGCCACTAGTGCTCATGTTTCTTCTTATCAGTGTATGCTTGTTGTATTTTTTCAGATTTCAATAAAAATACAATTAAAAACAAAACAGCTATCTATTTGGAGAGGCAAATCTCAAACAGCTATCTATTTGGAGAGGCAAATCTCAGAGCTACAGGCCTTTGCTTCTAAGAACCTCTTTTTACAATTTACCAAGGCAGAAGTCCTTCTTCAAACTATTCCTCCCTTCCTACCAAAGGTGATTTCACCTTTCCATGTTAATAAAGTAGTAAAGTCACCTTTCTTTAAATGGAAAGATTGTGGTCAGGAATTCCATCCTTTATGAGAACATAAGACATGCCTTACTAAGGCTTACTGGGTCAGATCAAAATCCATCAAGCTAGGTATCCTGTTTCCAACAGGCCACAAGTATCTGGCAGGTTACAAAAGAGGCACACAGGTTACACAGTGCTTGTCCCGTGGCAAGCAGTAGATTTCCAGGGTCCCCTTTAATAATGGTTTATGGTCCTTTCCTCCAGAAACATGACCAAACCTTTTATTATTATTATTATTATTATTATTTATTTATGCAATTTTAAATTCTTACACAAGAAATATCTTGTTACAGTAAAGTATACAAATACAAGCAAAAGATGCAAAGAAAGGGGGAAACAAAAAAAACCCTTGACTTTACAATAAGTACAAAATTTAGGTATAGATTCACTAGCCCACAATTAATGAGAAAGCAAGACACAATTCAAAAAGAAAATACAAGAAGAAATAAATACAGCTCTAAAGTGCTATAACCTAATGTGCGAACCAACAACCGCTTCCCCCCTGAACCAAGGGATGTGATAGAGACAACTCAACTGCTAAGCAGCGGAATATTCTTACTAGCAACAAATTGAGTTAAATGTGCAGACTCAAAAAAGGTGCAACTAACTCCCTGATATTTAATTAAACATCTACACGGATAGCGTAGGAAAAACAAACCACTAAGCTGCAAAACCCGGGGTCTTAGTAAAAGAAATTGCTGTCTATGTTTCTGAGTATTTATTTATTTAACATTTCTTATCTACCACCTTTCATGATATCAAGGCAGTTTACACTGAAGAAACTAAAATTACATTGAACAGGTCATTATAACTTGGAGATAACTATTTTACAGGGAACATGGGCAATGGAGGGTTAAGTGGCTTGCCCAAGACCACCTGTGGGACTAGAAACCCCAGTCCTTCCGACCTAAGGTTGCTGTCCTCTAGTGGGATTTGAACCCCTGGCCTTAGGTACCTTGCCCCAACCACTAGGCCACTCCTCCACTCAAAGTAGGTTTAGAGACATCAGGAAACATCCTTATTGCCCCCCCCCCCCCATAAAGGTCTCATTCCTTGCCTTGAAATAAAGTCTCAAAAGTAAGTCCCGATCTGGCTCTAAAGCCACAGTAAGAAGGAGAGTAGCCCGTGGAATAAAACCAGGATCGGTGGTTTCCAGGAACCCAGTTAAGTCCAGAGAGTCCATCGGCAGTGAATGGACAGGTGAAGAGGCACCATGGGTCTTGCAGAAGGCAGATAGTAAATTCTTGCCAAAGGAGGAACCGAATCAGCGGCAAGCTTCAATATAGTTGTAACATAGGAATTAAACAGCTCCTTTGGGGACACAGTGGGCACCCGAGGAAAATTCAACAAACGCAGATTCCTTTTACGAACAGAATTTTCCAACATCTCCATCTTCCCATGGATAACAGTTAAATCATGAGAAACAGTACCTGACATGGTTGATACGCCCTCCACTTTTTCATCCAACTGGGCCACCTTGGATGAAATAGTGGCTACCTCCTTCTTCTGATGGTCAACAGACTGAAACACAAGAGCAGAAGCACTTTGGAGGACTCCAAATTGAGACAAAAAAGAACGTTCCAAGGCCTGAAGACTTTCCCAGAGGGAATCCAGAGTGACTGCTGCCGGACGTTGAAGTACAGACTGTACAGGCACTACAGCCGTGGTCTCAGGGAGAGAGGGAGAAGAAACTCCCGAACCAGCATCAGCTTCGACATACAAACTTCCTCCACTCACAGCATGGTTGCTCACAACAGCCGCAAGCTCCACAGCCCCAGACACAGCAGCTGCAGAGTTACTCAACATACTGGGAAGTGGTGATCCCGAAGTCACGGAGCTCCGTTCCCTCTCTTCCGGTTGCAAGAATAGCTGGCTGAATCAGAGGGGTCCACACCTCCGGGCTAAGTGATATCTGCAGCTCGGAGGGGCGTGGCATGCCTCCTTCCGCTCCCAACGCCCCCAAGGAGCCTGATAGCCCCGGAGCATTGACCACTCCAGCGGTCCTCACAAATGCATCGAGAGGAACTCTAGAAACCACCGGCACTGCCACAGGAGGTAACCAGCTTTTCGCTTTCCTCTTACGCGTCATTATAAAAAATAAGGAAATAAAGCAGCGATCCGCCAGCGGCATCTAGTGCATGTCGGCCATCTTGCTTCCTCTTTCCTTTGGTTTCATCGACCAAACCTTTTTTAAACTCAGCTACACTAACAGCTTGCATGCTGGCAGTTTTTTGGTCTTTCTTTCACTTTTCTTAAAGCGTGGAATACATCTGGTCTGGGCTTCCAAGATAGTACTTTTAAACAACACCCATTCTTGATGTTAATCTTTAACCTTTGCAGCTGCTACTTTTAGTTTCTTCTTAACTGTTTTCCTCATTTTATCATAGTCTCCCTTTTGAAAGTTAAAAAGTAGTACTGTGGATTTCCTTGCCGTCTTTATGCCATATATTAAATCAAATGCGATCATGCTATGATCACTATTGCCAAGTGGCCCCAACATCAGATCCTGTGTCCACTAAGGACTAGGTCCAAAATAGCTTCCCTTCTTGTCGGTACATGAACCAGCTGCTCCAAGAAGCAATCATTTTATTTCATAGAAACTTTATCTCTCTAAAATGTCCTGCCAACAGAATAGTAGTAAACCATAAAGACAAGAGTATGGACCTGTGGACTAGGCTGGTTGGATTCAAGGAAAGAAATTTAGCAGGTAAGACCAAATTTCTCCTTCCTTTCATCCTCCAGTGCCGGGGTAATTGAAATCACCCATTATTACTGTGCTGTAACTTTTGTTAGCTTCCCTGATTTATTTTAGCATTTCATCATCCATCTGTTCATTCTGGCCAGGCGATCGGTAGTACACCTCCACTGCTGTCGCCTTCTGCTTTTTACAATTTACTTCTATCCATAGAGTTTCTACAGTGTATTTTGTTTCCTGCAAAACTTTAATCCTATGTGACTCAATGTCCTCTCTAACATAGAGGGCAATCTCTCCCCCAGTTTGATCTACAGTGTTCCATTAGTTGTCCTCCTCCTTCCACCATGTCTCTTTGATGCCAATCATATCTAACCTTTCATTTAGTACTACTGTATATATTCTAGCTCTCCCATCTTATTTTTTAGACTTTTAGCATTTGCATACAGGCATTTTAGAGGTGGTATTGTATTAATATTAATCCGGTTATCCGTTGATAGGTGTCATTTGAAATCTTTCGGCTCTCTACTGAAGGACATCTGGGTTACTTTTATGTTTGTTGTAACCTCTCTGTTGGAATGCCCTAACTTCCGAACCATGTGCTCCTGGATGACTGTCAACTTTACCCTACTATCTAGTTTTAAAAGCTGTTCTATCTCCTTTTTAAAGATTAATGCCATGATTAAGGTGGAGCCCATCCCTTCGGAAGATCCTCTCCCTTCCCCAGTTCCTAACAAATCCAAAACTCTCTTCTTTCCACCATCGTCTCATCCATGCATTGAGACTCTGGAGCCCACCTAACTTTTGGGTCCTGCACGTGGAACAGGAAGCATATTACGGAATGCTACCCTAGACGTTCTGGATTTCAACTTCCTACCTAAAAGCCTAAATTTGGCCTCCAGAACCTCCCTCCTACACTTTCCTATGTCATTGGTGCCAACATGTAGCAAGATAGCAGTCTCTGCCCCAGCACTATCTAAAACCTTGTCTAGGTGGCACATGAGGTCCGCTACCTTCGCACCAGACAGGCATGTTACCAGGCAATCGTCACATCCACCAGCCACCCAGTCTAATGATCGAATCACTAACTATAACAGTTGTCCTAACTCTTCCCTCATGGCACCTGGCCCTGGAGAAACCACCTCGGTGCAAGAGGTTTTTACATCTCCTAGCAGACAGAGCCTAGCTACAGGATCACTTCCAGCCACATCAAGATGATGCTCTCCTTTAAGGTCACTTCTCTCTTCCATGGCAACTGAGAGGATGCCAGATTGGAGGTGGGATTCAGTACTACATCCCTGTAGGTCTCATCTATGTACTTCTCCGTTTTCCTTATGTCCTCCAAGTCTGCTTTGCTAGACTCCAAAGATCAGACTCATTCCCTGATGGCAAAGAGATCCTTCGTAGCGCACTTATGAGTTATTTGGAAGTCACTAATTAATTCTGGAAGTCTGATCATTTGTTTGTATGTGGTGCTAAGAAACGTGAAGCAGCTACCAAGGACATGATTGTGAGGTGGCTTACAGAGGCTTAATTAACTAAAGGCATATCATCTTGGACAGAAACTCATACAGTTTCTGCAAATGAAATCTGTAAAGAAGCTACGTGATCCTCATTGTATTCCTTTTCAAGGTATTATCAGCTCGATGTCCATGCAAGAGGACGCTGCTTTCAGGAGTGGGTGTTAAAAGCATGGTGTCTTCATACTGTCCAACCTAACATGTGCTTTGTTACATCCCACACATCTTGCATTGGAGGATGAAAGGAAGGAGAAATTTGGTCTTACCTGCTAAATGTCTTTCCTTGAATCCAACCAACCCAGTCCATACTCTTGTCTTTGTGGTTTACTACTATTCTGTTGGCAGATTTTTGAGGTACCATTTGGGCCCCCAGTTCACTTCAACATTTTGATTCTTCAGATTAAGGGGCTTGTTTACAAAGCCGCAGTAGTGGCTTCCGCCCGATATCGGAGCCGCGACCCCATTGAATTCAATGGAGCCGCGGCTCCGATATCGAGCGGAAGCCGCTACTGCGGCTTTGTAAACAAGCCCCTAAGTTTCTGGATTCTCTCCTTAAGAGGAGTAGTTTCACCAATGCTTTGTTATAGACATACTGGAGAGAAAGCAGCTGCCTAGTGCCTATTATAGCCCAAAGCTTTCAGCCCTTAAATCTCTGTCTCCATCTGCTGGCTGACAGGCAACCCATGTGTTCAGGATTGGTCGGGTAAGACCAAATTTCTCCTTACATTGCAACTCTCCTCACTCCACCCAAACCTTTCCACGTATAAACAAACCTTTACATGTAGAAAAACCTTTCTAAAATGACCTCAAACCCTTTGAAATTGATACTTTAAAGGGAAGTTTTCAACTTTTTTAAAGTAAGAAAACATGTGCAAAATTTCAGTTTGAAAATTGTACCCCAGTCAGAGTAGGTAAATTTTCACAGGCTGCCTGGTCGAATAAAAGAGGTGGGATCACGTGGAGGAGGAAAGGTTCATCTGTACAAAGTACCTATATCCCCCACTGGCCCTAAATTTCGAAAGGAAATTCTATTGAGTGTTTCTTTTTGAGAATTAGTTGGCAAGGCCCCGTGTGCTGTTTGAAAAGTAATCAGCTAGGTACAGTATCTGAGCTGATATATTTATTTATCTTATTTATTTTAACAATCATTTATATACCGCACCTTCCCATGTATCAGGTGCGGTTTACAAGGAACAAGTTAATGAACAGATTCGAAGTCTGTTTTTTTTACAAGGAACATCGGTAAACTATGTACAGTGGGCAAATGCCTTAACAAGTAACTATTATGATAACATAAACTGAAACAGATACCATGTTAATGGCGACATTTCAGGTATCATAACTATATACAAGTTGTATTCTCGCTTAGTGGTCAATTGACCGAATTTAATGACTCAGGGTGAAGAAACCCGGGAAAGAGCATTGATTACAGTAATGAGGTGTTGGGGTTGTTTTAAAGGTTAGTGTAGTGGGTTTTGCTTGGTTGGGGTGTGATTTAAAAGTTATCCGTTTTCGTTATGTAGTAGGGTCAAAGTGTGAGGTAAATAGATATGTTTTTAGTTCTTTTCTGAGGACCTTGATTTTGGTTTGCGTTCTAATCTCTTCAGGGAGGGAGTTCCATAGGATTGGTGCAGCATGGGAGAATGCCTTTTTGTTGGTTGTCTTATTAGCTTTTGTGAAATATTTTGGGGTTGTTTGTTTGTGTGACCTTTCCTGTGTACAGTTTTAGTGGAGTCCTTAGTGATCAGTTTACCTAGTGTTGGAGGAGCCATGTTGTTTTGTGCCTTAAAGGTAGTTATTATAGTCTTGTAGTTTATTCTACATTGTATTGGTAGCCAATGTAGATTAGCTAGGATGGGAGTTATGTGTTCGAATGTTTGGATTTTCATTAGGATTCTAACTGCTGTATTCTGTGCTAGTTGGAGTCATTTAATGTTTTGCTTTGATGTGCCTAGAAGGATTAAGTTGGCAAAATCAAAGTGGGGTGTGATGATTGCCTGTATTATGGTAGTGAAGTCTTGTATGTGGACAAGAGGGCGCAGCTGCTTTAGAATTTTGAGCTTGAAGAAGATTTTCTTTGTTGTATTTCTTATGTGGGAGTCCATGTTGAGGTGGGAATCGAGGATCACACCAAGGTATTTTACTTCATTTTTTATCTTGATATCTTGATTTTGGAGTGTAATGTGTGCCGGAGGAATGTAGGATTGATCTCTCGTTACAATTAGTATGTCAGTTTTTGCATGGTTGATATGTAGATTGTGTTCATTTAGCCATATTGTTACATCGTTGAGGCACTGATTTAAGAGTTGCATAGGTAGGGTAGGGATTGTGAAAGGAATGTACATCATTATATCGTCTGCGTATAATTGATAGTGTACATTGTGTTTTTTAAAGATGCTACAAACTGGTTGGATATAAATATTAAAAAGGAGAGCTGAGAGGGCAGAGCCTTGTGGGAGGCCGATTTCCTGATTGTATGTGTTTGAAGTTTGGGTATTAATTCTTACAGTTTGTGTTCTGTTGGTTAGGTATGAAGTGAACCACTTGTGTACTGTCGAATTAATTCCTAGTTGGCTGAGTCTATTGAGCATTAGGGTGTGATGTACATTATCGAAAGCTGCAGAGATGTCAATGAATAAGAGAATGAACGCTTTTTAGGGTTGTCGATTCCTCTTACAAGAGTGTCCAGTAAAATCGCTACCTCCATGGCAGGGGCGGAATACGTATTGTTGTTCGTCTAATGGAGCTGAAGTATCCATGTATTCTTGTGTTTGTATTTGGACAACTTTTTCTATTAGTTTGGCCATGAAGGGTATACTGGAAATTGGTCTATAGGAGGTCGGGGATGTTTTGTCAAGGGAGCCATTTTTAAGTATTGGCCGAATTTGTGCATGTTTTAGTGTAGATGGTAAATACCCTTGTTGTAATGAGAGGTTTATTATGGTGAGGATGAAGGTGGAAAATGTGGCTATAGTTTTCTTTATCCAGGTTACTGGGCATGGGTCAAGGTAGGAAGTTGTGGTATTAAGGTTTGTTATAATAATGACTGGTCAGATTTCCATCCAATAACCAAAGACATCCTGAAAAATATTATAAGTATGGCATGGTCTAATTTGTGCCTTTAGGGAGAGTGATAGCTGCTTAGATTTATTTATATAGTGATCAGCCAGGATCTGAGCAGATATATCCATAATGTCGTTGTTGGGGTTATATGTGTTATTTGTTAAGTTTTGAACAATGTTGAAAAGTTCCCTAGGTCTGTTCATTGAATTGGTTAAAATCGCTGCATAGTGGTTTTTCTTTGCATTGTCTATTGCTTGTTTGTACTTATTTAGGGAGTTGTTATAGTCCTCATAGAGTGTTGCAGATTTTGTTCTGCGCCAGCTTAATTCAATTTTCCTCAGCTCTCTTTTCATTTGTCTTAAGGCATTGATATACCAAGGGGCATTACCATTTCTTGGGCTGTTGTTCTTGTCGAGTATTTGTTTTGGTGGAAGATTATATGTGGCTGCGTTATTGATCGTTCTATGCCAGTTTGTGACCGTTTCATCAAGGTCAGTTGATGAGTGAGTAAGATAGGGGATTGTTTGCTTGAGGAATTCTTCTTCATTGAACCTCCTGAATTTAGAGGTTATGGTTGGTGGGGATTTATTTTTGTTACAGGGTTTGGGGTAACTGAGGTTAAATTTTATAAGATGATGGTCGGACCAAGGTACTGGTGTGCACTCCAGTGAGGCTGGGTTATAAAGTTTGAAGAGTACTTCGGGGAGGAAGACAAGGTCTAGAGTTCCTCCTTTATAGCATGCATAATAAATAGAAACTGCAATGTCTAAGTTGAGATGCAAACATTTCCCCAAGTACATAGTGAATGCAAAGTCACTTGTAAAAATAAGTATAAGGATACTAGGAAATTAGTATATTAAGTGCCAGCACATCCAGCAGGAAAATCTATATTAGTAAGAAACATGCTCAAATAAAGAGCGCTGACTTCCACTGAATATTGCCCCCTATGATTACTAATCTCTTTTCTTTGTAGACTTTTATTCTTATCTTTCAGTGCTGAGGAGATTCTCAAAAGTGAGGCAGAAAGCAGTCAGCCAGGCAGCATCAGTATCAGTCTGCCTGAGACCAATAGCAGATGACTGCTGCTAGTCTTTACTCCGCAGGGCAAGGTGTTATCAGAATTGGCAATAGATGAAAATTCCAGTTTGCTTAACTTCCAAAACTTTTTCTGCTGCTGCCTGACTTTATAAAAGCAGGACAAACAATCCATGAATTGTTAACATTGAAAAGCAGTGAATAAGGACTCTTCTTGGACTCGCAGCTTATCTTAGTAAATATTAATATTGGAGTGGAGAAGTAGCCTAATGGTTAAGTACACTGGCTTAGGAACCCAGAGACCAGGGTTCAATTCCCACTAGCACTCCTTGTGGCCTTGGGCAAGTCACTTAACCCTCCATTGCCTCAGAAAAATACAAGTTATCAATGCCCCTGTTTAATGTACATTACCAAGTTTAAGTTTCAATGTAAACCGCTTTGATTGAAATGATAAAGCAGTATATAAAATCTGTTAAATAAATAAATTAATTAACATATCCTTGGAGATAAGTAAATTAATCTGCTCTGCTTTGTTTTTCTCTCAGTTAACTGCACTTCTCTCTGTCAGAATGGAGGAACATGTCAGTCATCGGGGAACTGCTCGTGTTCTGCAGGATACACCGGGAAATTTTGTGAAACTGGTGAGTTGTGAGGATGAGTTTTCTTATTTAATACAGTTTGGAAAGAACCAGAAATGTGCTAAAAGAAGAATAATTCTGACTGCCTCAATCCCATTTCTTTTGGATAATGATATATATTGTGCAAGAGTCAATCTGAAGTTCACTTGTTATCCTTTCCCTTTACTTCTGAAACGCTGAAAGGTTTTGAAATGTTAACCAGTTTGAGAAATTTAATTTCAGATCACCCTTCTAGACTAGTCCACACAAGTGGGTTACATTCCCCTACGAGCACATGTGGAGACAGAGAAAAAACTAGAAACTTCCAGTGACATCATCACTGCTACTAATGCAGTGACAGGGGCAAGCGTTAAAGAGGAGACCGCCTTGGCCTCAGATGCCTTCCAGTTCAGGCCATATTCTCCAGAATTCTCCTCCTTTCTCCAGCATGTGTAGCCTTTCTGATAGGACAGTCTGGCTTGGGATGCTTCCTGGATCTCCTGGTTGCCTCCACATAGCTACAGGAGGAGCCCTTGGTGAAGCATGGTTGCAGCACAACATTAACACCCCCTGTGGAAATTATTGCATCAACAGGCAAGGTCAGGCGATTCTGAGCACCTCTCCTGTTTGCAGGGCCCTGGTTTGGGCTACTTCAGCTCTAAAGAGTCTTGACTTGAGGATAGCAAAATCCCCCCACTTGATGAGAAGCCATACAGACACCCTATTTTGCAAGAAGTCCTTCCTTTCTTCAAATCCTTAATAGCATGGTGGTTAAGGAGTGGAGCTTACCAAATCCCCCCCTTGTAGGGCATCTGGGTTAGGAACAAGCTATGTGCCCTTCCTCCAGTGGATCTGGATAGTGTCTGCAAACTTCCCAGAGTGGTTGTGCCTGTGGCCACAGTCACCAGGTGTACAACCATACTGGTAGGGGATGGAGCAGCCTTCAGAGAGCTATTGGACTGCAAAGTAGGGGTACCTTTTAAATCTGTTTCTTAGCTTCCTCCCTTATCCACGACATGCAAATTGTGGGGAACTGACGGTCTATGCCCTCCTTCTTCGATGGCTATAGTCACTCCCAGAGGATAACACCTCATTACTAATTGTAAAGCTAGTAAAGGAGTTTTGGGGAGTCCAAGCCTGTTCGCTTTTTGGAGGACAACCTGAGATGGGTGATTTCTGCTGTTTCTACTTCTGCCAGTTTTCCTCGCACTTCCTGCCAGGATTCTTGGGACCTCCAGGTCTTTCATCTCATGGGATGTGTGCTTCGCTATGTAGAACATTGTCTGGGCCTGGTGATTCCATGAGTCCCAGATCTGTTGCATGACCGGCTCCCTTCTCGCTTAAGGCTTGGTGCTTGGGAGGTGACACTTACTCCTTGGGGGTTATTCATTGGCTGTTGATTCCATGCTTTGATGGCAGAACGTGTTTCTTCCTACTTTGGTTAGGTACACGTCTGGTGTCTCTTTGAGGACTGGTGTACCAAACACCATGTAGGCCCGAGGATGGATGATTTGCCCTCCTTGCTCACCATTATTCAGGTTGATTTTGACAAGGGACTGATCCTCATTTCCTTGAGAGTTCAGATTGCAGTCTTGACATGTTTTTGAGGGCCAGTGGCTGGTTGCTTCATGGCTTTGCACCCGGTTGTTGTCCACTTCTTCAGGGGGATGTGGCATTTGCATCCTTCCCTGCAGTCAGTTATCCCTTATGGGATTTGGGCCTAGTTCTTTGGTCATTAATATCTGCGCATTTTGAACATATGAAGTGGGCACTTAAGGCCATCTTTTTGGTCACATTCTGTTCAGTGTGGCAGGCTCTCTCAGACAGAGATCCATACCTGCTGTTCCCAGAAGAGGTCGTGTCCATTTGGCCAGTCCCTTCTGTTATGTTCACTGGGGTGTCCACCTTTCATGTAATTCAGCTGTTTGCCTCGTGTCCCTTTTTTTTTGTTTGCAGAGCAGTGTAAAGGGAAGGCCAAAGACCTTTATGGGGTCGATGTCCATGGAGTTTTCCTCTGGTGCCTGTAGGTCATTAACTCATTTAGTAGGTCGGACTGATTCTGTTTTTTGCAGGGCCATGCAAGTGTGAAACAGCCTCTAAGGTTACCTTGAGCCGTTGGACAAAGAGACTGTGCAGGATTGAACTGGTCCAGAAAGATTGCGAGCACATTCCATCCGGACACAACCTTAGTCCTGGGCACAGCATAATTCTGTCACCGCCATGGACATTGTATGGCCACAACTTGGTCGTCCTTCTCTACTGTTATAAGCATTGCTGCTTATATGTTTCTGCTAGGGCGGATGTGGCCTTCAGTGCATAGATTTAAAGGCAGCTGTGTCTTCTGACCACTGGAGTAATAGCTTTGGCATTTTCCACTTATCTGGACTGGTCTATCAGGACAATCTGGAAGGTGAGATTTTACTTACTAGATAATTTCCTTTCCTGGAGTTCTGGTAGACCAGTCCAAGTCCCACCTTTTTGTGATCTGTTTCTCAGCAGTTTGCCTTGTGATTTGGCCTTCCTGACAGATATTCCGTATGGTGGATAATTAATACATAGATTTGTCCATAGTTCTCAATGTACCTTTTCTTATATGTTATCTTCCATGAGGTTGGATAAGGTCAGCTTCTTGGCTATATGTTTGGGTATGAATACTGCAATGTGTCCCTAGCTGTATCAGCATTAGTAGCCATGATGTCACTGTAAGTTTCTAGTTCTTTTTCTGTCTCCACATCTGGTAGGGGAACACAACTCACTTGTCTAGACTAGTCTAGCAGGACTCCAGGAAAGGAGATAATTTGATAAATAAAGACTCACTTTAATCTGAAATGATGTATGATTAAAATTTAAGGCTCAGAGCACAGTTTCAGCCAATAAAAACACACCTTTAAAGGCACTGGCACTGCTGTAAACCTGTAATTTAAAGGTGCCGTCATATAGATGGTTATCCGAGACTCCACATTTCTGCATAAGATTTCTCAACCTCTGAGTAGCAGAGAACAAAGAAACGTGCAGTGTAGCCTGGATCCCAGAAATATTCAGATTAAGTCACCAAGTCACAAAGTGTTTTGAACAGCTCGTTAAATGCAGGGAAGTGCAAAACCCTTTTAGTTCCTTATCTCTCTAGTCTAGTCCCGAACCTCCTCCAGCAGCTTTGGAGACTGAGAAATGTCAATCTTCTGATGACACTGGCACAAATACCCTTGGCACCACCTCCTCTGTCCAGTTATCTCAGTCTCCAAGCAGCTGGAGGGTGGTGAGCAGGGGCGGCCCAAGGGGGGTGCGGGGCCATGTGCGGAGACTCGGTGCGGGGCCTCATTTGCATAAGTGGCCTTATTTGCATAAATATTTGCATAATGCTAACATACACTAACTTTTAGTAAACATGTCTCTTAATGAGTGTATGGATAAAGACAGACTAAAAGATTTCTACATTACTATAATCCAGTGCCAACCGCCAGGCACATTAGGAACTACTACAAACACTGCCCATTTAGAACCCATAGCAAACCCGCCGTATCCTAACAGCACTACCAGGACTCACAAAGCACCATACCCTACCTATCAAAAGGCAACACTGCAAATATTAAACCAATACATTTCAGAGAACAATACATGACCTACTGGGGAAAGAGAACAAGTGGCAATGTCAAATAGGAATTACATAAACAGAATACCTCAGCTCAGTTACACATGCAGAACATAGACCATCACCAAACAAGGAATCACAATTTAGAAACAGGAAGGCAATAATTAAACTGGGAACCCCAAAAGCCAAACTTGGAATGTACAACAACACTGTAGAAATAAAACTATAAATTAATTTCCTCTTGTACCAAACAAAGCGCAGACGTTAATGATGCACATTTCCCAGAGCTTTCATATTCCAGTTAATAAATTCAAAATAAAACGATATCTTTCTACCTTTTGTGCATTTTTTTTTCAGTTGCAATTGCTCCAGCCACTTTCTTCTGGTTTCTTCATGTTTTCTGCTAACTCTCCATCATCTGCTGTCCATTTGTCCTTTCTTCTCTCTTCTAGTTTTTTTTCCTTCTCTCTCTCTACATCTGCTTTAACATACTAATCTTTCTCCTTTTGCTCTTTCCTCATTCCTATTTCATCCACTCAAATTTTACCCCTCCATCCTCAATCCCCACTTACTCTCCCAATACCCGGCTAAATGTAGATTTTTTATCCCTCCCACACAAAATATTTTTCCCCTCTCCATTTTACTCTCCCAGCCCCATCCCATTCTAATCCTCCCCCAACATCAGCTCCCTTCTAGTTCCAGCCTCACCCAGCATCCATTCCCTTCTAGTCCCTGCATCAGCCCATTTCCAGTCCTAGCCCCACATCAGCCCATTTCCAGTCCTAGCAACCCCCCAACCCAATACCAGTCCTAGCCCCCCATCAACCCACTTCCAGTCCTAACCCCCCATCAACCCACTTCCAGTCCTAACCCCATCAACCCATTTCCAGTCAGCCCCCCATAGCCCACTGCCAGTCCTAACCCCCCCATCAGCCCACAGCCCATTATCAGTCCTAACCCCATCAGCCCACCTCAAGTCCTAACCCCTCCCCATCAGCCAATTTCCTGTCCTAGCCCCCCCATAGCCCATTATCAGTCCTAACCCCCCCATAGCCCATTACCAGACAGCCCCCATCAGCCAACAGCCCATTACCAGTCTTAACCCCCCCATAGCCCATTATCAGTTCTAACCCCCCCAACAGCCCACAGCCCATTACCAGTCCTAACCCCATCAGTCCACCTCAAGTTCTAACCCCTCCCCATCAGCCCATTTCCTGTCCTAGCCCCCCCCTAGCCCATTATCAGTCCTAACCCCCCCCTAGCCCATTACCAGTCCTAACCCCCCATCAGCCCACAGCCCATTACCAGTACTAACCCCATCAGCCCACCTCCAGTGTTAACCCCCCCATCAGCCTATTTCCAGTCCTAGCCCCCCCATAGCCCATTACCAGTCCTAACCCCCCCCCCAACAGCCCACAGCCCATTACCAGTCCTAACCCCATCAGCCCACCTCCAGTCTTAATCCCCCCAGCCCATTTCCAGTCCTAGCAACCCCCCCAACCCATTACCAGTCCTAGCCCCCCATAGCCCACTCCCAGTCCTAATCCCACCAGCCCATTTCCAGTCCTAATCCCCATCACCCAATTTTCAGTTTAAGCCCCCCCATACCCCATTACCAGTCCTAACCTCCCCATCAGCCCACTCCCAGTCCTAATCCCACCAGCCCATTCCCAGTCCTAATCCCCATCACCCAATTTTCAGTTTAAGCCCCCCCATACCCCATTACCAGTCCTAACCTCCCCATCAGCCCACTCCCAGTCCTAATCCCACCAGCCCATTTCCAGTCCTAATCCCCATCACCCAATTTTCAGTTTAAGCCCCCCCATACCCATTACCAGTCCTAACCCCACCATCAACCCACTTTCAGTCCTAATCCCATCAGCCCATATACAGACTTAGCTCCCCCATAGCCCATCACCACTCCTAACCCCCCCATAGCCCATCACCACTTCTAACCCCCCCAGCCCATCACCACTTCTAACCCCCCCAGCCCCCCCATAGCCCCCCCAGCCCATCACCACTTCTAACCCCCCCCAGCCCCCCCATAGCCCCCCATAGCCCATCACCACTTCTAACCCCCCCAGCCCCCCCATAGCCCATCACCACTTCTAACCCCCCCAGCCCATCACCACTTCTAACCCCCCCAGCCCCCCCCCATAGCCCATCACCACTTCTAACCCCCCCAACCCATCACCACTTCTAACCCCCCCATAGCCCATCACCACTCCTAAAAAACCCCCAGCCCATCACCACTCCTAATCCCCCAGCCCCGGGAAAATTTAAAAACAAAAACGCTGTCTTCTCCGGCTGCCGGGGCCGCCGCGGCAGAATCGAGTGTGCCGCGGGGCCCCCCCTGCCTTGCCTAGCAGAGCCTGCCCTCCCCTCCCCTGTATCACCTCTCTCTCTCGTTGTAGGTTCAGCAACACGCGCCGGCTTTCAGAGCGCGAAAGGATTAGTTTCCCATCAGCCCCCGCGGGCTTAACAGAGCCGCGAGGGAGAAACTCTCTCGTGCTCTGAAAGCCGGCGCGTGTGACAGAACCTACAACGAGAGAGAGGTGATACAGGGGAGGGGAGGGGAGGCTCTGCTAGGCAAGGCAAGGCAGGGGGGCCCCGCGGCACACTCGATTCTGCCGCGGCGGCCCCGGCAGCCGGAGAAGACAGCTTTTTTTTTTCTTTTAATTTTACTTTAAGGTTAAGAATGTTTTTTGCGCGGGGCCCCCTGAAACGCGGGGCCCTGTGCAAAAAACATTCTCGCTCAATGGACGGGCCGGCCCTGGTGGTGAGCCCATAGGTTTGGGGCTCGCTAGAGAAACTGTTAAGGAGATTAGTTAGGGTTTTAGTAGAGTTTTGCTTATTTCTATTAAGTTGGACTTGCACTGTAAAAAAAAAAAATAAATTCCGCCGTGATGAGTTGCCTGCTCTTATAGCCGAATCCCTAAAGGCGCTTAATATGCCAGCGACTGGGCCGGAGAAGGATGCAACTTTGGAAGATCCCCTGTTGCAGGCGGTGCAGAAAACACAGACCGCGTTCCCGGTTCACAGAGTGATACGGGAGATGATCCAAGAGGAGTGGGACATGCCCGAAGCAGCCCTTTTATTTATTTTATTTATTTAACAATCTCTTATATACCGCAGCTTCCTAAGATCAGCTGCGGTTCACAAATAACAACAGGCAACAAATCATGGATTTGTTTTACATATAACGTCATATAACTATAACCAATGTACAGTAAACAGAAATGTTGAACAGATAGCACTGAACAGTGCAACACTATATACATTATGTACATTAACATTATATTATTAAATACATATACAAGTTATGTGGGATATAATCATTATGAGTAGTACAGATGCAGATAGGGCAGGTTTTCTTTTCTGTTATAGTGAGATGTAGATAAAACTGTTTAGCCTTTGTCTAATTCTTTTGATGGCTGTTCTATAGTGTTGTAGTGCATTGTAAAGAGGTGTGTTTTCAGTTTTTTTCGGAATTCATTAATCTCTGTTAATATTCTTAGTTCAACAGGGAGGGAATTCCAGGCTGTTGGGGCTGCATGTGAGAACGCTCTGTTGTTTGTTGATTTATTTGTTTTTATGAAATCTATGGGGGTTTTAAGTTTGTTTAGTTGATTTTTTCTTTGAGTAGGTTTTGGATGTTCTTTGGTAATTAAGTTACTTAAAGTAGATGGTGTCAAATCAAATAGTGATTTAAATACTGTTATTAGTGTTTTATATGTTATTCGGTTTTGAATTGGAAGCCAGTGAAGGGATGCTAGAATTGGTGTTATATGTTGATGAGAGTGTGTTTTTGTTATTATCCTAGCTGCTGAGTTTTGTGCGAGTTGCAGTCTTTTGATGTTTTGTTTTGATGTACCTAATAATATAAGGTTCGCAAAATCAAAGTGGGGGGTTATAGTGGCTTGGATTATACTGATAAAATCATGTATGTAAACAAGAGGTCTAAGTTGTTTAAGTATTTTAAGTTTGTAGTAAATTTTCTTTGTGGTATTTCTGATATGGGTATCTAGAGTGAGATGTTTGTCTAAAATGACTCCTAAGTATCTCACTTCATTCTTTATTTTAATTTCTTGGTTTTGAAGTGTTATATGTGTTGGTGGGGTATAATCTTGGTTTTTGGTGACTATTAGCACTTCAGTTTTTGAATGGTTTATTAGGAGATTGTGGGCATTTAGCCATAATGTTATTTCATTAAAACAATCCGAAAGGAGTTGCAACGGTATGTTAGGGATAGTGAATGGGATGTACATCATAATATCATCTGCATATAGATGATAGAGTACACCATATTTCTTAAAGATATTGCAAACTGGTTTTATGTATATATTAAATAGTAGAGCTGAAAGCGCTGAGCCTTGTGGTAATCCTGTTTCAAATTTATATGATTCAGAAGTTTGATTGCTTATTCTAACATTTTGCGTTCTATTGCTCAGATAAGAGGTGAACCATTTGTGAACTGTAGAGTATATTCCTATGTGTCTTAAGTAGTTAAGCATTATTGAATGGTTAACACTATCGAAAGCGGCTGATATGTCAATAAATAAGAGGATAAAAGCTTTTTTGTGGTTGTCTATTCCTCTTAGTAGTGTATCGGTAAAAACAGTCAGGAGTGTTTCAACTCCATGCTTGGGGCGAAATCCATATTGTTGGTCATCTAGCGGGTAGGATGAGTCAAGAAATTCTTGTGTTTGTATTTGTACAGTTTTTTCGATGACTTTTGCTAAGAATGGTATACTTGAGATAGGTCGGTAAGATTTTGGGGAGGTTTTGTCAAGTGTATTATTCTTCAGGATTGGTCTGATTTGTACTTGTTTAAGGGTGGGTGGGAGGTAACCTTGGAGTAGTGATAAATTGACCATAGAAAGTATGAATGAAAGAAGTGTTGGTAGTGTGTTTTTTATCCAGGTTACTGGACAAGGGTCTAGATAGGATGTTGTGGTGTTAAGATTGATAATGATATTCTTTAATGATATTTTGGATAAAGGGTAAAATTCTGGCCATTCATTTAGCATATGGAGAGGTTTGTAGATAGGATCTAAGGTCATTGGTGAGTGTTTTGATTTATTTTGATAATAATTGGCTAGAGTTTGTGCAGAGATGTCAGTGATTTCCTTGTTAGAATCTTGAGGGTTGGTTGTTAGGTTGGTAATTATGGAAAATAGTTCTCTTGGTCTGTTATATGATTTTGATAGGATTGTAGCATAGTAATTTTTCTTTGAGTTATCTATGGCATCTTTATAGTTTTTGAGGTGGTTGTAGTATATTTCTTTCTCAATAGTGGATTTGGTTTTGCGCCATTTATGTTCTAGTTTTCTTAGCTCTCTTTTCATTTGTTTTAAAGTGCTATTAAACCATGGGGTGCCGTTGGTTTTTGAGTGGGTTGATTTTTTATTAGTTTGATGTATTTGGGCTGCATTGTTTATGGTGGTATGCCAGTTTTTGACTGCTTCATCCAGGGTTGTTGGAGAAGGATCAAGGAGAGGGATTGTGGCATCCAGAAATTCAGTTTCGTTAAATTTTTTAAATTTAATTGTATGGTCATTTCTTTTGTGTTTTATGGTGTCGATGGTATTGTAATTGAGATTTAGTTTGATAAGGTGATGATCAGACCACGGTATTTGAGAGCATTCTATAGAGTCTGGATTAAACAGTTTAAAGCATAAGTTAGGTAGTAGTACTAGATCAAGGGTACCACCCTTGGTGTGGGTAGGTATGTTTATTACTTGATGGTATTCGAGATCTTGAATTGTTTCAAGAAAGAGGTTAGAGTCATTCGTTGGTAGTGAGGGAAGGTTGAAATCACCTAGGACAATTAGAGGACTCTGTTCTGAAGATAAGTTGAGGAGTTCAAATAATGATTGGAGGCTATCAGCATTTTGGTTGGGGGGTCTATAAATTAAACAGATTCTGAGGTGATCTATTTTTATTATGAGCGTGTCCATGTTGTTGTTTGAATTAGCTAGTATTTTTTGGCTTTTAGGTTTTTATTTGTCATAATCAATACACCACCTCCTTTTTTGTTGGTTCTATGTGAGTAGGAGATATCATAGTTTGAGTTGTGCAGTTGATTTAGGAGAACTGTATCTGTATCTGTGAGCCAAGTCTCTGTTATGCATAGAATATCTGGTTTTGAGTCAGTGAGTAGATCATTAATTATAGGGATTTTATTTTTCAATGATCGGGCATTTATAAGGGTGCATGATAAAGATGTAGACTTGTGATGGTGGTTAAGCTGTGTGGTATGTTGTAGATTAATTTGTTTTATTTGGATGAGTCTGTGGTAGTTTATTTTAGTCTGATTGTGTGGAGAATAATGACCAATATGGAAGTTGTTCCGATTTGGTGTATGTATGATTGGAATTGTCTGGTAGTTTTTAATGTTAAGACTTAGTGTTAGGTTAATTATGATTGTTAGGAGGATGCAGATATAAGCCACTTTTAGAAGCATTTTTGTTGTATGTGTCAGTTTAGATCTGGTACTGGTACAGTGTTACAAAACTAAACAGTATCAAGTGAATAGGTAACAATAGTAAGTAAGTAGCTAAACAGTAACAAGTAGGAAGAGGCCTGTTTGATACTTTTGTTAGCATTGGATATAGTAGTATGGCTGGTTACCGTGAGGTATTTCTTAGTATATAATACTGGCAACAGTAACAATAGAGTATAGGTAACAGTACAATGGTCTCTGGTTAACAGCAATCTAAATGTAGACTACTGGGGATAGTATATCGTTTAAGGTGCAGTGAGCTATTTGCTGGCCTTGTTTCTTATCCTGATGCAATGGATTTAAAACTATTTAGTTACAAAGTTCAGTTTTTGTTTTTAGTGTGGAGAGGCTGTTTAGATGGTTGTAGGAGGTATACTTGCGGTTGAGGAGATGTAAATGAGGCTACTAACAATGCTATATAGGTTAGTGACAACAATATATGAGTCTTCTACTAGTAGTATTACACTAAGCTACTGGCAACAGTATATGAGGCGACTAATAGAGTTAGTAGTTTACTGACAACAGTAAATGTGTTACTAACAGTGTGATATGATCTTCTGACAGTGTTATATAGTTGCTGGCAGTAGTAAAACAGTATATGAGGCTACTGACTATGTTCTTTGGGTTACTGATATCAAGAGTTATTGACAACAGTATATGAGATTAAAGGTAATATTACGTGGGTTACTGACAACAGTAAATGTGGCTGTAAATAGTACTGTAAGGTCTACTGACAACAGTGAGGTCTATCAATAACAGTAAAGGTCTACTGACAACAGTATATCTTTATAGTTTGGTATGTTGGAAGTCTCTGTTATATCTAGATCATTAGGGAGAGTTATACTTGCTGAGATCGATGGATGGTCTGTTTCCTTTGTGAAGGGATGTAGTTCTACTTCAAGGGAGCTCCAGCTGGTTGACTGTATGTTGGTATCACAGGTCTGTTGGTGTAGGATGGTAGTCGGTGAGGGTATTTCTTCTGTCTGCGTGTTGAACCCTAGTTGCTGCTGGTGTCTTGCGTTTTAAATCAATGTAGGAGATGAAAGTTGCAATGCGTTTAGAGTTTCGTTATTGTAAACGACAGGAGAGAGACTGTTGTTGTATGTTCCAGTTTCTGTAATCGAGAGTTTCTTAAGAGTTCCAGGGTTATGTTGTGCCTGTATCCATTGGTGGACCAGGATCGAGAATTGTTTAAGTCTCCTAAAGTGGATGCTGCAGTTTCGGCGGTGACTAAGAAGACCACCATTCCCGTGGAAGGTAGTGCCGCTCTCAAGGATGGCAGGATAGGAAATTAGATGCATTATTGAAGCAGGTCTTTGACGTCAGTGCCCTGTCCATTCAAGTGTCTATTTGTGGGGCTTGGGTGGCGAGAGCTTATCTTTGCTGGTTTCAAAAGGTCCAGGGAGACCAGCTGCAGGAGAGAGAGAGGGAGGCATCCAGACTAGAGTCTGGGATGGCTTACCTGGCGGACATTCATTATGACCTTATTAGAGGCCTGTCCAAGAGCATGGCGTCTGTGGTAGCTGTGAGGCATTATCTCCGGCTGCGTAACTGGGTGGCAGATAGTTCCTCCAAGGCACGTCTAGGTAAACTGCCCTTTCGGGGTAAGCTACTTTTGGAGAGGACTTGGATAAGTTGGTGAAGGATCTAGGAGAGTCCAAGGGCGGAAGACTTCCTGAGGACAAGCAGAAGTAGGGGCATCCGGCTCCGGTGAACAAGGGTCAGCAGAGAGACTTTTGTCGCTTCCATCCGGCCAGGTTTGGTCAATTTCAGAGAGGACGTTTCGCCTTTCATAATCAGGGGTTTCGAGGGTTTCGGGGCGCAAACAGGGGCTTTGCTGCTTCCTCCTCCTCGAATCTTAGGAAACTGCAATGATGCCAGGGGGACCTGGGGGGGGGACTAGTGCCCATAGGGGGTCGACTATGGGAATTTTACCCTGCTTGGGTCCAGATTACATCCGACCAGTGGGTGTTGGAGGTCATTCGAGAGGGCTATGCTCTGGAATTCCAACGTCCAGTGCTAGAGGCGTTCGTTCAGTCACCGTGCAAAGCACCACGCAAGCGCCAGGCGGTGAGGGACACATTACAAAGGTTGCTGAATCTCAACGCCGTGGTGCCGGTACCAACAGACCAGTACGGCTGCGGTCGATACTCCATATACTTCGTGGTGCCAAAGAAGGAAGGCTCCTTCCATCCGATTCTAGACCTCAAGGGAGTAAATCGCTGTCTCGGAGTGTCACATTTTCACATGGAAACCCTAAGATCGGTAATTGTGGCGACAAGGAAGGGAGAATTCCTTACTTCCCTAGATCTGTCGGAAGCTTATCTGCACATTCTGATTCGGCAGGAACATCAGAAGTTCCTCAGATTTGCAGTGCCAATGGGGCATTTTCAATTCCAGGCATTACCGTTTGGATTGGCAACGGCGCCCAGGACTTTCACCAAGGTCATGGTGGTCATAGCTGAAGCATTGAGAAAGGAGGGAATTCTCGTGCACCCATATCTAGACAATTGGCTGATTTGAGCAAAGTCCAAGAATGAGAGCGAAGTGGCGACGTCCAGAGTGGTAGAGTTTCTGCAGAGTCTGGGTTGGGTAGTGAATATGGCAAAGAGCAAGCTGGAGCCATCACAAAACCTGGAGTAACTCAGAGCTCGTTTTGGTACAAAGAGGGGGAAAGCTTTTCTTCCACTGAAACGTGCAAGAAATTTGCGGTCTCTGGTTCGCACATTTCTGAACAAGAAGGTGCCCACGGCGTGGCGCTATCTTCAGTTATTAGGTACGATGGCAGCGACTATCGAAGTAGTGCTGTGGGCACGGGCTCATATGCAACCGTTACAGAGAGTGTTGCTCCGAAGGTGTTCTCACCAGGATGATCCTCTAACTCGGAAGATGCCATGGCCGATGGAGGCGCAGAGCGCGCTACAGTGGTGGCTGGAGCCCAGGGTCTTGGAAGAGGGTATGCTTCTGGAAGCACCTTCCTGGATTCCACTGACGACGGACGCCAGCTTCTGGGGCTGGGGAGGGCACGTCAACGGAAATTTTGCTCAAGGACAATGGACGGATGTGGAAAGGACGTGGGCCATCAACAGACTGGAGTTGCGGGCAGTCGCATTGGCGTTGAGGGCCTTTCAGAAGTACTCGAAGAAGAAAGCGGTTTGTGTGTTCTCCGACAATGCAACGGCTGTGGCCTATATCAATCGTCAGGGCGGCACCAGCAGTGCAACACTAGAAGCCGAGGCAGAAGAGCTCTTATGGTGGGCCAAGGAACATCTGGTGGCGTTATCGGTGGTGCATGTAGCAGGAGTGGATAACGTGACTGCCGATTTTCTGAGTAGGGTTAGAGTGGATCCTGCAGAATGGAGACTCCATCCAGATGTGTTCTCAAGGCTAGTACATCGCTGGGGAAGCCAGTGATGGATCTTATGGCGACGTGCAAATCCGCAAAGGCCAGCTGATTCTTCAGCAGGCAAAGAGAAAGAATGTCGGAGGGGCTGGATGCTCTAATTCAAAGATAGCCAGAGCAAAGTCTTTTGTATGTATTTCCTCCCTGGGTCCTGATAGGCCATGTGCTGCAAAGAATAGAGGTGCACAGGGGACCTGTAATTCTCATAGCTCTGGATTGGCTGCGAAGACCCTAGTATGCAGACCTGATGAGACTTTTGGTGGAGCCTCCTTGGCACCTTCCAATTCGAAAGGATCTGCTTTTCCAAGGGCCCATTCTCATGCCTCAGGTGGATCGGTTCTCGCTTACGGCCTGGCTCTTGAAAGGGCGAGGCTGAAAGCGAGAGGCTATTCCTTGGCGGTTATTTCCACCATGTTAAAGTCTCGGCGGCAATCAACTTCATTGGCGTATATTTGGATTGGTTGGATTTTTGAGGCATGGTGTTCAGATAGAGCTGTGGAAGCGTTGAGGGCTTTGGTCTCCCACGTGCTGTCCTTTTTGCAGGATAGTTTAGAGAAAGGCTTAGCAGCTGCTTCCTTGCGGGTGCAGGTGCCAGCTCTTTCCTGTTATACTAGATACTAGGGGAGTCGCTGAGTGTTCACCCAGATGTTAAGCGGTTTTTGAAGGCGGTGACTCTCCTGAGACCGCCATATAGGGTGGCAATTCCTCCGTGGGATCTTTCCTTGGTACTGGAGACTTTGGTTCGCAAGCCTTTTGAACCTTCGGCAGAATCGTCGGTTAAGGATCTTACACTCAAGGTGGTATTTCTGGTGGCGATATGCTCAGCTCGAAGGATTTCGAAGTTACAGGCTTTATCATGTAGAAAACCTTTTTTGTCATTCTTTGAAAATAAGGTGGTATTGAGATCAGTACCCTCTTTTCTGCCAAAAGTGGTTTCAGTTTTTCATGTCAGTCAGGTGGTCTCTCTTCCAGTTTTTGCAGAACCCGCGGCTGGGGCTATGGCAGGAGCCTTGCATTGTCTAGATGTTCGTCGAGCACTAAAGAAGTACCTTCGGAGGACAGCGCGTTTCCGAAAGTCGGATAGGCTTTTTTCTTGTTTGGAGGTTCCAGGAAAGGAGAAGCAGCCAGTAAGGCCTCCATTGCAAGATGGCTCAAGGAGGCCATCGCGTCAGCATATATTTTGAAGGGTAAGCCGGTACTGGAGGGCATTAGGGCTCATTCGCTAGGGTGCAAGCAGCATCTTGGGCCAAGTGCCAGCTGGTACCACCAGTGGATATTTGTAGAGCGGCTACTTGGTCGTCTTTCAATACTTTTGTAAAGCATTACCGCCTGGATGTTCAGGCGGAAAGGGATTCTAGATTTGGTGCAGCGGTTCTTCAGGCTGGCCTAGCAGGTCCCTCCCGTTAATTTCTTTGGCACTGCTCTGTTACATCCCCAGAGGTTCGGGACTAGACTGGAGAGACGATAAGGAAGGTGAAATTAGACTTACCTGCTAATTGTTGTTCCTTGAGAAACTCCAGTCTAGTCCTGCTTCTCTCCCTTCATTTCTCTTAATATGGCCTGAAGCAAGATATGCTTCCGGTTCCACGTGCAGGAACCAAAAGGCAGGCAGAGCTCCGGAGTCTCAATGCGTGGATAAGACAATGGTGCAGAGATGAGGGGTTTGGATTTGTTAGGAACTGGGGTACATTCTGGGGAAAGGAGGGGCTCTTCCGAAGGGATGGGCTTCACCTTAACCGGGATGGAACCAGGCTGCTGGCATTAACCTTTAAAAAGGAGATAGAGCAGGTTTTAAACTACATAATAGGGGAAAGCCGACAGTCGCCCAAGAGCGGATGGTTTGGAAGAATGTATCCTTGAAGGATACTACCGAAAGCAGAGATGTTCCAAAAAAGAGTAAAGTAGCCCAAATGCCCTCGAGTATGGAGCAGACAGAGCTTAAAGATCCCAAATTACCCATGTCTACCAATAGCCAAATTAATATAAATCAAATACACTCTATAAAATGCTTGTATGCAAATGCTAGAGGTCTAAAAAATAAGATGGGAGAGTTAGAATATATAGCACTAAATGAGAGGTTAGATATGATTGGAATATCAGAGACATGGTGGAAGGAAGACAACCAGTGGGACACTGTGATACTTGGGTACAAACTATATCGTAATGATAAAGCTGATCAAATTGGTGGAGGGGTTGCGCTCTATATTAGAGAGGGCCTTGAGTCAGAAAGGATTAAAGTTTTGCAGGAAACTAAATTTGCTGTAGAATCTCTATGGATTGAAATTCCATGTAAAAAGGGGAAGGCGATGGCAGTGGGGGTGTACTATCGACCGCCTGGCCAGAATGAACAAATGGATGATGAAATGCGCAAAGAAATCAAGGAAGCTAACAAAAATTACAGCGCAGTAATAATAATGGGTGATTTCAATTACCCCGGTATCGACTGGGTCAGTGTCACGGCAGGACATGCTAGGGAGATAAAGTTCCTAGATGACATAAATGACTGCTTCTTGGAGCAGCTGCTTTATGAACCGACCAGAGGGGAAGCCATATTAGACCTAGTCCTTAGTGGAACACCAGATCTAGTGCAAGAGATAAGGGTGTTGGGGCCACTTGGCAATAGTGATCATAGCATGATTGCCTTTGATTTAATTAGTGGAGGAGGGATAGTAAGGAAATCCACAGTACTACCTTTTATCTTTCGAAAGGGAGACAATAATAAAATGAGGAAAATAGTTAAGAAAAAACTAAAAGGAGCAGTTGCAAAGGTTAAAGACGTACATCAAGCTTGGGTGTTGTTGAAAAACTGTATTCCATGCTTTAAGAAAAGAGGAAGGAAGTCCAAAAAACTGCCAGCATGATTTAAAGGTGAGGTCAGAGAGGCTGTTGTTGCCAAAAAAGCATCTTTCAGGAAATGGAAAAAAGAGCCAAACGATGAAACCTGGAAACAGCACAAGCACTGACAGGTCAAATGCAAGGCATTGATAAAGCAGGCAAAGGGAGAATTTGAGAAGAAGCTTGCTGTGGAAGCAAAAACGCGAAATAAAGATTTTTTCAAGTACATTCGTAGCAAAAAACCTGTGAGAGAGTCAGTTGGTCCATTAGATGATAGAGGAGTTAAAGGGGCACTAAGAGGCGACAAGGCAATAGCGGAGAGACTGAATGAATTCTTTGCTTTGGTCTTTACTGAGGAAGATGTAGGGATGTTACCCATGACTGAAGTGGAATTTAAAGGTGTGGAAGAACTGAAGGAAATATAGATACATTGGGAAGATGTATTACAACTATTAGATAAACTGAAGAGTAGCAAATCACCTGGGCCAGATGGTATACATCCAAGGGTGTTGAAAGAACGGAAATATGAGATTGCAGACCTGTTATTAGTAATCTGTGAACTATCATTAAAATCATCTCTAATACCTGAAGATTGGAGGATCGCCAATGTAACACCAATTTTTAAAAAGGGTTCCAGGGGTGATCCGGGAAACTACAGACCGGTGAGCCTCACGTCAGTACCAGGAAAAATGGTAGAAACCATCATAAAGAATAAAATTACTCAGCATGTAGATAGTCATGGCCTAATGGGAGACAGCCAACATGGCTTTAGACAAGGAAGATCTTGTCTTACTAATCTGTCATGTTTTTTTGAAAGTGTGAATAAACAGGTGGACAAAGGTGAGTCAGTTGTTATAGTGTATCTGGACTTTCAGAAAGCCTTTGATAAGGTCCCTCATCAGAGACTTTTGGCAAAACTAAAGAGTCATGGGATAGGAGGCAGTGTACTACTGTGGATCAGGAACTGGTTAAAAGATAGAAAGCAGAAGGTTGGGCTAAATGGCCAATTTTCCCAATGGAGAAAAGTGAATAGTGGTGTACCCCAGGGATCTGTGCTGGGTCCGCTGCTTTTTGACATATTCATAAATGACCTGGAAAGTGGAATAGCGAGTGAGGTTATCAAATTTGCAGATGACACAAAACTATTTAAAGTTGTTAAAACCCAAGAGGATTGTGGAAAATTGCAAGAGGATCTTGATAAATTGGAAGATTGGGCATCAAAATGACAGATGAAATTTAATGTGGATAAATGCAAATTTATGCACCTAGGGAAGAACAACCCAAACTATGGTTACACGATGCAAGGTTCCACATTAGGAACCACCACCCAGGAAAAAGATTTAGGCGTCATTGTGGATAACATGTTAAAACCCTCGACCTAGTGTGCAGCAGCAGCCAAGAGAGCAAATAGAATGCTAGGTATCATAAGGAAAGGAATGGAAAATAAAACAAAAGATATTATAATGCCTCTATACCATTCCATGGTGAGACCGCACCTTGAATATTGTGTGCAATTCTGGTCGCTGTGTCTTAAAAAGGATATAGCGTAATTAGAAAAGGTTCAGATCAGAGCCACCAAAATGGTAAAGGGGATGGAAGGATACTCCTCTGAAGAAAGGCTAAAAAGGTTAGGGCTCTTTAACCTGGAAAAGAGACGGCTGAGGGGAGATATGATAGAAGTCTATAAATTAATGAACGGAGTGGAACGGGTAAACGTAGATCAATTGTTTACATTATCAGAATATAGAAAGACTAGGGGACATGCAATGAAACTACAGGGTAAACTATTTAAGACTAATAAAAGAAAATATATTTTCACTCAACGTTTAATCAAACTCTGGAATTTGTTACCGGAGGATGTAGTAAAGGCTGTTAGTGTAGCTGGGTTTAAAAAAGGTTTGGACAAGTTCCTGGAAGAAAGGTCCATAAACCATTATTAAGAAGGGACCCAGGATATCAATGCTTGACCCAGTACAAGCATTGCGGAACCTGTGTCTTTTGGGGAAACTGCTAGGTACGTATGACCTAGATTGGCCACTGTTGGAAACAGGATACTGGGCTTGATGGACCTTGGTCTGACCCAGTATGGCATATCTTATGTTCTTATGTAGTGTATAAAGGGGGGTCCATTATCCTCTATAGAGGGAGGGGTGAAGGACCTCAGTAGCACAACAGGTTATTGCTACCTTCTTGTTTTGAAGGCGTTAAAGGCAGGGACAGTTCTTATTCCTTGCTTAAGTTTAAGTAGATTGCATGTCAATGTGTTATTTTTCTGCTACTTAATAGTTGCTCTGGTGAGTCTGCTTTGTCAATAGATTACTGGACAGAGGAGGCTGTGCCAGGGGTACTTGTGCCATTGTCATCAGAAGATTGACATTTCTCAGTCTACAAAGCTGCTGGAGGAGGTACTAAACCCCAGAGGTTCGAGACTAGACTGGAGTTCCTCAAGGAACAACAATTAGCAGGTAAGTCTAATTTCACCTAACTTGTGGAAATGGCCAGCATCTACCACGCAGTTACCACGCAGCAGACATGTATCACACAGTAAATGCGTTGGTAGACACGGCAGTAAGTGCATCCACGCTATCTACCAAAGCAGACCCTCCCCCATGCCCCACTTCAGCATCCTTATGCCCTTCCTCTGCCCATTGATGCACTAGATACCCCCCCAATCTCTTTGATGAGGCCCTAGTCCTTTCCCCAACCATCTGATCCCTCCCAGCACTTACTGGGGGAGGTGTTGGTAGGTTAGTGGGGTGAGGGGGGGACAAAAGCAATCCCCGAATAATCCTGCCCTGATGCCAGCTCAGGTTCAAAATGTCAGCTTTGATCCTAATGGTAGTCTTATAATAATACCACTAGGGGAGTACCGCTAGGGGTAATTTTGAACCAGAGTTGGCCATGGGGCAGGAGTATCCAGGGATCATTTTTCCTCTTCCATTAACCCACCAGAGAAACCCTAGTAAGTGCCCTGAAGAGTGGGGGGAATATCTAGAACCTCATCAGGGGATGGAAGGAAAATTAGAATGCTAATCGGGGGGATCAAGGTGGTTGTTTTTTTTCTCAGTGGGCAGCGATAACTACCTACTGGTAGCTCAGTCCATGCACATTCTCCATCCATAATCTGCCCAGTTCCTGTCGCACAGAAGATATGGAGAGAACTTTCTGGGGACTGAGAAAAGGGACAATCAGACTTGAAATAGGATAGAGAGAAAGGGGAAGGAATACTTATGATGTTAAAGGTAGAATGTAAAATAAAATAGATCAGAGGGAGAGAGCTGAGAAAATAGAGGGGGGTTTGTGCCAGGATGAAGGAAAGAGTGTACCCTGGATAAGGAGGGGGGGATGAAATAGGGATGCAGGAAGAGAGAAAGCGTTATTGGGTGGAGGTGGTGGCTGAGGTGGAGATAGAGGAAAAAGGACTCAAGATGGGGTGGGGGGGGGGGAGATGGGTCATGATTGGGGAGAGAGGACTACAGGATGACAGAGAGAGAACCTTGAATTTACGACATGGGGGAAATCTAGGATAAGGAGGAAGGAGTGGGGAATTGAGGAAAAATGGGGAAAAGGAAATCGGATAGGAAGAGGAAGAATAGGAAGAGGCACAGGAAGTGAAAAAAAGAAGAGATCAGAAAGAAAGAAGAAAGCATTCCTAAACTGACCACTCTGAATGGAAAAGACAAAAGGGGGAGGGAACCGAAACAGCAAAGAAAAATGAACAGTGAGAGAGCCCAAAATGAACACAGATACAACCAGAGGATGAGAAAAGAGATACATTAAGCCAGCAAATCAAGTCAGAGCTACGAAAAGTAGGAAAATATTTTATCTGATAGTGAATATTAATGACTTAGAGTTAGTATCAAATATTCTGGGACCCAGATCAAAGTCCTTGACCTTAATGTGTCTCCCTATTCATGTTGATAACACTGGATTCTATTGGCTGATTTTCTAGTGCATAATTAATGCTCTTGTATGTAGGTCTGTAGGACATACCCGTCAGCCCTGAGACTTCTGTATTGGGCTCATTTAAAGGATGTCCTTGTAGATATATTTTGAGAGCAGATTGCTACAATTTTCCATTGTGACAGTCCAATGAAAACAAGCTCCCCCCCCCTCCCCCCCGTCATCATGCCCTGCTCACTCATTACTGGTATTAAAGGAACCAGGTGTCCCAGACTCTGGTGAGAAGAAAGAGGTGGCACTGGCCTTGCTGTAACTATGACCTTAAGAAATAAGATTAAGAGAGGTCATCCATCAAATCTGAGATGAGAAATCTGAGAGAAGCAGGATAACATTTCCTTCATCAGAAAGTATTAGATATGTTGTGTTTCTATGCAGCAACCTGCACCGCTCTGTGTAAAAATGGAGGGAAGTGCCAGGCCTCTGGGAACTGCTCGTGTCCTGCAGGCTACACAGGGAGATTCTGTGACAGCGGTGAGTACCGAGGATGATAACGTTTTCCTACACTAGATACAGTATTAGTAGAGAAGAGCTGGGGATATGATGGCTTATTCATTTTCCTCTGTCTGGCATCCTACCGGGACCTAAAACAATTAGCAACTGCATGGAGCTGTGAACAACAGAGAGCAGAAGAGAAAAATTATTTCAGATTTCACATTAGCTGCCTCTGATATAATCAAAATTAGGCAAGTGCATTTCGGGTTCATTTGGGCAATTCAATTGCATGCCTAAAATGTAAGATCGATCGTTTACGTTATCAGAATATAGAAAGACTAGGGGACATGCAATGAAGCTACAGGGTAAACTATTTAAGACTAATAAAAGAAAATATTTTTTCACTCAACGTGTAATCAAACTCTGGAATTTGTTACCGGAGGATGTAGTAAAGGCTGTTAGTGTAGCTGGATTTAAAAAAGGTTTGGACAAGTTCCTGGAGGAAAGGTCCATAAACCATTATTAAGAAGGGACCCAGGATATCAATGCTTGACCCAGTACAAGCATTGTGGAACCTGTCTCTTTTGGGGAAACTGCTAGGTACATATGACCTAGATTGGCCACTGTTGGAAACAGACCAAGGTCCATCAAGCCCAGTATCCTGACCCAGTATGGCATATCTTATGTTCTTATGTAAGCATGTGCATAAATTGTATTTATTTAATTTTGTATACCACCTTATCCTTCAATCAAAGTGGTCACAACACACTTGGGGGATACATGTAACACAAGGTCATATGAGACACATACACTAATACTTACAGGGAACATGGGCAATGGAGGGTTAAGTGGCTTGCCCAAGACCACAAGGAGCAGCTGTGGGACTAGAAACCCCAGTCCTTCTGGCCCAAGGTTGCAGTCCTCTAGTGGGATTTGAACCCCTAACCTTCCAGCCTGAGGTAACTTGTCCCAACCACTAGGTCACTCCTCCCTCTATAAATTTCTTGAAAACATGTATATCGATTGTGTGCATGCAAATTTAGAGGTATATACACATACAAGCAATTTGCACATTTTTGCTTAGTTATGATAAGAATAAAAGTTTTGGTTTGTTTGCAACAAAAACTACAAAAATCTTGGGCCTCCATATGCCTAATTAAAATGGAGCCGTTAAATACAATTTCACACGATTTGGTATATAAGTACTTGAAAATGACAAATTGCATTCATTTTGACACCTTAGAAGGTTCCATATCTTACCTATTGTTGTATAGAAGGTTGAGTGCAGCTGTAGTGAAAGGATTATTTTCTTCATGTTACAGCTGTTTATGGAAGTGTATTTTACTTACTGATGGCAGCAGCTAAACCTTTTGTGTCCTTTGGGGTTTTTGCAGCGATCTGTAAGCAAGGTTGTATCAAGGGCTGGTGCAGAAGCCGAGATGTGTGCACCTGTTATACTGGATATACTGGAAAAAACTGTAGCACAGGTGAGATTAAACAGCAATTTCTGCTTTTCCTGGATCCTCGGTTCAGGTGAGATAAAAGGTACTAAAGTAGTCCCCACGGGTTTGTTTGGGTTACCAGTTAGTGTATTAATTAATACAAAACCAACATAGAACACCCAAAGAAAGTATTAAAAGTCAAAGCAGAAAGAGAGAATTAAGCTACAAACACATAACTGTCCAACTGGTGGAATCTAAATAATATACATAAAGTGCACCTCAAAAATACAAACTGGAGAATGTATGTAAGTCAGGACATGGGGACGGAAACTGGATGAGAATGTAGGCAGTGGCATTCCCAGTACCCAGAACGGGTGCCCCTCCCCCCTCCTTCGCATGGCACACCAACCCACTTGCCTTTAAATTAAGTTTGCCATACTGCCTCCAAAGTGGTGCCCTACAGGGGTCAACCCACTCTCGGCTAGCACCCAGCACCCAGCCCTTGGTATGCCACTGAACATAGGAAGTACTATGCTGGGTTAGACCATGCAGCTCAGAATCTTGCCTTCACTAGTTACCGGTCTGGATGTCATGGAGAGAGTTGGCAGACTCTACAGAAAATCTATTCCCCGTTGCTCCCTCCCAAAAATAAGAGATGAGACATTCAAGCAAAAATTTGTTAAATGACAGCAACAAGAAGGTTAAAAAACCCTCTGTGCCAGAAACAAATGACAAGATTCCTATGGCTCGCCAAAGAAGTAGGAGAAAACATAAAAGCACAAAAAAGTAATCAGAAAATAAAAAATGCCCCAAAGAACAAATGTCCTGTCATTCATCTTCATTCTTTCTGAGAGCATCTCATGCTTGTCACAGTCATGCCTCCCTTCTCCTGCTCCTCCTTCTGGTGATATGAATCCCAATCTTGGCCCTCCAAGGTAACTCTCACCCCCACCGGTGCAGATCAAACCGCAACCCCTCAAATCTTAATAGCATCCCTCTCCTCCCTTCTCTTCTCTTCCTTTCTCATGTGCTCTATGGAATGTTTGCTCTGTCTCCATACTCTGCTCTTCTTGCTTTAACTCATACTTGGCTTTCCCCTGAAGACTCTGCTTCAGTTGCTGCCCTCTGACATAGAAGTTACCCTTTTTCCATACACTTCACCCAGTTGGCTGCAGCAGTGTCATCCATCCTATACGTTTCACCCCTTTTTCCACTTAATCTCCTCTCTGGACTCATAGGTCGCTTGGGAGTCTGCTCTTGAGACTCACTTGCTGCTACTCATGACTCACCTTTTCAGGACAGCCATGGCATTTTACAGGTTCTCGGTAGCCTGTAGCTAGGGAGTCCCATATGTGAGGACTGACTTCCTGCTTGTTCCTGGAGAAAGCGTAATGATAGAGCTAATCAAATTGGTAGAGGGGTTGCTCTCTATGTTAGAGAGGGCATTGATTCAGAAAGGATTAAAGTTTTGAAGGAAACAAAATCTGCTGTAGAATCTATATGGATTGAAATTCCATGTAAAAGGGGGAAGGCAATGGCAGTGGGGGTGTACTATCGAGCGCCTGGCCAGAATGACCAAATGGATGATGAAATGCTCAAAGAAATCAAGGAAGCTAACAAAAATTACAGCGCAGTAATAATAATGGGTGATTTCAACTACCCCGGTATCGACTGGGTCAGTGTCACGTCAGGACATGCTAGGGAGATAAAGTTCCTAGATGAAATAAATGACTGCTTCTTGGAGCAGCTAGTTCATGAACCGACCAGAGGGGAAGCCATATTAGACCTAGTCCTTAGTGGAACACCAGATCTAGTGCAAGAGATCAGGGTGTTGCGGCCACTTGGCAATAGTGATCATAGCATGATCGCCTTTGATTTAATTAGTGGAGGAGGGATAGTAAGGAAATCCACAGTACTACCTTTTAACTTTCGAAAGGGAGACTATGATAAAATGAGTACAACAGTTAAGAAAAAACTAAAGGAGCAGTTGCAAAGGTTAAAGACGTATATCAGGCTTGGCTGTTGTTGAAAAATACTATCTTGGAAGCCCAGACCAGCTGTATTCCACGCTTTAAGAAAAGTGGAAGGAGGTCCAAAAAACTGCCAGCATGGTTTAAAGGTGAGGTCAGAGAGGCTGTTGTTGCTAAAAAAAAGCATCTTTCAAGAAATGGAAAAAAGAG
Organism: Ichthyophis bannanicus; assembly: GCA_033557465.1. Taxonomy (NCBI): domain Eukaryota; kingdom Metazoa; phylum Chordata; class Amphibia; order Gymnophiona; family Ichthyophiidae; genus Ichthyophis; species Ichthyophis bannanicus. The sequence goes on from CM066043.1 coordinate 554,227, forward strand.
CCAAACGACGAAACCTGGAAACAGCACAAGCACTGGCAAGTCAAATGCAAGGCATTAATAAGGCAGGCAAAGGGAGAATTTGAGAAGCAGCTTGCTGCGGAAGCAAAAACGCGAAGTAAAGACCTTTTCAAGTACATTCGTAGCAAAAAACCTGTGAGAGATTCAGTTGGTCCATTAGATGATAAATAGGTTAAAGGAGCACTAAGAGGCGACAAGGCGATAGCGGAGAGACTGAATGAATTCTTTGCTTCAGTCTTTACTGAGGAAGATGTAGGGATGTTACCCATGACTGAAGTGGTATTTAAAGGTGCGGAAGAATTGAAGGAAATATCGATACATCGGGAAGATGTATTACAACTATTAGATAAACTGAAGAGTAGCAAATCACCTGGACCGGATGGTGTTCTTTCAACATCCAAGGGTGTTGAAAGAACTGAAATATGAGATAGTTCACAGATTACTAATAGCAGGTCTGCTATCATTAAAATCATCTCTAATACCTGAATATTGGAGGATCGCCAATGTAACACCAATTTTTAAAAAGGGTTCCAGGGGTGATCCGGGAAACTACAGACTGGTGAGCCTGACATCAGTACCGGGAAAAATTGTAGAAACCATCATAAAGAATAAAATTACTGAGCATGTAGATAGTCATGACCTAATGGGAGACAGCCAACATGGCTTTAGACAAGGAAGATCTTGTCTTACTAATCTGTTATGTTTTTTTGAAGGTGTGAATGGGCATCAAAATGGCAGATGAAATTTAATGTGGACAAGTGCAAGGTTATGCACCTAGGGAAGAACAACCGAAATTATGGTTACACGATGCAAGGTTCCACATTAGGAACCACCACCCAGGAAAAAGATTTAGGCGTCATTGTGGATACCATGTTAAAACCCTCGGCCCAGTGTGCAGCAGCGACCAAGAGAGCAAATAGAATGCTAGGTATGATAATTTGATAACCTCACTCGTTATTCCACTTTCAAGGTCATTTATGAATATGTCAAAAAGCAGCGGACCCAGCACAGATCCCTGGGGTACACCACTATTCACCTTTCTCCATTGGGAAAATTGGCCATTTAGCCCTACCCTCTGCTTTCTATCTTTTAACCAGTTCCTGATCCACAATAGTACATTGCCTCCTATCCCATGACTCTTTAGTTTTGCCAAAAGTCTCTGATGAGGGACCTTGTCAAAGGCTTTCTGAAAGTCCAGATACACAATATCAACTGACTCACCTTTGTCCACCTGTTTATTCACTCCTTCAAAAAAACATAACAGATTAGTAAGACAAGATCTTCCTTGTCTAAAGCCATGTTGGCTGTCTCCCATTAGGTTGTGACTATCTACATGCTGAGTAATTTTATTCTTTATGATGGTTTCTACCATTTTTCCCGGTACTGACGTCAGGCTCACCGGTCTGTAGTTTCCCGGATCACCCCTGGAACCCTTTTTAAAAATTGGTGTTACATTGGCGATCCTCCAATCTTCAGGTATTAGAGATGATTTTAATGATAGTTCACAGATTACTGATAGCAGTTCTGCAATCTCATATTTCAGTTCTTTCAACACCCTTGGATGTATACCATCCGGTCCAGGTGATTTGCTACTCTTCAGTTTAGCTAATAGTTGTAAAACATCTTCCCGATGTATCGATATTTCCTCCAATTCTTCCGCACCTTTAAATACCACTTCAGTCATGGGTAACATCCCTACATCTTCCTCAGTAAAGACCGAAGCAAAGAATTCATTCAGTCTCTCTGCTATCGCCTTGTCGCCTCTTAGTGCTCCTTTAACCCCTTTATCATCTAATGGACCAACTGACTCTCTCACAGGTTTTTTGCTACGAATGTACTTGAAAAGGTCTTTATTTTGCGTTTTTGCTTCCGCAGCAAGCTTCTTCTCAAATTCTCTCTTTGCCTGCCTTATCAATGCCTTGCATTTGACTTGCCAGTGCTTGTGCTGTTTCCAGGTTTCGTCGTTTGGCTCTTTTTTCCATTTCCTGAAAGATGCTTTTTTGGCAACAACAGCCTCTCTGACCTCACCTTTAAACCATGCTGGCAGTTTTTTGGACTTCCTTCCACTTTTCTTAAAGCGTGGAATACAGCTGGTCTGGGCTTCCAAGATAGTATTTTTCAACAACACCCAAGCTTGATGTACGTCTTTAACCTTCGCAACTGCTCCTTTTAGTTTTTTCTTAACTGTTTTCCTCATTTTATCATAGTCTCCCTTTCGAAAGTTAAAAGGTAGTACTGTGGATTTCCTTACTATCCCTCCTCCACTAATTAAATCAAAGGCGATCATGCTATGATCACTATTGCCAAGTGGCCGCAACACCCTTATCTCTTGCACTAGATCTGGTGTCCACTAAGGACTAGGTCTAATATGGCTTCCCCTCTGGTCGATTCATGAACCAGCTGCTCCAAGAAGCAGTCATTTATTTCATCTAGGAACTTTATCTCCCTAGCATGTCCTGACGTGACACTGACCCAGTCGATACCGGGGTAATTGAAATCATCCATTATTATTACTGCGCTGTAACTTTTGTTAGCTTCCTTGATTTCTTTGAGCATTTCATCATCCATTTGGTCATTCTGGCCAGGTGCTCGATAGTACACCCCCACTGCCATCGCCTTCCCCCTTTTATATGGAATTTCAATCCATATAGATTCTACAGCAGATTTTGTTTCCTGCAAAACTTTAATCCTTTCTGAGTCAATGCCCTCTCTAAAATAGAGCGCAACCCCTCCACCAATTTGATCAGCTCTATCATTACGATATAGTTTGTACCCAGGTATCACAATGTCCCACTGGTTGTCCTCCTTCCACCATGTCTCTGATATTCCAATCATATCTAACCTTTCATTTAGTGCTATATATTCTAACTCTCCCATCTTATTCTTTAGACTTCTAGCATTTGCATACAAGCATTTTAGAGAATGTATTTTATTCATGTTAATTTGGCTATTGTTAGACATGGGTAAATTGGGATCTTTAAGCTCTGTCTGCTCCATACTTGAGGGCATTTGGGCTACTTTACTCTTTTGTGGAACCTCTCTGCTTTTGGTAGTATCCTTCAAGGATACATTCTTCCGAACCATCCGCTCTTGGGCGACTGTCTGCTTTCCCCTAATATCTAGTTTAAAAGCTGCTCTATCTCCTCTGCTCCTTTGCCTGCAGCAGCAGAAGGATGCTCCTGTGGTCAGTCTACTTCCTGGACCAGGACAATGCCCTGACGGACCGGCTCAGCCAAGTCCTCCAACCACACAAGCGGAGGTTGGATCCCAGAGTGGCCAGCCAGCCGTTCCACCTCAGGGATATCCGCACATGGATCTCTTTGCCAGCCCGGCCAATGCTAAGCTGCCCCGCTTCTACTCCAGGCAGCCACATCCCTCGCGGGTGGCGGCAGATGTATTCCTCATTCCATGGATGGAGAACCTCTCCTATTCCTTCCTGCCCATGCCACTGCTCGCTAAGACCCTGTTAAAGGTGCCAAGCCCACCAAGGAGCCACATTGATACTGGTAGCTCCTCGGTGGGCCCGGCAGTCATGGTTTCCGCTGCTCTTCCGGCTGTCCCAGGCGATCCCAGTCCCTCTGGGGTGCAACCTGGGCTTGCCCTTGTAGGAAGACAGCTCCCTCCTGCACCCCAACCTGGTCTCTGACAGCTTGGCTGCTAAAAGGGTAGCCTTGGCCCTCTTCAGTCTCTCCAGTGAGGAGGCGGCAGTCCTTCTAGCTTCCCACAATCCTTCCACCCACCGGGCCTACACCTTCAAGTGGTGCAGATTCTTGGTTTAGTGCACGAAGAAGTGGATCAACCCCTTCTCCAGTTCAGTCCAGCTGGTTCTGTAGTACCTGCTTCATCTGTTCCAGGCAGGGCTGAAGTTCAACTCTTTGGGAGTACACCTCAGCATGCTTTTGGCGAAGCATCATCTTGTCGAGGGCAAGCCCTCTCCGCTCAGCCCCTAATGACTCGCTTCCTGAGGGGCCTACTACTCTCAAGGCCACCCGTTCATCCCCAGCAGTGGAGTGGCACCTCAATGTGATTCTTTCAAAACTTACCACACCACCATTCAAGCCTCTCAGCTCGTGCCAAGTAAAATATCTCTCCTGGAAGGTGGTCTTCCTCATGAAGCTCACCTCCACTCACAGGGTCAGTGAGCTCCAGGCCCTGGTGACTCACCCACCTTATACAAGGTTCTACAAAAACAGGCTTATGCTTTGCACACACCCGAGGTTTCTCCTAAAGGTGGTGTCCCCATTTCACCTCAACCAGGAGATGGTGCTTCCCACATTCTTCCTGTGGCCCCATGCTAACAGAGCAGAGGCCGCTCTCCACACTCTGGATTGTAAGCAGACCCCGGACTTCTACCTGGAGTGTACCCATGCCCACCATAGGTTCTCACAACTCGTCACCTACGACCCAAATCGGCTGGAGACAGCAGACTCTAAGTGTACTCTGTCCATTTGAGTGGCAGAGTGCATTGGCTTCACTTACAAACAGGCTGATCTCTCGCTGGAGCACCCTATCACAGTGCACAGCATCCAGGCCAAGGTGGCGTCTGTGGTGAATCTGCGCTCTGTTCCTTTGGCAGAGATCTGGCAGAGTCCTTACCTTCGTAGTTCATTACTGCTTGGAGAGGGAGTCCTGCTGGCACAGCGCCTTCGGCCAGGCGGTACTCCATCATTTGGGGTGTAAGGCCACTCTTGCCCTCTAGCCCTTCAATGTCTTCAGGCTACCGGAGAACTGGTCCCTCGCTTGACACTCTGGGTCACTCATGGGTCGACTGTTCCTTGACTCGGTTGCTGCTTCTCAGGGTTCACCCTTTTCTGGTCACCCGTGGCTTTTACAGATTTTTTCGGTAGCCTGCTTGTTCCCGAAGACTTACTGCTTGTTCTCAAAGAAAGCATAGTTACTCACCTGTAACGGGTGTTGTCCGGGGGCAGCAGGAATCAATCCTCACAACCCTCCCTCCTCGCTGTGGAGTTGCTTTTCTTTTGCCTTCTTGAGTTATGTTATCATACTGAGGCAAGATGGCACCCAGCTACACTAATAACCTTTACTACCTCCTCCTCCTCCTCACACATCCAACAGATAGAAAGGTAACAACAGGTTTTAGCTATTACATGAGCAAAATGTGTCCATTCCTTTCTCAACACACTACTACTCTCTCATCACCTCCTGCTTAAGAACATAAGAAATGCCAGTGGGTCAGACCAAGGTCCATCAAGCCTGGTATCCTGTTTCCAACAATGGCCAATCCAGGTCACAAGTACCTGTTAGTTTCCGCAAGAAGGTTCACAGGTTCCACAATGCTTGTATTGGGGCAAGCAGTGGATTTCCTGGATCCTTTTTAATGGTTTATGGACCTTTCCTCCAGGAACTTGTCCAAACCTTTTTTAAACCCAGCTACACTTTTACTACACCCTTTGGTAACAAATTCTAGTGTTATGCGTTGAGTGAAAAAATATTTTCATTTATCTGTCTTAAACAGGTTACACTGCAGCTTCACTGCATGTCCCCCAGTCCTTCTACTCTTCGATGGCATAAACAACCGATCTACATTTACCCATTCCATTCCATTCATTAATTTATAGACCTCTGTCATATCTCCCCTCAGCCATCTCTCCTCTACATTGGAGCCGAAACCCCTCAAGCCTGCTTGGACACTATCTCTGTTCCTTTTTGGTCTCCCACTAAACTACCTTTTTCCCCTTCAATCTGTTCAAAACTCAGCTGCACAATTAATCCTCTGCAAGTGTCAGTAAACTCACATAACCCCTCTTCTTAAGTCATTTCATTGGTTTCCGTTCGTTTTTTGGGTACAGTTCAAACGTCCTCTTACTAAGCTACAGGTGCATTCAATCCTTGTTATCTCCTTTTTATCTCTCCACTCTTAATCTGTCCCATACTAGGGAACTCCACTCATCAGGCAAATCACCTTTATCTGTACTGTTCTCCGCCGCCACCACCAACTTCAGACTCATTTCCTTCCACCATGCTGTGCCATACACCTGGACTAGGCTTCCAGTCGATACATCAGGATCTGTCTCTGGTCCTAGTAAAATCCAGACTAAAAACCCACCTTTTTGAGAAATTTTAATCCCTAATTCTCCTGTTTAATACCTATGCTGTTTTTCACTTCCCATAATAAACCCAACTCCCTAATCTCTTATTTGTTCTTTTACGCATATGCGGACCGCGTTGCATCCATCTAGTAGCACTAGTAGTCATCGTCAATATTTAAACACTGCAGTCAGTGTGGGTTTTTAACACCAGCCGTGGCATTTTAATATTGGAAGTAGTCATTAGCCCTATAGTTAAGAGAATTAATTTAGGGCAGTCTTGTCGCTATCCTATTGCTGGTTATCTGTAGAGTTAAGCATAGTGCCTTCTCTCTGCTCCAGCACTATCTAAACAGTGCTGGGGCAGTCTGTAAGAACTTTCAGCAGATCTTCCATTGGTATTGTACCTTGATCCCCTTGTCTTTTTCTTGTGGTCTAATAGGATGAATTCCTGTTTTACTGCTGTTATAGATTTCTCTTGATGGAATGCATATGTTGGAATTTATCTTCTTTTACAAACTTTTGTTTAATTGATGGAATTTTGAAATGCAGATAAAACAAAACAAATGGGGTGAAGTGGGAATTTAGATGGAATGTCTAGGAAGAATCTGGGACATCCAGGTCACCACATCCAAAATACTGGGGATGTGGCAGCAGTAAATGGAGGCACTTGTAAGTGCCTTCTGAAATCACACTGTGTCCATCCCAAAAGTTGCACGTCCCTGCAACCAGTTCTGGAGGTGGGTCCACACCTATAGCAAAGTCAAGTACATGAATGTCTGCAAGCCATTTTAGAAATATGAACATCCCTGAAATGCACTGCTGCACAAAGGAGCACACTAAGTAATCTTATAACAGCTTTCCTAGGTTGTGAGGCTAAATAAAGTCAAATATGCAGCTGATACATGGATAAGTCCTTTTGAATATGTGGCCTCAGATCTACATTTTGGGCTCTGTTGAGTATTTTTGACCTAGACTGGCCACTGTCAGAGGCAGGATGCTGGGCTCGATAGACCTTGGTCTGACTCAGCATCACTTATTTTATGTTCTTATAAATAAGTAAAGAATCTAGAGGTGTCTGAAAAGGGACTGGCTATGCCCTTATAGTGACCCCAAAGACCAATGAATGATGAAGATAAATCATTGCCTGTGAACTGAAAAATATATTCTGAGATGTATGAAAATGCCTTGTTGGTCTTTGCCTATATGACATGCTTTATTGTTCTCTCTTTTATTACAGCTACCTGCACCTCTCTCTGTATGAATGGAGGGATGTGCCAGTCCTCAGGGAATTGCTCCTGTTCTGTGGGTTTCATTGGGAGATTTTGTGAGAATGGTAAGTTGTTTGTTTGTTTATTTATTTATTTAAAGAGCTTGGTATACTGCCATTTGATTTGTACATCATATGATGGTGATCTTCGATGACCCCCTTTAAACAGGAAGTGGATTCTCAAAGATAGGATGACAACCTTTGTTAAGCAGAAGATTCCTGTGAAAATTTTGCACAATTCTTAAGTTGCCATGAAGCATAGAAAGACTGGGCATGGAAAGATATAGAGTTGCTTGCTAGAGTATCTACCGTAGATCTATCCTCTTTGACACTTTCATGATATATGCAGGACATGACCAAGCTGAGGAGTCCATTCCAAATTCACACACACTGTTACATGAATACCGGATATCTTGATAAATTTTAATATGTGATAGAGAGGTATTAGAAATATGATGTATGGGGACATTAATAGCTAATATCCCTGTTTACTTAAACCATGATAATCAAGTTCTCTTGACCCTATCAGAAGTCTCTCTTAGGTATCATCACTTTATGCTACTTGGCGATTTTAATGTTCATGTTGACTCTCCCTCTTCTCAACGTGACTTCTCTTTTCTTTCTTTACCCTCTGACCTTTCCCTTTACCAGTATGTCCAAACCCCCACTCACGTAGCTGGTCATACTCTGGACCTGGTTATCTCTCGCCAATCTTCTTCTTTTGCTCCTTCATCCTTCTCTTCCCAGCCCCTCCCCTAGTCCGACCATTTCTGTCTACATTTTGTCCTTCCATGTCCCTTCTCTCCTCCCCCTCTTTCCCCTCTTTTACCCCCAGCTCGCTCAGTTCGTCATTTTACCCCTGACTCACTCCAACAGTTTCCATCCTCAGATAAACTCTTTCCCTCTGACTTTCATCTGCTCTCTGCAGATCTTCAAGCTCAGTGCTGGGATACCACTCTCTCTTCTGACCCAACGAGAACATCCTCACGGACAAACTCAGCAGGATCCTCCACCCTCATGAGTGGTGGCTGGACTCCAAGGTGGCCGGCCTTTTGTTCCATCAATGGGGAACACCGACCATGGACTTGTTCGCCGGCCCAACGAACATGCAGCTCCCCCGCTTCTGCGGCCCAATCCCGCACCCAAGCAAGGCGGCCCCGGATGCGGTCCTCTTGAGCTGGACCTCCGGGCTTCTTTATGCGTTCCCTCCCACTCCTCTCATTGTGAGGACTCTCCACAAAGTTCAGCGGGAGCAAGCATCGGTGATCCTTGTCGCTCCCTTGTGGCCTCGACAGCCGTGGTTCCCAATCCTGCTCCGGCTCTCGTCCGCGCGCCCCCAGTTCCCCTGGGCTGTGTCCCGGGCCTGCTAACGCAGGAGGAGGGATGGGTGTTCCACCCGAACCTGGCCTCGTTGTCCCTCATGGCCTGGTGGCTGAATGGGTATCCCTAGCCCCACTGGACCTCATGGTCCTCCTCGCATTAAGAAAAGACTCGAGACGAGATGAGCCTACGCCTTCAAATGGTGGCTCTTCTCGGTCTGGTGCTCCGGGCTCCAGATCAACCCGTTCTCTTGACCTACCCGATGGGTCCTCCAGTACCTCCTTCATCTCTCGAAGGAGGGGCTCAAGTCAAACTCGGTCAGGGTGCATCACCTCCCCATCAAGGGTAAACTCCTCTCAGAGCAGCCCTTGGTCTCCTGCTTTATGCGGGGTCTCTTGCTCTCTAAACCTCCCATCCGGCCTCCCCTGGCGGAGTGGGACCTGAATATGGTGCTCATGCAGCTTACGCGTTCACCTTTCAAGCTGATGGTGATGTGCTCACTCCGGCACCTATTCTGGAAGGTGGTCTTCATGGTGGCTCTGACCTCGGCCCGCTGAGTTGGTGAACTCCAGGCTCTCATGGCTGATGCCCCTTACACCAGGTTCTGTGGGAACAGAGTGGTCCTCCGTACCCACCCCAAGTTCCTACCAAAGGTTGTCACGGATTTCCATCTCAATCAGGAGATAGTCAAGCAGACCTTCTTCCCGAGACCCCATGCCAACCAGGCATCGGCGGTTTTGCATACTCTTGACTTCAAGAGGGATCTTGCCTTCTACTTGCAGCACACCCGGCCTCATCGTAAGTCTAGCTGGCTCTTTGTGTCCTACGATCCCAATCGTCTGGGAAAGGCGGTCACAAAGCGCACACTCTTCATCTAGGTGGCGGACTGCATCGCCTTCACGGACACCCCGCTGGATCAGCGGGTCACTACACATGGCATCTGAGCCAAGGCGGCTTCGGTAGCTTCGCTGCACTCAGTGCCGCTGATGGACATCTGCCGGGCTGCGACCTGGGCATCGGAAAACCTTTGCTTCATACTACTTTGGCCAGGCTGTACTCCGTAATCTGTTCGGGGTATAAGCAACTCCTGCCCTCCGACCCTTCTTGGACAATTTCGGGCTCTTTCGGGCATCGGCTTCTGCCCATGCCTTCGCAGAGGTGTTTTTTTGTTACAGGTTCGGTAGCCTGTAGCTGGGAAGTCCCATAAGTGAGGGCTGACTTCCTGCTTGTTCCTGGAGAAAGCATAGTTACTCACCTGTAACAGGTGTTCTCCAGGGACAGCAGGAATCAGTCCTCACTACCCTCCCACCTCCTCTGATGAGTTGCTGGATTTTTATCCTTCCCTTGCCATTTGCTTGGCAGGGTTCAAGCTAAGGGACCTGACTGAGCAAGATGGCACCCTTGGGTGGGAAGAGGACCACGCATGCTTGGCAGCAATCCCAAAGGCTTTCTTTGAAAGCTGGGGAATTGCTCCGCGTGGGCTCCGTCGGTGCTGACATCACCCATAAGTGAGGACTGATTCCTGCTGTCCCTGGAGAACACCTGTTACAGGTGAGTAACTATGCTGTATCGCAATGTCTCCAACATTGTGCAGGGGAAAGGATTAAGGCCTTCTCCCGCACACCAGTGGGGAAACCTGTGCCACTTGAAGGTATAAGCCCATCACGTAGAGTCCTTATGCGAGGCCAGCAAGATGTCTTCCACCAATCAAGTGAGGTGGTGATGCACAATGGCTAGCTTCTCAGCATCCAGGCCGTCAGCGCCAGGGACTGGAGGGTTGGGGTGTCGCAACGTCCTGTCCTTCTGGGACAGCAGGTCTGGGGCACTCCCCAACGGCCAAGGGACAGGAGGAACCAGGGCTGCCTGGGCCACCTGGGTGCAATGAATATGACCGAGGCCACCTTTGCTTGGCTCTTGAGGAGGGCTCAAAACACCAGGGGCATTGGTGGAAATGCATTCAGAAAACCCCGAGACCAAGGGAGGAGGAAAGCATCCGCCACTTCCCACCTCTGGGCCAGCCTTGGACAGGAAAGGGACCACGCATGCATGGTGGCATTCACAAAGGCTTTCTTTGAAAGCTGGGGAAATGCTCCACTTGGGCTCCATCGGTGCCGTCACCTATATGTGTGGACTGATTTCTGTTGACCCTGGAGAACACCTGGTACAGGTGAGTAACCACGCTTTATTTTAAGTATTAATCAAATTTTTCTCTTTCTTTTCTATTATATATGAACTGTATGTTAAGCATAGTTACTCACCTGTACCAGGTGTTCTCCGAGAACAGCAGAAAGAAGTCCTCAAATATGGGTGATGTCAGTGCCAATGGAACCCGCGCGGAGTATTTCCCCAGCTTTCAAAGAAAGTCTTTGGGAGTATGCCACCACGCATGTGTGGTCCCCTTCCCGCCCAAGGGTGCCATCTTGCTCGATCAGATGACATAGCTAGGATGGCAGTAAAAACTAAAACAAGGTAGGGAGGCAACTCCCAGGGGAGGAGGGAGGGTTGTGATGACCGATTCCTGCTGTTCCCAGAGAATATCTGTTACAGGTGAGAAACTAGGCTTTCACCTGGAATAAGCAGGAAGTCAGTCCTCACATATGGGACTCCCTAGCTTCAGGCTGCCAAGGATCAAACCAAGACAGTACCAACGGTGATCAACCAGGTAGCTGAGAGTTGCAGAAGGTGAGTCCCCACTGAGAGACTCTGCAAGATCCAAGCGTCCAGCGACACTATCACTCCGGTAGCCTGAACACAGAAGGGTCAGAGGGCAGGAGTTGCCTACACCCCGAGAATATTAGAGTACTGCGTGGCCGAAGGCACTGCCCTTGCAGGGCTCACTCTCCAGGCAGTAGTGAGCTGCAAACGTGTGAATGGAAGACCATGTGGCGGCCTTGCAGATTTCTGTCACTGGCACTGAGCGGGGGTTGGCCACCACGCAGCCATCACCCTCATACAATGCACTGTGATCCAGTGTTCAAGGGAGAGGCTAGCTCGCTCATAGGCAAAGTCAATACAGTCCGCCACAAAGTTTGCTTAGTCACGGGGAGCTCCACTCTGCTTGCATCATAAGATAAGAAAAGTTGAGGAGCTTTCCGATGGGCCTGAGTCCATTACAAGTAGGACAGGGCCCGTTTGCAATCTAGTATATGAAATATTAGTTCCTCCCTGTCGGTCTGAGGTCATGGGAAGAAGGTGGCTAGGGAGAAATTTTGGATGTGTGCAAAGCACTACCCTGTTCTTGTAGAACCTTGTATATGATGGATCTGTCACCAGGGCCTGGAGTTCTCTCACCCTTCGAGCGGACATGAGGGCCACCAGAAAGGCCACTTTCCAAGACAGATCTCAGGTGGCTAGGGGCTCAAATGGTGGTTTAGTGAGCTAGGAAAGCACCACGTTGAGGTCCCATTTCGCCGGCGGAGGGAGGGCTTAGATAACAGGAGGCCCCAGAGGAACCTAGAGACCAGGGGCTGGCCAGAAAGGGGTTTTCCCTTGATAGGGTGGTGGTGCGCGGCTATGGTGCTCAGATGCACCCTCACTGAGTTGGATTTTGGCCCGGTGTGTGACAGGTGCAGTAGGTATTGAAGAACCAGTTGCACAGGACAGGAGAAGGGATTCTCCTCCTTCTCTGCATACTAGACGGAGAACCTTCTCCACTTAAAGGTGTAGGCTCGCCTGGTGGAGGGTTTTTGAGCGGCCACTAGGATCTACTCAACCTCCGCTGGAAGGCTGAAGGTGGCCAGTGCTACCCTTTCAGCAGCCACACCGTTAGCGTTAGTGGCCCTAGGTTGGGGTGCAGGAGGGAGTCGTCCTCCTGGGACAGGAGGTCTGGGGCCTGGCCCAGTGCGACTGGGAGCGCCATCAACAGGGATAGCAGCAGAGGGAATCAAGGTTGCCAGGGCCACCTGGCTGTGATCAGTATAACTGATGCCCACCAGGGGGGGTCGGTGGGAATGCATACAGTAGGCCCTCCAACCACAAGATCAGGAAGGAGTCTGCTGCCACCCTCCCTGGGTGTGGATGGCACGAGCAGAAGCATAGTAGCTGTGTGTTGGCCGGGGAGGCAAAAAGGTCTATCATGGGAAGAGTTGCTTTGTTACCCAGGGATTCAAGTGTCACTCGTGTGGGCAAAGGACTCTATTCAGCCTGTCTGCTAAGCAGTTGTCCTGGCCTGGCAGGTATACCACTCAAAGGAGCATACAGTCATGCACTGCGAAGGAGAGGAGGAACTACTCCTAGCAGAGGAAGCATGGGCCCGTGCCCCATTGCTTGTTGATATAAAACATGGCCTCCTGTTTGTCCATCTGGATCAGCACAGGTTGGTGCCACAGGTGGTGATGGAACGCTCGCAGGGCCAGAAAGATTGCACTGAGTTTGAGGCGATTGATCTGCAAGAGTGACTCCTCCTGGGACCAGCTGCCTTGCGTGCAGCAGTCCCCACAATGTGCCCTCCAACCCAAGAGGAGGCATCTGTTGTCAGGGTCTTCTGCAGTATGGGTGTCTGGAATGGCATTCCCGCCTGGAGATGGTGCAGGTTTTGCCACCAGGTGAGGGACTCCACCAATTGGCGGGTGACTCGGACTCTGTCCCGTAGTCTTCCTGTGGCTTGAGTCCACTGTGAGCGGAGGCACCATTGGGCTGTCTGCATCTGTAGGCGGCCTACTGGTGTAACATGGACCGTTGAGGCCCTGTGGCCCAAAAGGCAAAGGAGGAGGCGAGCCGGTACCGAGCGGCAGCGTTGTACCTCTCCTGCCAGTTGTATGAGGTGATCTGTCCTATCCCTGTACCTTGTCCAACTGCACCCCTATGAACTCCAGGCTCTGGGGTAGTGAGATGGGGTAGTTGATGATGAACCCCAGGTGCTCTGCAGCCTGCCTGACCTCTGAGGCTATACTGCTCCCAATTAGCCAGTCAACCAGGTTAGGGGAAGACAAAGGCCCCTTGCAGGTGCAAGTGAGTGGCTACCATCGCCCAGCACTTTGTAAAAACCCTTGGCGAAGAGGCCAGGTCAAAAGGTAGCACTCTGTACTGGTAGTGGCCTCCTCCCACCACAAACCGTAGGTACTGCCTGTGGGAGGAGTGGATCAGGATGTAAGTGTATACATCATTTAGGTTCAAGGAGCACAGCCAGTCTCCCTGGTGGAGGTAAGGCAGCAGTGTTCCAAGGGAGAGCATCTTGAACTTCTCCATCACCACAAACTTGTTCACGTTTCGCAGGTTTAGTATGGTCCTGAGGCCCCCTTTTGGGCCTTTGAGTAGAAGCCCTTCCCCCACAGATGTTTGGGTACAGGATCCACAGCATTGTCCCTAAGCATACCTGCAAGCTCCGAGAGCAGGAGCATTTGGTGAAGGAGAGGTCACACTGGCTCTCCTGGAAAGAACCTAGGTGGTACTTTTGTTGTAAGTGGAGGAAGTATCCCTCCTTTACCACCTGCAGCACCCACTGGTCTGAGGTGACCTTGGCCCACCTGTGAGCAAAAAGTGCTAGGTGGACCCCAGTGGGCTAGTAAGGGACTCCCTGGGGAGGGGAGGCCCTGCCGTGGGAGTCAAAAGCTCCCCCCTGGTTGGGCTGGAGCCAGGGCCTGGATCCTCTGTGCCTTGGGCTTCTGAGCTCCTTGGCCCTGCCTCTTAGGGTGAGAACCCTGTTGCTGGCCCCAAAAAAGACGGGTATCAGTGACTCTGTTGGAAGTGAACCTTTTTTCTGAGGAATAGTGGCCTTTTCCCCCAGGGTTTCTTGCGGGGAAAGGAAGAGGTCTTCTTTGAGAGCCTCTGGCGGGTCACCACTTCAGCTTTATCTCCGTCGCCTTCTCGGCCTTGGGTTTGCTGAACAAGTTTTCACCAGTGCAGGGGACGTCGAGTAGCTTGGCGTCCAGCCCTGAGGCTGCCTGGGAGAGGAACTTTGAGCAGTCCTTGATCCCAGAGGTCAGAGCTTGGAACTGTTGAAGAGGTACCCTGGCCAGCCCTGCTGAGAACACAGACAACTCCTTGGTCAAGGATTTCAAATACATGCCTATGTATAGCTCATAGGCCTCGATTCGACATCCCAGTGTCGAGCCCTGGTAGCACCTGCACTCAAGGACATCGAGGGCTTTAGTATCCCTACCAGGGGGACAGAAGAGTAAGTCTTCTGGCTTTTGAGTTTTTGCATGGTTGCCTCGACAACCATGGATTTATGTGGGAGTTGGGGCTTGTAGAACCCCGGCCCTATCCTGACGCGGTATATGGTGTCGAGGCATCGGCTGACCACTGGTATAGATGCCAGGGTCTCCCACATTCGCAGCAGTAGCTACTCAAGGATCAGCTGCACCAGCACCATGAGTTTCCTTGGGTGGAGACTCGAACTGGAGAATCTCCGTCTTGGTTTGCACAGAGAGGGCTCTGACCATATCCCTGATAAAGTTGTGAAAGACCACGTCCTCTGGAGGAGAATGGCACCAGGGTGCCGGAGAAGACGGATCCGAGGGGACATCTCAGTGCCGTCTGGTTTCTGAGGAGGCCTCATCGTCGGTCTTCCACTTGAAGTCGAGGGGGGATGACAAGTCCGTGGCCCTGCGACTTCCTTGGCTCGAGGTCCGCACCGAAGGGCCAGGGCCCTCCCAAGGGACCGGGGCCAAGGACTTACCTGAGGCCAGTGGCGCCCGGAGCTCAACGACCAGGAATGCCCCTGAAGTCGAGGGCCCAGTCGTTGAGGCAGATGATTTGGATGAACCTGACATCATTACCTGCTGCATGGCCAGGATAGCAGTGATGTTCTACTCCAGGGCTGCCATTCTGGATTCCAAGCCAAAAGGCTCCACAGCTTTTGGCGCGGACACTGAGGATCTCGGGCCCAGCACCAGCACTCTCTTGAGTGTGTCCTCGACAAGGACTACAGACTCAAGGACCCTCGCACAGTCTCCGCCATCCAAGGCATCCTTCCTGAGGACCTTGGTGGGACGTTTCTCGGAGTTGCCTGAGTCTTTCCAGGCAGTTTTACTGGGTTTCTCTGGTACAATCTCAACAGACTTTGAGGATTTTTTTCTTTTTTCGCTCGGGGTCTGAGGTCTTTTCGGAGGATCCACCGCTGCGGGACACCAAGGACACTCGGCCTTCTTGGGAAGTGCTGGGCTTGGAGCTCAGCATCGGAGAGGCTAGTGCTGAGCTGGGCCTGGGGAACAGTTTCTTCTGCAACTCCGACTTCTTTTTATTGGTTTTAGGCATCATGGCCTGTCAGAGGTCACAGGAGGTGCTATCATGGTCCGGTCCCAGGCAGTGTAGGCAGCAGTCATGGGTGTCTGTGACAGACATGGTTTGACTGCAGCGGTCACAGTTTTTGAACCCACTGGGGGACATGGTGGGGAAACACCCAACCACATAAATGCTGCTCACTGGGATATTCAGCAGCAGTTACCCACTTAGTGCTGCTGAATATCCCCTCCTAGCTCTTCTAAATGCCCCGACCCTAACCGGTTAGCATCAGGGCATTCTGATGGCAAGGCAGGGAAAATTTGATTTTAAGAATCATGGGGGGCATTTTCAGAGCATGCTAACCAACTAAAACATGGTCACTGGGATATTCAGCGGCACTATTTGGTTAGTGCCGCTGAATATCCCCCCAGTCTGCCAAACAAGCACCTGGTTAAAACCGGGGTTTTCTGTGAGCGAAGCGGAACAGAGACAATAACCGCTGCTATCTGGTTAATGCTTAGTGGCTGAACATCGCTGCTAACCAGATAGCGTCTCTACTAGCCAGCCCAAATATACTCCAAAAACCCAGAGATCTCCTAAATTCTCCATAACTGTGTAATGTAGCTGGAATTATACTGACTGTTGATTGTATGGCTGGAAAGAATTCAAAGTTTAAAAACTCTGAAATGAAAAATTTTTGGAGCAACAGAAACAGGCAAAGCGTATTCACACTGATTTATCTCTTTCTCTTGGCAGCTACCTGCAACTCTCTCTGCCAAAACAGAGGAATGTGCCAGTCCTCAGGGAATTGCTTATGTTATGCAGGATTCACAGGAAGATTCTGTGAGAGCCGTAAGTTATGATTAGGATTCAGGGAATTCAGCAAATGACTTTGGCGAACTCCAGAGCTGATCTGGGAGTGCATTTTCCTCCCTGTGTAAAGAGTGCAGCCAGTCTAATGATGAAAATAATACTATCATGGGTTTATTTGAATCCCACTGGTGCTCCTTGTGCCCTTGGACAAGTCACTTTACTGTCCATTGCCTCAGGTACAAACTTATATTGTAAGTCCTCTGGCAGCAGGAAAATATCTACTGTACCTGATTGTAAACCGTCTTGAACAACTATTGGAAAGGCCTGAAATGCAAACAAATAAAATAAAATGTTCGCACTGACCAAGCTGCATTACATGGAGAGGCCACACTGAATAGGTTGGGTTCTAGCCGAGATTGGAGAATAGAGTGCATGGAAGCATCAAGGGTCTTCAAAACTTTACCATCTAAGTTTGCACCTGAGGCAATGGAGAGGGGTTTTTTATTTTATTGTTACAAAATTTTTAACACTGTTAATTCACAACAAAGAAATTTAATAAAAAACACAAATATATAAAATACAAATTGAAGAAATTAAATAAAATTATTAGCCCACATGCTGAAGTTTGGAGAGAGTTAATAGGGGAAACAACAAAAACCTTTAAAAGCGTTATTTCCAAATCCCAAAATAGAAATTCAAAAATACATACTTTCAGGGAGTCAGCAACTGTATTAATAATATATTAAATTTTACCAAGCAAAAAATTCTCCACTTGCAATGGATCTGAAAAAACACAGAACCTTGATAGGAAACCAGGCATTTAAAGGAAATCAAAGAAAAATGTAGCACCTAATTCCAAAACACGAGACTTAAACTGAAGAAAACTTTTTTGGTGTGCCCAAGTTGCTCTAACAACATCGGGGAAAAGTAAAACTTTTTGACCACAAAAGACTGAATCTTATTATGAAAATCAGTCTGAAATAGATAAAACTCTGATTTTTAAGACAAGTGTCACCACCAAAGTACCCTTGGTAGAGATAATATCCAGAGAATCCTCAAGGAATTTTGAGATCTAAAGAAACTTGTAAATTGCCTCCTCCAGGAGACTCAGCAGGGGCAACTTCAGACAAAGACAGAGATGATAAATAAAAAAGATGCGCTGTCATTATAGCATCCACATTATATAACCTTAAACATTCCAAAGAGTACTTATTCAGTAAAATCTCGGGTGTCAGAAAATGAGTCTTTAAAAAGTTGTTAAATCTCAAATTCTTCTTCTTTATATTATTCTCCAAGGACTCTGAGAATGCAAGTACAAGGTGAGATTTTACTTACCAGTTAATGTCCTTTCCTTGCATCCTCCTAGACCAGTCCAGACAAGTGGCATGTGTTCCCCAACAGCAGATTGTTGGTGACAAAGAACCAATGAAAAGCACGGGTTTCAATGCAATCACTCCCATGCCTCTATTCTCGTTAGTCACCAGAGGTCTCTTCAGTATTCATCCCAAAGCATATGGGAGAAACATGACAAGCCTCACTTGACCTCAACCATGGGCAACAATGAGTAATCAACAGCGGACCCAAGGTACTGCAGCAAAAGAACAGAACAAATACAGTTTTAGGGGCAGGCCATGGACTGGACTAGCAGGATTCAAGGAAAGGACATTAAGTGGTAAGTAAAATGTCACCTTCCATATCATCCTGCTAGACCAGTCCAGGTAAATGAAATGTAGTAAAGCTACAACTCCACTGGGCGAGAAGATGACACAGTAGCTCGCAAAACCCTGAACCAAAGGCTTGTGCATGGACATCCAAGTGGTAATGCTTGACACAAGTGGAACGTGTTGCCCACGTTTCTGCCTGAACAAAATTCTGCAGGGGCAACCAAGTTCCGCTCTGCCCACGAAGATGCTTGTGCTCTGGTAGAATGGGTGCACAAACCCTCTGGAACTGGCCGGTTTCGCAAAAGATACGCCAAGGCAATAGCCTCCTTAATCCAGCACCCCAAAGTCAACTTGGCTGCCTTGTCTTCCTTGCACAGGCCAGCAAACAGCACAAAAAGATGGACTTACGAAAATAATTTGTAACCTCCAAGTACTGGAGAAACACCCTTTGGACATCTACAAGGTGCAGATCCATATTCTTCCACCGACACTGCTCCTTCAAGAGGGAGGGCAGGCAAACCATCTGGTTCATGTGAAAGGGAGAAAGCACCTTAGGCAAGAAGGAGGGTAGAGATCGAATGGAAACAGCATCCTTTGAAAAAGACAGATAAGGATCTCGGTAAGACAGAGCCTGCAGCTCGGAAATCCACATTGCGGAACAAATAGTTTACCCTGTTTTCCA
This sequence comes from Ichthyophis bannanicus, assembly GCA_033557465.1. Lineage (NCBI taxonomy): Eukaryota > Metazoa > Chordata > Amphibia > Gymnophiona > Ichthyophiidae > Ichthyophis > Ichthyophis bannanicus. The sequence goes on from CM066043.1 coordinate 573,205, forward strand.
AGTTACTTGTTCCTGTTCTATGTAATGACCTGACTTTTATTCATTGTCAGATACCTTTTGTTTTATGTAAACCGCGCTGATCGCAAATAGTGCGGTATATAAGAAATGTAAATAAATAAATAAATTGCAACGAAGAAGACCAGCTTGAGCATTAAATCCTTCAAAGTAGCATGCTTTAACAGCTCAAGAGCACCAACGTCAGGGCCCTAAGCACCAGACACAGGTCCCAGGAAGGGATCACAGACCAAAGGGGAGAATGTAGATGTCGAATCCCCTGGAGAAAACACGAGACATCCAGGTGCTAGGCCAGAGACTTACCAGCCACCGGACTTCGGAAACAGGACAAAGCTGCCACATGAACTTTCAGGAAGCTAAGGGAAAGGCCTTCCTCCAGACCATCCCATAGAAGGCCAACAAAGATGGTCCTTTCGCCGCCCCAGGAACTAACTGCTAAGTGCCACACCATCACTCAAAGAAGCACCAGATCAGCATGTATGTCAACATGGTAAAACCTGTAAAAACATGTAAAACCTGTTCCCTGTAAATGACTAGGACATGATTACTCATGTACCTTCAATTTTCTCTGTTCATTGTAAACCGCACTTGATACTTGGGAAAGAGCGGTATATAAATGTGTACTAAATAAATAAATAAATAAAAAATGGTAGACCTCCTCTGGGCTCTGAGCAGAGTAGAGACTATTGATGGAGAGTAACCTTTACACGCTAGCCGTCTCCTTTCAAGATCCAAGTCTTAAGCGAGAAGGGAGCCAGGTCCTCCAGGATGATCAGTCGCTACCACAATAGACCCCAAGACAGAGACACCAAAGAGGAGGTACCCACATGTGCTGCATCAGGTCTCCAAAACCATGCTGTCCTTGGCCAATCTGATGCCACCAGAACAATCCCGTCCAAGAGGCGTTCAATACACTGAGGCACACGTGCCACCAGGGGCCACTGAGGAAACATATTTATTTATTTGGTTTTATACCACACTATTCATGATCAGCACGGTTTACGCAATAACAATATTGTGACGCTCGCGCCCCTACCAGGCGGCCGCCTAGTAGGGACGGGTGATCACCTCTTCTATTTCCTAGGGTTGTAGTTGTGTAAGGAATGATGAGGCCGAGTGGTTTATAAAGTGCACAGGAATTTATTCAGCTTCCTTGCAGGTAAGTGGATACAATTTCTCCCAAACACATGTACTCTCCAGACAAATGAAAATAGTGGATACTTCTCCAGTAACAAATGTCCAAAACAAAACAACAGCGAATTCATCTATCAACTGTTTCTGGCTCACACTAATTAACCTTAGTGCATGCATCACATTCCATCTCTGAGACATTTGAATTTACCTCAGCCTCCTTGGCTTCAATGTCCATACTCTCAGCTGAGCTGTAGCAGGGTTCTGCTAGGTACCGCTCAGGAACTTTCTGCTTTAGACTTTTTAACAGGTTAAACAACCTCTCCCACTTTCTTCCCTTCCCTGCTCTAGGCAGGTCTCCTATGGGTTGCTCTTGCTTAACCTTCCTGGTACAACATTTCTTTTTGTGCTGTGTTATCTGTGGCATAACAGTTTCATCAGAGTCAGAAGAATAAACATACTTAGAAGGCCTTGCTGCCTCCCTTCTCCTACCTTGGGCTTCTTGTGCAATATTCTCCTGGTTAGAGCTTTGGCCAGTCAGGACTCCCTCTGCCTCAGCGTAGGGCAGAGACCTGTGGTAACACTTTCCCACTCTCTTGCTAGGGTAGGTGGTTCTCCCCCTGGAACCTTCCCTATATCCTCGGTGGCTACTGTGCTGAGTATGGTGGCTTCCTTTGTACCTTCTCTGGCTGTCTTTATAGCGGTTCCTTTTTCTGCTGCTCCTTTTGGCTACAGGGCTGTTCCCTCTGTACCTTCTGGAACCAGGACTGGAACCTGAGATGCAACTCCCACTTAGGCCTGGACTGCAACTCCGACAACAACTGCCACTGCAACTGGAACTGTATCTCCAATCATGCTTCTCACCATGCTTCCAACCAGCACTTGAACCAACTCCTGAATCAGCTCTCCAACCATGCTTCCAACTGCACTCTGAACCACACCTTGAACCAGCCCTCCAACCAACTCTCCAACCGACTCTATCTCTAGTGTTTGTTTGCTCCCTTTCAAACACTGAGCAGGGCAACTCCCTTCCTGGCTCCGCCCTTCTGTACCTCCCACTCCTGTCTGTGGCTGACCTGGAGTGTGGGCGTGAGTTCCAGCTAGGTCTGCCCTCTAGGTTTCTCTCCAGGTTCCTGCTGTGGACTATGTGATCCTGTGTGCCCATCCCCCGCAAAGAGGAAAAATTCTTCCTTTTTTCACTTTTCCCTGGCTGGGCTGCACTCTCCTTATCACAATATATTACATGGAACAGTTAACATTGAACATATTACATTTGAACAGATTAAATGAACATGAGAGCAAGATATAAAACAATTAACATATTTACATATATATGATACACAGTAGCATGTAAAACTGGGAACTGTTTACAGTTTAACACAATCTTGAGTATGATATTGATGGGCCAGGCTTTAAGTTACGTGGTGTCACGCCCATAGCCCCTTTCAGCAGTGTGGAGGGGCATGCTTGTTATAGCAGATTCCACCACTTCAGCAATGTGCCTGACTGACTGACTTTGAAGTGCACCATGGGAAAGGTAGTCCAGTCAGATTACACTTGACTTTTAGGCAGAAAACACTCTTTTGTAGTTGGTCGAGAGTTAAGGCATTGACAGAATTTATTTGAGGTAAACGCAGATAAAGTTCACAAATTGTCACCTATTGGATTTCTTCTCCAGGATTATATTTAGTACAGCAGGATATAACTGAACTTAAGCACAAACAGCTTGTAATGTCTTTCAATGCAAAGCAGAAAGTCCTTTCCACAGCCATTGCTAGCAAACGTGCCTAGCAGTGCTGTTTAAAACAAAACCAAAAATATCAGCTTCACATAAACAGCTCTCTTTTCTCTTCCAAAAGAAACTTCTTAAATCCACCGTGAGTACGGCATAAGCTCTGCACTGCACTGACTTCAGCTGGTCAATGAGCAAACAATTAAGCAGCTGCACACATTCTCAGCACAAGTATTTTCCTTTTTCAAAGAACCTTTCCTTTTCACACACAGGCTCTCTAGGGTACTGGACTCTGGAAGGTTCCCTTATGATGTATTCCCTCTCAGGACTTCTTTGTGCTTGGCAGTTTGGCATAAAGAACAGTCCATGTAAGAATCATTCTCTTCCAGAACTAATTCCTGTTCTCCTAGCTGCATGGGTTCTACTTCTGGCTCAGAGGGCTTAGCTGACTGCCTCCCATCAGGATAAGCGCTGTCTCCAGCAAATCTGTAATGCTCCCAATCAGACAGGCTTCCAAAACTCATACCTGGGTCAAGGCTTGGTTCAGTGGTTCCTCCCTCATATTGTGGCCAGCATGTATCTGAGCTGCCCTGTCATGTCCTCCAGCAAGGGCTCTTGGTTCTCAGGGCTTCAGCTCCATTTCTCCTCCAGTAGGCATTCCTACTCCTTCTCCTCTCTCCTCCTGAATATTCTGTCCTAGCTTTAAACCTCCCAGGCTCTAACCCTGCCCTTTCTCCTCTCAGGTGTTGTGAATCAGTCTGCCTCTTGGCAACTGAGTAATTTGGAAAGTCAGTGACATAAGGTTTCCTTACTCTGAGCTTGCTTTCCCCCTCCTTCTCACCACTAGGGACACTCTGCAACCTATTGCAGCTTGGTACAATCTGGTTTCTAGGTACAACTGAGGTTTTGTATCTCTGACCTCTCTTTATCCTCGTTTCCTGGGCCCTGATAAGCTTCCTTATCACAGTGGTCAAAAGCAAGGTGGAATAGGTGTGTTTTGATTGCTTTGCAAAAGGTGGCCAAACCTGAAATGAGACGAATAGGAGCAGGTAGGGAGTTCCATAGTAGTGGGGCAAAGAGGGAGAAGGCTCTGTTCCTCGCAAATTGGGAGCTTTTTCTAGTTATGGACGGGATGGTGAGAGTGTTTTCCATATTTGTTCTTCTTGCTGACTTGGTCAGGCCAACAATGCCCTCAGACCCCGTCTCTGTGTGGCAACTGAAGAAGTAGCAACTTGGCACTGGAGTGCGTCACCATCAGATCCATTTAGGGGCAACTCCAGTGGCACAGAATCAACAGAACCACCTTCTGACTCAACTCCCACTCTCCAAGATCCAGAGAGGGCCAGCTGAGGAAGTCTGCTTCCACAATGTTCACCCCAGCAATGTGCCAAGCCGCCAAAACTAGGAGGTTCTTCTCCACCCAAGCAAACAGGTCCATCTCCAAAACTACCCAGGTGCTCCTCATGCCACCTTGCCAATTGGCAGAAACCACTACTGTGGCATTGTCTGAAAATACTCAAACTTCCTAGCCCTCGATCAGGGGCTGGAAATGCAGAAGATAAAACATGATGGCCCTCGCCTTGAGTCGGTTGATGGGCCACATCACTTCCCTGCAGTTCCAACAGCCCTGGGCCGTACGGTCTTGGTAAAGTGCTTCCCAGCCCGAGAGACTGGTATCCGTCATCAACAAGATTCAGGAGAAATTGTCCAGCAGTACATCCTCCTTTAGATGACAGGGTTGCCACCACCACTACAGGCTGGCCTTCACCATCATTGGGAACAGAAGCCTGCGCTTGAAACTCTGAGAACTTGGGGACCATAAAGTCAACAAGGACCGTTGGTGTGGCCATATGTGAGCATGAACTCGTGGCACCATCTCTATGGTCGCCACCATTAATCCAAGGAGCTGAAGATAATCCAAGACTCTGGGAGCCTGCTGCGCACAGAACAGGGTCAGGCAATCCAACAGTCTCTTGATTTTCTCCTCTGGCAGGAAATCTCTGCCCACTCGAGTGTTGAAACATGCTCTCAGAAACTCCAGGGACTGGGAAGGCAACAGCTGGCTCTTTCCCTGACTAATCACCCAGCCAAGGATTTCCAAAAAAGACCCCACTTGAGAACACCAACAGAGATGTTTCTGAAAGGGAATGGGCTCGGATGAGCCAGTCATCCAGATAAGGATGGACACAGATCCCTTGGTGCTGCAACTGCCACCACCATGACCTTGGAGAACATTCTTGGGGTGGTGGATAGCCCAAAAGGGAGGGCGGCAAACTGTTAGTGAGAGCAAAGCACAGAAAAAAGCATATACTTCTGATGATCTGCCCAGATTGGAATATGAAAATACGACTTGACCAGATCCAGAGAAGCCAAGAACTCCCCTCGGCGCACTGCTTGAATCATGGAGCGCAGGACGCACAAGTGCTCATTGACAACCATGAGGTCCAGAATGGGCCGGAAGGAACCATTCTTTTTTGGCAACATGAAACAGATTGAGTATCTGTTCTTGTCCTGCTCATCCGGGGGGACGGGTACCACTGCTTTTCAGACATAGCAACTTGTCCAAGGTTCTCTACACAGCGGCACTTTTGATTGCAGATGCACAAGGGGAAATGATCAAAGCATTCAGAACAAGCTCTTTGCATTCCAGGACATAACCAAACTGAATGGTGTCTATCACCCAGCGATCCTTGGTAACCCAGGCTCATTCCTGAAACAAAAGGCGAAGCCTGCCTCCCACTGGATGAATCAGGAATAGACTCCCAAACCTTCATTGTGCAGCCCGGGAGGGTCCTTCTCTGGAGGGGACAGAGTCCCTGAGCCCACACTGGGAGTAGAACCCAGTGCCCCAGAGAGGCCGAGGGACTGGTTCTACCGCCTGATCCTCGAGTAGGGACTCAATTTCCTTCTGCAGAAATGCTCTATGCAGGGAAGTCATGGGAAGTTCACCTGGGAAGAAGGGAGGAACATGGCCGGCCCATCCACTAGGCGAGCTAGGTGCCTGCCTAGAGCGGTCAGCCTGGGTGGACAGCGCAGTGGCACACATGGGCGGCAGCCGTGCCATACCCCCCCCCCCCCCTCCAGCTGCTGCTGATTCCGTTTGGGAGGTGGACAGTGGCAGTATTTCCAAAAGTGGTGGCAAAAGGCCACCGCTTCTATAAATACTGCCGCCTCCTGAGACGGAATCGGTGGCAGCTGGGAGGGCAGAGAAGCCACGGTTTTTGCCAAGAGGAGGCATCTGGTCGAAGTGCAGAAGGTAACCCTCCCGCATCACCTGCAGCACCCAGGTATCGGTGGTTATGCCCAGCCAGAAGTGAGCAAAGTAAACCAGACGTCCTCCCATGTGCCCTGGGCCCTGGTCCTCGAGGGGAAGAAAGACGCAACTCTGAGGCAAAGTCAGACTCGGGTGGTGAGAAGGTTATCGGGAACTGACAAGCAAAAAAACTATGAAAAAAACGCTAAGAATAAGGTTAGAAAAATAGATTTAATGGACAACAGACAGGAACGTCTACAGGACTCCATGGAAAAATGAAGACTAAGGTAAGGTGGCACATGCATGACCTAACTCCCAAAGGCTTTCTTTGAAAGCTGGGGAGTGATTACCGTGGTGGCTCCTTCAATGCTGACGTCTCCCATATGTGAGGTCTTACTTCCTGCTTGTTCCCGGAGAAAGGCCATTATCATAAGAGCATGGAGCCGACTCAATTTTCCTTCCTCCTATGGCTACTGAAAAGCCCACAGTCACATTCAAGTGAGACCCATCTCCTTTCTGTAATCAAGGTGGCCATTCACGAGCATTTAATAGAAAAATAGAAATATGACGACAGAAAAAAACCACATGGCCTATCTAGTCTGTCCTTCCATAACAACTACAACAGTCCCCTTTTTACCTTTAGAGATCCTCTGTGTTTGTCCCATGCTTTTTTGAATTCAGTTACTGTCCTCATCTCTACCACCTCCACTGGGAGACTATTCCACGGATCCACTACTCTTTCCGTAAAGAAATATTTCCGCATATCACTCCTGAATCTATCGCCCTTCATCCCATGTCCCCTCGTAGCAGAACTTGCTTTCAATTGAAAGAGGCTCTCTCCCTGAACATTTATGCCACGGAGGTATTTAAACATCTCAATCATATCACCTCTATCCCGCCTTTTCCTCTAAGATCCTTCAGTCTTTCCTCATATGCTTTATAATGAAGACCACTAATCATTTTAGTAGCCACCCTCTGCACTGACTCCATCCTTTTGAAGGTGCGGTCTCCAGAATTGCACACTATACTCCAAATGAGCTAGATCCCTCCTCATGTTATCTACCCCTTCCTGGGTGTCTACTCTATTGCAGATTTTGGTATCATCCGCAAAGAGGCAAACCTTACCTGAAAGCCCTTCCGCTATATCACTAACAAAGATGTTAAAAAGAATCAGACCAAGGACAGATCCCTGGGGCACACCACTGATAACATCCTTCTCCTCAGAGTGAGCTCCATTTACTTGTACTCTTTGTCGCCTCCCATCCCAGTAACCTATCCAACATAAAGAAAACTGAAGCCCTTATAGTGACAAAAGAACCAGACTTCAAACCACCTACCCATCTCAACATGGGAACCATGCAAATTCAAATCCAGCCTCAAATAAGGTCAAAGGGCGTTATCATTGATCAAGCTCTCATCTTTAAACATCAAATCAACAAGACCGCCGGGACGATATTCCACAAAGCTAAAACTGTACAACGCCTCCGACCCCTCCTAGAACCTCACAACTTCAGGACAGTAATGCAAGCTGTGACGCTCCCTCATCTGGACTTCTGCAACATAATCTACCATGGACTTCCTGCCTCACAAACCAACCCCCTCCGAACTGCCTTAAATACTACAGCAAGGATTATTCAGAATGCGAAAAAATGGGATCACATCACCCCAATCCTAAGAGACCTCCACATCCTTCCACTTGAAGCAAGAATCAAGTACAAAGCTATCCTACTCACCCACAAGACTATCCACCAAACACGGAACACCTCACTCCACCCCCTACTGCCTCGCCCATCCCACAGCAGACCAACCAGACAATCCTTCAATAACTCCATCGTCATCCCCCACAAAAGAACCAAATCCACACAACGGACCTGCAACAGAGCTTTCGAACTTTATGCTCCATCCCTCTGGAACTCTCTGCTAAACCACATCAGTAACAACGCTGACATCACATCATTCAAGAAACAGCTGAAAACAATCCTATTCCGCGAACATCTCTGAACAGAAAAACCACCCTATCCGCATGAACTAATACTTAGATACAGCAGAAGCGTACATGTCTATGTCCACCCCAAATCTATAAATGTTGCCCCCTGGTGACGGCCCTACCCTTTAAAGTATTGCCCCCCCCCTTTTGTTATATGTTACACCGCTTTGACCCAGTGAAAAGCGGTATATAAATGCAGTTAAATAAATAAAATAATCCTTACCTGAAAGCCCTTCCGCTATATCACTAACAAAGATGTTAAAAAGAATCGGACCAAGGACAGATCCCTGGGGCACACCACTGATAACATCCTTCTCCTCAGAGTGAGCTCCATTTACTTGTACTCTTTGTCGCCTCCCACCCAACCAATTTCTAACCCAAGCAGTAACTTTAGGGTCCATCCCTAGGGTGCTCAGTTTGTTTATAAGTCGTCTGTGGGGAAAGGCTTTACTGAAATCTAAATACACCACATCTAGGGCTCTCCCTCGGTCCAACTCCCTGGTCACCCAGTCAAAGAAATCAATCAGATTTGTCTGACAAGACCTGCCTCTGGTGAATCCATGCTGCCTCGGATCCTATAATCCGCTGGACTCCAGAAACCTCTCTATTTTCTCTTTCAGCAGCGTTTCCAATAATTTACTCACCACCGAAGTTAAACTAACCGGCCTGTAGTTTTCAACCACATCCTTACTTCCTCTTTTGTCTAAAGGCACCACATGAGCCTCTCTCCAGTCCTTTGGCACCACTCCCAACTCCAACGAGGCATTGAAAAGGTCAGTCAGTGGAGCTGCTAGAACGTCCCCAAGTTCCCTCAGTATTCTCGGGTGTATCCCATCCATTCCCATCGCTTTGTCTACTTTAAGTTGAGAGAGTTTCTCACGAACACAGTCTTTTGAAAATTGTTCAAGATGTCCTTTCCTCTCAATCCTCAGATTTTCTACAGAGAGAAGAAAATCCATCCACCATCTGCTGGAGATAAAGTAATCAATCACAAAGGGCAACAAGCCAAACCCAATGAGCCAAATCCCATCACCCGGCTCAAACAATATGCTCACGAAATGAGTGAAGGAACAAGAAGCACTCCCATTGAAAATTGTTTTTTTGTCGGACTATATAATACCTCTTCCGGGAGCATTGAAAACCAGACTCCCAGACCTTGGTAAATATTAGTCCATTTTAATCAAACCATCAGTAAAAGATAAATGTAAACTTAACTGCCCACAGCAAACTCTTCAAGGTGGAAGACACACGGACCTCAAAGCAAATAGAGGCATGGTAGTGATGTCATTGAAACCTGGGATTTTCATTGGTTCTTTGTCTCAACCAATCTGCTGATAGGAGAACACAATCCACTTGTCTGGACTGGTCTAGCAGAACGATATGGGAACTGTCCTTAATTGAAGTGCTTGCAGCCTGAAGTAATCCCATTTGAGAATCTGATTTCTCAACGTTTTGCTCAAGAGTACTCGATCTACTATTTTGCTCTTGAAGTTTAGCCACAGTATCTGAGGAAAAAGTATGAATCTGATTGATTTTTCTTTTTAATAAATAATTCATCAAGCAAGCCACCTTCCAGATAGCAGCTAAAGTAATATCCTTGGATACCATAGGTAGTTCAGGAGGAGCAACTTCATCCAATGCTGGAATAACCACCGGGAAAGGTAACGGGTCATTAACTGCTGAATGGGTTCTAATATAGGAGTACTTACACTTCCTCCTTCCCAACATATCCGAGAGGAAGGCTCTCCTCCATTAAGTAATTGCTGCTCCCCAGGACAAGGAGGTGGAGTTTGCTCAATTAGGGTCAAAGAAGCTCCTGAGGGAGAAGAGAGAGTGTCACATTACCTGAAACTGAGCCAGATGGCTCTTTCCCAGGGGTTGCAACAGCTGAGTGATTATCCATTGGGCCAGTAACACTACCAGCAGAATAAACGATACTCTTTTTACCTTTTATTTTCCTCTTCCAACCTTTAGGTATACTTCCTCACTTACTCTAGGTCTGAGCCCAACATGGCTCTGAAGGAGCACCAAAGGGGCATGGTCCTTTGGTCTCGCGGCCATGGCCGCTGAGCAGCAACACTGATTTTCAAGAGTCCCGTGCAGCCTCTGTCCAATGACGTAAGGTCTGGTGGGCGGGACCCACAGCAATCTCCCGGTCCTGGCAAGAACCACTCACAGGTAATAACAGCAAAGCTGCACAGCCATGAACGGGTTCCCCCAGCATGTTCCACTTCAAACCTGAAGGGGACTGCAGCAACGCTGATTTTCAAGAGTCCTGTGCACCCTTGTCCAATGATGTCAGGCCCAGTCTGTGGGACCCGTGGTGACCTTTTCCCCGTCATGGCAAAACACACTCACAGGTAATAACAGCAAAGCCACAAACAGGCTCCCCCAGCGCGTTCCACTCTCCAAACCTCATGGAGGGTTAAGTGACTTGCCCAAGACCACAAGGAATATCAGTGGGATTTGAACTCTAGTCTTTCTGATACGTAGGGCTGCTATCATAACCACTAGGCTACTCCTCCATTTATCACACAGGATTATGGTGATGCATGGCACATAACCTCAGACATCCTTTGAATTGTCATGGTATATTGTGTTTAGTGTGACATATAGACCCTGTGGATTAAGCTAGTATATTACACTTTAGCCTCACAGAGGCATCCCATGGATTATGGTAGTATATTGCACTTAACCTGACATTGGCATCCTAATGGTTGTGACTAGCTTGTGTTTTGCTTTTTTCCAGCAATCTGCAATACAATATGTATTAACGGCTGGTGCAATGCCCCAGGAATGTGCTCCTGCTACACCGGATTCACTGGACCAACCTGTGCATCAGGTGAGAGAGTGGATAGATGAACAAAACAATTTAGATGCATGGAGGAAGCAATAGATAATTGAGCAAAATAAATGGACAATGTATAGACAGTAGCTTCATTGACTGTTCTCCTCAGGTAAAATAATCCATTAGAATAAACCCAAACTGCACCAGAAGGTAGGACACTTGTGCAGCTTTCTGCCCTTCTGATCTCTTTATCAATGTCCAAGTGTTCTTTACCAATCTTGATTCTCCAATACAAAATTGCCACATATTTTACTTCTCCAGGACCAAGCAGGAAGTCAGTCCTCACTTATGGGTGACGTCGGCGCCGACGGAGCCCTCGCGGAGCAATTTCCCCAGCTTTCAAAGAAAGCCTTTGGGAATTGCAGTGTGCATGCGCGGTCCCCTTCCCGCCCAAGGGTGCCATCTTGCTCAGTCTTCTTTTTTCCGCGGAGCCCTACAGACGTAGTTTGTGATCACCGCTGAAAAAGTTGATTTTTTCGTTCTGTTTTTCTCGGTTCGACGCCATGTCCTTTTCCCGCCCGGCCTCGATACTCCGGTGTCGAGTCCGTTCACTATTTTTCGGTTTTTGTCCTTCGTGACTGGTGTTCCCGCCACTTTTTTCTTTTTCTCTGGCAGCACGGTCTTTTGACCTCGCAGGGGTCCTTTTTCCCCCGATGACTGCCAGCGGGTTTAAAAAGTGTGATCGGTGTACGAGGCTTATGTCTCTTACCGACACACACGACTGCTGCCTCCGCTGCCTCGGACCCAATCATGACCCGATGATTTGTGGTCCGTGTACCAAAATGTCCTCGAAGGCGTTGAGGAGTCGGCAGTCTCAAAAGGAGCGAATCTTCTCTGACTCCGCGTCCGGCCGGGCCCGGACCTCGTCAGAGGCTTCGACTTCTCGTGACTCCGGCCCCAAGCGTCGTCGGAGCTCCTCTGAGCGGGGGTCTCCCGCCTGGGAACATCATCGGAAGAAGAAACCCGCGAGGGCGGCGTCGGAGGACGCTCCTGGTCCCTCGAGGGCCAGGTCGCATAGCCCCGATAGCCGCCCCGGATCCTCGGAGTCGGAGAGGCCTTCGAAGCATCCTCGTCTCGAAGTTGAGTCTCCTGGACACGTGAGTACTGTAGTCCTCGTGGACTCGCCTCCGAAGGAGCCGACGTCGGGGCCCGAGTCGGGGGCTGCTGGGTCTCCTGAGCTTGGACTCAGGTTGACGGCCTTGGAGAGCAGTTTCGCTGCCTTCATGGACCAGCAGCGGGCATTGATCGCTGGCCTCACCGGTGCATCTGCCCTGACCACCGGGACGTCGACGTCCAAGTCGACCCCGGAGGCCGAGCCGATCCTCGAGTCCATGCGGGCTCGAGTCGATCCTCGGCCACGGTCTCCCTCGGCCTCCCGTTCGGGACCGAGGTCGTCGACGCCGGCCTCGGCGTCGGGGCGGAGGTCCTCGGCGGCCGCCCGCACGGAGCCGCTCGATTCCTCCATGGAGGAGTCGGGCTGGGACACGGAGGAGGATGAGTCACCCGGTTCTTTTCAGACTCGGTGCGTCTCCTCCGACTCGCCCGAGTCTGAGCCTCGGAGACGGTCCCCCCCCAGAGGATACCCGGTTCTCGGAATTCGTGAGGGATATGGCCAAGGCTTTGGCCTTCCCCGCGGAGGAGCCTCGAGCCGAAGAGCTCGAGGCCCTCCAGTATGACTCTCCCCCGAAGGAGGCTTTTACTGTACCGGTTTCTCCGATGCTGGAAAGACTTCTCTTCCGCATGTGGGAGAGCCCGGCATCGACGCTGGTGTTAAGCAAGCGGGTCGATTCCATGTATCGAGTCCGCAAGAGCCCCGGGTTCCAGAAGGCACAACTACCGCACCATTCCATGGTGGTGTAATCGGCCATGCATCGACTCAAGAGTCAAAAGATGCACTCCTCGGTGCCTCCCGGCAAGGAGGCCCGGAACCTGGATGCCCTTGGTAGGAAGTGCTTCCAGGGCTCTATGCTTGCTTGTCGAGTCCAGACATACCAGCTCTACATGGGCATGTATCTCCGAGACCTGGCAAAGGAAATTGCCGGGTTCTCTGCTGGTCTCTCCGAGGAACCTTTGCAGAGGTTCCAGGCCTTGTCCACTGGTATTCGAGAGTGCTCGAAGTTTATTTCTCGAGCAGCCTACGATGGCTTCGAAGCATCGGCTCGAGTAGCAGGGGCCGGCATCAGTGCCCGCCGACAGGCTCGGCTTCAGTCATCCGACCTCGAGCCATGGGTGCAGGACAAGTTGGTCGATGTCCCCTGCAGAGGTGAAAACCTCTTCGGCAAGCCCATGGCTGAAACGGCTGCACAACTCGAGACCGAGACTCTGACCAGGACTCGCCTATCCAGAAAGACCTCTGCCCCTTTACAGAAGAGGAAGGGCTCGGGGAAAAAGCCCTTTTACCCGAGGAAGGTGTCTGCCTATAAACAACACCACCCACAATATCAATCCTCAGCAGCTCCCCATCAGGGTCAGCAGGCTAAGGGACAGTGTAATGGGTCCCGTAGGCAGAAGGCCCCCAAGCCCTCTACACCAGCCCCTGCTCAGCAGGGTGGGGGATTTTGACTCCGTAAGCATAGCCTCTTCCCCCCCGCTGGCTTCTCTCAGCACGGGAGGCCGGCTGGCCCACTTTGCCCACAGGTGGTCAGCCATAACAACAGATACCTGGGTGCTTCAGGTAGTTCAAGAGGGCTACTTTTTGCATTTTCACCAAGTACCTCCCTCCTACTTTCCAGGGGAGCCTCCAAGACCCCCTCTGCACAGGGACTTACTCCTTCAGGAGTTGGCAAGTCTTCTTCAGGAACAGGCTGTGGAACCGGTGCCCCACCACCTGAGAGGTCACGGCTTTTATTCCAGGTACTTTCTAATACCAAAAAGAACAGGAGGCCTCAGACCCATCCTAGACTTGCACAACCTCAACAAGTTCCTGCAAAGGGAAAAGTTCAAGATGCTTACCCTTGGAATCTTGCTGCCCTACCTCCAGCAGGGAGATTGGCTATGCTCCTTGGATCTAAAGGATGCTTATACTCACATCCTTATCCATCCGGACCACAGACAATATCTACAATTTGTTGTGGCAGGAAATCATTATCAGTACAGGGTACTGCCCTTTGGCCTGTCCTCCGCTCCCAGGGTATTCACCAAATGCCTGGCAGTGGTGGCAGCCTTCCTGAGGCTTCAAGGCCTCTTTGTCTTTCCCTACCTGGACGACTGGCTCATCTGGGCACAGTCTTTCCTGGAGGTCACTCAGGCCACTCATCGCACTGTGGCTCTGCTTCAGCACTTGGGGTTTGTCATAAACTTCGCAAAGTCCACTTTGCTCCCCTCTCAGGATCTCGAATTCATAGGAGCACGGTTGGACACTCTGCAAGCTCGTGCCTTCTTGCCTCTGGAACGGGCCAACCGGCTCAGAGCTCTGGCCAGCAGGTTTCACAGCACTTCCCTGGTCTCGGCCAGGCAATTCCTACAGCTGCTCGGCCATATGGCTTCCACGGTCCATGTCACTCCGAATGCCCGTCTACATATGAGGCCTGCTCAGTGGAGCCTTCGCACTCAATGGACTCAAGCCACAGGGAGCCTTGCGGACTTAGTACAGATCTCCGACCGCCTGGTCTCCTCTCTGCAATGGTGGCTTCATCTGCCCAATCTGGTACTCGGCATGACTTTTCAGTCTCCTCCGCCTTCCCAAGTGCTGATGTCAGATGCCTCTCTCCTGGAATGGGGAGCACATTGCCAGGGGACATGTACTCAAGGCCTTTGGACCCCTTGGGAGGCTGCTCAACAGATAAACTTCCTGGAGCTCAGGGCAATCCGCCTAGCTCTACGGACCTTCTCTCATCTCACCTCTCATCAGTCTGTACTAGTCCAGACGGACAATCAGGTTGCCATGTTCTATGTCAACAGACAGGGGGGTACCGGCTCCCTCCTTCTATGTCAGGAAGCTCGGAGACTGTGCTCTTGGGCAGTCGACCATGGCATCCTCCTCAAAGCGGTTTACCTGCCAGGACAGGAAAATTACCTGGCCGACAAACTGCGCAGGATTCTGCAGCCACACGAGTGGAGGTTAGACCCATTGGTGGTTCAGCGGATCTTCCTCCGATGGGGCCTCCCCACCATGGATCTTTTTGCCAGTCCTCTGAACCGGCAACTTCCCAGGTTCTGCTCCAGGCACCCGCACCCGCTCAGAGTAGCGGCGGATGCTTTTCTCATCCCGTGGTCCACGGGCCTACTGTATGCCTTCCCTCCCACGCCACTCGTGTCCCGGACGCTTTTCAAAGTTCTCCGGGACAGGGCCTCGGTAATCCTGGTAGCGCCCAGGTGGCCGAGACAGCCCTGGTTCCCGCTCCTGCTACAACTGGCAGTGGACACTCCTCTTCCTCTGGGTTTTTCAGCCCGATCTCCTGACTCAGGATCAAGGCACTCTCCTGCACCCCAACCTCCGAGCCCTTCACCTGATGGCCTGGCTGCTGAAAGGGTAGTCCTAGCTCCGCTACTCCTACCTCCGGAGGTGGAAGATGTCGTCCTAGCGTCTAGGCGACCATCCACCCGGATGTCTTACGCCCTTAAATGGCGTCGCTTCTCCGTGTGGTGTTCTCAGCAGTCTGAGAACCCCTTCTCCTGCTTGGTATCGGTGGTACTGCAATACTTAAGAACATAAGAACATAAGATATGCCATACTGGGTCAGACCAAGGTCCATCAAGCCCAGTATTCTGTTTCCAACAGTGGCCAATCTAGGTCATATGTACCTAGCAGTTTCCCCAAGAGACACTTGCTTCACCTTTCCAATCTCGGCCTCAAGTCCAACTCTGTAAGGGTCCACCTCAGTGCTCTCTCTGCACATCACTCGCCGGTGGACGGCAGACCTCTTTCCGCACACCCCTTGGTGGCGCGTTTTCTCTCAGAGGCCTCCTTCTGCTTAAGCCTCCCTTGTGCCCACCAGCCCCTGACTGGGATCTCAATGTGGTCTTGCAGCGGATTACCTGTCCGCCTTTTGAACCTATGGCTTCCTGCCCTCTTCGTTTCCTTTCCTGGAAAAAACTCTTCTTGGTAGCCCTTACCTCTGCTAGGCGCGTTAGTGAACTTCAAGCCCTAGTGTCTGAGCCTCCTTACACTAGGTTCTACCCAAATAGGGTGGTCTTAAGGACTCACCCTAAGTTTCTTCCAAAAGTGGTTTCCCCTTTTCATCTTAACCAAGAGGTGGTTCTTCCATCCTTCTTTTCCCAGGCTGCATACCAGCCGGGCTGAGATGGTTCTGCATACCCTGGACTGTAGGACGGCCTTATCCTTCTACCTTGACCGTACGCGGGAGCATAGAAAGGCTGTTCAGCTTTTCGTTTCTTTTGACCCCAATAGGTTGGGGGTGCCTGTCTCCAAGCGTACTTTGTCCATCTGGGTAGCTGACTGTATCGCCTGGGCTTATGGGGCAGCCGGCCTCTCCTTAGAGAGTCGAATCACGGCTCACCGTGTCAGGGCGAAGGCTGCGTCAGTGGCTCATCTCTGCTCTGTTCTGTTGGCAGACATCTGCCGGGCCGCTACTTGGTCTTCAAGCCAGACTTTTGCGGCTCATTACTGCCTGGAGAGGGAGTCCCGCAGGGACAATGCTTTCAGACAGGCAGTCCTCCACAATCTCTTTGAGGTTTAGGCAACTCCTACCCTCCGGCCCTAGTGTTGGGCTACCGGCCGGGAGCGTATTCAGAGAAGATTCCTCCTTCTGTAATGCTGAGCTAGAGGGAGCTCATTTTTTCGGCTTGAGGTCTCCGGTAGCCTTAAGCTTGGGAGTCCCATAAGTGAGGACTGACTTCCTGCTTGGTCCTGGAGAAAGAGTAGTTACTCACCTGTAACAGGTGTTCTCCAGGAGCAGCAGGAATCAGTCCTCACAACCCTCCCTCCTCCCCTCGGAGTTGCAGTCATTCTTATCCATTGTTTTTGCTAACTTTTTTGCTGTCTTTTCGCTATGTCATCAGACTGAGCAAGATGGCACCCTTGGGCGGGAAGGGGACCGCGCATGCGCGCTGCAATTCCCAAAGGCTTTCTTTGAAAGCTGGGGAAATTGCTCCGCGAGGGCTCCGTCGGCGCCGACGTCACCCCTAAGTGAGGACTGATTCTGCTGCTCCTGGAGAACACCTGTTACAGGTGAGTAACTACTCTTTACTGCAGCAGAATGTATTTCTTGTTAAAGTGTACTGTTTCAACAGAATTGAATACACATAGAAAAGGGCTGGCATATTTCAGAAAGCCTTTGACAAGGTCCCTCATGCGAGGCTGTTGGCAAAATTAAAAAGTCATGGGACAGGAGGCAGTGTACTATTGTGGATAAGGAACTGGTTAAAAGATAGAAAGCAAAGAGTAGGTCTAAATGGCCAGTTTTCTCAATGGAGAAAATTGACCCCAGGGATCTGTGTTGGGCCCGCTGCTTTTTAACATATTTATAAATGACCTGGAAATAGGAATGAGTGACGTGATCAAATTTGCAGATGACATAAAATTATTTGAAGTTGTTGAAACACAAGAGGATTGTGAAAAATTACAAGAGGACCTTGATAAATTGGAAGACTGGATGTTCAAATGGCAGATGAAATTTAATGTGGACAAGTGCAAAGTTATGCACCTAGGGTAAAACAATCCAAACTATGGTTACACGATGCAAGGTTCTACATCAGGAACCACCACCCAGAAAAAGGATTTAAGTGTCATTGGGGATAATACGTTGAAACCCTCCACCCAGTGTGCAGCAGCAGCCAGAAAGCAAATATAATGCTAGGAATCATAAGGAAAAGAATGGAGAATAAAGCCAAGGATATTATAATGCCTCTGTATCGTTCCATGGTGCGATCACACCTTGAATATTGTGTGCAGTTCTGTTCGCCATATCTTAAAAAGGGATATAGAGAATTAGAAAAGGTATAGAGAAGAGCCACCAAAATGGTAAAGGGGATGGAAGGATATCCCTATGAGGAAAGGCTTAAAAGGTTAGGGCTCTTCAACTTGGAAAAGAGACGATTGAGGGGTGATATGATAGAGGTCTATAAATTAATGAATGGAGTAGAACGGATAAATGTAGATTGGTCATTTATTCCATCAAAAAGTAGAAAGACTAAGGGACATGCAATGAAGCTACAATGTAACCCATTTGAGAGTAATAAAAGAAAAAATTTTTTCACTCAATATTTAAACTCTGGAATGCAGAGGATGTAGTAAAAGTAATTCTCCAGGAACAAGCAGGAAGTCAGTCCTCACTTATGGGTGACGTTGGCGCCGACGGAGCCCCATGCAGAGCAAATCACCAGCTTTCAAAGAAAGCCTTTGGGAATTGCTACCACACATGCGCAGTCCCCTTCCCGCCCAAGGGTGCCATCTTGCTCAGTCTCCTTTTTCCACGGAGCCCTTCGGACATTGTTCCTCCGTGTCCTGGAAAAAGTGATTCTTTTTTCTCTCTTTCTTTCACCGGTCAACACCGGTATCCTTCCTGCCTCTGGTTTCGATACTCTGGTATCGAGCCGGGTTATTTTTTTCCACTTCTTGTACTTTTTGTCCCTGAGGCGCTTTCACGCCGTTTTTGTCCCTGTTTTTCCTCGCTGGCAGCCCCCAGGGTCTTTGACCTCGCCGGGGTCCTTTTTCCCCTGATGGCTACCAGCGGTTTTAAGAAGTGCAATCGGTGCAGGAAAATCATGTCCCTCACCGATACACACAATTGCTGCCTCCGTTGCCTCAGGTCAGATCACGACCCGACGGCCTGTGGTCTATGTAAGAGGATGTCCTCTAAGGCCCTGAGGAGCCATCAGCAGCAGCACGAAAAAAATTTCCCCGAGTCCCCCGTGCCTCCGAGAGCCAGGACCTCATCCGAGGCCTTGACATCTCGGTGGGAGCACTCCGAGCCCGAGCATCATCGAGATCCCTCGGAAAGGGGGTTCCCTTCGCGGGAGCACAAGAGGAAGAAGTCCTCGAAGGCGACGTCTCTGGATGGTTCCGGTGTCAGGCCTTCTCGAGGCCAGTCGTGGAGCCCCAAACGCGTGCCCGGATCATCAGAGAGGGAACGGCCTGCCAAGGTTCCTCAGTGAGAACCGGATCCGTCAAGGCAAGTACAGACTAACCTTGTCGAGGACTCCCCTCTGGGGAAGCCGGTATCGGGGCCGATCGAGTCGGTACCCGCGCCAGAGGCTGCGGAGCTTCATAGACTCGTGTCCAGGATGGCGGCTTTGGAGCGCAGTTTCACTGCCTTCATCGCAGAGCAGTGGGCACTGATATCTGGCATGTCCGGCTCCTCCGCCCTGACCACCAGGCCCTTGACGTCCAAGTCGACCCCAGAGGCAAGCCAATTCTTGAGGCCTTCCGGGCTCCCTCGGCCTCCCTTCAGGACCGAGGTCATCGCTGCCGAGCCTGCCGGCATCAGGGTGGAAGGCGCCGGGGCCCTCGATGCTTGAGGAGCCCCTTGAGTCCTCCTCAGAGACCTCGGCTTGGGAGACGGAGAATGAGGAATCCCCGGACACCCGCAGGCATGGGGATGTCCCGTCTGATTCCCTGGTATCCTAACCTCGGAGAAGGTCCCCGCCAGAGGATATGGGGTTCCTGGACTTCGTGCAGGATATGTCAAAGGCTTTGACTTTCCCCATGGAGTCTGAGGAGGAGCCTCGAGCCAATGAGCTCGAGATCCTCCAGTAGGAGGCTCCTCCTCGGGAGACCCTCACGGTACCATTCCTCCGATCCTGGAACAACTTATGCTCCGCATGTGGGAGACACCGGCGTTGACTCGATGTATCGGGTCCGTCGAAGCCCTGGATTCCAAAAATCGCAACTGCCGCACAACTCCATGGTTGTGGAATCTGCCATGCGTCAGCTGAAGAGGCAGAAGACGCACTTCTCAGTGCCTCCCTGGCAGGAAGGCCCATAACTTGGATGCCCTTGGCAGGAAGTGTTTCCAGAGTGCAATGCTGAATTGTTGAATCCAGGCATACCAGCTGTACATGGGCATGTACTTGAGAGACCTGGCGAAGGAGCTTGCCAGGTTCTCGGCTGGTCTCTCAGAGGAGTCTTTGCAGCGCTTCAAGGGCCTGTCCAAAGCCGTCCGTGAGTGCTCCAAGTTTATGTCTTGGGCGGTCTATGATGGTTTAGAGTCGGTGGCTTGAACAGCCGCTGCGGTCATCAGTGCACGCCGCCAAGCCTGGCTGCAGTTGTCCGACCTCGAGCAATGGGTTCAGGTCAAGTAGGTCGATGTCCCATGCCAAGGGGAAAATCTCTTCGGCAAACCCATGACTGACAAGGCCGCAGAGCTGGAGACCAAGTACATGACGAGGACACGACTCTCCAAGAAGACCTCTGCCCCTTCTCGTAAGAAGGGCTCGGGTAAAAAGCCCATTTACCCAAGGGAGCCGATTACTGAAATTATCCCCCTTATCAGGCATCCCCGGCTCCCCATCAGGGACTGGGGTATGGCCCACGTAAGCAGAAGGCCCCCAAACCCCAGGCCCCGGCTCCTGCCCAGACTGATGGGGGGTTTTGACTCCCACAGCATGACCCCTTCTTCCAGCCAGAGCCAGGCAGTCCACAGGAGGCCGACTCGCCTTGTTTGCCCACAGGTGGACATCCATCACCACCGATTCTTGGGCATTACAGGTGGTCAGGGATGGCTACCTTCTACGCCTAGCCCAGGTGCCTCCACAATACTGTTCCAGGAGAGCCTGTCAGGTCTCCCCTTCACCAGGACCTCCTTTTGAAGGAGTTGGCAAGTCTTCTCGAGGATCAGGCAGTGGAACTGGTGCCTCACCACCTTCAGAGCAGGGGTTTCTACTCCCACGTACTTTCTGGTACCAAAGAGAACAGGAGGCCTCAGACCTATCCTAGACCTGCGCAATCTCAACAAATTCCTGGTACGGGAGAAGTTCAAGATGCTCTCCCTTGGAATATTGCTGCCTTACCTCCGGCCAGGGAGATTGGCTATGCTCCTTAAATCTGAAGGATGCCTACACGCATATTATAATCCACCCAAACCACAGGCAATACCTCTGCTTTGTGCTGGGAGGAAACCACTACCCGTACAGAGTACTTCCCTTTGGCCTTGCCTCGGCCCCCAGGGTATTCACAAAGTGCCTGGTGGTGGTCGCTGCCTTCATAAGGCTTCAAGGAGTCTTCGTCTTTCCCTATCTAGACGATTGGCTTATCAGGGGCACTTCAGTCAACGAAGTGCGACAGGCCACGGCCCATACCGTTCAGATCCTGCAGCACTTGGTGTTCGTAATCAACTATCCCGTCTCATCTGGAACTGGCCCAGGAGCTTGAATTCATTGGGGCAAGACTCGACACCATCCAGTCGAAGGCCTTTTTTGCCCACGGACAGGGCAGAGCGACTCATGGCCCTGGCAAGCCAGGTAAGTCGCAGTCTCTCAGTGCCAGCAAGACAATTGCTGCATCTTCTGGGCCACATGGCCTTCAGTTCATGTAACCCCAAATGCCCGCCTCCACATGCAAACTGCGCAGTGGTGCCTCAGAGACCAGTGGTCCCAGGCCTCGGGATGCCTCAGTGACAGGATCAAGATCACCAGAGCCCTGACCTGGTGGCTCTCCCCCCCCTCATCTGGGAGCGGGCATGCCCTTTCAGACCACTCCCCCCTCAAGGACCCTCACCACAGATGCCTCCTTACTGGGTTGGGGAGTGCATTGTCAGGGGTACCGTACTCAGGGAGTGTGGTCCCGGAAGAAGAGTACACAGCAGATCAACTTGCTGGAGCTGCATGCCATTCGCCTCGGTCTTGCAGTCTTCAAGCCTTACCTGAGCCGCAGAGCTGTCCTAGTCCAATGGACAACCAGGTGGCCATGTTCTAATGAACAAACAAGAGGGCACAGGGTCCCGCATCCTATATCAGGAAGCCCTAAGCTTGTGCTCATTTGCAATTCAACAAGGGATTCTTCTGAAAGCGGTGTACCTGCCCGGCCAGGAGAACTGCCTGGCCGACAGGCTCAGCAGAATCCTCTGACCGCACGAGTGGCAACTCGATCGGGGGGTGGCCCACCAGCTCTTTCAGACCTGGGGGAGGCCAGTGTTGGACTTGTTTGCCAGTCCAGACAACCACCAGTTACCCCGGTTTTGTTCAAGGCAACCACACCCGGCCATTGGCCGCCGATGTCTTTCTAGTCTCATGGTCGGTGGGGCTTCTGTATGCATTTCCGCCGACCCCTCTGGTCGCCTGGACTCTGTTCAGGATTCTTTGTGACAGAGCTCTTGTCATCCTCGTAGCGCCGTGGTGGCCCAGGCAACCGTGGTTCCTGCTTCTCCTGCAGCTGGCGGTGGAGGCCCCCATTCCCTTGGGCTTGTCTCCACGGCTCCTATCCCAGGAGGGGGGCTCTCTCCTACATCCCAACCTTTGTTCTCTGTTGCTGACAGCATGGCTGCTGAGAGGATGATTCTCCTCCCAAGGGAAGTCGAGGAGGACTTACTGGCTTCTCGTATACCATCTACTAGACAGCCGTGCGCCTTCAAGTGGCGCAGATTTGGTGTGCTGGGCGGAGGGTGGATCCCTTCTCCTGCCCAGTTGTGGTGGTCCTGCAATAACTGCTCCATCTCTCTGAGCATCTCAGTGCCCTAGCAGCAAACCACTTTCTCGTGGACGACAGGCATCTCTCTGCTCACCCAATGGTGTCCAGGTTTTTGAAAGGCTTGCTTCTGTTAAAGCCCCCGGTGCATCCCCCGGCGGCCGAGTGGGATCTTAATGTTGTCTTGGGACAGTTCACCTGGCTACCCTTTGAGCCGATGGCCATGTGCCATCTTTGTTACCGCTCCTGGAAAATGGTGTTCTTGGTGGCGTTCACCTCTGCTCACAGAAGAGTGAGCTCCAGGCCCTCATAGTCGAGAGGCCTTATACCAGATTTTACCAGAATAGGGTGGTGCTCTGGATGCATCTCAAGTTCCTTCTGAAGGTGGTTTTTCTGTTTCACCTCAATTATGAGGAGGTGCTCCCACCTTCTCCAGGACCAAGCAGGAAGTCAGTCCTCACATATGGGTGACATCGACGTCAATGGAGCCCCTGCGGAGCATTTCCCCAGCTTTCTATGAAAGCCTTTGGGAATACTGCATGCATGCACGGTCCCCTTCCTGCCTAAAGGTGCCATCTTGCTCAGTCTCTCTTTTTCCGTGGAGCCCGTCGGATGTGTGTCCTAGTTCACCCGGAAAATAGTTAGATTTTTCAGTTAATTACTTGCGATTTCTTCACGGTTTTTTCTCCGGTTCGACGCTGGTTCCCCTTCTCGCCGGGTTCGGTACACCGGTATCGAGTCTGATATTATTTTTTCGGTTTTTGCCCTTCGTGGCTGGCGTTCGTGCCCTTTTTTTCCTTTTCCCTGGAAGGCCGGTCCTTTGACCTCGCGGGGACTCTTTTTTCCCCGATGGCTTCCAGTGGTTTTAAAAAGTGTGATCGGTGTAAGAAACTAATGTCTCTCACCGACACACACGACTGCTGCCTTCGGTGCCTCGGTCCTGATCATGACCCTAAGATCTGTGGACCGTGTGGAAAAATGTCCACTAAGGCACTTCGAAGTCGTCAGCACCAAAAGGAAAGGCTTTTCTCCGATTCGGCCTCCGGCCGGGCCCAGACCTCATCTGAGGCCTCGACGTCTCGGGAGTCTGACCCCGAGCATCGTCGTGGTTCCTCGGAGAGGGGGTCCCCCGAGCGGGAGCGAAAGAGGAAGAAGCGACTCGTGAGGGTGGCATCGGAGGAGGTCTCTGGTTCCTCGAGGGCTAGGTCTCAGACCCCCGACCGCTGTCCCGGGCCCGTGGAACAGGAGAAGCCGTCAAAAGTACCTCGGGTGGAGCCGGAGTCTGCTGGACACGTAAGTCCTGTTGTCCTCGAAGACTCTCCTCCCAGGGAGCCGCCACCGGGGCCTGAGTCGGTAGCTGCTGAGTCTCCTGAGCTGGGTCTCAGTCTGACAGCCTTGGAGTGCAGACTGTCTGCCTTCATGGATCAGCAGTGAGTGCTGATGGCCAGCCTCGCTGGTGCATCTGCCCCGACCACCGGGACATCGATGTCGAAGTCGACCCCGGAGACCGAGCCGATACTCGAGACCATGAAGGCTTGAGGTCGTCTTCGGTCGCGGTCACCCTCGACCTCCCGGTCGGGACCGAGGGCGTCGACGCCGGTGCCTTCGGCGTCAGGGCGGGTGCTGACGGGCCCCGCGCGGTCGGAGCCCGACTCCTCTTCAGACAAGTCCGCCTGGGAGACGGAGGATGAGGAGTCCCCCGATACCTTCAAGACTCGGTGCGTCCCATCGGACTCACCGCAGTCTGAGCCCCGGAGTAGGTCCCCTCTGGAGGACACCCGGTTCTCAGAGTTCGTGCGGGATATGGCCACTGCTTTGGCGATCCCGGTGGATCCCGAGAAGGAGCCTCGAGCCGAGGAGCTCAAGGCCCTCCAGTATGACTCTCCTCCGAAGGAGGCCTTTACTGTGCCGGTTCCTCCGATGCTGGAACGGCTCCTCTTCCGGATGTGGGAGGCACCGACCTCGGCGCTGGTTCTGAGCAAGCGGGTCGATTCCATTTATCGACTCCGTAAGAGCCCTGGGTTTCAAAAGGCGCAGCTACCGCACCATTCCATGGTGGTGGAATCGGCCATGCAGCGTCTGAAAAGTCAGAAGATGCACTCTGCGGTGCCCCCTGGCAGGGAGGCCTGGAACCTGGATGCGTTCAGTAGAAAGTGCTTCCAGGGCTCGATGCTTGCTTGCCGTGTCCAGTCTTACCAGCTGTACATGGGCATGTACTTGCGGGACCTGGCAAAGGAGCTTGCCGGGTTCTCTGCTGGTCTCTCCGGGGAACCTTTGCAGAGGTTCAAGTCCTTGTCTTCGGGGATCCGGGAATGCTCTAAGTTCATGTCCCGAGCGGCCTACGATGGCTTCGAGGCCTCGGCCCGTGTTGCGGCTGCCGGCATCGCGGCTCGACGCCAGGCATGGCTGCAGTCATCAGACCTCGAGACATGGGTTCAGGACAAGTTGGTCGATGTCCCTTGCCGAGGTGGGATCCTTTTTGGCAAGCCCATGGCCGAGAAGGCTGCTGAGCTCGAGACCGAGCACCTCACGAGGACAAGGCTGTCTCGAAAGACTTCTGCCCCTTCACACAAGAAGAAGGGCTCGGGTAAAAAGTCCTTTTACACGAGGAAGGCGACTGCCTACAAACAGTTCCCAACTTACCAGGCCTCCCCCGCTCCCCCACAGGGTCAGCAGGCTAAGGGGCAGGGACATGGGCCCCGTAGGCAGAAGGCCCCCAAGCCTCCGGCTCCTGCTCCCACTCAGCAGGGTGGGGGTTTTTGA
This sequence comes from Ichthyophis bannanicus, assembly GCA_033557465.1. NCBI lineage: Eukaryota > Metazoa > Chordata > Amphibia > Gymnophiona > Ichthyophiidae > Ichthyophis > Ichthyophis bannanicus. The sequence goes on from CM066043.1 coordinate 598,455, forward strand.
CTCCCAAGGCATAGCCTCTCCGTCTCTGCTGTCCCATCCCTGCACAGGAGGTCGCCTAACCCTGTTTGCCCACTGGTGGCCACTCATTACAGGGGACAACTGGGTCTTAAGCATAGTCCACAAAGGCTACTTGCATCATTTTCATCAGTTGCCTCCTACCTATTTTCCAGGGGAGCCTCCAAGGCCTCCTTTCCATACAGCCCTCCTCCTACAGGAGCTCCAGGGTCTGTTACGAGACCAGGCGGTGGAGCCTGTGCCTCCCCCACCTGCAAGGTCACGGTTTCTACTCCAGGTACTTCCTAGTACCAAAAAGGCCTATTCTCGACCTCAGAAACCTCAACAAGTTCTTACAGAAGGAAAAGTTCAAGATGCTTACTCTTGGAACACTTCTGCCCTACCTCCAGCAGGGAGATTGGCTATGCTCTTTAGATCTAAAGGATGCATACACTCCTCATTCATCCAGACCACAGACAGTACCTCAGGTTCATTGTGGGAGGAAACCATTATCAGTACAGAGTGCTCCATTTGGCCTCACCTCCGCCCCCAGGGTCTTTACCAAATGCCTGGCAGTGGTGGCGGCCTACTTGAGGATTCAGGGTATCTTTGTCTTCCCCTATCTGGACGACTGGCTCATCAGGGCTCAGACGTGCCAGGAGGCCAGGCAAGCCACTCTCCGAACGATTTCTCTACTCCAACATCTGGGGTTTGTCATAAACTTCGCAAAGTCCACTTTGCTACCCTCCCAAAACTTAGAGTTCATAGGGGCAAGGCTAGACTCTCTGGGCTCTGTCCTCTGGCAAGAAAGCTTTTGCTTGCAAAGACTGATGATCTTGGCAGACCAGTTTCTCAGCAGGTCACTGGTCTCCGCCAGGCTCTGCCTGAGGCTTCTCGGCCACATGGCTTCGACAGTACATGTGACTCCCAATGCCAGGCTTCATATGAGGCCTGCGCAATGGTGTCTCAGGAGTCAGTGGTCGCAGGCCACAGGGAGCCTCAGCGACAGAGTAAGGGTGTCCAGGACCATTCCTGCACTCCCTACGTTGGTGGCTGCATCCCCCCAACTTACTGAAAGGGATGCCTTTTCAGCCACCTGGGTCCACAGTGGTATTGACCACCGATGCCTCCCTACAGGGCTGGGGTGCACACTGTCTGGGCAAGTGCACCAGACAGTGCCTGTGGTCTCCCTGGGAGGTCCAGCAGCAGATCAATCTACTGGAACTTCGAGCTATTCGCTTAGCCCGCAAGACTTTCTCTCAAACCCTAGCTCACCAGTCTGTTTTAGTGCAAACAGACAACCAGGTAGCCATGTTTTATGTGAACAAACAGGGAGGCACTGGGTCCAGGTTCCTTTGTCAGGAGGCGCAGGACCATTGCTTGTTTGCGCTCAGGCACAACATGTTGCTCAAGGCGGTTTATCTCCCTGGCCAGGAAAATTACCTAGCATACAGGTTGAGCAGGATTCTGCAGCCCCACGAGTGGCATCTCCATCCCTTGGTAGTTCAGAAGATCTTCCTGAGATGGAGACTTCCATCCATAGATCTCTTTGCCAGTCCCCTGAACAGACAGCTGCCCAGGTTCTGCTCCAGGCAACCGCATCCTCTGAGACTAGCAGCAGATGCTTTTCTGATTTCCTGGTCCCAGGGCCTCCTATATGCGTTTCCTCCCACGCCTCTGGTGGCCCGAACCCTGTTCAAGATTCTAAAGGACCAGGCCTCGATCCTTCTGGTAGCCCCCAGGTGGCCGAGACAACCTTGGTTCCCACTTCTGCTTCAGCTCCACTACCTCTAGGGTTGCAGCCAGACCTTCTTTCTCACCCCAATCTCAAATCTCTCAATTTGATGGCCTGGAAGCTGCAAGGGTAGTTTTGGCTCCTTGGGGCCTACTTCCTGAAGTTGAAGAGGTAGTCCTGGCCTCTAGGAAGCAGTCCACTAGAAAAACCTATGCCCTGAAGTGGAAGAGGTTTTCTGTGTGTTGTCAGCTGCGTACAGAGGATCTTTTTTCCTGTGCTGTACCAGTGGGGCTTCAATACCTGCTGCACTTATCCAATCAGGGCCTTAAGTCCAATTCTGTTCGGGTCCACCTCTCAGCTCTAGCAGCTCACCACTCACTGGTGGAAGGACACTCTCTATCGGTTCACCCCTTGGTGTCCTGGTTTCTCAGAGGTTTGCTCTTGCTCAAGCCTCCTGTCCATCCTCCAGCTCCTGAGTGGGAGTTGAATGTGGTCCAACTGACTCACCCACCTTTTGTGCCGATGGCTACTTGTCCTCTCCGCTTCCTTTCCTGGAAGATACTCTTCCTTGTAGCCTTAACCTCGGCCAGACGGGTGAGTGAGCTTCAGGCCCTGGTCTGCCTGGTCTGTGACAGGCCTTACACCCGCTTCTATAGGAACAGGATAGTCCTTAGGACTCATCCAAAGTTCCTCCCTAAAGTTGTCTCCTCTTTCCACCTCAATCAGGAGGTGGTTCTTCCAACATTCTTCCCTAGGCCTCATGCAAGCCAGGCTGAAGCGGTCCTGCATACCCTGGACTGTAGGAGGGCCTTATCCTTCTACCTTGACCATACGCAAGGGCATAGAAGGGCTACTCAGTTCTTCATATCTTTTGACCCTAATAATTTGGGGTTAGCTGTGTCCAAGCGTACCTTGTCCATATGGGTGGCTGACTGTATCACCTGGGCTTACAGGGCGGCTGACCTTCCCTTGCAGGGTCGGGTCACGGCCCATCTTGTCAGGGCAATGGCTGCCTCAGTAGCTCATCTCCGCTCTGTACCGTTGGCAGACATCTGCAGGGCTGCAACTTGGTCCTCAAGCCAGACTTTTGCAGCTCATTACTGCCTGGAGAGGGAGTCCAGGCAGTACTCCGGAATCTCTTTGAGGTTTAGGCAACTCCTGCCCTCCAGCCCTCCGTTGGGCTACCGGTGGAGGTTCTTTCAGTGAAAAGCCTTTCTTTGATGCTGGGACTAGAGGGAGTTCTCTTGTTCAGCCTGGGTTCCTTGGTAGCCCAGAGCTAGGGAGTCACCCATATGTGAGGACTGACTTCCTGCTTGGTCCTGGAGAAAGAGTAGTTACTCACCTGTAACAGGTGTTCTCCAGGAGCAGCAGGAATCAGTCCTCACAACCCTCCCTCCTCCCCTGGGAGTTGCAGTTGTACATAGCACACAAAAATGTAAAATAAACTGTTTTTTAGCTATGTCATTTGACTGAGCAAGATGGCACCTTTAGGCAGGAAGGGGACCACGCATGCGTGCAGTATTCCCAAAGGCTTTCATAGAAAGCTGGGGAAATGCTCCGCAGGGGCTCCATCGACGTCGATGTCACCCATATGTGAGGACTGATTCCTGCTGCTCCTGGAGAACACCTGTTACAGGTGAGTAACTACTCTTTCTTCCCAAGACCGCATGCCAGTTGGGCGGAGGTGGTCCTCCATACCCTGGATTGTAAGAGAGCCCTGTCCTTCTACATTCAGCGTACGCAAGGTCCCAGGAAAGCTTCTCATCTGTTTGTTTCCTACGACCCCAGTAAGCTGGGGGTGGCTGTGACGAAGCGTACGCTGTCCACCTGGGTGGCGGACTGCATTGCCCAGGCTTATGAGGCAGTGGGTCTCCCGCTAGAGGGCCAGGTTATGGCTCATAGGGTCAGGGCCATGGCTGCTTCAGTAGCTCACCTCCACTCTGTTCCGTTGGCGGACATCTGCCGGGCCGCCACCTGGTCTTCGGGGTAGACCTTTTCATCTCATTACTGCCTGCATAGGGAGTCCCGACGGGACAGTGCCTTTGGCCAGGCGGTACTCTGGAATTTGTTTGAGGTCTAGTCAACTCCTGCCCTCCAACCCTCTCTGTGTTCAGGCTACCGGAGTGTCACTCCCTTGTTAGGGTTGTCCTTGCAGCTGTTTGCAGCTCAACTGAGGGAACCTTTTTTGGCTATGGGTTCCAGGTAGCCTGTAGCTGGGGAGTCCTGTAAGTGATGACCGACTTCCTCCTTGTTCCTGGAGAAAGCATAGTTACTCACCTATAGCGGGTGTTCTCCAGAGACAGCAGGAATCAGTCCTCACTACCCTCCCTCCTCCCCTTGGAGTTGCAGCCCTTCATCTCATTGTTTTTTGCCGTCTTTTAGCTAGGTCATCTGACTGAGCAAGATGGCACCCTTGGGCAGGAAGGGGACTGCATGTGCATGGTAGCAATTTCCAAAGGCTTTCTTTGAAAGCTGGGACTTTGCTCTGCATGGGGCTCTGTCGGCACCGATGTCACCCATAAGTGAGGACTGATTCCTGCTGTCCCTGGAGAACACCTGTTACAGGTGAGTAACTATGCTTTACTGTAGATGGGTTTAGAAAAGGGTTGGGCATTATAAAAAGAGGACCCAGGAAATCCACTACTTACCTTGGGACAAGCATTGTGGAACATATGTACCTTTTTGGGAACCTGACAGGTACTTGTGATCTGGATTGGCCACTGTTGTAAACAAAATACTGGGCTTGATGGACTCTTGGTCTGATCCAGAAGGAGAAATTTCACTTACCGTTAATTTCCTTTCCTGGAATACTGCTAGACCAGTCCAGACAAACGGGTTGTGTTCCCCTGCCAGCAGATCTTGGAGGCAGAGAATTATACCAGAGCTCTGATAGGCTGGACTCTGGTGATATGGGACTACCCCTAGGGGTCTCCCTCAGTATCATTCGAAAAGCTAAATCTAATCTGAAACGTAAGACAACTAGAAGATCAAACACCACACCTACAAGGGCGGATGAGATCCAACTATGTACAAAAGTGCTGAAGACATCCCCAGAGACTGACGGCTGAACCAAAAACCCAGCCATAAGTGTGCCCTGTCAGACCTGAAAGGGATGAATAAAACCGGATGGCGGCTCCACTGCACCAAAGGAACTGTATCCGATAACTGGGTGGGTCCTGGACTGGTCTAGCAGTATTCCAGGAAAGGAAATTAACAGTAAGTGAAATTTCTCCTTCCATATCATACTGCTAGACCAGTCCAGACAAACGGGCAGTACCCAAGCTACCGATCCTCAGGGTGGGCCCAATTCCGCCGAAAGCACTGAAGCCCCAAAGCGCCCATCCTGCCGAGCGTCAACGTCCAATCGATAGTGTCGGACAAAGGTGGACAAAGACGACCAAGTCGCCGCCCAGCAAATGCCTAGGGTGTCCACCTGAGAACGTTTGGCCCAAGAGGCCGCTTGAGCTCATGTGGAGTTGGCTCGGAGCCCCACCAGCACCAGCTTGGCTTGAAGGATATATGCCGCTTCAATGGCCCTATGCAGCCACCGAGCAATAGTGGATTTGGAGGTGGCGGAACCACGCCGAGGACCCGCAAAAATAACAAAGAGATGATCGGACGTCCGGAAGAAGTTGGTGACCTGCAAATATTGGAGAAGGACTCTCCATAGGTCCACCGCCCGTAAATGGCGATGCCGGCCGGAGCACTGCTCCGCCGAAAAGGAAGGCAGGAAAAGAGGCTGATTGACATGAAACGGTGTAAGCACCTTAGGTAAAAAGGAGGGTACTGTCCGAATAGAGACCCCCTCCGCTGAGAAGGAGAGATAGGGATCTTGACAAGAGCGAGCTTGAAGTTCGGAAACTCGGCACGCCGAGGTAATGGCTACCAGGAATACTGTCTTAAAAATTATATCCCAAAGGGAACATGCTGTCAATGGCTCAAAGGGAGAAGTAACTAGGGCGCGGAGCACGAGAGTGAGATCCCAAGCCGGGACCACTGGACGCACAGGGGGGGCCGCAAAGACTTAACTCCTTTAAGGAAGCGCGAAATGTCCACATGCGACGCGATGGAATACCTCGAGATGGGCCCCCTAAAACAGGCCAATGCAGCTACTTGCCACCCGCAGAGTACCCAGAGCGAGGCCCTTATCGAGACCGTCCTGCAGGAAGGCAAGAACGTCCGGAATGCTGCAACGGAAGGGAGAGAGCTGACATAGAGCACCCCAAGCTTCGAAAAGTCTCCACACCCGAGCATACGCCAAGGACGTGGAAGAAACATAGAAACATGATGACAGAAAAAGACCACATGGCCTATCTAGTCTGTCCTTCCATAACAACAACTACAACAGTCCACTTTTTACCTTTAGAGATCCTCTGCCTTAAGCAGAGTCGCTACCATGCTAGGAGAATAACCCTTCTGAGCTAACCTGCGGCGTTCAAGAGCCAGGCCGTAAGCGAGTAAGGAGCCGGGTCTTCCATGGCGATCAGACCTTGTCGCAGAAGCCCCGGGGAGGCTCCTAGCCGTAGAGGAGGAGTCGAGCCATGCGGACGAGATCTGCATACCAGGGCCTGCAAAGCCAGTCCGGAGCTACCAGAATCACTGGGCCCCGGTGTTCCCTGACCCGCTGAAGAACCTTGCCGATCATGGGCCACGGGGGAAAGACATATAGAAGAAGATGTGCCGGCCACGACTGAGACAAAGCATCTATCCCGTATGACCCTCGGTCCCTCCGTCAGCTGAAGAAGATCGGTGCCTTGGTGTTATCGGCTGATGCCATGAGATCCACCTACGGATGTCCCCATTTGCAAACAATGGACTGAAAGGACTCCGGGGCGAGGGCCCACTCCCCAGGATCCAGAAAATGCCGGCTGAGAAAGTCGGCCTTGACATTGCTCGTCCCCGTGATATGCTGCGCGGAGACTGCCTGGAGATGCCTCTCCGCCCAAGGAAGGAGAAGATTCATTTCTTTGGATACTCCTGGGCATTTCGTGCCCCCTTGGCGATTGAGATACACCACCATTGTAGCATTGATGGAGAGAACCCAAACCGATTGCCTGCGTAGAAGAGGTAGAAACTTCTGGAAGGCCAACCGTACAGCTCTCGTTTCGAGGCGATTGATGGACCATCGAGCTTCTCGAGGAGACCAAACCCCTTGCGCTGTTTGTGACCCGCAGTGAGCACCCCAGCCGGAGAGACTGGCGTCTGTCGTTACCACAGCCCTTCGCGGAGTTTCCAAGGGCATCCCCCGGAGGAGATTGCGAGGCCGTAGCCACCACTGGAGGCTTAGGTGCACCGCCGGTAGTAGAGGCAGACGAGTCTGATAGTCCTCTGACACTGGCGACCAGCGGGACAGAAGCGCCTTCTGTAAGTCGCGCTTATGCGCCCGTGCCCAGGGAACTAGATCGATGGTAGCCGCCATGGATCCCAAGAGTTAACGGTAGTCCCAAGTTTGAGGTGCCACCTGACATCGGAATCGGATGATCTGAGAAGAGAGCTTTCGATACAGATCCTGAGTAAGAAAAACTCACCCGCGGCGAGTGTCGAAGCAAGCCCCCAGGAAGTCTATTACTTGAGATGGGTGGAGGCAGCTCTTGGAGCGGTTGATCACCCACCCCAGACTTTCCAAGAAGGCGACCACGCGGGCCACAGTCTCGCGAGCGTCCAGAAACGAATCTGCTCGAATCAGCCAATCGTCCAAATAGGGGTGAACTTGGATCCCCTGCTTGCGCAATGCCGCGGCAACCACCACCATCACCTTGGAAAAGGTGCGGGGGCAGAGGCCAGCCCGAAAGGCATAGCCCAAAATTGAAAATGCTGACCCAACACTGCGAACCTCAGTAATTGCTGATGCTTGACTCGGATGGGAATGTGAAAATACGCTTCAGCGAGATCGAGCGACGCTAAAAACTCGCCTTTGCGTACCGTTTGGATTACAGACCGAAGGGTTTCCATCCGAAAGTGCGGGACGCAAAGGTTTCTTTTCACCCCCTTGAGGTCCAGAATGGGACGAAAGGAACCATCCTTCTTGGGCACCACGAAATAAATGGAATACCTGCCCAACCCTCTTTCGAGGAAGGGCACCGGGCAAATGGCGTTTGTTCAAGCTACCCTGCAGCGTCTGCTAAGTCTAATCAGTCTCTTTTCGGGGGACCCTGCAGGAGAAGGAAGGAAGGCATCGGGAATAGGCCGGGAGTACTCCATTTATCCCTGAGAAATGCTGTCGAGAACCCATTGATCGGAGGTGATGTGTGCCCACCTGTGAGAGAACAAAGCCAACCGACCCCCTACCGGTGGCAGAGTCCCGCATGGGCTTCCCGCCCCATCAGTGGGAAGGACGGGAGTTGCCAGAGAACTTCCCAGAGGTAGAGTAGGCCTCCGATCCCTTCCGTGCACCACAAAAGGACTGTGCCCTCTGCCCATAACGATTGGAGGTCGCTGGGGACGAGGAAGGCTTGAAAGACCGAAACCTCCGGGAGTCCCGATTACTGGAAAAACGCCTATAGGATTGCGCACAAGAAGTCCGGCGAGAAGAAACCTTGGCCTTGTCCTCAGATAAATGCTGAGGTTTCACCTCCCCCAGATCCTTTACGAGTTTATCCAGCTCTTCACCAAAGAGCAGTTTCCCCTTATAGGGTAACTTAGAGAATCTGGATTTGGACACGACATCTGCCGCCCACTGGCGGAGCCAGAGCCACCAGCAGGCGACCGTCACTGCTGCTACCGAACAAGCGGAAAGGTGCAGCAAGTCATAAAAGGTGTCCGCCAGAAACGCTGTAGCGGATTCCAGGCGAGCGAGAGAGGAATCCTCCGGCAAATGCTGAATCCAACGCAGCAAGGCCCGGGCGGTCAGACCACCGCACACCATGGCCTGGAGGGCCAGGAAAGACGCGGAGAACGCCGTCTTCAGCAGATTCTCCACATTTCGATCTTGAGGATCCTTCAGTGCCGCTCCTCCTTCCACCGGTATAGTTGTGTGTTTAGTAACTCCAGTGACCAAGGCATCCACCCTCAGATATGCAAGCCATTGCTCCGAGACCTCGGGAGACCAGACATATAACTGTCCCAGACGGCGAGCGTTACGTAGAGGAATGTCCGGAGAATCACATTCTCGAGTCACCATTTGCTGTAATTCCTGTGGAAAGGGAAAAAACTTGGACGGTTTACGGAAGCCCTGTAAAATGGGATCCGCCTGAGATTGAAGGGGTTGAGGATCAGGAGGCTTCGCAAGGCGAAGGGCCTCCGATACCTGACCAATTAGCGCCGCCAACTCCTCCTTGCGAAATAACCTGATATCCTGAGACTCTTCCTGAAGCGGAATAGAGGAATCAGATGGAGAGTATTCCCCATCCTCTCGATCGGATGAGTCGCCAGACCCATCCACCGAAGATTTGTCGGCATCAGGGTCGAGCTCGTCCTCCACGAGCAACTGCACCACTTTAGGAGGACGGCTGCCTTTGATGTCCGAGGCCTTACGGGATCGCTTGCGCTTAGGAGGTAGGGAATCAGGTACCGCTGAGAAGTTTTCCGCCGCAGATGCCGACGCCACAAGGTCCAAGCCTGGTGGAACAGCGTCAAAAGCTGATCTTCAGATGGCAGCATAGGATTGAGTGAAACTGGAGCGACCTGAAGAGGTAAAGTTGGAGGCCCCTGAGCCTCAGCAGACGCCACAGGAAATACTGGACCCTCCAAGGCAGGCAAGGAGACCGATCCCCCTGATTCGGCAAGCCTGAGGAAGGCTCTCCAGGATGTGCAAAACACACTGGGCACAGCTGATATTAAGCTCCTTCTGTTTCTTGTGACAGACAACGCACCTCTGCAGAGAGGAAGGCATGCTGAACAACTCACCTTCCCCTTCCACTTCCACTTTTATTTTATTTTTTTTTTCTACACAGAACCGTTGTCTGTAAGTGGATGAAGCAGGCTTTGGGGCAGTACAATGAGAAAGCACGCTGAGAACGAGTAGCATGAACAGCCTCTGCTTCCCGCCAAAACCAAAAGCTCCGCGGTGATTCAAAATGGCTGCCGGAACTTCAAACGGTATAAAAACATCCAAAAGAAGCCCCAAAAAGCAGCAAAATTACACGGAATAAACCCCGAGAGGAGGGGGAAGAAGGAGAATTGATCCTGCTGAGCCGAAGAAGAAAAAACGCCAAAACTGAATCCGACATTCCTAAGCAGCAGGCGCCCGGTGAAAGTAACCAAACTGTACTTACAGAGCCAGTTGGTGCAGAGGAGCCAAGGGCTGAGGTGGAAACCAATGAAAATACCCCCCACCACTAAAATCTGTCTCCCATCAGACAAGGATTTTAGGGAGCCCTCCTCCCAGCCTTCACACCCTCGTGGTGAGGTGCTGGGGATGCCTTCCAGCAGCGAGCTCAACTGCCTAGAGACAAGAGCTCAGCTGCATACACTATGGATCCAAATGTCAGTAAGGAAGGCAGAAGGCTAAATATTGCCTTAAGAAAGTCTTGAATCACTTTTTTGAAGAGAAAACAAAAAAGCCACCAGATCTGCTGGAGACAGAGAAATACTGAGGGAGACCCCTAGGGGTAGTCCCATATCACCAGAGTCCAGCCTATCAGAGCTCTGGTATAATTCTCTGTCTCCAAGATCTGCTGGCAGGGGAACACAACCCGTTTTTCTGGACTGGTCTAGCAGTATGATATGGAATGGCATTTCTTATGTTCTGTTGCCAGTCACAGGCATATGGTACCAGCCTCAATCTTATTTTGGTCTAGTAGTTTCCTCCTGCTCATTTGAGCTTACAATTCAAGTAGATTCGGCCTCTATTGGGCCATGACACCATGACCATGAAGTTGTTCCCCTATTTTTATATTGTACCTCCTCTTCCCAACTCAGCCCAGTCTTTGAAGGAACATCTGCCAGCTAGGGGCCACTGAGCAACAACTGCTCCTTCCTCCCCTGCAAGAACTATGAGTGCCTCCTCTACAGCATCTCTTGGCTATGTCAACCTGAGAATTGAACCCAAGTCCTTTGTATGGCAGTGTGCACTATTTGCCACTTGACACATTGTGATCACTTTAATGATGTGCAAATATTCTGTTTTGTTCTCCGAAAGAAACAGGTAGATAAGGTAGATCATATGTTTAAATGATTGTAAGGAAGAAAATGGATGAAAAACAAGATTTAAAATTAAGCATCATTTATTCAAAATTAATTCTGAACCTTCAACATGGAAGATATATGTACACACACACACACAAAGCAGACATTCTGATCTTATTGGGAATTTATATTTAAACTGATTGTTTAATAATCTCCCCTTATTTACATTCTCTTATATACCGCGCTATTCTGCATCAGTGCGGTTTACATTGAACAAACTGAAATTACATTGAACAGGGCATTATAACTTGGAGATAACTATTTTACAGGGAACATGGGCTATGGAGGGTTAAGTGGCTTGCCCAAGACCACAAGGAGCACCTGTGGGACTAGAAACCCCAGTCCTTCCGGCCCAAGGTTGCTGTCCTCTAGTGGGATTTGAACCCCCGACCTTCCGGCCTGAAGTACCTTGCCCCAACCACTAGGCTACTCCTCCACTTACTATCGCCAACACAGATGCACCATTGGGAATTATGCAATTATGTGCCTGTAGAATTCTGCACCTAATCTAATTCCCTGAAACACAAAGACAACAGTTGTGACAATAAATGCTCTGGGAAAATGCTAATGCCAATAGCAAAAGGAGAGAACATAAGAACATAAGATATGCCATACTGGGTCAGACCAAGGTCCATCAAGCCCAGTATCCTGTTTCCAACAGTGCTAGGTACGTATGACCTAGATTGGCCAGTTTCCCCAAAAGACACAGGTTCCGCAATGCTTGTACTGGGTCAAGCATTGATATCCTGGGTCCCTTCTTAATAATGGTTTATGGACCTTTCCTCCAGGAACTTGTCCAAACCTTTTTTAAACCCAGCTACACTAGCAGCCTTTACTACATCCTCCGGTAACAAATTCCAGAGTTTGATTACACATTGAGTGAAAAAATATTTTCTTTTATTAGTCTTAAATAGTTTACCCTGTAGCTATGTCCCCTAGTCTTTCTATATTCTGATAACGTAAACAATCGATCTACGTTTACCCGTTCCACTCTGTTCATTAAGAACATTCCACTCTGTTCATTAAGAACTACAACAATGCACAACAGGTGAAGTGGAGCCATACTGTCACCTTCCTGAACCATGCTACTCTCTCTCTGCAAGTGAGTCTCATGGTATCCAAACACCTGTGCTGCTCTCACAAGGCTTCAGGCACCATGCAGCTCACGCTCTGAGAGAGTCATACGATGCAGGAGGAAGACTGTGCCACAAGGGTGGAGAGAGAACGTTGAAGGAGAGATTTCAGGGAACAAGCCATATCCAGGAGAGACGTAGCAGGATGAGGGGATGCAGAGGAGTGGCTATATGAAAACAAAAAGGCCCCATACCAAAGTTATACATATAGGGGGTAATTTCTCTTAAGGAGCAGCATAAAGATACACACCATTTGCTATTTAAATCAAGGACATGTATGTGAATAAGTATTTACACGTATACCTTAACCAGTCACTATTCTGTAAGTACATCATGTGTACTTCACTATGGGTGTGCACACAGGCAGGCGAAGGCATTTACATCAACCCTAAGACTAGTATTAAGTGCTTGCACCTAGCTTTAATGTGTTGTTTTGGACACTTACGTCCCTATTTTATAAAGAAAAGTAAGCACCTGCTTTCCTTTATAAATGACTCGAGATAGGTGCATTCCCCTAGTTATAAGCTTATCCTTAAAGGGTGGCCATTGTTTACATCACACATACCTTCACTGTGGCTGTGCATATGGGTATGATTTGGGTGGAGCATGCACGTTGATTACACAAAACTATAGTTTGTACACATCATTGCAAAAGGTACGTTCATTTCTAGGGCAGGTGTAAATCATCGCACCTTAACTTAAGGAGCGTTGTATGCCACTGACGCACTATTTTATAAAGTCAAGTATGCATGTACTTGAGTTTATAAACTGGCATAAAATACGCACATGAAAATACATGTCAACTAAACACAACTTTATAAATTATGCTCCTCATGTTTATTCAATTGTTGTTGTTGTTGTGAAGTGCCGTCGAGTCGGAGTCGACGCATGGCAACCCTCTGGATAGCTATCCTAAATTGTGTTCGGTCTTCAGTCTGGCGGCTCATTGTTGACAGACTGGTACCTGTAGCTGCTGCTATTGTATCGATCCATCTCATTGCTGGCCTTCCTCTTTTGCGATGACCTTCTATCTTGCCAAGCATAATGTCTTTCTCTAATGATCTCTCTCTTCGCATGATGTGTCCAAAGTATGAAAGTCGAAGTCTTGTCATCTGAGCTTCTAAAGAAAGCTTAGGTTTGATCTTCTCTAGTACCGACTGGTTTGTTCTTCGGGCAGTCCATGGTATACACAGTATTCGCCGCCAGCACCATAATTCAAAGGCATCAATTTTCTTCCTATCTGTCTTTTTCACTGTCCAGCTTTCACATCCATATGATGTTATTGAAAATACCATGGCCTGAACAAGTCGAATCTTTGTATGGAGAGAGACATCTCTGCTCTTGAGAATCTTATCTAGGTCTTTCATAGCCATTCTGCCAAGAGCAATGCGTCTGATTTCTTGACTGCTTGTTGCTTCTTTATTGATAGTTGATCCAAGTAGGTTAAAGTTGTTCACAATTTCAATTTCATCTCCTTCAATGATAAACCTGTTGATTATGCCAGTTGTCATGATCTTTGTCTTCTTTACATTAAGGTGCAGGCCCATTTTGAGACTATGTTATTCAATACTATTTAAAATTCATGTCCTGCACACATGTGAGAGGTAAACTGTGTGGTTGGTGGTTTATGGTTCAGGCACTTGATATACCGCCCTTTACTGTGTGTTAGAGGGTGTCAGCATCCTGGCTCAATCTTGACAAAGTCAATACCTGCTGCATGTGATTCAGTGTATGGAGCGCCAGCTGGGAAGGATTATTCTGGTGGCACAAGTTTGACCGAGGAGAGCATAATTTGAAGATCTGATGCGACCCCTGTGCAACCTCTTTGTTTGCCTCACTCTCTGGGCCAAGTGTGTCAAAGGGCTGCTTGTCCTGGAGGACCTGGCTCCCTTCTCACTTACAGCCTGGCTTTTGAAAGGAGACAGCGTGTATAGGCTACTTTCCAGCAGTGGTTTCTACTCTGCTCAGAGCCCGGAGGAGGTCTACCAACCAGGCCTAAGTGCAGGTCTGATGCCTTGAGTGCTGGTGTGGTGCATGGCAGCTGGCTCCTGAGGCGATCAAGGTGCCATTTCTGTTTGCCCTTTCTGTAGGACAGTTTGGAGAAGGGCCTTTCTCTTAGCTCCCTGAAAGTTCAGGTGGCAGCTTTGGCCTGTTTCCAAGGTTCGTTGGCTGGTAAGTCTCTACACCTGCATGCTTCACACTTTCTTCAGGGGGGTTGGTATCTGCATTCCCCCCTCCACTCTGTGGTCCCTTCTGGGATCTATCTGTTGCTTGAGGCCCTGATGTCAGAGCCTTTTGAGTGTTTGAAGAGCACTATCTGAAAGATTTGACACTCAAGACGGTGGTCTTGGTTACGATTTGCTCCACAAGGAGGATTCTGGGCTGTCGACTCTGTCTTGCCAAGATCCTTACCTATCTTTTTCTGAGAAGGCCATTTCCATTCAGCCTGTGCCTTCCTTCTTCCCAGAGGTGATTTCTCCCTTTCCCATAAACCAGGTAGTTTACCTGCCCTCCTTCTCTAAGAAGCAGTTTGGGGGAAAAGCATATTTACTCACTTGTAACAGGTGTTCTCCAGGGACAGCAGGAATCAGTCCTCACATATGGGTGACGTCCGCACCCACGAAGCCTGCATGGAGCATTTCCCCAGCTTTCAAGAAAGGCCTTTGGGACATGCTACCATGCATGCATGATCCCCTTCCTGCCCAAGGGTGCCATCTTGCTCAGTCAGATGATATAACAAAAAAAGGACTTATACACTAGGGAGGCATAAGAACATAAGATATGCCATACTGGGTCAGACCAAGGTCCATCAAGCCCAGTATTCTGTTTCCAACAGTGGCCAATCTAGGTCATATGTACCTAGCAGTTTCCCCAAGGGACACAGGTTCCACAATGCTTGTATTGGTTCAAGCATTGATATCCTGGGTCCCTTCTTAATAATGGTTTATGGACCTTTCCTCCAGGAACTTGTCCAAACCTTTTTTAAACCCAGCTACATTAACAGCCTTTACTACATCCTCTGGTAACAAATTCCAGAGTTTGATTACACGTTGAGTGAAAAAATATTTTCTTTTATTAGTCTTAAATAGTTTACCCTGTAGCTTCATTGCATGTCCCCTAGTCTTTCTATATTCTGATAAGGTAACCAATCGATCTACGTTTACCCGTTCCACTCCGTTCATTAATTTATAGACTTCTATCATATCTCCCCTCAGCCGTCTCTTTTCCAGGTTAAAGAGCCCTAACCTTTTTAGCCTTTCTTCATAGGAGTATCCTTCCATCCCCTTTACCATTTTGGTGGCTCTTCTCTGTACCTTTTCTAAAATCGCTATATCCTTTTTAAGATACGGCGACCAGAATTGCACACAATATTCAAGGTGTGGTCTCACCATGGAACGATATAGAGGCATTATAATATCTTTTGTTTTATTTTCCATTCCTTTCCTTATCATACCTAGCATTCTATTTGCTCTCTTGGCCGCTGCTGCACACTGGGCCGAGGGTTTTAACATGGTATCCACAATGACGCCTAAATCTTTTTCCTGGGTGGTGGTTCCTAATGTGGAACCTTGCATCGTGTAATCATAGTTTGGGTTGTTCTTCCCTAGGTGCATAACCTTGCACTTGTCCACATTAAATTTCATCTGCCATTTTGATGCCCAGTCTTCAACTCCAAGGGGAGGAGGGAGGGTTGTGGAGAACACCTGTTACAGGTGAGTAACTACACTTTCTCCAGGAACAAGCAGGAAGTCAGTCCTCACATATGGGACTCCCTAGCTCCAGGCTGCTGAGGACCGAACCATGACAGTACCACTGGCGACCCATCGGGTCGGCATGAGTTACAGAAGATGAATTCCCACTGAGAGACTCTGCAAGACCCTAGCATCCAGTGACACTATCACTCCAGTAGCCTGAAGGGTCAGAGGGCAGGAGTTCTCTACACACCAAAATGTTATGGAGTACTGCCTGTTTGAAGGCACTGTCCCTGCAGACTCACTCTCCAGGCAGTAATGAGCTACAAACATATGAATTGAAGCCCATGTGGCAGTCCTGCAGATTTCCATCACCGGCACTAAGTGGAGGTATGCTACCGACGTAGCCGTAGCCTGCACATGATGCACAGTGATCCAGTCTTTAAGGGAGAGGCCCGCTCGCTCATAGGCGAGGGCAATGCAGTCTGCCACCCAAGTGGACAGAGTCCATTCTTTACTGGGAGCCCCAGTCTACTGGGGTCATATGATACAAAGAGCTGAGGAGTTTTGTGATGGACCTGGGTCCTCTGCAGATAGAAGAACAGGGACCGCTTGCAATCTAGCATATGCAATATTAGTTCCTCCCTGCTGGCTTGGAGCTGTGGGGAAAAGGTGGGAAGAAGGATACTACTTTGGGGAGGAATTTGGGTGTGTGTGGAGTACTACCCTGTTCTTATAGAACCTTATATATGGCAGATCCGCCATCAAGGCCTGGAGTTCACTCATTCTCCGAGCGAACGTGATGGCCACCAGGAAAACCACTTTCCAGGAGCGGTATCCCAGATGGCAGGTGGCCAGGGACTTGAATGATGGCTTGGTGAGTTGGGAGAGCACCCCATTAAGATCCCATTCCGCTGCTGGAGGTCAGAGAAAGAGTTTCAATAGCGAGAAGCCCCAGAGGAACATGGAGACCAAGGGCTGGTTTGAGAGGGATTTCCCCTCTACAGGGTGATGGTGAGTGGCTTTGGCACTCAGGTGTACCCTCACCGAATTAGACTTTAGCCCAGCATGTGAGAGGTGCAGTAAGTATTGTAGCATTAGTTGCACGCCACAGGAGAAAGGGTTCTCCCTTCTCTCCACACACTAGATGAAGAATCTTCTCCATTCGAAGGCGTATGCCCGTCTGGTGGAAGGTTTTCGGGAGGCCAGCAGGATTTCCTCGACTTCCCCTGGGAGGTTGAAAGGAGTCAAGGCTACCCTTTCAGCAGCCACGCCATCAATGCTAGTGCCCCAGGTAGGGGTACAGAAAGGAGCCCTCTTCCTGGGACAGAAGGTCCAGATCCTGACCCATTGGGACCGGGAGTGCCACAGACAGGGAAAGCAGCAGAGAGAACCAGGGTTGCCAGGCCCATCTGGGGGCGATCAGGATCACTGATGCCCGCTCGCTCTGGATTTTGAAGAGGGTCTTGGGCACCAGTGGAGTTGGTGGGAAGGCACAGAGGAGGTCCTCCGACCATGGGATCAGGAAGGCATCTGCTGCTGCTCTCCTTGGGTGCGGCTGGCGTGAGCAGAAGCGGGACAGCTGCGTGTTGTCTGGGGAGGTGAATAGGTTCATCTTATGCCTGTCCCAGAGGCGGAAGAGTCTTTGCCCCACCTTGAGGTGCAGATGCCATTTGTGTGGGTGAAGGACCCTGCTGAGCTTGCCTGCCAAGCAATTGTCCTGGCCTGAAAGGTATACTACTCGTAGGAGCATTCCTTGGCATACTGCAAAGGAGAAGAGAGCCATCACTTCCTGGCAGAGGGAGTACGAACCCATGCTCCCTTGGTTGTTCACATAGAACATGGAGACCTGGTTGTCCATCTGGATCAGCACAGGAGGTAAAAGAACATTCAAATGGCCAGGAAAATGACCCTGAGTTCCAGGAGGTTGATCTGCAGGAGTGATCCTCCTGCAACCAGCTGCCTTGAGTGCGGTCTCCACAGTGTGTCCCCCAACCCAGAGGGAGGTGTCCATGGTTAGAACCATCTGCGTTGCAGGTGCCTAGAATGGCATCACCTCCTGGAGGTGGTGTAGGTACTGCCACCAGTTGAAGGAGTCCGCCAGTTGGTGGGTGACTCTGACCCTGTCGCGCAACCTGTCCATGGCTTGGGTCCACTGGGAGTAGAGGCACCACTGGGCCGCCCGAATGTGCAAGCAGGCTAGGTGCTTGACGTGAACTGTTGAGGCCGTGGCCCAATATCCGGAGGAGGAGGCGAGTCTGTACCTCTCTTGCTAGTTGCACAAGGCGAAGTGCTCTTTCCTTTGGAAGGAAGGCCTTGACCTGTAATGTGTCCAGCTGGGCATCTATGAACTTATTTTTTGGATTGGAGAGAGGTGGGATTAGAGGTAGTTGATGACAAACCCCAGGTGCTGCAGGAGGCAGATTGTTCGCCCTGTGGCCTGGCTGGACTAGAGGGCTGTGCTGTCTCTGATGAGCCAGTCGTCCAGATAGATGAAGGCCCCTTGTAAGCGCACATAGGTGGCCACAACCGCTAGGCACGTTGTAAAGACTCTGGGCGAGGAGGCCAAGCCAAATGGGAGTACACTGTACTGGTATTGCTCTATTCCCACCATGAACTTAAGAACCTCTGTGGGAGGGGTGGATCAGGATGTGGGTATATGCATCCTTTAGGTCTAAGGAGCACAGCCAATCTCCATGGTGGAGGTATGGCAGCAGAGTTCCAAGGGAGAGCATCTTGAACTGCTCCCTCACTAGAAACTTGTTCAGGTTTTGCAGGTCTAGTATGGGCCTGAGGTCTCCAGTTCTTTTGGGGACAAGGAAATAACTTGAGTAGAATCCTTTTCCTCACAGTTCAGACAGGAGCAAGGTCTGGTGAAGAAGAGGCCACACCGGACTCTCTTGGAAAGAACCCTGGAGATGTTTGTTGGAATCTGAGGAGATAGCCCTCCTTTACCACTTGTAGGACCCACTGGCCCGTGGTGACCTCGGCCCCCCTGTGGGCAAAAAGTGCCAGGTGGCCCCCTGTGGGTTGGGGAGAGTCTCCTGGGGGAGAGGAGGCCCTGCCCAGAGAGTCAGTAGCTCCCCTAGGCTGGGTGGGAACTGATGGCTGAGGCTTCTGAGCCTTTGACTTCCTCGACCCATGGCCCTGGTTCTTGGGCTGTTGCTGTTGCCCCGAGAAGGGCTGGTAGTGGCCCTGGTGAAAAGACCCCTTCTTCCTCAGGAAGGGTGGTCTCTTCCTCGAGGGCTTCTTCTGGGGAAGGGTCAAGGTTTCCCTCGAGAGCCTTTGATGGCCTCTTTATCGGCTGCCTTGTTGGTCATAGGCTTACCAAACAAGTTTTCCCCAGTGCAGGGGGCATCAAGCAATTTTTCTTACACCCACTGCTCGATGTCAGAGGTTTGCAACCAGGCCTGGTGCCAGGCACTGATGTCTACTGCTGTTACTCAGGCTACAGACTCAAAGCTGTTGTAGGCAGCGCAGGATAGGAACTATGAACAGTCCCAGATCCCAGTGGTCAGGGCTTGGAACCTCTGAAAGGGTTCTCTGGCGAGGCCCGGAAAAAAACCTGCCAGCTCTTCAATGAATCCCTTGAGGTACCTACCAGCAGCCCAGCATGGATCCCTGGAAGCACTTCCGCCCGAGGGCATCGAGGGCTCTGGCTTCCCTGCCTGGGGGGACAGACTAGTTCTTCTGGCTTTTGAGTCTTTGCATCGAGGAATCCACAACCATGGAGTTGTGCAGGAGTTGGGATTTCTGGAAGCCCAGATCTTTCTTGACACTGTAGATAACATTGAGGTGTCGGCTGACCATCGGCACCAAGGCCGGGTTCTCCCATATCTGCAGGAGCAGCCACTCGAGGATGGGCTGTACCGGCACTATCAGTCTCCTTTGGTGGGGACTCATACTGCAGGATCTTCAGTGTGGGGGTTCTCCTCTGACTCGGTCGGGACCAAGAGAGCCTGGGCCATAACCCATACAAAGTCGTAGAAAGCCATGTCCTTGGGTGGGGAGTGGTGCCTGGGATCCAGAGGGGATGGCTCTGAAGGGATGTCTCGGTGTCGAGAGGTCTTGGGGAGGACTCAACGTTGTTCTCCAAGTCTGAGTCGGAGAGCGTCAAGGATTCTGAGGCTCGGGGATCTGGTGCCTCGAGGCGGCTCCGAGGAACCAAGGTCTCCTGGTGGGTCTTGAGTCAGACTCCCGGAAACTGGCTGGGGAGGACTGGACACCCGAAGATCAGAACCGGGACCTCGATCAGTGCCAAGGGCTCGCCCAAAGTCGGTGGCGCTTGTGGCCTGGCTCGACGCCCGGGGACTCCCCCGCAGTCGGGGGCCCGGTTATCAGGATAGATGATGCGGATGAACATGACATCATTGCCTGCTGCAAAGCCAGGATGGCAGAGAGATTCTGCTCCAGAGCCGCCGTCCTGGACTCAATACCAGGAGACTGTGCAGCTTTCAGCATTAGCAAAGAGGGTCTCAAGCCCGACGCTGGCACTCTCGCGAGTGCATCCTCAACAAGGACCACGGCCTTGGGAGCCTCATGCAGTCACCGCCGGCCGAGGACTCCCTTTTAGAGACCTTAAGGGGGCGCTGCTCGGAGTTGCCCAAGTCCCTCCACGGGACCTTACCGGGTTGCACTGATGGAACCTCGACTGGCTTCAAGGATTTTTTCTTTATCTTTACAGGGTCCAGTGTCTTTACGGAGGAGCTAATGTCACCATTTATTCTGAGGGGTGCCCCAAGGGTCAGTTTTTGCATCACTGTTGTTTAATATCTTTCTTAGAACCCTCGCTATAGTAATGCAAGACTCTGCCACTAGCACATTTCATTATGCTGATGTGCCACTGGATTTTCCCAACCACCAAACAGGTGGGCCAGGGCGCATGCCATACCCTCACCTCAACTATGTTGCCCTCCAGCAGCCCAAACCCTCCCAGCGTGAACAACACACCCACCCCTGCGACCTGAAGTGCGCCCTCATAAATGCGTGATCAATCCAAAAGAAATGGCCAGCCGTGACAGACATGCTTTCCGCCCATGACCTAGACTCCTATGTGTCACTGAGATGTGGTTGTCCGTCTCATATACTGTTCTCCTTCACCAGCTTGTCCCCCCCAATTTCTCTATCCACTCATGCCACAGAGCCGACCGACGATGTGGAGGAGCACTCATCCTAACCAAGATGGATCTACAATTCCAGCTGATCGCCTCCAGCAGTACCTCAAACCTCGACTCCATCACCATAGCAAATAAACACAGCACCATCAATTTGCTCTATAGAATGCCCTCCCTATCCCCGGAAGACTTATCCACAATAATCGACCTCGCCTGCAACCCCAAAAACCCATGCACATCAAACTGGGTGATTGGCGACTTCAACCTCCCTGCCCTCCAAGACACCTTCATCGAGGCCCTCAGAGAGCTAGGATATGCTCAGATGGCTGACACCCCTACTCACATAAAGGGTAACATGCTTGATCTGATCTTCGCACCACAGGCAGCCCTCAACTCCACGCACAAGCTCAATCTATCCGTAAGCCCAGTACCTTGGTCCGACCACTGCCTGATAAGATTCCAGATGCCAATACGCCCTGACTTCACTAGACCACAGTCTTCAGACAAACCTGCCGCAGCACCATCAAAATGCTTCCGTCCATTTAACAAAGAAGAAATCATGGATAGAGCACGGCCTCTCCATGATCCACCTGAACAGAGTCTCAATGACATGATCTCCACATGGAACTCGAGTCTGGATGCTGTAATCCACCTACCTCCCACTAACAAAGCACCAGGCAGGAGGAAGAATGCACCTTGGTACACCCCTGAGCTACGGAAATCACTCCTCCACCTTAGACAGCTCGAAAGACATTGGCATCGCTCAAGATCAACTGAGAGCCACGAAGCATACACTGCTCAATTAGGTAG
The DNA here is from genome assembly GCA_033557465.1 of Ichthyophis bannanicus. Classification (NCBI taxonomy): domain Eukaryota; kingdom Metazoa; phylum Chordata; class Amphibia; order Gymnophiona; family Ichthyophiidae; genus Ichthyophis; species Ichthyophis bannanicus. Next base: position 620,059 of record CM066043.1, read on the forward strand.
ACACCGATCAGCAGTTGCAAGGAGAATGAAGCAATAACACGCAGAGATATTGCAACGCTCCCTAAATAAACCACACGAGCTGTTCAACCTCGTTAAAACCCTGGCAAAAGAGCCCTCCCTTGGGCAATTGAGCCACCCAGACCCACAGGAATACGCAGACTACCTGCGAGCCAAGACAAGGCAGTCCAGCATATCCACAAAACTCCATACCCCCAATGAGGCACCCCAGCTGACCCCCTCACCCACTCCGACGCAAGCCTCAAAGGATGCCCAACACATCATCACTGCCTTCTCAGCCCCAACCGAAAAAGGCATCCAAGACATCATCACAAATATAAACACCACCATAGCACCTAACGACCCTTGTCCAGCATTTTGGATAAAAGCCCTGCGTGTTGACCTCAGCCCATTCCTGACCAAACTTATAGGTCTATCCTTCTCGACTGGGACCTTCCCCTGAAGCCTGAAACAAACAGCCATCAGACCACTACTAAAAAACAACAAGTTGGACCCTGCAAAGATGGACTCTTATAGACCAATCTCAAGCATCCCGCTCCTAGCAAAAATTATTGAAAAGATCGTCCAACGCCAACTGCACCATCACATCGAGACCAATGCACCCCTCGACTCCTGCCAGCATGGGAGGCACATGGCGTAGAGACACTGCTGACCACCTTATTCAGAACATTAACATTAGACAAGGTTTTGCCCTTATCTTCATGGACATTGCTGCTGCCTTCGACTCTGTCAGCCACGAACTACTCCTATCACGCCTCAGGGAGAAGGGAGTCCACGGCACAGCACTGGACTGGTGTGCATCATAACCTTACTGACAGATGGCAGCATGTCCATTCCAGCCCTTCCACCTCCACACCTTTCTCGCAAGAGAAGGGCGTGCCACAAAGATCTTCACTCTCAGCCCTACTGTTCAACGTTTACATGCAACCCATCTGCGCCCTCATCCGATCCTTCAACATCAACTGTCTAATCTATGCTGATGACGTTTTGCTATACACGCCAATCTCGACGGAACATCCAGACCTCTCCCCGCTGTCCACTTGCTTCGATGCGGTCACAGATTGGCTACACACGCAGAAGCTCAAAATAAATTTCAAGAAGACGGAGGTCCTCTTCATCAGCAGGAACCCTGTATTCACTCCGCCCTCCTCACTGAAGGTATGTGATGCAGAGCTCCTCAGCAAGCCCACGGTATGGTACCTAGGGGTCACGCTGGACCAACAAATCAACATGAAGACCCAGATAGGCAATATGGTAAAGGCGATCTACCACAAAATTCGGATGCTTCGCCACCTACGACAGCTGCTAGAGCCAGAAGACTTCCGGACAGTCTATCAAGCACTAGTAATGCCACGCTTTGACTATGCTAATGCAATACTGCACGGCCTCCCAAAAAGCTCTCTTAACCCCCTGCAGCTCGCAATGAATGCAGCTGCCAGAATCCTGCATGGAGCTTCCAGGAGGGACTATATCACCCCAGTTTTGAAACATCTGCACTGGCTCCCGGTACACTGCAGGATCTCTTTCAAGATCTTAACGATAACATATAAAGCCATCAACAAGTGCTCTTCCACCTCCCTCACGGAGCTCGTCCAGACCACCCCCCCTCAACAGAGTAAGGAGATCAGCCGCCACCAATACTCTGATACTCCCGAAGGCGATCACCAAATGCTCTCGGGCCATGAGAAACAGAGCCTTCGCACTCTATGCACCTTCCTGTTGGAACGCCCTGCCACCGGCCATCTGGGACAGCAATAACCTCTCCCAGTTTATAAAGGCACTGAAGCACCATCTGTTTCTCCAGTATTATACTGAACCAGATGACATCTCATAGCCACCCACAGCCGGACCCAAGCCAGCACCCCCAGCGTAGCCACCTCACACACCTTCAGCCCTGCCTTTGAGAGCCCCCACCCCCTCGAAATCACCACCCCTGTGTATAGCTGACCCTAACCGTAGATAATGATGAGTTGTCCACACACCCTGCGACAGAGAGCTAGATTGTACATAGTTACGTTGTTAGACCTGTAAATAATGCTGAGCTGCCCATATAGCCTGTGACAGCCAAATTGTACAGTTTCCCAGTTAGCCCTGTATAAAGAACCCCGTTTTATTGTAAGTCCAGTGCAGACCTGCCTGCACTGCACAAATGTGTTACCTGTAAACTGCACTGATGTTAAATAGCGCGGTATAAAAGAAACATTAAATAAATAAATAAAAATAAATAAATACATTTTAACCCCACAGTCAGTGTTGTTCAATGATATGGAGGATGTGGAAATGTGTTTTATTAGGTGAGCCAGCCAGCAGGATGGGGCCCCCACTTTTCTTGTTGAAGTGGTAACGTATAAGGGAATAGACTGGCTATTGATATATGTTACAGGTGTATGTATGTGAGGTTGGGAGGAAGGGTTTGGGGATGGGGCGAGGGAGAAAATGAGACTAGCATACTTTACTGAAGTTGTGCTGACTATCCTCTGCGCTCCAGGAATGTACATAGTTTAGCTAAAATACTGATCTTAACTCAAAGCCCCCAGCATGCTCACATATTTAAAACCCTATATACCAGCATACCTACATTTATATATTTTTTTATAATTTAAAGTTTTATTCAACTTGCCAGATTATATACAACAGACAGAACAACCAACTGCATGAACCTCAGTCATGAAGCTACTGCTTTGCAATATTCATCAATCAACTGTATTTTCAATAATTCCCCAATCCAGTATCTCTCACCCCGTCCTCTCTGTTGTTGGGCCCCTTCTCTTCTCCACCTCCTCCACTCATTATACCGCTGCCAGGTTTTCTGAAAGCACCCACTGAATGATGTTTGTACACAGCAATTTCACACATGCACCATAGCAGCTCAATTTTGCTCTCCACCATGCCCCTCACAGGTGTATCTGGATGCTTCCACCATGCAGCCAGAACCATTTGCGTGGGAATCATACAATAAGCCGTAAAGGTATTCAAATGCTTATCTCCCCCTCCCCCTACCTCATTCAGGCTCACCATCATGCCCACATATTCAACTATTCGCTACATGGTAACAGACTCACTCTCTGGTTTCTATTGTCAAATGTGACTCCACTAGGCAATGGGCCTTCTTTACAGCTCCTAGATTATGGAACCAACTCCCTTCTTTTAAGGCCGCTTTGAATGTTTTATTTATTATTTATTTATTTTATTACAGTTTCTTATATACCGCGCTATTCGGCATCAGCGCGGTTTACATTGTAACATAACTACCATACGACAAGGTGTCTGGTTTTACATTGAACAGGGAAAAGAAACTTGGATAACTGGGTTAACTATATACATGAGCTATTTACACTGCAGGATAGGTAAAATCAGATCATAAGTAAGGGGGCATCTCTAGAGGGGTGATTTCTTGAGAGGGATATCTAGGCTCAAAGGTTGTCTGGGAAGTATTGGATGAAGAGGTAGGTTTTGAGTGCCTTCCTGAATTGATATAGATCGGTTATGGCTCTAATGTCAGGGGGTAGAGCATTCCAGCATCTGGGGATATAGAAACTGCACGCTCTGTTTGTGGTTGTCTTGTTGCACTTTGTCGATGCCTTTGGTGTGATTAGCAGGTTGACAGATGTTGCTCTTCTAGATCTGTTGGGGGGAACCATGTGGGTTTCAAAGACTCACATATTTACAGTGGTTTTTGGAGAACAGTAACCGGCAAGTGTTCTAGCAGTTAAATTCTCTCTTCTCCTGTGCTTAGTCAATGAGAGTATTAGTGTGTGTTCTACATAAACTTTTGAAGCATAGTAGGTCTGTTCCTACTTGCCTAGATGTTGCTTTTCAAACATGGCTGTATAAGCACTTTTTTCCTTCACCGTTACCTGCACATCCAAGGAGTTTCCATTTCTTTAAATGGCAGTATAATGATAAATGTTCTACACTAGGCCGCTGCAGAATCTAAGGGTTCATGGGCTCACTAAGGATTTGATATCCTGATACTGGATTTGATATCCTGATACTAGACCCTAACCCCATTCCCACAATATTTATAGACTGAGTTAACTTTTTATCTCATAAAACATTAGTAAAACATCATACATTTTGTTTTTTGGCGATGGAATATTTTACCGGGTCTCTTTTCTTTCTTTCAGTTAACTTATTTTCTACATTTTAACTCACTTAAATGCATTTTAATAATTGTTCTTATATTTGGTACAATCTGAGATGTTTCTATTTGTTGCAACCCAACAAATTATTAGCAAAACATGTATTAGCAAAACATTAAGAATGTCTGTCCATCGGTCTGTCAGCCTGAGGGCAAAATAACTCAGAAAATTTAATTGAACAGATGCAAAACATGGCTTGGAAGAAAAGAGGAAAAGATACATTCAGTTTAAAAATGGACTGGATGGAACAAAAAGCTCCAGAGAAAAAGTCCCCCCAAAAATGACCCAATACCTTTCTGTGGGAGAGACTGTTCCAGCTACTGCAGCAGCACAGAAACACAGTCAGTCAGTGTGTGTTCTACATAGGCAACTGTTTCTTTTCAAGTATGACTGTATAACTGCTTTTTTCTCCTTTCCCCCCATCACAGTTACCTGTACCTCACTCTGTAGGAACGGAGGAACGTGTCTGCCCTCAGGGAACTGCTCATGTCCTGCAGGATACAGTGGACGATTCTGTATCACCCCCTAATTTCCCATGAGGAGACACCAAAGGCTTCCTCCCAACCATGCAGAGAAAAAGGATACAAAGAGACATTTATTGCAAATTTCCACTAATTAAAACCAAATTTTATTCTAGTTCATTCATTTCTACTAAATTAAAATAATATGTACGTCTAGTAAAATCGGAAACCAGAAATCACGGAGCTTGATGTCTGCACAGAGAGGATGCTGGCTGCAGTCAGGTCCCACCAACCTGCTTCATTTACAGCATTCAGGATCCTCTCTTCCTCCTATCTCTATACCACATGGTCCTTCCAGTTCTCTTTGATTGCTGTCCTCTTTAGGTTTTCTCTTGGTGTGGGCTGGCCTAGGAATGGATGATAATAATAAATGTAACCTGATATCATCAAATCATGAAAATAAAATTAAGTCAAACATCAACAACGAAATGAAGACTGAAATAATAACCTTTTCAAATGAATCATGCTGCATGAGATATTCTTTCTTGTGCTTGAATAGTAAGCAGAAGCTGGGAGCTGGCTCTTTATAGCTAAAGTGAGCTCTAAATCTGAGAAGCCTCCGTTTCTCCTTGGACTATCTGAGCAAGGGTTAAAGATGTCCTTTTTCATTACTGTGTATTACAGGTTTTCTGTCACCTTGCATTCCTATAAATTTATTTTCATTTCATGGCCTCTGATTACCTTAAAAAATTCTTGGACATTCTCCATCACTAACAAGTTTGTGAATTATTTTTCTTGACCTTTTTGCCATGTGCCTTTGTACTGAAAATCAAGAATAATGAAACTCGATATTCTATTAATAAAGATCTTTCATAACAAGATGATGAACTGATTACTTTGCACTGTTTCTTGAGACACAGTTTAGGTTCTATATTCAAGACAATGTATTTATTTTATTTAGACAGTTTTGTATACTACCTTATCCTTCAATCAAAGTGGTCACAACACAATTGGGGGATACATTTAACATGAGGGGATATGAGACACATACACTAATACTTACAGGGACAATGGAGGGTTAAGTGGCTTGCCCAAGACCACAAGGAAGACCTGTGGGACTAGAAACCCTAGTCCTTCCGGCCCAAGGTTGCTGTCCTCTAGTGGGATTTGAACCCCTGACCTTCCAGCCTGAGGTACCTTGCCCCCAACCACTAGGCCACTCCTCCACTAGTGGTTTAATATGATTTAGACCTAAAATCATATTAAACAAGATTAACAACTATCCTCTACTCCTAATATGAATGAAACTTTGAATTATTTTCCTGGTCTATGTGTGTGTGTGCCACTACTGAAGTTGTATGCTTCAGTAGTGACATTACTGTTTGAGTTAGGAGAGAGCCAGCACACTGGCTCTAAGGGGTATGTTTAATGTTACCGGCGTTAGTTGCAGTCTTACTGTGACGAATGCCATATAAGGTAGTGGGCGTTCCGGTCTTAAGGTAGCATTTCTTGTTATCGCGCGATAAAGTCCGTTATCACGCATAGAGGGAGCCATGGCACATTAACGTGCGTTAGCCTTAATTAGGCAAGCTAACCTGCAATCACAGCAACAGAGGTGTAGCACACTGGTTAATACATTGACTGCTGATACAGTGATCATGAGTTTGATCCCTCAGTGGGCTCAGTTAAAAGACTATCTGAGGCAATCCCTTTTCCTGCTTGTAACAGTCAGACACATCCCAACAATTTGCGCTGCAAGCCAAAAAAGCCTCACCCCAGTGCGGCAACCTAATGCACCTTTTACGGCGCACCATAAGGCACATCATAAAGCACCACATCATCCAAGGCAGGTTATAATGTGCCCCAGAGGGCGGCAGGAAAGGTTGTCACCCTCCAAGGCAGCATATAAGGCGCCCCATAGCTGGCCAAACCTAAGGTGCTGCGAAAGATGCCCCAGAGATGCCAAGGTGACACAGGAGATGGTGCCCAAGGGCACAAAGGTGCCCCAAAGTCACAAGCATGAAGTGTATGGCTCAAACACAGATGTAACCATAACACTGCACAGAGCACCAAGGAAAGGCAATGAACAAGTGATGGAAGGAAGTAGATGATGGAGCTCATGGACCAGCCAAATCTGCGTGCAGCCCATGTGGCAGCAGGTAAAGTGGACAAACATATCGGGGGCAGCTGTACCGATGTACAGGGTGATGGTAATGTACAGTGCAACAATGAAAGTGTGTGGCAGAGGATGGGGATACGTGTCCACCAGAGGAGGTAGAGGTGGCAGGATAAGTGCAATGACAGGAAGACAGAGGAGAGCAGTGCCATGCAGAGCAGACACAGGAGAGGCAAGCATGAAGAGCCGCAATGCAGAAAAGTATGCCAGTGCAGGACATGGGGTAGCAGCCTGCACATTAGGGCAGGACGCCACACAGCTGGCACACACACATAGACGGACAGAAGGATGGATGGCAACAGTAATGAGGGTATAATGTGGCGGCAGCACAGATCTGCACAGATATGACTGTTAAACGAATGAAACGTAGTTGTGTAGGACAGCCATTAAAAAAAGGGGAACAGAGGAATTGAACCCATGACCTCTGCTACTGAAGTCATTGCATTAACCATTGTGCTACAACACTATGGGAGCTATCATACCAATTGCTGGCTACAGAAAGAGTGCATGTCACCATAAAACTGTCTGCTGTGGCTACCAGGATAGGATAGAACCAACAGTACCCATAATGCAATTCACATGCAGAACAGCAGTCTACATCTGCTCACCAGATGGGGTATGCACCTCTACAGCACGTCAGCTTGGTAGGGGGGGGAAGGACCATGCGTGTTACTGGCACAGAGTACCCACAGGCCATGCCAATGTGCGTGTTCTGTGCTCACCCTGAGGGTGAGGTGGAGTGGCCAGCACCAGGTCCACAGTACCCAGGTTGGTTGAGGTGGGCTGTGCTGCAGGTCTCCATCAGTGCCAGTGTGTGACAGGTATTTGCTGCAGACACCTTTAGGAGGTCTCTGTGTCCATTTGTAATTGCCAGTCATGTCTGGTCCTTGTGGACCATGGTGCACACAACATAGTGCATATCCACTGTGCTTGCTATGGTCACCTGTTTAGGGAGCAGGGGTGTGTCAAGGCTCACATGGTGACAATGTACTTAGCAAACCGCCTTCTCTGGGTCAGGGTGGGAGACATGATCTGCCACCAACAGACCCGCACTCTCACCCTTTGCAAGGGGGGCAGTGGAGACACATGAGGACAGGCTGTGGGACCAGCAACCCCAGTCCTGGTGGTGAACGGACAGCTGCTGAAGATCTGCACTTGGGACAGGCCCACTGGCAGATAGATAGTGGGCCCAGTCAGCTCAGCTGTCCCCCCACTACGATCTGACATTCACCAGCAAAGGGCAGTCAGTGTGCACCTGCTGCACCCTGCAAGGTGGTGCGGCCATACAGATGCTAACTGCAGACAGTCTGCTAGCTAGTACATAGTGCATGTTCCTGGAGAAACTGTGTGCACCCAAAACTGGGATGTCAGCATGCACACCACACAGGTATGTCCGTGATTGGGCCCCAGAAAAGAGAACCCATAAATATCACTTGAGAGAAATACTGTATAGCACTATGGGGGAACCTAGCCATACCGTGGTCACAGCTCAGTCAGGGTGAGATCGACCTCCCAGCATGACATGCTGTGGCCACCCTGTCCGTGCAGGTGGTGGTCGGGCACTACAATGTCCCAGCCATTGCCCTATACCCTGTGCAAATGCATCCTGCCCATGCCACCCTGTCCGGGCCATACCCACAGTACCCTGCTCCTCATTATGCACATTGGCAGGCTAACACTGGAAACACTGCAAGCAATGTGGACTCAGTAAGGTGTAGGCAGCCACAACACACTGGATAGACAACACACACCCACACCTATGCCAGCATTGTGCAAATATAGAGGTTTGTGGCAGCCCTGGCCGCCACACCAGTCCTGGACACAGTGCAGGCATGGCTATGGTACTCAATACTGTTAGGGTCATTCCCCGGGGTGGTAATCAATAACTGAAACACACACCACAGATATCAGAAAGGTTGCTATGATGAATCTCTATCAACAAATTGTGATTAACTTGGGAACACGTTCCACATATATCAAAAGATTGCTATGATTAATGTCGGCTAACAAATCCTAAGTTTAGGACAGCATTGCTAAGGTATGCAGGTGCCAGTATTGGGAGATGCTGCTCCGCGCAGGGCCCAACAGCCTGACTCTCCATGAGGCTTTGGATAGTGGAGCCTGTGGGTGTGGGTGGGGGTGTTTATGTCCCTGTTGGCCGCTGCTCTAGGGAAGAGGTTCCCAACTCTGGTCCTGGTGGGCCAAACACTGTTCAGGTTTTCATGCTGTCCCTAATGAATATGCATGAGATACATTTGCATACAATGGGGGCAGCGCATACAAATGCAGCACAGGCATATTTATTAGGGACAGCATGAAACCTGAATGGTGTTTGGCTCTCCAGGACTGCAGTTAGGAAACTCTGCTCTAGGGATTGCACATGTTTATGGTGTCTGTGCTCTGTAGGGTAAAATATTGGCATTTCAGGTATGTTTATTTTATCTGCAATAAAGGTTCCATCTTTATTACCACAGTTTAGTACTGGTTAAGATATGGGGACAGTGTTGGCAGGAGCCACAGCTGGGACTTGAACTTGTGACCTTCTGCTCCTGAACACACTGGCTGTGTGTACTGCACCACACTGTTGCCACAGAGACAGATCATTCCCTGGGGATACCATGACTGTTCGTCAGACAGACCCTGTCTGTTGCACTGCACGGCACCCACCTAAACTGGGCTACAAGCAAATTATCAAAGATCCCACACACAAAAAAGGAAACATCCTTGACATGATCTTCGCCCCTCTGTCAGCCCTCGATGCTAACAATAACCTCTACTCCTCTATAACTCCAGTACCGTGGTCAGACCATAATTTAATCACCTTCCCCATTCCCATCAAGAGCAAGACTTCATCTAATCTCAACAAAAACTCTATCAATGTAACAAAAGTATCATCTCAGCCTTTCAGAGCCTTCAACAAAGAACTTATTCTTGCAGAAACTCGTCCTCTCCTCAATGACACCTCCCTCAACCTGGAGAACCTGATCACCGCCTGGAATAACCAATTCAGTGTCATTGCCCTACAACCAAACCAGAGTAACATCTTGAAGAAAAGGAAACCTTCGTAGGTCAGGGGAGAACCAAGGAGATCTTCCCTCATACATCTTAGAAGATTGGTCTTCCATGGAGCGTGATCGACGCCACCGTTTTTCCAAACAGCCTACAAATTACACCTACCCATGCACAGAGAGTCAGTCATAGCTAAAATGAAACAATTCCATACCGATACACTCAAAAGATCACTAAATAAACCACGTGATCTTTTCAATCTTGTCAAGACCTTAGCCAAGGAACCTTCGTCTGAACAACCTGAACTCATTAACCCACAAGCTTTTGCTGAATATCTGCAATCCAAGCTGCTACTAACTGACAACATCGCAACAATCCCTTCTCAAGATACAACCTGCACATCTAACCTATCCATGTTCTCTACACCATCTAAAAAACATGTTGAGAACACCATCGCTGCCCTCAACACATCCACTGCACAAACCGACCCTTGCCCAGCCTATTGGATAAAGGAGCTACACTGCGATCTCAGCCCTCTCATCACTAGAATGATGAACTTATCCTTTACATCTGGTTCCTTCCCATCAGCCCTCAAGAGAACGTCTATTAGACTTCTCTTGAAGAACACCAAGCTTGACCCACAAAAGGCTGAATCTTATAGACCCATAGCTAGTATACCCCTTCTAGCTAAAATAATTGAAAAGGAAGCGCAAAGGCAAATACAGGACCATATAGACACCGCCTCCCCTCTAGACCAATGCCAGCATGGTTTCAGAGAATGCCACGGTGTAGAAACCCTCCTCACCACCCTCAGCAACAACATTATCACGGGCATTGACAACATCCGCTGAGGCTTTGTTCTTATCTTCTTAGACATCGCTGCTGCCTTTGACTCTGTGCATCATGATCTTTTAATAGGGCGGCTAAAAGAAAAGGGCATCAACGACACTGCTCTTGCCTGGTGCAGATCATACCTGGATCAGAGATGGCAGTATGTAACCTCTGGAACAGCAACATCCACACCCTTCCATCAAAGACAAGGTGTGCCACAAGGCTCATCCCTATCATCACTATTATTTAATATATACATACAGCCCGTCTGCAACATCAAGTCCTTCAAGGTTGACTGCTTGATATATGCAGATGACATTCTTCTCTACATGCCTTTTTCCACAGTCAATATGGATCTTTCTCCTCCGCTAACCAAATGCTTTGATGCAGTCTCTGAATGGCTTCAATCCCAGAACCTCCGCATTCAACACAAGAAAACTGAGGTTCTCTTCATCTCCAGGGACCCAGCTTTCACTCCGCCACCCCAGATAAAGGTTAAAGAAGCCGAGCTCCAAACAAAGCCCTCAATCCGATATCTTGGGGTCACTTTGGACCAACACCTGGATATTGAAGTTACATATAACCAATGTTGTCAGAGCAATCTACCTCAAAATCCGGACTCTCCGCCACCTTCGCTCCTTGCTTGATCCCGAGGACTTCCGGACGATTTTCCAAGCTTTAACCCTACCGCACCTCGATTATGCTAATGCCATTTTTCAAGGCCTCCCACACTCCACTTTAAACCCTTTACAGCTTGCCATGAACACCGCTGCCAGAGTCCTCTATGGAGCATCAAGAAGAGACCATGTAACACCTATTCTGAAGCAGCTTCACTGGCTCCCCATACATGGGAGACTGTTGTTCAAGACCTTATTACTCACCTTCAAAGCTATCAAAGGCATCACCTCCTCCTCACTAATAGACCTCATTCAGACTGTTCCACCTAACAGACGTTGCTAGTGAGCATTTTGTTGCTTCCTTAGGGATTATTAGCGCATTTGTAGAAATAGTTCTCCTAGCTCTAACAGGGCTTTCAGCTTCTATGCCCCTAAGTGCTGGAACACCTTACCACCGGAGATTAGGGCTATCTCCGATCTAATGCAATTCAGAAAAGCACTCAAATCCCACCTATTCCCCCAGTATTACCAGACCAGCCAAACACCGACCTGACTTCCTATCTCCTTTTGAACACCTGTTCCACATGACCCATCCCAATCTATGAATAATACTGCTGTATATACATGTAATTACATATGTAAATAGTTTCAGTTCAGCACTTTCCCCCTTGTTTTTATCCAAGTTCTTGTTCCTGTTATACCAGAACAACAGGTTGTTTGGTTTTACATATATTGTTATATTGTAAACCGTGCTGATCTCAAATAGTGCGGTATATAAGAGCCTGTAATAAATAAATAAATAAATAAATGGGGCTTGGCCATGGTCTGCTGTGGGCAGATGCCACTGCCCCCTCCGCCACCAGCACCCCTCCACCACCATGCTGCCATGCCATTATGCCGGTGGTGCGCAGTCCCAGGCCATCTAGTGTGCCGGTAGGCAGCTGCCTATGGTGTGTGTTCTTGAGTAGGGGTGCCTACATGGACATGCGTGCTTCCCCCCGGCACCGCCTGCCAATGTTATGTGCCCTTGGGGGTACCTGCTAGGTAATATCCCCTATGACACTGGGACACACACTCGTGCCCATGTTGGACCCTCGTCAGTTGCTGTCTTGCTGCTTTATAGTTTCGGCATTCCTATGTGCCACCTAGGCATCTGCCTAGCCCGAACGTTGCTCCAGCTGGACCACAACATGTGCCGCCTGCAGTCCCTTGTATCCCATTTACAGCATCAGTACAGTTGCCCTTTCCTACGTGCCCACTCTGCTGTTGCTGCACATGTGCACGCCATAACAAACCTGCCCAATCTAAACGACAGAAACCCTGATCAGTGCTATTTCAATGTGGGATCATTCACTTTGTAGGGGGACAGAGCATAGACCCTTCCAAACATGATATCTTTATTTGTACGCTTTGTCAGTAGTGTTGCTTTATGATTATCATTAATATCACTATTTTCCAGCTTGGTTATTGGGATTTTAAATGTGGTTCTGGTCATTTTCTATGTTTATTTGCCTTTTTGGTTCCTGCACATGTATTACTACTATCACTTTCCTGGGTTTCCCTGCCTTTGCTGCACATTGCTGACTTAAATGGTTTCTCTTTCCTGCAAATGTGCCTTAACGCGAGGGTTTCACTGGCGTTAGTTTTCAGACCCGGATTTCACAGCTTTAGTGTGCCTGGAGCCTCTCCCCGCCCACTCACCCCTTCTCTCCACCCTCTGGGAAGCCTTACTCCACCCTTTAGACCCGGATTTCACAGCGTTACTGTGCCTTAATGCCGCCGCCGCCACGTTATCGCGCAATAATGCCACTGCTGCGATGTTAAGACGGTTTAGTAAACATACCCCTAAGTCTCTTTGACTTCTGAGCTTGCATCTGCTTTCCCTACACCGATCTCAGTAGTGATCAGTTTGCCTCATCTGCTGCCAGCTTCTGCCACGGCTCTCCCCTGCTCCACTCAGCATCTTTGATTGCACCATCAGAAAAAATGTCACAAGAAGCAATCCTCTCTGGCAACTTGTTGAGCAAAGTGAAACAGCTGCTAAAATCACACACTCTGGGAGGTGCAAATTCAAAAACAAACAAGCAGCTTTTATCAGCAGCCCACTTTGCCTGCCTGCCTCATGGATGCAGCACCACAGTACACCGCCTTCCCCCCCACCCACACCCCACTGGGACCAGACAATGGGGTTGATCACTCAGGCGCACCATCAAGCCCCACGACTAGAGGAAGACTTCTTCCTGGCAGTGGCAGAAAAGCACAGGACACAGATCCCACCTCCCTCCTCCCAATCCTACTGTTTAACGTATTCCCAGCCTACCCTTTCAAAATCGGGGCCCTCACAGCAGGCAGTCTACAGCCAAGGGAAAAACACCTCCCCCTCCTCCAAAGAGCCTGCCCTGTTCCAGGCAGATCATGGGCGCAAGCTTGGCAGCTCTGCTCAGCAGTCATATGTGCAAAGCTTCCTCCGGAGACCATACTATAGATGTCCCTCCTTCCAAACAGAGGCACCCCGAGTCCTCCCTCAGCATGCCTGTCCCCACGGATGCCAGGGTTGCACCCACCAGCCCAAAAAGCCTCTCTCATCTCTCTCCTCAAGATTTTTGTACAGGACCGTGCAAAGCTTCTCAGCATACCCCCCTTCCTAATGACCACCTGGAAAATACAACTATAGTGGCAATGGGCCCCAGCTGTGCATCACCATGCTCCAGAAACCCTGCTGTATAGATTGGGCTGGAAAGCTCACTCTCGAGAACAATACATGCTCAGTCTCCACTGTTTCCTGCTCCAATCTCTGGGATGCTAGCACCAGTGCATCTGTGCCTCAACCTGACTTAGCAATCCCAGAGAAGAGCATCAAAGGACTACTCCTGTCCAAAGTTCTTACCGAAGATATCCAGAGCACTTGCAATTAGTGACTCCAGATTCCAGGTAACAAAAAGGACTTCCAGTCCATCCTCGGAGCTTGCAGTGGCCCCAAGGCCAGTCTGCCAGATTTTACCTCCAGTTTCCATACACTCCAACTCATGGCATCTCAAACTGAAGTATAAAGTCCTCTCTGCTGCAGGTTACAACTACCACAGTTGCTGCACCAATCGGTGACCTTAGAAGCAGCCATGAACAAGGGGATCTAAAACGCAGACTTACATACCACCTGGTAAGGAGAAGAGGACCTTGGATGCCATAGGGAAAAAAGAGTATACCAGAGTACACTTTTGGTTATGAAAATTTTGATGCACCAGCTGCAACTTCTGCACTATCATAAACATCTTCAACAGATGGACAATCCCTACCATATCTAGCGCCAGAGAATCTCACTCAAATGCAAACCAACATTCTGGAGTCAGCTTATCACCTGATCCGCTCTACTTATGACACAGAGGCCTGTTCTACGATCAGAGCAATAAGTGCAAGTTGCATGGCCTGGCTGAGAGCTTCAGGCCTATGTGAAGAACTGCATGACCGCCTAGTGGATGCCCCTTACCTCAGTGACAACCCCTTCGAAAATAAGGTACAAGAGGTGGTATCTGAGGTCGAGGACAGTCAGGGAGCTCTCTGTGCCATTCACAGAGCCAGTCTCACAGACTTGATGAACGCAACTTCCCCAGTATAGGTGAGCCTAATATTTCCAGCAGTATCTCCGACCTCCAATACAAAGATCTTCTGTCCTGGCTTACAACTAACACTCAAGGCCTTTGGCTGTGGGAGCAAGTACAGAGGGTTGTTGCTTCCTCTCCTAACAAAATCCCAGTTTTTGACTAGTTCAGTAGGAAGAAAAAGCATAGTTACTCACCTGTAACAGGTGTTCTCCAGAGACAGCAGGAATCAGTCCTCAATTATGGGTGACGTCGGCACTGACAGAGCACGGGCGGAGCAATTCCCCAACTTTCAAAGAAAGCCTTTGGGATTGATGCCACGCATGTGTGGTCCTCTTCCCACCCGAAGGTGCCATCTTGCTATTTTTGTCCTTCCCTTGCCATCCATGCAGAGTTAATTGTTAAATGTAAACCGCTGCTGTTCACTGGAAGGAGTGGTATAAAAATGCAATCAAATAAATAAAATAAAATAAAATAAAATAAATCTGCTTAGTAGGGCTCTAGCTAGGGGACCTGACTGAGCAACTCTTCAGGAGAGGTGGGAGAGTAGTGAGGACTGATTCCTGCTGTCCCTGGAGAACACCTGTTTCAGGTGAGTAACTACGCTTTCTCCAGGAACAAGCAGTAAGTCAATCCTCACTTATGGGACTCCCCAGCTACAAGCTACCGAGCCTGTAACCCAAAAATGCCTCCGCGAGGCCGTGAGCAGAAGTTGATGCCCAAAGGAGCCCTAGTCATTGGGTCTGTGGGGCAAAGCTCTCAGTAGCTGTCGAAGAAGGGTTGGTGGGCAGGAGTTGCTTATACCCCAAACAGATTACAGAGTACAGGCTGGCCAAAGGCGCTGTCCCGGCAGGACTCCCTCTCCAGGCAGTAGTGCACAGGGAAAGTGTTCGCTAAAGACCAGGTTACAACCCAGCAGATATCTGCTAGAGGCACTGAGCGCTTGGCTCAGATGCCATGCATGGTGACACGCTGATCCAGTGGGAGATGCTTGTGCAGTCTGCCACCCAGACGGAGATGGTGTGCTAGGTGACTGTCTGCCCCAGGCGATTGGGGTCATAGGCGACAAAGAGCCGGTCAGACTTGCGATGACCCTGGGTATGCTGCAGGTAGAAGGCAAGAGCCCTCTTGCAGTCGAGTGTATGCAACACCGCCGATGCCTGGTTGGCATGCGGTCTCGGGAAGAAGGTCAGCAGGACTATCTCCTGGTTGAGATGAAAGTCTGAGATAACCTTTGGTAGAAACTTGGGATGGGTGCAGAGGACCACCCTGTTCCCATAGAACCTGGTGCATCAGCCATGAGGGCCTGAAGTTCATTGACTTGGTGAGCCGAGGTCAAAGCCACCAGGAAGACCACCTTCCAGGAGAGATAGCCAATGTGTTGTATTCATTGTAAATAATTTCCCCGGTTATCCAAGTTTTTGTTCCTTGTTCTATGTAAAAAACAGATAACATGTACCTTATCTGATGTTTTCTTGTTCTATGTAAACCGCGCTGATTATAAATAGAGCGGTATATAAAAGATGTTAAATTAAATTAAATTAAATTAATGCCAAAGCAAGCACATCGCCATAGGCTCAAAGGGTGCCCATGTGAGTTGTATCAGCACCACGTTGAGGGTCCCACTCTACCGACGGAGGCCGGATGGGAGGCTTGGAGAGTAACAGATCTCGCATGAAGCGAGAGACCAAGGGCTGCCCCAAGAGAGGTTTTCCCTCGATGGGGAGGTGGTTCGTCTAAATAGCGCTCAGGTGTACCCTGACCAATTAGATTTTAGCCCTGCCTTCAAGAGGTGGAGGAGGTACTGGAGGATCCACCGGGTAGAGCAGGAGAACGGGTCAATCTAAAGCTCAGAGCACCAGGTCGAGAAACATCACCATTTAAAGGTGTACGCCCGTCTCGTTGAGTCCTTCCTCAACGCGAGGAGGATCTCCTCGACGTCCTCCAGGAGACGCAGTGGAGCATGGTCACATGAACACTATGTGCATGTCAGAAATGGGAAATACCCACCCAGCAATATACAGTCCTCATACTATCCTGCCTCAAATTGTCTGAATAGTGCCGAGTGATACAGGATATAGGAGTCATGGGTGGACCCCGCAAACCTGGGACCACATTCAGAATATGCATATTTGCATCACATACAACCTGAACATTCAGGGAATGATAGTGTTTGCGGTTGCGGAACACTACCTCCCTGTCTCTAGGCGGGACCAGGGCAACATGTGTGCAATCAATAGCTCCCATCACGTGTGGTATCCCGGCTAACGCCTCAAAGGCCTGGTTCAGGGTCCACCACTGTTGCCTAGTGTGTGGAATGGAAATATAATTCCGCACCCGGCTGACCATGGCACGCAGTACTTGGTGGAGACAGCGTGAGAAGGTGGGGCGGCTCATGCCACCCACTGCGGCCACAGATGACTGGAAACAGCCAGAGGCAAAGAAATGTAGGGCAGCAAGGAGCTTGACCAAACCTAGTATGGCATGTGACCGATCAGTCAGGGGCTCGAGGTCAGGTCTTAGATCCTCATAGAGCTCCCTAATAGCCCCTGTGCTCAGTCGGCAGAGGGAGATGACCTGGTCCTCACGCATGCCCTGGAGCTGGGCCCTGGGCCTGTAGAGGCATGGCTGGCGAGTCTGCACCTCAGCACGCCTCCTGCGCCATGTGGGCACAGCCCCTGCCTGGCCTGCCCCCACAGCTGCAGGTCTGATTTGCAGCGGGACTATACCCATGCCTGTGCCTCAGCCCCATAGACACCATCTCCCCTGTCAGGCAACCGCACCACCTGCCCACCTCCCACTGCAGCTGCAGCAACCACAAAGGCCGCCATAAACTCCACCCGTCCTGCTCCTCTAACCCACTCAAACACAGACACCACTTCACTAACCAAGACACACACCTTACACACCACACAGAAACACAGCCACACAATACAACCAACACCAATCACAAACCCAGCCACACTCCACAATACACCTGATTCTGACTCGCTCCTTCCTTCACTGCCAACGCACACCTTCTCTCCCTCACCTACAAAAATCCCCTGAATGTGCAACATGTGTACAGGTCTATTTATAGGGGTTTTTTACGTAGCGCGCCTTGCCAGCACCGTCACCCGAGGCGCCAGGACAAGGTGCACCACCACGGGGGGTGTTGGGCCATGGGAGGCGTGGGCGGACACACAGGAGGTGACTGTGTGTGTAATAAACAGCCTTTAACCAGTACATCCAACGTGTGTTTTCCAATGTGTGTCTCTGTGGTCCCCTAAGTAGTGTGTAAACGCATGTCGTGTCTCTGACCATATGACCCGCACCCAGACCCCTCGCTGGTGGAGTGTCTGTACTGCCAGGTATCACTGCACAGACGCCATCACATGCCGTGTGTGCCATGCACTGTGTCAGGTCCCAGCCCCTGGGCCACAGCGTGGCAGTTTACACATCCTCCCGGGTTGCACAGGGGCAATGTCCTGAAGCTACATGTCCAGTGTTGGGATCCGTCACTGTTTTCCTCCCCTCATACCCCCTACATTGGACGCACATGTGTGACCATTGTACCTGCCTGCAACACTGCCTATGTGCCTGCCCCCCCACATAGGCATGCATGTGGCACAGGCAGACAAGGGTGGCTTGCATAGGTCGGCTGCTCATTCCCACAAACGTATACGGTTACTCACCGACCATCCCTGTGACATGTATTGTCCCAAGATGCACTCAACAGCTTTACCCCTGGAAAAGAGACGGCTGAGGGGAGATATGATAGACGTCTATAAATTAATGAACAGAGTGGAACGGGTAAACGTAGATCGACTGTTTACGTTATCAGAATATAGGAAGACTAGGGGACATGCGATGAAGCTATAGGGTAAACTATTTAAGACTAATAAAAGAAAATATTTTTTCACTCAATGGAGGATGTAGTAAAGGCTGTTAGTGTAGCTGGGTTTAAAAAAGGTTTGGACAAGTTCCTGGAGGAAAAGTCCATAAACCATTATTAAGAAGGAACCCAGGATGCTTGACCTAGTATAGGCATTGCAGAACCTGTGTCTTTTGGGGAAACTGCTGGGTACGTATGACCTAGATTGGCCACTGTTGGAAACAGGATACTGGGCTTGATGGACCTTGGTCTGACCCAGTATGGCATATCTTATGTTAGCTCCTGGGCTCAGCAGTACATCTTACCCTGCCTGCGCAGACGTAGTGGTTTGCCAGTTCCACTATTGGCACACAGGCATGTTGCATCAGAAACGGTTCCCACACATTGCACACAGCATGCACGTGCCTCGGTATCCTGGAACGTCCTCTACATTGCAACATCTCAGGTCCACCCTGGTCTCACACGACTGCATGTGGAGCCAGTCCACGTATGATACCCATGTCTACCTTTACTACACATACCTGTCTACACACATATCCCATGCTTGCATCCATAGTGTGTCGGTAAGGGAGACACGTGACCATTGTGAGTTATCAAAAGATGTGTGTATATTTAACATAACTAATAATCTAAAACAATATGAGAACGCATCCCATGCCGCATGTCCAGTGATGGAACACAGGACAGCACAGGGCACATGTGTGGACGTCACAGGCGCCATCAGACACTCCTGTGACGCCCTTCAGGGGATGGCCGCCGACAGGGCAGATGCTCCATCTCGGCGGCCATCCGCTGAATGGCTCCCGTCAGCCACTGGTATGTGTGCACCAACAGATGGAGGCATTGCTCCACGCCTGCACACACCTGCCACCACACACACACATAGGGTTTGTGTGGTGGCATGCGCATGTGACCTGTGTGTGGCCCTGGATGGCGTATCCAAATGTCGCCGCCCATCCTGTGCAGTCACATGCTGTGGCTGGTGAGAACCCACAGTGCCCTGTGCTGCTCTGTGTTCACCATCACCCTCCCCCCAAACACCCCCTCCTCCCCCCTGCCACCTCCAACCCGCCCTCCACACCCTCCTCCACCCCTCCCCCACCCCCACCCCACATCAGCCACACCCTTCCCCTCCCCTGCCACCCCGCCCCCACCCCTTCCATGCCCCCATCAGCCCGCTCCTCTGATGATGCGTCTGCCGCCTCCTCCGCCTCCTCCTCTGCCTCGCCCTCCATCTCAGCCCTGTCCTCCACCACCACCACCTCCTCCTCCATTGCATGGTGGGCAGGGGGGCGCCTCAGGGCATATCCGGCCGTGGAGGGGTCCTCATCGTCGGCATCACCCTCTGTGGAAGATGACAGTCATCAGCACACTTTCATGTGTGTCACATAACACGTGTCACATAACACATGTCACATTGGCCCACAAGCCTGTGTGGTGCCTGCATATGTACATTTGTTACCGGGCAGTTAGGTCGGCAATACTCACCGTCACGTTGTGACACCGCCCCCCCTCTGGAGGCGGGCAAGGTAGTCTGCGTGGTGCAGCCTTAGCTCACACCCCGTCTTCCTCAGATCCTCTACCTGTGGATGTGAAAACAATGGGTGGGGGCATCAGTGACCGTTTATCTCTGGTGGGTGGCCAACATAAACAAACATCTGTGTGGGCAGCATCTTGCTGCTCCTGCTCCACTGCTGTATGTGTCATGTACAGCATAGTTACTCACCTGTAACAGGTGATCTCCGGGAACAGCAGGAATAAGTCTTCACATGTGGGTAGCGTCGGTACCGATGGAGCCTGTGCGGGAACGCTCCCCAGCGTCCAATAGGAAAGCTTTTGGGAGCATCCCACAGTGCCTGCGTGCTGCCTTCCCGCCTTTCCCAACTGCCTGTCTCAGCTTTAAACTGAACTGGAGAGAAAGAGAGAGAGAGAGAGAGAGAGAGATAGGGAAAGAGAGAGAAAGAGAAACAACTCCTAGGGGAGATGGGTGGGTTGTGAAGACTTATTCCTGCTGTTCCCGGAAATCACCTGTTACAGGTAACTATGCTAACTCCAGGAACAAGCAGGAATTAGTCTTCACATGTGGGGACTCCCTAGATGTAGATGCCAGGGAAGGATCCCTAGAGTGGTGAGGCCCTGTGGAGGGGTTCCACTTCCTCCCATGGATCTCTGGCATCCCGTAAGGGAGGCGGGTAATAGTTGATTAAGTATGGAAGAGGTGTTGGAGAACAGCCTGACCAAACATAGCATCCCTGCGGGAGCCTTTATCCAAGCAGTAGTGGGCCGTGAAGGTGTGAACCGAGGACCAGGTAGCTGCTCGACAGATGTCGTTAATATAGACGGAATGGAGGTGAGCCCTAGAGGCTGCCAGGACTCTCACATTGTGAACGGTGACATGGGCCTCCAGTGAAAGGTGTTTGCTATGATAGATGAAAGTAATACATTGAGCAATCCAGTTGGATAGAGTTCTTTTGGAAACTGCTGTACCCAAATGGGAAGGATCAGAGGCTATGAATAGCTGAGAGGACATTCTGTGTTGCTGGGTCCTCTGCAGATAAAAGCAGAGCTCTTTTACAGTCCAAAGTATGAAGTCTTCTCTGCATTTGAAGCATGAGGCTTTGGACAGAATACAGGTAGATAAACCTCTTGGTTTAAATGAAAGGACGAAACCACCTTAGGCATGAAGTGTGGATGTGTTCTTAGGACTACCTTATCATGGTCAAACCTTGTGTAAGGTGGATCAGCCACTAGAGCTTGCAATTCACTGATATGCCTTGCTGATGTGATTGCAATAAGGAATAGTACCTTCCAGGAAAGAAACTTTAAGGAAGTAGTGGCTAAGGGCTCAAAAGGCGGCAGCATAAGCTGGCCTAGCACCAGATTGAGATCCCATGCCACTGGAGGTGGTTTAAGGGGAGGTTTTGTTAGAAGCAGGCCTCTCATGAGTCTGGATATGAGAGGATGGGAAGAAATGGGTTGTCCATTGATGGGTTCAGAAGAAGCAGCAATGGCACTTAAATGGACTCTGACTGACTTAGTTTTGAGACCAGTGTTTGATAAATAAAGCAGTTATTCCAATAATGCTTCTATAGGGATGACAAGAGGGTGAAGCCCTTTTGTGATCACCAAATGGAAACTCTCTTCCACTTGAAGGAATAAGAATGCCTTGTGGAAGGTTTCCTGGAAGCATAACGGACATCTCACACTTCCTGAGTGAGGGGAAGGCCAAAGGAGTTTGCACCTCAGAGCCTGGCTACTGAAGGCTTAGAGACTGGGGGTTTGGATGCCATAGTTTCCCCTCCTCCTGCGACAGTAAGTCTGGAGCTGACCCTAAGTCCAGGGGTGGAACCTGGGACAGATGTAGAAGCAGAGGGTACCACACCTGGTGTGGCCAGCATGGGGCTATGAGGATCATGGTCATAGGAGTAGCCTTGGACACTATATCGTAATGATAGAGCTGATCAAATTGGTGGAGGGGTTGCGCTCTATGTTAGAGAGGGCATTGAGTCAGAAAGGATTAAAGTTTTGCAGGGAACAAAATTTGCTGTAGGATCTCTATGGATCGAAATTCCATTTATGAAGGGGAAGGTGATGGCAGTTGGAGTATACTATCGACCGCATGGCCAGAATGAACAAATGGATGATGAAATGCTCAAAGAAATCAAGGAAGCTAACAAAAGTCACAACAGAGTAGTAATAATGGGTGATTTCAATTACCCCGGTATCGACTGGGTCAGTGTCACAGCAGGACAAGCTAAAGAGATAAAGTTTCTAGATGGAATAAATGACTGCTTCTTGGAGCAGCTGGTTCATGAACCGACCAGAGGGGAAGCCATACTAGACCTAGTCCTTAGTGGAACGCCAGATCTGGTGCAAGAAATAAGGGTGTTGGGACCACTTGGCAATAGTGATCATAGTATGATCATGTTTGATTTAATTAGTGGAGGACAGATAGTCTCCCTTTTGAAAGTTAAAAGGTAGTACTGTGGATGCCTTTACTATGATAGAATGAGGAATATAGTTAGGAAAAAACTAAAAGGAGCGGTTCCAAAGGTTAAAGACTTACAGCAAGCTTGGGTGTTATTTAAAAATACTATCCTCGAAGCCCAGACCAGCTATATTCCACGCATTAGGAAAAGTGGAAGAAAGTCCAAAAAACTGCCAGCATGGTTTAAAGGTGAGGTCAGAGAGGCTGTTGCTGCCAAAAAAGTAACTTTCAGGAAATGGAAAAAAGAGCCAAATGATGAAAACTGGAAACAGCACAAGCACTGGCAAGTTAAATGCAAAGCATTGATAAGGCAGGCAAAGCAGGAATTTGAGAAGAAACTTGCTACGGAAGCAAAAACACGAAATAAAGACTTTTTCAAGTACATTCGTAGCAAAAGGCCTGTGAGAGAGTCAATTGGACCATTACATGATAGAGGGGTAAAAGGGGCAGTAAGAGGAACAAGGCTATAGCAGAGAGACTGAATGAATTCTTTGCTTCGGTCTTTACTGAGGAAGATGTAGGGATGTTACCCAAGACTGAAGTGGTATTTAAAGGTGATACTGCAGAGGAATTGAGAGAAATATCGCTACACCGGGAAGATATATTACAACTATTTGATAAACTGAATAGTAGCAAATCACCTGGACTGGATGGTATACATCCCAGAGTGTTGAAAGAACTGAAATATGAGATTGCAGACCTGCTATTGGTAATCTGTGAACTTTCATTAAAATCATCTGTAATACCTGAAGATTGGAGGGTCGCCAACGTAACACCAATTTTTAAAAAGGGTTCCAGGGGTGACCCGGGAAATTACAGACCGGTGAGCCTGACGTCAGTACCAGGGAAAATGGTAGAAACCATCATAAAGAACAAAATTACACAGCATGTAGATAGTCATGGCCTAATGGGAGACAGCCAACATGGCTTTAGACAAGGAAGATCTTGTCTTACTAATCTGATATGTTTTTTGAAGGTGTGCATAAACAGGTAGACAAAGGTGAGTCGGTTGATATAGTGTATCTGGACTTTCAGAAAGCTTTTGACAAAGTCCCCCCCATCAGAGACTTTTGGCGAAGCTAAAAAGTCATGGGATAGGAGGCAGTGTACTATTGTGGATCGGGAACTGGTTAAAAGATAGAAAGCAGAGGGTAGGGCTAAATGGCCAATATTCCCAATGGAAAAAGGTGAATAGTGGAGTACCCCAGGGATCTGTACTGGGTCCGCTGCTTTTTGACATATTCATAAATGACCTGGAAAAGGGAATAACTAGTGAGGTTATCAAATTTGCAGATGACACAAAACTGTTTAAAGTTGTTAAAACCCAAGAGGATTGTGGAAAACTGCAGGAAGATCTGGATAAATTGGAAGACTGGGCATCCAAATGGCAGATGAAATTTAATGTGGACAAGTGCAAAGTTATGCACCTAGGAAAGAACAACCCACACTATAGTTACACGATGCAAGGCTCCACATTAGAAACCACCAGCCAGGAAAAAGATTTAGGAGTCATCGTGGATAACATGTTAAAACCCTCCGCCCAGTGTGCAGCGGCGGCCAAGAAAGCAAATAGAATGCTAGGTATCATAAGGAAAGGGATGGAGAATAAAACACAGGATGTTATAATGCCTCTGTATCGCTCCATGGTACGACCGCACCTTGAATATTGTGTGCAATTCTGGTCACCGTATCTTAAAAAGGACATAGCGTTATTAGAAAAAGTACAGAGAAGAGCCACCAAATTGGTGAAGGGGATGGAAGGCTACTCCTATGAAGAGAGGCTAAGAAGGTTAGGGCTCTTTAGCCTGGAGAAGAGACGGCTGAGGGGAGATATGATAGAGGTCTATAAATTAATGAATGGAGTGGAACGGATAAACGTGGATCAATTGTTTACGCTATCAGAGTATAGAAAGACTAGGGGACATGTAATGAAGCTACAGGGTAAACTATTTAAGACAAATAAGAGAAAATATTTTTTCACTCAACGTGTAATCAAACTCTGGAATCTGTTACCGTAGGATGTAGTAAGGGCTGTTAGTATAGCTGGGTTTAAAAAAGGTTTGGACAAGTTCCTGGAGGAAAGGTCCATAAACCACTATTAAAAAGGGACCCAGTATATCAATGCTTGACCCAGTACAAGCATTGTGGAACCTGTCTCTTTTGGGGATATTGCTAGGTACGTATGACCTAGATTGGCCACTGTTGGAAACAGGATACTGGACTTGATGGACCTCGGTCTGACCCAGTATGGCATGTCTTATGTTCTTAGAACAATTCGCCTGGCTCTTCAACAGATTGATGTGGAAATGAATCTCCTGAGAATTCCAGGTGGCTTGGGTGGAGGTGTCCAGTAGATCAGCACCCCACCCCACTTTGGAGGCATCTGTTGTTAATGTGATCTGAGGAGGGGGTTGCAGGAAAGGTGACCCCTCCAACAGGTTTTGTGCTGACCGCCACCAGTGCAGGGACAGGGTAAGGCGGTTTGAGTTTACTATCAGATCTGAGAGACAGCCTGTTGCTTGAGTCCACTGGGAAGAGAGGGCCCATTGGGCTGCTCTCATGTGGAGATGAGCGTAGGGGACCACATGCACCGTAGATGCCATGTGCCCCAGCAGCTGAAGCATCTCTCGAGCCGAGAGGTGAGTCTTTTGTAGTGCTGAAGAAACCAGTTGCACAATGCGAGGACAGCGAGGCTGAGGCAGGTAGGTCTTTGCCAGTCTGGTATCTAGCCTTGCTCCTATGAACTCCAGCAATTGCGTGGGAGTCAGAAAGGATTCTTGGAGATCTATGACAAGGCCTAGATATTGGAGTACACGCATTGTGTAAGAGAGAGAGGCCTGGGCTTGTGTTTGTGACTCTGCCCGGATGAGGCAATTGTCCAAGTAGGGGAAGACAAATATTCCCCTGGTATGGAGAAAAGCGGCTACCACAGCCATGCACTTTGTGAATACTCTGGGTGCTGAGGCAAGGCCGAAGGGAAGAACTTTGTATTGGTAGTGATTTCCTTGATAGACGAACCAAAGGAACTTTCGGTGTGATTGGTGGCTGAGAACATGGGTGTACGCATCCTTGAGATCTAGAGAACAAAGCCAGTCCTGGCTTTGAAGGTAAGGAAGTACGGTTCCTAGAGAAATCATTTAGAATTTCTCTTTGAACAAGAACTTGTTCAGTTCTCTGAGATCTAAAATGGGTCTGTGACCTCCTGTTTTCTTTGGTATGAGGAAATAGGGGGAGTAGAACCCGGAACCCTGTTGAAGATGAGGTACCTCTTCTATTGCTCCTTGAGCTAGGAGACGTTTTACCTCTGGATTCAGTTGGGGGGAATTTTGAGAACTGAACTTCCTTACTATTGTAGGAGGAGGCAGGCTTTGGCAATGAAGCCTGTACCCTCTTCTATGGTGGACAGAGTCCAGGGTTCTGATGTTATTTGCCTCCATCTGTGGATGAGGTGACATAACCTTCCTGGGATTGTTGAAGGTTGTTTTCCCTGGAGGGCCAGGAAGGGCAAGTACTCTATCAAGGAGTCAAAGGCCCTGTGGGGACTGAGGCTGCTGGGTCTGCTGAGGCTGAGTAGCTCTTGGCTTTCTCTGCTTAGTAGATTGTTGACCCTTTCTAGCAGCTTGTCCTGCAGGTTGTCCTTGCTGAGCATAGGACTGATAGTATCCTTTCTTTTTGGAGAGGAAAGGCTTTTTGAAAGCTTTCTTCTTTGCAGGATCTACAATTTTTGAAAGCCTGGTCAAGGTAGAATTGTCAGCATCCAATTCTTTGGTTTTTTCTTGCCAGTTCTTCCCAAAAAGGTTTTCACCAGTACAGGGGATGTTGCCCAGTTTATCCTGTACCCAGTGTTCCAGGTTAGAGGCTTGCAGCCAGGCAAGTCTCCTTGCCCCAATGGCAATGGCGGAGACTCTGCCTATGCCCTCAAAACAGTCAAAAGCTGCCCTGTTGACAACTTTAGAAATGTTCTGGGCATGCTTGACAAGTGCTAAATAGTCTTGTCCTCTGTCATCTGGGAGAAGAGGACTTAGCAGTTCTAGATCTCCTGCGACCTCCTCCTTCAGGAACATTCCCATGTACAGGATTATAGGAACCTATCCTGCCTGAAAGCATGGATGCTTGGAGGACACGGCGACCAAAAGCATCTAAGGTCTTACACTCCCTACCAGGAGGGTTGGAGGCATGTCGTTTGTAACTTTTAATTCTCCTCATAGCAGACTCCACCACGATGGAGTGATGAGGGAGCTGTGTCTTCTGAAAACCAGGGGACGGAGGCACACGATACATAGTATCCAGCCTGTGAGAATGTGGAGAGGTGGTAAGAGGAGTCTCCCACATTCTCAAAAGAATATCCTGTAAGATCTGATGTATTGGCAGGGTGGCTGCCTCCTTTGGAGCTTGGGGATATTGGTGAATCTCTAGCTCCTGTGCCCTGTGCTCAGATTCAGTTGATACTGAAATGGAGAGGCCCTTGACTACATGTCTGATGAAATCCTGGAAGGACATATCCTCAGGAGGGGACAATCTCCTCTTGTGAGAAGCAGGCTCCTCCTGGAGAGGTACATCGGTACCCTCTGAGCTGTCAGAGTCATCAAACTCCTCAGAAGATTGGACGTATCTTCTCTCAGGGTGCTCAGGTAAAGTGTGGTATCGGTACCGATCGGCATTGGTATCGGAGGGACCCGGTACCAGGGTGTCGATACCGGTACTCATCGGCACCGATGGTGCAGTTGCCGATGCCGGTACAGCAATTGGTGCGGATACCGGTGTCGCAATTTGTGGGGTCTGGGGTGGAACCGAGGGCTTCGATGCCGCAAGGATAGCCGCCAGACAGCGTTCGATGGCCAGGATCCTCTGGTCCATCGACGCTGCCGATGCCTGTGTATCAGTATCGTCCGAAGCCGGTACACCAGAGCATGGCACCAGGAGTTCGGATGAGGTTGAGGCCTCCAGAACTTCCTGGAGCCCAAAGTGGCTTTGGAGGCCAAAGACTCCCACCGGGGCTGTTTGGCCGGAGCGTGTTCCTCAAGGGCAATGCCGGAGGCATCCCGATGTTTGAAGGGGGATCTATCCTTTGAGGAACGGCCAGATTTGTGTTTGGTTACCTGAGATCCACGGGAGGAAGAGGAAGCCCTTGAAGACATGGATGCCACCTGGGCCGCATCGGAGGGAAAGAGGGTACTGAGCTTGGCTGCTCTGTTCTGCTGACCCCTCTTGGATAACATCCCACAGGCCAAACATTCAGATATGGAGTGATCCGGCCCTAAGCATTTGAGACACCAATCATGGTTGTCAGTGATGGAGAAGGTACCGGCACATTTTGAGCATTTTTTAAAACCCGAGGAGTGTTTTTCCATGATGGAGGAGGGATTAGGGCCTAAGCCCAAACCGAGGGGAGACCTACAAAGGAGATTTTCCCTCTTTTTTTCTTTTTTGTTTGTGTGAGGTAATCTCAACTTTTAGAGAGAGAAATTAAAAGACCGGTGGTACCGGTAAAGAAAAAGAAGGCAGATGCTGCCACAGGAGTGGCAATAGAATAGAGGTTTTTCTGCAATGACAGGAACGATGACCTGCTGGCTCTGTGGAAAATGAAGAACTGGAGAGAGGCAGTTGGGAAAGGTGGGAAGGCAGCACGCAGGCGCTGTGGGATGCTCCCAAAAGCTTTCCTATTGGACACTGGGGAGCGTTCCCGTGCAGGCTCCGTCAGTACCGACGATACCCACATGTGAAGACTAATTCCTGCTTGTTCCTGGAGATTAACTGTTCCCAGTGCCATCTGCATGCGTAGCTGTGGCTCTGGGCATGTGTGCGGTGACACCTATGTGCAGTGTGCGTGGCACCCTGAACACACCATTCCATTCCCCTGTGGCCCCCTTGCATGACCTGGCACGACCATGCTATGTTTGGGTTGGCAATGATGGTGTCCAGGGTACCCCCCCTAACCCCGTATGTGGTCTGGTGAAAACATTTGTGTTGTCATGATCTACACATGTCATCCGACCCAACCCCACTGGCAACATGATATCCTAACACACATGGGTGATGTGTCCATACATGGGACGTTGGGTGGGTGGCCCTATGCACCTTGCCAGGGGCCACTACCATGACATTTGGCTTTCTACGAGGCCCAGGATAGCAATGCTTGACCCACTACAAGCATTGTGGAACCTGTCTCTCTTGAGGATACTGCTAGGTACGTATGACCTAGATTGGTCACTGTTGCAAAGAGCCTACTGGGCTTGATGGACCTGGGTCTGAAACAGTATGGCCTATCTTATGTTGTTATGTTCCTATGACCTGGACCTTGTATGGTTAGGGCAGGTGTGGCTGCCAACACCAGGGGCAGGGGCCATTGCACCGGAATAGGGTATTGCCACCTGTGCTCATGTCTGGGTTTCAGGCTGTGCTGTGCAACCCCAACAGGTGCATGTATCCTTCCAACACCATCTGTAATGTTCGTCTGCAACCAGGTGTGGGATTCCTGGCAAGTGGGCAGATGTGTGATCTGACTCAGAATACAGTTCTGGGGACATGGCTCTGTTACAGGCCTTCGTAATCAGATCTCATAGCTCATGGGGGTGGGGTACATCCACATCTGCACCTACCATACCATCTGGATACATCAAATACTAGTGTGAAGAGGGTTGACCTCACGGACTAGGGGAGATGTGCAACCTACCCTCCATAACCTAACACAATATCTGAATGACATACCCACCATTGCAATCAGGTCTCAGGCCCCCTGGGGGTTGGGTGTCCTAGCACACATCATCAGCACCATACACCATAGCACTAGGGTGACTGACAGCACATCTTACGCAGGCCTCAGGACTCCTGGGGGTAGGCAGAATGTATTGAACTGCATAGGTACACACAACCCCATATCACCAGGGTGACTGACAGCCCACTTTGATGGGCTCTCAGGACTCCTGGGGATAGGGAGAATGTATTGAACTGCATAGGCACACAGGACCATATCACCAGGGTGACTGAGAGCCCACTTTGATGGGCTCTCAGGACTCCTGGGGATAGGGGGGATTGGAAAACAGCAACAGCAGCATATTCCATACCACCAGGGGTGCTGGGGACCCACTTTAATGGACTCTCTGGGCAACTGGGGGTAGGGCATATGTTTTAGACTGCTGGGCCACACACACCCATATCACCAGTGGGACTAACATACCATTTGGGGCACGTTTCACGACCCCTGGGGGTGGGGCAGATGTTTTACCCTGCAAATGTAGAACCCACCATACCAGCATGATGTTTAGAAAACCTCCTTAGGCAGATCTATGGGCTACCTGTGTTACGGTGTGTTGTAGCACATCAAGAGCAGCAGCTGCCATGACACCAGGATGGCATCAGGAACTCTGTGAACAGGTCCTTAGCCCCCTGGGTACAGGGCAAACCACTCAGATGTGATACATAGACAATATGGCATGTGGGTTTACCTGATACACATAACTGAGATAGACTACCTACACACAGCAGCATGCACAGCTACAGTCAACACTGGATATGTATATACTGACCTGTCCCCATACACTTACCTCACGTGGGTAGTCTGCCACACGATTGTAGCGCCGTGTCACACGGTCCCAGGCCCTCCGGACCCTCCCCAGGTCCTGCTGCCTGGAGGACCCAGGAAACAGCTTGTGCTGCCTCGTTGCAATTAGCCCTTCCAGGTGGCGCAGCTCCTGCCTGGTGAAAGCAGGCTTTCTGGATCTGGTGGCCATTTTCACCAATGCCCTGATGAGGAACGCACGCGCATGCGCGCCACAACACGCACAGTTGGGCCCCGCGCCGCACAGGCCTACGCACGCTGCGCGCATCTTTCTGCCGCTCAGGATATGGTGTCGCCAACAATATGTATACGGATCTATCCTGCAGACACACATTGCACTGATATTTAAAAACACAATTAGATTTTTAGCAATTCCTCTTGTTGTTTACATACTTGGGTATCGAACCCATCACCACTGATTCCTAGAGCACTGTCTGAACCGGTGTGCTATGCCTTTTCACATAGCAATGACTGGCTAAACAGTTACACCAAGGAGTCAGTCACCCTGGTGATATGGGTGTGTGTGTGTGTATGGGGTATGTTCACTAATCCATCTTAATGTGAGCCCAGCAATGATGTGCAGGATGCCATAAGGGGGGGGGGGGGGCCGTCTGGTCTAAACGTAGGACTCGCGCAATAGGTTGCGTGGCGCACATTATAACACGATGGAGGTAGGCGTGCCACATTAATGCGCGTTAATCATAGGTAGGTGTGCTGACATACAGACCTAGTGGCAGAGGTGTAACACATTGGTTGACAGACTGCCTGATGGTACAGTGGTCATAGGTTCAATCCCACAGTTGTGGCTATTGCATATGACTGCCTGAGACATTACCCTTTAATATCAGCAGTGGTTTGTGAGGCATTTGGGTTTTATTTTGATTTGTGCTGCCAGCAAACACACCTTCACAGTGCCATAACCTAAGGTGCTGCATCATGTGCCCTATGGGGCACTCCTGAGGACACATTATAAGGTGGACTGTCCACCACGGCACCTTATAATGTTCCCTATAGGGCACCTTATAGGGCGCTTTTTAGAGCGCTTTTGAGGCACCTTCAGGCTACAGCACTGAGGGTGTTGTTGCTGGCAGCACTAATTTAAGAAAGAAAATGATCTCACAGTGGGGTTATTTGATAGGGCTCTCTGAGACAAACCCAAGACCTCTGGCTCCACAGGCAGTGAAGTCACCAGTGGGCTACATCTCCATAGCTGCTAGCTAACTCCTGGCTGGCTACAGTAGGACTGCCGCCCACCACACAAACTGTCTGCTGTGGTTACCAGGATAGGGTTAAACCACACATATCCTTGATGCACTGCACATGCAAATCAGCAGTCTACAGATAACCACAGGATGGGGTATGCACCCCCACAGCACCTCAGCCTGGTAGGGAGTACTGACCATGTGTGTTACTGGCACAGATTAGCTACTGACCGTCACATGGTGCTGGGCAGCCCCCCTCACCCTCAGGGTGAGCACAGGACCCGCACAATGTCTACAGCACCTGGCTTAGCTGAAATAGGCTATGCTGCGGGTCCCCATTAGTGCCAGTGTGTGATAGATAGTCCTCAAGGGCTAAACTTGACTGGGAAATACAGATGGACACAAGTGTATTCTGAAGTGTATCTGCAAGATCTATGATACACCCAGAATAGTGCATATCCTGTGTGGGTGCCCTGGCCACATGATTTATGTGACCCGTGGGGGCTGTTTGGACCTTTAGGAGTGGAGGAATGGCCTAGTGGTTGGGGCAAGGTACTTCAGGCCGGAAGGTCGGGGGTTCAAATCCCACTAGAGGACAGCAACCTTGGGCCGGAAGGACCACAGGTGCTCCTAGTGGTCTTGGGCAAGCCACTTAACTATTTTAGAGGGAACATGGGCTATGGAGGGTTATCTCCAAGTTATAATGCCCTGTTCAATGTAATTTCAGTTTGTTCAATGTAAACCGCACTAATGCAGAATAGCCTGGTATATAAAAGAATGTAAATAAATAAATAAAAATAGGGGGATTATGTAGTACTACCCAAACTGCCTTCTGGAGCTCAGGATCTCCCACCAACAGATCCACATTCTACATCACTGCAATGGTGGCGGTAGAGGGGACCATCAACCTCAGTCCAGCTGGGGGGCAGACAACCTAGAGGGCAGTCCATGCAGTTCTGTACGCATCCATAAGGAGGGAGGAGTGGCCTAGTGGTTGGGGCAAGGTACTTCAGGCCGGAAGGTCGGGGGTTCAAATCCCACTAGAGGACAGCAACCTTGGGCCGGAAGGACTGGGGTTTCTAGTCTCACAGGTGCTCCTTGTGGTCTTGGGCAAGCCACTTAACCCTCCATTGCCCATGTTCCCTGTAAGTATTAGTGTGTCTCTCATATCCCCTCGTGTTAAATGTATCCCCCAATTGTGTTGTGACCACTTAGTTTTGTATACCACCTTATCCTTCAATCAATCTAAATAAAATAAATAAGGTGATAGACAGGAGGCCTGGAAATGCTCAGCTGCCCCCCACCACTATCTGCTATCTGCATAGTATGTGTATGGCTGGAACACCTTGCAGGGTGCAGTGGCTGCAGATTCACTGTGCTTGCTGCTGGAGAATGTCAAACATCTGCTTGGTGGGTGTGTTGACACCCCAGTTTTGGGTGCACACATTTTCTCCAGTAATATGGACTAGCTAGCAGACTAAGTCAGTGATTGGGCCCCAAAAAAGGAAAACCATATATATCACTTGAGAGAAATGTTATATAGCACTATGGGGGACCTAGCCATGCCATGGTCACTGCTCAGTCAGGATGAGAGTGACCTCCCAGCAGGACATGCTGTGGCCACCCTGTCTGTGCAGGTGGTGGCCGGCCACTACAATGTCACAGCCATTGCCCTATGCCCTGTGCTCATGCATCCTGCCCACGCCACCCTGTCCGAGCTATACCCACAGTACCTTGCTCCTCATTATGCACATTGGCAAGCTAACACAGCCCACACTGTTTGCACTGTGTCCAGAGTAAAGTGTTGCAACCACCACACACTGGATGGACAGACACACACTCCCACACCTATGCCAGCATTGTGCATATATAGAGGCTTTTGGCAGCCCTGGCCAACTCACCAGTCCTGGGCACAGCGCAGGCATGGCTATGTTATGCAATACTGTTGGGGTCACTCCCCGGGGTGGTGAACACTGTCAGACACCAGACCTGAAACACACTCCACAGATATCAGAGAAATTGGTATGATACAGCTCAATGAGCATATTGTGCTTAACTTAGGAATTGCTATCTGCCAGTAATCATAGCAACCTTTTGATATATGTGTACCGTATTCCCAGGTTTAGGGTGGCATTGGTGAGGTATGCAAGTACTAGTATTGGGAGATGCACGCAAGGCCCGATATACTGCCTCTCCATGAGGCTTTGGATGATGGAGCCTGTGGGTGCGGTTCTTTCTGCTCCTGTTGGCCACTGCTCTAGGGCAGAGGTTCCCAACTCCAGTCCTGGTGGGCCAAACACTGTTCATGTTTTCATGCTGTCCCTAATGAATATGCATGAGATACATCTGCATACCATGGGGGCGGCGCATGGAAATGCAGCACACACATCTTTATTAGAAACAGCATAAAACCTGAATGATTTGTGGTCCTCCAGGACTGCATTTGGGGCACTCTGCTCTAGGTAATGCACATGTTTATGGTGTCTGTGCTCTGAAGGGTAAAATTATAGGCGTTTGACCCATGCTTATGTTCTCTGCAATAAAGGTTCATCTTTACTACCACAGTTTAGTAGTGGGTAAAATATGGGGACTGGTTTGGCAGGAGCCACAGCTGGGATGTGAACCTGTGACCTTCTGCTCCTGAACACACTGTCTGTGTGTACTACACCACACTGTGGCCACAGAAACAGTGCAGTCCCTGGAGATACCATGGCTGTTTGTCAGACAGAGCCTGTCTGTTGCAGTGCACGGCACCCACCTGAACAGGGCTAGGCCACGGTCTGCTGTGGGCAGCAGCCACTGCCCCCTCCACCACCAGTACCCCTCCGCCACCATGCTGACATGTCCTTATATTGGAGACAGCATAAAACCTGAATGATTTGTGGCCCTCCAGGACTGCATTTGGGGCACTCTGCTCTAGGTAATGCACATGTTTATGGTGTCTGTGCTCTGTAGGGTAAAATATAGGCGTTTGACACATGCTTATGTTCTCTGCAATAAAGGTTCATCTTTACTATCACAGTTTAGTAGCGGGTAAAATATGGGGACTGGGTTGGCAAGAGCCACAGCTGTGACTTGAACCTGTGATCTTCTGCTCTTGAACACACTGACTGTGTTCACTGCATCACACTGCGGCCACAGGAACAGTGCAGTCCCTGGAGATACCATGGCTGTTTGTCAGACAGAGCCTGTCTGTTGCAGTGCACGGCACCCACCTGAACAAGGCTAGGCCACGGTCTGCTGTGGGCATCAACCACTTTCCCCTCCACCACCAGTACCCCTCCGCCCCAATGCTGACATGGCCTTCTGCTGGTGGTGCACAGTCTCAGGCCATCCAGTGTGCGGGTAGGCAGCTGCCTATGGTGCGGGTTCTGGGGTAGGGGTGCCACCCCATGCTTCCCCCCCAGCACCACATGCCAACGTTCCGTGCCCTTGGGGGTACCTGATGGGTACTATCCCCTGTGACACTGTGGGAAGCACTCTCGTGCCCATGTTGGGCCCTCCTCAGTTAATGTCTGGCTGCTCTACTGTTTCAGCATTCCTATGGGCCAGCTAGGCATCACCCTAGTCCGCACTGTGGCCCAGCTGCACCACAGAATGTGCCGCCTGCAGCCCTCTGTGCACCCTTTTCCAGCATCTGTCCAGTTGCCCTTTACGACATGCCCGCCCTGCTGTTGTGGAACATGTGCATGCCATAGGAAACCTGGCCAATGGAGTCGGAAACCCTGCTCAGCGCAATTTCACTGTGGGCTCATTTACCTTGTATGGGGACGGAGCATAGACCCTTCCAAAATTCATTTCCTTTTTTTGAAGCTTTCTTGGGAGTGGTTTTTGATATTTCTCATTGATATCACTATTGCCCAGCTTGGTTATGTTTTTTTAACATTTTCTTCTGTTCATTTTCAATGTTTATTTGCCCTTTTGTTCCGTGCACATGTATCACACTTATCACTTTTTGTAGGTTTCCCTGGTTCTGCTGTACATTGCTGACGGAAATGGTTTCTTTTCCCTTTAAATCGGCTCTAATGCCAGGGTTTCACTGGCATTAGTTTTGAGCCTCGGATTTCACATCGTTAGTGTGCGGGGAGCCTCTCCCCTCCCACTCTCCACCCATTGACCCCTTCTCTCTGCCGTTCATATGCGCCGCTGCGCACGTTATCGCGCGCTAAGGTACCTTATCGCCCAGTAAGGCACCTTCATTGGGCGATAAGGTACCTTAATCGTCTTAATGTGCGCCTTGCCACATTATCGCGCGATTAGTAAACATACCCCTTAGAATTAGACTAGAGGTTTCTACTTCACACACCCATTATGTTATAAGGTAAGGTTACTTTTGAGACTACTTTCAACGTTCTAAGTGTAGGAAATCTCATTGAAAGGCCAAAAATCTGACTTTAGTTTCAACATTCTACCTCAAAGTCAGATTTTTGGCCATTCTGAGTGTGAACATTCTATGAGATTTCCTACACTTATAAGGTAAGGTTACTTTTGAGACTACTTTCAACGTTCTAACATAATGGGTGTGTGAAGTAGAAAACTGCAGTCTTATTCTAAGTCAGACTTTTGGCTTTTCTGAATCTGCACTTTCTTTTTTTTAAGTTTTAAAAGCTTTATTAAACATTTTGACATATTACACGACAAAGAACAGTATAACATGTTACTCTTACAGCTTACACTGACCAATGAATCAACTAACCCACTCCCCCTCCCCCCCGTAGCTTGCAAATGATGAAAAGTCAATTTAACACACAGCTGAGTAAGCAAAACGATCCAAGGCGGACCATTTATTCGGGGCAGCCCCTACCCCCCTTAAGACATGAATCTTGTCCTGAATTTTTTCATATCTGCTGTAGAGACACACCTGATTCCACCATGCATGCCAATCCAGCCTGGAAAAGTCTTTCCAATTCAATAGGATCAACTTCAAGGTGATAACTTCTTTATCTTCAATTTCATTATAGCTATCTTTTTCCAACATCGGAATCCCTGCAGTTGACCTCAGGACAATTATACGCCAAGTAAGGGGGGAGGAACAGCCCACTACCCATCCTATCCATGGGTATCCTATCCCATACCGGCTTCCAAAATCGCAGAACGAAAGGACATTCAAAAAACATATGGCGCATTGTACCCAAAGCCCCTTGACATGACCAGCATAACGAGGAGTTTCCAGACTTCCAATGGGAGATTTTGCACGGTGTTATGAAAGCCCTATGCGCAAAAAAATACATGGATTGTGTAATTGCAGCAGATCTCGAGACCCGAATTATCGGTCCCCAAAAGAGACTCCACAAACTCGACTGTACTGAAGCCTCAGTTTCATCTTCCCAAATCTGACACAAGCCTCGTACTCTACTTGGATTGTGTGACTTGAAAAGCGAGTAGAGTTTGGAGATATCCCCTTTACTAGAGTTGATTGCTGTCATAATCTTCTCCAATCCCCAGGAGGGGGAATAATCCCTAGGCTGCAACCGCAATTGCGACAAACAATGCCTAAGTTGCAGCCATTGATAATGCGATTGCTTGGGTAACCCAAATTCCATTCGCAGAGCATCAAAGGATTTCCACTCCTCTCCACTCATCAGTTGCCCTATAGTCCAGATGCCGCACTTTTGCCACACCGTCCACGCAAAAGAGACTTTGTTAATCTTAAAAAGTGGGTTGTGCCAAAGAGGCATTTGACGAGAGGGTGGGTTCTCCATCTCAGTAATATTCATAAAACTCTGGAAGGCCCTCTGTGTCGAAAGAATTACCTGTCCCACCTCCGAAGACTGAGGCCATCTCACACCCATAACCAGGTTGAGCGGACAGGGCAGACAAAGATGTTCCTCCAGCTCTATCCAGACTGGTTTTTGCACATAACAGTCCCCACCCAGCCAAAACCTTCCCTGTTTCAGAATGGCTGCCAGGTGATACCAATAAAAGTCAGGATAATGGACTCCTCCCTCACTTTTACACACCTTCAGCTTCTTCAACGCGATCCTAGGAATCTTTCCATTCCATAGGAAGGCACTCAAAATGCGATCAATCTCCTTGTATACAGCCATTGGGAATAATACGGGAATCATCCCAAGCAAATAGGTTATTTTTGGCATTAGTACCATTTTAATAGACTCCATCTGTCCCCACCACGTAAGGTGCAACGGGGACCATTGCAGCACAAAGGACCTGGCAATCTCCGTGATCTTCACTATGTTCCTTTGGATGTTATCTTCCAATGGCGCCTCAAACTGAGCCCCCAAATATTTAATAGCCTTTGACTCCCAAACGAAGAAGTACTGTTGTACCATACTACTATTAGCCAGTCTGTTGAGAGGAAAAGCCACCGATTTTGACCAATTCACTTTATACCCCGAGAATTGGGCATATTCCTCTATCTGTGCCAGGAGAGGAGATAACGAAGACGGCCTCAAGAAAAACAACAAATCATCCGCATATGCTGACACCTTGATTTGAAGCTCTGCAATAGAAAATCCCTCAATTTCACTCGTTTGACGAACTAGCAGCAGCAATGGTTCCAGAGACAAATTGAACAAAAGGGGCGAACATCGGGCAACCTTGTCGAGTGCCCCTATGCAGCAAGAAAGGAGCAGAAAGCCTCTGATTTACTAATATTCTAGCTGTAGGGCGGGAGTATAGGACCTGAATCATATTTATGAACGATTTGGGAAGGCCAAACCACTCCAAGACAGCAAAAAGAAATGGCCACTCCAATCTATCAAAGGCCTTTTCAGCATCCACAGACAGGCCAATATACAGAGGGTCCTGCCGCTGCGCGATGTCCAGCAGATTACAAAAAAGCCTGGCATTATCCATCGTAGATCTACCAGATACAAAACCACATTATCCCTGCACTAATACATCTGGATCAAACTTATTAAGCTGTTTGGCTAGGATGGCATAGATCTTATAATCCGCGTTCAAAAGTGAAATAGGGCTGTAATTCCCTACCAGCTGCGGATCCCTGCCAGGTTTTTCAAGTACCACGATAGTAGCCTCCGCAAAAGCTCCAGAGTCTAATAGAATCCTGAAGCCGCCGAAAATACGTCAGTAAATATGGTGCCAGATCCTTAATGAAGACTTGATAAAACTCTGACGGTAGCCCATTAGGACCCGCAGCTTTCCCATGCTGCATATCGCCCAAAACCTCTTTAATCTCCTCCAAGTCCAACTTCTTGCTTAAATGCTGCACTTGCTGCGCGTCCAATTGAGGGTGCTCAATTCGCTCAAGAAATTTTTTCAAGTCCACAGATTCTATACCCCCTTCAGATGAATATAGCTGACTATAGAAAAACCTGAAGCTCTCCGTAATGCCAGCACTATCTACCCGGTCATTACCCCCTTCATCTTTTATAGAGACCGCATGCGTCTTCTTCCGGCGCAACTTCAAACTAGCCACCAAGTGTCTTCCGGCCTTATTCATCTCAGTGTGATACCTCACCCTCTGTTCAAAAACGGCCTGCTCCACCTCCCTACTCAGTATTGAATTATATTGATACCGCAGCCTTTGCAGATGTAGAAGCATCTGGGAATTAACCTGTCTCGCCAGCAGCTTCTCCCCAGCTTTGATCTGTGAGTCCAGCCTTTGCAGGACCGCCTTCGCTTCTCTGCTGGCCGCTATAACATAATTCATTACTGTTGCCTGGATTGCAGCCTTAAACGCTTCCCACCAGGCCCAAGTGGGGGTATCTTCAGGAAGATTGTTGGCAAAATATTCCGCAATAGCTTTTTGTACACATAGCTTAAATGGCTCTTCCGCCAACAAGGCTCTAGGAAAAAAACCAGCCCCCAGACTGAACGGTTTCATCCACCGCCCTCATTTCAAGATTAATTGCCGCATGATCAGAAATATGTGCACTCAAAATTCCTGTTGATTTGATCCCTTGGACTAAGGATTGGGAGACCAGAAAAAAGTTAATTCAAGAGTGAGATCCATGAGGGCATGAAAAAAACGTATAGTCCCTTTCTACTGGATGAAAAACACGCCAGATGTCAACCATACCCATCTCTTCCATGATGGCTTGGAGCACCTCTCGCACCCGTATTCTTTTCGTACTCCTACTAGGCTGACAATCAATTAAAGGGTCTAAAACCATATTGAAGTCCCCACCAGCAACTACTGGGAGAGAAGAAAACTCCACAATCACCTCCGCTAGGGACTTGAAAAAATTAGGATTGTCGGCATTGGGCGCATAGATATTTACCAGCGCTAATTGTCGGCTCTTTATCTTAAGATGCGCACAGGCCCACCTCCCCTCCGTGTCCGCTCTGGAGAATAGGATATTTCTCCAGGACCAAGCAGGAAGTCAGTCCTCACATATGGGTGACGTCGGCGCCGAAGGAGCCCCCGTGCGGAGCATTTCCCCAGCTTTCAAAGAAAGCCTTTGGGAATTGCAGCGCGCATGCGCGGTCCCCTTCCCGCCCAAGGGTGCCATCTTGCTCAGTCTTCTTTTTTCCACAGAGCCCGACGGACGTAGTTCGTTTTTCGCCGAGGAAAAAGTTGATTACCCTGTTTTTTGTCTTCCTTCTTCTGTTCGACGCCGGATCCTTTTCCCGCCTGGGCCCGATACGCCGGTATCGAGCCCGCTCTCTCTTTTTTTGGTTTTTGTCCTTCGTGACTAGCGTTCGCGCCATTTTTCTTTTTCACTGGCAGCCCTGTCTTTCGACCTCGCAGGGGCCCTTTTTCCCCCGATAGCTGCCAGCGGGTTTAAAAAGTGTGATCGGTGTAAGAAACCTATGTCTCTTACCGACACACATGACTTCTGCCTCCGCTGCCTCGGACCCGATCATGACCCGATGATCTGTGGTCCGTGTGGCAAAATGTCCTTGAAGGCGTTGAGGAGTCGGCAGCACCAAAACGACAGAATCTTCCCAGACTCCGCGTCCGGACGGGCCTGGACCTCATCAAAGGCCTCGACGTCTCAGGACTCTGGCCCCGAGCAGCATCGGGGTTCCTCTGAGCGGGGGTCTCCTTTGCGGGAGCAGCGCAGGAAGAAAAAACCCACGAGGGCGGCGTCGGCGGATGCACCTGGTTCCTCGAGGGCCAGGTCGCATAGCCCCGACTGCCGTCCCGGGTCTTCGGAGTCGGAGAGGCCTGCCAAACAACCTCGTCTCGAGATGGAGTCTCCTGGGCACGTGAGTATTGTAGTCCTCGTGGACTCTCCTCCAGGGGAGCCGACGTCGGGCCCGACGCCATCGGGGCCCGAGTCGGGGGCTGCTGAGTCTCCTGAGCTCGGACTCAGGTTGACGGCCTTGGAGAGCAGCTTGGCTGCCTTCATGGAGCAGCAGCGGGTACTGATCGTCGGTATCACCGGTGCATCTGCCCCGACCACCGGGACATCGACGTCCAAGTCGACCCCGGAGGCCGAGCCGATCCTCGAGTCCATGCGAGCTCGAGTCGATCCTCGGCCACGGTCTCCCTCGGCCTCCCGTTCGGGACCGAGGTCGTCGACGCCAGTACCGTTGGCGTCGGGGCGGAGGGCATCGGTGCCCGCCCAACCGGAACTGCTCGATTCCTCCTCTGAGGAGTCGGGCTGGGAGATGGAGGATGAAGAGTCACCCGACACCTTTCAGACTCGGTGTGTCCCATCGGACTCACTGGAGTCCGAACCTCGGAGACGATCCCCACCGGAGGATACCCGGTTCTCGGACTTCGTGCGGGATATGGCCAAGACCTTGTCATTCCCCGCGGATCCCGAGGAGGAGCCTCGAGCCGAAGAGCTCGAGGCCCTCCAGTATGACTCTCCCCCGAAGGAGGCCTTTACTGTTACGGTTCCTCCGATGCTGGAGCGGCTGCTCTTCCGCATGTGGGAGACCCCGGCCTCGACGCCAGTGTTAAGCAAGCGGGTCGATTCCATCTATCGAGTCTACAAGAGCCCCGGGTTCCAAAAGGCACAATTACCGCACCACTCCATGGTTGTGGAATCGGCCATGCATCGACTGAAAAGTCAGAAGATGCACTCCTTGGTGCCTCCCGGCCGGGAGGCCCGGAACCTGGATGCCCTCGGTAAGAAGTGCTTCCAGGGCTCTATGCTTGCTTGCCGTGTCCAGACATACCAGCTCTACATGGGCATGTACCTTCGGGATTGGGCAAAGGAGATTGCCGGGTTCTCTGCTGGTCTCTCCGAGGAACCTTTGCAGAGGTTCCAGGCCTTGTCCACTGGTATTCGAGAGTGCTCGAAGTTTATCTCTCGAGCAGCCTACGATGGCTTCGAGGCTTCGGCCCGAGTAGCCGGGGCCGGCATCGGTGCCTGCCGACAGGCTTGGCTACAGTCATCCGACCTCGAGCCATGGGTACAGGACAAGTTGGTCAATATCCCCTGCCGAGGTGAAAACCTTTTTGGCAAACCCATGGCTGAAAAGGCTGCTGAACTCGAGACCGAGACTCTGACCAGAACTAGGCTGTCCAGAAAAACCTCTGCCCCTTCTCTCAGAAGAAGAAGGGCTCGGGGAAAAAGACCTTTTATCCGAGGAATACATCTGCCTATAAACAATACCCTCATTATCAGGCCTCTGCAGCTCCCCAACAGGGTCAGCAGGCCAAGGGGCAGGGTCATGGGCCCCGTGGGCTGAAGGCCCCCAAGCCACCAACACCGGCTCCTGCACAGCAGGGCGGGGTTTTTTGACTCAGAAAGCATAGCTTCTCCTCCTCAGCTGGCTCACATCAGCACAGGAGGCTGGCTGTCCCTCTTTGCCCACAGGTGGTCAGCTGTCACATCAGATACCTGGGTGCTCCATATAGTCCAAAAGGGCTATCTTCTTCATTTTCACCAGGTACCTCCCTCCTTTTTTCCAGGGGAGCCTCCAAGACCCCCTCTGCACAGGGACCTACTCCTACAGGAGTTATCAAGTCTGCTAAAGGAACAGGCTGTGGAACCGGTGCCCCACCACCTGAGAGGTCACGGCTTTTATTCCAGGTACTTTCTGGTACCAAAAAGAACAGGAGGCCTCAGACCCATCCTGGACTTGCGGAACCTCAAAAAGTTCCTGGAAAGGGAAAAGTTCAAGATGCTTACCCTTGGAATCCTGCTGCCCTACCTCCAGAAGGGAGATGGGCTATGCTCCTTAGATCTAAAGGATGCTTATACTCACATCCTTATTCATCCAGACCACAGACAATATCTCAGATTTGTTGTGGGAGGAAACCACTATCAGTACAGAGTACTACCCTTTGGCCTAACCTCCGCCCCCAGGGTGTTTACCAAGTGCCTGGCGGTGGTGGCGGCCTACCTACGGCTTCAAGGTCTTTTTGTGTTCCCATACCTGGACGACTGGCTCATAAGGGGCCAGTCTTCACAGGATGCCAGTCAAGCCACCCTTCGCACTGTCGCTCTGCTTCAGCACTTGGGGTTTGTCACAAACTTCGCAAAGTCCACTTTGCTCCCGTCCCAGAACATGGAGTTCATAGGAGCAAG
This sequence comes from Ichthyophis bannanicus, assembly GCA_033557465.1. Classification (NCBI taxonomy): domain Eukaryota; kingdom Metazoa; phylum Chordata; class Amphibia; order Gymnophiona; family Ichthyophiidae; genus Ichthyophis; species Ichthyophis bannanicus. The sequence goes on from CM066043.1 coordinate 662,945, forward strand.
GCTGGACACCCTTCAGGCAAAGGCTTTTCTGCCCGTGGACAGAGCCCACAGATTAATGGATCTAGCCAGGCAGTTTCGCAGCAATTCCCTGGTCTCCGCCAGGCAATTCCTGAGACTTCTCGGCCATATGGCTTCCACGGTTCATGTAACCCCCAATGCCCGCCTGCATATGCGGCCTGCTCAGTGGAGTCTTCGAACTCAGTGGCATCAGGCCACAGGGAGCCTTGCAGACTCAGTAAGAATATCCACACTGCTTGCCTCCTCTCTGCAATGGTGGCTTCATCTTCCGAATCTGGTGCTCGGAGTGTTTTTTCAAACCCCTCCACACTCTCAAGTGCTGACAACCGATGCTTCAAGGTTGGGGAGCGCATTGCCAAGGGGCAGGTACTCAGGGTCTCTGGACACCTTGGGAGGCTGCACAGCAGATAAATTTCCTGGAGCTACGAGCGATACGCTTAGCTCTGAGGGCCTTCTCCCATCTTACGTCTCACCAGTCTGTACTGGTCCAGACAGACAATCAAGTTGCCATGTTTTACGTGAACAAGCAAGGAGGCACAGGTTCCTTCCTTCTATGTCAGGAAGCATAACGGCTGTGCTCCTGGGCTGTCAATAAACGGAATCCTTCTCAAGGCAGTCTACCTCCCAGGTCAAGAGAATTACCTGGCGGACAGACTGAGCAGAATCCTGCAACCACACGAATGGAGATTGAATCCATTGGTGGTTCAGCAGATCTTTCTGAGGTGGAGCCTCCCCACCATGGATCTTTTCGCCAGTCCTCTGAACCAGCAACTCCCGAGATTCTGTTCCAGACAACCGCATCCTCTCAGAGTAGCAGCGGACGTGTTTCTGCTCCCGTGGTCCAAAGGCCTACTGTATGCGTTTCCTCCCACGCCACTAGTGTCCAGAACACTGTTCAAAGTACTCAAGGACGGGGCCTCCATGATTCTGATAGCCCCCAGGTGGCCAAAGCAACCGTGGTTCCCACTTCTGCTGCAACTGGCGGTGGACGTTCCTATTCCTCTGGGGATTCAACACGATCTCCTGTCTCAAGAACAGGGATCTCTCTTACACCCCAACCTCCAGTCCCTTCATCTGGCTGCTGAAAGGGTAGTTCTGGCTCCCCTACTACTGCCTAGAGAGGTGGAAGACATAGTCTTGACCTCTAGAAGGCAATCCACCCGGAAATCCTACGCTCTTAAGTGGCGTAGATTCTCCGCCTGGCGTGCTCAGCACAGCGAGAATCCCTTCTCGTGCTTGGTAGCAGTAGTATTGCAATATTTGCTTTACCTCTCCAATCTAGGCCTTAAATCCAATTCTGTCAGAGTTCACCTCAGTGCTCTCTCAGCACACCACTCACCGGTGGACGGGAGGCTTCTTTCCAACCACCCTTTGGTGGCTCGTTTCCTCAGAGGCCTCCTCCTGCTTAAGCCTCCTCTACGTCCACCGGCTCCTGAGTGGGATTTAAATGTGGTCTTACAGCGGATTACTTGTCCGCCCTTTGAACCTATGGCTGGCTACCTGTCCTCTCCGTTTTCTCTCCTGGAAAACCTTGTTTCTGGTAGCTCTTACCTCTGCTAGGCGAGTAAGTGAACTTCAGGCACTAGTGTCTGATCCCCCTTACACTAGGTTCTACAGGAATAGGGTGGTCTTACGGACTCAACCTTAGGGAGAAACTTAGGATGTCTCCTCTTTCCACCTCAATCAGGAGGTGGTTCTTCCGACTTTCTTTCCCAGGCCGCATGCCAGCCGGGCTGAGATGGTCCTGCATACCCTGGACTGTAGGAGGGCGTTATCCTTCTACCTTGACCGTACGCGGGAGCACCAAAGGGCTGTTCAGCTCTTCGTTTCTTTTGACCCCAATAAGTTGGGGTTACCTGTCTCCAAGCGTACTTTGTCCATATGGGTCGCTGACTGTATCGCCTGGGCTTATGGGGCAGCCGGCCTCTCGTTGGAGGGTCGAGTCACGGCTCATCGTGTCAGGGCGAAGGCTGCGTCAGTGGCTCATCTCCGCTCTGTTCCATTGGCAGACATCTGCCGGGCGGCTACTTGGTCTTCAAGCCAGACTTTTACGGCCCATTACTGCCTTGAGAGGGAGTCCCGCAGGGACAGTGCTTTCGGACAGGCAGTACTCCATAATCTCTTTGGGGTTTAGGCAACTCCTTCCCTCCGGCCCTGATGTTGGGCTACCAGTCGGGGGCGTTTTCAGAGAAGATTCCTTCCTTACGTACTGACACTGTAGAGGGAGCTCATTTTTTCAGCTTGGGGTCTCCGGTAGCCTTAAGCTGGGGAGTCCCATATGTGAGGACTGACTTCCTGCTTGGTCCTGGAGAAAGAGTAGTTACTCACCTGTAACAGGTGTTCTCCAGGAGCAGCAGGAATCAGTCCTCACAACCCTCCCTCCTCCCCTTGGAGTTGCAGTCATATGATTAATTTTTTGCTATTTTTGCTGTCTTTTAGCTATGCCATCAGACTGAGCAAGATGGCACCCTTGGGCGGGAAGGGGACCGCGCATGCGCGCTGCATTTCCCAAAGGCTTTCTTTGAAAGCTGGGGAAATGCTCCGCACGGGGGCTCCGTCGGCGCCGACGTCACCCATATGTGAGGACTAATTCCTGCTGCTCCTGGAGAACACCTGTTACAGGTGAGTAACTACTCTTTACTTGACAGGATTTCCTTACCAGGGTAATTACCCCATTCTTCTTACCCAACGCAGGGGCATGAGCAACCAAAGAATATTGCCCCCCAGCTATTTTGATCGCTTCTTCGGAACTTAAATGTGTTTCTTGAAGCATTACAATATCTGCGCCCTGTTTATAACAGTATGTCAAAATCTTTTTTCGTTTAATTGGGTTTTTGACGCCCTTTACATTCAGGGATAAGATTTTAAGAGAAGACATCCCAGGGTTTAGCTGACACTAGGACCGCCCAGGTCCATCAGAGACACAGCAGTGAAAAGATATTCTCATAACTAGACATGGTTTGCAAGTTACCAAAAACACCCCTGTTAAACAAGAACTGATAATTGGGGGAGCCATCACACACACACAAGAAAGCTGCATGGCACCCCCCTCCCGCAAATTGTACCCATCAGCATTATTCTCCCTCCCCACCCAACTCTGATTGTATTCTATGTGCATATATTCCCCCTTCCATTTGAACTACATTATACCCACTCCCTCAAGGTACAGTCCAACCCCCAGAATACGTGAACCTTACCCAAAAAACAGACACAGAGCAGCCCAAAACGATCAACTTATCCATCCCCAAATAAATGTAAGATTCTCAACCACCCTTATCCCCCCCGCTGCCCACTTCCTCACAATAAGATTACTCCCCTTGACAGCCACATCCAGTAAACAGAAAGAAAGAAATGAAACAGTAAACAGCCATCCCCAGGTAACACCAAACTGAACCGACCCCCATAAAGTCCCATACTGAGTCACACCCGACAATGTCCATTAGTTGCAGGTCGAGCTTACTACCAGATCCACTGCTCTTGTACCCACAACATAAGCTACAAATTCCTCCATAAGTAGCCACCGCTGACTCCGCTGCAATAAGAGGACACTAAAACCCTCAGTTCATCTGCAGCACTTCTCCCGGATCCTCATAAGTCTTTGTAACATTGTTGTAAGTTATTCAGAGTCGAGCAGGATAAAGGAGGCCATACCGGGCTTGAATGGCCTGGAGTCGAGGATGCAGTGTCAGGAATTTCTTACGCTTATCTACAGAAACTTTAAATCTGGGAAAAAGGCAATATCACTCCATTCATAGGACAAGGGTGCTTGAGCTTTGGCTGCAGACAAGATCTGCTGGTGCCGGAGCAAATAAAAGATTATCGGGCGTGGGCCTCTTGCGTGCAGGCCCCTCTCAGCTGGGACACTATGAGCCCTCTCAAACTCCAGCGGCATCACAAACTTCAGTTTTAAGAACGATGGCAGCCATTTGCCCAAAAAAGCAAAAATATCCGCACCTTCAGCACCCTCCAGGAGCCCCACCAACCTCACATTGTTTCTTCTGCCTCTGTTGTTTAGATCCTCCAGCTGCCGATCCAGATTATCAATCTGTTTGTAGGCCTTCTGCAGGTGGGAGAGCTGATCTCCATGTGTTGCCAACAGGGCGTCAGATTTATCCATTCGCACAGACAAACCTTGATATAGCGTTCTCATCTTGTGTATCTCAGCTTGTACCTTCACGAGTGTATCGCCATTTGCAACCACTAACTCCTTGACAGCTCGGATTTCCCCCAGGAGCTCTTTCATTGAATCCTCTGCCTCTCTCGATTGAACTGGCTTATGTGGCGATAGGGGGTCTGATATGGCCCTCTTGGAACCGGAGTTAGGCACTATACCGAAGTCTAGTTTTAAAGGCTTGCCACTAGCCATGATCAGGCCACGTCCAAAAGTAAGATTCAGAGGGAGAACAATATGCGATCTTGCAGGATTCGTGTCGGAGGGTGCTGGAGCGTAGCTCTTAAGCCGCCATCTTGTTCCGCGTCGGCCCCGCCTCACTGAATCTGCACTTTCTATGAGATTTTCTACACTTAGACTACAGCTTTCTACTTCACACACCAATTATATTATAATGTAAGGTTACTTTTGAGACTAGTTTCAACGTTCTACCTCAAAGTCAGATTTTTGGCCTTTCATAGTGTGAACATTCTATGAGATTTCCTACACTTTGGGTGTGTGAAGTAGAAACTTGCACACTATGTGTGATAGGCGATGGCCTAGTATGTAGCAGAGCTAGGTCTGAAGCCCTTTTTTCCTGCTTTAAAATGTTATTGCTGATTTTGGAAAATTACAGAATGCTGTTAGCTGTTAGAAAGACATACTGTTCTATTCTGGTTTGATAACATGTTCTGCTCTCCTGGAGATAAGAGAATTAAAACTTTCTTGTTTATTGTTTAGGTAAGCCAGATGTCTGCTTTAGTAGGAATGTCCTCCACTGTATCTTTGCTAGATGTGCACTGACCTCGTAATTAGGATGAAAATATAGCAGAGAAGCTGAACAATGTAAGAATATTTTGTCTAGCATTATGAAGATTGTTTAGTATTTTGTTTGGCCTTGCTTTGTTTTGCTTTTGTTAAGAATGCTTCTGATATGCCTTCCACTATCTTTGTGGCTAACTGACCTTGCAAGAATAGCGAAATATACTGTATACTGTAGTAGAAGTATTATGTTTAGTGTTATGTCTAGTTGCTGACCCGTGGCTAGTAAGACCCAAGCAGGGGGAGCGAGTCCTGGGCCCGGTCAGAGATGTCTATTGGATGAGAGTAAGTGGGCCACTGTGGCCAATGAGGAGTTTTGCCTGTATTAGTTTATATACTTTTCTTCTCCAGTCTGTCATTTTTCTGAGCTCTGTGCTCAGACCATTTTGAATGCTACTGCAATGTGAGCCTGTGCACATTAAACCGGCTTGAATCTTTGCCTGACTCCGGGTATTATTTATTGCATTCTTATCAGCTGCTACATATTTCTGGTGCGTAGGCCGGGAATGTGTGAGTGGGGGATGGTATGCAAGTGAATATGCCCCGACATCTCGCCTCACAGGTTTGGTCCGGCTAGAGCCGAGCCTGACTGATCGCAGGAGGGTCTCTGGCGCCCCTGGTCCTTTTGTATCGGAGGGGACTCCTCCTTGCCTCTGCAGGTTGCTGTTTCTGGCCGGCCAACACCTCGAACCCGAGGGGAGTCCAGGATTCAACCCAAGGAGGGATTGGTTGCGCAGCGCATTAGCTACCGGATCCGGTGAGTATTGATTTTTCTGGTTCTTAGTCAGATAGCTCTGGGAAAGTCTCGAGACATCTCTGGTACAGTAACAGGTAAAGGAAGTCTGATCAACTTCCACGGGCGATCCTAGTACCCCTGCAAGTAGTGCGCGGGGCGAACCCATCAGCCCTTTCGGTTTTGGTAATTCTGGTTTGTCAGTCAGCCCGGGAATTCGGAATTTGGAAAATGCTAGCATGTTTGTCTGTGTGAAGAATGCTTGTGAAAAGGAGGAAGCGTTGGGAGTTTGTCTTTGTTATCTGTTGAAACCACGAGTTTCCCTTCTAGTATAAGGGTAGGATTATATTCCGTTGGGTAATTTGTGACACTTTACCTCATATGAAATAGTAAAAGTATAGTTAAGAAGAGTCACTGTAAAAGCAAGAAGCTGTCTCTCTCATTCAGCTGCAGCACAAGAGGCGTGTTTGTGCAGAGGAATGTTTTAACCCTATGAAGGCATGTTTTCAACGTTCTGCTGCTGGGCTAATGGGTGCTTATTTTAGGGAATTATACCTGTTTATTTATTTTATTTTATTTAACAAGCATTTGTATCCCGCTCCTTCCAGCGAACAGAAGCGGGTAAGATTACTGTTGTGAAGCTGCCGAATCAAGGCAGGTACAAATTTTGTTTACATATAGATTGACAGAAAAGCACATCATACAGAGTTAACACTTCTTAGCTATGGGGGAGTTCATTTACATATATACATACATACATATATACAGGATAAGTTTCTTGGTCATGGTGGACAGGGGGCTGCCCCATCTGTGGGTTTAGTTCAGGTTGAAATGAGTTTGGAAAATGTGCGTCTTGAGTTTCTTTCTGAAGTCTAGAAGGTCCTTGCTAGCTCGTAGTTCTGGTGGGAGTTGGTTCCATAGTGTTTGCGCCACATATGAGAAAGCCCTGTGGCTGGTGTTAGCTTTGGCAGATCTTATATCTGTTGGAGTGTGGAGGATGTTGGAGTTGTGGGTTCTTCTGTTTCGGATGGGAGGTTGCAATCTGACTAGGTTGTTGAGGAAGGAAGGTGCTATGTTGTGGATGAGTTTGAAAGTAGTTGTTAGTATTTTGTATTTTGTGCGAGCTGCTATGGGTAGCCAGTGTAATTGAATTAGTACTGGTGTGATGTGGTCACGTAGATTTTTCTTCATTATGACCCTGGCAGCTACATTTTGTGCCATTTGTAATATGTTTAGGGTTTTTTTAGGTGTTTTTATTCAATATTTTGTAATAGTGATGTGTCTTCTGCTATGGTCATGTATTATATATCATTTAATAAGAATGTTTAGTCAGGATTGTGGATCTCGATAGTATTGTACTTAGCCTAGAAAGGGTTACATTCCTACTCGAATTCCTGTGCAGATTAAGTGAGCAGAAATCATGTAGGGCTCAGGTTTCAATAGGAAAGGATGCTTGTATTTTCCCTTTGCCCTACGAAGCTGAGGTTACGAACACTGACAGGCCTCTGCAGATCGCAACTTGAAAGTGCTTTGAATCCTGAGTGAATGGAAAATGTATCCAGAATGAATGTCTTTGTGAATCTCTGCTTCCTAAAAACTGTAAAATTGAAAGTAATTTCTTTTGTAAAGCCAAGCTGATTACGGCTGGCAGTTAGTTTTTTGCCAAGTAATTTTATTCCAGTTATACGTAACAGCTATGTAGTCGTCATGTTATGAACTATAGTTCTTTCTGTTAGGATTTGTTATTATAACATGTTACAGAAGTGTAGTTTTCTATTGTAAGGACTCTATCTAGATTGTTCCTCTGTCTGTTGACAAGCACATGTGGGGGCTACAGTCCACCGCTGACACTGCAGGCAGGGATTCATTTTACCAGTTCAGAGTCACCCACAGTCAGCGCCCGAGAACATGAAGTGGAATCCAAATAGTGCAGGCAGCCCTCACTATATGCCCCATGAAATCCAGCAGCCCAGGAGAATTTGCGCATGGTAAATGCAGTTTTTGTCAAGTCAGTCCCAGGGAGATATAAAACAGAACTTGCAGAAACGGGATGGATTTGCGGGCATGAATACAGCACGATTAAGTTGTTTAGAATGTCTGTGAATTGTGGAGATAATGTGACAGAGAAAGTGAATGTAAGATGGCGAAGAGAGCAGTTCTTCTTGCTTATACTTTAAGTTTTCCTAATCGAAGGAGCTAGATTGATAGTGCTGACTGTTCCCCGAGAAGAAGAGTAGCGGTTCTATAGTGCATATCCAATCAGGCCAGCAAGTTCCTGTATACTTACCAGCATTGCAGCCCCACCTGGAGTATGGGCAGAGAATAATCCACCTGGCCTAGCAAAGCATATAGCTCCTGTACTTGTTACCCTTAAGCCAGGAGCAGAACCAGTGCATGTGCGTCAGTATCCCCTCCCGAGACCAGCAATTGAAGGCATTCACCGCCATTTGAAGAAATTATTGCAGTATGGACTTCTCAGAGACTGCCAATCACCCTGGAACACCCTTCTCCCAATCACGAAGCCTGGGACAGGTGACTACCACCCAGTGCAGGATTTACGTCGAGTGAACAGTGCAGTTGAAACCATACACCCAGTAGTACCAAATACTTACACCCTCCTAGGACTGATTCCAGCAGAAGCCACTCACTTTACTGTTTTGGACTTAAAAGATGCCTTTTTTTCTGTATACGCCTGAGAGAGGCCAATCAGTTTTTGTTTGCATTTGAATGGGAAAACCCTACCACAGGACGGCGAGGGCAACTTACTTGGACTCGATTACCACAAGGATTTAAGAACTCACCCACTATCTTCAGTGCAGCCCTCAGTCAAGATTTGTCAAGCTACTCTGTGATTCCGGGAAAAAGAATTTTGCTTCAATATGTAGATGATTTGCTCATAGCCACCAATAACAAATCTGATTGTATACAAGCTACAAGTGACCTCTTGCACTATTTGAATGAAGCTGGATACAAGGTTTCCAGAGCCAAGGCGGAGCTGTGCCAGACAGAAGTGAAATACTTAGGGTTCCATCTGTCCAAAGGAACCCGGAAATTAGGACTTGAGCGAAAAGAAGCAGTATGCCGCATCCCAACCCCCACTACTAGGAAACAGGTGCGAGCTTTCTTGGGAGCTGCAGGCTACTGCCGAATATGGATACCAAATTTTGCGCTCATGGCGAGACCCTTGTACCAAGTGACACAGGGAATGGAACGATCTCCCCTGGAATGGGGCTCAGAACAAGATAAAGTATTCGAATCACTGAAAACAGCATTGATGTCATCCCCAGCCTTGGGCCTAACGGATGTGCAGAAACCATTTCATCTGTATGTCCATGAATCAAATGGAAATGCATTAGGAGTCTTGACCCAGCCTCTTGGGTCTTGACAGCGACCTGTGGCCTACCTGTCGAAACAATTGGATCCTGTTGCCAAAGGCTGGCCACCTTGCCTGAGAGCTGTAGCAGCCACAGCCCTCTTACTGAGCGAAGCTGACAAGCTCACCTTAGAGGGTGGTACAGTAACTTGAAGGTTTTGTCCTGTTTTAACCCTGCTGGAGCACAAAGGAAGCCATTGGCTCACCAACGCTCGAATGTTAAAATATCAAAGTATGCTATGTGAGAATCCTAACTTGCAATTAAGTGTCAGCCAAACTCTAAACCCAGCCACCCTATTGCCCGTCGGTCCAGGCCCTCCTGACCATGATTGCTTGGAAGTAATGGACATTGTGTACTCAAGTTGTCCAAACTGCCCAGAGGTTTACCTGCAGTGGCCCCAGTTTCTTCCTATAGCCCTTCATAGGATATACTTAGCCCCTGCTAAGTCTTTAGGAGTTTCCCCTTTTGAGATTCTGTAGCCTATTGTATAGAGAGTAAAAGGAGATGTGTGACAGATAGGATCTGAAATTACTAGATAAGCACTATTGGTTTTAAGTTCTGTTTTGCAGGGTCTTCATGCGTGAGTACGAGACCAGCCTATCCAAGCCCCTGCATCCTTTCAAGCCTGGAGCCTCGGTGTGGGTGACAGAGTGGAAGAAGACACCGCTGGCGCCCCTTTGGAAAGGGCCATATATCGTTTTGCTATCAATCCCAACAGTAGTGAAAGTGGCAGAGATCGACTCCTGGAATCACCACAGTCGTGTGAAACCAGCCACAGTTCCTGAGAGTTGCCCCTGGACCTGGCTCGCTAATCCTGCATCACCGTTGCGACTCACACTGCGAGGAAAAGATCCGTCATCGTATGAACTTTACCAACCTGCTCCTGGACGTCAAGGGAACAGATGTCCTCCAGTTTTGCATTCCAGCAGCCGCTTCTGAACTTGGTCGTGGACTTCCATAAATGATCCTGAGACTCCATTGCGCCTCACCCTACGACAACAGCCACGGACCTAAGACTTATTGGTCCCTCGGAAACTGCACTATTTCAAGACTTTTGTTTATCCAAAGGTAAGCCTCGCATCTGGAGAAAGCTGAAATCATTAGAAGTAGACTGTGTTGTGTTAAGAAATTGAGTCTTCTACGAGACTGTGTTCAAATGCTCTGAAAAAAGAAGAAAAAACTGTTTTGATCTCCTACACCGTGAACTGCTCTAAGGAGGCAATAATAGCCTGAGAGACTGTACTATGATATTTTAAGAACCTGAGACATCCTGGAGGACAGTGATACTTTGGAATCTACAGCCCTACTCCTGCCACAAAGCTGGTAGGTCTACGTACGGCAGAAGCTTGAGGACCTACAATCAACGCTACGTCTGCTACATGTTGTGGATGCTGACAGTTCCACCAATTTTCCAGAGACTATGCCCATTATGAATTCTTATTATTGCTTCGTTCTGGCGGCAGCCTTGGGGTGCTTTGAATTGACTCTTGCCCTACTTCCCTGTGCAGCCTGCAAACCTAGTATTTGCACAACTGGGAATACCCGGACTTGTCTCAACCCTCGCCAGAATCTTTCCTCTCCTGTTATGGGAACTGCGATGGAACAATGAGAATGGGCCTATTGCTATGATGAACAGTATATATGTCATTTGTTCCTCCTATGTCTCCTGCCCCTCCGCTTATACACTAGGCATGCTATATGATTTGACAAAGATACTTGTATCAAATGTATTATTGATTGTGGCTGTTTGATTATGTATCCCATGTTTCCTCCCCTTATGCTTACGTATATTAAACTTAACGTAAGGCAGCTACACGAATCCTAGCAACGTAGGGCTTCTACCCTATACCACAATATGATCCCTCCGCCCTAGTATGGCATACTATATGTGTGATTTGATTCTCACCCTTTCTCACTTGCAGGTGAGAATAATCAAAAGGAGGGAATGAGATAGGCGATGGCCTAGTATGTAGCAGAGCTAGGTCTGAAGCCCTTTTTTCCTGCTTTAAAATGTTATTGCTGATTTTGGAAAATTACAGAATGCTGTTAGCTGTTAGAAAGACATACTGTTCTATTCTGGTTTGATAACATGTTCTGCTCTCCTGGAGATAAGAGAATTAAAACTTTCTTGTTTATTGTTTAGGTAAGCCAGATGTCTGCTTTAGTAGGAATGTCCTCCACTGTATCTTTGCTAGATGTGCACTGACCTCGTAATTAGGATGAAAATATAGCAGAGAAGCTGAACAATGTAAGAATATTTTGTCTAGCATTATGAAGATTGTTTAGTATTTTGTTTGGCCTTGCTTTGTTTTGCTTTTGTTAAGAATGCTTCTGATATGCCTTCCACTATCTTTGTGGCTAACTGACCTTGCAAGAATAGCGAAATATACTGTATACTGTAGTAGAAGTATTATGTTTAGTGTTATGTCTAATTGCTGACCCGTGGCTAGTAAGACCCAAGCAGGGGGAGCAAGTCCTGGGCCCGGTCAGAGATGTCTATTGGATGAGAGTAAGTGGGCCACTGTGGCCAATGAGGAGTTTTGCCTGTATTAGACTGGAGAAGAAAAGTATATAAACTGTCATTTTTCTGAGCTCTGTGCTCAAGACCATTTTGAATACTACTGCAATCTGAGCCTGTGCACATTAAACCAGCTTGAATCTTTGCCTGACTCCGGGTATTATTTATTGCATTCTTATCAGCTACTACAATGAAAGGCCAAAAATCTAAGTTTCTACTTCACACACCCAAAGTGTAGGAAATCTCATAGAATGTTCACACTATGAAAGGCCAAAAATCTGACTTTGAGGTAGAACGTTGAAACTAGTCTCAGGAGTGGAGGAGTGGCCTAGTGGTTGGGGGCAAGGTACTTCAGGCCGGAAGGTCAGGAGTTCAAATCCCACTACAGGACAGCAAACTTGGGCCAGAAGGACTGGGGTTTCTAGTCCCACAGGTGCTCCTTGTGGTCTTGGGCAAGCCCCTTAACCCTCCATTGCCCATGTTCCCTGTAAGTATTAGTGTATGTGTCTCATATCCCCTCGTGTTAAATGTATCCCCCAATTGTGTTGTGACCACTTTGATTGAAGGATAAGGTGGTATACAAAACTGTCTAAATAAATAAAAGTAACCTTACATTATAATAGAATTAGACTACAGCTTTCTACTTCACACACCAATTATAAGTGTAGGAAATCTCATAGAAAATGCAGATTCCGAAAGCCAAAAATCTGACTTTGCAAGTTTCTACTTCACACACCCATTATGTTATATGGTAAGGTTACTTTTGAGACTAGTTTCAACATTCTACTTCAAAGTCAGATTTTTGGCTTTCCTGAATACGCACTTTCTATGAGATTTGCTACACATAGAATTAGACTAGAGGTTTCTACTTCACACAACCATTATGTTATATGGTAAGGTTACTTTTGAGACTACTTTCAACGCTCTACCTTAAAGTCAGAAAATGCAGATTCCGAAAGCCAAAATCTATGAGATTTCCTACACTTATAATTAGACTAGAGGTTTCTACTTCACATACCCATTATGTTATATGGTAAGGTTACTTTTGAGACTACTTTCAACGTTCTACCTCGAAGTCAGATTTTTGGTCTTTCAGAGTATGAACAAAAATGCAATGTGTACCTTCGAGTCAGTCCTGACTCCTGGCGACCCAGAAGCTTCTGGGTTTTCTTGGCAGTGTCACTGGAAGTAGATTGCCAGGCCTTTCTTCCGAGGCAATGGAGGGTTAAGTGACTTGCCCAAGGCCACAAGGAGTGCTAGTAGGACTTGAACCCTGGTTGCTTGGTTACCAAGCCAGTGTTCTAACCACTAGGCTACTCCTCCACTCCAACATTCTATGAGATTTCCTACATTTAGAGTTAGACTACAAGTTTCTACTTCACACACCCATTCTGTTATATGGTAAGGTTACTTTTGAGACAAGTTTCAACGTTCTACCTCAAAGTCAGATTTTTGGCTTTTCTGAATCTGCACTTTCTTTGAGATTTCCTACACTTAGAATTAGACTAGAGGTATCTACTTCACACACCCATTATGTTATAAGGTAAGGTTACTTTTGAGACTACGTTCAACGTGTCATGAAGAAGACCCTTCTGAGCCTATGGAGATAGGGCAAGATGAGGATTTGCTTTCAGAAACTGACAGGCAGTCTAAGCACATGGCTCAGTGTTTGCAAAGAAGAAGTAAACAAAGAGTCACAAGCTGGAGAGACACGCCCCTGCAGTGACGTATTCCCTAGCTCAGGAGGTAATGAGGTTCACCTGTTTCAGGGCAGGGCACAGCTAAGCCTTGAGTGTTACAATGATAAAAACTGGTCATTAGCTTGGACCAAGCAGAATGAGAGCCAGAGGGGGAACTGGAAGCAGAGCCAGAAGCAAAGTGAGAACGAGAGGCAGAGCCAGAGGGGGAACTGGAGTCAGAACCAGGACAAAAAAGGAAGCCAGCAAAGGAGCACGCTGACTAGAAGGAGTCAAAGAGGAGTGAGAAACAAGGGAGGCCAGAAGGAAGCAACCCAGGACAGGGGTTGTCTGGTAAAGGCAGGAGAGAGAAGAATCTTCCTGAGAGGCAGGCTTGGCAAAGCTCACACACTCCGAGGAGAGACACAGGCTGGTTGGAGAATACTGGTATGTCGGAGGGGAAAGTTAATAGGCTGAGAGGCAAGCAAACACCAGCTGTGTTTGAGAACCAGTCTAACCCTGCAGAGTGGAGTTCCTTCCCTTTCAAAGCCAAAAGGTAGGCTTAATAATTCATATAAGTTTGAACCTAGCTATAAAGCAGTTCCCTATAGTTACCAGAAAGTAACAAACTCCCTGGACAAAAACTACAGCATATATGGTAGTTTACAACCCTGCTCAGGAGAGGGTTTCTCTGACCTCACGTGGTTTCTCTCTGTAACAGTTTGTTTCAAAGATCAGGATAGCAGTTTACTGACACACCCTGCTATTCCTGATACTGAAGAAATGCAGATAGACTCTGACCATAATGAAATAGTGGAAGATCAGATGGACTGTACATTATCTTTGGCTGACCATGTGAATTCCCTATGCTGAACAGTGTCTGTGAGAGACGGTAAAAAGCAGCAGAAGGGAACATTTTCTTTGCTAATTGAAGCTGTTGTGGTTTTGTTTTGTATTAAGCACACTGCACGTTTAAAGCCTGAAGCTGACAAGGCTAACTTACCTGAGTTCATGTATCATTTCCTCAAGCCAATTGTATGGCATGTTTTGTCCTGAGTTATTCACTTGCATTTAATCCGCTGGGAAGGGGAAAATAAATTCTTGTCATTGCCTGAAACCACTCGACTGCAACTCATCTGTGCTCAAGGAGTAAAGGGACTTACTTTCCCAGAAGGCCTTGCAGGGTTAAAGAAAGCCCACGCTCTCTGAGGCAGGAACATCACAGGCAGACCAAGACTCAGCGCCCTAGGCGCTGGGCTGGCCACCGTGAGGGTGACAAACGTTCTATCTCAAAGTCAGATTTTTGGCTTTTCTGAATCTGCACTTTCTATGAGATTTCCTAAACTGAGAATTAGACTAGAGGTTTCTACTTCACACACCCATTATGTTATAAGGTAAGGTTACTTTTGGGACTAGTTTCAACGTTCTACCTCAAAGTCAGATTTCTGGCTTTTCTGAAGCTGCACTTTCTATGAGATTTGCTACACATAGAATTAGACTAGCGGTTTCTACTTCACATAACCATTATGTTATATGGTAAGGTTACTTTTGAGACTACTTTCAACGCTCTACCTTAAAGTCAGATTTTGGCTTTTGGAATCTGCATTTTCTATGAGATTTCCTACACTTATAATTAGACTAGAGGTTTCTACTTCACATACCCATTATGTTATATGGTTGTAGGAAATCTCATAGAATGTTCATACTCTGAAAGACCAAAAATCTGACTTTTGAGACTACTTTCAACGTTCTACCTCAATTAGAATAAGACTACAAGTTTCTACTTCACACACCCATTCTGTTATATGGTAAGGTTACTTTTGAGACTACTTTCACCGTTCTATCTCAAAGTCAGATTTTTGGCCTTTCAGAGTGTGAACATTCTATGAGATTTCCTACATTTAGAATAAGACTAGCGGTTTCTACTTCACACAACCATTATGTTAGGTACATTTGACCTAGATTGGCCACTGTTGGAAACAAGATATGCCATACTGGATCAGACCAAGGTCCATCAAGCCCAGTATTCTATGTTCTTATGTTATACGGTAAGGTTACTTTTGAGACAAGTTTCAACGTTCTACCTCAAAGTCAGATTTTTGGCTTTTCTGAAACTGCACTTTCTATGAGATTTCCTACAGTTAGAATTAGACTAGAGGTTTCTACTTCACACACCCATTATGTTATATGCACTGTTCCCTCTAAGCTGTGCGCGTGTGTGCGCGCACACACCTTGCCGAGCGAGCGCACATACTTTACAACAGAGCACACAAAAATTACGGCTCTGATTCTGATAGAAAACAACACAGACCACCAGTGAGTGGTGAGCTGCTAGAGCTGAGAGGTGGACCCGAACAGAATTGGACTTAAGTCCCTGATTTGATAAGTGTAGTAAGTACTGAAGCACTACTGGCACAGTACAGGAGAAAGGTTCCTCTGTACGTAGCTGACACCACACAGAAAACCTTTTCCATTTGAGGGCATAGGTTTTCCTAGTGGACCGTTTCCTAAAGGCTAGGACAACCTCCTCAACTTCCTGAGGTAGGCCCCAGGGAGCCAAGACTACCCTTGCAGCCTCCAGGCCATCAAATTGAGAGCGTTGAGATTGGGGTGCAAAAGGGAACCCTGCTCCTGTGAGAGAAGGTCGGGTTGCAACCCCAGAGGCAGTGGGGGATCCACCGCCAGTTGAAGCAGAAGAGGAAACCAAGGCTGTCTCGGCCACCGGGGAGCCACCAGCAGGACCGAGGCCTTGTCCTGAAGAATTTTGAAGAGAGTTCGGGCCACCAAGGGCATGGGAGGAAACGCATACAGGAGGCCCTGAGACCATGGAATCAGAAAAGCATCTGCTGCTATTCTCAGAGGATGCGGTTGCCTGGAGCAGAACTTCGGCAGTTGCTTGTTCATTGGGCTGGCGAAGAGATCTACCAAAGGGAGACCCCATTTTAGGGAGATTTTCTGAACTACTGAAGGATGCAGCTGCCACTCGTGGGGCTGCAGAATCCTGCTTAATCTGTCGGCCAGGCAGTTGTCCTGGCCTTGAGGAGCATGTTGTGCTTGAGGGCAAATGAACACAGGTCCTGAGCCTCCCGACAAAGGATTCTGGACCCAGTCCCGCCCTGTTTGTTCACATAAAACATGGCTACCTGGTTGTCTGTCTGAACCAGGACAGATTGATGAGCCAGGGTAGGAGAGAAAGCTTTGAGTGGTAATCGAATAGCTCTGAGTTTGAGGAGATTGATCTGCTGTGCAGCTTCCCAAGGAGACCACAGGCCCTGGGTGCACTTGCCAAGACAATGAGCTCCCCAGCCCTGTAGGGAGGTGTCTGTGGTCAGTACCACCGTGTACCCAGGAATCTGAAAAGGCACCCCCTTTAGTAGATTGGGTGGGTGCAGCCACCAGTGGAGGGAGATCAGAAATTGTCTGGACACCCTTATCCTGTCTTTGAGGCTGCCTGTGACCACTGAGTCCGAAGGCACCACTTTGCAGGCCTCATATGGGGCCTGGCATTGGGGGTCACATGCACTGTCGAAGCCATGTGGCCAAGCAGCCTTAGGCAGAGTCTGGCGGAGACCAGTGACCTGCTGAGAAACTGGTTTGCTAAGTTTATCAGTCTTTGCTCTCCTCCCAGAACTTGGAGTTCATAGGAGCAAGGCTGGACTCCCTGCTAGCAAAGGCTTTCTTGCCAGCAGACAGAGCCCAAAGTGGACTTTGCGAAGTTTATTACAAACCCCAGGCTTTGAAAAGCAATAGTTCTGAGGGTGGCTTGTCTGGCCTCCTGGCATGTCTGACCCCTGATGAGCCAGTCGTCCAGATAGGGGAAGACAAAGATTCCCTGATTTCTCAGGTAGGCCGCTACCACTGCCAGGCATTTGGTAAAGACCCTGGGAGTGGAGGTGAGGCCAAAAGGCAGTACTCTGTACTGATAATGGTTTCCTCCCACAATGAACCTGAGGTACTTTCTGTGGTCTGGATGAATGAGGATGTGGGTATACACATCCTTCAGATCTAAGGAGCATAGCCAATCTCCCTGCTGGAGGTAGGGCAGAAGTGTTCCAAGAGTAAGCATCTTGAACTTTTCTTTCTCTAGAAACTTGTTGAGGTTCCTGAGGTCCAGAATGGGTCGGAGGCCACCGGTTCTTTTGGGCACCAGGAAATACCTGGAGTAGAATCCGTGACCTTGCAAGTGGGGAGACACAGGCTCCACTGCCCTGTCCACCAACAGACCTTGAAGCTCTTGAAGGAGAAGATCTGTGTGCAGGGGAGGCCTTGGAGATTCCCCTGGGAAATATGGAGGAGGCAGTTGGTGAAAATGCAGTGCATAGCCCCTCTGGACTATGTCCAACACCCAACTGTCCCCGGTGATGAGGGGCCACTGTGCAGGGTTGGGATAGCAGGGATGGAGAGGCTATGCTCAAGGAGTCAAAAACCCCCACCCTGCTGAGTGGGAGCAGGGGCCGGAGGCTTGGGAGTCCTCTGCCTACGGGGCCCATTACCCTGCCCCTTGGCTTGCTGACCCTGGGGTGCAGCTTGGGTAGCCTGATATTGAGGGTACTGTTTGTAGGCAGTGCCCTTCCTCGGGTAAAAGGGCTTTTTACCCGGGCCCTTCTTTTTATGAGAAGGGGCAGAGGTCTTCCTAGACAGCCTTGTCCGTGTGAGGTGCTCGGTCTCCAGCTGCGCGGCCTTCTCGGTCATGGGCTTGCCAAAAAGGTTTTCACCTCGGCAAGGGACATCAACCAACTTGTCCTGAACCCATGGCTCGAGGTCCACTGACTGCAGCCATGTCTGGCGTTGAGCCGCGATGCTGGCTGCCGCAACTCGGGCCAAAGCCTCGAAGCCATCGTAGGCGGCGCGGGACATGAACTTCGAGCAGTCCCGAATCCCCGAGGACAAGGACTTGAATCTCTGCAAGGGTTCCCCGGAGAGTCCAGCAGACAACCCGGCCAACTCCTTGGCCAAGTCCTGCAAGTACATGCCCATGTACAGCTGGTAAGACTGGACACGACAAGCAAGCATCGAGCCCTGAAAGCACTTTCTACCGACGCCATCGAGGTTCCGGGCCTCCCTGCTGGGGGGCACCGCGGAGTGCATCTTCTGGCTCTTCAGACAATACATGGCCGATTCCACAACCATGGAATGGTGTGGTAGCTGTGCCTTTTGAAAGCCAGGGCTCTTCCTGAGTCGATAGATCGAGTCGACTCGTTTGCTTAGAACCAGCGCCGAGGCCGGTGCCTCCCACATTCTAAAGAGGAGCCGTTCCAGCATCAGAGGAACCGGGACAGTAAAGGCCTCCTTCGGAGGAGAGTCATACTGCAGGGCCTCGAGCTCTTCAGCTCGAGGATCTTCCTCAGGGTCCGTCGGGATAGCCAAGGCAGTGGCCATATCCCGGACGAACTCCGAGAACCGAGTATCCTCCGGAGGGGATCTACTCCGGGGCTCAGACTGCGGTGAGTCCGACGGGACGCACCGAGTCTTGAACGTATCGGGGGACTCCTCATCCTCCGTCTCCCAGGCGGACTCGTCCGACGAGGAGTCAGGGTCCGACCCCGCGGGGCCCTGGAGCACCCGCCCTGACGCCGGAGGCACCGGCGTCGACGCCCTCGGTCCCGAGCGGGAGGTCGAGGGAGACCGCGACCGAGGTCGACTTCGAGCCATGATGGAGTCGAGTATCGGCTCGGTATCCGGGGTCGACTTCAGTGCCCGCTGCTGCTCCATGAAGGCAGACAATCTGCTCTCCAAGGCTGTCATCCTGAGACTCAGCTCGGGAGACGCAGCAGCCGACTCGGGCCCCGGTGGTGCCGGGCCCGACGTCGGCTCTCTGGGAGGAGAGTCCTCGAGGACTACGGGGCTTACGTGTCCAGCAGACTCCGGCTCCACACGAGGAATTTTGGCAGGCTTCTCTTGTTCCATGGGCCCGTGGCGACGGTTGGGGGTCTTAGACCTGGCCCTCGAGGAGCCAGGGACCTCCTCCGATGACGCCCTCGCGAGCCGCTTCTTCCTCTTGCGTTCCCGGTCTGAGGAGCTCCGACGGCGCTCGGGATCCGAATCCCGAGATGTCGAGGCCTCGGACTCAGCCTCCGGCCGGGCCCAGACCTTGTCTGAGAAAAGCCTTTCTTTCTGCTGCTGGCGACTTCGGAGTGCCTTGGAAGACATCTTCCCACATGGTCCACACGACTTCGGTGCCTCGGTCCTGATCACGACCCTAAGGCAGCAGTCGTGAGGGTTGGTAAGACACATTAATTTCTTACACTGATCACACTTCTTGAAACCACTGGAAGCCATCGGGGAAAAAAGAGTCCCCGCGAGGTCAAAGGACCGGCCTTCCAGGGAAAAAACAAAAAAGGGCGCGAACGTCAGCCACAAAGAGCAAAAAACGAAAAAGGAGAATCGGGCTCGATACCGGTGTACCGAACCTGGCGGGAGGGGAACCGGCGTCGAACTGGGAGAAAGAACAGCGAGGATCGCCGAAGTAAAATCAACTTTTATCCGGGATGACAGGACACACATCTGGTGGGCTTCTCGGAAAAAAAGAGAATGAGGTAAGATGGCACCTTTCGGCGGGAAGGGAACTGCGCATGCATGCCTGCATTCCCAAAGGCTTTCATAGAAAGCTGGGGAAATGCTCCGCTGGGGCTTCATCAGCGCCGATGACACCCATATGTGAGGACTGACTTCCTGCTTGGTCCTGGAGAAAGCTGTTTTTCCAGCAGTATTCTCTCTCTAAAGTGCCGTCGCCTGCAGATGTCAGTACCATTCATCCTGCTCTTGCAGATCTTCCTTCTACCCTGTGGGCAGTGGCAGAATCGAATATCGGATCCCTTTCCATTCTGCCTGTGAAGATTACTGTGAAACCTGGAGCTCAGCTTCCCAGACTCAAGCAGTATCTGCTACCAGCAGCTGCCATCGATGGAATTCATCCTGTGACTGAAGATCTTCAGAAAAACGGTGTCATCTATTCTACAACGTCACCATGTAATACTCCATTTCTTCCTGTGCTAAAGGCTGACGGTAAGACTTAAAAATTGATTTTCTTTGCTAATTCTCACTGAAAAGTAAGCAGAACTCAAATCAACAACAGAAAACCAGATGATATGTGGATTAGGTACTAAGGGCAAAATTTGCAAAACCACATTATTTACTGCTCGCAGGTCTTGCACAAATTTATATTTGCTTTCCATTTTGACAATAAACAATATATTTGGACCACTTTGTGTCAAGGATACACTGATAGGGCCTGCGCAAAATACGTAGGACTAAGAACTGCACTGCTTGATGTAAGGCTCGACTATTCCTCTTTAGTTCAGTATATTGATTTGCTTTTATGTTCACCAAGTTATGAGACTTGTCAGATTCCTTGTCTCTATTAGCTCATATTGCTGATTTAGTATTGAAAGTCAATTTGTCAAAACTGCAATTTGTATCTCAAAATGTTACTTTCCTGGGTGTTGTCCTAACACCATCTGGTCATGCAATTACCTCTGCTAGATTAAATCCTATTCTTTCATTGTCTTTCCCAGCAATACCAGTATTACTGCGCAGGTTCCTGGGTCTGTTAATCTTTTGTAAACAATGGCTAGCAAATTTCTCAGATTGAATGGCAGAGAATACTTTGGCAAACTGTATGTGGCTATTTCTGATTCCTCTGCTACTTGTGTGCTTTTACAAGCCTTCCCGACTGGTCGCAAGCCAGTAGGCTATTTCTCAAAGCAATTTGATTCAGTGACTCTGGGACTCCCACCATGTCGACGTAGTTTGGTATCAGTGGCTTTTGCAATTGAAATTACTGATTTTCTAGTTTTCTCAGCCTTATGTTACAGTATTTACTATATCAATATGAAACCCTTCAACACTTCTAGCTCCATTGATAGATCTTGTGGAGGATGATGGGTCTCATGATTGTTTTCAAACTATTTTGACATCTTCTCGAGCTAGGCCTGATCTTTCCCCTATACCTTTACCAGCTCCGGATGTAACTTTGTTTGTGGAGGGTTCTGCTTTCAGAGATGAAAAGGGCAAACTTTGTGTAGGCTATGTGGTCACAACATTTAATGTAGTATTGGAATCAGCTTCTTTGCCATTTACTAGTGCACAGTTAGCAGAAGTGTTTGCACTTACACGTGCACTTGAACTTGAACTTTCCAGGTATCTTCTAGTGAACATCTACACAGATAGCTCCTATGCAATAGGCATCACACCAGCAGCTCTTACCACCACCGAGCTCCCCGATTGCGGGTAGAGCAGGGGAGCGGGAATGAAGGCTCCTTCTCCATTCCAGCACTCAAGCCCAATCGGAGGCGAATGCAGGACTTTAAATTTGGGAATTCCAGTGGGCGCACATCACACCACCAGCTCCTACCACCACCGAGCACCCCGATCGCAGGTAGAGCAGGGGAGCGGGAAAGAAGGCTCCTCCCCCACTCCAGCCCAATCTGAGGCAAATGCAGGACTTTAAATTTGGGAGCTCCAGCAGGCGTGCCCGCGCCTGGCAGGCCCGCGCCTAAGGGCCTCGCCAGAGGGCCCTTTGGCATGGCCCTTAGGTGCAGGCCTGAAGTGTAGTACCGGGGAGACAGATGCTCCATGATAATTGTGAGTGTTATGGGAAACACAGTACAAACTTTACATGTTATGTTCTCCCAGTCTCCATTTGTTGATGTAAGTATAAAGTAATGTATGTTTCCCTTACTTTTGTATAACCCTTGTATGGTATTGTGACCGCTTTGATTGAAGGAAAAAGCGGGATACAAAACTTGTTAAATAAATAAATACATTTTATGGGACTTTGGGAACATTTGGGCACAACAAGGGTTTTTGACTTCTGCTAATAAACCAATTAAGCATGCTGAACACATTCACCGTTTACTCCAGGCTGTACTATTGCTGGCACAAGTTGCAGTTTTAAAATGTAAAGGACATTCCTCTGCTGGAGATTTCATGTCACAGGGCAACCATTTTGCAGACTAAGAAGCACGGCAAGCTGCCCTCTGAGCATCAGTGTCGCCAACACTGTTGTACTTAACACCATCTAACATGACTTTGTTTTCCCTTTCATCTCTCTTACAGCACTATCAAGATACTTCCTTTGAAACTCAGACCCTGTGGACTTCGTGGGGTGCAACCTGTGATGCTCAGGGCTACTGGAAAATGGGGCATCTGCTCATTTGCCCTGCCAGTCTATTGTTTCCACTTGCCCTGTTCCTGCATCATAACCTTCACCTGTCCGCTGTGGCTATTAATCATGCCTTTCAGGTTCTCCGGTATCACCTGAAGTTTTTTCTGTGGCACAGCTTGTCTGCACTGTTTCAAGGCTGGCAGATTAGGGTCAGTTATAAGGGTTTCTGCCGCCCTTCCCAAACCTTCCAGACCCTTTTTTATTTTGCAGCTTGCTTTTGCAGACTTGTCCTGTGCCAGAGGGGGGAAACGGTATTTGTTATTGATCACTTTGTCTTTTCTCCGGATGGGTAGAAGCTTATCCCCTACCAGTGTCTCCATCAAATTACTGCCCACTCAGTTTATTCCTGTTTTGTTCTGTCTTCTGATCAGGGTGCAGCCTTTGTTGTGAGTGTCTGGGAGGGTATTGAACAATGGTTTTGTATTAAAAGACAACTGCACACTCCTTATCATCTGCAAAGCTCTGGCCAAGTGGAACGGATGAATAGGACACTCAAAGGTCACTTACATACTCTGACACAGGATTGGGCTACAGATTGGATAGAAGCCCTTCCTTTTGCCTTTATGGCAGTGCATAATCGCCCCCCCCCCCTCCCCGTGTGCTTGAGGAAGCCTGACACCGTACGAAATAGTTACTGGACATCCAGCTACTTCTCCACATGAATTGACAGTGATCCCAGATCCTCAAATGTTGCGCAGCGATATTTTGACTTATTGCTCACAATTGCACTCAGTCCTGTCTGTTTCCCCTTTATTGCAGGTGAATTCTCAACAAGATACTCTTTCAGAGTCATCACATCCAGAAGTGCAGCCAGGGGATTGGGTCCTGTTTAAGAACCTGCATCCAAAGACACTTTGTCCTTCCACTGTACAAGCTGAGTATGCTCAGGAGCACACGGAATGAATCTAGGAACTTGGGAGCCAAATCTCGTTGGATACATCTTTCCCAGTGTAAAAAGGCTCCTTCACAGGATCCAGAAGGCGGTTCCCTGCATCTGTGAATCAAGAGAGGTGTCTTCTGTTGTTACAACACAGAGACTCATTCAGACTTGGACAACAGTGATACTGCAGAAAAGACTAACATACTTAAGTGCTTTTTGAATGAACTAATTATGTAAGAGACCTTTTCCAGCATCTATACTGCTGATTAGGTTGATAAAATTAATTTGAGTTAGTGCTTTGCTGATATACAAGCAATGACCTTTGGGCACTTAACCACTACTTCGTGACGAGATCGGGAGCTGGGGGTGGTTATAGTTATAGTGTTTATCTTCATAGTACTAAGAAGGATAGTTGTGTTTTCATTTTTCTCAGAACATTTATTTTTGGAGTAATTTATAGTGATAGAAGGATTTTTGATAGTAAATGTATTAGGGTAGTCTGATGTGATGGGATGTGTTGCTTTGATGAATATGGAAAGGAGACAAGATTTATGATGGATTTTGCAGTGTTAATAGAAAAAAACACTAGCTGTTCAAATATATCTGTATGAGTTGTACTGTAGTATGGACTGGATTTTCTGAGATGATGGATTGGGATTGGAAAGAGTACTTACTCACCTGTAACAGGTGTTACATAAGAACATAAGATATGCCATACTGGGTCAGACCAAGGTCCATCAAGCCCAGTATTCTGTTTCCAACAGTGGCCAATCTAGGTCATACGTACCTAGCAGTTTCCCCAAGGGACACAGGTTCCACAATGCTTGTATTGCTTCAAGCATTGATATCCTGGGTCCCTTCTTAATAATGGTTTATGGACCTTTCCTCCAGGAACTTGTCCAAACCTTTTTTAAACCCAGCTACACTAACAGCCTTTACTACATCCTCCGGTAACAAATTCCAGAGTTTGATTACACGTTGAGTGAAAAAATATTTTCTTTTATTAGTCTTAAATAGTTTACCCTGTAGCTTCATTGCATGTCCCCTAGTCTTTCTATATTCTGATAAGGTAAACAATCGATCTACGTTTACCTGTTCCACTCCGTTCATTAATTTATAGACTTCTATCATATCTCCCCTCAGCCGTCTCTTTTCCAGGTTAAAGAGCCCTAACCTTTTTAGCCTTTCTTCATAGGAGTATCCTTCCATCCCCTTTACCATTTTGGTGGCTCTTCTCTGAACCTTTTCTAAAATCGCTATATCCTTTTTAAGATACGACGACCAGAATTGCACACAATATTCAAGGTGCGGTCTCACCATGGAACGATATAGAGGCATTATAATATCTTTTGTTGTATTTTCCATTCCTTTCCTTATCATACTTAGCATTCTATTTACTCTTGGCCGCTGCTGCACACTGGGCCGAGGGTTTTAACATGGTATCCACAATGATGCCTAAATCTTTTTCCTGGGTGGTGGTTCCTAATGTGGAACCTTGCATCGTGTAACCATAGTTTGGGTTGTTCTTCCCTAGGTGCATAACCTTGCACTTGTCCACATTAAATTTCATCAGCCATTTTGATGCCCAGTCTTCCAATTTATCAAGATCCTCTTGCAATTTTCCACAATCCTCTTGGGTTTTAACAACTTTAAATAGTTCTGTCTCATCTGCAAATTTGACAACCTCACTCGTTATTCCACTTTGCAGGTCATTTATGAATATGTCAAAAAGCAGTGGACCCAGCACAGATCCCTGGGGTACACCACTATTCACCTTTCTCCATTGGGAAAATTGGCCATTTAGCCCTACCCTCTTGCTTTCTATCTTTTAACCAGTTCCTGATCCACAATAGTACACTGCCTACTATCCCATGACTCTTTAGTTTTGCCAAAAGTCTCTGATATTGTGTATCTGGACTTTCAGAAAGCCTTTGACAAGGTCCCTCATCAATCAACTCACCTTTGTCCACCTGATTATTCACTCCTTCAAAAAAACATAGCAGATTAGTAAGACAAGATCTTCCTTGTCTAAAGCCATGTTGGCTGTCTCTCATTAGGTCATGACTATCTACATGCTGAGTAATTTTATTCTTTATGATGGTTTCTACCATTTTTCCCGGTACTGACGTCAGGCTCACTGGTCTGTAGTTTCCCGGATCACCCCTGGAACCCTTTTTAAAAATTGGTGTTACATTGGCGATCCTCCAATCTTCAGGTATTAGAGATGATTTTAATGATAGTTCACAGATAGAACTACTAATAGCAGGTCTGCAATCTCATATTTCATTCAACACCCTTAGATGTATACCATCCGGCCCAGGTGATTTGCTACTCTTCAGTTTATCTAATAGTTGTAATACATCTTCCCGATGTATCGATATTTCCTTCAATTCTTCCGCACCTTTAAATACCACTTCAGTCATGGGTAACATCCCTACATCTTCCTCAGTAAAGACTGCAGCAAAGAATTCAATCTCTCCGCTATCGCCTTGTCGCCTCTTAGTGCTCCTTTAACCCCTTTATCATCTAATGGACCAACTGACTCTCTCACAGGTATTTTGCTATGAATGTACTCCAGGAGCAGCAGGAATCAGTCCTCACATATGGGTGACGTCGGCGCCGACGGAGCTCCCGTGCAGAACATTTCCCCAGCTTTCAAAGAAAGCCTTTGGGAATGCAGCGCGCATGCGCGGTCCCCTTCCCACCCAAGGGTGCCATCTTGCTCAGTCTGATGCATAGCTAAAAGACAGCAAAAAACAAAATAAATCATATGACCGCAACTCCAAGGGGAGGAGGGAGGGTTGTGAGGACTGATTCCTGCTGCTCCTGGAGAACACCTGTTACAGGTGAGTAACTACTCTCTTTCTCCAGGACCAAGCAGGAAGTCAGTCCTCACATATGGGACTCCCCTGCTTAAGGCTACCGGAGACCCAAAGCTGAAAAATGAGCTCCCTCTAGAGCCTCAGCATGCAAGAACAGAATCTTCTCTGATAACAACCCCGAACGGTAGCCCAACACCAGGGCCGGAGGGTAGGAGTTGCCTAAACCCCAAAGAGATTATGGAGTACCGCCTGCCCGAAAGCACTGTCCCTGCGGGACTCCCTCTCAAGGCAGTAGTGGGCCGCAAAAGTCTGGCTTGAAGACCAAGTAGCGGCCCGGCAGATGTCTGCCAACGGAACAGAGCGGAGATGAGCCACTGATGCAGCCTTCGCCCTGACATGGTGAGCCGTAACTCGACCCTGCAAGGAGAGGCCGGCTGCCCTGTAAGCCCAGGCGATACAGTCGGCTACCCATATGGACAAAGTACGCTTGGAGACAGCCAACCCCAACTTATTGGGGTCAAAAGAGACGAAGAGCTGAACAGCCCTCCGGTGCTCCCGCGTACGGTCAAGGTAGAAGGACAACGCCCTCCTACAGTCCAGGGTATGCAAGACTATCTCAGCCCGGCTGGCATGAGGCCTGGGAAAGAAAGTTGGAAGAACCACCTCCTGATTGAGATGGAAGGAGAAGAAAACCTTCGGAAGGAACTTAGGGTGAGTCCGTAAGACTACTCTGTTCCTATGGAATCTAGTATATGGCGCATCTGATACTAGGACCCGAAGCTCACTCACTCGCCTTGCTGAGGTAAGGGCTACCAGAAACAACGCCTTCCAGGAGAGAAAACGCAGAGGGCAAGTAGCCATAGGTTCAAATGGTGCGCAAGTAAGCCGTTGCAAGACCACATTTAAATCCCATTCAGGGGCAGGTGGACGCACTTGAGACTTAAAAAAAGCAGGCCTCTGAGGAAGCGAGCCACCAAAGGATGGCTGGAGAGAGACTGACCCTCCACTGGTGAGCGGTGTGCTGAAAGAGTACTAAGATGAACTCGAACAGAATTGGACTTAAGGCCTAGGTTGGACAGGTGAAGCAAATATTGCAGCACCACTGGTACCAGGCATGACAAAGGATTCTCGTTGTGTTGAGTACACCAGGTAGAGAATCTACGCCATTTAAGGGCATAAGACTTCCTGGTGGACTGCCTCCTAGAGGCCAAGACCACGTCCTCCACTTCTCTAGGCAGTAGTAAGGGTGCTAGGACAACCCTTTCAGCAGCCAGGCCATCAGATTGAGGTACCGGAGATTGGAGTGTAAAAGAGATCCCTGCTCCTGAGACAGGAGATCTGGTTGCATCCCCAGAGGAAGAGGAGCGTCCACTGCTAGTTGCAAAAGAAGTGGGAACCACGGCTGTCGGGGCCATCTGGGGGCCACCGGAATTACCGAGGTCCTGTCCCGGAGCACTTTGAACAGTGTCTGGGGCACTAGAAGCATGGGAGGAAAGGCATATAGGAGGCCTGTAGATCATAGATTAGCAGCGTTTGCGTTTCTCATTCCGAGATGATGCGGTTGTCTGGAGCAGAACCTGGGTAGTTGACGGTTCAGAGGACTGGCAAAGAGATCTATGGATGGAAGACCCCATCTCAGGAAGATCTGTTGAACCACTAAAGGATTCAACTGCCATTCGTGCAGCTGCAGGATTCTGCTCAATCTGTCCGCCAGGTAATTCTCCTGACCTGGGAGATAGACCGCTTTGAGAAGAATGCCGTGACTGACTGCCCAGGAGCACAGTTTCTGCGTTTCCTGACAAAGAAGGCAGGACCCTGTGCCCCCTTGTTTGTTCACATAGAACATAGCAACTTGATTGTCTGTCTGAACCAAGACGGACTGGTGAGAGATGAGATGAGATGAGAGAAGGTTCTCAGTGCTAAACGGATAGCTCTCAGTTCTAAGAGATTGATCTGCTGTGCGGCCTCCCAAGGAGACCACAGGCCTTGCGTACATGCTCCTTGGCAATGTGCACCCCAACCTTGAAGAGAAGCATCGGTTGTCAGCACCTGAGAGTGTGGAGGAGTCTGAAAAAACACCCCCTGCACCAGATTCGGAAGATGAAGCCACCACTGTAGCGAAGACTCTAGTAGTGCGGACACCCTCACTCTGTCCGTGAGGTTTCCCGTGGCTTGGTGCCACTGAGTTCTGAGGCCTGTCACGCCACCACCATTCGCTCTAGCTTAGAGGGGCGTGGATTTTTGAAGGAACTTTCTGCTGTATACTTTTTCAGCTTTTTTAAACTATTTCCCTGCAATGCCCTCTGGGAAATGTAGTCCTTATTCAGCTGTATGAGTGCACCATGCAGAAAGCTGTAGTCAGGCTCAAGAAGGTAAGGCAAATGACAGAAATGTAATATTTTTATATACACAATGGTTCGATCATACCACACATAGGATTGTTGGTTCAGGATTCTTTGAAGCAAAAATTGTCCAAAACATATCCAACCACAAAAATGTAGTTTTAAAGGTTCTCTCTATTGCAGGATACACAGTCTTTACCAGCAAGCCTATTGTATTCCCTTCTTAGCCTTGCTGGCTAAAGCACCAAACAAAAAGCACATTTAAAGTCTGTGGTAAACTTCCCCCTTTATAAACACCAGGGAAACACAGCCACCCTGCTTGTGGAATAAGGGTACCTTTTTCCTGGATAACCTTCTTTCAGGATTGGCTTGCCTTCTCTACGTTCCCAGGTTTACAGCTTGGCACAAGGAACAGTCCATGGGAGTGTGCTCCTCAATCAGCTTCACCTCAGGCTCTCCCCGTCCTGCTCAGCATGCTCAGCTAACAGCCTCCTGGGGGATCTTGGAGTCTCTCTTGTTCCAGGCTCCAAACTCTCCTGCAGCCGTGCTACATGCCAAATAGCACTCTCTCCAGCTGGAAGCTCCATTCCTCTGCTCTGCTCAGCCTGGCTTCCTGCTTCTCCTCTCCTCCTTTTCACTAAATCATACTCTGCTCTGGGTTTATACTTCCAGGGCTCTAGCTCCAACCCCACCCTACTCAGGTGACGGCAATCAGCCTGACTCCGGGCACCTGAGTGCTTGAAGCATACACTGCCTAAAGGGTTCTGAGCCTTGTATCCTCTCCCCTTCATTCCACTAGGGGGAGCATGAAATGTGGTCCATGTGGAAGTTTTCTGATCCCTGGAGGTGTTTATGGCTTTCCTACCCTGACTTGAGTAAAGGGGGCCCTTTACTAGGGTGAATTCACTGTCTCTTTGGCAAGGAGGCCTATCCAGAGTCCAGGGGAGGACAAAGGCCCCATTGAGCCGGCCTCATGTGTAGACGGGCATTTGGAGTCACATGGACCGTGGAAGCCATGTGGCCTAAGAACCTCAGGAATTATCTGGCGGAGACCAGAGAATTGCTGTGGAACTGACGGGCCAGATCCATCAACTTGTGTGCCCTGTGTATGGGCAAAAAATCCTTTGCCTGAAGGGTGTCCAGTCTTGCTCCTATGAACTCCATGTTCTATGAAGGGTGCAAAGTGGACTTTGCGAAGTTTATAACAAAGCCCAGATGCTGCAGCAGAACGACAGTACGGAGCGTGGCTTGATTGGCCTCTTGTGGCGATTGACCCCTGATAAGCAAGTCGTCCAGGTATGGAAAAACGAAAAGGCCTTGAACCCTGAGGTAGGCCGCTACCACCGCTAGGCACTTGGTGAATACCCTGGGGGCGGAGGTTAGGCCAAAAGGCTGTACTGGTAATGGCTTCCTCCCACTACAAATCTGCATCCTTAAAATCTAAGGAGCATAGCCAATCTCCCTGCTGGAGGTAGGGCAGCAGGATTCCAAGGGTAGGAATCTTGAACTTTTCCTTCTCCAGGAATTTGTTTAGATTCCGCAAGTCTAGGATGGGTCTGAGGCCTCCTGTTCGTTTTGGTACCAGAAAGTACCTGGAATAGAAGCCTTGACCCCTCAGGTGGTGGGGCACCGGTTCCACTGCCTGTTCCTTTACAAGACTTGCTAACTCCTGCAGGAGTAAGTCCCTGTGCAGAGGAAGTCTTGGAGGCTCCCCAGGAAAATAGGAGGGGGGTACCTGGTGGAAGTGGAGGAGATAGCCTTTCTGGACTATACTTAGTACCCAGGTATCCTTTTTACGGCTGGCCACCTGTGGGCGTACAGGGCCAGCCGGCCTCCTGTGCTGATAGGGGCCAGCTGAGGAGGAGAGGCTATGCCACTGGAGTCAAAACCCCGCTCCCTGCTGTGCAGGAGCCGGAGCTGGTGGCTTGGGGGTTTTCTGCCTACGGGGCCCATGTCCCTGCCCCTTGGCCTGCTGACCCTGTTGGGGAGCTACAGAGGACTGAAAATAAGGGTACTGTTTATAGGCAGATGACTTCCTCGGGTAAAAGGTCTTTTTCCCCGAGCCCTTCTTCTTCTGAGAAGGGGCAGAGGTTTTTCTGGACAGCCTTGTCCAGGTAAGAGTCTCGGTCTTGAGTTCTGCAGCATTTTCAGCCATGGGCTTGCCAAAGAGGTTTTCACCTCGGCAGGGGACATCGACCAACTTCTCCTGCACTCATGGCTCGAGCTCCGATGACTGTAGCCAGGCCTGACGGCGTGCACCGATGGCGGCCACGGCTACTCGGGCTGAAGCCTCGAAGCCATCATAGGCTGCCCGAGAGATAAACTTCGAGCACTCACGAATACCCGATGACAGAGCACTGAACCTCTGCAAAGGTTCCTCGGAGAGACCAGCAGAGAACCCGGCAATCTCCTTTGCCAGGTCTCGAAGGTACATGCCCATGTACAGCTGGTAGGTCTGGACACGGCAAGCAAGCATAGAGCCCTGGAAGCACTTCTTACCGAGGGCATCCAGGTTCCGGGCCTCCTGGCCGGGAGGCACCAAGGAGTGCATCTTCTGATGATGCATGGCCGATTCCACAACCATGGAGTGGTGCGGTAATTGTGCCTTTTGGAACCTGGGGCTCTTGTGGACTCGATAGATGGAATCGACCCACTTGCTAAAAAACCGGCGTCGAGGCCGGCGCCGCCCACATGCGGAAGAGCAACCATTCCAGCATTGGAGGAACCGGTACAGTAAAGGCCTCCTTTGGGGGAGAGTCATACTGTAGGGCTTCGAGCTCCTCGGCTCGAGGCTCCTCCTCGGGATCTGCAGGGAAGGCCAAGGCCTTGGCCATATCCCGCATGAAGTCCGAGAACCGGGTATCCTCCGGTGGGGACCTTCTCTGAGGCTTGGACTACGGCGAGTCCAATGGGACACACCGAGTCCGAAAGGTGTCGGGTGACTGCTCATCCTCCGTTTCCCAGCCGGACCCCTCGGAGGAGGAATCAAGCAGCTCCGGTCGGGCAGGCACCGATGCCATCCGCCCCGACGCCGAGGGTACTGGCGTCGATGACCTTGGTCTTGAGCAGGAGGCCGAGGGAGACCTTGGCTTGGCCTCCGGGGTCGACTTGGATGTCGATGTCCCGGTGGTTGGGGCAGATGCACCTGTGAGACCGGCAATCAGTGCCTGCTGCTGTTCCATGAAGGCAGCCAAGCTGCACTCCAAGGCCGTCAACCTGAGTCTGAGCTCAGGAGACTCAGCAGCCACCGACTCGGGCCCGACGTCGGCTCCCCTGGAGAAGAGTCCACGAGAACTACAGTACTCACGTGACCCGGGGACTCCATCTCCACACATGGTTGTTTTGCAGGCCTCTCCAACTCCGAAGACCCGGGACGGCGCTCGGGGCTATGCGACTTGGCCCTCGAGGAACCAAGTGCGTCCACTGACGCCGCTCTCGCGGGTTTTTTCTTCTTGCGATGCTCCCGCGAGGGAGACCCCCTCTCAGAGGAGCCTCGGCGCTGCTCGGGGCCGGAGTCCTGAGACGTCGAGGCCTCTGACGAAGTCCGGGCCCGTCCGGACACGGAGTCAGAGAAGATTCTTTCCTTTTGGTGCTGCTGACTCAACGCCTTTGAGGACATTTTCCCACACGGGCCACAGATCATCGGGTAATGATCGGGTCCGAGGCAGCGGAGGCAGAAGTCATGTGTGTCGGTGAGAGACATAAGTTTCTTACACCGATCACACTTTTTAAACCCGCTGGCAGCCATCGGGGGAAAAAGGGCCCCTGCGAGGCCAAAAGACAGGGCTGCAAGTGAAAACAGAAAAATGGTGTGTAGGCTAGTCACCAAGGACAAAAACTGAAAAAAGAAGTCCGGGCTCGATACCGATGTATCGGGCCCAGGTGGGAAAGGGAAACCGGCGTCGAACCGAAGAAAATGGGTCCACGCAGTACAAATCTATCCAATCTATTGGTTTTCCACACTCCCACGCGCAGCCTCCAGTCCGCTCATATAAACCGTCTACACCTCCCAGCCCCCTTCTCAAGCTCACTTGCAGTCCACGCGGAAATCAGCATTTTTCTACTTGAGCCCCTCCCTCTGGAATTCCCTCCCCACCGCCCTTCATCTAGAAGAATCCTACCCTAAATTTCGCTCCCTCCTAAAGACCCATTTCTTTTCCTCTGCCTTTTGACGTCCCTCTGTGAACCCTCTTGACTTCTCTCATCTTCTTTGCTTTAGCTATTCTACTCTTCACCTTCTTTCCTTTATATTGTTGTAGTTCTTTTTTCTTTTTCGGACTTTTATTATTTTATATTGTAAACCGCCCCAATGTAATGGGGGACGGTATATCAAGTTTGCTGTAAACAATAAAATCAACTTTTTCCTCAGGTGAAAATTAAACACGTTCGTCGGGCTCCGCGGAAAAAAGAAGACTGAGCTAGATGGCACTCTTGGGCGGGAAGGGGACCGCGCATGTGCGCTGCATTCCCAAAGGCTTTCTTTGAAAGCTGGGGAAATGCTCCACACGGGGGCTCCGTTGGCGCTGTCACCCTGTGACTGACTTCCTGCTTCGTCCTGGAGAATGTATTTTACACTGAAGTAAGAACCTTAGAAGCAGACAGTACAGATAACAAGCCTGGCAGCATTTTGTGTGTTTACAATAGCTCTTTAGTGAAAGATACTGTGTGCAGTTATCTGGCGAGAAGACCTTGATTGCAAGTTTTGTTAGAGAAGTTTACTATAAACTATATGTTTAAATGAAAGTACAGCCTGAATGTTGCAAATGATTTTCTTTTTCCCTGTGAATATATAATAAGAACAACTTCTGATTCCAATTGGCAGCAGAATTATTGAGAAATAAATCTGCATGATCGTAATTTTATGTTGTTTAAGATTATTTGGATTTCACAAGTGTGATAAAGAAATTGTTAATGTTCTTTCTTCCTCTATTTGTGTGCAGCAAATATGTTTAATCCATGATGTGTACGTTTTGTTTCCTAGTTAAGAAAATTTGTCTGCTGATTTCATTCTGTGTGTCAAGAGATTAGAGTAGCAATGTCCTGGTAAAGGGGATGGAAGGATACTCCTATAAAGAAAGGCTAAAAAGGTTAGGGCTCTTTAACCTGGAAAAGAGATGGCTGAGGGGAGATATGATAGAAGTCTATAAATTAATGAACGGAGTGGTACGAGTAAACGTAGATCGATTGTTTACGTTATCAGAATATGGAAAGACTAAGGGACATGCAATGAAGCTACAGGGTAAACTATTTAAGACTAATAAAAGAAAATATATTTTCACTCAACGTGTAATCAAACTCTGGAATTTGTTACTGGAGGATGTAGTAAAGGCTGTTAGTGTAGCTGGGTTTAAAAAAGGTTTGGACAAGTTCCTGGAGGAAAGGTCCATAAACCATTATTAAGAAGGGACCCAGAGTATCAATGCTTGACCCAGTACAAGCATTGTGGAACCTGTTTCTTTTGGGGAAACTGCTAGGTACGTATGAACTAGATTGGCCACTGTTTGAAACAAGATAGGATATTGGGCTTGATGGACCTTGGTCTGACCCAGTATGGCATATGTTCTGGTCTATTATAAGCCACCAACAAGAGTCTACTGGATCTTAAATTCTTATAATGTGTGTTTCAGTCTTGTAATTCTGAAACGACCCCTGCAAAACTGATGTTTTGTTGCTAGTGGACTAGGTACTGAATTAGTATCATCGACTGAGGTAAATTCAAGTTGTAAATAAATTTCCCAGTGCAAGAAATTAATTGGTCTTGAATGACGCGTTAAAGAGAAGTTCGAAATTCAGTTGTCATTGTTTACAGCTGGTTTAAATTCTGTTTTGAAAGTTTTGTGATTATGAATACATTGCCTTTTGTGGAGCATAATCCTTGGAATTCTATGTAATAACCTATATGTAGTTGATCCTTTTATGTCCTGATGTCCATCCTTTGTGAGCTGAGATATCTATGTCAATCAGACAATGTTCAGGGTAAAGAGTCAAACCATTACCTGAGATAAGAAAGCTTTCCTTTTTGGTAAACAATTGAAATGAGTTTAATTTATTTGCCATAAACTGTCAGTAAAAGTATGCTGCAAGCTAACCTGGTATACATTCAAATAAGTTGTAATCATTTAGTGCTAGCAGTAGATGTATTGTAATTAATTAACAATAGATTAGATAATTCTGTTCAATTCTATATTGCCATTAGCAGTGGTGCTTATTTGCAATTGTGGAGAATCAGAGTAGTGTTGTAGTGGTGAGTTTTGGTTCTGCAAATTATATATTACTTGCATTGAGTCCTATGGGCTGAAGATGGCGACTACTATGAATGAAAGGAAGTCTGCAATGCTGCTGAAAGCTGAATAGAAACAAGGATCAGTGATTCCTGCACTGCTACAGAAAGATATATACTGTATGCAGCCAAGAAGCTGGGTAGACATCACTGAAACTGTCCAAGATGTGCAGAGTGCAGCCCAAAGTGAAAAAGAGAATGCTGCTGGAGAATTACAGTTGTGACTAATGTCATGATGTTGTGAGCATAAACCTCGAACTACTCGAAGATCTATGAAGCGCAGTTGGCTAGTCAGATATTTTGCTTGTAAGAATAACTGGTAGAACCTTACTATCTGTACACATTCTTACTGAGACCTAGCAAGGGCAAAGAGTGTCATATAATTTTGGTTAATTTGGAGGATGCTTGTAATCCTTTCTATATTGTCTTTATACATATGCTCCATTTGACTTCTTCCAACCAGCAAGATGAAGTTCGCCTGTGAACCAGATGTAGTGCTTAGGACTGAAGTACGTGAAGAGAAAGATGTTCTCTACTATGGCAGAAGATTTATTTTGGACTTGGATATGAGTGGGCTATCATTTATTTGTAGTGATTCTGTCCAGAATCAGAGGAGGGATTGAAAGGAAGCTTGTCTGTACAGGGCTGCGTACACAGTCAGGGTACTTAATAACATCATATTACTAAAAGCCCTCAGAAAGAGTTAACAATACAGACATTCCAGAGCTTATTACTCAGCAACAACCTTGAAAGACTCTACTGAAATAACTAGGCTGAACTTTCCTAAAACAAAGACACTAGGTTTGTTATGAAAAAGCTAGTGCAGGGAGAAGTTGTTTCTTCAGTCTCTGTCTCGATTCAGAGATATCAAAACTGCAAGTGTTAGAATTATTGTTTAAGAAGTTATGTCTGGGAATACATGTCTCCTCAGGATGACCTATGCTAATAAGAACTGCCCTATGACGTAGAGATTTAGAGATGCACGTTATGAATACTTGACATAGAACAATAAGGTGGAAATTATGCTGTGCAATGGAATATTTACCTATAAATAAAATGGCCGAGTAAACAAGGTGCTAACTTGTATTATAAAAAAAAAACAAAAAAGCTTTGGGAGAGCAAACCAAGTGTGTGTTGTGTATTATTAACCGTGCTTGCTTCCTTCTCATTGCTTTGTGTGTGGATATCCATTACCCAAGAGTCCTGGTGAATTACCGGTGAGGGGAGGTGCAGAGTACACTTTCAAATACATTTATGGACATGGGTAACAGGGTTAACATATGGAAAGCAGTGTGCATTAATGCCTGTAGCATGGGAAATAAGATCCCTGATGTTGAAGCTTTGGTTGGGAGTGGCCGACTTGGATTTAGTGGCAGTTACAGAAACATGGTTCATAGAAAACCATGACTATAACCAGGTATAGTTACATCCCACTTTATTCAGAAAGGACAGAGTAGGAAGAAGGGCACTATATATAAAAAATACTATTAAAGCTTTGGAATTACAGAGCTTAAAAGGGAGAGAGGAGGCATTGTGGATTAAACTAGAAAGAGGGAAAGAGAAATCTATTTGCATTGGCGTGATATACAGACCTCCCTCACAAGAAGAAGAGGTGGACAGAGAGTTAATTGAAGACATACGCAGCATTGCTAGGAAAGGGGAAATGCTACTGATATGGGATTTCAAAATGACAGATGTTGATTGGCACATTCCTGCTGCAGTATCATCTAGAAGTAAAGAGATCCTGGATTCTCTACAGGGAGAACTATTCAAGCAATTGGCAACAGACCCCACATGTGAAGGGGCCACACTGGACTTGGTGCTTACCAATGGTGAAAGTGTTTCTGATGTTATAGTGGGAGATCATTTTGCATCCAGTTATCACCAGATGGTGTGGTTCAGTATTAGGACTAGGGCTGTTAGAATCCATTCAAAAGTGAGGGTCTTAGATTTTAGGAAGACTAACTTTGCCAAGATGGGCCAATACCTCAGGGAGTCGTTAGCTGGGGGATGTAGAAAAACGGTGGGCAAAACTGAAAGAGGATATTTTAAGGGCAACCAACCTTTTTGTTAAAATTGTAAATAAAGGTAAAAGGAAAAGGAGACCGCTATGGTTTTCGATAGAAGTAGCTGAAAAAGTGAAGAAAAAGAGGGAGGCCTTCATGAACATAAGATATGCCATACTGGGTCAGACCAAGGTCCATCAAGCCCAGTATCCTGTTTCCAACAGTGGCCAATCTAGGTCATACGTACCTAGCAATATCCCCAAAAGACACAGGTTCCACAATGCTTGTACTGGGTCAAGCATTGATATCCTGGGTCCCTTAATAATGGTTTATGGACCTTTCCTCCAGGAACTTGTCCAAACCTTTTTTAAACCCAGCTACACTAACAGCCCTTACTACATCCTCCGGTAACAAATTCCAGAGTTTGATTACACGTTGAGTGAAAAAATATTTTCTTTTATTAGTCTTAAATAGTTTACCCTGTAGCTTCATTGCATGTCCCCTAGTCTTTCTATATTCTGATAATGCAAACAATCGATCTACGTTTACCCGTTCCACTCCATTCATTAATTTATAGACTTCTATCATATCTCCCCTCAGCCGTCTCTTTTTCCAGGTTAAAAAGCCCTAACCTTTTTAGCCTTTCTTCATAGGAGTATCCTTCCATCCCCTTTACCATTTTGGTGGCTCTTCTCTGAACCTTTTCTAATATCGCTATATCCTTTTTAAGATACGGCGACCAGAATTGCACACAATATTCAAGGTGCGGTCTCACCATGGAACGATATAGAGGCATTATAATATCTTTTGTTTTATTTTCCATTCCTTTCCTTATGATACCTAGCATTCTATTTGCTCTCTTGGCCGCTGCTGCACACTGGACCGAGGGTTTTAACATGTTATCCACAATGACGCCTAAATCTTTTTCCAGGGTGGTGGTTCCTAATGTGGAACCTTGCTTCGTGTAACCATAGATTGGGTTGTTCTTCCCTAGGTGCATAACTTTGCACTTGTCCACATTAAATTTCATCTGCCATTTTGATGCCCAGTCTTCCAATTTATCAAGATCCTCTTGCAATTTTCCACAATCCTCTTGGGTTTTAACAATTTTAAATAGTTGTGTGTCATCTGCAAATTTGATAACCTCACTCGTTATTCCACTTTCCAGGTTGTTTATGAATGTCAAAAAGCAGCGGACCCAGCATTGATCCCTGGGGTACACCACTATTCACCTTTCTCCATTGGGAAAATTGGCCATTTAGCTTTCTATCTTTTAACCAGTTCCTGATCCACAGTAGTACACTGCCTACTATCACATGACTCTTTAGTTTTGCCAAACGTCTCTGATGAGGGACCTTGTCAAAGGCTTTCTGAAAGTCCAACTGACTCACCTTTGTCCACCTGTTTATTCACACCTTCAAAAAAACATAACAGATTAGTAAGACAAGATCTTCCTTGTCTAAAGCTATGTTGGCCGTCTCCCATTAGGCCATGACTATCTACATGCTGAGTAATTTTATTCTTTATGATGGTTTCTACCATTTTTCCTGGTACTGACGTCAGGCTCACCGGTCTGTAGTTTCCCGGATCACCCCTGGAACCCTTTTTAAAAATTGGTGTTACACTGGCGATCCTTCAATCTTCAGGTATTAGATATGATTTAAATGATAGTTCACAGTCTGCAATCTCATATTTCAGTTCCTTCAACACAAGAGAGAGGAGTACTGGCATCTATATTTGGAAAATCTTAGAGAAGCTAGCAGTCAGGAAAGCAAAGATTCAAAAAGAGGAGGAAATATCCCCCATTTTATTGAATTGGCTAAGACATTTTTCAGGGTGAAGGGACGGAATATGTAGAAGCTGAGGAGGATAAAGCGGAATTGATTAACAAATATTTCTGTTCTGTGTTCACAGATGAAGAACCAGGAGCAGGACTTCAGAAAACACCCACCAAAAGGAACAGAAGCGATGGACGTCTTGAACAATTTTCAGAAGACTGTCTACTTTAAGTTGAGCTAGTTTCTCACGAATACAAAGTGATGGGACCGGATGGGATACACCCTAGAATACTGAGGGAACTTAGGGACGTTCTAGCTGCTCCACTGACTGACCTTTTCAATGCCTTGTTGGAGTCGGGAGTGGTGCCAAGGGACTGGAGAGAGGCTCATGTGGTGCCTTTACACAAAAGTGTAAGTAAGGATGTGGTTGAAAACTACAGGCTGGTTAGTTAAACTTCATTGGTGAGTAAATAATTGGAAACACTGCTGAAAGAGAAAAGAGTGAGGTTTCTGGAGTCCAGCGGATTTACAGGATCTGAGGCAGCATGGATTCACCAGAGGCAGGTCTTGACAGACAAATCTGATTGATTTCTTTGACTGGGTGAAAAGGGAGTTGGACCGAGGTAGAGCCCTAGGTGTGGTGTATTTAGATTTCAGTAAAGCCTTTGACACTGTTCCTCACAGGCAACTTATAAACAAACTGAGCACCCTAGGGATGGACCCTAAAGTTACTGCTTGGGTTAGAAATTGGTTAGGTGGGAGAAACATAGAAATATGATGACAGAAAAGACCACATGGCCTCTCTAGTCTGTCCTTCCATATCAACAATTACAACAGTCCCCTTTTTACCTTTAGAGATCCTCTGTGTTTGTCCCATGCTTTTTTGAATTCAGTTACTGTCCTCATCTCTACCACCTCCACTGGGAGACAATTCCACGGATCCACTACTTTTTCCGTAAAGAAGTATTTCTGCATATCACTCCTGAATCTATCTCCCTTCACCCTCATCCCATATCCCCTCGTAGCAGAACTTGCTTTCAATTGAAAGAGGCTCTCTCCCTGAACATTTATTCCAAGGAGGTATTTAAACATCTCAATCATATCACCTCTATCCCGCCTTTCCTCTAAGGTGTACATATTAAGATCCTTAAGTCTGTCCTCATATGCTTTATAATGAAGACCACTAACCATTTTAGTAGCCACCCTCTGCACCGACTCCATCCTGTTCACATCCTTTTGAAAGTGTAATCTCCAGAATTGCACACTATACTCCAAATGAGGTTGCACCAAAGACTTATACAGAGGCATTATCACCTCCTTTTTCCTGCTAGCCATTCCTCTCCGTATGCACCCAAGCATCCTTCTAGCTTTTGCCGTCACCTTTTCTACCTGTTTAGCTACTTTAAGATCATCAGACACAACCACGCCTAGGTCCTGCTCTTCTTTAGTGGACAGAAGTACTTCACCCCCTATACTATATTGCTCCCTTGGATTGCTGAAGCCCAAATACATGACCTTAGATTTTTTAACATTAAATCCCAGCTGCCAAAGAGTACAGTTCACTCTGAGGAGAAGGATGTTACCAGTGGTGTGCCCCAGGGATCTGTCCTTGGTCCAATTCTTTAACATCTTTGTTAGTGATATAGCGGAAGGGCTGTCAGGAAAGGTTTGCCTCTTTGCAGATGATACCAAAATCTGCAATAGAGTAGACACCCAGGAAGGTGTACATACCATGAGGAGGGATCTAGCTAAGCTTGAAGAATGGTCTAGAATTTGGGAGAGAAAAAAAGGAGGTGATAGTGCCTCTGTATAAGTCTTTGGTGTGACCTCATTTGGAGCAGTGTGCAATTCTGGAGACCGCACCTTCAAAAGGATGTGAACAGGATGGAGTCGGTGCAGAGGGTGGCTACTAAAATGGTTAGTGGTCTTCATTATAAAGCATATGAGGACAGACTGAAGGATCTTAATATGTACACCTTAGAGGAAAGGCGGGATAGAGGTGATATGATTGAGATTTTTAAATACCTCCGTGGCATAAATGTTCAGGGGGAGAGCCTCTTTCAATCGAAAGAAAGTTCTGCTACGAGGGGACATGGGATGAGGGTGAAGGGGGATAGATTCAGGAGTGATATGCGGAAATATTTCTTTACGCAAAGAGTGGTGGATCTGTGGAATAGTCTCCCAGTGGAGGTGGTAGGGATGAGGACAGTAACTGAATTCAAAAAAGCATGGGACAAACACAGAGGATCTCTAAAGGAAAAAAGAGGACTGTTGTAGTTGTTATGGAAGGACAGACTAGATAGGCCATGTGGTCTTTTTCTGTCGTCATATTTCTATGTTTACTGGAAGAGGTTGCACTGTCACGTGATCTCTGGACTGCCTCCCCCCCTCCCCCAAAAGGGCTGCATCTTAAATCGTGAACTGGGAAAGATACCTCCTGGAGTCATGAAAGTGGGATCAAGCAGAGCCTGAAGTCAATGAGCGCTTAGAGGCGGCCTTAGACTCATCTTCTAGTAAATGCTGCAGCTTGACCTTTCCTAAGTCCTTGACTAACTTCTCAAGGTCCTCTCCAAGAAGTAGTTGCCCCTGAAGGGCTGCCTTACTAAATGGGCTTTAATGGCCATATCTATCAACTAGTGCTGGATCCATAGACACCGACGCACGACCATAACCGCAGCCACTCCTCTAGCAGCTGACTACAGCAAGTTGTACAAGGCATCCTAATTCCAGAAAAACAATCCACTACAAAATACAATGCCGACAAAGAGCAGGGAAATCACATGGCTAACATTTTTCAATAAAATTACATAAAAAACTAATTTTATTGACTAAGTAAAATACATAAACCATACTGAACATTAAATCATAATACATTAGATAATCATTAGAAACCAACAAAAAGAAATATAGAAACATAAAACACACAAGGCCAGACATAGCAATGTTTCAGTGTAGTGTCTGCATAAGGTGACATTTTACTTACTAGATAATGTCCTTTCCTAGAGTCTTGCTGGACCAGTCCATACAAGTGGGTTTTGTTCCCCTACAGCAGATGAGTGGAAACAAAGCCAATGAAATGTTCAGGTTTCAATATCATCATCCCCATGCCTCTATTAGCCTGAGTCACTAGGGTCAAACCAGTATTTGTACCCAAGCGTATGGAAAGGATTAACGAACCTCACACAACCTCAACATGAATAACAATGTTCAACCAAACAGTAAATGTACAGGATTAATTTTAACAGGTGGCTTGTCAGAAGAGTATGAGCTCACAGGGCCCACCGCTCAGATTATGGCAGACCAAAAGGTACAAAAGCATTACAGCAGACCAGCACATCCCAGGAGCAGGTCCTGGACTGGTCTAGCAAGACTCAAAGAAGGGACATTATCTGTTAAGTAAACTGTCACGTTCCATATCGCCCTGCTAGACCAGACCAGGCAAGTGGGACGTACCAAAGCTACGCCTCCAGCAGGCGGGAAGAAGACACAGCAGCTTGTAAAACCTTTGAACCAAAGGCCATGTCTGCCTGAGCATGGACATCCAAGCAGTAATGCTTCACAAAAATGGAAAACAATGCCCAATGCTGCCACCCGACAAATATCTGGAGAGTC
The DNA here is from genome assembly GCA_033557465.1 of Ichthyophis bannanicus. Classification (NCBI taxonomy): domain Eukaryota; kingdom Metazoa; phylum Chordata; class Amphibia; order Gymnophiona; family Ichthyophiidae; genus Ichthyophis; species Ichthyophis bannanicus. Next base: position 705,122 of record CM066043.1, read on the forward strand.
TACCGAGCTACACTCCACCCAGAGGATGCTTGTGCTCGAGTAGAATGTGCATGCAACACCTCTAGAACCAGCCAGTGCCCCAATGTAGACTTGACGGACACGTCACCCTTGAGCGGCCCAGCAAACAGCACAAAAAGATGATCCAACATACAAAAGGAACATGTAACCTTCAAGGGCCGGAGAAGCACTCTCCAGACTTCCACAAGGCGAAAATCCTTATCTTTCCCTTGACAATTCTCCTTAGAGAAGGGGGACAGAGAAATGACTTGGTTCACATGAAAGGGAGATATCACCTTGAGCAAAAAAAGAAGGCACAGACCAAATGAAGATGGCCTCCTCCGAAAAGGACAGATAAGGATCCTGGCAGGACAAAGCATGGAACTCGGAAATCAGTCTTGCCGAACAAATCACGACCAAGAAAACAGTCTTGAGAGTTAAATCTTTAAGAATAGCACACTTCGAAGGATCAAAGACTCCAACATCAGGGCCCTCAGTAGTAGAGATCCCAGGAAGGGACAACTGACCAAAAGAGGGGATGCAGATGCCAAATCCCCTGAAAAAAATTCAAGAGTTCTGGGTGTGAAGCCAAAGACTGTCCAGCCACTGGACTTCTGAAATGGGAAACAGCTGCCACCTGGACTTTAAGTGAGCTAAGGAAAAGGCCCTTTTCCAGACCATCCTGAAGGAAGGCCAGCAGGAAAGAACAAGCTATTATGCACCACACAAACGTTCAAAGAGACACCAGACACTCACATATGCCAGGCTGGTAGAGCTTCTCCTGGCTTAGAGAAGAGTGGAAACAATCGCAGGAGAATATTTATTTATTTATTTGCATAGCCTTTAATCATCAGTTAATTCCTTTCAAGAACCAAGCCGTAAGTGAGAAGGGAACCAGGTCCTCTAGAACAAATCAACCATTGGCACAACAGGCCACGAAATAGAGGCAGACAAAGAGGAGGTTCCTGCTGGAGCTGTAATCAGGTCCCCAAACTATGCTGTTCTCGGCCAATCCAGCCTGGGTAGCATTCTATGCGCAGAAGTACATGTCCCATAAACGGCTATGGAGAAAACACATACAGCAGGCCCTCTTTGGCCAGGATGGGACCAGGGCATAGACACCCTCAGACCCTGTTTCCCTATGGCAACTGAAGAAATGGCACACTTTGGCATTGGATCACCATCAAATCCATCTTAGGACAACCCCAATGGTGGAGAATCTTCTGAAACGCCTGACTTAACTCCCATTCTCTGAGATTGAGTGTGTGACAACTGAGGCTCAGCACACTGTCCACCCCAGCAATGTTCTGAGCCGACAGAGCTAGGAGGTTCTTTTCCACCCTGGCGAACAAGAGTGTCATCGCTAAGGCCACTCTGGCAGTCCTCATGTTGCCTTGCCAATTAACATATGCTACTTCTGTGGCATTATCAGAGAACACTTGCACTGCCCTATGCTGGAAACACAAGGCAGCCAACCTGATAGCTCTTGATTGAAGATGGTTGATGGAACATACCACCCCTTGGCGACTCCAATGGCGCCGAGTCATTTGGTTTTGACAATGGGCTCCTAAGCCTGTGGGACTGGCATCTGTTGACAGAGTCATCATTCAGTGGCATGCCCTTTTTCAGATGACGTGGCTGTTGCCACCACTGCAAGCTGGCCTTCATTTCCAGCTGGAGTGAAAGCCTGAGCTTGAACGCTTGGGAGCTCAGAGACCACAGAGTCAACAAGGACCTCTGAAGCAGCCTCATTTGAGCACATGTCCATGGCTAGATCGCCGCTGCCACCATCAGGCTGAGAAGCTGCAGATAATCCTAAACCCTGGGAACCTGTTGAGTACAGAAGACTGAAAACCGTTCCAAACAACCTGTGCACTCTCTCCATGGGCAGGAAGACAGTGCTTACTTGAATACTGAACCATGCTCCCAGGAAGTCCAGAGACTGGGAGGGCTTCAAACTGACTCTTCCCTCGACTGATCACCCAGATGAGGCTTTCTAGAAAGAACACCACTCGGGCCGACACCTGACAAAGAACGGGCTTGGATGAATCAATCATCTAGATATGGATGAACACATTCCTTGGCATTGCAGCGCAGCAGCCACCACCACAACCTTGGAGAATGTCCTCAGGGCGGTGGTCAGGTTGAAGGGAACGGTAGCAAATGGAAAATGTCAGTTAAGCACGGCAATACACAGGTATCTTTGCTGAACCTCCTAGATCAGGATATAAAAATAAGTTTTGGCCAAATCCAGAGATGCTAGAAACACCTCAGTTCACCACCTGAATCACAGCTCTTAAGTTTCCATCTGGAAGCGCAGTGCACGCAAATCAGCATTGACCACCTTGAGGTTGAGAATTGGTCAAAAGGAGCCATCTTTCCCTGGATCCACTGCAATCTGGCTTTTGCTCTACATTCTAATGGGACAGCTCTTGCCAAGTCTCCATTGATTTGCTCCTCGTCTTTACTCAATCCTCATTTTTCTTGAGCTTGCTGTTTTTGACACAGTTGATCACCACCTTCACCTCGATACCCTGTCCTCACTTTGATTTAGGGGTTATCATATCCTGGCTTTATTCCCACCGCACTTTTAGTGTATGTTTTGGTTAATCCCTCTCTACTGCCATCCTGGTGTACCCCAGGGCTGTGTCTTGGGACCTCTCTTTTTCTCTCTCTACACTCAGTCCCTTGATGCACTCATCTCCTTCCATGGTTTTCAGTTCGATCTCTATGCCGTTGACCCTCAGTTCTAACTCTCTGTATCTGAAATCTCTCTGAGAATCCAGGCCAGGATCTCTGGCTGCTTATCTGACATTAGTGTCTGGATGTCTCACCACCATCTGAAACTGAACCAAACCTTAGCTCCTTATATTTCCCCCCATGTCCACCTCCACCCTTCCTCTATTTCTGTGGATAACACTCTACTCTGTAAAACTAGAGGGCATAACATGAAGCTGCAAGGGGGTAAAAATTGAAAGGCAATGTCAGGAAATACTTTTTCACTGAAAGAGTGGTGGATCCTTGGAATGCCCTCCCGATGGAAGTGTGTGGGGCAAATACAGTGACAGAATTCAAAATGGCATGGGACAGACAGTGGATCCCTTCACAGCAACAGGATAAAATCAAAATAAACGTAACTAATTTCTCAACAAATAGGGGTGTCCTACACAGAGTGGTGGGTTCACCCATAAACAAAGACATGGAGAGAGGTGGCCTGCACGGAGCGACAGGTGCACCTACTCTTGCCATCTTACTGGGCAGACTAGATGGACCATACTAGCCTTTATCTGCCGTCATTTATTAGGTTACTATGTTACTCCTACCTGTTTCCTCGGCTCGCAACCTTGGGGTAATCTTTGGCTCCTCACTCTTCTCCACACACATTCAACAGATAGTAGTGGGTTCAGAAAGGGAGGGATAAATTTTGCCAACATTAGAGAGAGAAGTGACAGGTTTTAGCTAAGACCCTTATCCATTCTCTAGTCATGTTATCTAGACTGTTAACATAAAAACATAAGAAATGCCATACTGGATCAGATCAAGTTCCATCAAGCCCAGTATCCTCTTTCCATCAGTGGCCAATTCAGGTCACAAGTACCTGGTAGGTTCCCAAAAGGCACACAGGTTCCATAATGCTTGTCCCAAGGCAAGCAGGGGATTTCCTGGGTACTCTTTAATAATGGTTTATGGACCTTTCTTCCAGGAACTTGTCCAAACCCTTTTTAAACCCAGCTACACTAAAGCGTAGTTACTCACCTGTAACAGGTGATCTCCGGGAACAGCAGGAATTTAGTCTTCACACATGGGTATCGTTGGTACCAATGGAGCCCGCGTGGGAACGCTTCCCAGCAACCAATAGGAAAGCTTTTGGGAGCATCCCACTGCGCCTGCACCGCTGCCTTCCCGCCTTTCCAACTCTCCCTCTTCAGTTGCATTTATAGCCGAGAGAGAGAGAGAGAACTCATAGGGGAGGTGGGTGGGTTGTGAAGACTAAATTCCTGCTGTTCCAGGAGATCACCTGTTACAGGTGAGTAACTATGCTATCTCCAAGAACAAGCAGGAATGTAGTCTTCACACATGGGGACTCCCCAGCTGAGAGATGCCAGGGAGATGACCCCAGACAAGCTGCAAAACCCAGGCTGAGATGGGTCATGCTTCCTCCCATGGATCTCTGGCATCGAAACCCGGGATGGCGGATAGGAGTTGTCCTAAGAGTGAAAGAGATGCTGGAGAACAGCTTGAACAAACGAGGCATCCCGACAGGAGTCCTTATCTAAGCAGTACTGGGCTGCAAAGGTATGCACCGAAGCCCAAGTTGCTGCTCTGCAAATATCGTCAATGGGCACTGAGCGAAGGTTAGCCATGGAGGCTGCCATTTATCTCACATTGTGAGCTGTGAGATGACCTTCAAGAGAAAGTCCCTTATTCTCATATGCAAAGGATATGCAATTTGCTATCCATTTATACAAAGTTCTCTTGGAAATTGGTAGGCCAAGATGACTAGGGTCAAAGGCAACAAAAAGCTGGGAAGATTTTCTATGTTGTTTAGTTCTCTGAAGGTAAAAGACTAAGGGGTCTGTTTACTAAAAGGCCGGTGGTGTGCGGTCCGCGGTACCGAGCGGGTGCCGTATAAGGAGTGGGCGTTCCGTCGTGAAGAACAGAAGCTGTGATTGACAGATGCGCTAAGGTGCGCGGCGCCCGTGTGGTTAGTGCCCTGTGACATTACGGAGTTTGATCTGTGCACATGGTTCACACTGCTCACGGTTTTTGGGCTTCCACTATTGTGCTGCACATTGCTGACGGAAACGGTTTCTTTTCCCTGCACAGCACCTCTAACGCGAGTGTTTCACTGGCGTTATATTTCTTTGCAGATTCGGGCACGCTCCTGTGCGGCGAGTCTCTCCCCTCCCACATTCCGCCCACTGACCCCGTCTCTCCGCCCCTAGGGGGCCTTCCTCCGCCCTCATTTCGCCTTTGCACGCCTCTTTCGCACATTACCGCCCCGCAAATGTGCGCGTTGTCGGCGCACGCTTGCGGGACCCGTTAATGTGCCGCGCACTCGTACGGGGCGCTTAAGAGCACTTAAATACATCTTTTAGAGCGCTCATGTGCGCCCCGTACAAGTGCGCCGTTTAGTAAACAGACCCCTAAGGCTCTTTTACAATCTAGAGTGTGTAAATTCCCTTCTGCATTCGAGGCGTGAGGCCTGGGAAAGAACACAGTAAGGTAAACCGATTGATTTTTCTAAAAAAATAAAAATGATTTTTCTAAACCATTTTTAAAACCGATTGGTTTAAATGAAAAGGCGAAACCACCTTTGGCATAAAGTGAGGGTGAGTCCTAAGAACTACTTTATCATGGTGGAACCTTGTATAAGGAGGATCAGCCACTAAAGCCTGTAGCTCACTGATGTGTCTTGCAGAAGTGAGGGCAATTAGGAAGATCATCTTCCAAGAAAGAAATTTCAGGGATGTAGTGGCTAAGGGTTCGAAGGGTGGTTTCATGAGCTGCCCAAGGACAAGATTTAAGTCCCATGCCACTGGAGGTGGCTTGATGGGAGGTTTTGTTAAGAGAAGACCTCTCATAAATCTTGATACAAGTGGTTCAGAGGAAACCGGTTGTGCATCTAAGGGCTTGTAGAAAGCTGCAATGGCACTAAGATGGACTCTTACTGAAATTGTCTTGAGACCAGAGGATGACAAGTGGAGGAGATATTCCAGTAATGCTTCCACTGGTACTGAAAAAGGATTGAGTTCCTCTTTTGAACACCATCAGAGAACCTTTTCCACTTAAAGGCATAGGCTCGCCTTGTGGAAGGTTTTCTTGAAGCTAGAAGGATATCCTTTATCTGTTGAGAAAGGTTGAGATCCTGTAATTCTAGGGTCTCAGGAACCATGCCCCGAGGTGTAGAGACTGAGGATTCAGGTGCAATAGCATCCCGTTTTCCTGGGAAAGAAGATCTGGAACACATCCTAACTCAAGAGGTTTGGCTCGAGAGAGAAGTAGAAGCAGAGGATACCACGGTTGCTGTGGCCAGCATGGGGCTATGAGGATCATGTGGCCCCTGTCTCTCTGAAGCTTGAATAGGGTTTTGGGAATAAGGGGAATGGGTGGGTAGGCATAGAGGAAGTCCTGACCCCAGTGGAGGTGAAAGGCATCCCTTGCCTGACAGTTCTGAGCCGGCATTCTGGAACAGAACTGGGGAAGTTTGCTTGAATTTTTCAGATCTGGGGAACTCCAGAAATAGACCTCTTTGCAAGTCCTCAGAATGCCAATCTGCTCTGGATGAAGAGACCACTCATGTGGCAGCAGTACTTGACTGAGTTTGTCTGCCAAGAAATTCTGTGTGCCTGGAAGATACACTGCTAGTAGGTAGATTTGAAGATCTCTGGCGAAGGCCCAGAGGCGTAGAGCTTCGTTGCATAAGGTTCGAGACCCCGTCCCACCGTTTGTTCACATAGTGCATGGCTACTTGATTGTCGGTTTGTACCAGGACTGTCTTGTAGCTGAGGTGGGTTTGGAACACCTGAAGAGCATAAAAGATGGCTCCGAGTTCTAGGAGGTTTATGCGAAGACAAGCCTCTTGCTGGGTCCATAGACCCTGGGTGATTCACTGGGCTGCCCGCATGTGAAGGGAGCATAGGGAACCACATGGACTGTGGATGCCATATGCCCTAGCAGCTGTAGCATTTCTCAAGCAGTTAGCAAAGCTTTCATAGCTGCTTGAGAAGCCAGCTGGATTATTTGAAGACCACATGGCTGTGGCAGGAAAGCCTTTGACTGTCTTGTGTTGAGAAGTGCCCCTATGAACTCTAGGGACTGAGACGGAATGAGCTGAGATTTTGGGAGGTTTATAACCAATCCCAAGTACTGCAGGATTTGCATCGTGCGAGAGAGAGAGCAAGACTGTCTTCTGGAGTTGGATGCTTGGATGAGCCAGTCGGCTAAGAAAGGGAAGACGAATATCCCCAGAGTTCTCAGGAATGCTGCTACTACTGCCATGCATTTTGTGAAGACTCTTAGGGCAGAAGCCAGTCCGAAGGGTAGAACCCTGTACTGGTAATGTCTTCCTTGAAAGAAGAATCGAAGAAACCTTCTGTGATCTGTATGGATGAGAATATGCGTGTATGCATCCTTTAGATCTAGAGAACATAGCCAATCCTGACTCTGAATATAGGGAAGAAGTGTTCCGAGGGAGATCTTGAATTTTTCTCGGAATAGATATTTGTTCAACTCTCTGAGGTCCAGTATGCACCTTGTCACGCCCTCATCCCCCGTATAGGCGGTTGCCTGGAAGAGGGGGGACATGACCACAAATTTATAGATCCTTGTAAGTGCTGATGTCTGGGTTCCGTGTAGTTGTGGGCCAAGACGCGGACAGCCAAGGTTAATTGGGGTAACAATAACTTTATTGTTAGCACAGGAATTTTGTATCTACTACCCCTAAATAACAGAAACAAAATATTTGGTTTGAAAAAGTATCCACAAAGTCAAAGATGTAACAAAGTCCACTTGATACTTCTCAGGGTTGTCAGTTCCAAACAAGTTATCCAAACTTCTTTCCAGCTCTGAACAAGGTCTGTTCTTCACACTAGAAGCTTATCTGCAAAGTAAAGTTGTTACATGAAAGTAAACTCAATAGCATTGCATTTGCTTTTCACAGCTGCTTAATGAGGTTGAGTTTTACACTTAGGCAGTACGCTGCCTCTCCCCGTGTAAAAGCTCAATTGCATGAAGCTGGACTTCTCCAGCACTTATCACTTGCACAAAGGTATACAGCTTTCACTCCTTATGACAGTAAGCACACTCTGTTTCCATATCAGAATAACTACTATTACAGCTGACTCAGTCTGCATTGGTTCTACTTCTGAGTCTGATATGTCCTGGTTATAGTCAGGGTTCTGCAGAGCAACTGGCTTCCACTGCTCTAGTAAGCTTTTAAGCTGTTTCCATTTAGAATCCTTTTTACTTCTTGGTATATGTGAGGAATTAAAATTACCAGCTTCCTTTAAAACTGAATCAATGGAAAAAGGGCTCACCTTTCTTCTGGTATGTCTGGCTTTCCCAGTTTGGTTAAAAGGTAAGTATTTGTCCTGATACTGCTTCACTATCTCCCGTGTGGCAAACTGCTCAGCAGGGTCTGGCTCTAACCTCCGTCTCCGTAGCACACAATCAGCTGTTTGCTTACGAGCAGCTGGGCTATTCTCAGAGCTTGAGCTAGAGACACGCTGCCTGCCCTGGGAACGTTTCTGCAGCTTTTCACCTGGAACTTTACTCCAGCCTAATCTCCCACCTGTAACCACAGCTTCCAGAGAAGACTCCGGGGAAGAACTCCTGCCTCTCCTGGGTAAGGTTTCCAGCCTCTCCCCTCGAGGTTTAAAGTTACTTCTGACCTGCTTCTCTCTGCTGCTTGGCCCGTGGTAATTCCTCTCCTTTAAAGGAAGCTTTCTCAGACGCTTTTCCAGAGACCTTTCTTTCTATAAGCAGTCTTGCTGGCAACTCCCCAAGCACCGTGTGCTACCTTGGTAATGGTTGCTCCTTCCTTTGCTTCCTCGGTTCCTCAGGTCTCCCTCTGGATCTGAATCTGAACCAGAACCTGAGCCAGAGTCCACAACTCTGTCTCTATTCTCCTTCTTCTCCGTCTCCCTCGTTCCTTTCTCAATCTCCTTCTCATTCCTCTCTTCCTTCTCCCTATCTGAATCTCCTTCCTGGTTAAGAGCATGGGGCTGCCCTATCCGCTTTGACTCCGCCCCCTTGCCTCTTACGTCAGCTCCCGGGGTTGTCATGGAGCTGGGGTGTGGCTCTCTCACTGACTTTCTATGCAGAGAGTTTCTCTGGGCTGAAGCTTTAACCCTTTCCCTGCCTGTATTGCTGTCTGCTTTTGGGTAAAGAAGCTGTTTTAAACCCTTATTTCTGGTGTTTAAGCCCTCTGCATCATCACAACCTGTATCCCCCTGTTTTCTTTGGGATGAGGAAGTAGGGGGAATAGAAACCCATGCCCTGCTGGGATATGGGTACCTCTTCTATTGCCCCTTGAGCAAGTACTGAGGTGACCTCCTGACACAAGAGAGTAGTGGTAGGGCCCTGAGAATTGAACTGTCTTGTGATGGTGGGAGGGGGCACACTGTGAAAATGGAGTTTGCACCCCTCTCATACAATGGAAAGAGTCCAGTTTTCTGGCAAAATGACAAAGTCTGCCGGGGATGGTGAGAGGTTCTGGACCTTTCAGGGGCAGGATGACTAAGTTCTCTAGGAAGGAGTCAAAGTTCCTGAGGAGGCCGAGTCTGTTGAGCTGGTTGAGCTCTTGGGACTTGTGCATTCCTTTGCTATCTGGGCTGTTTTTGCCCCTTCTGGGGAGCATGAACTGAACAGTGGGGACAGCTTGGGTATAAGATGGGTAGAATGTCTTTCTCTTGTTGAAAAAGGGGTTCTTAGTTGTCTTTCTTTATCAAGGGTTACAGCCAACCCAGCAATCTATTCAAGGTAGTATTTTCAGATTCAATCAAATTAGCCTGTCTTGCCAATCCTTGCCAAAGAGATTTTCTCCTGTGCAAGGAATGTTCCTCAGCTTATCTTGCACCCATTGTTCTAAATCAGATGCCTGAAGTCAGGCAATGTGACGTGTACCAATGGAAATAGCAGAGGTTCTGCTAATGCACTCAAAGCAGTCAAAAGTTGCACGATTCATGAACTTAGACTTCCTCACTCTGGTCAAACATGCCCAGAAAATGTCTGTCCTTTTATTATCAGGGAGAAGTGGAGCCATAAGCTCTAGATCCCTTGTAACCTATTTGAGAAACATTTCCATGTAGAGAATATAAGAGCTGATCCTGACTGATAGCATCGAGGATTGAAAGCATCGACGCCCAAAGGCATCGAGTGTTCTCGCTTCCCGGCCTGGAGGATTGGAAGAATGTGTTTTAACACTCTTGATCCTACGCATTGCCGATTCCACTACCATTGAATGGTGTGGTAATTGTGTCTTTTGCAACCCAGGGCATTGTGGAACTTGGTACATGGTATTAAGTCTCCGAGAGTGTGGAGACACCGTTAAAGGAGCTTCCCACATCCTTAGCATGAGGTCATGCAAGAGTCGATGAATGGGAAGGGTAGCTGCTTTTTTAGGAGCTGCTGGATATTGAAGAATTTCTAATTCTTCTGCTCTGGGTTCCTTCTCAGGAGTCACCATGATTGAAAGTCCTCGGGCTACATCACATATGAAATTCTGAAAAGACATGTCCTCTGGAGGAGATATCCTGCGTTGAGGAGAAGGAGATGGATCCTCTGGTAGAATCACCCCGGTACCGTTAGAGTCAGAGTCATCGGAGGACTCAAAATATCTGCACGCCGGGTGCTCTTGCATTGCTCAGTGCCGGTATCGATCAAAGTCGGCGTCAGACTGTTTCGATACTGGGCCCTTGATGCCGGATATTGATTCAAGAGCCGGCATGGGGGGGAAGCATATTGGTTGAAGCAGGTACGGTCGGTGCGGAACCGTCTGAAGTGGTCTTACTGATACTGAAGCTGCTAAAAGGGCTGCATACTGCGTTCAATGGCTAGGATTCATTGATCCATAGCCCCTGCCGATGCCTGGATGTCAGTACCGGAGGAAGCAGCCACGACACCAGAGCATGGCACCAGGAGTTCTCCCAAGGTGGAAGCTTCTGGAACATCCTGGAGCCCCATTAGTGCTTTGGAGGCCGAGGCCTCCTGCCGGGGCATTTGCTGCTATGTTTTCGAGAGCAACGCTAATAGCATCTCGATGCTTCGAAGGAGATCTACCCTTTGAGGACCGGCCGGTCTTGGAAAACCTGGGTTTAGTTACCTCAGATCCATGGGAGGAAGATGAACCCCTGGAAGACGTCGATGCAACGGATATCACATCTGCAGCAAAAAGGGTGCTGAGTTTTGCAGCTCTGTTCTGCAGGCCTCTCTTGGTCATCTTCCTACAGAGGAGACACTACGATGGTAAATGATCAGGACCTAAACATTTAAGACACCAGTCATGGGTGTCGGTAGTGGAAATGGTACCGCTACACTTTGAACATTTTTTGAAACTACTAGTTGGTTTCTCCATTTTGAAAGCAAAGAGGGCCTAGTGCCCAAAATGGTGCCTGGCACCTAGAGGGGACAGACCCTCCAAAAATAAGATTTTTTTTTTAAAAAAAGAAAGAAGAAAAGACCAGTTGAACCAGTGTAGGCATCGACGGTGAAGGCAGACGCGACCACAAGAAGAAATTTTTCTGCGGTGACAGGGGTTGCCGTGGATAAAGAAGAACTGAAGAGGGAGAGTTTGAAAGGCGGGAAGGCAGCGGCGCAGGCGCAGTGGGATGCTCCCAAAATCTTTCCTATTGGACGCTGGGGAGCGTTCTCGCACGGGCTCCATTGGTACCGACGATACCCATGTGTGAAGACTACATTCCTGCTTGTTCCTGAGATCAGCTTTTACTACATCTTTTATTAGTCTTAAATAGGTTACATTGTAGCTTCATTGTATGTCACTTAGTCAAACTGATCTACGTTTACCCATTCCATTCCATTCATTAATTTACAGACCTCTATCAGATCTCCACACAGCCGTCTCTTTTCCAAGTTGAAAAGCCTTAACCTTTTAAACCTTTCCTCATAGGGGTTTACTTCCAACCCCTTTACCATTTTGGTGGCTCTTCCTCTGTACCTTTTAAGATATGATGACCAGAATTGCACACAATATTCAAGGTGCAGTCGCACCATGGAAAGATACAGAGGCACTATAATATCCTTGATTTTATTCTCCATTCCTTTCTTTATGAATCCTAGCATTCTATTTGCTTTCTTGGCCACCACTGCACACTGGGTGGAAAGATTCAACATATCCACGATGACATCTTAAATCTTTTTCCTGGTGGTATTGCAACCTCCTCTTCACTGGTCTGAATCATCTCTCCCTACTTATTTTTATTTATTTATTTTATTTACATTCTCTTACATACCATGCTATTTTGCATCAGTGCAGTTTACATTGAACAAACTGAAATTACATTGAACAGGGCATTATAACTTGGAGATAACTATTTTACAGGGAACATGGGCTATGGAGGGTTAAGTGGCTTGCCCAAGACCACAAGGAGCACCTGTGGGACTAGAAACCCCCAGTCCTTCCGGCCCAAGGTTGCTGTCCTCTAGTGGGATTTGAAACCCCGACCTTCCGGCCTGAAGTACCTTGCCCCAACCACTAGGCCACTCCTCCACAGTCTATTCAAAACTTCAGTCTAATCAAAACTCAGCTGCAAAGCTAATCTTCTGCCAGTGTTGCTATGCTCATGTCACTCCCCTTTCTCAAGTCACTTTATAGACTTCATATCCATTTCTGCATCCAGTTCAAACTTCTGCTTCTGACCTTTAAGTGCCTTTATTCAGCTACTCTTCACTACCTTTCCTCTTATCTCTCCCTACACCCCTCCTTGGAATTCTGCCCTTCTATTTGTGCCCTTCTCTTCCACTGCCAACTCCATACTTCGATCTTTCTACCTTGCTGCTCCCTCATGCCTGGAACTACCCGAGTCAGTACGCCAGGCTCCATCCGTGGCCTTGCTCAATTTCAGACTAAAAACTCACTTTTGAGACTGCTTTTGGATCCTGATCGCTTAGTCTCCTGTCCACTTCCTATGTGTTTCCTTACCATTCCCCTGGATATATCCTAGTCCCCAGCTATTGTGTGTTGTCTGTCTTGACTAGACTATATGCTCTTATGGGCAGGGACTGTCTCTTACATGTCTTTGTACAGCGCCATGTATGCCTTGTAGCACTACACAACAGTAGTGGTCTTTGGCATCATGAAATAGATGGAATACCTGCCTTTGCCCCGTTTGGCCGGGGGAATAGCTCCACCGTCTTCAGATGCAGCAACTTATCCAATGAGAACGATATGACAGCTCTTTTGTCCACCGAACTACATGAGGAGACAACAAAGGCCTCCAAGATTGGCTCTTTGCATTCCAGGACATAGCACTTTTGAATGGTGTCTAGCACCCTGTGGATTTCTGGTGACCTGGGCCCAGTCCTGAAAGAAAAATGTGTAGCCTGCCCCCAAGCCTTCAGTGCGCTGAACAGGAGGGGCCACCTCTGGATGGGACAAAGTCCCTGGGTCCACAAGCCCCTCAAAATGGCTAATTACAGGTCCAAAATCCAGAGGAAGAATTGAAGAAAGGTCTTCCAGGACTATGACGGGAGTTCCAAGACCTCCAGAAGTCAGACCAGCTTGCTTGCAATGGACAGAGGTCGAGGAAGGGAACAGCCCTCTATGCTTTTCAGGCCCTTTCAGCCTATCCTTTGGGAGGCGATGAGGCTTGGAGTCACCCAAGTCCTCCACCAACTTTTCCAAATCAGCCCCTTAAAAGCCAGTTGAATTAGCTAGGCTTTGGAGAACTTGTCCGCTGCCCAGTGGTGAAACCCAATCCAACCCCATATCACTGTTGAAAAGACAATATCTCTAGCAACCAAGTGGATTAGATCATATATAGCATTTAGAAAGGAAGACAGCGGCAGACATCAAAAGAGGGGTAGTATCCTCGGGGGGGGGGGGGGGGGAGAATGAATCCACTGGAGAAGGGCTCGAGACGTCAGGCCTGCACACGCCACCCACTGAAAAATAGCAACAGCCGCTGCAAACTGACTCTTGAGTAGAGAGTCCATCTTTTGATCAGGGGTATCCCTTTAAGGCCAATTTGCCTTCCTCGGGAATGCTAGTCTGCTTCGTGACCGTTATGACCTATGCAGCCACCTTAGACATGCTGAACCACATGATACACTCCTCCTCCGGAAGAGCGTATGTTCTCTTGCACACCTTTAACCCCTTAGGCAGGAAATAGGGAAAGTCTCATTCTGACCGGATCATGCTCTTGATAATCTCCAGAAATGAGAAGAATGTTGTAGATTTCCGAACTCCTTGTAGGAGTGGATAAACCTGTGGCCCTGCTCTACCATTGGAGCACCAGCCAGATTCAAGGTGGAAGGAGCTCAAGCAATCAATGCTGCCAGCTCTTCCTTCTGGAACAGGCGAATAATCCCAATCTTCTCATGATCCTCTGAAGGTGAAAACACCTCTTCCTCTGCATCAGATCCCTTGGCCGAGATGTCAGTGGAAAAGTCCAGATCAAAGTCTCAAACAGACCCCAGCTGATCCCCATCTCCAGAATGCAACCTCCACCTAGGTCACATAGAAGGCACCCAAGCCAGGCTACTATACTCTGCCTGTTGCTTTTGTGACCGAGCTCAAGGGAATCCAGGATCTGAATTTCCATGCCAAAATGATCTGGCTTGATGTAAAAAAGAAAAGAATTCTGGGGAGGACAACCCAGATTCTGGGAGCTCCCTTCCATGAAAATGACCCCCAATCATGGGAGACATAGCTATAACTGAACCCTTTGAAGAAGGGGAGAGGCCTGAAGTATGGTCACCAGAGCTCAAGGCCGGCCTATCATCCTTACCCACAGCGCTATCTATCACCTCCTTCATAGAGGCATGAAAAACTTATGAGTCAGAGGCTGCCATGCAAGAAGAGCAGATTCCTGAATCCAGTGACAGAGTTAAGGCAAAGCAAACAATTGTGTTCATTACATTTGCAAAGGCACATGCTACGGGCGCTTGGGCAGGAACACGCATTGAAGCCGCTCAGGCAGAATGCACACTAGGACCATGTGACTGCAAGGCATGCAAAAGAGAAAACCCTAGTAACGCGCATTGGAAAAGGGTGGGAATCCCCAATGCTGTGCCAATGGCCACCCACTGTCCACCCCTTCTTATGCCAAAAACAGACATGTTCGGGAGCCCCCAGAAAGGACAATAGGGTCAAGGCCTTGGTACTCACCCCTGGGAGACTCAGGCAGAAAAAAATTGAATTGGGTTCAGCACTATTCCTCTGATGCTGTTTTTATCTTTTTTTCTTTAGTGGCCTGCAATCACATACCTCTGAGAGCCTTCTTTAATCTTTGGGAGAGAACAAGGGTAGAGGAGGAGGGAGGGGGCATTGAAGTTGTGCGAGGCAGCTGCATTTCTTCCAAATCTTTCTAAGCATCTGGCTACTCACCAGGCCCAACAAGAGGGTGGAGCGGAACCAATTTTATCTCCTATGACTACTAAAAAAAATGCAGTCTAGTGTAGCCTCCCACTTTTACTCAAGTGAGAGAATCACCAGAAGATGGTCAATCATGAGCGAAACCCATCTTTTTCCTCTCAATCAAATCTTTATTTGTTCAGATTCTATTACAGCTGAAACAAATTTAACCACCATCTGCTGGAAACAGAAAAATACTATTTTGCTCCTAGTGGCTCAGGCTGATAGAGGCATGGGATGATGTCATTGAAACTGGAACATTTCACTGGCTCTCCACTCATCTGCTGGTAGGGGAACACAGCCCACTTGTCTGGACAGGTCTAGCAGGATGATATGGAAAACATTTATAAAAAATAAAGCAGCAATTCAATATGTTTACTGGTGAGGGTTTCCCTAAGGCACAGTATACAAGGCTGCCATAGACCTCAGACAGGCAGAAGCGGAGTCTTCAAGCAATAGCTGAATTTATCTCAGGAGAGCCCATGCCACAAGACGAAGCCTGCAGAGCTAGAGAAGAGGGGAGTAGTCTTCAAAACGCCTTCCATGTTTCTGCCCTGATTGCAAAGAGCTTCCCTGCCCTCCACTGGAATCGTGATTCATTCAATCATTGCATCCACCAAGGCGCCAAACTTTAAGAAAGCATATCCACTTTTCCTAAACACTGGTCTCTCCTAAGAGTAGCATCTGGCGAGCTCCATTCCATGGACACGATTTGCTGAAGTTCCTATGGAAACAGAAAAGCTCTAGTGGACCTCTTGATGCCCACCAAAATAGGATCGCACTGAACCCCAGCTTTCCCTTCATCCGGGGGCTCCGCAGCATGGACAGCGGATGAAATCTTGTTAATTAAGGTAGGAATATCCTCTTTCCTAAACAAACATTCAGAGAGTCTCCCCCTCAATCTCTGGAGGGGCTAACTACCTCTCTTCTTGATCAGCGCCACTGGTCGAGGTATTTCCATAGGAATCTAAATCACGATCAGGCTCCTCACTCAGGGGAGAGACCTGACTCCCTGAAAGCTAGGAAGCCTCAAGTCAGCATTAACCCGCTCACCGGATTTTACACGTTTCCTGGAAGAGAAGCCACTCTTAGCAACCCTCTCAGCTGGAGAGCCCTGGGCAGTAGCACAGATGAGACCTTGACCAGGAGTCTGCACTTTAGCAGAGTCACCCTGCCACAAAGCCCAAACCTGTTGGAAGAGGGAAACCTGCTGCCAAGTGGTATGCTGCTGGCTGCCCCTCCCCTCCCAGGGCTCTTTCAGGTGCCAGCACTGGTGGTGAAATGTGTCCACAAAAGCACTGTCATCTGAAATGGTGGCCAAAGGCTTCTTTACCACCATGGAGCCAACTGTAGATATCTTGGGTCTGCTGGAGTCAAAGCTGCTCCTACTGGCTGCAGGTGCAAGAGCAACTCTAAAGACTGATGAGTAATCTATGCCACTTGCCATGGCCAAAGCACTACTGGGAAGAGCATGGCAAGTGCTGAAACAGCATAGTTACTCACCTGTAACAGGTGTTCTCCAGGAGCAGCAGGAATCAGTCCTCATATATGGGTGACGTCGGCGCCGACGGAGCCCTCGCGGAGCAATTTCCCCAGCTTTAAAAGGGTGCCATCTTGCTCAGTCTGATGACATAGCGAAAAGACAGCAAAAAATTAGGAAAAACGAAAACATAGAACTGCAACTCCAAGGGGAGGAGGGAGGGTTGTGAGGACTGATTCCTGCTGCTCCTGGAGAACACCTGTTACAGGTGAGTAACTACGCTTTCTCCAGGACCAAGCAGGAAGTCAGTCCTCACATATGGGACTCCCAAGCTTAAGGCTACCGGAGACCCTAAGCACAAAAATGAGCTCCCTCGAGGTCAGTAGCACAGAAGGAATCTTCTCTGAATATGTCTCCATCCGGTAGCCCAACAACCGGGACGGAGAGTAGGAGTTGCCTATACCTCGAAGAGGTTATGGAGGACTGCCTGACCGAAAGCACTGTCCCTGCGGGACTCCCTCTCCAGGCAGTAATGGGCTGCAAAAGTCTGGCTTGAAGACCAAGTGGCGGCCCGGCAGATGTCTGCCAATGGAACAGAGCGGAGGTAAGCTACTGACGTAGCCTTCGCCTGAAGACGATGAGCTGTGACTCTACCTTCCAGCACGAGACCCGCAGCCTCGTAAGCCCAAGCGATGCAGTCCGCAATCCAGATGGACAGAGTACGCTTGGAGACAGGGAGCCCCAACTTGTTGGGGTCATAAGACACGAAGAGCTGAACAGCCTTTCGGTGCTCCCGCGTACGGTCAAGGTAGAAGGTCAACGCCCTCCTACAGTCCAGGGTATGCAGGACCATTTCAGCTCGGCTGGAGTGTGGCCTGGGAAAGTAGGTCGGAAGTACCACCTCCTGGTTGATGTGAAAAGGGGAAACCACTTTGGGAAGAAACTTAGGGTGAGTCCGTAGGACTACCCGGTTCTTGTAGAACCTAGTGTAAGGAGGATCAGATACTAGGGCCTGCAGCTCACTAACGCGTCTAGCAGAAGTGAGGGCCACCAAGAACAAGGTTTTCCAGGAAAGAAAACGAAGAGGACAGGTAGCCATAGGCTCAAAAGGCGGACAGGTAATCCGCTGTAAAACCACATTGAGATCCCAGTTCGGGGCTGGCGGGCGCAAAGGTGGTTTAAGGAGAAGGAGGCCTCTGAGAAAACGAGCCACCAGAGGGTGGCTGGAAAGAGGTCTACCATCCACCAGCATGTGATGCGCAGAAAGAGCACTGAGGTGGACCTTGACCGAGTTGGACTTAAGTCCAAGATTGGAAAGAGAAAGCAAGTACTGCAAGACCACTGATGCTTAACAGGAGAAGGGGTCTTGAGACTGCTGAGTACACCAGACGGAGAACTGACGCCACTTAAGAGCGTAGGACTTCCGGGTGGAAGGCCTCCTGGAGGCCAAGACGACCTCTTCCACATCTGGAGGTAGCTGGAGAGGAGCAAGGACTACCCTTTCAGCAGCCAGGCCATCAGATGAAGGGACCGGAGGTTGGGGTGCAGGAGCGTCCCCTGATCCTGCGAGAGGAGGTCGGGCTGAAACCCCAGAGGAAGAGGGGTGTCCACCGCCAGCTGCATCAGAAGCGGGAACCAAGGCTGTCTCGGCCACCGGGGAGCCACTAGGATCATCGATGCCTTGTCTCTGAGAACTTTGAAGAGCGTCCGAGACACCAGAGGCATGGGTGGAAAGGCATACAAGAGGCCTGTGGACCATGGAATCAGAAAAGCATCCGCTGCTACCCAGAGAGGATGCGGCTGTCGAGAGCAGAATCTGGGAATCTGCCGGTTCAGAGGACTGGCGAACAGATCCATGGTGGGGAGGCCCCACCGGAGAAAGATCCGCTGAACCACAAGCGGATCCAATCTCCACTCGTGCGGTTGGAGGATCCTGCTCAGTTTGTCTGCCAGGCAGTTTTCTTGACCTGGGAGATAGACAGCTTTGAGGACGATGTTGCGATGGACGGCCCAAGAGCAGAGCTTCTGTGCTTCCTGAAAGAGAAGGAAGGAGCCGGTTCCGCCTTGTTTGTTCACGTAGAACATGGCAACCTGATTGTCTGTCTGGACAAGTACTGACTGGTGAGAAATCAGGTGAGAAGGCTTTGAGCGCTAGGCGGATGGCTCTGAGCTCCAGGAAGTTTATCTGCTGAGCGGACTCCCAAGGAGTCCAGAGACTCTGAGTACAAGTCCCTTGGCAATGTGCTCCCCAACCCTGGAGAGAAGCATCGGTCGTCAGGACCTGAGGATGCGTAGGGGGCTGAAAAGTCACCCCTAGCACTAGGTTTGGCAGATGAAGCCACCATCGTAGAGATGAGACCAGCTGGTCGGAGATCTGTACGGAGTCCGCTAGGCTCCACGTGGCCTGATGCCATTGAGTGCGAAGGCACCACTGAGCAGGACGCATGTTCAGGCGGGCATTGGGGGTTACATGGACCGTGGAAGCCATATGGCCGAGCAGTCTCAGAAAGTGCCTGGCGGAGACCAGGGAATTGCTGTGAAAGCGGATGGCGAGATCCATGAGCCGTTGGGCCCTGTCCAGAGGGAGGAAGGCCCGCGCCTGAAGCGTGTCCAATCTGGCGCCTATGAACTCGAGATTTTGAGAGGGGAGCAAAGTGGACTTTGCGAAGTTTATGACAAAACCCAAGTGCTGGAGCAGAGTCACAGTGCGATGAGTAGCCTGAGTGGCTTCTTGGGCAGACTGGGCTCTGATGAGCCAGTCGTCCAGGTATGGGAACACAAAAAGACCTTGAAGTCTCAGATAGGCCGCCACCACTGCTAGGCATTTGGTGAACACCCTGGGGGCGGAGGATAGGCCAAAGGGCAGTACTCTGTACTGGTAATGGTTTCCTCCCACAACAAACCTGAGATATAGTCTGTGGTCTGGATGAATAAGGATATGAGTATACGCATCCTTTAGATCTAAGGAGCATAGCCAGTCTCCCTGCTGGAGGTAGGGCAGCAGGATTCCAAGGGTAAGCATTTTGAACTTTTCCTTTGCAAGGAACTTGTTGAGGTTTCGCAAGTTTAGGATGGGTCTGAGGCCTCCTGTTCTTTTTGGAATCAGGAAGTACCTGGAGTAAAACCCTTGACCCTTCAGGTGGTGGGGCACCGGTTCCACGGCTTGTTCCTGAACGAGACTTGCTAACTCCTGAAGGAGTAAGTCCCTGTGCAGAGGGAGTCTGGAAGGCTCCCCTGGAAAGTAGGAGGGAGGTACCTGGTGAAAATGAAGAAGATAGCCCTTTTGAACTATATGAAGCACCCAGGTATCTGTGGTGATTTTGGACCACCTGTGGGCAAAGTGGACCAGCCGGCCTCCTGTGCTGAGAGAAACCAGCTGAGGGGGAGAGGCTATGCTGAGGAAGTCAAAAACCCCCACCCTGCTGAGCAGGGGTTGGTGGCGCAGGCTTGGGGGCTTGCTGCCTACGGGACCCATTACCCCGTCCCTTGGCCTGCTTTCCCTGTGGGGGAGCCGCTGAGGCCTGATAGTGAGGGTAGTATTTATAGGCAGCACCTTTTCTCGGGTAAAAGGGCTTTTTCCCCGAGGCCTTCTTCTTTTGAGAAGGGGCAGAGGTCTTCCTCGAGAGACGAGTCCTGGTGAGAGTCTCCGTCTCGATTTGTGCAGCCTTCTCATCCATGGGCTTGCCAAAGAGGTTATCACCTCGGCAGGGGACATCGACCAACTTGTCCTGTACCCAAGGCTCGAGGTCGGACGTCTGAAGCCAAGCCTGGCGGCATCCACCGATGCCAGCCGCAGCTACTCGAGCCGACGCCTCGAAACCATCGTAGGCTGCTCGAGAGATGAACTTGGAGCACTCTCGAATACCAGTAGACAAGGACTGGAACCTCTGCAAAGGTTCGTCGGAGAGACCAGCAGAGAACCCGGCTAGTTCCTTAGCCAGGTCCTGGAGATACATGCCCATGTAGAGCTGTTATGTCTGGACTCGACAAGCAAGCATAGAGCCCTGGAAGCACTTCCTACCGAGGGGCACCGAGGAGTGCATTTTTTGACTCTTTAGTCTATGCATGGCCGATTCCACCACCATGGAATGGTGCGGTAGTTGTGCCTTTTGGAAGCCAGGGCTCTTGCGGACTCGATAAATGGAATCGACCCGCTTGCTTAACACCGGCGACGACGCCGGGCTCTCCCACATGCGGAAGAGAAGTCGTTCCAGCATTGGAGGAACCGGTACAATAAAGGCCTCCTTCGGGGGAGAGTCATATTGGAGGGCATCGAGTTCTTCGACTCGAGGCTCCTCCTCGGGATCCGCAGGGAAGGCCAAGGCCTTGGCCATATCCCTCACGAAGTCCGAGAACCGGGTATCCTCCGGGGGGGACCGTCTCCGAGGTTCGGACTCGGGGGAGTCCGAAGGGACACACCGAGTCCGAAAGGAACCAGGTGACTCTTCGTCCTCAGATTCCCAGGCCGACTCCTCGGAGGAGTCGTCGATCGGCTCCAGTCGGGCGGGCACTGATGCCATCCGCCGCGACGCCGAGGGAGTCGGCGTCGACGACCTCGGTCTCGAACGGGAGGCCGGAGACCTCGACCGAGGATCGACTCAAGCCCTCATGGACTCGAGGATCAGCTCGGTCTCCGGGGTCGATTTGGAGGTCGACGTCCCGGCGGTCAGGGCAGAAGCACCGGCGAGGCCAGCGATCAATGCCCGCTGCTGGTCCAAGAAGGCAGACAGACTGCACTCCAAGGCCGTCAACCTGAGTCCGAGCTCAGGAGATCCAGCAGCCCCCGACTCGGGCCCCGACGGCGTCGGGCCCGACGTCGGGTCCTTCGGAGGCAAGTCCACGAGGACAACAGTACTTACGTGAGCGGGCAAGTCCACCTCGAGTCGAGGATGTTTTGACGGCCTCTCCGTCTCCGAGGACCCGGGACGGGAATCGGGGCTATGCGACCTGGCCCTCGAGGAACCAGGAGCGTCCACCGATCCCGCCCTCGCGGGTTTCTTCTTCCGATGATGTTCCCGGGTAGGAGACCCCCTTTCAGAGGAACTCCAACGATGCTCAGGACCAGAGTCCCGTGACGTCGAAGCCTCTGACGAGGTCCAAGCCCGGCCGGAGTCAGAGAAGATACGCTCCCGCTGGTGCTGCCGACTCAACGCTTTTGAGGACATTTTGCCGCATGGCCCACAGATCATGGGGTCATGATCTGGGCCGAGGCAGCGGAGGCAGAAGTCATGAGTGTCTGTAAGAGACATAAGTTTCTTACAGAGGTCACACTTTTTAAAGCCACTGGCAGCCATCGGGGGAAAAAGGGCCCCTGCGAGGTCGAATGACCGGGCTGCCAGGGAAAAAGGAAAAAAGCGCGAAATCTGTCACGAAGGACAAAAAACCGAAAAATAAAGGACGGACTCGCAACCGGCGTCGCGAGTCCGGGCGGGAAAAGAACCGGCGTCGAACCGAAGAAAAAATAGAGAAAAATCAACTTTTCTGCGGGGATTCACAGGCAACGTCTGTAGGGCTCCGCGGAAAAAAGAAGACTGAGCAAGATGGCACCCTTGGGCGGGAAGGGGACCGCGCATGCGCGCTGCAATTCCCAAAGGCTTTCTTTGAAAGCTGGGGAAATTGCTCCGCGAGGGCTCCGTCGGCGCCGACGTCACCCATATGTGAGGACTGACTTCCTGCTTGGTCCTGGAGAACTGGTACGAACATTGAGGGAGGCCATACAGGATGCTTGCTTTCTCTTTAATGGGCTGCAAGACTGCCAAGGCTTTTGGCCAATCGCACCAATTCTGCCACACCCCCCCCCTCCTCCCCAGCGTGGCAAGGCAAGCACACTCAAGCAGAACCCTGTGGTCCAACAAATTGCTACTCACTGACTGCCCTGTCAGATGACAGCTCCGAGGTGAAGCAGTGCTGCGATGGAGAGTGAGGAGGGGGGGCTCAGCCTCTCAAACGTCTGCTGCACCAGACCGAAGCTTATTCCTCCTTAATTTTCTCGTTAAGTTGTTGTTGGTTTTTTTTAAGCAAAAAAAGAGTTAAGTCCTGCAAGGGCTGTGAGGATCCATACAGTCAGGCCGCCCTCCCCCAACTGGCCCTTCCTGACAAAAACATCTCCCCCTAGGACAAGAGGGAAACTCCAGAGGAGTATTCTGGAATACATCTTAGAGACCTCTTCTAACAGGGCTCTACTGGAAGGTGCCCGTCGGGATGGCTGCCAGGAGCCCACAAGTTCAACTGCACCAGAAGAGGTGACTACCATCTGCTGAAGCTAGAGAAAAACTGAAGAATGCCCTTAATACCAGTGATGTCACTGCAGCTTCTAGTCTTTTCCCCATCTCATCATCTGCTGGCAGGAGGACATAACCCTCTTGCTCTGAGGAGTTTTGCACATAAGGAGAGCCATGCATGCTTAGAGCTTTACTCTACTTTGACATCTGAAAGCACTGGGACAGCTTTCCCAAAGTTCACTTACTTGTGTGCCTGACTCAATCCTGCTCGTTGATGCAAATAGTAGTTCACAGGGATTCATAGTTTAGATTACAGCAGGGACATATATATTTTTTTAATTAGCAGCCTTTTTACAGGATGGAGTCGGTACAGAGGATGTTTACCAAAATGGTCTGTAGGCTCCATCATAAAGCATATAGGGACAGACTTAAAGATCTCAATATGCATACTTTACAGGAAAGGCAGGAGAGAGGAGATGGGAGATATGATAAAGACATTTAAATACCTCTGTAGCATAAATGCACAGGAGAGCCTCTTTCAATTGAAAGAAAGCTCTGCAACGAAGGTGCATAGGGTGAAAGTGAAAGGAGATAAGCTCAGGAGTAATATGGAGAAATTTTACTTACCATTAATTTCCTTTCCTGTATCCCTGCTAGAATAGTCCAGACAAGTGGGTTGTGTCCCCCTGTCAGCAGATGAGACAGAAAATTCCAGAAGTTTAGCAACATCACCCTTGGTATATAACCCTGTACCCCTAGGGGTCAGCTTCAGTATAGCTGTAGAAAGCAGAGATGTCTGGATTCATTGAGAAAGAGTCTAAAAAAATTGCAATGGAACAATGGGGGTGAAACCCCCAGAATGAGCAAATTATTTACATAGTGAAGCCAAGCTATGTACAAGGAAGAGACAGGCAGAGCTGTCAGCCACGCCAGTAAGTTCTTAGGCGCTGACATGGCCAGGTCCCAAAAATACAGCATAGAGGGGAGGATTCTAGACTTGTATAGCAGGGATACAGGAAAAAAAAATTAACAGTAAGTGCAATTTCTCCTTCCAGTACATCCCATTAGGCCAGTCCAGACAAGTAGAGAGTATCAAAGTTGTCCCCTCTGGGTGGGAAGATAGGTGGCAGCCAAGACAACGGCACCAAACCGAGCTGCTTCCCGATCATGGAGGTCCAAAAGATAATGTTGGACAAAGGTAGAGCGCGAAGATCAGGTGGCAGCCCTGCAAATATCTAGTGGGGCAACCCGCACTCTCTCCGCTGTTGAGGCATATGCCCTAGTAGAATGAGCCCCAAGTCAATTGGACACAGGCTTGTTCTGAAGAATGTAAGCAGACTCAATCACCTGCTTGTTCCAGCATGCAATGGCAGCCTCGACGCAGCCTCCCCCTGTGGCGGCCTCCAATTAGCACAAAGAAGTGATCGGAAAGGTGAAAAGGATTTGTGACCGTGAGATAAAGCCGCAACATCCTGCTGACATTATTTATTTATTTTTTATTACAATTTCTTATATACCGCACTATTGTCAGTGCGGTTTACATACAACAAAATGACCATAACAAACTGCTTGGCTTCACATAGAACAGGAGTAACAACTTGGATAACATTGAGCGAATGGAGCACAAGGAGTTCACCAGTCTACTGCCCTTTTGGAAAGGAGGGGAGGATCACAGACTGGTTGACATAGAATGCAAACAAAACCTTTACAAAAAGGATGGGACTGGGTGAATAGTTATGCCTTCTGGAGAGGACAGGAAGGGGTCCCGACAAGAGAGCATTTGAAGCTCGGATACACGTTGGGCTGAGGTAACCGCCACTAGGAGGATAGTCTTGAGAGTTAAATCTTTAAGGGAAGTTTGGCAGAGCGGCTCAAAGGGAGGCTTGGACAGCGCCCAAAGAAAGGTCCCAGGAAAGGACCACTGGGTAGAGGGGCATACGCAAAGTGCGCACCCCCCACAAGAAATGAACCATGACCAGATAGAAGGCCAGGGAGCATCCTCAGAGAGGCCCACGGAAGCATGTGAGCGCAGCTATCTGAACCTTCAAGGAATTCAGAGCAATTCCCTGATTGAAGCCGTTCTGAAGGAAGGCCAGAATGTCAGTAACTTGCACCTTCCAAGGGGACAAAGTTCTATCAGTGCACCATGTGGAAAAACACTTCCAAACTCTAGCATAGGCCCATGCCCTAGAGGGATTCTGTGCCTTCAGGAGATTAGCTACCACCTGAAGCAAACAGCCTTTTCGTGCTCAAGAGCCAAGCCATAAGCAAGTAAGGAGCTGGGTCATCCATGATAATCAGCCCTTGCCGCAAACCCCTGCGGATCCAGAGGCGTCACTAGCAAGAAGCGCATGAGGTTGGCATACCACAGGCGCCGTGGCCAGTTGGGTGCTACCAAGATATTGTGCCCAGGGTGTGACTAGATGTGCCTGAGAAGGCTGCCTATCAATGGCCACTGTGGAAATGCATAGAGTAAGTGATCCACAGGCCAGGGCTGCACTAGGGCATC
The DNA here is from genome assembly GCA_033557465.1 of Ichthyophis bannanicus. NCBI lineage: Eukaryota > Metazoa > Chordata > Amphibia > Gymnophiona > Ichthyophiidae > Ichthyophis > Ichthyophis bannanicus. Next base: position 730,423 of record CM066043.1, read on the forward strand.
TGGGCCCTGAGAGTTCAGCTCCCTACAGCAGCTGAAAAAGAACGGAGCCTTGTGGCCATGAGATCCTCGGCTGGACGGCCCAGTGAGCCATGATCCTTTGGAAGGCACTCAGGGAGAGCTCCCATTTGCTGGGATCCAGGAGATGTAGACTGAGAAAATCCGCACAGATGCTCTCCACCCCCGCAATGTGTTGTGCTAAGAAGGCCTGCAGGTTCTCCTCCACCCAAGGAAACAGTAGGACCATCTCTTGCACCACTCCCAGACATTTTGTTTGCCCTTGCCGACTGAGGTAAGCTACTGTGGTCGCATTGTCTGAATGTATGTGTACTGACTTCTGGAGGAGAATGGAGCAGAAGGCAAGGAGTGCCAGACGGATCGCCCAGGCCTCAAGGCGATTGATAGACTAAGAGGCTTCCTGTGCCAACCAGGAGCCCTGTGCTGTTTGTCCCAGAGAATGAGCTACCCCCAGCCCGCTAAACTGGCATTGGTGGTCACGGGTACTCACTGTGGGATCTGCGGTGGGACTCCTCATAAAAGGTTATGATGGCAGAACAACCACCGAAGGTTGCAGTGCACCCCTAAGGGTAGATTGAGTCTGAGCTGATAATTCTTAGATCTCAGAGATCATCGGGACAAGAGGGAATGCTGGAGAGGGCGCATGTGGGCCCGAGCCCAAGGAATCATGTCCAAGGTGGATGCCATGGTCCCGAGGATTTGCAGGTAATCCCAGGCAGAGGGAGTTGGAACACGAAGAAAACTGCGGAGCTGCACGATCAGCTTCTTGCATCCGTCTTGGGTAAGATATACCCAGCCCCTGTGAGTGTTTAATCAGGCCCCTAGAAACTCCAGTGATTAAGAAGGCTGCAGACAGCTCTTGTCCCAATTGATTATCCATCTGAGACGATTCAAAGAGACTACCTGCTGAACCGCCTCGACCGCCTCCTGGGGAGACTTTGCACAGGGATAAGCCAGTCGTCCAGGTAAGGGTGAACCCGGATACCCAGCGCTGGAGGGTGGCCACCACTACCACCATGACCTTGGTGAAGGTGTAGAGTGCCATGGCCAAGCCAAATGGCAGAGCCCTGAATTGATAATAAAGACTGAGCATCATTGCTGAGGTGTTGGGCATATGGGAATGTGAAAGTAAGCCTCGGCTAAGTCGAGCGATGCTAGGAATTTGTCAGGTCTGACCGCCTGAATGACCAATTGTAGCGTCTCCATTCAGAAATGCGAAACACAGACATTTGTTGACGCCTTTCAGGTGCAGAATAGGCCTGAAGAAGCTGTCCTTCTTGGGCATGATAAAGTACATGGAATAATATCCCAAGCCAAACTCCGAGGGGGAACCAGGCAGATTGCCTGAAGCCAAAGGAGGCACTGTAGCATCTGCTGGATGGCTACTCATCTGTACGGAGCCTGGCATGGGGATATCAGAAAGGCGTGCAAGGACAGGCTTCTTCAGCTCGAGGGCATAACCATGTGTAATGACTCCAAGCACCCACTTGTTGGGCGTGATCTGGGTCCATTCGGAGGAGTAACACTGTAACCGTCTGCCCACAGGAAGCTCCCCAGAATGGATCCTGAGTCATTCAGCGGGAGGACCTGGCAGCGCCAGCGAACTTGTTCGTTGCGGGAAAACTGTTCTTGTGATGGGCTCCACAAAAGGACTGGGGCCAGAATCCCATCTTTGCAGAGTAAAAACTGAAGTGTCCAAGCTGATAACGTGTCTCTTGCATGTGATCTGTAAGAGGATGAAGGGGCTGAGGCAACCTGAGGACAGTGAGACCCTACCTTGAGTTTGTCCTCCAGGAGGCGATGAGGTTTAACTTCACCTAAGTCCTTGACTAGCTTGTCCAGATCTTCCCCAAACAAAAGCTTGCCCTTAAAGGGCAGCTCGGTTACATGGGCCTTGGATGCGGAGTCTGCATTCCAATGGCTGAGCCAAAGCTACTGGCAAGCCACTGTCACAGCTGCAATAAACCGAGCCGACAGGCATAGTAGATCATAGAAGGCATCTGCCAAAAATGCAATGACAGACTCCAACCAGCTAGCGCGGGATCTTCCGGGAGCAATTAGAGCTAATGCAATAATGCCCTTGCAGCAAAACCACCACACACTAAGGCTTGGAGCATCACGGAAGATGAAGAAAAGGACATCTTCAAGAGATCCTCGACCTTACGATCAATCTGATCCCAAAGAGCCATGCCACCTTCAATCGGAATAGTGGTATGCTTAGTGACTGCTGTTACCAAAGCATCCACCTTTGGGAAGCCTAACAACCTCTCTAGGTCATCAGTGGTCCAGAGGTAGGTGCGGCCCAAGCGACGAACAGTCCACAAGGAAGCCTCAGGGGACTCCCACTTCCGGGTAACCATGTGTTGTAACTCCGGGGAAAAGGGGAAGATCTTTGACGGTTTCTTGATGCCCAGGATGATTGGATCAACTTGAGATTATTCTGGATCCGCTGTTGGGGATGGCTGTGACCCTGAAAGATTAAACGCCTCTGCAACCAGTGTAAAAAGGGCTGGTAGCTCCTCTTTATGAAAGAGGTGTATGTCCTGTCCACCTTTCCTCATTTCTTGGTCATCCTCTGCGTGCGACAGCTGTCCTTCCTCCCTGTCTGAAGTCGAATGAAGGGAGCAGTAATCAGAGAGGCACTCACCATCTTCTCCTACAGTGCCAGTCCCCTGAGGGTGCAGGATTGAGTTTGGGAGTACCCAGAGACTGATGGGAGAGCCTGTGAGGCAGAGAAGGTTGTCTCATTGTAGGAGGAGATGCTGCCGGACTCCCAGATGCTTTTGAACACCAGAAATCGCAGGCATGGCGGAAACAGTCCATAAACTATAGATCAGAGGGAACCCTCACTTGGTTTGCAGCTTGTAGTGCTGTGAGGGCTTGTGTGCATCAGTGATGCTGAGAGCTAAACTATCTGTAGTTTAACTACTGGTAGGGTCTCCCAAGATGGACAGGTCTCAGCTGAGGTGCCAGACCAAGACAAACCACCCATCTGGGCAGCAGCAGAATGGGATAGTGTTGACAGCGGAGGATCACATTTCTGTGACAACGGCAATACTACCAAACTTAAACTGCGCTGAAGAAAGGCCTGGCAATCTACTTCTGTATCTTGCCATGAAAACCCAATGGATAGTTACAACAAAGCAAATTGTGCTATAGTGCTGAAAGATGAGACCCCTAGGTGGGAAGGCACTCAACTAGCTACTGGGGAAGAGCTGAAGACTTTTCAGAGTAAAGCCAAAGCCCTCGGGACGTCTGACTGCTGTTGGAGAGAGGTCTTACGTGTGCACTAGGTGCAAGGAGCTCTTTGCTCTCAGGGAACGAGTCCGTTCTCTAGAGGCTAAAGTAGCAGACTTGGAAAGCATAAGACAGAGAGTTACATAGACGAGACCTACAGGGATATAGTCCTGAAGTCTGTGATAAGGAAGCTTATCATAGCTCAGGTAGGAGCTATAGAAAGGATGATGTGACTCTGAACAAGCAACCTGTCAGTTCTGGTAGAAGCAAGAAAACAGTTTTCACATAAAAGACTACCAGTCCCAGAATGCACCAGGTTTCCAGCAGCCATGAGAGGGGCGGAAGTGAGAAAATGTGTGTGCAATCAAGAGAGTTATGAGGTAATCCCTAAGCACTCATCTCAAAGGGCAGGGCCTGATTCAAGACAGCTGCACTGTGTTAGGGAGCAGCACACATTAGAACAGGATAAGAATAGAGCTTATTCTTCAGATAACAGCTTGAGGGAGAGCTTCAGCTACAGAGGGAGGAAGAGATACAGAGACAGCAACGGCTACAAGCTGAAGCCCCAGCATCACCTGGAGAAACAGAAGCCAAGCCAAGCAGATAGAGAGAGAAGGAAACTCTCTGGAAGGAAGAGAAGAAAGGCCATTGGAAGGTCTGGGAGATTCCAAGGCAGTACTCATACTGGGAGGTATTCCAAAAGCCAGCAGAGTCCATTGGACTGGATTCAGCCAGAGGAATGGAGTGGCAGAGATAGGAATCACCAGTGGCTACCTGGAAGAGAGAAGACTGCATGTGGAAGGGACTTTCAGACCAAGGCCAGAAGGTATGTGAGAGGAGATCCAGTGTCCAGGGATCAAGATTGGAAGGCTGGACATCAGAATTGGATTACATATTGGCCAGGCTATACAGAGAGGAATAATGATAGCAGGAGAGGCTCAGGTATGAACACTGATCCAGACCCTATCTATAATAGAGAATGGCAGCAAGGGAATAAGCATTCTCATGATAGTGCCTTAATGAAAGACTCGTCTGTGCCAATGTATGATAGTGACCATATGCTGATTGATACAGCAGATGAAAATACAGTTTACATGGACTGTTCTCTATCTAAATGCTATTGCTAAGCTTTCTGTGAGCAAACACATCAGCCATCACAAAGAAACCTAACTTTGTTCTTTATTTCCACTGCAAACAGCTCTTAAAGCAGGATTTGGGTTCACACAGTAGCAGCCAGCCAGCTAAAGGCTTACAGCTGGTTAATTGATAGTAATTGAAGCTGCACCTGATTGTGTGTGTGAGCAAGGGAGAATCACTGCTGAGATCTGCGTGGAAAATAAGCAGAAGTTAACCTAACCAGCAAAGTTTATTCTTTTCTTTGTGCCTTTGTATTTGGTAATTATTTGCTAAGAAAACATTAGCTAATTGCCTGACAAGCTGAAGGTTGTTTTCTGGTTTACTTTGTGACTTTTTGTTATCCAATTTAAACACTGCAAGCAAGTAACCTCATTTATAGTGCTATCAAGCATACATGTGCTGGGTGAATTAAACCCCATCAATAAAAGAAGTATTTTATTGATCTTACCACTTGGTTTCACAACTCAAATTATTGTCATCAGCTGTGTTTGGGAGTGAATGAACTACAATACCCACAATACCTTGCAAGAATCATATGAATATATGCATCGTCAAGATTGTGTAAGTTCTCACCCTAGGCAGCCGTCTGACAAATGGCGTAGTTTTTCGGATTGCTCTTGCACCAAGAGGATTTACTTGTTGTGGATTACAAATAAAAGTCAAGTTTAAAGCTGTAAGAAGATTTCTTTCCCTCATCTGCACTTTGGAAGAAAAGTGGTTGTTCCAGGAAGCTGTCCCAGATGAAAAGACCCTGTGAAAAGCTGGATTCATCACTGAGACAAGGTAATATGTACCTGGGCATGTCTAGTGGTGGATGTGTGTAAGCACAGGGGGTAATTGAAAAAAAAAAAAAAACACACCTGGTTGGAAGGTGCTGCTCTTTGGGTTTTTTTTTTCTCTCTTTTCTTGCAGGGGTCAAGATGGATCCGAGGGAGATGGCTCAGTGGATGGCAGCCCAATTTTGCAAGCAGCAGGAGCTATCACAGCAGGCCCAGGACACTGCTATGAAGGCCTTAATGGAACAGCAGAAACCAGTGCTTGATCTGGTGCAAGCTCTAGTACAGCTGCAGAGCCAAAGTGGAACAGATGCAAGACCAGCAGTTAGTACTGGTGCACCACATGTGGACACTGTGGGACTCAATCAAGGGATTGGGGCATTTAATTTTGGGAAATTAACTCCAGAAGATAATGTTGATGATTTTCTAGAGTCTTTTGAAAGAGTGGCACAGGCTTTAGCATGGCCAGAGACCCAGTGGGCAGTAAGGCTGGCAGCCTCATTAACTGGTGAGGCACTAGCAGCTTACAGAGCAATGCCAGCAGCCCAGGCTTTGATTTATAAGGATGTAAAGGCAGCTATTAGAGATCGCCTAGGGTTGTCTATTTCAGAGTATAGGCGAATGTTTAGAGCTGTTACATTGAAAGTGGGTGAGACACCCAGGGCTCTGAGTCAGAGAATCAGAAGTTTAGCTGTAAAATGGTTGGAGCCTGAGCAAAAGACAGTAGAAATGTTATTAGATATTATAATGCTGGAACAATTTATGCTTGGGGTACCTAAAGATTTGAATGTTTTTCTTATACAGCAAAATTGCCAAAATCTTGGAGAGGCAACCATGCTAGCAGAGAGATTCTTGGAAGCCACGCAGGCTTGCCATAGAATGGGTGGCCCTCTAAGGATGGATGCTGAGGCTAGATGTGCAGTATCAGAAAAAGGAATAATTAGGAATGTTTCTAAAAATGAATGTACTGTATCAAACCAGATGACACAGTGGAATAGAAAGAAATGTTTCAAGTGTGGAAAATTGGGACATTTTGAGAAGAGATGCCAGACACACACTAGTTTAATGGGTCTGGATTTAAAACAACCCAAGGAAGGATTTCTTTTGATGGTTGATGTGCAAGGAATTACCACAAATGCATTATTAGACTCTGGGGCAGACCAGAGTATGATGTCAAAAAGGCTTTGGAAGAGGATAGAGGCCCAAGAAAGATTTGTGCCTAGAACCCCTGAAAGCCAAGTTCACATCAGATGCATTCATGGTGCTGCATCATCATATCCCACCTATAGGCTAAAGGTTAAGTGCCTAGGGAAACAAGAGGAAGTCCTATTAGCAGTGGTGCCTAGGCTACCCTTTGATTTGGTTCTAGGAAGAGACTGGCCAAGATTTAAGCAGGGTCTAGTGGAAGGACTAGGAAAAAAGGAGGGAGAAGGTTTAATGGTAGTAGCTCCCGGGCCTTTATTTGGAAGTCCTCAGACCCCAGCTAAAAAGATGGTTAAGCGTCCAGAAGACCAAGCTACCCCAAAGCAGATATTCGTCCTAAAGTACCATAAGGTCTCTGAGAAGGCCCAAGCTCCTAGGCGGGCAACCCCTCAGTCTGCTGGGTTTGACCTATGCAGCATAGAGAATGTGACTGTACCTAGCCAAGGGAGAGCCCTGGTTGACACCGGTCTCCAAGTGGAAATACCAATTGGATGTTATGGGAGAGTAGCCCCAAGGTCCGGATTAGCCCTTAAATATTTCATCGATGTGGGTGCGGGAGTAATTGATCCCGATTACAGGGGCAATATTAAAGTTCTGTTGTTTAACTTTGGACAGAATGAGTATCATGTGAAGACAGGAGACAAAATTGCCCAATTGATTTGTGAGAGGCTGGGTTTTCCACCTGTGGAGGAGGTCACATCCCTAGAGAATTCTGAATGTGGAGCCAAAGGCTTTGGTTCTACTGATGTCAAAGGGGTTAAACGCTTAGCTGCCACCTGTGCCCGAGAGAGGGAGGTGAGTGAAGAGGAAGATTTGGGACCCCAGGTATCTGATTGTAAAGAAAAATCAGAGCCCCAAATAGGTGAGGACCTGACAATGGTACAACAGGAAGAAATTAGGAAGTTGCTTAAGGAATTCCCAGATGTGTTGACACCCATACCTGGGGAGACCCATTTGGTGGCCCATGAAATAATAACTCCACCTGGGAAATTGGTTCGTCAAAGGCCATACCGCTTGCCTGAAGCCAAAAGACAGGAGGTAGTGGCACAAGTCCAGGAGATGTTGGACATGGGGGTAATAGAAGAGTCAAAGAGTCCCTGGAATAGCCCCATAGTCCTGGTGCCGAAGCCTGATGGATCCTTAAGATTTTGTATTGACTTCCGGCAGGTAAACGCCATATCAGTTTTTGATGCATATCCAATGCCAAGAATTGAGGAGCTGCTAGACCAGCTGGGACAGGCTCAATACTTAACCACCCTTGATATGACAAAAGGATATTGGCAAATCCCGCTCACCAGGGAGTCGAAGCCGAAAACTGCGTTCAGCACCCCCGTTGGCCTTTTCCAGTTCAAGAGGATGCCTTTCGGACTGCATGGAGCAGCGGCTACCTGCCAAAGGTTAGTGGATCAGGTACTTCGACCCCACCAAAGTTATGCTTTTGCATACATGGATGATGTCATAATCCATAGTAACACCTGGGCGGAGCATTTGAAGAGGATCAGGGCAGTCTTGTGCTCTATGAAGCAAGCGGGAATCACTTTAAACCCGAAGAAGTGTGCCTTTGCAAATAGGGAGGTAAAATACCTAGGCCACCTAGTGGGAAGAGGAAAAATTAAACCTCTATTAAGCAAAATAGATAGCATCAGGAATTTTCCTCCTCCAACAACCAAGAAACAACTAAGAAGTTTCTTAGGACTTATTGGATACTACCGCCGGTTTATACCGCAATTCGCAGAGAAAAGTGCCATTTTCACGGATATGCTGCGAAAGAATTGTCCAAACCAGATAAAGTGGACACCAGAAGCTGAAAAAGCGTTTTCAGTATTAAAAGAAAAATTGTGTACAGGACCGGTACTGAAAGGAGTAGACTTCAAGAAACCCTTTCTGGTTCAAACCGATGCATCGGATGTAGGGCTAGGAGCAGTCCTATCCCAGTGCCATGATGGAGAGGAGCATCCTGTGATGTACCTGAGCAGGAAGTTGTCACTGGCTGAACAAAAGTATTCCACGATAGAAAAAGAGTGTTTGGCTATCAAGTGGTCAGTGGAGGCGTTAAGGTTTTACCTTACAGGGAGAAAGTTCCAGTTGGTCACGGACCATGCCCCACTTAAGTGGTTGCAGCAAATGAAGAACCACAATGCCAGGTTGACACGCTGGTACATGGCCTTACAGGCGTTTGATTTTCAGGTTGAACATCGTGACGGGAAGTTACACAAGAATGCGGATGCACTTTCCCGTATTACGGACTGTAAAGAAGAAGTTTCACCAGTAAAACCAGTCCGTAATAACTTAAGCAGGGGGGTATGTGATAAGGAAGCTTATCATAGCTCAGGTAGGAGCTATAGAAAGGATGATGTGACTCTGAACAAGCAACCTGTCAGTTCTGGTAGAAGCAAGAAAACAGAGTTTTCACATAAAAGACTACCAGTCCCAGAATGCACCAGGTTTCCAGCAGCCATGAGAGGGGCGGAAGTGAGAAAATGTGTGTGCAATCAAGAGAGTTATGAGGTAATCCCTAAGCACTCATCTCAAAGGGCAGGGCCTGATTCAAGACAGCTGCACTGTGTTAGGGAGCAGCACACATTAGAACAGGATAAGAATAGAGCTTATTCTTCAGATAACAGCTTGAGGGAGAGCTTCAGCTACAGAGGGAGGAAGAGATACAGAGACAGCAACGGCTACAAGCTGAAGCCCCAGCATCACCTGGAGAAACAGAAGCCAAGCCAAGCAGATAGAGAGAGAAGGAAACTCTCTGGAAGGAAGAGAAGAAAGGCCATTGGAAGGTCTGGGAGATTCCAAGGCAGTACTCATACTGGGAGGTATTCCAAAAGCCAGCAGAGTCCATTGGACTGGATTCAGCCAGAGGAATGGAGTGGCAGAGATAGGAATCACCAGTGGCTACCTGGAAGAGAGAAGACTGCATGTGGAAGGGACTTTCAGACCAAGGCCAGAAGGTATGTGAGAGGAGATCCAGTGTCCAGGGATCAAGATTGGAAGGCTGGACATCAGAATTGGATTACATATTGGCCAGGCTATACAGAGAGGAATAATGATAGCAGGAGAGGCTCAGGTATGAACACTGATCCAGACCCTATCTATAATAGAGAATGGCAGCAAGGGAATAAGCATTCTCATGATAGTGCCTTAATGAAAGACTCGTCTGTGCCAATGTATGATAGTGACCATATGCTGATTGATACAGCAGATGAAAATACAGTTTACATGGACTGTTCTCTATCTAAATGCAATTGCTAAGCTTTCTGTGAGCAAACACATCAGCCATCACAAAGAAACCTAACTTTGTTCTTTATTTCCACTGCAAACCGCTCTTAAAGCAGGATTTGGGTTCACACAGTAGCAGCCAGCCAGCTAAAGGCTTACAGCTGGTTAATTGATAGTAATTGAAGCTGCACCTGATTGTGTGTGTGAGCAAGGGAGAATCACTGCTGAGATCTGCGTGGAAAATAAGCAGAAGTTAACCTAACCAGCAAAGTTTATTCTTTTCTTTGTGCCTTTGTATTTGGTAATTATTTGCTAAGAAAACATTAGCTAATTGCCTGACAAGCTGAAGGTTGTTTTCTGGTTTACTTTGTGACTTTTTGTTATCCAATTTAAACACTGCAAGCAAGTAACCTCATTTATAGTGCTATCAAGCATACATGTGCTGGGTGAATTAAACCCCATCAATAAAAGAAGTATTTTATTGATCTTACCACTTGGTTTCACAACTCAAATTATTGTCATCAGCTGTGTTTGGGAGTGAATGAACTACAATACCCACAATACCTTGCAAGAATCATATGAATATATGCATCGTCAAGATTGTGTAAGTTCTCACCCTAGGCAGCCGTCTGACAAGTCCCACCTCCAGTCTGGCAGCATCCCTGTTGCCATGGAGGAGAGAGGTCACGTGACAGGAGAGCATCACCCTGGTGTGGCAGGAAGTGATCCGGTAACTAGGACCTGTCCTCCAGGTGATGTAAAACCCTCTCGCACCGAGGACGTTTCTCCAGGGCCATGTGCTGTGATAGCGACGGCACTACAGATCAGATGGAATGGGAAAATAGTGAGCAGTCTGCCTTTAAAAGTAAGAGCAAGACAGGTTCCCATAGCAACAGAATGCTTTCAGCTAGAACGGAGCTCAGCCATAGTGCTGACGTAGAAGCTGAATGCAGCTCTGATGACTTCCACCTGAGTAACCAGAGGGGTGTGGCTGCAGGAGGAAGCCGTTTTAAACCGGCTTCAGAGTCAGACTTTAACTCAAGGGACTGGAGGAGTTCAGGAAACTCGAGGAGTTCAAGGACCTCAGGATTAGGAGGAGGAAAGAGAAAGGAAGGCACTTATTCACAAAATACTACCCAGAAGTGTCCATGGACACTCACACCGCCAACAGGCCTCCCACTCACACCAAACACCCTAGCACTTTAATCCAACCAGAAAACGGTTAGTCCCCACGAAAATCTACCTTACTACTATAGACTCATCCTACCCAGGAATACATGTTCAATATTCACTCGAGTTTAAATATGGTACATAATTAAAGCATATAAATAATATATTTTTTTGTACATAGTTATCCCTGTTATTCCATGTTTTATATTCCCTTGTTCTCTGTAAACTCGATGTTACCTGTACACATTGCAGTATATTTTGTTCGATGTACACCGCGCTGATTTTAATAGCGCGGTATATAAGAGATGTTAAATAAATAAATAAATAAATAACAGAGAAGCCTCGACAGCAGTCTGAGCCACTCAAGCAGCAAAGGTACACAGGAAAGCAGCAACAAGGGAAACTTGGGAACCCAGGTCAAGTTGGGAAAGATTCTGGAAGGTCCATTTCCTTTAACCCTGAAACACTGGAAGCAAAACCTCTGTGGAAGCTACCCGAGGGAAAGGTAAAACAGTTTGCCTGCACGAGGGGAGAAAGCTCTGAGTACAGAGAAGCCATTGCCAATAAAGAAGGTACGTCTGCATTATTTCCTAACCAGAAGCTTGCTGAAGAAATAGTACAGCAGTTAAAAGCTAGTGCCAATAAGAGCAGAGATAGCACGGCTCTGAAAGCTGCTCATATTAGAAACATTCTTACCAAATGCTTTGATCCAGATATAAAGGCTGTAGTAAAAAGTTTAAGTAAGAACCAGTTTCCTGTCTTAGAAAAAGACACTGCTAATGAGAGGGACGACTTCATAGGGCAGCTGCAAGAAGTTATCCACGAGTTGCAGTCTAAAAGTTCCCCAAAGCAGCGCAACATTGATTACAGTGAGGATATGATTATTGACCCAGAAAACAAGTCTGATATATCTGAGAGTTGTGAGATGGACTGTTCTCTGTGTAAGATTGACCATTTGGACTTACGTTAAAAGCCAACTTTGTATGAGGAAAATACAAAGTCATTCTGCCTGTTTATTTTCTGTGAAGAAATAAAGCAGGTAATAAACTGTTTTCTGACTTTAATTTGCTCCTGATTTTCCTATTGTTTTGCCGTGCCATGTTTTGAGCCATTGAACCCATGTGCAAGGGAAGAATCCCCAAATAAAAATTTATCTGTTTAAAAAAAGGACCCTCGTGCCACAACACATTTGTTGAATAGCTACTTAAACTACAATTCCCAGCAACCCTTGCTGCTATAGTAGTTAATAAGGACGCTTGAAAACATATAAGAGGTCGCCCTCGCCATAGAGCCATCGGCCCTAGGTGGGGGAACAGGACAGATTGGCGTAGTTTTTCGGATTGGCACAAACATGCATGTACAGCAGAGGATTAAAAGGTGCAAGAAGAAAAGTTTTGAAAAACAAGCTAAAGAAGAGGTCTAGCAAGGCTACTTCCAAGAGAAGAAGGCGTGTCTGCTACAGGAAAAGACCCACGTTGTTCACAAGCTTGACGCACCACAAGTATCAGGTAATTGGTGGCTAACCAAGGGGTACCTGAGGATACTTGAGTGGGTATCAGTGTAGTTGGTGGGAAAGTTTATAAGACCCGCTATACTTTGGTACCGCACTTGGTGGTCGCGTTCTCTGCTTTGTCTTTTCAGGATGGCAACAGAAATGAAGGAAGTACTCACCTGGATGGCATCCCAGTTCGAGCGCCAACGCGAGCTAGCCACGGAAGCTATAGAGCGAGCTACAGCCCAGATGGCAGCGCAGCAGCAGCCGCTCATGCAGCTGATGGAAGCTTGGATCCAGTCTGTGAAGAAGGAGCCAGAGCCTGTTCCACCTTCACCAGGTTCAGCAGAATTGAGCCAAGCTCATGCTTCAGGACCTTGGTCCAGAGAGGCATGGAACTTTGGGCGATTAACTGACAGAGACAATCTGGACGATTACCTCGAAATGTTCAAGCGAGTTGCTCACCTAATGAATTGGCCTAAAGACCAATGGGCGGTCAGGTTAGCAATGTCTCTCACAGGTGAGGCATTGACCGCTTACCAGACCGTACCACCAAATTTAGGGATTAATTATGATGAAGTTAAAAAAGTGATCAAAGATAGAGTAGGTCTGACGTCCTCAGTATACCACCATTTATATAGAGAAGCTAAATTAATGCTGGGTGAGACGCCTAGAGCCTTACACTATCGCCTTAAAGGTTTGCTAAACAAATGGCTAGAACCGGAGGGTAAAAGCCTGGAAACAGTGTTAGGTAGTATACTGTTGGAGCAGTACGTGAATGCTGTCCCAGAGAATGTCCGCACTTTCCTGACCTTGCAAGGTTGCAAAAGCTCCCAGGAGGCGATCATGCCCACTGAGCGATTCCTTGAAGCAGAAGGGAACGCCCAGGAGAAAAGCATATCTTCTGGGAGGACAACCAGTGCATTCTCAGAAAAGAAGGAAAGAATAATGAATGTTAATGCCTTGTGTTTGCCTGAATGTAAAGGAAGATATGTCAGGAAAACATGCTTTAAGTGTGGTAGCGATGAGCATTTACAGCGCAACTGTACGGTAAAGATGGCGCTAGTGACCACTGACACAGGACAGGTTAGAGAAGGTTTCCTCATAGCCGTGACAGTCCAAGGGGTGAGCGCAAACGCCTTACTGGACTCTGGTTCCGATCAGAGTATGGTTTCACGTGGCCTTTGGAAGAAGATAGAAGCCCAATGTAAAACCATACCTGATCTACCCAGTGGCACTGTAAAAATCCGCTGTGTGCATGGCGCGGCATCCTCATACCCTATTTACAAACTCCTAGTGAAAGGATTTGGAATAGAAAAAGAGATTCCACTAGCCATAGTCCCACACCTGCCACAAGAACTAGTATTAGGCCGGGATTGGACGCAATTTCAAAAAGGTATTCAGCAGAGTTTGCAGAGAAAAGAAAGCCTGGTAGCTGCAAGCACTCCGCTTGATTCACTGAGTAAAAGCACACGTCAAATGATGGCAGTTCCGAATCCTTTATTTGGGAGAACGCAAAAGTCTCCACGACAGTTGCCCAAGAAAGAGGAAGCCAAGAAACCTGTGTTCGTCCTAAAGTATTGCCGGATGAGTCCAGACGCGCGTCCAACCAAAAGAGCTTCTCCACAAGCAGCTGGGTTAGACTTATACAGCGCTGAGGAGGTGACTGTCCCTAAACGCGGCAAGGCTTTGGTAAACACAGCCCTTCAATTGGAACTACCAGCTGGATGTTATGGGCCTATTGTCCCACGTTCCGGTTTGGCTGTGAAATATGCTATCGATGTGGGAGCCGGCGTCATCGACCCCGATTATAGAGGTGCCGTCAAGGTACTGCTCTTTAATTTCGGGTCCGAAGATTTCAAAGTGCACATAGGCGACCGCATAGCACAGATTATATGTGAGAGGGTTGGGTTTCCACCTCTCGAAGAAGTGCACATGGTCTCCAGTACCACAAGAGGAGCCCAATGGTTTGGTTCGACAGGGAGAGCTGACCTCCAAGGATTGGCGGCAATAGTGGAGGAACAGGCCGAAGATGACTTAGGCCCCCAACTAAGTGATTGCAAGAAGACCCCGGAGCTAAGGATGGGAGAAGGGCTATCGTGAACTCAGCGGAAACAGCTGGAGCAGTAGTTACAGAATTTTCCAGACGTCCTAACACCTCTTCCTGGGCATACCCAACTCGTCGCTCACGAGATTGTGACTCCCCCAGGAGAAGTAGTGCGACAGCGCCCATACCGGCTGCCGAAGGCAGGAAGTCGTGAACCAAGTGAGAGAGATGTTGGACCTCGGTATAATTGAGGAGTCCAAAAGCCCATGGAGCAGCCCAATTGTCTTGGTCCCCAAGCCCGATGGAACGCTTCGATTCTGCATCGATTTCAGAAAGGTTAATGCCCTGTCAAAATTCGATGCATAGAGGAGCACCTCGACCGCCTGGGAAGGGCCACATATTTAATGACGCTGGACATGACCAAGGGCTATTGGCAGGTGCCATTAACAAGGGAATCACGACCGAAGACGGCTTTCAGCACCCCAATAGGCCTGTACCAATTTAAGCGTATGCCCTTCGGTCTACATGGAGCAGCGGCTACATGTCAGAGGCTAGTCGATTTGGTGCTCAGACCGCATCAGGCATATGCGGTAGCATATATGGATGATGTCATCATCCACAGCACTACTTGGGAACAGCATCTATCAAGACTGGGAGCAGTATTACAGGCTATGCGAGACGCTGGTCTAACACTAAACCCATCGAAATGTATGTTTGCAAGCCAAGAAGTAAAGTACTTGGGACATCTAGTTGGGCACAGTACTGTAAAACCCTTGATAGACAAGGTCGAAAGCGTGAAGACTTTCCCTCTACCCACCAATAAGAAACAACTCAGAAGTTTCTTGGGATTAGTGGGCTACTACAGGCGCTTTCTGTCACGATTCGCGGAGAAAAGTGCTCCGTTATCAGACATGTTGAAGAGAACCAGCCCAATCAGCTACGATGGACTCCAGAGGCACTCAAGGCGTTGGAATGCTTGAAGGTCGAACTATGCGCCGCCCCGGTTCTGCGAGGGGTGGAGTTTGACCTGCCATTCATTTTACAAACCGATGCCTCGGACACCGGACTAGGGACTGTCCTCTCGCAAAAACATGGTGGTATAGAGCACCCAGTGCTATTCTTAAGCAGAAAGTTGTCTCCTGCGGAAAAGAATTACTCCACAATAGAACGCGAGTGCCTCACCATAAAGTGGGCGATCGAGTCTTTAAAGTTCTACCTGGCAGGTAGGAAGTTTCTGCTCATGACTGATCACGCCCCTTTGAAGTGGCTAGGGCAGATGAAGGACAATAACCCAAGATTAACACGCTGGTATATGGCGCTGCAAGCGTTTGATTTTACTGTTGAACACAGAGCTGGCAAATTGCATCAGAATGCGGACGCATTATCCCAGATTACATGCTGTGAGGATGTCATCAACCCAGCCTGTAATATCTTAAGGGGGGGAATATGTGATAGCGACAGCACTACTGATCAGATGGAATGGGAAAATAGTGAGCAGTCTGCCTTTAAAAGTAAGAGCAAGACAGGTTCTCATAGCAACAGAATGCTTTCAGCTAGAACGGAGCTCAGCCATAGTGCTGACGTAGAAGCTGAATGCAGCTCTGATGACTTCCACCTGAGTAACTAGAGGGGTGTGGCTGCAGGAGGAAGCCATTTTAAACCGGCTTCAGAGTCAGACTTTAACTCAAGGGACTGGAGGAGTTCAGGAAACTCGAGGAGCTCAAGGACCTCAGGATTAGAAGGAGGAAAGAGAAAGGAAGGCACAGAGAAGCCTCGACAGCAGTCTGAGCCACTCAAGCAGCAAAGGTACACAGGAAAGCAGCAACAAGGGAAACTTGGGAACCCAGGTCAAGTTGGGAAAGATTCCGGAAGGTCCATTTCCTTTAACCCTGAAACACTGGAAGCAAAACCTCTGTGGAAGCTACCCGAGGGAAAGGTAAAACAGTTTGCCTGCACGAGGGGAGAAAGCTCCGAGTACAGAGAAGCCATTGTCAATAAAGAAGGTACGTCTGGAGCCTACCTGCACAGTGAGGGGGTGAGCTGGGCCCTGGGACTGAACCTGCACTGTGTTGCTGACACTGCCCTGTTCCATCGGGCAGGCACGCCCGGGGCAGCTAGTCTCTGTTGGGACCTAGAGGCTTTAAAAACTCTTCACCTGTTTTCCTGCCGCCGGAGCCTACCTGCACAGTGAGGGGGTGAGCTGGGCCCTGTCTATCGGGCCGTGGGATTTCCGGGACTGAACCTGCACTGTGTTGCTGACACTGCCCTGTTCCATCGGGCAGGCACGCCCGGGGCAGCTAGCCTCTGTTGGGACCTAGAGGCTTTAAAACTCTTTACCTGTTTTCCTGCCGCCGGAGCCTACCTGCACAGTGAGGGGGTGAGCTGGGCCCTGTCTATCGGGCCGTGGGATTTCCGGGACTGAACCTGCACTGTGTTGCTGACACTGCCCTGTTCCATCGGGCAGGCACGCCCGGGGCAGCTAGCCTCTGTTGGGACCTAGAGGCTTTAAAACTCTTCACCTGTTTTCCTGCCGCCGGAGCCTACCTGCACAGTGAGGGGGTGAGCTGGGCCCTGTCTATCGGGCCGTGGGACTTCCGGGAGAATCCGTATTGGTGTTTCCTTTTATTTGTACCTATAAAAGGGTTTCTGGGTTTTCTCCGCGACCGCGGGGCGTGTTTTGAAGGGGCGTGGTTAAAGGGGCAGGTCCTGCCCCTTTGACGTCACTGCGACGCTAGTAAGATTTGCTGTGGTGTTGGATTTCCTTTTCAGGTATTGGGGGATAGAGGGGCTTGCTTTGGTTATATGCTGTACGAGGCCTTCTGATTAAGGTTGCTTGTTTTAAATTTTTCCCTTCTTTTTATGAGATGGGTAAGCGGAAGGCCAAAATACAAGATAAGCCACAAACGGCCGATTCGGAGAGTTCCAAACCGGTCGGACCGTTGGATAAGCATTTTGCCCCACTCCCCCTAGCTCAGTCCTCTCCCGAAGGAGCTTCATTGAGCCCCGGAGGGAGATCTCCTCCACTCTATCCTGCTTCACAGAGTATGGTTAAGCCTGGTGCTTCAATAGGGCAGGTTTTAAAAGATAGAGTGGTGGTAGATTTCCCTACTCCTGTTTCGTTGACAACTTTGGAGGGTTCTTCTGAACTTTCAGTTTTGCCTACTAATGCTGAGATTACTTTGAAGGACCTTTGGGGGGCTCTACAGTCTATCGATTCTAAGGTTTCTTTTGCATTAAGTTCCTTATGTCAATTTTCTCAGGAAGCAGCTGTGTCAATACGGCAGCTTGATGAGAAAATGTCCTCAATGGATTTAAGGGTTACTAAACTAGAGTCTCAAGTGCTCCCACTACAGACTGTTAATGTGGCCGCAATTAAGGATTCATTGATTTTACATTCCAAGATGGAGGCTCTTGAAAACTCTTTTAGGGCCTGTAATTTACGTTTTTTAAATTTTCCCTGTTCTTCTTTACTGTCGTCTAAAATATTGTTTGAGAAATATCTTAAGGAAGTTTTGGCTATTTCAGACGATATAGATGTGGTACAAATTTATTATATACCCTCAAGGTCCAAAAAAGTTAATCCCGTTGAGGGAGATCTCGATGAAATTGTTCCCTCCATCGCTAACTTAACTGCCTTTTTAGAAGGTTCTCAGGATTTAATCACGCAGCGTTCCACATTGCTGGTTACTTTCTCATCCATCTTGGTAAAGCAACGTATCTTGAGAGCTTTCTTTAAAACAAAAGCAGCCAAGTTTTGTGGGCAAGCTGTACAAGATTTTCCAGACGTATCACGTAGCACCCAATTGCGGCGGCAGCAATTTCTATCCCTGAAGCCCCGTGTTCTGGCATTGGGTGCTACCTTTTTCCTGCGTTTTCCCTGTAAGTGTTTAATCACTTATCAGGGTGCTTCATATGTTTTTCTTGATATTTCCCACCTGGAAAAATTTCTCAGTGATAAGTAGGGTACAGTTGGAGATGGGAAGGTTTGATTTATTTGACCCCCAATTTGGTGGCCTTAGGGCCTGTTTTTCTTTTTATCGTTTTCTTTGATATGTATCTGTAACTTAATGCAGGTGTACTCCCTTGATGAGGACTAAATATTGTCCCAACATATTAGATTCTATTTTTGGTGTTAGATTGCTGGTGATATTTTCCTATGTACAATTGTTACCGTTGTTGGTGTACAAGATGTTTCTTTAATTTTTGTTTGGTTATTGTAATCATTGAAATTCAAATAAAATAAAAAAAAAAAGAAGGTACGTCTGCGTTATTTCCTAACCAGAAGCTTGCTGAAGAAATAGTACAGCAGTTAAAAGCTAGTGCCAATAAGAGCAGAGATAGCACGGCTCTGAAAGCTGCTCATATTAGAAACATTCTTACCAAATGCTTTGAACCAGATATAAAGACTGTAGTAAAAAGTTTAAGAAAGAACCAGTTTCCTGTCTTAGAAAAAGACACTGCTAATGAGAGGGACGACTTCATAGGGCAGCTGCAAGAAGTTATACACAAGTTGCAGTCTAAAAGTTCCCCAAAGCAGCGCTACAATGATTACAGTGAGGATATGATTATTGACCCAGAAAACAAGTCTGATATATCTGAGAGTTGTGAGATGGACTGTTCTCTGTGTAAGATTGACCATTTGGACTTACATTAAAAGCCAACTTTGTATGAGGAAAATAGAAAGTCGTTCTGCCTGTTTATTTGCTGTGAAGAAACAGTTTATTACCTGCTTTGTTTTCTGACTTTAATTTGCTCCTGATTTTACTATTGTTTTGCCGTGCCATGTTTTGAGCCATTGAATCCATGTGCAAGGGAAGAATCCCCAAATAAAAAATTATCTGTTTAAAAAAAGGACCCTCGTGCCACAACACATTTGTTGAATAAGCCACTTAAACTACAACTCCCAGCAACCCTTGCTGCTATAGTAGTTAATAAGGACGCTTGAAAACATATAAGAGGTCGCCCTTGCCATAGAGCCATCGGCCCTAGGTGGGGGAACAGGACAGTGCCCATGAGGGAAGGGTTAGGACAGCCGTTATAGTTGGTGATTCGATCATTAGGCATGTAGATAGCTGGGTGGCTGGTGGACGTGAGGATCGCCTGGTAACATGCCTGCCTGGTGCGAAGGTAGCGGACCTCACGCGCCACCTAGATGAGGTCTTAGATAGTGCTGGGGAGGAGTCTGCTGTCTTGGTACATGTTGGTACCAATGACATAGGAAAATGTGGTAGGGAGATTCTGGAGGCTAAATTTAGGCTTTTAGGTAGGAAGTTGAAATCCAGAACTTCCAGGGTAGCATTCTACGAAATGCTTCCTGTTCCACGCGCAGGACCCAAAAGGCAGGCAGAGCTCCGGAGTCTCAATGCGTGGATGAGACAATGGTGCAGAGATGAGGGTTTTGGATTTGTTAGGAACTGGGGAACATTCTGGGGAAAGGAGGGGCTCTTCCGAAGGGATGGGCTTCACCTTAACCGGGATGGAACCAGGCTGCTGGCATTAACCTTTAAAAAGGAGATAGAGCAGCTTTAAAACTAGATATTAGGGGAAAGCCAACAGTCGCCCAAGAGCGGATGGTTTGGAAGAATGTATCTTTGAAGGATACTACCAAAAGCAGAGAGGTTCCACAAAAGAGTAAAGTAGCCCAAATGCCCTCAAGTATGGAGCAGACAGAGCTTAAAGATCCCAAAGTACCCATGTCTAACAATAACCAAATTAATATGAATAAAATACATTCTCTAAAATGCTTGAATGCAAATGCTAGAAGTCTAAAAAATAAGATGGGAGAGTTAGAATATATAGCACTAAATGAAAGGTTAGATATGATTGGAATATCAGAGACATGGTGGAAGGAGGACAACCAGTGGGACACTGTGATACCTGGGTACAAACTATATCGAAATGATAGAGCTGATCAAATTGGTGGAAGGGTTGCTCTCTATGTTAGAGAGGGCATTGAGTCAGAAAGGATTAAAGTTTTGCAGGAAACAAAATTTGCTGTAGAATCTCTATGGATTGAAATTCCATGTAAAAAGGGGAAGGCGATGGCGGTGGGGGTGTACTATCGACCGCCTGGCCAGAATGACCAAATGGATGATGAAATGCTCAAAGAAATCAAGGAAGCTAACAAAAGTTACAGCACATTAATAATAATGGGTGATTTCAACTACCCCGGTATCGACTGGGTCAGTGTCACGTCAGGACACGCTAGGGAGATAAAGTTCTTAGATGAAATAAAAGACTGCTTCTTGGAGCAGCTGGTTCATGAACCGACCAGAGGGGAAGCCATATTAGACACAGATATAGTGCAACTTTCGAAAGGGAGACTATGATAAAATGAGGAAAACAGTTAAGAAAAAACTAAAAGGAGCAGTTGCAAAGGTTAAAGACGTACATCAGGCTTGGCTGTTGTTGAAAAATACTATCTTGGAAGCCCAGACCAGCTGTATTCCACGCTTTAAGAAAAGTGGAAGGAAGTCCAAAAAACTGCCAGCATGGTTTAAAGGTGAGGTCAGATAGGCTGTTGTTGCCAAAAAAGCATCTTTCAGGAAATGGAAAAAAGAGCCAAACGATGAAACCTGGAAACACCACAAGCACTGGCAAGTCAAATGCAAGGCATTGATAAGGCAGGCAAAGGGAGAATTTGAGAAGAAGCTTGCTGCGGAAGCAAAAACGCGAAGTAAAGACCTTTTCAAGTACATTCGTAGCAAAACACCTGTGAGAGAGTCAGTTGGTCCATTAGATGATAAAGGGGTTAAAGGAGCACTAAGAGGCGACAAGGCGATAGCAGAGAGACTGAATGAATTCTTTGCTTCAGTCTTTACTGAGGAAGATGTAGGGATGTTACCCATGACTGAAGTGGTATTTAAAGGTGCGGAAGAATTGAAGGAAATATCGATACATCCAGGGGCGGCCCAAGGGGGGTGCGGGGCCATGTGCGGAGACTTGGTGCGGGGCCTCATTTGCATAAGGGGGCCTCATTTGCATAAATATTTGCATAATGTTACCATACACTAACTTTTAGTAAACATGCCTCTTAATGAGTGTATGAATAAAGAAAGACTAAAAGACTTCTACATTACTATAATCCAGTGCCAACTGCCAGACACATTAGGAACTACTACAAACACTGCCCATTTAGAACCCATAGCAAACCCGCCGTATCCTAACAGCACTACCAGGACTCATAAAGCACCATACCCTAACTATCAAAAGGAAACGCTGCAAATATTAAACCAATACATTTCAGAGAATAACAATACATGACCTACTGGGGAAAGAGAACAAGTGGCAATGTCAAATAGGAATTACATAAACAGAATACCTCAGCTCAGTTACACATGCAGAACATAGACCATCACCAAACAAGGAATCACAATTTAGAAACAGGAAGACAATAATTAAACTGGGAATCCCAAAAGCCAAACTTGGAATGTACAACACTGTAGAAATAAAACTATACATTAATTTGCTCTTGTACTAAACAAAGCACAGACGTTAATGATGCACATTTCCCAGAGCTGACATATTCCAATTAATAAATTCAAAATAAAGAGATATTTTTCTACCTTTTGTGCATTTTTTTTCAGCTGCAATTGCTCCAGCCACTTTCTTCTGGTTTCTTCGTGTCTTCCGCTAACTCTTCATCGTCTGCTGTCCATTTGTCTTTTCTTCTCTCTTCTAGTTTTTTTCCATTCTCTCTCTACATCTGCTTTAACATACTAATCTTTCTCCTTTTGCTCTTTCCTCATTCCTATTTCATCCACTCAAATTTTACCCCTCCATCCTCAATCCCCACTTACTCTCCCAATATCCGGACAATTGTAGATTTGTCTTCCCTCCCACACAAACTTTTTCCCTCTCCATTTCACTCTCCCAGCTCCATCCCATTCTAATCCTCCCCCAACATCAGCTCCATTCTAGTTCCAGTCCCACCCAGCATCCGCTCCCTTCTAGTCCCCGCATCAGCCCATTTCCAGTCCTAGCCCCCCATAAGCCCATTTCCAGTCCTAGCTCCCCCATCTATTTGCAGTCCCATCCGAGTCCCTCCATCAGCTCATTTCCAATCCCAGCCCCCCATGAGCCCATTTCTAGTCCTTTCCTAGCCCCACCATCAGCCCATATCAAATCCTAGCTCCCCTCCACTCAGCCCATTTCCAATCCAAGCCCCCCATGAGCCTACTTCCAGTTCTAGCCCCTTCATTTCAATCCAAACCCCCACCACAGCCCATTTCCAATCTTAGCACCCCCCCAACAGCCAATTTCCAGTCCTATTCTAGCCCCTCCATCAGCCCATTTCCTGTCCTAGCCCCCCCTCACCCATTTCCAGTCCTAGCTCCCTCCCCCTCACAACCCATTTCCATTCCAAGCCCCCATCCCCATCAGCTATTTGCAGTTCAAGCCCTCCTTCCACTCAGCCCATTTCCAGTCCTAGCCTCCTCATAGCCCATTACTCGTCCTAACCCCCCATAAGCCTATTTCCAGTCCTATCCCCACCATCAGCCTATTTCCTGTCTTAGCCCCCCCATAGCCAATTTCCAGTCCTAACCCCCCCCATCAGCCCATTTCCAGTCTTAGCCCCCCCATAGCCCATTACCAGTCATAACCCCCCATCAGCCCATTTCCAGTCATAGTCCCCCCCCATAGCCCATTACTAGTCCTAACCCCCCCTCACCACCACCACCAGCCCACTTCCAGCCTTAGCACCCCCCATAGCCCATTACCAGTGCTTACCCCCCCCCCCCATCAGCCCACTTCCAGTCTTAGTCCCCCCCCCCATGGCCCATTACCAGTCCTAACCCTCCCCCATCAGCCCATTTCCAGTCTTAGCCCCCCCTAATACTGAGTCTTAGGGAAGTTGGGACAATGAAGATTTTTAACTTGAGCAGCATTTTCTAAAAGCTCTTGCTGTCAATGCAGCACCAAGCCATCTTTAATTACAGAAGTTGTAACTCCTTGGGCTGTTTGAACCAATGACTCATTCTTTTGAAGTCTAGAGTCTATTGAATCAAAATACAAGTTATGTTGGGCAAGCTTCTCCACAGTTTCCTTAGGAAAATTAGCAAAGTGAGCAACAGTAATAGCAAATGAGGTTTCCATCCGAACAAGCGCAATCCAAATATCTGATAAGCAAATCTTAGAAGGCTGTGCTTCTGATGAGGCAACTGTCATAGCGTTTGGAAAACTAAGGGCCTTTGAAGACTGGATAATCGCCCCAAGTTCTCCCAAGGTCCACATAGGCCTAGCCTCAACCACAGCCTGAGTTTGCGCGGGCCCAACCTGTTAAGGTGAGGACATTGCAAGACTCCCTATCACATTGCCAGATAGAGGGATTGGGTTACTTTCCCCTACGTAAGACAGGGAAGAGACCAAGGATACCAGGCCATCAGACAGGGACAGAGCAAGATCTTCCGGGCATTTCGCCATCACTACAACATATTTATCTAAACGACTGGCAGCCTTAACTGTCTTTACTGAATTACTTGTACTCACATTGAAGGTATGCTTCTTTCGTTTGCCCGTTCTGGTGATCTCCACCTCTCATCTCTCCTCGTTGCTATGTTCCATGGCACAGGGCTGCGCTTTAAGGCCCCCGCAGATGTCGTCAGGGGTGCAGCAAGAATGCACAAAACAGTATGGCTACACAGTGCTAGGTTCGGAGCCTTGTAATTCCTCAAGTGAATGATCTCCCCAGGTGTACTCATTCATAAATATAACAAGGACCTTGGAGCATATGCTAGTCAGTGAATTGTTGCTGGCTACAGATTTGAACTCTTTTAGACGGCGGGATTAACAGAGCCGCGAGAAAGGAAACTCTCGCGGCTCTGAAAGAAGCCCGCGTTTTGCGACTTGAAGGTAGCTGATGATGCAGGGAGGCTCTGCCGGGCAGGGGGGGGCCCGCGGCAGAGCTCTTGATGCTGCCGCGGCAGAACTCTTGATGCTGCCGCGGCAGAAGCAGCCGGTTTGTTGTTGTTTTTTTTAATTTGGGATGCTGAAGAATGTTTTTTGCGCGGGGCCCCCTGAAACGCGGGGCCCTGTGCAAAAAACATTCTTGCTCAATGGACGGGCCGGCCCTGGATACATCAGGAAGATGTCTTACAACTATTAGATAAACTGAAGAGTAGCAAATCACCTGGGCCGGATGGTATACACCCAAGGGTGTTGAAAGAACTGACATATGAGATTGCAGACCTGCTATTAGTAATCTGTGAACTATCATTAAAATCATCTCTAATACCTGAAGATTGGAGGATCGCCAATGTAACACCAATTTTTAAAAAGGGTTCCAGGGGTGATCCGGGAAACTACAGACCGGTGAGCCTGACATCAGTACCGGGAAAAATGGTAGAAACCATCATAAAGAATAAAATTAATCAGCATGTAGATAGTCATGACCTAATGGGAGACAGCCAACATGGCTTTAGAGAAGGAAGATCTTGTCTTACTAATCTGTTATGTTTTTTTGAAGGAGTGAATAATCAGGTGGACAAAGGTGAGTCGGTTGATATTGTGTATCTGGACTTTCAGAAAGCCTTTGACAAGGTCCCTCATCAGAGACTTTTGGCAAAACTAAAGAGTCATGGGATAGGAGGCAGTGTACTATTGTGGATCAGGAACTGGTTAAAAGATAGAAAGCAGAGGGTAGGGCTAAATGGCCAATTTTCCCAATGGAGAAAGGTGAATAGTACCCCAGGGATCTGTGCTGGGTCCGCTGCTTTTTGACATTCATAAATGACCTGGAAAGTGGAATAACGAGTGAGGTTATCAAGTTTGCAGATGACACAAAACTATTTAAAGTTGTTAAAACCCAAGAGGATTGTGGAAAATTGCAAGAGGATCTTGATAAATTGGAAGACTGGGCATCAAAATGGCAGATGAAATTTAATGTGGACAAGTGCAAGGTTATGCACCTAGGGAAGAACAATCCAAACTATGGTTACACGATGTAGGGTTCCACATTAGGAACCACCACCCAGGAAAAAGATTTAGGCATCATTGTGGATACCATGTTAAAACCCTCGGCCCAGTGTGCAGCAGCGGCCAAGAGAGCAAATAGAATGCTAGGTATGATAAGGAAAGGAATGGAAAATAAAACAAAAGATATTATAATGCCTCTATATCGTTCCATGGTGAGACCACACCTTGAATATTGTGTGCAATTCTGGTCGCCGTATCTTAAAAAGGATATAGCGATTTTAGAAAAGGTTCAGAGAAAAGCCACCAAAATGGTAAAGGGGATGGAAGGATACTCCTATGAAGAAAGGCTAAAAAGGTTAGGGCTCTTTAACCTGGAAAAGAGACGGCTGAGGGGAGATATGATAGAGGTCTATAAATTAATGAACGGAGTGGAATGGGTAAACGTAGATCGATTGTTTACCCTATCAGAATATAGAAAGACTAGGGGACATGCAATGAAGCTACAGGGTAAACTATTTAAGACTAATAAAAGAAAATATTTTTTCACTCAACGTGTAATCAAACTCTGGAATTTGTTACCGGAGGATGTAGTAAAGGCTGTTAGTGTAGCTGGGTTTAAAAAAGGTTTGGACAAGTTCCTGGAGGAAAGGTTCATAAACCATTATTAAGAAGGGACCCAGAAAATCAATGCTTGAACCAATAAAAGCATTGTGGAACCTGTGTCCCTTGGGGAAACTGCTAGGTACATATGACCTAGATTGGCCACTGTTGGAAACAGAATATTGGGCTTGATGGACCTTGGTCTGACCCAGTATGGCATATCTTATGTTCTTATGATGTAGCTGCGCATGAAATGAAAGTCAGAAGCTGTAAAGATGTCTTACGCATTGGAACATGGAACGTACGAAGCATGAACCAAGGGAAGTTGGAGGTGGTGAAGAATGAAATGGAACATGTACAACTTGATCTGTTGGGTGTCAGCGAACTGAAATGGACTGGCATCGGGCACTTTGCATCAGATGATCACATGGTCTACTATGCTGGAAATGAAAGAAAGAAGAAATGGTGTTGCATTTATAATAAAGAAGAAACTTGCAAAAACTGTAATGAAATGCAATGCAGTCAGCAAACGCTTAATCTCTATTCGTCTACGAGGAATGCCTATCAACAGAACTATAATTCAAGTATATGTCCCAACAACAGCTGCAGAAGAGAATGAAATTGAAGAGTTCTATGAACAAGTACAAGCTGAAATTGACAGAACATGCAAACAGGATATCCTGATAGTCATGGGTGACTGGAACGCAAAAGTTGGCAACAAAGAAGAAGGTAAAGTAGTTGAAAAATATGGACTTGTCAACAGAAATGAAGCTGGAGAAAGACTGATTGAGATGAATAGATCGTTGGTCTTGCAGAATTCTAACACCTTCTTCCATCAACACAAGCGGCGACTGTACACATGAACTTCACCCAATGGATTGTATAAAAATCAAATTGACTACATCTGTGGAAGTCAACGATGGAAAAGTTCTATAACATCAACAAAGACAAAACCTGGAGCTGACTGTGGTACAGATCATCAATTACTAGTATGCAAACTCAAGCTCAAGTTGAAAAAGAGCAAATCACTCATGAATGCAGCAAAATATGACCTTGAGAATATACCACTGGAATTTAAAGACTGCCTGCAAAATTGATTTGCTGCTTTAGATACAAATGACAGAGCCCCAGAAGAGTTATGGAATGACATCAAGAAGGTTGTATTGGAAGAAAGCGAGAAGTCTCTACAAAAGGTGAAAAAGCAAAAACGGCCAAAATGGATGATGGAAGAAACTCTGAAAATTGCCCAGAAATGCAGAGAAGCTAAAGTCAGAGAAGAAAGAAAGACAATCACAGAACTCAGAGATTTCCAACGTGCAGCAAGACAGGACAAGGAAAAGTACTACAACGACGCATGCAAGGAAATAGAAGCAGAAACTATTAGATGAAGAACAAGATCGGCTTTCCTAAAGCTACGAGAGTTAAAGAAGAAGTTCCAGCCTCGAATTGGAATGTTAACAGATGCTCAAGGTTCTATGTTGAATGATGCTGAGAAGATAAAAGAAAAGGTGAAAGGAATATACAGAGTTTTTATTTGACAAAAATCAAGTGGACCAAAAGCCGTTTCAACCTGTACCTTATGATCGGGAACTATTGGTTATGAAAGAAAGCATAGTTACTCACCTGTAACAGGTGTTCTCCAGGAGCAGCAGGAATCAGTCCTCACATATGGGTGACGTCGGTGCCGACGGAGCTCCGATGCGGAGCATTTCCCAGGCTTTCAAAGAAATCCTTTGGGAATGCAGCGCGCATGCACGGTCCCCTTCCCACCCAAGGGTGCCATCTTGCTCAGTCTGATGACATAGCTAAAAGACAGCAAAACACAAAATAAATTATATGACTTGAGAGGATGCGGTTGTCTGGAGCAGAACCTGGGCAGTTGACGGTTCAGTGGAATGGCAAACAGTTCCATGGTGGGAAGACCCCATCTTAGGAAGATTTGTTGAACTACCAGAGGATTCAACTGCTATTCGTGTGGCTGTAGGATCCTGTTCAACTTGTCTGCTAGGTAATTCTCCTGTCCAGGGAGATAGACTGCCTTGAGAAGTACGCCATGACTGACTGCCCAGGAGCACAGGTCCTGTGCTTCCTGACAAAGAGGTCTGGACCCTGTGCCTCCTTGCTTGTTCACATAGAACATAGCAACATGATTGTCCGTCTGAACTAAGACAGACAGCTGAGAGAGGACATGAGAGAAAGTCCGCAGGGCTAAGCGGATTGCTCTGAGCTCTAGGAAATTGATTTGCTGTGTGGCCTCCCAAGGAGACCACAGACCTTGAGTGCATATTCCTTGGCAATGCGCACTCCGACCTTGAAGAGAAGCATCGGTTGTCAGCACTTGAGAGTGTGGAGGGGCTTGAAAATAGCATCCTTTGCAGTAGATTCGGAAGATGAAGCCACCACTGCAGAGAATCTGCCAGTAGATTGGCCACCCTCACTTTGTCCATCAGGCTGCCTGTGGCCTGCAGCCACTGAGTCCTTAGGCTCCACTGAGCGGGCCTCATGTACAGACGGGCATTTGGAGTTACATAGACCGTGGATGCCATGTAGCCTAAGAGCCCTAGGAATTGTCTGGCGGAGACTAGAGAATTGCTGTGGAACTGTCTGGCCAGATCCATCAGTCTGTGGGCCCTGTCAACGGGTAAAAAGGCCTTCGCTTGAAGGGTGTCCAGTCTTGCTCCTATGAACTCCATGTTTTGCGAGGGGCGCAAAGCAGACTTTGCGAAGTTTATAACAAAACCCAGATGCTGGAGGAGACACAGTACGAAGGGTGGCTTGATTGGTCTCCTGTGGAGACTGACCCCTGATGAGCCAGTCATCCAGGTATGGAAAGACAGAGTCCTTAAACTCTGAGATAGGCCGCCACCACCGTCAGGCACTTGGTGAAAACCCTGGGGGCGGAGGTTAGGCCAAAAGGAAGTATCCTGTACTGGGTAATGGTTTCCTCCCACTACAAATCGGAGATATTGTCTGTGGTCTGGATGAATAAAGATGTGAGTATACGCATCCTTTAGGTCTAAGGAGCATAGCCAATCTCCCTGCTGGAGGTAGGGCAGCAGGATTCCAAGGGTAAGCATCTTGAACTTTTCCCTCTCCAGGAACTTGTTGAGATTGCACAAGTCTAGGATGGGCCTGAGGCCTCCTGTCCTTTTGGTACCAGAAAGTACCTGGAATAGAAGCCTTGACCTCTCTTGTGGTGGGGCACCGGTTCCACCGCCTGCTCCTTTAGAAGACCTGCCAACTCCTGCAGGAGTAAGTCCCTGTGCAGAGGGAGTCTTGGAGGCTCCCCTGGAAAGTAGGAGGGAGGGACCTGGGGGAAGTGAAGGAGATAGCCTCTCTGGACTATGCTTAGCACCCAGGTATCCCTTGTTACAGCTGACCACCTGTGGGCATACAGGGTCAGCCGGCCTCCTGTGCTGAGAGGGGCCAGCTGAGGAGGAGAGGCTATGCCACTGGAGTCAAAACCCCGCTCCCTGCTGTTCAGGAGCCGGAGCTGGTGGACTGGGGGTTTTCTGCCAACAGGGCCCATGTCCCTGCCCCTTGGCCTGCTGACCCTGTTGGGGAGCTACAGAGGCCTGAAAGTGAGGGTATGATTTGTAGGCAGACGACTTTCTCAGTTAAAAGATCTTTTTTCCTGAGCCCTTCTTCTTCTGAGAAGGGGCAGGCGTTTTCCTGGACAGCATAGTCTGGGTGAGAGTCTCGGATTTGAGTTCTGCAGCCTTTTCAGCCATGGGCTTGCCAAAGAGGTTTTCACCTCCGCAGGGGACATCGACCAACTTGTCCTGTACCCATGGCTCGAGGTCCGATGACTGTAGCCAGGCCTGAAGACATGCACCGATGCCGGCCGCGGCTACTTGGGCCAAAGCCTCAAAGCCATCATAGGCTGCTCGAGAGATAAACTTAGAGTACGCCCAGATCCCCAATGATAGGGCTTTGAACCTCTGCAAGGGTTCCTCTGAGAGACCAGCAGAGAACCCGGCAATCTCCTTTGCCAGGTCTCGAAGGTACAAGCCCATGTACAGCTGGTAGGTCTGGACACGGCAAGTAAGCATTGAGCCCTGGAAGCACTTTCTACCGAGGGCATCCAGGTTCTGGGCCTCCCGGCTGGGAGGCACCAAGGAGTGCATCTTCTGACTCTTCAGCCGATGCATGGCTGATTCCACAACCATGGAGTGGTGCGGTAGCTGTGCCTTTTGGAACCCGGGGCTCTTGTGGACTCGAAAGATGGAATCGACCCGCTTGCTCAGAACCGGCGTTGAGGCCGGCGCCTCCCACATGCGGAAGACCAACCCTTCCAGCATTGGAGGAACCGGTATAGTAAAGGCCTCCTTGGGGGGAGACTCATACTGCAGGGCCTCGAGCTCCTTGGCTCCTCCTCAGGATCCACGGGGAAGGCAAAGGCCTTGGCCATGTCCCGCATGAAGTCTGAGAACCGGGTGTCCTCCGGGGGGACCGTCTCCGAGGCTCTGACTCCAGTGAGTCTGAAGGGACACACCAGGTCTGAAATGTGTCTGGGGACTCCTCATCCTCCGTTTCCCAGCCCGACCCCTCAGAGGAGGAATCGAGCGGCTCCGGTCGGGCAGGCACCAATGCCATCCGCCCCGACACCGAGGGTACCGGCGTCGACGACCTCGGTCTCGAACAGGAGGCCGAGGGACACCTTGGCAGAGGATCGACTCGAGAGCGCATGGACTCGAGGATCGGCTTGGCCTCCGGGGTCGACTTGGACGTCAATGTCCCGGTGGTCGGGGCAGATGCATCGGTGAGACCGGCGATCAGTGCCCGTGCTGCTCCATGAAGGCAGCCAAGCTGCTCTCCAAGGCGGTCAATCTGAGACCGAGCTCAGGAGACTCAGCAGCCCCCGACTCGGGCCCGACATCGGTTCCCCCGTAGGAGAGTCCACGAGGACTACAGTACTCACATGACCCGGGGACTCCATCTCTACACGAGGTTGTTTAGCAGGCCGCTCAGACTCCGAAGACCCAGGACGGCGCTCAGGGCTATGCGACCTGGCCCTGGAGGAACCAAGTGCGTCCACCGATGCCGCCCTCGCGGGTTTCTTCTTCCTGCGATGCTCCCGTGAGTTAGACCACCTCTCAGAGGAACCCCGACGATGCTCGGGATCGGAGTCCCGAGACGTCGAGGCCTCTGACGAAGTCCGGGCCCATCCGGACATGGAGTCAGAGAAGATTCTCTCTTTTTGGTGCTGCCGGCTCCTCAATGCCTTCGAGGACATTTTCCCACACAGGCCACAGATCATCGGGTCATGATCGGGCCTGAGGCAGCAGTCATGTGTGTCGGTGAGAGACATAAGTTTCTTACACCGATCATACTTTTTTAAACCTGCTGGCAGCTATCGGGGGAAAAAGGGCCCCTGCGAGGTCAAACAACAGGGCTGTCAGTGAAAAATAGAAAAAAGACG
Organism: Ichthyophis bannanicus; assembly: GCA_033557465.1. Classification (NCBI taxonomy): domain Eukaryota; kingdom Metazoa; phylum Chordata; class Amphibia; order Gymnophiona; family Ichthyophiidae; genus Ichthyophis; species Ichthyophis bannanicus. The sequence continues at coordinate 761,658 of CM066043.1, forward strand.
CGTATGCTAGTCACTAAAGACAAAAACCGAAAAATGAAGTCCGGGCTCGATACCGGCGTACCGGGCCCAGGCGGGAAAGGGAAACTGGCGTCGAACCGAAGAAAACACGGGTCCAAGCTGAAAAATCATCTTTTTCCTCGGGTGAATACGAAACACATCCGTCGGGCTCCGCGGAAAAAAGAAGACTGAGCAAGATGGCACCCTTGGGCGGGAAGGGGACCGCGCATGCGCGCTGCATTCCCAAAGGCTTTCTTTGAAAGCTGGGGAAATGCTCCGCATGGGGGCTCCATTGGCGCCGACGTCACCCATATGTGAGGACTGACTTCCTGCTTGGTCCTGGAGAAGAAGTTAAAGCAGCATTGAAAGCCTTATCAAAGAACTAATCACCAGGCATTGATAGCATTCCCATAGACGTATTACAGCAATCTGATGCAGCTGTTACCGTACTTACAAGCCTCTGCCAAGAAATATGGAAGACAACATCATGACCAACTGATTGGAAAAGATCTGTGTTTATACCAATACTAAAGAAAGGTGATCCAACTGACTGTGGAAATTATCGCACAATCGCTTTGATCCCATATGCCAGCAAGATTCTACTGAAGATTATTCAAAAAAGACAACCATACCTGGAACAAGAACTACCTGAACTGTAAGCAGGGTTCAGGAAAGGGCGAGGAACGAGAGACATCAATGCGGATGTGAGATAGATATCCTTTTGGTATTCTTTAGTCGTTTCAGGGATCCATTTGTGCTTTATCGACTATAGCAAGGCTTTTGACTCTGTAAACCATGAGAAACTCTGGGCCACATTAAGAAGCATGGGTATACCAGAACACCTGATCGTACTCTTGCACAATCTGTACATTGATCAAGAAGCAACAGTTTGAACGGATCAAGGAGAAACAGAATGGTTTAAAATAAGCAAGGCTGCATACTTTCCCCCTACCTGTTTAATTTATATGCAGAACAAATCATCAGAGAAGCAGGACTGTATGAAGACAATAGAGGTGTGAAGATTGGTGGAAGACTCATCAACAACCTTCGCTATGCTGATACCACATTACTGGCTGAAAGTGAAGATGATCTGAAACATTTGCTTCTCACAATCAAAGAACATAGTCTCAAAATGGGCCTGCAACTTAATGTAAAGAAGACAAAGATCATGACAACTGGCATAATCAACAGGTTCATCGTTGAAGGGGAAGAAATTGAAATCGTGAACAACTTTAACCTACTTGGATCAACTATCAATAAAGAAGCAACAAGCAGTCAAGAAATCAGACGACGCATTGCTCTTGGCAGAATGGCTATGAAAGACCTAGATAAGATTCTCAAGAGCAGAGATGTCTCTCTCCATACAAAGATTTGACTTGTTCAAGCCATGGTATTTTCAATAACATCATATGGATGTGAACGCTGGACAGTGAAAAAGATAGGAAGAAAATTGATGCCTTTGAATTATGGTGCTGGCGGCGAATACTGTGTATACCGTAGACTGCCCAAAGAACAAACCAGTCAGTACTAGAGGAGATCAAACCTAAGCTTTCTTTAGAAGCTCAGATGACAAGCCTTCGACTTTCATACTTTGGACACATCATGCGAAGAAAGAGATCATTAGAGAAAGACATCATGCTTGGCAAGATAGGTCAGCGCAAAAGAGGAAGGCCAGCAATGAGATGGAGCGATACAACAACAGCAACTACGGGTACCAGTCTGTCAACAATGAGCCGCCTGACTCAAGAACAAACACAATTTAGGATAGCTATCCAGAGGGTTGCCATGAGTCGACTCCGACTCGACGGCACTTAACAACAACAGAGGAAACTGTAGGAGCTGAGGAAAGCTGTAAAGGATGCTAGGAGGCCTGAAAATGCACAGGTGATTGTTCTTCTGGGAGGAGGATTGGCGAAGGAAACTCCTGTGTGAAGGGGGGACTCAAGACTGGGGTGCCAGGCAGGACTGACAAGGTTGTGGTAGGTGTTGGAGAAGCAGCTGTTAAAGAAGACACTGCACCTGCCAAAGTTTCCCCCTGATCTGGCATACATGCAGCACAGAGATCTCCCACTAAAGCACAGTGTTTCCTGCCACAGCCGAGGCCGCAAGGAAAGGAGGATGTCTTCCCGTGGGAAAAATGGGCCGAGCTGGACTTGGATCCACACGTAGGAGCAGCAAAATGAAGAAAATGGCATCCACTAGAGTAAGCAGGAACTTAAAGAAAATGACGTTGCTGCAGCGATTGGGCGGGAAAAACTGAGGGCCGCCGAAAGAAAACACTATGTGGCCCGAAGCAGCCATGGCCAGGCTAAACATATGATAAAAAATGATGGTGCACAGCGGGAGCCACAGCAGAATGCAATGCGGGGAGAGCAGCGCCCTAGCAGGTCTGACATGTGGGTCTAGCGGTGGCAAAAACGAGAACTGGCGTGGCGGGGTGGGGGTGGGGGGAGTCCACAGAGCAGAGTACCAAAAAGCATAGTTATTCATCTGTAACAGGTGTTCTCCGGGAACAACAGGAAACAGTCCTCACATATGAGCAACGTCAGCGCTGACGGAGCCCACGCAGAGCATTTCCCCAGCTTTCAAAGAAAGCCCTTGGGAATGCTACCACGCATTTGTGGTCCCCTTCCCGCCTAAGGGTGCCATCTTGTTCAGTCAGATGACATAGCTTAGGCAAAGGATAAAAACACTCAAACACTCACGCTCTCTCAATCACTCTAATAAATGCACGCTCCGTCAGGAACAAACTCCCCATGCTCCATGACCTGAATCGTATCTCAAAGGATTGATATCCTCTGCATAACCGAAACATGGCTGACGGATACCAACATAGTACTCGTGAACCAACACCTAATGGATACAGATTCCACAACTGCTCCCGAACTCACGCCAGAGGAGGAGGAGTGGCCATCATAGCGAAATCCGACCTCCATCTCAGAAACCACGCAGCAGAAACAATCAAAGAAGCGGACATACTCACTCTCACCAACAAACAACTCTCCATATGCCTAATCTACCGAGTACCCACGGCACATACCGACCTATTGGACATACTAAAGCATATATCAGAGAGTACCATCACCACAAAAGAACAGCTAATCCTCGGAGACTTCAACCTCCCCTCATTGCAAGAAAAGCATACCGAGGCCTTCATCAATGCTATGGAAGCAATGGACCTGACTCAGATCATACATGAACCAACACACGAAAAAGGGAATACTCTCGACCTGATACTCCTCAACTCCCAAAGCGCCACCATATGCAAAAACCCTACGATCACAAGCATACCATGGTCTGACCACCATCTCATTAACCTTACCTACATCTACCAGCACACCAGCATCAAAGAAAACAATCAACTCACTAGAAGATACAAACCATTTAACAAAAAGGACTTCCTAGCCCAAATATTATCTAAACTCCAAACAGATTCCTCCAAAATTGAAAACCTAATCAACAACGAACACTACAATCTCATCTGCATCATGTACGACAAACAGCACCAAAACCAGAGCTAGTACAACAAGAGCCCGCTGGTTCACCCCCGACCCAAAGAGATAGAGCAGCTTTTAAACTAGATAATAGGGGAAAGCCGACAGTCGCCCAAGAGCGCATGGTTCGGAAGAATGTATCCTTGAAGGATACTACAAAAAGCAGAGAGGTTCCAAAAAAGAGTAAAGTAGCCCAAACGCCCTCGAGTATGGAGCAGACAGAACTTAAAGATCCCAAATTACCCATGTCTACCAATAGCCAAATTAATATGAATAAAATACAGTCTCTAAAATGCTTGTATGCAAATGCTAGAAGTCTACAAAACAAGATGGGAGAGTTAGAATATATAGCACTAAACGAGAGGTTAGATATGATTGGAATATCAGAGACATGGTGGAAGGAGGACAACCAGTGGGACACTGTGATACCTGGGTACAAACTATATCGAAATGATAGAGCTGATCAAATTGGTGGAGGGGTTGCGCTCTATGTTAGAGAGGGCATTGAATCAGAAAGGATTAAAGTTTTGCAAGAAACAAAATTTGCTGTAGAATCTCTATGGATTGAAATTCCATGTAAAAAGGGGAAGGCGATGGCAGTGGGGGTGTACTATCGTCCGCCTGGCCAGAATGAACAAATGGATGATGAAATGCTCAAAGAAATCAAGGAAGCTAGCAAAAGTTACAGTGCAGTAATAATAATGGGTGATTTCAATTACCCCGGCATCGACTGGGTCAGTGTCACAACAGGACATGCTAGGGAGATAAAGTTCCTAGATGAAATAAATGACTGCTTCTTGGAGCAGCTGGTTCATGAACCGACCAGAGGGGAAGCAATATTAGACCTAGTCCTTAGTGGAACACCAGATGTAGTGCAAGAGATAAGGGTGTTGGGGCCACTTGGCAGTAGTGATCATAGCATGATCGCCTTTGATTTAATTAGTGGAGGAGGGATAGTAAGGAAATCCACAGTACTACCCTTTCACTTTCGAAAGGGAGACTATGATAGAATGAGGAAAACAGTTAAGAAAAAACTAAAAGGAGCAGTTGCAAAGGTTAAAGACGTACATCAAGCTTGGGTGTTGTTGAAAAATACTATCTTGGAAGCCCAGACCAGCTGTATTCCACGCTTTAAGAAAAGTGGAAGGAAGTCTAAAAAATTGCCAGCATGGTTTAAAGCTGAGGTCAGAGAGGCTGTTGTTGCCAAAAAAGCATCTTTCAAGAAATGGAAAAAAGAGCCAAATGATGAAACCTGGAAACAGCACAAGCACTGGCAAGTCAAATGCAAGGCATTGATAAGGCAGGCAAAGAGAGAATTTGAGAAGAAGCTTGCTGCGGAAGCAAAAACGCGAAATAAAGACCTTTTCAAGTACATTCGTAGCAAAAAACCCGTGAGAGAGTCAGTTGGTCCATTAGATGATAAAGGGGTTAAAGGAGCACTAAGAGGCGACAAGGCGATAGCGGAGAGACTGAATGAATTCTTTGCTTCGGTCTTTACTGAGGAAGATGTAGGGATGTTACCCACGACTGAAGTGGTATTTAAAGGTGTGGAAGAATTGAAGGAAATATCGATACATCGGGAAGATGTCTTACAACTATTAGATAAACTGAAGAGTAGCAAATCACCTGGGCCGGATGGTATACATCCAAGGGTGTTGAAAGAACTGAAATTTGAGATTGCAGACCTGCTATCAGTAATCTGTGAACTATCATTAAAATCATCTCTAATACCTGAGGATTGGAGGATCGCCAATGTAACACCAATTTTTAAAAAGGGTTCGAGGGGTGATCCGGGAAACTACAGACCGGTGAGCCTGACATCAGTACCGGGAAAAATGGTAGAAACCATCATAAAGAATAAAATTACTCAGCATATAGATAGTCATGACCTAATGGGAGACAGCCAACATGGCTTTAGACAAGGAAGATCTTGTCTTACTAATCTGTTATGTTTTTTTGAAGGAGTGAATAAACAGGTGGACAAAGGTGAGTCGGTTGATATTGTGTATCTGGACTTTCAGAAAGCCTTTGACAAGGTCCCTCATGAGAGACTTTTGGCAAAACTAAAGAGTCATGGGATAGGAGGCAGTGTACTACTGTGGATCAGGAACTGGTTAAAAGATAGAAAGCAGAGGGTAGGGCTAAATGGCCAATTTTCCCAATGGAGAAAGGTGAATAGTGGTGTACCCCAGGGATCTGTGCTGGGTCCGCTGCTTTTTGACATATTCATAAATGACCTGGAAAGTGGAATAACGAGTGAGGTTATCAAATTTGCTGATGACACAAAACTATTTAAAGTTGTTAAAACCCAGGAGGATTGTGGAAAATTGCAAGAGGATCTTGATAAATTGGAAGACTGGGCATCAAAATGGCAGATGAAATTTAATGTGGAGAAGTGCAAGGTTATGCACCTAGGGAAGAACAACCCAAACTATGGTTACACGATGCAAGGTTCCACATTAGGAACCACCACCCAAGAAAAAGATTTAGGCGTCCTTGTGGATACCATGTTAAAACCCTCGGCCCAGTGTGCAGCGGCGGCCAAGAGAGCAAATAGAATGCTAGGTATGATAAGGAAAGGAATGGAAAATAAAACAAAAGATATTATAATGCCTCTATATCGTTCCACGGTGAGACCGCACCTTGAATATTGTGTGCAATTCTGGTCGCCGTATCTTAAAAAGGATATAGCGATTTTAGAAAAGGTTCAGAGAAGAGCCACCAAAATGGTAAAGGGGATGGAAGGCTACTCCTATGAAGAAAGGCTAAAAAGGTTGGGGCTCTTTAACCTGGAAAAGAGACGGCTGAGGGGAGATATGATAGAAGTCTATAAATTAATGAACGGAGTGGAACGGGTAAACGTAGATCGATTGTTTACCTTATCAGAATATAGAAAGACTAGGGGACATGCAATGAAGCTACAGGGTAAACTATTTAAGACTAATAAAAGAAAATATTTTTTCACTCAACGTGTAATCAAACTCTGGAATTTGTTACCGGAGGATGTAGTAAAGGCTGTTAGTGTAGCTGGGTTTAAAAAAGGTTTGGACAAGTTCCTGGAGGAAAGGTCCATAAACCATTATTAAGAAGGGACCCAGGATATCAATGCTTGAACCAATACAAGCATTGTGGAACCTGTGTCCCTTGGGGAAACTGCTAGGTACGTATGACCTAGATTGGCCACTGTTGGAAACAGAATACTGGGCTTGATGGACCTTGGTCTGACCCAGTATGGCATATCTTATGTTCTTATGTTCTTATGAGATTAAAGACTCAACTCAGGAGAACCGAGAGAAAATGGAGAAAAACCAAAAATGAAACAGATAAAGCAAGGTACATGAGTAAACTCAATACCTACCGCACAGGAACAGATAATGCAAAAAGGACCTAGCACTCAAAAATCACTAATACTTCACTAACAGACCACGCAAGCTCTTTGAGATTGTCAAGAAGCTAACAAAGGCACCCAGCCACTCTGACCAGCTCCCGAACATTCCACCGAAACAACTAGCATGCCAATATAAACAGCTCCAACAACCACTAAACCCAAAAGTGCGTGCAACAACAACAACCTACCCTACTGCTAAGGGCACTGACTGGAGCACATTCGAACCAGTCACCAAGGAAAAGATAGAATCCATTATCTTATGCCTCAACACCGCCACCTCTCCATTAGATCCCTGCCCTGTGGAGTGGATAAAGAAAACTAAAGAGGACATAAGCACAGCTCTAACCCACATAGTCAATGAATCTCTCAAGCAAAGACACATGCCAGACATCCGCAAAACCTCCATCATCCACCCAACCCTTAAGAAACACAACCTGGACCCCATCTCCTTCAGACCTATAGCAAGTCTACCATTCACCGCCAAAGTTATCAAGAAGATAATTCAACAGCAGCTCCAAGACCACCTGGATACTAACAACATCCTGGACCAACAACACAGATTCCACCCATCGCATGGAGTTGAGACCCTCATGATATCACTACTAAACACCCTACTCAAAGGTACGCAGGCCAAACACTCTGGATATGCTATGATCTTTCCAGACATATCAACAGCTTTTGATACCATCTCTCACCACACCCTCCTAAACAGACTACAGGAGATTGGCGTCAAGGACATTGTGCTACAATGGTTCCGCTCCTACCTGATCAATAGACAACAACTGATCCGCACAAGCATAGCAACCTCCCCCCCCTTTCAACACCACCTAGGAGTCCCCCAAGGCTCCACTCTATCCGCCATGCTCTTCAATATCTACCTGCAGCCACTCTGCTCAATAAAGAGTTGTTACTCACCTGTAACAGGTGTTTCTCCAGGAGCAGCAGGAATCAGTCCTCACATATGGGTGACGTCGGCGCCGACAGAACCCCCTTGCGAAGCATTTCCCCAGCTTTCAAAGAAAGCCTTTGGGAATGCAGCACGCATGCGCGGTCCCCTTCCCGCCCAAGGGTGCCATCTTGCTCAGTCTGATGACATAGCTAAAAGACAGCAAAAAAGAAAAATGAAATATATGTCTGCAACTCCAAGGGGAGGAGGGAGGATGGTGAGGACTGATTCCTGCTGCTTCTGGAGAACACCTGTTACAGGTGAGTAACTACTCTTTCTCCAGGACCAAGCAGGAAGTCAGTCCTCACATATGGGACTCCCCAGCTTAAGGCTACCGGGGACCCAAAGCTGAAAAATAAGCTCCCTCTAGAGCCTCAGCATGTGCGAAAAGAATCTTCTCTGAGAACGCACTGTACGGTAGCCCAACACCAAGGCCGGAGGGTAGGAGTTGCCTATACCTCAAAGAGATTACGGAGTACTGCCTGCCCGAAAGCACTGTCCCTGCGGGACTCCCTCTCGAGGCAGTAGTGGGCCGCAAAAGTCTGGCTTGAAGACAAAGTAGCAGCCCGGCAGATGTCTGCCAACAGAACAGAGCGGAGATGAGCCACTGATGCAGCCTTCGCCCTGACACGGTGGGCCGTGACTCGACCCTGCAAGGAGAGGCTGGCTGCCCTGTACGCCCAGGCAATACAGTCTGCCACCCAGATGGACAAGGTACGCTTGGAGACAGGCAACCCCAGTTTATTAGGGTCAAAAGATACGAAGACCTGCACAGCCCTTCGGTGTCCCTGCGTACGGTCAAGGTAGAAGGACAACGCCCTCCTACAGTCCAGGGTATGCAATATCATCTCAGCCCGGCTGGCATGCGGCCTGGGAAAGAAAGTCGGAAGAACCACCTCCTGATTGAGGTGGAAGGAGGAGACAACCTTTGGAAGGAACTTAGGGTGAGTACGCAACACTACCTGTTCCTATAGAACCTAGTGTAGGTGCATCTGACACCAGGGCTTGAAGCTCGCTCACTCGCCGTGCTGAGGTAACAGCCACCAAAAATAATGCTTTTCAGGAGAGAAAGCGCAAAGGGCAAGTAGCCATAGGCTCAAAAGGTGGGCAAATAAGCTGTTGCAAGACCACATTCAAATCCCATTCAGGGGCAGGTGGACAAACCAGAGGCTTAAGCAAAAGCAGGCCTCTGAGGAAGCGAGTCACCAAAGGGTGGCTTGAGAGAGATTGGCCCTCTACCAGTGAGTGGTGTGCTGAGAGAGCACTGAGATGGACCCTAACAGAGTTGGATTTAAGGCCTAGGTGGGACAGATGAAGCAAGTATTGCAGCACCACCAGCACCAGGCATGAGAAAGGATCCTCCTTGTGTTGAGCGCACCAGGTGGAGAACCTACGCCACTTGAAGGCATAAGACTACCGGCTGGACTGCCTCCTAGAGGCCAAGACCACGTCCTCCACTTCCCTATGCAGTAGTAAGGGTGCTAGAACTACCCTTTCAGCAGCCAGGCCATCAGATTGAGGGACTGGAGGTTGGGATCTAAAAGAGATTCCCTGCTCCTGAGTCAGGAGATCTGGTTGCATCCCCAGAGGAAGAGGAGTGTCCACTGCTAGTTGCAAAAGAAGTGGGAACCACGGTTGCCTTGGCCATCTGGGGGCCACTAGGATCACCGAGGCCTTGTCCCGGATCACTTTAAACAGTGTCTTGGGTACTAGAGGCGTGGGAGGAAACGCATATAGAAGGCCTGTAGACCACAGGATGAGAAACTCATCCGCTGCTACTCTTGAGAGGATGCGGTTCTCTGGAGCAGAACCTGGGCATTTGATGGTTCAATGGACTGGCGAAGGGATCTATGGTCGTAAGACCCCATTGCTTGAAGATCTGTTGAACCACCAGAGGATTCAACTGCCATTCGTGTGGCTGTAGAATCCTGCTCAACTGGTCTGCCAGGTAATTCTCCTGTCCAGGGAGATAGACCGCCTTGAGAACTATGTCATGACTGACTGCCCAGGAGCACAGGTCCTGTGCCTCCTGACAGAGAGGACGGGACCCTGTGCCCCCCCGTTTGTTCACATAGAACATAGCAACTTGATTGTCCTTCTGAACTAAGATGGACTGGTAAGAGAGGACATGAGAGAAAGTCTGCAGGGCTAAGCGGATAGCTCTCAGCTCTAAGAGATTTATCTGCTGTGCGGCCTCCCAAGGAGACCACTGGCCCTGAGTGCATGCTCCTTGGCAATGTGCACCCCAGCCTTGTAGAGAAGCATCGGTTGTCAGTACTTGTGAGTGTGGAGGTGCTTGAAAAAACACTCCTTGCACCAGGTTCGGAAGATGAAGCCACCACTGCAGAGAAGCCGCTAATAGCTTGGACACCCTGACTTTGTCCTGCAGGTTTCCTGTGGCCTGCAGCCACTGAGTTCTGAGGCCCCACTGAGCGGGCCTCATGTGTAGATGGGCATTTGGAGTTATATGGACCGTGGATGCCATGTGGCCTAAGAGCCTCAGGAATTGTCTGGCGGAGAACAGAGAATTGCTGTGGAATTGTCTGGCCAAATCCATCAGTCTGTGGGCCCTGTACAAAGGTAAGAAAGCCTTTGCCTGAAGGGTGTCCAGTCTTGCTCCTATGAACTCCATGTTCTGTGAGAGGTGCAAAGTGGACTTTGCAAAGTTTATGACAAACCCTAGATGCTGGAGAAGAGAAATAGTGCGGAGGGTGGCCTGATTGGTCTCCTGTGGAGACTGACCCCTGATGAGCCAGTCATCCAGATATGGAAAGACAAAGAGACCTTGAACTCTGAGGTAGGCCGCCACCACCGCCAGGCACTTGGTGAAAACCCTGGGGGCGGAGGTTAGGCCAAAAGGGAGTACCCTGTACTGAAAATGGTTTCCTCCCACCACAAATCTGAGATATTGCCTGTGGTCTGGATGAATAAGGATGTGAGTATAAGCATCCTTTAGGTCTAAGGAGCATAGCCAATCTCCCTGCTGGAGGTAGGGCAGCAGTATCCCAAGGGTAACCATCTTGAACTTTTTCCTCTCAAGGAATCTGTTTAGATTTCGCAAGATGGGCCTGAGGCCTCCTGTTCTCTTTGGTACCAGGAAGTACCTGGAGTAGAAGCCCTGACCTCTCAGGTGGTGAGGCACTGGTTCCACTGCCTGTTCCTTTAGAAGACTTGCTAACTCCTGCAGGAGTAGGTCCCTATGCAGAGGGAGTCGTGGAGGCTCCCCTGGAAAGGAGGGGGGTACCTGGTGGAAGTGGAGCAGATAGCCTTTTCAGCCATGGGCTTGCCAAAGAGGTTTTCACCTCGGCAGGGGACATCGACCAACTGCACCCATGACTCGAGGTCCGATGACTGTAGCCAGGCCTGACGGCGTGCACCGATGCCGGCCGCGGCTACTCGGGCTGAAGCCTCGAAGCCATCATAAGCTGCTCGAGACAAACTTCGAGCACTCTCGGATCCCAGTTGACAAGGCTGTGAACCTCTGCAAAGGTTCCTCGGAGAGACCAGCAGAGAACCCGGCAATCTCCTTTGCCAGGTCCCGAAGGTACATGCCCATGTACAGCTGGTAGGTCAGTTCACGGCAAGCAAGCATAGAGCCCTGGAAGCACTTTCTACCGAGGGCATCCAGGTTCCGGGCCTCCCGGCTGGGAGACATCAAGGAGTGCATCTTCTAATTCTTCAGACGATGCATGGCCGATTCCACAACCATGGAGTGGTGCGGTAACTGTGCCTTCTGGAACCCGGAGCTCTTGCAGACTCGATAGATGGAATCGACCCGCTTGCTAAGAACTGACGTCGAGGCCGGCACCTCCCACATGCGGAAGAGCAACTGTTCCAGCATCGGAGGAACCGGTACAGTAAAGGCCTCCTTGGGGGGAGAGTCATACTGCAGGGCCTCGAGCTCCTTGGCTCGAGGCTCCTCCTCGGGGTCCGCGGGGAAGGCCAAAGCCTTGGCCATGTCCCTCACGAAATCCGAGAACCGGGTATCCTCCGGAGGGGACCTTCTCCGAGGTTCAGACTCCGGTGAGTCCGAAGGGACACACTGGGTCCGAAACGTGTCCGCGGACTCCTCATCCTCCGTTTCCCAGCCCGAGCCCTCGGAGGAGGAATCGAGCAGCTCCGGACAGGCAGGCACCGATGCCCTCCACCCCGAAGCCGAGGCCGGCGTCAACGACCTCGGTCCCGAATGCGAGGCCGAGGGAGACCTTGGCTGATATCGACTCGAGACCGCATGGACTTGAGGATTGGCTCGGCCTCCGGGGTCGACTTGGACATCGATGTCTCGGTGGTCAAGGCAGATGCACTGGTGAGACCAGCGATCAGTGCCCGCTGCTGTTCCATGAAGGCAGTCAAGCTGCTCTCCAAGGCTGTCAACCTGAGTCCGAGCTCAGGAGACCCAGCAGCCTCCGACTCGGGCCCAGACGGCGTCGGGCCCGACATCGGCTCCCCTAGAGGAGAGTCCACGAGGACTACAGTACTCACTTGGCTCGGCGCCTCCGTCTCTACACGAAGTTGTTTAGCAGGCCTCTCCGACTCCGAAGACCCGGGACGGCATTCGGGGCTATGCGTCCTGGCCATTGCGGAGCCAAGTGCATCCACCGATGCCGCCCTTGCAGGTTTCTTCTTCCTGCGGTGCTCCCGCGAGGGAGACCCCCTTTCAGAGGAACCCCGGCGATGCTCGGGATCAGAGTCCCGAGACGTCAAGGCCTCTGACGAAGTCCGGGCCCGACCGGACGTGGAGTCAGAGAAGATTCTTTCCTTCTGATGCTGACGACTCCTCAACGCCTTCGAGGACATTTTCCCACACGGGCCACAGATCATCGGGTCATGATCGGGCCCGAGGCAGCAATCATGTGTGTCGGTAAGAGACATAAGTTTCTTACACTGATCACACTTTTTAAACCCGCTGGCAGCCATCGGGGAAAGAGAGCCCCTGCAAGGTCAAAAGACAGGGCTGCCAGTGAAAAATGGAAAAAATGGAGCGAACGCTAGTCTTAAAGGACAAAAACTGAAAAATGAGGTCTGGGCTTGATACCGGTGTACCGGGCCCAGGCGGGAAAGGGAAACCGGCGTCGAACCGAGAAAAATCACGGATCCTCACCGAAAAAAATCAACTTTTTCACGGGTGACCACGACACACTTGCGTTGGGCTCCGCGGAAAAAAGAAGACTGGGCAAGATGGCACCCTTGGGCGGGAAGGGGACCGCGCATGCGTTCTGCATTCACAAAGGCTTTCTTTGAAAGCTGGGGAAATGCTCCGCATGGGGGCTCCGTCGGCGCCGTCGTCATCCATTTGTGAGGACTGACTTCCTGCTTGGTCCTGGAGAATAGGCGCTCACAACATCAACTACCATATCTATGCAGACGACATAATGCTTTATGGACCCATCATAACCACTAACCCAACAAATAGTCACCTATCAGACTGCTTCACTAATGTCTCTAGCTGGCTACAGCAAAACAACCTATCCATCAACATCATAAAAACAGAAGCCCTCATTGTGCCCAAGGACCCAAACTTCACCCCACCGCCACGCCTCACCTTGGGAACCACCCAAATATTAGTCCAACCCCACATAAAATATTTGGGAATCATTGATCAAGCACTTACATTTAAACAACAGATTAAAAGGACTACCAGAACTATAATCCACAAAGCAAAGACAGTACAACGGCTCAGACCACTCATCGACCCACAGGACTTCAGAACAGTCATGCAGGCTATGATACTCCCCCACCTGGACTACTGCAATACAATCTATCACGGACTACCTGCCACCCACACCAACCCCCTCCGGACAGAGTAGTTACTCACCTGTAACAGGTGTTCTCCAGGAGCAGCAGGAATCAGTCCTCACATATGGGTGATGTGGGCGCTGACGGAGCCCTCGTGCGGAGCATTTCCCCAGCTTTCAAAGAAAGCCTTTGGGAATGCAGCGCGCATGCGCGGTCCCCTTCCCGCCCAAGGGTACCATCTTGCTCAGTCTGATGACATAGCTAAAAGACAGCAAAAACAAAATGAAATATATGATTGCAACTGCAAGGGGAGAAGGGAGGGTCGTGAGGACTGATTCCTGCTGCTCCTGGAGAACCACTGTTACAGGTAACTACTCTTTCTCCAGGATCAAGCAGGAAGTCAGTCCTCACATATGGGACTCCCTAGCTCTAGGCTACCGAGAACCCAAAGCTGAAAAATAAGCTCCCTCTAGAGCCTCAGCATGCATGATAAGAATCTTCTCTGAGAACGCCCCCGAACGGTAGCCCAACATAAGGGCCGGAGGGTAGGAGTTGCCTAAACCTCAAAGAGATTACGGAGTACCGCCTGTCCGAAAGCACTGTCCCTGCGGGATTCCCTCTCAAGGCAGTAATGGGCCGCAAAAGTCTAGCTTGAAGACCAAGTTGCGGTCCGGCAGATGTCTGTGAACGGAACAGAGCGGAGATGAGCTTCTGATGCAGCCTTCGCCCTGACACGGTAGGCCATGACTCGACCCTGCAAGGAGAGGCCGGCTGCCCTGTACGCCCAGGCGATACAGTCTGCTACCCAAATGGACAGGGTACGCTTGGACACAGGTAACCCCAGCTTATTAGGGTCAAAAGATACGAAGAGCTGAACAGCCCTTTGATGCCCCTGCGTACGGTCAATGTAGAAAGACAACGCCCTCCTACAGTCCAGGGTATGCAAGACCATCTCAGCTCGGCTGGCATGTGGCCTGGGAAAGAAGGTCGGAAGAACCACCTCCTGATTGAGGTGGAAGGAGACAACCTTTGGAAAGGATGAGTCCGTAAGACCACTCTGTTCCTATAGAACAGTGTGGTCGGTCTATCAGAAACCAGAGCCTGTAGTTCACTCACACGACTGGCCGAGGTAAGAGCCACCAAGAACGCCGCCTTCCAGGAAAGGAAGCGTAAATGACAGGTAGCCATTGGCTCAAACGGTGGGCGAGTAAGTTGTTGCAAGACCACTTGCAAATCCCACTCAGGGGCTGGTGGACGAATCGGAGGCTTGAGCAAAAGCAGGCCTCTGAGGAAGCAGGCCACTAAGGGGTGGACGGACAGACTGGCCCTCCACCGGCGAGTGGTGCGCTGACAGAGCACTGAGGTGGACCCGAACAGAGCTGGATTTAAGGCCTAGGTCAGACAGGTGAAGCAGATACTGCAGTATCACTGGTACCAGGCATGAAAAGGGATCCTCTTGGCGCTGAGCACACCAGGTGGAGAACCTACGCCACTTGAGGGCATAAGATTTTCGGGTGGATTGTCTCCTAGAGGCCAAAACCACCTCCTCCACTTCCCTATGTAGAAGTAAGGGGGCTATAACTACTCTTTCAGCAGCCAGGCCATCAAATGGAGAGATTGGAGGTTGGGGTGCAGAAGAGATCCCTGATCCTGAGACAGGAGATCGGGTTGCACCCCCAGAGGGAGTGGAGTGTTCACCGCCATATTGCAGAAGGAGTGGAAACCATGATTGCCTCGGCCATCTGGGGGCTACCAGGATCAGCGAGGCCCTGTCCCAAAGAACCCTGAATAGAGTTCGGGCCACGAGAGGAGTTGGAGGAAACGCATACAGGAGACCCGCAGACCAAGAGATTACGAAGGCATCTGCTGCCAATCGCAAAGGATGCGGTTGTCTGGAGCAGAACCTGGGCAGTTGACGGTTCAGTGGACTGGCAAAGAGATCGATGGTCGGAAGACCCCATTTTAGGAAGATATGCTGGACCACTAGGGGATTCAAATGCCATTCGTGAGGCTGTAGAATCATGCTCAACCTGTCTGCCGGGTAATTCTCTTGGCCAGGTAGATAAACTGCCTTGAGAAACATGCCGTGCTTGACTGCAAAGGCGCACAGGTTCTGTGCTTCCTGACACAGAAGCCTGGATCCTGTGCCTCCCTGTTTGTTCACATAGAACATTGCTACTTGGTTGTCCGTCTGAATCAAGACAGACTGGTGAGAGAGGGCATGAGAGAAAGTTTGTAGAGCTAATCGAATAGCTTGCAACTCCAACAGATTGATCTGCTGTGTGGCCTCCCAAGGGGACCAGAGGCCCTGAGTGCATGCCCCCTGGCAATGTGCACCCCAACCTTGAAGAGAAGCATCGGTCATCAGCACCTGAGCGTCTGGTGGTGCCTGGAAAGGCACCCCTTTGATCAGGTTCGGGAGATGCAGCCACCACTGCAGGGAGGCTGCTAGTAGTTTGGACACTCTTACTCTATCTCTTAAGTCCCCTGTGGCCTGTATCCACTGAGCTCTGAGGCACCATTGAGCAGGCTGCATATGTAGATGAGCATTTGGAGTTACATGGACTGTGGATGCCATGCAGCCCAAAAGCCTCAGGAAATATCTGGCAGAGACCAGCGATCCACTGTGAAACTGCTGGGCCAGAGCCATCAGTCTGTGAGCCCTGTTCCCAGGCAAATAAGCCATTGTTTGTAAGGTACCCAACCTTGCCCCTATGAACTCTATGTCTTGTGAGGGGAGCAAAGTGGACTTTGCTAAGTTTAAGATGAAGCCCAGGTGCTGGAGGAGAGAGACAGTGCGAAGAGTGGCTTGTCTGGCCTCCTGTGGAGACTGACCCCTGATGAGCCAGTCGTCCAGATATGGAAAGACAAAGATGCCCTGGTTTCTGAGATAGGCCGCCACCACCGCCAGGCATTTGGTGAAAACCCTGGGTGCGGAGGTTAGGCCAAATGGAAGTACTCTGTACTGAAAAAGAGTAGCTACTCACCTGTAACAGGTGTTCTCCAGGAGCAGCAGGAATCAGTCCTCACATATGGGTGTCATCGACGCCGATGAAGCCCCAGCGGAGCATTTCCCAAGCTTTGTATGAAAGCCTTTGGGAATGCAGGCACGCATGCGCGGTTCCCTTCCCGCCTAAAGTGCCATCTTACCTCAGTCAAATGACATAGCTAAGAACAGCACACAAAAAATGTAAAAACAAACTATGTACAACTGCAACTCCCAGGGGAGGAGGGAGGGTTGTGAGGACTGATTCCTGCTACTCCTGGAGAACAGCTGTTACAGGTGAGTAACTACTCTTTCTCCAGGACCAAGTAGGAAGTCAGTCCTCACATATGGGTGACTCCCCAGCTCTGGGCTACCGAGGAACCCAGGCTGAACAAGAGAACTCCCTCTAGTCTCAGCAGCAAAGAAAGGCTTTTCACTGACACAACCTCCACCGGTAGCCCAACAGAGGGCAGGAGTTGCCTAAACCTCAAAGAGATTCCGGAGTACTGCTTGGCTAAAAGCACTGTCCCTACGGGACTCCCTCTCCAGACAGTAATGGGCCACAAAAGTCTGGCTTGAAGACCAAGTTGCAGCCCTGCAGATGTCTACCAAGGGCACAGAGCGGAGATGAGCCACTGAGGCAGCCATTGCCCTGACAAGGTGGGCCGTGACCCGACCCTGCAAAGGAAGGTCAGCCGCCTTGTAAGCCCAGGTGATACAGTCAGCCACCCAGATGGACAAGGTACGCTTGGACACAGATAACCCCAACTTATTAGGGTCAAAAGATACGAAGAGCTGAGTAGCCCTTCTATGTCCCTGCGTACGGTCAAGGTAGAAGGATAAGGCCCTCCTACAGTCCAGGGTATGCAGAACTGCTTCAGCCTGGCTTGCATGAGGCCTAGGGAAGAATGTTGGAAGAACCACCTCCTGGTTAAGGTGGAAGGAGGAGACAACCTTTGGGAGGAACTTTGGATGAGTCCTAAGGACTACCCTGTTCCCATAGAAGCGAGTGTAAGGCCTATCGCAGACCAGGGCCTGAAGCTCACTAACTCGCCTGGCCGAGGTAAGGGCCACTAGGAAGAGTGTCTTCCAGGACAGGAAGTGTAGAGGGCAAGTAGCCATCGGCTCAAAAGGTGGGCGAGTCAGTTGCTGCAAGACCACATTCAACTCCCACTCAGGAGCAGGAGGACGAATGGGAGGCTTGAGCAAAAGCAAGCCTCTGAGAAACCGGGACACCAAGGGGTGAACCGACAGAGAATGTCCTTCCACTAGTGAGAGGTGAGCTGCTAGAGCTGAGAGGTGGACCCGAACAGAATTGGACTTAAGTCCCTGATTGAATAAGTGCAACAGATACTGAAGCACTACAGGTACAGTACAGGAGAAGGGATCTTCTGTACGTAGCTGACACCACACAGAAAACCTCTTCCATTTGAGAGCATAGGTTTTCCTTGTGGACTGCTTCCTAGAGACTAGGACAACCTCCTCAACTTCCTGAGGTAGGCCCCAAGGAGCCAAAACTACCCTTGCAGCCTCCAAGCCATCAAATTGAGAGCTTTGAGGTTGGGGTGCAGAAGAGACCCCTGATCCTGAGACAGAAGGTCGGGTTGCAACCCTAGAGGCAGTGGGGGATCCACCGCCAGCTGAAGCAAAAGTGGAAACCAAGGCTGTCTCGGCCACCTGGGAGCCACCAGCAGGACCGAGGCCTTGTCCTGGAGAATCTTGAACAGAGTTCGGGCCACCAGAGGCGTGGGAGGAAACGCATACAGGAGGCCCTGAGACCATGGAATCAGAAAAGCACCTGCTGCTATCCGCAGAGGATGCGGTTGCCTGGAGCAGAACTTTGCCAGTCCACTGAACAAGCAACTGCCAAAGAGATCTATCAAAGGGAGACTCCATTTCAGGAAGATCTTCTGAACTACCAAGGGATGCAGCTGCCACTCGTGGGGCTGCAAAATTCTGCTCAGCCGGTCGGCCAGGTAGTTTTCCTGGCCTGGAAGGTACACCGCCCTGAGGAGCATGTTGTGCTTGAGGGCAAATGAACAAAGGTCCTGAGCCTCTCGACAAAGGAGCCTGGACCCAGTTCCACCCTGTTTGTTCACATAAAACATGGCTACCTGATTGTCTGTCTGAACCAGGACAGATTGATGAGCCAGGGCAGGAGAGAAAGCTTTGAGAGCCAAGCGAATAGCCCTGAGTTCTAGGAGATTGATCTGTTGTGCAGCCTCCCAAGCAGACCACAGGCCCTGGGTGCACTTGTTGAGACAATGAGCTCCCCAGCCCTGTAGGGAGGCGTCTGTGGTCAGTACCACTGTGTACCCTGGAATTTGAAAGGGCACCCCTTTTAGTAGATTGGGTGGGTGCAGCCACCAATTGAAAGAGTCCAGAAATGGTCTGGACACCCTTATTCTGTCTCTGAGGCTGCCTGTGGCTTGTGACCACTGATTCCGAAGGGACCACTGTGCAGGCCGCATATGGAGCCTTGCATTGGGGGTTACATGAACTGTCGAAGCCATGTGGCCAAGCAGCCTCAGGCAGAGTCTGGCGTAGACTAGTGACCTGCAGAGAAATTGGTTTGCCAAGCTGATGAGTCTTTGGGCTCTGTCTTCTGGCAAGAAAGCCTTTGCCAGCAGAGAGTCCAGCCTGGCCCCTATGAACTCCAAGTTCTGGGAGGGGAGCAAAGTGGACTTTGCGAAGTTTATTACAAAACCCAGGCTTTGAAGAAGAGCAATAGTTCAGAGGGTGGCTTGTCTCGCTTCCTGGCACGTTTGACCCCTGATGAGCCAGTTGTCCAGATAGGTGAAGACAAAGATTCCCTGATTTCTCAGGTAGGCCGCCACCACTGCCAGGCATTTGGTAAAGACCCTGGGAGCGGAGGTGAGGCCAAAAGGCAGGACTCTGTACTGATAATGGCTTCCTCCCACAATGAACCTGAGGTACTTTCTGTGGTCTGGATGAATGAGGATGCGAGTGTATGCATCCTTTAGATCTAAGGAGCATAGCCAATCTCCCTGCTGGAGGTAGGGCAGAAGTGTTCCAAGAGTAAGCATCTTGAACTTTTCCTTCTCTAGGAACTTGTTGAGGTTCCTGAGGTCCAGAATAGGTCGAAGGCCACCGGTTCTTTTGGGCACCAGGAAATACCTGGAGTAGAACCCCTGACCTTGCAAGTGGGGAGGTACAGGCTCCACCGCCCTGTCCATCAACAGACCTTGAAGCTCTTGGAGGAGAAGATCTGTGTGCAGGGAAGGCCTTGGAGGCTCCCCTGGAAAGTATGGCGGAGGCAGTTGGTGAAAATGAAGAGCATAGCCCCTGTGGACTATGTTCAACACCCAACTGTCCCCAGTGATGTGGGGCCACTGGTGGGCAAAGAGGACAAGGCGACCTCCTGTGCAGGGTTGGGAGAGCAGGGACTGAGAGGCTACGCTCAAGGAGTCAAAACCCCCCACCCTGCTGAGTGGAAGCAGGGGCCGGAGGCTTGGGGGTCCTCTACCTATGGGGCCCATTACCCTGCCCCTTGGCTTGCTGACTCTGGGGTACAGCTTGGGCAGCCTGATACTGAGGGTACTGTTTGTAGGCAGTGCCCTTCCTCGGGTAAAAGGGCTTCTTACCCGAGGCCTTCTTCTTCTGAGAAGGGGCAGAGGTCTTTCTGAACAGCCTTGTCCTTGTAAGGTGCTCAGTCTCGAGCTGTGCGGCCTTCTCGGCCATGGGCTTGCCAAAAAGGTTCTCACCTCGGCAAGGGACATTGACCAACTTGTCCTGAACCCATGGCTCGAGGTCTGATGACTGCAGCCATGCCTGGCGTCGAGCCGCGATGCCGGCTGCCGCAACTCGGGCCGAAGCCTCGAAGCCATTGTAGGCGGCGCGGGACAAACTTCGAGCAGTCCCGAATTCCCGAGGACAAGGACTTGAATCTCTGCAAGGGCTCCCCGGAGAGACCAGCGGAGAACCCGGCCAACTCCTTGGCCAGGTCTCGCAAGTACATGCCCATGTACAGCTGGTAAGACTGGACACGGCAAGCAAGCATCGAGCCCTGGAAGCACTTTCTACCTACACCATCGAGGTTCCGGGCCTTCCTGCTGGGGGGGGGGCGCCGCGGAGTGTATCTTCTGACTTTTCAGGCGATGCATGGCCGATTCCACCACCATGGAATGGTGTAGTAGCTGCGCCTTTTGAAAGCCAAGGCTCTTCCGGAGTCGATAAATCGAATCGACCCGCTTGTTTAGAACCGGCGCAGAGGCCTGTGCTTCCCACATCCGGAAGAGGAGCCGTTCCAGCATCGGAGGAACAAGGACAGTAAAAGCCTCCTTCGGAGGAGAGTCGTACTGCAGGGCCTCGAGCTCTTCGGCTCGAGGCTCTTCCAATAGCCAAGGCAGTGGCCATATCCCGGACAAACTCCGAGAACCGGGTATCCTCCGGAGGGGATCTACTCCGGGGCTCAGACTGCGGTGAGTCCGACGGGACGCACCGAGTCTTGAACGTGTCGGGGGACTCCTCATCCTCCGTCTCCCAGGCGTACTCGTCCAACAAGGAGTCGCGGTCCGACCCCGCGGGGCCCTGGAGCACCCGCACCGACGCTGGAGGCACCGGGGTCGATGCCCTCGGTCCCGAAGGGGAGGTCGAGGGAGACCGTGACCGAGGTCGACCTCGAGCCATCATGGACTCGAGTATCAGCTCGGTCTCCGGGGTCGACTTCGATGTCCTGGTGGTTGGGGCAGATGCGCCAGACAGGCTGGCCATCAGTGCCCGCTGCTGCTCCATGAAGGCAGACACAGTCTGCACTCCAAGGCTGTCATCCTGAGACTCAGCTTGGGAGACGCAGCAGCCACTGACTCAGGCGCCGGGCCTGATGTCGGCTCTCTGGGAGGAGAGTCCTCGAGGACTATGGGGCTTACATGTCCAGCAGACTCCGGCTCCACGTGAGGAACTTTGGCAGGCTTCTTTTGTTCCACGGGCCCTGGGCAACGGTCGAGGGTCTTAGACTTGGCCCTCGAGGAGCCAGGGACCTCCTCCTCCGACACCCTCACGAGCCGCTTCTTCCTCTTGCCTTCCCGGTCGGGGGACCCCCTGTCCGAGGAGCCCGGCGGCGCTCAGGATCCGAATCCCGAGATGTCGAGGACTCAGACAAGGTCCGGGCCCAGCCGGAGGCTGAGTCGGAGAAAAGCCTTTCTTTCTGCTGCTGGCGACTTCGTAGTGCCTTGGAAGACATCTTCCCACATGGTCCACACGTCTTAGGGTCGTGATCAGGACCGAGGCACCGAAGGCAGCAGTCGTGTGTGTCGGTGAGAGACATGAACTTCTTACACCGATCACACTTTTTAAAACCGCTGGAAGCCATCGGGGAAAAAAAGAGTCCCCGTGAGGTCAAAAGACCGGCCTTCCAGGGAAAAATCAAAAAAGGGTGCGAACGCCAGCCACGAAGGGCAAAAACCGAAAAAGAAGAATCGGGCTCGATACCGGTGTACCGAACTCGGCGGGAGGGGAACCGGCGTCGAACCGGGAAGAAAAAATAGCGAAAATCACCGAAAAATCACACTTTTATCCGGGATGACAGGACACACGTCCGGTGGGCTTCTCGGAAAAAGAGAGACTGAGGTAAGATGGCACCTTTAGGCGGGAAGGGAACCGCGCATGCGTGCCTGCATTCCCAAAGGCTTTCATAGAAAGCTGGGGAAATGCTGCGCTGGGGCTTCATCGGCGTCAATGACACCCATATGTGAGGACTGACTTCCTGCTTGGTCCTGGAGAATGATTTCCTCCCACTATAAATCTGAGATATTGTCTGTGGTCTGGATGAATGAGGATGTGAGTATAAGCATCCTTTAGATCTAAGGAGCACAGCCAATCTCCCTGCTGGAGGGTAGGGCAGCAGTATTCCAAGGGTAGGCATCTTGAACTTTTCCCTCTCCAGGAACTTGTTGAGATTTCGCAAGTCTAGGATGGGCCTGAGGCCTCCTGTCCTTTTTGGTACCAGAAAGTACCTGGAATAGAAGCCTCATCCTATCAGGTGGTGAGGCACTGGTTCCACCGCCTGTTCCTGTAGAAGACTTGCCAATCCTGAAGGAGGAGGTTCCTGTGCAGAGGGAGTCTTGGAGACTCCCCTAGAAAATAGGAGGGAGGTAAATGGTTGAAGTGGAGCAAGTAGCCCTTTTGGACTATGCTCAGTACCCAGGTATCCGCTGTTATAGCTGACCATCTGTGTGCGTACAGTTTCAGCCGGCCTCCTGTGCCAAGTGGAGCCAGCTGTGGGGGAGAGACTATGCAGTGGGAGTCAAAACCTCACTCCCTGCTGTGCAAGAGCCGGAGCTGGCGGCTTGGGGGTTTTCTGCCTACGGGGCCCATGTCTCTGCCCCTTGGCCTGCTGACCCTGTTGGGGAGCTGTAGAGGGCTGGAAGTGAGGGTAGGATTTGTAGGCAGAGGCCTTCCTCGGGTAAAAGGGCTTTTTCCCCCGAGCCCTTCTTCTTCTGAGAAGGGGAAGAGGTCTTCCTGGACAGCCTTGTCCTGGTGAGAATCTCAGTCTCAGTTTTTGCAGCCTTTTCAGCCATGGGTTTGCCAAAGAGGTTCTCACCCCGGCAAGGGACATCGAACAACTTGTCCTGGACTCATGGCTCGAGGTCCGATGACTGTAGCCAGTCCTGACGGCGTGCACCGATGCCTGCCGCTGCTACTCAGGCCGAAGCCTTGAAGCCATCATAGGCTGCTCAAGAGACAAGGCCTTGAACCTCTGCAAAGGTTCCTCGGAGAGACCAGCAGAGAACCCGGCAAACTCCTTTGCCAGGTCTCGGAGGTACATGCCCATGTACAGCTGGGTAAGTCTGGACACGTCAAGCCAGCATAGAGCCCTGGAAGTACTTTCTACCGGGGGCATCCAGGTTCCGGGCCTCCCTGCCGAGGGGCACCAAGGAGTGCATCTTCTGACTCTTCAGACAATGCATGGCTGATTCCACAACCATGGAGTGGTGCGGTAGCTGTGCCTTCTGGAACCCACGGCTCTTACGGACTCGATACATGGAATCGACCCATTTGCTGAGAACTGGCGCCGAGGCCGGAGCCTCCCACATACGGAAGAGCAGCCGTTTCAGCATTGGAGGAACTGGTACAGTAAAGGCCTCCTTCGGTGGAGAGTCATACTGGAGGGCCTCGAGCTCCTCGGCTCCTCCTCGGGATCCGCAGCGAAGGCGAAGGCCTTGGCCATGTCCCTCACGAAGTCCGAGAACCGGGTATCCTCTGGGGGGGGACCGAGGCTCGGACTCCGGTGTGTCTGATGGGACGCACCGGTTCCGGAAAGTGTCCGGGGACTCCTCATCCTCCATCTCCCACTCCGACCCCTCTGAGGAGGAATCGAGCAGCTCTGGTCGGGTGGGCACCGATGCCATCCGCCCCGACGCCGAGGGTACCGGCGTCGATGACCTCGGCCCCATACAGGAGGCCGAGGGAGACTTTGGCCGAGGATCGACTTGAGACCGCAATGACTCAAGGATCGGCTCGGCCTCCGGGGTCGACTTGGACGTCGAGGTCCCAGTGGTTGGGGCAGATGCACCGGTCATACCGGCGATCAGCACCCGCTGCTGTTCCATGAAGGTAGCCAAGCTGCTCTCCAAGGCCGTCAACCTGAGTCTGACTCAGAAGACTCAGCAGCCCCCGACTCGTCCCCCGACGGAGTAGGGGCCGACGTCGGCTGGAGATTCCACGAGGACAACAGTACTCACGTGACTCGGGGACTCCGGCTCCACACGAGGTGATTTGGCAGGCCTCTCTGGCTCCGAGGACCTGGGACGGCGGTCGGGGCTATGCGACCTGGCCCTGGAGGGACCAAGAGCGTCCACTGACGCCGCCCTCGTGGGTTTCTTCTTCCTTTTGTGCTCCCACGAGGGAGACCCCTGCTCAGAGGAGCCCCGACGATGCTCGGTGTCGGACTCCCGAGACATCGAGGCCTCTGACGAAGTCCGGGCCCGGAAGGACGCGGAGTCAGACAAGATCCTTTCTCGCTGATGTTGACGGCTCCTCAGCGCCTTAGAGAACATTTTGCCACACGGACCACAGATCATCGGGTCATGATCGGGCCTGAGGCAGCAGTCGTGTGTGTCGGTGAGAGACATCAGTTTCTTACACCGATCACACTTCTTAAACCCGCTGGCAGCCATCAGGGGAAAAAGGGCCTCTGCAAGGTTAAAAGACCAGGCTGCCAGTGAAAAAGAAAAAAAGCGCGAACGCTAGTCTCGAAGGACAAAAACCAAAAAAAGTAGCTCCGGGGTCGATACCGGTGTACCGTGCCCAGGCGGGAAGGGGAACCGGCATTGACCCGACAAAAAACCACGAATCTTCAAAGGAAAACTCAACTTTTAACCGGGTGACTAAGACACACGTCCGTCAGGCTCCGCGGAAAAAAGAAGACTGAGCAAGATGGCACCCTTGGGTGGGAAGGGGACCGCGCTTGCACGCTGCATTCCCAAAGGCTTTTTTTTGAAAGCTGGGGAAATGCTCTGCACGAGGGCTCCATCGGCGCCGACGTCACCCATATGTGAGGACTGACTTCCTGCTTGGTCCTGGAGAACACCTTAAACACCACCGCAAGGATCATCCAGAAGTTGAAAAAACATGACCACATTACCCCAGTCCTCAGAGAACACTTCACATCCTCCCCCTCAAAGCAAGGATTAAATACAAATCTCTCCTACTTATCCACAAAGCCCTCCATCAAACGCAGACTTCCCAACTCTGGATGCTAAAACCTCAGCCTACCCTCAACAGGCCAACCAGACAGACCACCAGCAACACTCTCACTATCCCCCACGAACAAACTAAGTTCAACCAACAAACCTGTAACAGAGCATTCAAACTGTATGCACCCTCCCTCTGCAACTCCCTCCTGCACCAGATCCGAAACAACAGAGACTTCTCCACATTCCGGAAACAATTAAAAAACATCCTGTTTCATGAATATCTTGGATCTGAAACAGGCATTTCTCACTGACTGCCCATCCAGATCCCCCGACTTAACTCCCCTGCTACCAACTAAGAGACTTACATCAACTGTCTAGTACTGTTACCCCTTGTTCAGATCTTCACTGTTGGCCCCCTGGTGTCCCCCCCTCCTTTTCTTGTCTAACCGCTTTGACCCAGTGAAAAGCGGGATATAAATTCAGCTAAATAAAATAGAGGAGGCAGGGTTGTGAGGACTGATTCCTGCTGTTCCTGGAGAACACCTGTTACAGGTGAGCAACTACGCTTTCTCCAGGAACAAGCAGGAAGTCAGTCCTCACATATGGGACTCCCTAGCTCCAGGCTGCTAGGACCCGAACCATGACAGTACCAATGGTGACTACCAGGGGAGGCCACCAGCTGCAGAAGACAAGTCCCTACCCAGAGACTCTGCAACGCCTAGTCCAGGAGCCTGAAGAATCGACGGGCTGGAGGGCAGGGGTTGCCTATACTCAGAGTATGCTGTGAATTACCATCTTGCCGAAGGTACTGTCCCTGCGGAATTCACTCTCTAGGCAGTAATGTACTGGTACAGAGCGCAGGTTGGCCACCGACGTGGCCATGGACCTGGCGCGATGAGCAGTGATCCAGTGCACCATGGAAATGCCAGCCCGCTTGTAAGCGAAGGCAACGCAGTCCGCCACCCAAGAGGACAGAGTCCTTTTGGTTAGCAATAGCATCAGTTTACTGGGGTCGAATGAGACAGAGTTGGGGCGCTTTGCGATGGGTCCCTGGTCCTATGAAGATAGGACAGGGCCCTCTTGCAATCCAAGGTATGCAAAACTGACTTTACCCTGCTGGCATGAGGCTGTGGAAAGAATGTAGGGAGAACCACCTCCTGGCTGAGGTGAAAAGCAGACACAACCTTAGGAAGGAACTTGGGATGCGTACGCAGCACCACTCTTACTATGTAGAACCTGATGTAGGGAGGATCCGCCACCAGGGCCTGCAGTCCACTAACCCTATGGGCAGAGGTCACGGCCACCAGGAAGGCCACTTTCTAGGAGAGGTACCCGAGGTGACAGGTGGCCATAGGCTCAAATGCACATTGAGGTCCCATTCCGCTGCTGGAGGGCGGGCCGTGACAACAGAAAGTCCCTGAGGAATCTGGAGACCAGGGGCAGGCTCAAGAGGGGCTTCCCCTCTACAGGGTGGTGGTTCGCAGCTATAGCACTGAGATGCACCCTGACTGAATTAGATTTCCTGAGTGCGAGAGATGCAAAGGTACTGCAACATGAGTTGTACCTGGCAGGAGAACGGATTCACTTTTCCTGTCTTGTGCACCAGATGGAAAACCTCCTCCACCTGAAGGCCAGGAGGACCTCCTCAACCTCCCTTGTGAAGTGGAAAGGGGCCAATGCTACCCTTTCAGCAGCCACACAGTCAGCACTAGAGCCCTCAGGTTGGGGTGCAGGAGGGAGCCCTCCTCCTGCAAGAGGAGGACCGGGCCTGGCCCAGGGGTACCGGGGCTGTCACTGACAGATATAGCAGCAGGGGGAACCAGGGTTGCCTGGGCCACCAGGATCACTGAGGCGTGCTCGCTCTGGATTTTGAACAGACATTTGGGTATCGGGGGGGGGGGGGGGGCGGGTCGACGGGAATGCATAAAGCAGGCCCTGCGACCATGATATCAGAAACGCATCTGCTGCCACCCTCCTGAGATGTGGTTGAGGCGCGCAGAACCACAGTAGCTGTGAGTTGTCCGGAGAGGTGAACAGATCCAGGCAGGGCCTGCCCCAGAGTCGAAGAGCCTCTGGACCACCTCAGGGTCCAGGCACCACTTGTGTAGCCGAAGGACCCTGCTGAGCTTGTCTGCCAGGATGTGGTCATGCGGTTGCATACCGCAAAGGAGTGAAATGCTACGGGCCTCCTAGCAGAGGGAGTAGGAGCCTGTTCTGTCCTGCTTGTTCATGTAGAATATGGCCACCTGGTTTTCCATCTGTATAAGGATCAGCAGACCTCTGAGCAGGTGGCAGAAGGTCTGCAGGGCCAGAAAGATGGCCCGGAGCTCGAAGGGATGATCTGCAGGAGAGACTCCTAGGAAGATCAGTAGCCCTGAGTGTGCACCCCAGCCCGCCAGGGAGACATCCATAGTCAGAACCCTCTGACGTGCGGGTGCCTGGAAAGGCATCCCCACCCTGAGGTGGCATGAGGACTGCCAACAGGCAAGGGAGACCGCTAGCTGCCGGGTGACCCCCCACCCTGTCCCCCAGTTCACCCGTGGCCTGAGACCATTGAGACCGGAGGCATCACTGGGCCGCCTGCATGTGTAGGCAGGCTAGGGGCATAATGTGCACCGTACAGGTCATGTGGCCCAAGAAGTGGAGGAGCCACCGGGCCGGCACCAACCTGCAGGCTTGCAGCTCCCTGGCCAACAGCATCAGGCGGTAGGCTCTGTCTTCGGGGAGAAAAGCCTTGGCCTGCAGAGTGTCCAGCTGGGCCCCTATGATTTCCAGGACCTGAATTGGGGAGAGCCTGGACTTGGGGTAGTTGATGATGAAACCCAACTGGTGGAGGGCGTGCAGGGTCAGCCTTATGACCCAGTCCGCCTTCCGGGCGGTGGTGCTCCTGGAAGACATGAGCCCCTTGAAGGCACACGTGCATGGCCACTGCGGTCAGGCACTTTGTGAAGTCTCTCGGGAGGAGGCCAGGACAAATGGGAGCACCCTGTACTAGAAGTGTAGACCCCCACCACAAACATCAGATATTGCCTATGGGCTGGTTGAATCATAAGAGTCCTTGAGACCCAAGGAGCAGAGCCAGTCTCCCTGGCGGATGTAAGGCAGTAGTGGTCCAAGGTAGAGCATCTTGAACCTCTCCCTCACCAGGAATCTGTTGAGGCTGCACAGATCCAGGATAGGCTTGAGGCCTCCTGTTCTTCTGGGGACAAGGAAATACCTTGAGTAGAAGCCCCTGCCCTAGAGGTGGTGGGGCACAGGTTCCACCGCCTTGTCCTTCAGCAGGTTTGCAAGCTCTGTGATGAGCAAGGCCTGGTGAAGGCGCAGACAGATGGCTCTCCTGGAAAGTAATCTGGAGGGTTTTGCTGTAAGTGGAGAGAATAATCCTCTCTCACCACCCGCAGGATGGTGTCCCAACAGTCGGCAAAGGAGGCCAGTTGACCCTCTATGGATTGAGGTGGGTCTCCTGGGGGGAAGGGAGACCCTGTCCACAGAGTCAAAAACTACCCCCTGGCTGAAAAGGGGCTGGTGCCTGGGGCTTTGAGTATGAACCTGGACTGAGAGAGGTGGAGAAGGTACTGTAGCACCAGAGCCACGGGGCAGGAAAAAGGATCAGCCCCATGTTCGGCACACCAAGCAGAGAACCTGCGCCATTTGAGGGTATAAGCTTTCCTAGTGGAGGCCTTTTGAGAGGCCAGCAGGAAGTTTGAAAGGGGCCAGAGTCACCCTCTCAGCAGCCACACTGTCAATGACAGCGACCCCAGCTTGGGGTGCAGGAGAGAGCCCCACTCCTGAGAGGAGTCCTGAGGTGGTCCCCAAGTGGATGGGGGTCTCCACTGTCAACTGTAGAAGCAGTGGAAACCACGGCTGCCTGAGCCACCGAGGAGCTATCAGGATGAGTGAGGCCCTGTCGCGGAGGGTCCTGGTGATCAGCGGCGTCGGAGGGAAGGCATACATGTGAGGCCTTCCGACCATGAGACTAGGAACCTGTCCGCTGCCACCCTGGAGGGATGGGCCTGACAGGGACTGAAGCAAGCAACTAGAAGTTGTCCGGGCTGGAGAACAGATCACGGGTTCCTCCCAGAGCTGGAAAAGCCAACTGGCCACTCTGGGGTCCAGCTGCCACTTGTGTGGCTGGAGAACCCTGCTGGGTCTGTCGGCCAGCAGGTTGTCCTGATCTGGCAGGTACACTGCCTGCAGGAGGATACCCTGTTGGATTGCATACGAGCAGAGAAGCTATGCCTCCTGACAAACATAGAAACATGATGACAGAAAAAGACCACAAGGCCCATCTAGTCTGTCCTTCCATAACAACAACTACAACAGTCCACTTTCTACCTTTAGAGATCCTCTGTGTTGGTCCCATGCTTTTTTGAATTCAGTTACTGTCCTCATCTCTACCACCTCCACTGGGAGACTATTCCACGGATCCACTACTCTTTCCGTAAAGAAATATTTCCGCATATCACTCCTGAATCTATCTCCCTTCACCTCATCCCATGTCCCCCTCGTAGCAGAACTTGCTTTCAATTGAAAGAGGCTCTCTCCCTGAACATTTATGCCACGGAGGTATTTAAACATCTCAATCATATCACCTCTATCCCGCCTTTCCTCTAAGGTGTACATATTAAGATCCTTAAGTCTGTCCTCATATGCTTTATAATGAAGCCATTAATCATTTTAGTAGCAACCCTCTGCACCGACTCCATCCTGTTCACATCCTTTTGAAGGTGCGGTCTCCAGAATTGCACACCATACTCCAAATGAGGTCGCACCAAAGACTTATACAGAGGTATTATCACCTCCTTTTTTCTGCTAGCCATTCCTCTCCGTATGCACCCAAGCATCCTTCTAGCTTTTGCCGTTGCCTTTTCTACCTGTTTAGCTACTTTAAGATCATCAGACACAACCACGCCTAGGTCCCGCTCTTCTTTAGTGGACAAAAGTACTTCACCCTCCTATACTGTATTGCTCCCTTGGATTGCTGCAGCCCAAATGCATGACCTTACATTTTTTAACATTAAATCCCAGCTGCCAAATTCTAGACCATTCTTCAAGCTTAGCTAGATCCCTCCTCATGTTATCTACACCTTCCTGGGTGTCTACTCTATTACAGATTTTGGTATCATCCGCAAAGAGGCAAACCTTACCCGACAGCCCTTCCGCTATATCACTAACAAAGATGTTAAAAAGAATCGGACCAAGGACAGATCCCTGGGGCACACCACTGGTAACATCCTTCTCTTCAGAGTGAGCTCCATTTACTTGTACTCTTTGTCGCCTCCCACCCAACCAATTTCTAACCCAAGCAGTAACTTTAGGGTCCATCCCTAGGGTGCTCAGTTTGTTTATAAGTCGCCTGTGAGGAACAGTGTCAAAGGCTTTACTGAAATCTAAATACACCACATCTAGAGCTCTCCCTCGTCCAACTCCCTGGTTACCCAGTCAAGAAATCGATCAGATTTGTCTGACAAGACCTGCCTCTGGTGAATCCATGCTGCCTCGGATCCTGTAATCCGCCGGACTCCAGAAACCTCACTATTTTCTCTTTCAGCAGCGTTTCCAATAATTTACTCACCACTGAAGTTAAACTAACCGGCCTGTAGTTTTCAACCACATCCTTACTTCCGTTTTTGTGTAAAGGCACCACATGAGCATCTCTCCAGTCCTTTGGCACCACTCCCGACTCCAACGAGGCATTGAAAAGGTCAGTCAGTGGAGCTGCTAGAACGTCCCCAAGTTCCCTCAGTATTCTAGGGTGTATCCCATCCGGTCCCATCGCTTTGTCTACTTTAAGTTGAGCTAGTTTCTCACGAACACAGTCTTCTGAAAATTGTTCAAGATGTCCCTCGCTTCTGTTCTTATTTGTGGGTGTTTTCTGAGGTCCTGCTCCTGGTTCTTCATCTGTGAACACAGAACAAAAATATTTGTTAAGCAATTCTGCTTTATCCTTATCAGCTTCTACATATTCCCCCCCTGTACCCTTGAGTCTGACAATACCACTTTTGCCCTTCTTCTTCTCACTAATATATCTGAAAAATGTCTTATCCCCCCATTTTATTGCATTGGCTATTTCCTCCTCCTTTTGAATCTTTGCCTTCTTGACTACTTTGCTAGCTTCTCTAAGTTTTTCCAAATACAGATGCCTGTCTTCCTCTCTCTGTGATCTCTTGGATTTCATGAAGGCCTCCCTCTTTTTCTTCACTTTTTCAGCTACTTCCTTCGAAAACCATAGCGGTCTCCTGTTCCTTTTGCCTTTATTTACCATTTTAACAAAAAGGTTGGTTGCATTTAAAATACCCCCTTTCAGTTTTGCCCACTGTTTTTTCTACATCCCCCAGCTGTTCCCATCCCACTAACGACTCCCTGAGGTATTGGCCCATCTTCGCAAAGTTAGTCTTCCTAAAGTCTAAGATCTTCACCTTGGAATGGATTCTAACAGCCCTAGTCCTAATACTGAACCACACACCATCTGGTGGTCACTGGATGCAAAATGATCTCCCACTACAACATCAGAAACACTCTCACCATTGGTAAGCACCAAGTCCAGTATGGCCCCTTCACGTGTGGGGTCTGTTACCAATTGCCTGAATAGTTCTCCCTGTAGAGAATCCAGGATCTCCTTACTTCTAGATGATACTGCAGCAGGAATGTGCCAATCAACATCTGGCATATTGAAATCTCCTAGCAGTAGCACTTCCCCTTTCCTAGCAATGCTGCGTATGTCTTCAATTAACTCTCTGTCCACCTCTTCCTCTTGTGAGGGAGGTCTGTATATCACACCAATGCAAATAGATTTCTCTTTCCCTCTTTCTAGTTTAACCCACAATGCCTCCTCTCTCCCTTTTAAGGGTATGAGACCCCGTGCCCCCCTGCTTGTTTGCATAGAACATCGCCACCTGGTTGTCTGTCTGGACCAGCACTGGCTGGTGACACAGGTGGTGACAGAAAACCCTCAGGGCTAGGTGAATGGCTCGGAGCTCCAGGAGGTTGATCTGCTGGGTGCTGTAGTCTGGCAACCAGTTTCCCTGAGTGCGGATACCTTCGCAGTGGGCTCCCCAGCTGAGCAGGGTGGCGTCAGTGGTGAAGACCCTCGAGTGGCTTGGGGCCTAAAAAGGCATGCTCGGCTCAAGATGGCCTCGAGTGGCGGGTCACTGAAACTCTGTCTCAGAGGCGGCCTGTGGCCTGAGACCACTGGTCCTGGAGACACCACTGCGCAGTCCTTATGTGGAGGCGAGCATCTGGGATGACGTGGACCATGGAGGCCATGTGCCCTAAGAGGCGCAGAAGAAGCCAGGTGGGCACCGAGGTACAGCACCGTACATCCTGAGCTAGAGACCGGAGACGAATGGCTCGGTCGCTGGGCTAGATGGCCTTCGACCTGAGGGTGTCGATCTATGCCCCGATGAACTCC
This sequence comes from Ichthyophis bannanicus, assembly GCA_033557465.1. Lineage (NCBI taxonomy): Eukaryota > Metazoa > Chordata > Amphibia > Gymnophiona > Ichthyophiidae > Ichthyophis > Ichthyophis bannanicus. The sequence continues at coordinate 794,273 of CM066043.1, forward strand.
AATCACTGTGCCGGGAGTAGGTGAGACTTGGGGTACTTTATGATGAAGCCCAAGTATTGCAGAACCTGGATGGTACGCGCGGTGGCCTGCTGCATCTTGAAGGCTGTGCCTCCCTTTATGAGCCAGTCGTCCAGGTAGGGAAAGACGAAGACCCCCAGGAGCCGGAGGAAGGCAGCCATGACTGCCAGGCATTTTGTGAAGACTCTTGGGGCAGAGGGTAGGCTGAAGGGGAGAACCCTGTACTGAAAGTGCTTGCCCCTACTACAAACCGCAGGTACTGCCTGTGGTTGGGGTGGATGAGGATGTGGGTATAAGCATCCTTGAGATCTAAGGAGCATAGCCAGTCTTCCCTGCTGGTGATATGGCAGCAATGTTCCAAGGGAGAGCATCTTGAACTTCTCCCTCACCAGAATTTGCTGAGGTTGTGCAGGTCAAGGATGGGCCTTAGGCCCCGTGTCCTCTTTCACACGAGGAAGTATTTGGAGTAGAACCCCTTGCCCTTGAAGTGCTGGGTCACCGGTTCCACCACCTTGTCTATGAGAAGTCTTGCCAACTCCTTCAGAAGAAGGTCCCAGTGTAGGAGAGACCTGAGGGGCGCTCTCGGGAATTAAAGGGGGAGGTGTCTAAGTCAGGTGGAGGAGGTAACCCTCCCTACCTTTAGTGCCCAGGAGTCGGTGGTGATGGTCATCCACCTCTGGGCATAGAGGGCCAGACGTCCCCCTGTGGGCTGCTGATCTCCCTGGGGTAGAAAGGCTATACTTAAGTCAAAAGCTCCCTCCTGGCTGGGCCGGGGGTTTTGCAGCCTTCTGCTTACGCGGGCCATGCCCATGTCCCTTGGCCTGCTGACCCTGTTGGGGAGCCGGGGAGGCCTGATAGGGTGGGTAGTTTCATTAAGCAGCCCCCTTCCTCGGGTAAAAGGACTTTTTATCCGAACCCTTCCATTGGGGAGGGGTAGTGGTCTTCTTAGAGAGTCTGGTCCTCGTCATGAACTCAGTCTCCAGCTCAGCAGCCTTGTTGGTCATGGGTTTGCCAAAAAGGTTCTCTCCTTGGCATGGGACATTGACCAATTTGTCCTGAACCCACTGCTTGAGATCAGACGACTGAAGTCAAGCTTGGCAGCATGCAGTGATGCCCGTCGTCGCTACTCGAGCCACCGACTCAAACCTGTCATAGGCTGCTCGAGACATGAATTTGGAGCACTCACGGACTGCCTTGGTCAGGTTCTTGAACCACTGCAAAGTTTCCTCGGAGAGACCAGCCGAGAACCTGGCGAGGTCCTTCACCAGGTCTCTCAGGTATATGTCCATGTACAGCTGGTAGACCTGGAGGTGGCAGATGAGCATTGAGCCCTGGTAGCACTTTCTGCCGAGGGCATCTAAAGTGCGGAAATCCCTGCCAGGGAGCATCAAGGAGGGCATCTTCTGGCTTTTCAGCTGACGTATGACCGACTCCACCACCATGGAGTTATGCGGCAGTTGAGAGTTCTGGAAGCCCAGGCTCCGGCAGACCTGATATATCGAGTCGAGCTGTCTGTGCACCACCAGCACCAACGCCGCTCATATTCTCAGCATGAGCCATTGCAGAATGGGAGGAATGGGCACCATGAGAGATTCCAGCGGAGGGGCCTCATACTGGAGGATCCAACTCATCTGCTTGAGAGTCCTCCTCCGATTCGGTCGGGAATGCCAGGGCCTTAGACATGTCCTTGACAAAATCCAGGAAGCCCATGTCGTCGGGCAGGGACCACTGCTGAGGTTCCAGAGATGGGAGAGTCAGAAGGGATGTCATGGTAGCAACGGGTATCGGGGGGATTCCTCGTCCTCTGTCTACCACTCCGAGTAATCTGTTGAGGACTCGTAGGAGGGCTGGTTCCAAAGGCCTCTGGGGCCCCGATGCCCTACAGCTGATGCCCGGTAAACATGCCGGGGATGACCGCAGTCCCGTCGAGTGGGTCTCAGAGCATGACCTCAAGGATCGACTCGAGGCCGAAGAACCTGAGGATTGGGTCGGCCTCCGGGGGCATCTTGGGCCCAGTGGTCGGGGCAGATGAACCTGTCGTGCTGGACAACAGCGCCCACTGCTGTTCCAGGAAGGCAGACAAACTGTGCTCCAGAGCTGCCTTTCTGGACTCCAGACCAGAAGGCTCCGCAGCCTTCAGCACGAGTAACAAGAGACTCAGGCTTGATGCCAGCACCCCTGAAAGGGAATCCTCGATGAGGATGGCGTTAGGGGAACGAGGTCGGTCCGCGGTCAGATCCTTTTGGGGGACTTTCGCAAGTCACTCCTTCTCCGATGCCTCGGACGAGTGTCTCGAACTCCGGGACTGGACCTGGGGAGCTCCCGGCTGGTCAGAACCATTCAAGGACGCCACCTTCAAGGTTTTCTTTTTCTTCCTGGGTTCCCTCGAGGGAGACTTCGCTTTCTGAGGACCCATGACAAGGCTCAGTTTCAGAGAGTTCCATCTGAGATGTCGGGGCCTCAGACGAGGCCCTGGCCTTCAGAGGCATTGGGGACGTGAGGAAAAACTTATCCTGCTGCTTCTGAGGCTCTTGAGGGCCTTGCTGGACATCCTCTTGCAGAGACCGCAGGCTGCCGGGTGGTGGTCTGGCCCAAGGCAGCGAAGACAGCAATTGTGTGTGTCGTTCAAAGACATGATTTTAGAGTACTGATCACACTTCTTCAAGCCACTGGTAGCCATGGGGGAAAAAAGTACCCCTGTGAGGTCGAAGACTCGCCAGGCTGCCAGTGGGAGAAAAAAGGCACAAAGAACAAGAACAAGAGTACAAAAATTAAACCGAACCAGATGCCGAGGCACTGAGGTCAGTAGGCGGGAAGAGTACCGGTACAATACCTAAGGAGAGTGTGAAACTTGGAGTGTGAAAAATCAGATTTTTCTGGAGAAAAGCCAGACAATGTCTGAAGAGCTCCGCGGAAAAAAAGGAGACTGAGCAAGATGGCACCCTTGGGTGGGAAGGGGACCACGCATGTGTGGTGGCACCTCCAAAAGATTTTCTTTGAAAGCTGGGGGGATGCTTCCGTGAGGGCTCCATTGTCACCCATATAACAAGGACCGACTTCCTGCTTGTTCCCGGAGAAAGGCTGGCAATGGCTAGATGTGGGGTAACCCTTTTTCCACGGGGAAAGAAACCTTCTTAGAAACACAGAAATATGATGACCGAAAAAGACCACATGGACTATCCACAGTCTGTCCTTCCATATCAACGACTACAACAGTCCCCTTTTTACCTTTAGAGATTCTCTGTGTTTGTCCCATGCTTTTCTGAATTCAGTTACTGTCCTCATCTCTACCACCTCCACTGGGAGACTATTTCACGGATCCACTACTCTTTCCATAAAGAAATATTTCCGCATATCACTCCTGAATCTATCTCCCTTCACCCTCATCTCATGTCCCCTCGTAGCAGAACTTGCTTTCAATTGAAAGAGGCTCTCTCCCTGAACATTTATGCCACGGAGGTATTTAAACATCCCAATCATATCACCTCTATCCCGCCCTTCCTCTAAGGTGTAAATATTAAGATCCTTAAGTCTGTCCTCATATGCTTTATAATGAAGACCACTAATCATTTTAGCAGCCACCCTCTGCACCGACTCCATCCTGTTCACATCCTTTTGAAGGTGCGGTCTCCAGAATTCCACACTATACTCCAAATGAGGTCGCACCAAAGATTTATACAGAAGCATTATCACCTCCTTTTTTCTGCTAGCCATTCCTCTCCGTATGCACCCAAGCATCCTTCTAGCTTTTGCCGTCGCCTTTTCTATCTGTTTAGCTACTTTAAGATCATCAGACACAACCACACCTAGGTCCCGCTCTTCTTTAGTGGACAATATTGCTCCCTTGGATTGCTGCAGCCCAAATGCATGACCTTACATTTTTTAACATTAAATTCCAGCTGCCAAATTCTAGACCATTCTTCAAGCTTAGCTAGATCCCTCCTGATGTTATCTACAACTTCCTGGGTGTCTACTCTATTGCAGATTTTGGTATCATAAGCAAAGAGGCAAACCTTACCCGACAGCCCTTCCGCTATATCACTAACAAAGATGTTAAAAAGAATTAGACCAAGGACAGATCCCTGGGGCACACCACTGGTAACATCCTTCTCCTCAGAGTGAGCTCCATTTACCTGTACTCTTTGTCGCCTCCCACCCAACCAATTTATAACCCAAGTAGTAACTTTAGGGTCCATCCCTAGGGTGCTCAGTTTGTTTATAAGTCGTCTGTGAGGAATCGTGTCAAAGGCTTTACTGAAATCTAAATACACCACATCTAGGGCTCTCCCTCGGTCCAACTCCCTGGGGTCACCCAGTCAAAGAAATCAATCAGATTTGTCTGACAAGACCTGCCTCTGGTGAATCCATGCTACCTCAGATCCTGTAATCCGCTTGGCTCCAGAAACCTCACCATTTTCTCTTTCAGCAGCATTTCCAATAATTTACTCACTACCGAAGTTAAACTAACCGACCTGTAGTTTTCAACCACATCCTTACTTCTGCTTTTATGTAGAGGCACCACATGAGCCTCTCTCCAGTCCTTTGGCACCACTCCCGACTCCAACGAGGCATTGAAAAGGTCAGTCAGTGGAACTGCTAGAACGTCCTCCAGTATTCTAGGGTATATCCCATCCGGTCCCATCGCTTCGTCTACTTTAAGCTGAGCTAGTTTCTCACGAACACAGTCTTCTGAAAATTGTTCAAGATGTCCCTCGCTTCTCTTCCTGTTTGTGGGTGTTTTCCGAGGTCCTGCTCCTGGGTTCTTCCTCTGTGAACACAAAACAGAAATATTTGTTAAGCCATTCCGCTTTATCCTTATCAGCTTCTACATATTCCTCCCCTGCATCCTTGAGTCTGACAATACCACTTTTGCCCTTCCTCTTCTCACTAACATATCTGAAAAATGTCTTATCCCCCCATTTTATTGCATTGGCTATTTCCTCCTCCTTTTGAATCTTTGCCTTCCTGACTACTTTGCTAGCTTCTCTACGTTTTTCCCAATATAGACGCCTGTCTTCCTCTCTCTGTGATCTCTTGGATTTCATAAAGGCCTCCCTCTTTTTCTTCACTTTTTCAGCTACTTCTTTTGAAAGCCATAGCGGTCTCCTTTTCCTTTTACCTGTATTTACCATTTTAACAAAAATGTTGGTTGCCCTTAAAATATCCCCTTTCAGTTTTGCCCACTGTTTTTTTACATCCCCCAGCTGTTCCCATCCCACTAAAGGGAGTCTGAGATATTGGCCTATCTTGGCAAAGTTAGTCTTCCTAAAGTCTAAGATCCTTACCTTTGAATGGATTCTAACAGCCCTAATCCTAATACTGAACCACACCATCTGGTGATCCACTGGATGCAAAATGATCTCCCACTACATCAGAAACACTTTCATCATTGGCAAGCACCAAGTCCAGTATGGCCCCTTCACGTGTGGAGTCTGTTATCAATTGCCTGAATAGTTCTCCCTGTAGAGAATCCAGGATCTCCTTACTTCTAGATGATACTGCAGCAGGAATGTGCCAATCAACATCTGGCATATTGAAATCTCCTATCAATAGCACTTCCCCTTTCCTAGCAATGTTGCGTATGTCTTCAATTAGCTCTGTCCACCTCTTCCTCTTGTGAGGGAGGTCTGTATATCACACCAATGCAAATAGATTTCTCTTTCCCTCTTTCTAGTTTAACCCACAATGCCTCCTCTCTCCCTTTTAAGCTCTGTAATTCCAAAGCTTTCCCAAAGGCTTCTTCCTGGGTAGAGCCAAGGTCTTTTTGGAAAGTCTGTGCCGAGTTATTACCTTGACCTTGATCTCGGCAGTCTTAATGGATATAGGCTTTAAAAAAGGCACGTCCAGGAGCTTCTCTTGTACCCACTGCTCCAGGTCAGAGGTTTGCAGCCACGTCTGGCACTGGACACCGATGCCTCCGGCCATCACACAGGTCGTGGCCTCGAACCCATCGTAGGCAGCTCTAGAGAGAAACTTAAAGCAGTCCCGGACAGCCCCGGTGAAGGACAAGAAGCGCTGGAGTGGTTCCCCGGTGAGGCCCACCGAGAACCCCAAGAGCTCCTGGACCAGGCCCTTCAAATACATTCCCATATATAGTTCGTAAGCTTGTATACGACACCTGAGCATGGCACTGTGGTAGCACTTATGGCCCAGAGCATCCCTGCCCAGGGGCACAGACGAGTAGGTCTTTTGATTCTCGAGTCTCTGCATCGACAACTGCAACACCATTGAGTTGTGTGGGAATTGGGCCTTATGGAACCCTGGACCCTTCCAGACCTGGTAAATGGCACAAGAGAGTGGTGATTCCGTGGAATAGTCTCCCAGTGGAGCTGACAGAGATGAGGACAGTATCTGAATTCAAAAAAGCATGGGACAAACACAGAGGATCTCTAAATGTATTTATTTATTTACATTTATTTAAAGGAAAAAAGGGGACTGTTGTAGTTGTTGATATGGAAGGACAGACTAGATAGGCCATGTGTTCTTTTTCTGTCGTCATTTTTCTGTGTTTCTATGAGATGCCAGCTGACCACCAGCACTGAGGCCAGCGTCTCCCAGCTCCGGAGCAGGAGCCTCTTGAGGATGGGAGGAATTGGGACTGTGAGGGTCTCCTTGGGCGGAGACTTATACTGCAAAATTTCCAGCTCCTCGGTGCGTGGGTCCTCCTCGGACTCCATCTGCACCATGGAAAACATGAGACTGAACAAGATAGTACGCTTGGGCGGGAAGGGGACCACATATGCATGGTAGCATTCCCAAAGGCTTTCTTTGAAAGCTGAGGAAATGCTTCATGCGGGCTCCATCAACACCACCCATATGTGAGGACTGACTTCCTGCTTGTTCCTGGAGAAGTAAAAATTACTCATGGGAGGAGCAGTATCGAATTGGATGGCTTCAGGCTGCCGGTAGTGGGAGAGAGCGTCTATCGAGCGACTGACATATTGGGGCTGCACTGCTCAGACTATCACTGCCATTTCCCTTAGCAATGCTCCTTCCTCTTTGTCCTTTTTTTTTTTTTTTGTAATAGGCACAGCACGATGCAATGACCAGGCTGGATCCCTGCAGCAGAGATAGGCTGAAGCCAAGCTACTAGCTGAGACTCGAGGAAAGGATTACCACACAGTGTAGGGCTACACTGTTACTCCTGAACAGGAGCCTTGCACCTCAGAGGTGTTCCGCTGACCTTCCTGACCAGTAACAGTTCTGGAAGTAATAAGGGAAAGTTTCCCTCTAGGCACTGAACACTGTTAATGGGAGTGCCTGCAGGGACTACACTGGAGCCAGACCAAGTAGGAGTCCACCATCTGCTGAGACAGAGAAAATACTGAAGCTGACCCTTAGGGATACAGGGTTATATACTGTTGGGATATTTTGGCTTAGGGATAGTTCTGCTCAGATCTGCTTCATATGCCTTCTATGTTTACACTCCTGCTTGCCTGCAACATACAAAAGCATCCTATTTATGGCACAGAAGACAGCGTGTGGGCTGCAAAAGAGAGAGAGAGTGTATGTGGCCTGCTACAAAGGAGTCTGGGTAACCATACTTTGTGCAGAGTTTTTGGGCCCAGAGAAATACAGGCTATGCAAAGACCTTTAACACACATACTCTCAGCCTTCAAGATTACAAATTGTGCCAAGACACAGAAAGCATGTACCGAGCACAGGAAGAAGCAGTGAGCCGTTGTTGTTGTTAAGTGCCGTCGAGTCGGAGTCGACTCATGGCGACCCTCTGGATAGCTATCCTAAATTGTGTTCGGTCTTCAGTCAGGCGGCTCATTGTTGACAGACTGGTACCCGTAGCTGCTGTTATTGTATCGATCCATCTCATTGCTGGCCTTCCTCTTTTGCGTTGACCTTCTATCTTGCCAAGCATGATGTCTTTCTCTAATGATCTCTCTCTTCGCATGATGTGTCCAAAACATGAAAGTCGAAGTCTTGTCATCTGAGCTTCTAAAGAAAGCTTAGGTTTGATCTCCTCTAGTACAGACTGGTTTGTTCTTCGGGCAGTCCATGGTATACACAGTATTTGCCGCCAGCACCATAATTCAAAGGCATGAATTTTCTTCCTGTCTATCTTTTTCACTGTCCAGCTTTCACATCCATATGTTGTTATTGAAAATACCATGGCTTGAACAAGTCGAATCTTTGTATGGAGAGAGACATCTCTGCTCTTGAGGATCTTATCTAGGTCTTTCATAGCCATTCTGCCAAGAGCAATGCATCGTCTGATTTCTTGACTGCTTGTTGCTTCTTTACTGATAGTTGATCCAAGTAGGTTAAAGTTGTTCACGATTTCAATTTCTTCTCCTTCAACGATGAACCTGTTGATTATGCCAGTTGTCATGATCTTTGTCTTATTTACATTAAGGTGCAGGCCCATTTTGAGACTATGTTTTTTGATTGTGAGAAGCAAATGTTTCAGATCATCTTCACTTTCAGCCAGTAATGTAGTATCATCAGCATAGCAAAGGTTGTTGATGAGTCTTCCACCAATCTTCACACCTCTGTTGTCTTCATACAATCCTGCTTCTCTGATGATTTGTTCTGCAGTGAGCCGTAGTCAGCAGCATATATAAGCAGACCTTGAAACTTCAGCTGCGAAAACTAATAAACATGGGGAGGGGTCCTAGAGGGAGAACTTTGGAGAAAGCTGCAAATGACATAAGAGTTTTATGCAGAACTTTCTGGTACTTGCTAGAACTTTGGCCAGAGAATCTATATAAGGAGGCAGCTACATAGCTTTGGGGGTGACTTTCTCTCTCACCACTGAGGGGTAGGGAGAACGTCACCTGCTCTCAGGTCCCTCAGACACTTGTATATTTGTGCTTACAGCTCTGCTGGTACCAAATAAAGAGTTTTTGCTGACAGGTGACTGTGATCTGAGTTCCTTTTGTTTTGTTTTTCTCCTGGTGTACGGGTCCCATGTGCCCAGGCAATCTTGGTGATTATTAGGGATGCTTTGTAGGTAAGAACCCGCCTACAATACCAAGGGTGATAAGAACATAAGATATGCCATCCTGGGTCAGACCAAGGTCCATCAAGCCCAGTATCCTGTTTCCAACAGTGGCCAATCTAGGTCATAAGTACCTAGCAGTTTCCCCAAAAGACACAGGCTCCTCAATGCTTGTATTGGGACAAGCAGTGATGTCACTAAGCTTCTGGAATTTCTCTGTCTCATCATCTGCTGACAAGATGCATGTAAACGTCTCCCAATGGAAGTAGAAGAGACAAGGACTGTATCTGAATTCAAAAAAGCATAGGACAAACAGATGATCTCTAAAGGAAAAGAAGGACTAGAGTAGTTGGTATAGAAGGGCAGACTGAATAGGCTGTATGGTAGGAAGTAGAAATCTCAGGATTTTCAAAATGTTTAAATTCTAGAGAAAATAAAAACTATTACACAAAAGATAAATGCTTCCATTGATGCATTTAAATGATAAAATTATTTTTGCAACAGTGTACTTGGAAAATGAAAGCCAAGAGACCAAACACTTCAAGTTCTCAACTGCAATCAACTGAGTCCCAAATTACTGAACCAGAAACACATACACAAGCAGTTTCTTTATACAAAGTCTTTATTACGAGAAGGAACCTTTAAACCTGCCACTTTTACAGACCAAATCTTGGCTGCAGGCACTCCCAGGCTCTTCTGGTTGGCTTTTCCCAACTTCTTTCTATGTTACAGAAGTGCTGCTGCCCTCTCTCTGGATGTAGATGACACCGTAACTTCATGAAACACAAAGGGCAACCCTCGTTTCAAGAGTAAGGAGAAACAAATCTCTTAATCCACTTTTATAAATCAATAAATACAGAGGATCCTGTGAAAAAGAAAAAATAGTGCTCTCCCAAAACAAAAGTGCAAATCACTGCTCCCCTGCCATTATGGCATGCCATTACAGATCATTCCCCTCTCAGTTTTCTCATGTGCAAAATATGTCTAAGGTTTACCTTATGCCTCTCAAAATGACCTCTGTTCTTTCTAGAAAATGGGCAGTACTGAATTACATTTACTATATAAAAAGAAAATGAAAGCAGAAAATGAAGCAACAGGAAATATAAAGCTTTAAAAGCCACTTTTACATGTAGAGGTGGCCCACACTCAAGGGTGCATCCAATTCTAAGCTAATTCTGCCTAGTTTAAGTTCTGCTACAAAATCTGTTCTTTGTAGTGCAAGAGTACCCACCTGTCACAAATGGAGGTACATTTCCTCAAAGTTGTGTTTGTCTATTCTGAGAGAAATCTTGTTGTACTATACCTACAGATTGCTTCTATGTGCAGCTCACTCCAATTCCCCTGTATTGCCTGCTGCAGTCAGTCTTTAAATTGCCTGTGCAATGCTCACTTGAGCTGGCTACTTCCATACCGCATGAGAAGATTTGACATTCAAGTTTCTGCTTTGTAAGCTCATTTCTCCAGAATGTTCTCACATTTCTCCCTACAGATGGAGTTTCTGTTATTTATTTTTCTGAGTTTTCCTTCACAGGTTGGGGATATTTATGTGGTTTTACTTTATTACACCTTCCAAGGACTTGTCACAAATCAATGGGGCTGGCTGGCGGTCCTTATACATGAGAAACTCATGTGTCAGATGAGCCAGAGCCTCCAATGAAAGAAAGGTTTGCAGGACAGACAACTGGAGAGACTAACCAAACCTACCCCTACTTTAAAAAGGAGACATTTCAGAGAAATTGGCCCCAGTATATCCCTGTACATTGCCAGCAACATTACCATGAGCACAGAAGCAGCAAGTTTTAGGTTTTGATCGAATATGTAAGACGTCATTATTGTAAGCAATAACCAACACACATCTGAGTCCCAAAGCAGTCATATATAGGCCCCAGAGGCTTCCTCCTTAAACACAGAGCAAAACTGAGGCACTTGAAGAAAAGTGGCAGGCAACCCCAAGCACTGTTTCTGATTTCCTTCTTGGGTTCCTGTTTTAAAGTTGAAGTCCCAGAGCACAGCCCCGAATTCTTGCTAGACACGCAGAGGGTAATCTTGGCTCCTTGAACCTAGAGCAGATCTGCGTATGCACATTCTTCCTTTGAAATATTGTAAAGTGCAAAGTTCAACAATGGTCATCACACAGACTGTTCTAAAGGCAGTGACTGTGTGCGATGGTTGGGACCCTTTAGAGCAGGTATTCGGCAGGCAAGAGGCAAGTACAGGAAAGAAACAAACACAGGGTAAGTAAATGAAGTAGTCAAAGTACATCTGTACATAACAGATCTCTGTGGTTCATATAGCTATTACATGGTCCCTTTCTTTCCAGTAGTGGCAGAGCAGAATAGGAGGGATTACTACACAGCTAGAACCCAAACCTATCCCAGTCTGAAATCTCACTTTTACAGGTACAACAGGACATTCTCCCTTTACCTTTAATAGTTTCAGAAGTCTCTCCTTTCCCCTAACTACTGCCTGTGTGTGAGGGTATGGGGATGCAGAAGGGGGGTTTGCTTCTTTGCCTTCCATCAAAAGCAGATGAAAGGGGGCAGAGGCAATTATAGCCTTGTGACTGTGATGCCTGTTGGTTATGTAATTAGATATTTATTGGTTTGTTCTTTACAACTATGTTATATTGTTTAAGCTTAAGTCCTTCTAAGGGCCGGTAGAATCAGAATCTTCGATAAGAACCTCTGTGGTAGCACCTAGAGCCTCAGAACTCAAAACAAGTCCTTCCATGCCAGCACTGCTGCCACAGCCCACAAGGATTTTTGCATCAGTGGTGAGCCCACTGCAATATGCCTCCCCACTCAATGGCTCGGAGAGCAGAGGCAATCCTTGAGCATCTGTGGGCGTGGTTAAAGCCTCTGGGGTAGTGCCAAGAATATTGGTGTTGGTAATAAGGGCTCCAGCATTAGCAGCAAGTGCCTCGGCAATCAGAACCTCTGGGTGACTCTTAGCTTTATGTGCCACAACACTGTCCTTCTTTTCAAATTTTTTTCCACAGATGTTGCAGGAGAATTGATAGAAAGAATCTGCATCATGTTTCTTCATATGCCAGTTCAGAGAAGCCTTCTGACGACAGGTGAAACCACAGATCTCACATCTGAAAGAGAAGCAGGTATCAGTATTAGTACCATATACATTAGGGTGGTCCATAAAATGAATTCCTGAATTCCTTTGCTCCCTGGCTTGATTCTGGTTCCATTTAGGTAGAAAACACTGTGTACAAAGTTTGAAGCCAATCAAATAATATTTAGGGGTGGCTCAACAAGTCTTGAGATTTCCCCCTGGGAACAGATGACGAAATGTTGCATCATCTTGTATCATCCACTCAGTTCCACGCTGATTACATTTGATTGTGTCATATTTGAACTAATCTCGTCTGAGAGGTGGCAAAGACATTGTACTATTATCTTTGTATCTTTATTCTTTTCAGATGGCGAAAAAACGTGGTTTTTATCTCATTGAAGAAATGTCCACCACAATTCTGGGGGCCAAGCTCCCCAGCAAGGAGCAAGTGTTAAGTGTATTTTTACATCACCATATGACATTAAACAAAGGTGTTAGTGAAAGTGCATCTATTGTAACAAGTGAAGTAGAAGCTTACTGGGAAAAGGCCAGGCTTCCTGTTCAAAGAAATGACAAAATTCAAGAAAAAGTAAAGAAATTGTTCAATCAGTGGAAACTTTTGAAGAAAAACAAAGGGAGAGGAGGGAAACAAAAGGCAAATGAAAAAGAATTCCAGGTTGCAATGAAAAACCTATTTGATGTGGCGCATGCCAATGCAATGTCTAATTCATATTCAAGAAGACAAAGAATTCTTAATAGAGCAACGAGAACCAGGGCGCTGCGGCTCAATGTGCGCGATGGACAAGAAACTGGCCAACACGGAAGCAAGATTGCAACAGCGAGAAGAACTGAAAAGGCGCAGACAAAAACATGTTGCCGAAGCCGAGACAACTACAAGCCAAGTTCAGCTGGAAGGATCTTCTTCCTCAGCAGAGTCAGGTGAAGACTCGTCGACATCAAAAGAACCAATTATATTGGGAGACTTCAATCTCCCATCCCTCCAAGACACACAAACAGAAACATTCCTTAACGCCATGACAGCAATGAACCTGACACAGATCATAAAAGAACCAACGCACGAAAAAGGAAACACACTGGACCTCATATTTCTGAACTCCCAAACATCCTCCTCATGCAGCAGTCCAACAATCTCACCAGTCCCATGGTCAGACCACTACATCATCCACCTTTCCCACGCATATCAACCAAACACAAACAGAGGAAACACTCAACACACACGGAGATTCAAAGCATACAACAAAGAAGACTTCCTGACACTAACCCTACCTAACCTACTTACGAATTCCAACAACCTTGATGACCTCATAAACAACTGGAACACCACAATCTCCTCAGCATCCAGTGCAACTCTAAACAAAACCAGCAACAAACCCATCTCCTCAAGGGCCCGCTGGTTCACCCCTGACCTACGGAAACTAAAAACAAAACTTAGAAAGAGCAGAAAGAAAATGGAGGAAAACCAAAAATGAAATAGACAAAAAGCAATACCTCTATGAACTCACTACCTACCACTCGGAGACCGACAATGCGAAGAGAAACTACCACACCAAAATCATCACGACAGCCGTAAACAAACCTCGAGAACTCTTCCAAATTGCCAAAAAACTGACAAAGGCACCGACCACTTCTGATCAACTCCCAGATATCCCCTCGGATCTCTTGGCCCGACAATACAAACAATTTCAGCAACCTCAACAACCTTACCTCTGCGCTACAACCACAAGGACATATCCCAGGCACCACCATAAACGCAGACTGGAATACATTCAATAAAACCTCAAAAGAAGAGATATCCTCCACCATCTCCTGTCTGAACACCACTACCTCCCTGCTAGACCCCTGCCCTACGGAATGGATAAAGAAAACCAAGGAAGACCTGAGTGCCCCATTAACCCACATCATAAACGAATCCTTTAAACAAGGATACATACCAGATGCCCTCAAAACATCAATCATTCGACCAACCATAAAGAAGAACAACCTGGACCCCCTGGACCCCACCTCCTACAGACCAGTTGCAAGCCTCCCCCTTGCCACCAAGATAATAGAAAAGATAGTCCAACGCCAGCTTCAAGATCATCTGGACACCAACGACATACTTGACCCGCAGCAACACGGTTTCCGACCACTACATGGAGTCGAGACCCTCATGACCATTCTAATGAACACTCTCATCATTGGAACCCAAGAGAAACAATCAGGATACATCCTGATCTTCCTAGATATATCAGCGGCCTTTGACACAATCTCCCATGAAATCCTCATACGCAGACTACAATCAATTGGAATCAAAGACACAGTACTCCAGTGGTTCAGATCCTATTTAACCAACAGACAGCAACGGATCCGCACCCTCTCCACAACCTCGCCCCCCTACCAACAACTCCAAGGAGTTCCCCAAGGATCCACCCTATCAGCCATGTTGTTCAACATATATCTCCGTCCACTATGCTCAATCATACGCACCCACAACATCAACTTCCACATCTACGCAGACGACATAATGCTCTACGCACCGATTACAACCACCAACCCAAAAAACGACCAGCTATCAGCCTGCTTCAACGACGTGGCCAACTGGCTACAGGAGAACAATCTATCCATCAACATAAAGAAAACCGAAGCCCTTATAGTGACAAAAGAACCCGACTTCAAACCACCTACCCACCTCAACATGGGAACCACGCAAATCCAAATCCAGCCCCAAATAAGATATCTAGGCGTCATCATCGACCAAGCTCTCACCTTTAAACAACAAATCAACAAAACCGCTGGGGACGATATTCCACAAAGCCAAAACTGTTCAACGCCTCCGACCCCTCCTAGAACCTCATGACTTCAGGACAGTAATGCAAGCTGTGACACTCCCTCATCTGGATTTCTGCAACATAATCTATCATGGACTTCCTGCCTCACACACCAACCCCCTCCGAACTGCCTTAAATACCACAGCAAGGATTATTCAGAATGCAAAAAAACGGGATCACATCACCCCAATCCTAAGAGACCTCCACTTCCTTCCAATACAAGCAAGAATCAAATACAAGGCTATCCTACTCATCCACAAAACTATCCACCAAACAAGGAACACCTCACTCCACTCCCTACTGCCTCGCCCATCCCACAACAGACCAACCAGACATTCCTCCAATAACTCTATCGTTGTCCCCCACAAAAGAACCAAATCCACACAACGGACCTGCAACAGAGCCTTCGAACTTTATGCTCCATCCCTCTGGAACTCTCTACCAAACCACATCAGGAACAACGCTGACATCACATCATTTAAGAAACAGCTGAAGACAATCCTCTTCCGTGAACATCTCTGAACAGAAATACCACCCCATCCGCATGACCTAATGCTTAGATTCAGCAGAAGTATACATGTCCATGTCTACAAAATCATTAATTGTTGCCCCTTGGTGATGGCCCCACCCTGAAAATTGCCCCCCCCCCCCAATGTTATATGTTACACCGCTTTGACCCGGTGAAAAGCGGGATATAAATGCAGTTAAATAAATAAATAAATCTGCGGATTCAGATAACGGACAGAAGAAAGCAACTCCACAAACGAAGCAATGTCTGGACCCCAGAGCTTACAGCAGCCCTGGATCGGACAGGGACAACGGACCGCAATGCTCTGTTTGTGGTAGCTGAAACCACCAGAAGTCTGGGACATTATCCTGGGGAGCTCAATATCAGCCGCTCCAGCGTCAAGCGCCATAGAGAAAAGCACAGTCAGCAACAATGGACGGACCTGCACAACGCATTCAAAGCCGAAGGCAAAACATGCATTGGGATAGCAAGTTTTTGCCATCTCTCCTCTGTTCAACCACATCCGTTGACCACCTTCCAGTTTTGATAACGGCTGTCTCCACTGGAGAAACAACTTCTTGGTGTACCAAAACTGACATCAGGAACGGGCGAGAATCAAGCTGCAGCAGTTTATGAACTGTTACAGGAATGGTGTTTGGATGAAAAGGTTGCAGGCTTCTGCTTTGATACAACTGCATCGAACACGGGACGTCGATCAGGAGCGTGCATTCTTCTAGAACAGAGACTCCGTCGCACAGTCCTTCATTTGGCATGCCGCCAGCACATTTACGAAATAATTCTTGGTGCAGTATTCTCTACATGCTCTGGAGCTTCATCGGGTCCCGATGTCCAACTCTTTCGCCGGTTCCAAAAGAATTGGGGCTCCCTTGACAAGTCCAACTATCAAACTGGAAAAGACTTGGAGGTGCTGCAACCTGACAGGGATCGCATCATGAAGTTTGCGGAATCCAAGTTGGCACAGGGCAATCACCGAGATGATTACCTGGAATTCTTGGAGTTAACGATTGTCTGCCTTGGAGGGAATCTTCCTAGTTTCAATTTCAAGAAACCCGGAGCTTTCCATCATGCCAGATGGATGGCAAAAGTCTTGTACTGTCTCAAGATTTGGATGTTCCGAGGACAACTCAAAGATCTTACCCAACGGGAGGAGTCCTGTGTTCGTGATGTGAGCATTTTCTCCATCCTGATTCATGTGGAAGCCTGGTTTTCTGCCCCTGATGCTGCAGGTGCTCCTCGAACAGATTTGGAGATGCTGAAGAAACTACACTCTTACTACAATGACTGTGTTGGAAGAGCGGCCAGAGACAAACTGCAACAGCATCTGTGGTATGTGTCAGAGGAGCTTGTGGCACTGTCACTGTTCGATGAAGCTGTTTCAGCACCGACAAAGCGGGCCATAGTGTCGGCCATGATCCCGGCAGAATCAGATGAAAGCGATGAGGATGATGACGAAGATAAAGATCCCCCAAAGCGGGTCGAATTGAAAAGTTCCATGATTCCACCACTTGAATCTTTTGCAACTCGCAAGTCAATCCGTTTCCTGAAACACCTCGACATCAACAGTGATTTTCTTAATGCAGACCCAGAAGACTGGGAAGAGAATGCATCATTCAAAGACGGTCTGAAGAAAGTAAAAAATCTTCCAGTGATCAACGATGTGGCTGAGCGAGGGGTCAAACTCATTGAGGAGTTCAACGGCCGACACACCACAAAAGAAGAGCAACTCCAGTTCCTTCTGGGTGTTGTCTCGCAACACCGTAAGATGTTCCCCACATCGTCAAAGTCCTTACTAGCATCTGGACCACATTGAGTGCTTGGCAAGCATGATACCCCCGTCTATGAGCGGATAATACCCAGTGGTCTGACGAACCCTGGGGGGGGGGGGGGGGGAAACCAGGGGCCTGATAGATATTATTTGATTGGCTTCAAACTTTGCACACATTGTTTTCTACATAAATGGAACCAGAATCAGGCCAGGGAGCAAAGAAATTCCTACTTTTATTTTTTCCCCTATGGCAGTGGACCACCCTAATATACATAGTACAGTAACGCAGAGAGATGAGGGCAGAGGTAGCAGTATCAGTACAATAATATGGAGAGCTGAGACGTAATGATACTTGCAAATGGGTCATGCACAGAGACCAAGAGGAAGAGAGGAAAAGTGAATATGAAGGTCTCAAAGAGGTGGGCTTTGCTACTCACTGTAAGGGCTTCTCGCCTGTATGAATCATTCTGTGCACAGCAAGGTTATGAGAGCTCTTGAAGGCGCGGGCACAATATTCACAGATGTAATCCCTTTGGTCTGTGCAGAAAAGAGAAAATGTATGAGATGGGAGTGTCTCAAGCATGCAATGAGGTCAAGGGGAAAAAGGGTCAGAGAAAGCATAGTTACTTACCTGTAACAGGTGATCTCCGAGAACAGCAGGAATTTAGTCTTCACATATGGGTGATGTCGTACCGACAGAGCCTGCATGGGAACACTCCCCAGCATCCAATAGGAAAGCTTTTGGGAGCATCCCACTGCACCTGCGTAGCTGCCTTCCCGCCTTTCCAGCTCTCCCTCAGTTGAGTTTGTAGCTGAAATAAAAGGAGAGGAGGAGAAGAAGAGGAAAGTACAACTCCTAGGGGAGGAGGATGGGTTGGGAAGGCTAAATTCCTGCTGTTCCCGGAGATCACCTGTTACAGGTAAGTAACTATGCCATCTCCAGGAACAAGCAGGAATGTACTCTTCACATATGGGACACCCTAGCTTGAAGATGCCAGAGAGATGACCTCAGAGTGAGCTGTGGAACACAGGCCTAAGTAGCAGGCCATATATCCTCCAAGAATTTCTGGTACTGAAACCCGGGATGGGGGGTAGGAGTTGATCTGTTGGAAAGAGATGCTGGAGAACAGCTTGGACAAACGAGGTATCCCGGTGGGAGTCCTTGTCCAGGCAATAGTGAGCAACAAAATTATGGACAGAGGACCAGGATGCAGCTTTGCATAACTCATCAATCGCCACAGAGCGTAGATTTGCCATGGAGGTAGCCATTGCCCTAACATTATGTGCAGTGATGTGACCCTGCACTGTCATAAGCAAATGAGATACTTGGATACTGGTAGGCCTAGGTGACTGAAGTCAAAAACGATGAAATGTTGGGAAGCTTTTCTGTGCTAACGAGTTCTCTGGAGATAAAAGACCAAAGCACGTTTGCAATCCAGAGTGTGAAGAGTTACTTCTGCCCTAGAGGAAAGAGGTCTAGGGAAAAAAAACAGGGAGGTAAACAGACTGGTTTAAATGGAAAGGCGAGACCACCTTTGGCATAAAGTGAGGATGAGTCCTAAGGACTACCTTATCATGGTGGAATCGTGTATAAGGAGGATCAGCCACCAAAGCCCGAAGCTCACTGATGCGTCTTGAAGTGAGGGCAATAAGGAAGGTGATTTTCCAGGTGAAAAACTTCAGAGAAGTAGTGGCTAGAGGTTCAAGGGGCGGCTTCATAAGCTGTCCTAAAACAACATTTAGATCCCATGCCACTGGGGGTGGCTTAATGGAAGGCTTAGTTAATAGAAGACCTCTCATGAAGCGTGCTACAAGCAGCTAAGAAGAACATAAGATATGCCTTACTGGGTCAGAACAAGGTCCATCAATCCCAGTATCCTGCTTCCAACAGTGGCCAATCTAGGTCATACATACCTAGCAGTTTCCCCAAAAGACACAGGTTCCACAATGCTTGTATTGAGTCAGGCATTGATATCCTGGGTCCCTTTTAAATAATGGTTTATGGACCTTTCCTCAAGGAACTTGTCCAAACCTTTTTTAAACCCAGCTACGCTAACAGCCTTTACTACATACTCTGGTAACAAATTCCAGAGTTTGATTACAAGTTGAGTGAAAAAATATTCTCTCTTATTTGTCTTAAATAGTTTACCCTGTAGCTTCATTGCATGTCCCCTAGTCTTTCTATATTCTGAAAATGTAAACAATCAACTACGTTTACCCGTTCCACACCGTTCTTTAATTTATAGACTTCTATCATATCTCCCCTCAGCCATCTCTTTTCAAGGTTAAAGAGCCTTAACCTTCTTAGCCTTTCTTCATAGGAGTATCTTTCCATCCCCTTTACCATTTTGGTGGCTCTTCTCTGAACCTTTTCTAATAACGCTATATCCTTTTTAAGATCGGTGATCAGAAATGCACACAATATTCAAGGTGCGGTCGCACCATTGAACGATACAGAGGCATTATAATATTCTTTGTTTTATTCTCCATTCCTTTCCTTATGATACCTAGCATTCTACTTGCTCTCTTGGCTGCCGCTGCACACTTATCCACAATGACACCTAAATCTTTTTCCTGGGTGGTAGTTCCTAATGTGGAACCTTGCATCATGTAACCATAGTTTGGGTTGTTCTTCCCTAGGTGCATTACTTTTCACTTGTCCACATTAAATTTCATCTGCCATTTGGATGTCCAGTCTTCCAATTTATCAAGGGACCCAGGATATCAATGCTTGATCCAATACAAGCATTGTGGTACCTGTCTCTTTTGGGGATACTGCTAGGTACGTATGACCTAGATTGGTCACTGTTGGAAACAGGATACTGGGCTTGATGGACCTTGGTCTGACCCAGTATGGCATATCTTATGTTCTTGCAATTTTCCACAATCCTCATGGGTTTTAACAACTTTAAATAGTTTTGTGTCATCTGCAAATTTGATAACCTCACTCGTTATTCCCTTTTCCAGGTCATTTATGAATGTCAAAAAGCAGCGGACCCAGCACAGATCACTGCGGTACACCACTATTCACCTTTCTCCATTGGGAAAATTGGCCTACCCTCTTGCTTTCTATCTGCTGTGTTCCAGTGTCTGTATCTGCTATTACTGCTACTGTGTTCCAGTGTCTGTATCTGCTATTACTGCTACTGTCTGTACATAGTTACCCCTGTTAGCCTTGTTAGAGACCCCTGTTCATTGTAAGTCCAGTGTAGGTTCTGCCTGCACTGCACAAATTGTTGTTATATGTAAACCGCACTGATTCTAAAGAGCGCGGTATATAAGAGACGCTAAATAAATAAAATAAATACTGCTGCTTATATGTTAATTGCTACCTGTGTGCCTCTCCCCCAGGTCCTGTGCTGCCTTGCTGTGTCTCTATTGCTTCCTATGTGTTTTTCCCACCTCCTGGAAGTCCTCCAGATCCTGTGCTGCCTTGTGCTGTCTTGCTGTGTCTCTACGGCTTCCTCCGTGTTTGTCTCGCCTCCAGGAAGTCCTCCAGGTATCCAGCTGTATTTAAGAAACCCCTTTAAAAAGGGACCCAGGATATCAATGCTTGACCCAGTACAAGCATTGTGGAACCTGTGTCTTTTGGGGATATTGCTAGGTACGTATGACCTAGATTGGCCACTGTTGGAAACAGGATACTGGGCTTGATGGACCTCGGTCTGACCCAGTATGGCATGTCTTATGTTCTTATGTTCTTCTGCGGCGTTGGGGGCTGATGCTGCTGTGTCCCAGTGTCTGTATCTGCTATTACTGTTACTGCTGCTTATATGTTAATTGCTACCTGTGTGCCTCTCCCCCAGGTCCTGTACTGCCTTGTGCTGTCTTGCTGTGTCTCTACTGCTTCCTCCGTGTTTGTCCTGCCTCCTGGAAGTCCTCCATGTATCCAGCTGTATTTAAGAAACCCTTCTGTGGCATTCGGTGCTGCGGCGGCGCGCGCACAAGGAGCAGGATGTGCTCCTTGGGGCGACGATGGGGGAGCCTCGCATCCACAACTGTCCCCCTCTCCTTGTCTCGCTTGGAAGTCCCTGCTCCTTGGTGTGTTTCTTTTGGCTCTGTCTCCTCTTCCGGCTCCCCTAGCTGCTTTGTCGTCGGTCCACCGCTCACCTTTGGGTCCTGTTCTCTACCCTCCAGTTACTTTCAATATGGCCGCCATTCCCATCGTCTGGGGTCACCGCCCCTTTCTACCATCTCACCAAGCCCCTGGAGTTTATGCATGTCATGTTGAAAACCTTCGTCTGTGTCAATCCCCTCCTTTGCCTTCCTCGCCCACTCATTCCTCACCATCAGCTTCTGTATTGCTAACTTTCTCGTTTGTTCTTCTAAACTGTAGCTCTCTCCGGGCAAAGACGCAGTTAGTGTATGATCTGCTAACGCAGAACTCATTTGATGCGCTCTTCCTCACGGAAACCTGGCTTCGCGAAGGGGAAGATGGTCTTCTCCACCGCTGCCTTCCCCCTGGTTACTCTGCCTACCACATTCCTCGCCTCCGTCGGATTCAACGTGCATCCCTCCCCCTCACCTCTATCTCCCCTTCACCACGATATCCAGAATCCCTGCTTATGCGTTTCGAGTCCCCAACCCTGGTATATTTCCTTCTGCTTTATGTGCCTCCCTCACTTCATTCTGATCTCCGGGATTCCCTCCTTACACTCTCTGAATCAGCCCTCCTGCCCCCCCCATTTTGCAGTTTTGGGTGACTTCAATGTACACCTCGACTCTCCCTCCCGGTCACTTCATAAAACCCTTCTCTCTCTTTTTGATGATCTCTCTCTTACCCAGCATGTCACCTGCCCCACCCATGCCTCAGGACGTACCCTTGATCTCATCCTCACTTCTGCCCGTTCCCCCTGTTTCCCATCTAGCATCCGGTCACTTGGCCTTCCCTGGTCTGATCATCGTTGCCTGTTATTCTCCTTCTCTCTGCCTTCTCCACAGGCCTCCAAGTCACTCACTGCTGGTCCTTCTCTCCAATTATTTAAGTGCCACATTACTCCATTTACCCTTCAACAATTCCCTCTTCTCCCCCGAGTTCTCTAATCCTCCTGTAGATCAGCAGGTTAATACCTGGACCTCCACTCTATCACCCTGGGCTATACCTCCAATGCGCCCATCTCCATCGCGCTGAACGCACTTGGCGCAAGCATCCCTCCATCGATACCCTCACCACCTTTCGTCAAGCACACCGTTTCTATCGCTCAATGATATCCTCAGCCAAGAAAGCCTATTACTCACATCTCATTGAATCCTCCTCCAATTCCTCAAGGCATCTCTTTCAGGTCCTTCATCAACTCTCCTTACCCTCTGCTTCCTCCTCTTTGTTGGTTCCCCTCCCTGATGCCCCCAGTCCAAATAGCCTTGCCTCCTCCTTCTCTGCTAAGATCCAGTCCCTCCATTCCTCTTTTAGCTCGTCCCCCCTACTCTCGCCTCCCCCACTTCCTTCTGCTTCCCCCTCTCCTCCGCCCATGCCCGCTCCCTCCTCATCACATACCTTCCCCCACACTTGGCTTTCCTTCCGACCTGTCACTTCTCCTGAACTCATCAAAGCGATCCCACAAAACTACTTGCCCCCTCGACCCCCTCCCTTCCTCCTGGTTTTTCGACCCTTCACTTACGCTTCTCCCGTTTGTTCTTATCATCAATTCCAGCCTTGCTTCTGGCCAGTTCCCTGCTCCCTGGAAGCATGCTCTAATCCACCCCCTCCTTAAAAAAAACCTGACCTGGACCCTGTCGTCCTCGCAAAATGGTGACCAGTGTCAAATCTCTCTTTCCTCTCAAAAGTCCTTGAGAAACTTGTCTTCACACAACTCACCTCACACCTCAATTCCAGCCTTTCGCTCCACCCCCGTCAGTCTGGTTTCAGGGCAGGTCATAGCATGGAATCTATCCTTCTTGCACTCCTTAGTGAAATCCACCACTCCCACGATCGCGGTGATCTGTCCTATAGCTGTCTCTCTTGATCTCTCTTCCGCCTTTGACGTCGTCAACCACCGCACCCTCCTCACTCGTTTGGCCGACATTGGCATGCATGGCACGGTTCTTCAGTGGTTTCAGTCGTTCCTTTCCTCTTGCACTTTTGCTGTCCAGCAGGTTCCATCACTTCTCCCTCACTCCCCTTACTGTGGTGTCCCACAGGATTCCATTCTCGCCCCTCTTCTCTTCAATATTTTTCTTGCACTCTTGGCCCTACTCATCCAACAAACCAGAATTTCAGCCTACCTCTACACAGATGACATCCTTCTCCTTCACCACACTAGCCCCCTGGCTCCTGAGCTCACTGCTCTTGACGCTTGCCTTGCTTCTGTCTCTAATTGGTTTACCAACAATTTCCTTCATGTCAACCCTTCAAAGTCTTCTGCTATTTGGTTTTCCCTTGGTGTCCCTACTCCATCCATTTCCCCTATGTCTACCCTCCCTATTCCCTTTGTCCCCACCCTCCGGCTACCTTGCTGTTACTCTGGGACCCTTCACTTTCCTTTCACCAACACATTTCAACACTTGTTCACAGTTCTTTTTTCCATCTTCGTTAGGATCAGAGCCATTCGTCCCTTTCTTCCCCCGTCTTCCCTCACCTACCTTGATTCTTTCTCTTGTAGTTACCCGCCTTGACTATTGGCAGGCCTCCCCTGTTATCAACTTAGGAGTCTTCAACTTGTCCAAAACACTGCCGCACGTTCTCCTCACTCACTCATCCCCTCATGATCATGTCACACCTTGTCTTCTTTCCCTCCACTGGCTTCCGATCAAGGTCAGGTTTATCTATAAAATTCTCACCATTACCCATAAAGTTCTCCACACCAGCACACCCCAGTGTCTGGCCGACCTTATCAGGCAGGCTTCAGCCCACTCCCCGTCTCCTCCACTCGATATACGTAAATCGTCTCTTCCTCCCCCCTCCTTCACAGGCCCATCTCAAACTCACTCGCCACTCTGCATTTTTCTTTCTAAGCCCCGCCCTATGGAATTCCCTTCCTCACTCTCTCTGCACAGAATCCTCGTTCCCCCAGTTTAAAACACTCCTTAAGACCCACCTCTTACGATATTCCTTCCCCATCAGAGCTTACGATATTCCTTCCCCATCAGAGCATTCCTCTTCCCCCCAGTCAGTCTTCTCCCATTATCTCCACCACAGGTCAATAGGTTCAGCTTCCCATGTAGCCCTGTGGCCTATCCCCTTCTCCCTTCCCCTTCCCCCCCTTTTGTTTGTCGTCAATTGTGTTTCATGTTTGTCTCCTTATCCCCTCTATTCTTCCTTCTGCCTTTACTACTACTTTCCTATAAACTATTGGCGTTCTTTGCCTCCCCTTTTTTTCTTCTAGTAGCCAGAAATTTTTTTATTGTACATCGCCCTGATGCTCCGGCATGGGCGGCAAATCAAATATTGCGAATAAAGATAAAAGCTCCTGATCCACAAGAGTACACTGCCTCTTATTTATTTATTTAACTGTATTTATATCCCGCTTTTCACCGGGTCAAAGCGGCGTTACATTAAAAAGGGGGGGGGGGGGAATTACAATATAGGGTGGGGCCTTCACCAGGGGGCAACATTGATGATTCTGAGATAAATAAACATTGGACAGGGACAGAGTTAGAGGCATATTGAGTCAATGGATCATGGTGGG
Organism: Ichthyophis bannanicus; assembly: GCA_033557465.1. Lineage (NCBI taxonomy): Eukaryota > Metazoa > Chordata > Amphibia > Gymnophiona > Ichthyophiidae > Ichthyophis > Ichthyophis bannanicus. The sequence goes on from CM066043.1 coordinate 819,054, forward strand.
CAATGTTAGGGGTTAGGGCATTTTTTTGATGGGAGTCGTATTGAAGTATTCTTGGAAGAGGATGGTTTTTAGTTGTTTTCTGAAAGATAGTAGATCAGTATTATTTCTGAGATGGCTCGGTAGAGAGTTCCATAGGGATGGGGCATAGAGTTCAAAGGCTCGATTGCATGTCCGTTGAGAGCATTTGGTCCTTTTGTGCGGGACGGTGAGGGAGTTGCTGGAGGCTTGTCTGGTAGATCTGTCGTGGGCTGGACGAGACAGTAGTGTGCAAAGCTGGGTGTTCTGTGTTCAATGGATGGCTTTGTGGGTGAGTATCCCATGTCTCTTTAGTTTTGCTAAAAGTCTCTGATGAGGGACCTTGTCAAAGGCTTTCTGAAAGTCCAAATACATTATATCAACCAACTCACCTTTGTCTACATGTTTATTCACACTTTCAAAAAAACCCATAACAGATTAGTAAGACAAGATCTTCCTTGTCTAAAGCCATGTTGGCTGTCTCCCATTAAGCCATGACTATCTACATGTTCAGCAATTTTGTTCTTTATGATGGTTTCTACCATTTTCCCCGGTACTGATGTCAGGCTCATCAGTCTGTAGTTTCACGGAACATCCCTGGAACCCTTTTTAAAAATTGGCGTTACCTTTGGCTACACTCCAATCTTCAAGTATTACAGATGATTTTAATGATAGTTCACAGATTACTAATAGCAGGTCTGCAATCTCATATTTCAGTTCTTTCAACACCCTTGGATGTATACCATCCAGTCCAGGTGATTTGCTACTCTTCAGTTTATCAAATAGTTGTAATACATCTTCCCGATGTATCGATATTTCCTTCAATTCTTCCACACCTTTAAATACCACTTCAGTCATGGGTAACATCCCTACATCTTCCTCAATAAAGACCAAAGCAAAGAATTCATTCAGTCTCTCCGCTATCGCCTTGTCGCCTCTTAGTGCCTCTTTAACCCCTCAAACATCTAATGGACCAACTGACTCTCTCACAGGTTTTTTTGCTACGAATGTACTTGAAAAAGTCTTTATTATGCATTTTTGCTTCCGCAGCAAGCTTCTTCTCAAATTCCCCCTTTGCCTGCCTTATCAATGCCTTGCATTTAACTTGCCAGGGCTTGTGCTGTTTCCAGTTTGTCATTTGGCTCTTTTTTCAATTTCCTGAAAGATGCTTTTTTGGCAACAGCCGCCTCTCTGGCCTCACCTTTAAACCATGCTGGCAGTTTTTTTGGACTTCCTTCCACTTTTCTTAAAGCGTGGAATACAGCGATGTACATCCAGACCGGCTGCTCTAGAGGAACTCCCGCTAGCAACGCCTTCGAGTTCAGCCACCATCGGAACGACTGCCGCACCAGCCTCAGACAAGGCAGCCGGCGGCTCAGGGAATTCGTTTGGTTCGACCAACGCCGCAACAGGGCTCGTTGTAACGGACGCATGTGAAACCTGGCCCAGGGGACTACATCCAGGGCCACCGCCATCGTTCCCAAGACGCGAAGGTACCACCATGCCGACGGTGCCGGGAACGCTAAAAATTTGCGAACCAGAAGGCGCAAAGCACGAGCTCGGCGGTCCGGCAGAAACACCAGTCCTTGCGCCGTATCGAAACGAACCCTGAGATATTCGAGGGACTGAGTCGGCACCAAATGGCTCTTCTTCTCGTTGACCACCCAACCGAGACTCCGCAGCAGAGTAACGACTCTGCCCGTGGCTTGCAAACTCTCCCGCTCGGTCTTTGCTCGGATTAACCAATCGTCGAGATAAGGGTGAACCAAAACACCTTCCTTCCCCAACGCCGCCGTGACCACCACCATGACCTTGGTGAAAACACGGGGCGCTGTGGCCAGGCCGAACGGCAACGCTTGAAACTGGTAATGACCCCAAGGAAGGGCGAACCGCAGGAACTTTTGATGAGCTGCCCTGATAGGAATGTGCAAGTAGGCCTCCGAAAGATCGAGAGACGTCAGGAACTCTCCCTGACGTACCGCCACTAAGACGGATCTCAGAGTCTCCATGCGAAAATGAGGCACTCGAAGGAAACGATTCACTCCCTTGAGATCTAGGATAGGACGGAGAGAGCCGTCCTTTTTTGGCACCACGAAATAAATAGAGTACCGGCCCGCACCGAGATCGGCCTCCGGGACCGACACCACCGCCCCCAAGGCCAGCAGGCGGTTCAATGTCAGGCGCACGGCTAACACTTTTTGAGGATTCTTGCAAGGCGACAGCACGAAGGCATCCGGGAGTGGACAAGCCAGCTCTAAAGCGTACCCCTCTCGGATGATCTCGAGGACCCACTGGTCTGAAGTTATCTGGACCCAGGAAGAAAGAAAGTGACGAAAACGACCTCCGATCACCTGACCCTCTTCCGGGGTCCACCGCATTTCATTGTGGCTTGCGACCAAATGAAGAGGACGACGAAGCAGAGGCAGACGAGAATCCTCTACCTGCTCCTCAAAACCCCGAGGATCTAGCTGCCAGCCTTCCGCGTTGGAAACCCCCAAACCTGGAAGAGCAGAATCTGCGAAAGTCCCGAAATGGACCTCTAGCTGATGACACAGCCCTATTCTGTCGCGGCTTGTCCTCCGACAGCCTGCCGCCTTTAGACTCGCCGTGGTCCTTGACTAACTTTTCGAGATCGTCCCCGAACAAAAGCTTGCCTTTAAAGGGGAGCTTGCTGAGGCACGCTTTAGAAGACCCGTCAGCAGCCCAATTACGAAGCCAAATGGACCTGCGCGCCGCTACTACGGAAGCCATGCTGTTAGCCAAAGTCCAGATCAGATCAAATCACAGTGAACATCCACCAAATACGCAGACCCTGATTCTAAGCGGGTAACTTCCAACAACCCTTGTTGGTCCAGACGGGAGTCCTGACACAAATGCTGAGCCCATCTCAAACAGGCCCGAGAAACCCAGGCCCCACAAATAGAGGTTTGTAAGGCCAAGGCATTAGTCTCAAAGGCCTGCTTTAACAAACCATCCACCTTTCTATCCTGGTTGTCCTTCAAGGCCGCACTGCTCTCAACCGGAATTCTAGTCTTCTTAGTCACCGTCGAAACCGCTGCGTCAATGCGTGGCGAACGAAACTTTTCCTTGTCCTTGTCCGCCAGAGGGTAGAGGCGATTCATCATCCTGATACCCTTCAAGCTGGAATCAGGGTGATCCCACTCAGCCTGAATCATCTGATCAACTACTCGATGAACCGGGAACACCGTCTGAAAATCTCGGACCGCTTGAATGAGAGGGTCTTCCAAAACATCATCCTCTCCGGGTCGCCTGACAGTCAGATTCAGGGCTTGTAAAGATTCTGTAATTAGGGGAATCAGTTCTTCTTTGCGAAAAACGCGGATGATCCGAGCCTGTTCCTCAGGTTCTGGTATCTCCCCGTCCTCCAATTCGTCGATCCTGTCTTCGGGCTCCACATCAGACCTTTCCGGCTCTGGCCATGCCATATCCGGAAGGTCCATGTCTGACACCCGGGGACGCTTGGCCGCCTTAGGTGTATCCACTCTCGGCCCCTCTGCTTTGAGAGACGGCGGAGCTGGTGGGACCGTGCACAGCTCAGATCCTTTTCCCAAGCGTCCCCTTTGAAAAGCTTGGTGCATAAGAAGCATGAAATCAGGAGAGAAATCCCCCCCAGAAAACTTCACTAGGACCCCCTGCCTGCGGACCCCCTGGCGCAGACGAAGTAGGAGGAAGGGAAGGTACGAGAGTCCCTGGAACCAGCTCCTCAGCACTTGAAACTGGAGGATCCACGGCCTCCAAAGGCACACTGGCCTCCATTGCCTGCAGTGGATCCTGTGGAGGGCAGGCGCAGCTTTTGCAAACTCCCGTGTCAGAGACAGAGCCTTTGCGGGACCCACAAATCACACACTGCGGCCGCCGGGACATGGAGAGAAAAAACCCTCAACAGGGCAGAGCTGCCACACCGAAATGAACGGTTTCCGTTTTTTTTTTTTAACTTTTTGTTTTGGTACTGTTGACCCAACAAAACAAATTCACCAAGGCCCTATTGAGCCAGGCCGCACAGTGCAGGACACGCCGCAGCACGGACCCTGAAAGAAAAAGCGGGAGCCGAAATTAAAATGGCCACCGAAACCTCGACTAAAAAATAAAACGCGAAAAAAAGTAAAGAATGGCAAAACAAGTAAAATTAAAATTAATTAAAACAAAACAAACCGCAGCGATCTTGCTGACCTAATTCCTCTGGGCACTGTAAAATCAGCCACGATGTCACTTACCCCGCAGCCACGAAGTTGTAAAGCAACGGAGCTGACAGAAAAAAATGATCAAGCTGCAATGGCCCCGCAGTGTGAGGAAACACCGACCGGAGTGCTAAGCGATCTGGGGTCCTCTGAGACGTGGTAAAGTTGCCCGCAAAGTAGGAGATTGTGAGTGTGGCCAGATTCCTCCTCCGAGCTTTCATGGAGGGGAGATCACAGGCTACTGAACTGCAGCCGACGTGCCGTTGCCTAGCAGAAGGCAGACGGGCAGTGCAAGCTCGGCTCCCTCCTCTACAGGCATTTAAAGGCACAGACTCCCTAGACTGCAATAAACAAAAAAGCACTACAAGGTGCAAAAGGGATGAAAACAAACAAAAACTATTAAAGTCCTAAAACCCAAAGTGAGCCCTGAGTAGGCTCACACGCCTCCTGCTGCAAGGAGACTGGACACACTGGGGGGCTGATGGGAGCTCCAGCGGTATACATCCTCACAGGGAAAGGATTTGATTGGTCCAGTCTCCTTGCTGCAGGAGGAGGTGCACTACCCCGATGTGGAGGACTAAACTGGAGGACCGCTCAGGAACTACTCTTTCTCCAGGACCAAGCAGGAAGTCAGTCCTCACATATGGGTGACTCCCTAGCTCTGGGCTACCGAGGAACCCAGGCTGAACAAGAGAACTCACTCTAGTCCCAGCAGCAAAGAAAGGCTTTTCAAGGACACAACCTCTACCGGTAGCCCAACAGAGGGCAGGAGTTGCCTAAACCTCACAGAGATTCCGGAGTACTGCTTGGCCAAAAGCACTGTCCCTACGGGACTCCCTCTCCAGACAGTAATGGGCTGCAAAAGTCTAGCTTGAAGACCAAGTTGCAGCCCTGCAGATGTCTACCAAGGGCACAGAGCGGAGATGAGCCACTGAGGCAGCCATTGCCCTGATATGATGGGCTGTGACCCTACCCTGCAAAGGAAGGTCAGCCGCCTTGTAAGCCCAGGTGATACAGTCAGCCACCCATATGGACAAGGTACGCTTGGACACAGCCAACCCCAACTTATTGGGGTCAAAGGAGACGAAGAGCTGAGTAGCCCTTCTATGCCCCTGCGTACGGTCAAGGTAGAAGGATAAGGCCCTCCTACAGTCCAGGGTATGCAGGACTGCTTCAGCCTGGCTTGCATGAGGCCTAGGGAAGAATGTTGGAAGAACCACCTCTTGATTGAGGTGGAAAGAGGAGACAACCTTAGGGAGGAACTTGGGATGAGTCCTGAGGACTACCCTGTTCCTATAAATCCTGGTGTAAGGCCTATCACAGACCGGGGCCTGAAGCTCACTTACTTGCCTAGCCGAGGTAAGGGCTATCAGGAAGAGTGTCTTTCAGGAGAGGAAGCGTAGTGGACAAGTAGCCATCGGCTCAAAAGGAGGGCGAGTCAGTTGCTGCAAGACCACATTCAACTCCCACTCAGGGGCAGGAGGACAGACTGGAGGCTTGAGTAAAAGCAAGCCCTGAGAAAGCGGGACACCAAGGGGTGACTGGACAGAGAATGTCCCTCCACCAGTGAGTGGTCAGCTGCAAGAGCTGAGAGGTGGACCCGAACAGAATTAGACTTAAGTCCCTGATTTGATAAGTGCAGTAAGTACTGAAGCACTACCGGCACAGTACAGGAGAAAGGATCCTCTGTACGCAGTTGACACCACAGAGAAAACCTTTCCCATTTGAGAGCATAGGCTTTCCTAGTGGACTGTTTCCTAGAGGCTAGGACAACCTCATCAACTTCCTGAGGCAGGCCCCAGGGAGCCAAGACTACCCTTGCAGCCTCCAGGCCATCAAATTGAGAGTTTTGAGATTGGGGTGTAGAAGGGAACCCTGCTCCTGAGAGAGAAGGTCGGGTTGCAACCCCAGAGGCAGTGGGGGATCCACCGCCAGTTGAAGCAGAAGAGGAAACCAAGGCTGCCTCGGCCATCTGGGAGCCACAGCAGGACCGAGCCTTGTCCTGAAGAATCTTGAACAGAGTTCGAGCCACCAAGGGTGTGGGAGGAAACGCATACAGGAGGCCCTGAGACCAGGACATCAGAAAAGCATCTGGTGCTATCCTCAGCGGATGCGGTTGCCTGGAGCAGAACTTGGGCAGTTGCTTGTTCAGTGGACTGGCAAAGAGATCTATCCCAGGGAGACCCCACTTCAGGAAGATCTTTTGAATGACCAAGGGATGCAGCTGCCACTCGTGGGGCTGCAGAATTCTGCTCAACCGGTCGGCCAGGCAGTTCTCCTGCCCTGGGAGGTACACCGCCTTGAGAAGCATGTTGTGCTTCAGGGCAAAGGAACAAAGGTCCTGAGTCTCTCGACAAAGGATCTGGTACCCAGTCCCGCCCTGTTTGTTCACATAAAGCACAGTTACTTACCTGTAACAGGTGATCTCTGGGAACAGCAGGAATAAGTCTTCACATATGGGTATCGTCGGTACCGACGGAGCCTGCGCCGGAACGCTCCCCAGCGTCCTTAAGAAAGCTTTTGGGAGCATCCCACAGCGCCTGCGCGCTGCCTTCCCGCCTTTCCTAACTGCCTCTCTCCAGTTCGAGTTTTAAAGCTGAGACAAAGAGAGAGACAGAGGAAAGGAAAGATAGATAGAGAGATACAACTCCTAGGGGAGGTGGGTGGGTTGTGAAGACTTATTCCTGCTGTTCCCAGAGATCACCTGTTACAGGTAAGTAACTGTGCTGTCTCCAGGAACAAACAGGAATGAGTCTTCACATATGTGGACTCCCCAGCTAGAGATGCCTGGGAGATCACCCAGATTGTGAGTCCCTGGGAAGGGCTCTACCTCTACCCATGAATCTCAGGCATCCAGTTCAGGGATGGAGGGTAGGGGCTGATTAGGTATGGAACAGCTGTTTGAGAACAGCCTGACCAAACAAGGCATCCCGGCGGGAGTCCTTGTCCAAGCAGTAATGGGCTGTGAAAGTATGAACCGATGCCCAAGTGGCCGCTCGACAGATTTGGTCGATGGACACAGAGTTTAGATGAGCCATAGAGGTTGCCATGGCCCTCACATTGTGAGCTGTGACATGGCCCTCCAGAGAAAGGTTCTTACTTTGTCCAATTGGATTGCTCAGTGTATTTCCTTCGCCTACCAGAGTTCTCTTAGAGACTGGAAGTCCTAAATGAGAAGGATCAAAAGCAACAAAAAGTTGAGAGGACTTTCCATGTTGCTGTGTCCTGTGTAAGTAGAAAGCAAGTGCTCTTTTACAATCCAGGGTATGAAGATTCCTCTCTGCACTTGATGCATGAGGTCCTGGTAAAAAGACAGGTAAAAAGACCTCCTGGTTCAGATGAAAAGGTGAGACCACTTTAGGCATAAAGTGTTGATTAGTTCTGAGGACTACCTTGTCATGATGGAACCTTGTATAAGGAGGATTAGCCACTAAAGCTTGCAGCTCACTAATACAGCGAGCTGAAGTGACTGCAATGAGAAAAATTACCTTCCAAGAAAGGAATTTTAAGGAGGTAGTGGCTAAGGATTCAAAGGGTGGCTTCATAAGCTGGCCAAGAACCAGATTTAAGTCCCAGGCCACTGGAGGTGGTCTAATGGGAGGTTTAGTCAAAAGAAGGCCTCTCATGAATCTTGCTATAAGAGGATGAGAGGAAATAGGTTGTCTATTGAGAGGCTTAAGGGATGCTGCAATAGCACTCAAATGGACTCTGATTGAATTTGTCTTAAGGCCTGCATGGGATAAATGCAGCAAATAGTCTAGTAAAGAATGCAAAGGTATTGCAAGAGGGTTGAGACCCTTCTCTGCACACCATATGGAAAACCTTTTCCATTTAAAAGCATATGAACGTCTGGTGGAAGGCTTTCTGGAAGCAAGAAGGATATCCTTCACTTGCTGAGAAAGTTGTAAATCTTGAAAGTCTGGGCCTTCAGCAACCAGGCCCTGAGATGAAGAGACTGAGGATTTGGGTGCCACAAGGTTCCCTCCTCCTGGGAGAGGAGATCTGGAGCAGACCCCAGGTCTAGGGAGGGAGCTTGAGAGAGATGCAGGAGTAGAGGGTACCACACTTGGCGTGGCCAAAGTGGTGCTATGAGGATCATAGTCCCTTTGTCTCTCTGAAGCTTGAACAGAGTCTTGGAGATTAGGTGAATAGGTGGAAAGGCATAAAGGAAGTCTTGCCCCCAATGAAGGAGGAAGGCATCCCTGGCCTGAACTCCCTGACATGGAATCCTGGAACAGAACCGGGGAAGTTTGGCATTCCACGGACTTGCAAACAGGTCTATGTCTGGGGTACCCCAAATCTGAAAAATTCTGGCTATCTGGTCCCCATGGAGGGGCCATTCGTGCGGAAGCAGAACTCGACTGAGTCTGTCTGCCCAAGAGTTTTGAACTCCTGGAAGATATACTGCCATGAGATGGATTTGATGCTCTCTGGCGAAGGCCCACAATCTCAGAGCTTCGTTGCAAAGCGACAGAGAGCCAGTTCCCCCCTGCTTGTTCACGTAGAACATAGCTACCTGGTTGTCCGTGTGGATGAGGACTGTCTTGTAGCTGAGCAGTGTGTGGAAGACTCAGAGCCAGAAAGATTGCTCTGAGCTCTAAGAGGTTGATATGAAGATATGTCTCCTGTGGAGACCAGATGCCCTGGGTCGAGAGATCTTGTAGATGAGCCCCCCAACCCTTTGAAGAGGCATCTGTTGTAAGGGTTGCTTGGGGTAACACCTGTTAAAAGGGGGACCCCAGCAACAGATTTTGAGTGGACTTCCACCACTGGAGAGAGCAAAAGAGGCGACTGGAGGTTGCTATTTTGTCTGACAGGCAACCTGATGCCTGGGTCCATTGGGTGGACAGGGTCCACTGAGCTACTCTCATGTGAAGGCGAGCATAGGGAACCACATGCACCGTGGATGCCATGTGGCCTAAAAGTTGCAACATCTCTCGAGCAGTTAAATGGGATTTTAACTGAATCTGGGAAGCTAACTGCACCAAGCGTAGGTAACGGGCCTGGGGAAGATAGACCCTTGCAGTTGTGGTATCCAGTAAGGCCCCTATGAACTCTAGAGACTGAGTAGGGGTAAGATGGGATTTTGGAATGTTGATTACCAGTCCCAGATACTGAAGAACACGCATTGTGCATGCTAGAGAAGTCTGGGCCTCTGACTGGGATGGAGCTCGGATGAGCCAGTCGTCCAGATATGGGAATACGAATATCCCTAGAGTGCGTAGGAATGCAGCTACTACTGCCATGCATTTTGTGAACATTCTTGGAGCAGAGGCCAGACCGAAAGGAAGCACTTTGTATTGGTAGTGCTTTCCTTGGTACAGGAAGCGAAGGAATCTTCTGTGTGTTGGATGGATGAGAACATGGGTGTACTCATCCTTGAGATCTAGAGAACAAAGCCAGTCCTGACTCTGGAGGTATGGAAGGAGAGTTCCGAGAGAAGTCATCTTGAATTTCTCCTTGCATAGAAACTTGTTCAATTCTCTGAGATCTAATATGGGTCTGTAGCCCCCTGTTTTCTTTGGGATGAGAAAATAGGGGGAGTAGAACCCTGAACCCTGTTGAAGAAGGGGTACTTCTTCTATTGCCCCTTGGGCAAGAAGGGTAGCAATCTCCTGACCTAGAAGGTTGAGGAGAGATGTTGGAGAATTGAACTGTTTCACCATGGTGTGAGGAGGAAGGTTTAAGAAATGAAGTTTGTACCCTTCCCTTATTTATTATTTATTATTTATTACAATTTCTTATATACCGCACTATTGTCAGCGCGGTTTACATACAACAAAATGACCATAACAAACTGTTTGGCTTCACATAGAACAGGAGAAAACAACTTGGATAACATGCTTATGCTTTACATAGAACAGGAGTAATAACTTGGATAAACGGGGAATGCAAACTAAACTACTTACATATGTACAATGAGATCGAGTATTGGGAATTCAGTGTGAACATGTGTACAATAGAGTTGATATATTAACTTGAGGGGGTGAGGGAGAGGCACTTATGTAGGGGTAGGGTTAATCTGGTAGTATTGAGTAAATAAATGGGATTTGAGAGCCTTTCTGAATTGTGATAGGTCAGTAATCGCACGGATGCCTGGTGGTAATGCGTTCCAACATTTTGGGGCATAGATACTGAATGCCCTGTTAGATGTTGCGGTTGTGTACTTTGTTGAAGCCTTTGGAATTACTATGATGGAGAGGGTCCACTGCTCTGCTGTGATTTGTTCCCATCTGGGAGCAAAGTGAGCTAACCTTCCTGGGATGGTGAGGGGCTCTGGATGTTCTAGAGCCAGAAAGACTAAGTTCTCTAGTGGAAAGTCAAAGGCCCTGAGGAGGCTAAGGCTGTTGGGCCGTAGCAGTCCTCGCAGCCTGGGTTTTGGCTTGTTTTGGTTGTTGCTGCCTCTTTGTAGCAAAACGACCTTGAGAAGAGGCCTGACCATAAGAAGAAAATTTCCCTTTCTTTGGGAAAGATCCCTTTTTGAACAACCTCTTTTTGAAAGGAGCAGTAGTAGACTTTGAAAGTCTATCTAAAGCAGAATTTTCAGCATCCATCTGGTTGGCCTTTGCTTGCCAATCTTTGCCAAACAGGTTTTCGCCTGTACAGGGAAGGTTACCTAGACCATCCTGTACCCAGGATTCCAAATCAGAGGCTTGTAACCAAGCAACTCTGCATGCACCTATGGCAATAGCCGAGGCTCTACTGACCCCCTCAAAAGAGTCAAAGGCTGCACGGTTAGAAAACTTGGATACATCCTGTGCATGTTTAAGCCAGGTGATATATTCTTCTCTCTTATCTTCTGACATAAAAGGAGATAAGGTTTGCAGATGATCTGTAACTTCTTTTAGAAACATCCCCATATAGAGACTATAGGAGTTGATTCTGGCTACAAGCATACTGGCCTGGACGATTTTCCTGCCAAAGGCATCTAGGGTTCTGCATTCTCTTCCTGGAGGAGCAGAGGAGTGCCTTTTTGTACTCTTGATCTTTTTCATGGCAGACTCTACCACAATGGAGTGGTGAGGAAGCTGAGTATTATGAAACCCAGGACAAGGAGGAACACGATACATGGTGTCCAACCTTCTGGAATGAGGGGAGGTGGAAAGAGGAGTCTCCCATATACCCAACATGTGTTCATAAAGAATCTCATGTATTGGTAAGGTGGCTGCCTCTTTAGGAGCCTTAGGATATTGTAGGATATCTAATTTTTTGGCTCTAGGTTCAGTCTCAGAGGCACTGAGATGGACAGGCCTTTGGCCACCTCCCTAATAAAGTCCTGAAAAGACAAGTCTTCAGGAGGAGACATTCTCTTTTTTGGAGAAGAGGGTCCCTGAGGAAGGATACTCGATGCTTCAATTGAGGCCTCTGAAGAGTCAGAGTCTTCAGAAAAATCGAAGTATAGACTGGATGCTCTCGTAGAGCCCAATACGCGTACTGGGAGGTATCGACATCGGGAGTAATCGGTACCGGGTCGGTACTGATAGGCATCACTGGATAGTGTACCGCTGCCGTCGATGCTGATGTCGATGCAAGCGGTACTGGTATCGGAACTGGAATCGGATCCTGTACCGGAATCGGTACGGGTACCGACAACGGGGTTTGTTGCGGTACCGTAGGCGTTACAGCTTGAATAAATGCCATGATGGCACGCTGCATGGTCAGAATATTCTGATCCAGCGACGCCACCAATGTCTGGATATCGGTACTGGTAGAAACTGCCGGTACCCCAGAACATTGTAACAGGTGATCGGTCGAGGCCGTGCCATCGATGTCAACCTGTGAGCCTCCCACCGGGGTAACTTTGCCGGTGTGGCATCCTCAAGAGTAAGCCCGGGGGCATCTCGATACTTAGAGGGAGATGAACTCTTTGAGGACCGGCCAGATTTAAGTTTGGTTACCTGAGATCCATGGGATGAAGAAGCAGCCCTGGAAGACGTCGATGCCACAGAAGCTGCATCGGAGGGAAACAGGGTACTGAGCTTAGCTGCCCGATTCTGTAACCCTCTTTTTTGACATCATAGAACAGGACTCACAATCCGCAAAGGAGTGGTCAGGACCTATACATTTTAGACACCAGTCATGGGTGTTGGTGACAGAAATAGTGCTACTGCACTTTGTGCATTTTTTAAACCCGGAGGCGGGTTTTCCCATGAGGGAAAAATATCTCTGTAGGCCTAAGGCCCCAGAAGAAAAATGCACTGAAAAAGTAGGTGTTTTTTTTTTTTTTTAAAGAAAGAAAAAGAACCGGTAATACCGGTGCAGAATCGAGGAGGCAGACACGCGACTAAAGAAAAATAAAAGAAAATAAGAAATTCTTCAGCGGTGACAGGAAACATGACCTGCTGGCTCCGCGGAAAAGAAGAACTGGAGAGAGGCAGTTAAGAAAGGCGGGAAGGCAGTGCGCAGGCGCTGTGGGATGCTCCCAAAAGCTTTCTTTAAGGACGCTGGGGAGCGTTCCCGCGCAGGCTCCATCGGTACCGACGATACCCATATGTGAAGACTCATTCCTGCTTGTTCCTGGAGATAACATGGCTACCTGGTTGTCTGTCTGAATCAAGACTGAGTGGTGAGCCAGGGCTGGAGAAAAGACTCTGAGAGCCAAGCGGATAGCCCGAAGTTCCAGCAGATTGATCTGTTGGGCTGCCTCCCAGGGAGACCAGAGGCCTTGGGTGCACTTGTCCAGACAATGAGCACCCCAGCCCTTGAGAGAGGCGACGGTGGTGAGAACCACCGAGTATTCTGGCATTTGGAAGGGCATTCCTTTGAGTAGATTGGGTGGATGTAGCCACCAGCTGAGGGAGGCCAAAAGGGGTTTGGACACCTTTATCCTGTCTCGTAAGTGGCCTGTGGCTTGAGACCACTGAGTCCGAAGGCACCACTGAGCAGGCCTCATATGGAGCCTGGCATTGGGAGTCACATGTACTGTCGAAGCCATGTGACCCAGAAGCCTGAAGCAGAGACCAGGGACCTGTTCAGAAACTGCTTTGCCACGTCCATCAGCCTTTGAGTCCTGTCTTCTGGCAAGAATGCCTTTGCCAGTTGAGAATCCAATTTTGCCCCTATGAACTCCAAGTTCTGGGAGGGGAGCAAAGTGGACTTTGCGAAGTTTATGACAAAGCCCACCTTTTGAAGCAGAGCAATGGTGTTGAGAGTGGCTTGTCTGACCTCCAGGGATGTCTGACCCCTGATGAAACAGTCGTCCAGATAGGGAAAGAAAAATGCCTGATTTCTCAGGTAGGCCGCAACCACTGCCAGGCACTTGGTAAAGAACCTGGGAGCGGAGGACAGGCCAAAAGATAGTACTCTGTACTGATAATGGAGTGGAACGGGTAAATGTAGATCAATTGTTTACGTTATCAGAATATAGAAAGACTAGGGGACATGCAATGAAGCTACAGGGTAAACTATTTAAGACTAATAAAAGAAAATATTTTTTCACTCAACGTGTAATCAAACTCTGGAATTTGTTACCGGAGGATGTAGTAAAGACTGTTAGTGTAGCTGGGTTTAAAAAATGTTTGGACAAGTTCCTGGAGGAAAGGTCCATAAAATATTATTAAGAAGGGACCCAGGATATCAATGCTTGACCCAGTGTATAAGCATTGTGGAAAGCACAGTTACTTACCTGTAACAGGTGATCTCTGGAACAGCAGGAATAAGTCTTCACATATGGGTACGTCGGTACCGACGGAGCCCGCGCGGGAACGCTCCCCAGCGTCCAATCAGAAAGCTTTTGGGAGCATCCCTCAGCGCCTGCGTGCTGCCTTCCCGCCTTTCCAACTCTCTCCTCAGTTGAGTTTTATAGCTGAGACAAAAAGAGAGAAAGAGGAAAGGAAGATAGATAGAGAGATACAACTCCTAGGGGAGGTGGGTGGGTTGTGAAGACTTATTCCTGTTCCCAGAGATCACCTGTTACAGGTAAGTAACTGTGCTATCTCCAGGGACAAGCAGGAATGAGTCTTCACATATGGGGACTCCCAAGCTAAGATGCCTGGAGCCCTAGCATGGTGAGGATTGGAACATGCTACACCTCATATGGCCAGGCATCCTGAGGATGGAGGGTAGGAGTTGAAAAGAGAGGAGCTGTAGAAAAACAGCTAACCTAAGGAGTCCTTGTATGCATGATAATTATCATGAAAAATATTGACATGAACAATCACAATATGGACCTCACCTACTGGATTGCAGGAAGTAGAGAGGCTGATGGAGTCTACTGGAGATCCAGTAGAGGAATCTTCAAGGTGACCTCACTGAAGTGAAGGCGAAGGTCCAAACCTGGAATTGACAGGTGACCCAGGTGTCAACTGGGGTAGTACAAAAACGTCAGGTCTTTAGTGGAAGCTTTATGGAAAAAGCTGGGAACTCTTTTGGATACAGAGTTAGTAACATTTAGGAGCAAAGAGGAAGACTGACTGATTTGGACAACTAGTCCAGTCCTGGAGGGAAGAAGGGGTATGGAAAAAAGCCCGTATTCCCAAGGAGGACAGATGTCTGAAGGGCTGAAACTTCAGATCTACTGAAGATCCACCCTGTCTTTCCTATCTGTTGAGAGATAGGAAAGATAGTGAAGCATGGAGCTTCAAGGATACCTAGACCTAGGGTTAAAGTAGGAGCTGTCAGTACCACAGTAGTGGTTGTGTGCATAATACCCCAGACATACTGAGGGACAGTATGAAGATATGCAAGCCCACTGTCTGGAACCTATAGGAAGGTAAAACCTTTTATAAGCATAGACAGTTAGAGAGATAAGTATGTAAATACATATCTACCTATAAGGAAGCATCTCGACAGATACACATATATATAGGGATATATATGTCTACAGTGAGATCTAGAGGGGCATAAGATATGCACACGCAGCTTACAGACATATGTATCTATAGAGAAGTATATAGAGATATATACATACATGTATATAGATGTCTAAAGATAAATGTCTGCAACTAAGCAGATAGAGATATGCCCATAAGAACATTCACATGGGAGATGTGAAGGAGAAAGATTCATCTAATAACAAGAAGGTGGAACCTACTTGAGAAGATATATAGAGAATCTATTCCCCCTGGCTAAGATGGTGCAGGAATGCTATCCAGTGAAATAACCAGGATGGTTGCGTGAAAAACAGAGGATAATATCAGTCTGTAAACAGCAAGTCCTGAGTCCTATAGAACTCTCGCATGGTAAATGGACAGAAAACGCATAGGATGAGATACAAGGTTGACCCACTGGAGGGACACAAGGGGTATCATGCGTTATTAGTTAAATATGTGCTGTCCATGAAGGAGTAGGATACCATGAGGACAAGCTGCAAGGAAAAAAGAGCATATTCCTTGTAGGAATTGGAGAACTCTTTAGACGTTCACGCAGAAAAAGCTTATGTCCTGTATTATAACAGGAGATAATAGGGTGTGGAGAACCCTCACAGTCATGGAAAATGACTGAGGAAGCCTTTTCCAACCATATAGGATAGTCATCAGAGACAAAACCCCATGCTCTCTAGCAAGGGCCCATAGTAGAAAGCTTCTCTGTAAGATTGCAGAGAGCATTATGCAGGAGAATTGGGAAATAAAACTGGCTGTACGTCAACTATGCTGCCAAATCCAAAGAAATTGGAGATGGCAAGAAAAGAAGATAGTGTGATAAGCCTGAAGTGATTTGGATTATCCAAGATAGATGAAAGCACTATCTTGGAATCACTACTAAGGCCAGACAGAAAGTAGTGGAGAACAGACTGGAAACTTGTGGAAAAGTACCAGTAGTCCAATCACTGGAACTCCTGCATGGGCAGCTGCTGAATAAGACAGCAGAGAGAATCTTTCTGTGTAAAACAGAGAGAACAGACAGAATAAGAGGAGAAATTCCTGTCCCTGTCTGATGAGCTGCCCAGAGAAAAGAAGAGAGTTTATTTGAGAGAAAAAACTCCACACTGGAATGAAAGAAATGACTAGAAAGGCTAGAGAAGCCTTGCAGTGGTATGGTACCACTCTTTCAGGGGAAACCCTGGATAAGAGGGTAGAGAAACAGGAGCTGAAGGGTGACTTACCATATGGTAAGTCTGTGGAAGGAAAAAATTCATGTTGGAACAGAAAACTATCATGGGATAGTTGTTAAACTTCTCTTCTTGGTAGGAAGAAGAGGAGAAACCTGTGACCCATAGACATGAATTACCTAGGAGCAAATGGATGTCCTGAGAAAAGGAATCCATGTGTAGAGTTTTGAATGAAAAAACAGTGAAAAAACTTCTACTGAGAAGAAGTCAACTGTAGGTTGTAAACCTCAGGACCCTGTGGTTGCTGGGTTCGTTCAGCCTGGCTAGAGTTTGGATTCTTCAGACACCAGGGCGAGGTTTCCCCTGCTTGGGAACATCTGTATGATGGGCAGGAGAAGAGTGAAACCTTCTTCTCCTAGGGAAAGAAGGTTTGGTAGGGCATTTCCTACCTACTGGGGAAGGAGAAGGCTTAGAATAGCCTTCAGAAACAGGGAAGTCAGTGGACCAGAGCAACCTGATGTAAAGATTCCTTATTGAAAAGATTTTCCCCAGTGCAAGGAGTATTACCCAGTCTTTGTTGTGCCCATC
Organism: Ichthyophis bannanicus; assembly: GCA_033557465.1. Lineage (NCBI taxonomy): Eukaryota > Metazoa > Chordata > Amphibia > Gymnophiona > Ichthyophiidae > Ichthyophis > Ichthyophis bannanicus. The sequence goes on from CM066043.1 coordinate 835,845, forward strand.
TGCTTAAGTCTGAAGCTTGGAGCCAGGCTCTACGTCGTGCCCCTATGGCTATAGCAGAAGTTCTGCTAACAGACTCAAAGGAGTCTAGGGAAGCACGAGTAAGAAACCAAGAGATACTTTGAATATGACTAAGTAGTAAGGAATAGTCTGCAGTCTTGGGCTCTGAAAGAAAAGGAGTCAAAAGATATAATTTCTTTGTGACCTCCTGAAGGGATAGACTCATATAAAAAATATATGAGAGAATCCTTGTTGACAGCATGGATGTCTGGAAGGTTTGACGTTCAAAGGCATCTAGTGTCCTAGACTCACGACCTGGTGGGTAAGAAGAGTGCTTCTTCTTACTTTTCACCTTCCTCATTGCTGATTCCACCACAATGGAATGATGGGGAAGTTGAGTCTTTTGAAACCCTGGAGAGGGGGGCACCTGATACAGAAGATCAGTTGCTCTAGAAGGTGAGGGAACCCTTAAAGGTGCTTCCCACATTCTTAGAAGAAGATCCTGCAAGGAATGATGTAAAGGAAGCATTATATATTCCTTTTCTCCAGTAGAAAGAGAGCCTTGTGTAGGATCATAGCCAGGGATAGGAATAGCAAGAGATGTTGCCATATTCAGGAGAAAATTCTGAAAAGAAGGATCTCCAAAGGGAACCGTCCCTGGGCAGGCTAGCCCTGAAGAACTAGCCTGGGCACCGGAGGATCTACTTGAGAATATAGGAATATAAGATCCTGCACGGTGCAAGAAAGGATCCTTAAGGGATGGATGCTGGTACTGGAGGTTATGACCTGAGACAGTCAGTACTGCATCGTCCATGCCAGGTATCGACTCCAAACTTGGTATAGAAAGGAGCGATCCTGGTAAAAGAAGCATGGAAGGAGCTGGCCCCGATGTTACTGCGGGTACCGGCACCGATACCGGTAGCTGTGTCGGAATCGAAGGCGACACCGACATCGAAGCAGTCATCGGTGGCTGCTCAAGTGGTACCGAGGTAACCAAAAGCCTTTGGTAATCACCCTCGGTACCGAGCATCCGGAACCGGTAAGTGTCGGTACCGAGACGTGTCAGTACCCAGTCTTCCAGACTAGCACAGTTACTTACCTGTAACAGGTGATCTCTGGGAACAGCAGGAATTAGTCCTCACATATGGGTACGTCGGAACCGACGGAGCCTGCGCGGGAAAGCTCCCCAGCTTCCCAGAAAGGAAGCTTTTGGGGCCTCCCACTGCACATGCGCGCTGCCTTCCCGCCTTCCTGACCAGCTCTCCTCAGTTCGAGTTTATAGCTGAGACAATAGAGAGAGGAAAGGAAGATAGATAGAAGATACAACTCCTAGGGGAGGTGGGTGGGTTGTGAGGACTAATTCCTGCTGTTCCCAGAGATCACCTGTTACAGGTAAGTAACTGTGCTATCTCCAGGAACAAGCAGGAATAAGTCCTCACATATGGGGACTCCCTAGCTAGGATGCCTGGGAGATCCCCTTCCAAGGGTTCGCCACCTTCGTATGGATCTCAGGCATCCATCCTGGGAAGGTGGGCAGGAGTTGTTCAAGTATGGAACAGGTGTTTGAGGACAGCCTGACCAAACAAGGCATCCCGGCGGGAGTCCTTGTCCAAACAGTAATGGGCTGTGAAGGTATGAACCGAGGCCCAGGTGGCGGCTCGACAGATCTGATCTATGGATACAGAGTGAAGATGAGCCATAGAAGTGGCCATGGCTCTCACATTGTGAGCTGTGACATGGCCTTCCAGAGAAATGTTTTTACTCTGGTAAGCAAAGGAAATACACTGAGCAATCCAATTGGAAAGTGTACGTTTGGAGACTGGAAGTCCCAAATGAGAAGGATTAAAAGCCACAAAAAGTTGGGAAGACTTTCGATGTGGCTGAGTCCTGTTGAGGTAAAAGGCAAGAGCTCTTTTACAATCTAGAGTATGAAGGTTCCTCTCTGCACTGGATGCATGAGGAGCCGGAAAAAAGACAGGTAGATATACCTCTTGATTAAGATGAAAAGGCGAGACCACTTTGGGCATAAAAGTGGGGATTCGTCCTGAGGACCACCTTATCATGATGAAACCTAGTATAAGGTGGATGAGCCACTAAGGCCTGTAGTTCACTGATGCGGCGAGCCGAAGTGACTGCAATAAGGAAAAGGACCTTCCAGGAAAGAAATTTCAAGGAGGTAGAAACCAACGGTTCAAAAGGTGGCTTCATAAGCTGACCTAGAACTAGGTTCAAATCCCATGCTACCGGAGGAGGTCGGATGGGAGGCTTAGTTAGAGTCAGGCCTCTCATGAACCTTGCAATAAGAGGATGAGAGGAGACAGGTTGTCCATTTATAGGTTTTAAGGATGCTGCAATAGCACTTAAATGGACTCTGACTGAATTCGTCTTAAGGCCTGCATTAGAAAGATAGTCTAGGATAGGCCTGCAGGAGATAGTCTAGTAGAGAATTCAAGGGAAGTGCTAGAGGGTCAAGACCCTGTTGAGCACACCAAATGGAAAAGCGTTTCCATTTAAAAGCATAGGAACGCCTCGTGGAGGGTTTCCTAGAGGCATGAAGGATATCTTGCACTGGTTGAGAAAGATTGAAGTCATGAAGGCTTAGGCCTTCAGTAACCAAGCTCTGAGGTGTAGGGACTTGGGGTTTGGGTGCCACAAAGTCCCCTCCTCCTGAGACAGAAGGTCTGGCGCAGCTCCCAGGTCCAGGGAGGGTCCCTGGGAAAGATGCAGAAGTAGAGGGAACCACACTTGGCGTGGCCAGCGTGGAGCTATGAGGATCATCGATCCGTGATCCCTCTGGAGTTTGAACAGAGTCTTGGGAATCAAAGGAATGGGTGGAAAGGCATATAGGAAGTCCTGACCCCAATGCAGGAGAAAGGCGTCGTAGGCCTGAGCTCCTTGACACGGAGTCCTGGAACAGAACCGGGGAAGTTTGGCATTGCACGGACTTGCAAAGAGGTCTATGTCCGGGGTTCCCCATTCCTGAAAGATTCTGCGTATCTGGTCCATATGTAGGGACCATTCGTGTGGAAGCAGAACTCGACTGAGTCTGTCTGCCCGAGAGTTTTGAACCCCTGGAAGATACACTGCCAGAAGATGAATTTGATGCTCTCTGGCGAAGGCCCATAATCTGAGAGCTTCGTTGCAAAGCAACAGAGAGCCTGTCCCTCCTTGTTTGTTTACGTAGAACATGGCCACCTGATTGTCTGTTTGTACTAGGACAGTCAGGTTGACAAGGAGGGTATGGAAGACTTTGAGGGCAAAGAAGATTGCTCGCAGTTCCAGGAGGTTGATGTGAAGGGTGGTCTCCTGTGGAGACCAAGTACCCTGAGTGGAGAGGTGTTGTAGATGGGCTCCCCACCCTGTTTGGGAGGCATCTGTTGTGAGGGTTGCTTGGGGCAACAAAGGTTGGAAGGGGGCCCCCAACAACAGATTCTTGGTGGATATCCACCATTGGAGGGACCAAAACAGACGCTTTGAGGTGAGTATTTGGTCGGAGAGCGCTCCTGATGCTTGAGTCCACTGGGTGGCCAAGATCCATTGAGCTGCTCTCATATGAAGACGAGCATAGGGCACCACGTGTACCGTGGAGGCCATGTGGCCCAGAAGTCGCAGCATTTCTCTGGCTGTCAAGTGACTGCTGGACTGAGCTTGGGAGGCCAAGCACACCAGACATTGGCCCCGGACTTGAGGTAGGTAGGCCCTTGCAGTGGTGGTGACCAACTGGGCCCCTATGAATTCCAGAGACTGAGTAGGGATGAGTTGAGACTTGGGAAGGTTTACCACCAGTCCCAGATACTGCAGAATGTGCCTTGTGCGGTCCAGGGAAATCTGGGCCTCTGACTGAGATGGAGCTCGGATGAGCCAGTCGTCCAGATATGGGAATACAAAAATTCCCAGACCTCTTAGAAATGCGGCTACAACTGCCATGCATTTGGTGAATACTCTTGGAGCAGAGGCTAGACCGAAGGGAAGTACTCTGTACTGGAAATGTTTTCCCTGGAACAGAAATCGTAGATATTTTCTGTGGGATGGGTGGATGAGTATATGTGTGTACGCATCCTTGAGATCTAGAGAACAAAGCCAATCCTGACTCTGAAGGTATGGAAGGAGAATGCCCAGAGAAAGCATTTTGAATTTCTCCTTGTATAGGAATTTGTTCAATTCTCTCAGATCTAGGATAGGTCTGAATCCCCCTGTCTTCTTTGGTATGAGAAAATAAGGGGAGTAGAAACCTGTCCCTTGTTGGAGAAGAGGAACCTCTTCTCTTGCCCCTTGGGCAAGGAGGGAAGAGACCTCCTGACCCAACAGGGCCAGGAGAGATGGGGGAGAATTGAAGTGCCTCACCATGGTATGTGGAGGAAGGTTGGAAAAATGAAGTTTGTAGCCCTCTCTGATGATAGAGAGGGTCCAGTGCTCTGATGTAATTTGCCCCCATCTGGGAGCAAAGTGAGCTAACCTTCCGGGAATGGTGAGGGACTCTGGTTGTTCTAGAGCCAGAAATGTTAAGTTCTCTAGGGGCAAGTCAAAACCCCTGAGGGGGTTGAGCCTGCTGAGGAGTGGCAGACACTGCATGCTTTGACCTTGCCTGTTTAGGTTGCTGACGTTTAGCAGCAAAGCGAGGCTGAGAAGATTGTTGGCCAGTATTTGTGGAAAATCTGGCCTTCTTGTAGTAAGGCCTCTTGAAAGACTTTTTCTTGGTAGGAGTAGAGGTAGACTTAGAAAGTCTATCTAAGGTAGCATTTTCTGCGTCCATTTGAGTGGCTTTAATTTGCCAGTCTTTACCAAATAAGTTCTCACCTGTACAGGGCAGATTCCGTAAGTCATCCAGGACCCAGGATTCTAGGTCAGAGGCCTGGAGCCAAGCAAGTCGTCGGGCTGCAATGGCAATGCCCGAAGCTCTACCGGCACCTTCAAAGGAATCAAAGGCTGCTCTGTTGAAGAACTTAGAAACATCTAGAAGCTGTTTCACCAGAGAAATGAACTCCTCCTTTCTATCCTCAGGGATAAAGGGGGCAAAATGCCGTACCTTTAGGGCAAGTTCCCTTAGAAACATGCCCATATACAGACTATATGAATTAATCCTGGCTATAAGCATACTAGCCTGGAAGATAGGTTCTTACATTCCCGCCCTGGAGGGGTAGAAGAGTGCCTTTTGGTACTCTTAATCTTTTTCAGCGCAGACTTCACCACAATGGAATGGTGAGGCAGCTGAGTTTTTTGAAAACCAGGAGAAGGAGGGACCCGGTACATGGTGTCCAACCTACGAGAATGAGGAGACAACGTTAGAGGAGCCTCCCATAAGTCCATCAAGTGTTCTTGAAGGATTTCATGGATAGGCAGGGTGACTGCCTCTTTAGGAACCTTAGGGTATCCTAAAATATCCAATTTCTTTGATCTAGGTTCTTTTTCAGAGGATGTGGTAATAGAAAGTCCTTTAGCTACTTCTATAATGAAAGGACAAATCCTCTGGTGGAGACATTCTCCTCTTTGGGGAAGAAGACTCTTCAGGAAGAACTAGAGACAGCTCATCAGAGGAGTCAAAATCCTCAGAAGAATCAGAGTATCCTCTATTTGCTTCCAACGCACGATACGCATACCGATCGGTATCGACATCGGGCGTACCGGGTATGGGATCGGTATCGGGTGAAAACCCGGATCCGGCATGCGGAACCGATCTGCGTTTGGAAGATGATGGTCTCGGTTCCAGTATGGAAGACAGTACGGGAACCGGACCCGGAACCGCTAGATGCGGTACCGAGGGCGTCGCAGCTTTAATGAAAGCCAGAACGGCCTGCTGCATGGTCTGGACAGTATTGCCCATAGACGCCACTGCTGCCTGGATGTCGGTACCCCAGAGCAGTCTAACAGGTGATCAGTCGAGGCCGTGCCATCGATGTCAACCTGTAACCCCATAGATGGTGCTTTGGAAGCCAGAGCTTCCCGCCGGGGTTGTTTGGCTGGGGCAGGGTCCTCTGACTCAAGATTGAGGGCCTCTCGATACTTTGAAGGAGATTTGCTTTTGAGGACCTGCCCGAAGAAGGTTTGGTTACCTGAGATCCATCCGGAGAGGAAGACCTGGATGACTGTGATGCTGGATTATCTGAAGCAAACAGCACATGGAATTTGTTGGCCCGGTTCTGCAAACCACGTTTAGACATCTGGGAGCAAGATGGGCAGTCTGGAATGGAGTGGTCAGGCCCCAAACATTTAAGACACCAGTCATGGGTGTCTGTAACAGAAATAACAGCACTACACTTGGTACACTTCTTGAAACCAGGGGCTGGTTTCTCCATGAGGAGAATTTGTGTAGGCCTGAGGCCTAACCGAAGTCACCAAGTTGTGCTAAATAAAAGTTTTTTGTTGTTTTTTTTGAAAGAAAAGAAAAGAGAGACCGGCGGTACCGGTTTCGGTATGGGGAAGGCAGGTACGCGGTCTAAAGAAACAAACTAAAATAAGGATTTCTTCAGCGGTGACAGGAACACGACCTGCTGGCTCCGCGGAAAAAGAGAAACTGAGGAGAGCTGGTCAGGAAGGCAGCGCGCATGTGCAGTGGGAGGCCCCAAAAGCTTCCTTTCTGGGAAGCTGGGGAGCTTTCCCGCGCAGGCTCCGTCGGTTCCGACGTACCCATATGTGAGGACTTATTCCTGCTTGTTCCTGGAGATAGAGATCGATTCCAGACTCGGCATCGAAGGAAGCGAGTCTATCGATGCATGTCTAGAGGGTACCGACGTCGGTGGTAGTATCGGCGTTGATGCCGATACTGGAAAGTCAATCTGGGGCGTATCGACCGGTCCCGAAGGTACCGAGAAAGCCAGATGACGATCTCTGGTGAGGAGTGGATCGCTCAACACCAGTGCCGATGCCGGGGTATCGGTACCGCTCGAAGCGGATGCCACCACCGAGCATGGCTCAGGTATGTTCTGTGAGGGGTGAGCCCCAGGAACAACCTGAAACCCGATAGGCTTTGGAGGCCGAAGACTCCCGCTGGGGTTTTGAAGCCAATGGACCCTTGAGGGCAAGGCCGGAGCCGTCATCATGCTGTGCATGAGACGTGCCACTCAAGGGTTGGCTAGTCTTAACAGACTGTTTGTGGGTTACCTGATCTTGTAGAGAAGAAGAAATAGTCGGTGCCCTGACACTGGAAGGGAACTCGGTATCGAGGGAAACTCGAAATGGAAAATCTCTTCTCACAATATTGTAGCCTAATGGCTCCGGAGGAAAATGGTCAGGACCCAAACAGGTTAGACACCAGTTCTTGGAGTCTAAAAACAAAACTGTACCGCCATAGCTTAGACACTTCTTAGGAAAAGAAGGAGGCGGCTCCATGATGGAGAGGCCTAGAAGGCCCAAAAGATTTAAGACAGAAACTGAGGGAAAAAAATTCCCTGAATTTAAGGTAAAGAAAAAACACCGGCGGTACCGGTGGAGTCGGGGAGACAGCCGCGACCACAAGAAAACAAGAATTAAAGAATTAAGAATTAAAAAATTTTCTGCGGTGACAGGACGACGTCCTGCCGGCTCCGCGGAAAAACGAAAACTGAGGAGAGACAGTTGGAAAGGCGGGAAGGCAGCCCGTAGGCGCTGAGGGATGCTCCCAAAAGGTTTCTGATTGGACGCTGGGGAGCGTTCCCGCGCAGGCTCCATCGGTACCGACGTACCCATATGTGAAGACTCATTCCTGCTTGTTCCTGAAGATCATACTTTTTCATTTATCACTCATACTGAATGTTATTCTTTTCTAGTAGGACTGTTGGTAAATAATCTCTTTGCTGTTGATTTTACATACCTCACTATGACTAATTTCTCTCAAGCAAATTGTAAACAATTAAACCAGATAATCTCTATGGCTATTCATTGAAGTACATACATCAGTATGATTGAGCTTTCTCAATCATTGTAAATAGTTAATACGTTTATAATCCATATTATTCAGTTTCCTATGTAACTAATTTTTACGCTATTAATGTTCCATGTAATGTTAACGTTATTTTTTAACATGTTCTCTATAAACCGCTCCTGATCTCTGGAAGGGGTGGTATAAAAAAACACACAAATAAATAATGAGGCACATGAGAGAATGAGGAAGGAAGGAGAAAAGGATGGAAGGGAGAGAGGGAGCAGAGAAGGGGTCTAAGATGAACAAGCAAGTGAAAAGGAGGGGGAAATAAATGGAAATTACACTAACCTGGTAATTGTAGTTCCTGGAGGGTCCAGTTTAGTCCTCCAACATCGGGTAGTGCCCCTCCTCCTGCAGCCGGGAGACTGGACCAATCAAATCTTCTGTAGTATATATGCAGCAGGAGCTCCCAGAAGTCCCCAGTGTACTAGTAACAAAGCATACTTAACGAAGCAACACATTAGATTAATATACAAAATGACCTAATTAAAGAACAATTTGTTCCCCCCCAAGGAATATCCAACCCCCTCCCCAAACGAGGAAGTCAGAACACTGCATTGCGCCGGCACCGACGCCTCAGGAATCAAAACACCGCTCCCCACCAGAAGTTCAGGAGCTGCCTGAACCCCCGAGACAGGGAAGAGCCTCTGCAAAAAACGCGGCTGCCACAGAGGGACCGAACGGCAAGAGGAACCGTCTTAATATCAACCGTTCGGAAAGGCGCGCCGCACCACATTAGCAGATAGTCGGGAGGGAAGGAGGACTAAACTGGACCCTCCAGGAACTACAATTACCAGGTTAGTGTAATTTCCATTTCCTGTTCGGTAATCCAGTTTAGTCCTCCAACATTGGGATGTAACAGAGCAGTTAAGACCGGGCGGGACCTTGCCATCCGGCGCGCAGAACCGCCGAACCAAAACAGGAATCCCGAGCCGCTGACACATCTAAGCGATAGTGTCTACTGAAAGCATGCAGAGACGACCAAGTGGCCGCCCTACAGATATCTGCCGGCGGAACCAGGCTATACTCCGCCCAAGAGGTCGCCTGAGCCCTAGTAGAATGAGCCCTCAGACCCTCCGGAACAGACCGCTGTTGCAACAGATACGCGGACACGATCGCCTCTTTGAGCCATCTAGCAATGGAGGCTTTAGCCGCCGCTTCCCCTTTACGCGCACCCCCGAAGAGCACGAAAAGCCGGTCAGATTTCCGAAAAGACTCGGTAACCTTTAAATAACGATGGAGCGTACGACCCACATCGAGCCGGAGAAGACCTTTGTCCGTTGACCCGACAGATTGCGAAGAAAGCACTGGAAGAAACACTGCCTGATTCATGTGAAAGGGAGACACCACCTTTGGCAGAAAGGAAGGAACCGGACGGAGAACGATCCGAGCCGCGGAAAAAGACAAGAAAGGCTCTCGACAGGACAATGCATGCAGATCTGAAATGCGCCGTGCCGAACAGATGGCTACAAGAAAAACCGCCTTCAGCGTGAGATCTTTCAGAGACGCCCTGCGCAGGGGCTCAAAAGGTTCACGAACCAGGGCCCTCAGAACTAAATTCAAGTCCCAAGGAGGAACGAAAACTCTGCGGGAGGGCCGCAAATGAAAAACAGCCGTAAGGAATCAGCGTACATCCGGATGAGCCCCGAGCAGACGACCCAAAACCTTGCCGCGGTAACACGAGATAGCCGCCAGCTGGACTTTTAGGGAACTAGCCGCAAGGCCCTTATCGAAACCATCCTGAAGAAAACTTAAAACGACGGGCACTGAAACCGTCGCCGCCCGGACTCCCCGCCGGGAGCACCAGTCTTCAAAAATCCTCCAAATCCGAACGCAAGTAAGAGAGTGGACGTTTTCCTCGCCCGCAGAAGGGTAGAAATCACCGCGGGGGAGTAGCCCTTCCTTTTCAGCCGAGCCCTCTCAAAGGCCAAACCGTAAGCGAGAATCGATCCACTTGGGGCATCCGCAAGGGACCCTGAAGAAGAAGATCCGGTAGAGCGGGCAGGAGCCAAGGAACGCTGTCGCTCAACCGGACCAGATCGGCATACCAGGGCCTCCGGGGCCACCAGTAACACGCGACCCCGGTGGCTCTCGATACGTTGTACGACCCGGCCGATCAGAGCCCACGGAGGAAAGACATAAAGAAGACCGGACGTTGGCCACGGCTGAATGAGAGCGTCGAGCCCCTCGGACATGCGCTCCCTTCGCCTGCTGAAGAAGCGCCCTGTCTTGGCTGATTGAAAGGTCGCCATGAGATCCATGATGGGTGGACCCCACCGCCGGACGATTTGTGCGTAAACCTGTGGGTTTAGCTCCCATTCTCCGGGGTCCACCCGCACTCTGCTGAGAAAATCGGCCTGGACATTGTCTACGCCCGCAATGTGAGCCGCCGAGATTGCTGGAAGGCGAGTTTGCACCCAGTTGAACAAGGCCGCCGCTTCTGCCTCCAGGGCCACGCTGCCGGTACCCCCTTGGCGATTGATGTAAGCTACAGTGGACGCATTGTCCGACAGGACTCTCACCGGCCGTCCGAGAACCAGGGTCTCCAGGTCCACCAGGGCTAGCCGGACTGCCCGCAATTCGAGACGGTTGATCGACCAAGAGGCCCCCTGAGCAAAGCGGGACTCGCAGTGAGCCCCCCAGCCGGTTAAGCTCGCATCCGTCGTGAACGGAACCCACAGAGGAGGCTCCAAGGGAATCCCTCGCGACAGGTTCTCGGCGGAGAGCCACCACCGGAGGGATCGGCGAACCGTCTTTGGGCAAGGCAATCTCTTGTTCAGCGAGTCAAACTGGTTGGACCAACGTCGCAGAAGAGCACTTTGCAGCGGACGCATGTGGAAGCGCGCCCAAGGCACCACCTCCAAGGTCGCCGCCATCGTGCCGAGGAGCCGCAGGTACCACCACGCCGACGGAGCTGGCATCCCCCGGAAGAGACGGACCAGAGCCCGCAACGCCAGCACGCGTCGCTCCGGAAGGCACACCAAGCCCCTTGCTGTGTCGAAGCGGACTCCCAGATACTCGAGATCCTGTGACGGAGACAGACAACTCTTGCATTCGTTCACCACCCATCCGAGGGACCGAAGGAGATCCACCACCCTGCTCGTGACTTGCACACACTCCCGACCGGACTTCGCTCGAATCAACCAGTCGTCGAGATATGGATGGACCAGGATGCCCTCCTTGCGCAACGCCGCCGCGACTACAACCATTACCTTTGTGAAGGTGCGGGGAGCCGTGGCGAGTCCGAACGGCATGGCCCGGAATTGAAAATGGCCCCACGGGAGCGCAAAGCGGAGAAACTGTTGATGGGAGGGCCGGATGGGAATGTGTAAATAGGCCTCTGTAAGATCGAGGGATGTCAAAAATTCCCCTTGACGCACCGCTACGATGACTGACCGCAGGGTCTCCATGCGAAAGTGCGGTACTCTGAGAGCGCGATTCACGCCTTTGAGATCCAAGATCGGACGAAGGGAACCGCCCTTTTTGGGAACCACAAAATAGATGGAGTAGCGACCTGCGCCTCTTTCCAAGGGCGGGACCGGAACCACGGCCCCCAGAGAGGGAAGCCGATCCAAGGTCACGCGGATGTCCCGCGCCTTTTGAGCTCCCTTGCTGGGAGACAGAACAAACGAATCCGGAAGTGGGTGCGCAAACTCTAGGGCATAACCTTCTTCTATAATCTGCAGCACCCACCGATCTGACGTAATTTGGGCCCAAGAAGGAAGAAAGTCGCGCAAACGACCCCCGATGACCGGGTCTTCCTCTAGAGCCCGCCTCGTTTCATTGTGGCTTGCGATTAAAGGAAGAGGCCGAGGAAGAGGCGGCTTCGGAGAAGCCCCTTCCCGCTCCTCTGAAACCACGAAACCCTTGATGACGGGTTCAAAAAACGACCGCGCTGCGAAGTCCACAGCCGGGAAGAACGAAATCTGCGCGCATCCCGAAACTGGCCGCTCGCTGAGGTGGACGACCTATTAAGCTTAGGCTTATCCTCTGGAAGCCGACCACCCTTAGACTCACCGAGATCCTTCACCAACTTATCCAGAGCCTCACCAAATAACAACCTGCCCTTAAAGGGTAGTTTACTGAGGCGAGACTTGGAAGAACCGTCGGCCGCCCAATTGCGCAACCAGATGGACCGTCGTGCCGCTACCATGGAGGCCATGCTATTAGCTAGGGAGCGTATTAAATCATAACACAGATCCGCCAAGTAGGCCGATCCCGACTCCACGCGGGTAACGTCCAACAGCCCCTGTTGGTCCATACCGGACCCCGAGCGCAGGTGCTGCGACCATCGCAAACAAGCTCGAGCTACCCACGCCCCACAAATAGAAGCTTGTAACGATAAGGCGTTGGTCTCAAAGGCTTGCTTCAACAAATTATCAACCTTTTTGTCCTGAACATCCCTTCAACCGGGATGGTGGTTTTCTTAGTCACTGCCGAAACGGCAGCATCCACCCGTGGAGACTTAAACAAGTCCCTGTCCTTGTCTGCAAGGGGGTAAAGACGATTCATGGTCCGAATCCCTTTCAAAGCGGATTCCGGTTGCTCCCATTCCGCATGGATCATCTGCTCAACTACTCGGTGCACAGGAAAAACTACCTGGGCATCCCTGACCGCCTGAATGAGAGGATCCTCGAGACCCTCCTCCTCCAGCGGCCGCACCGCAGAGAGGTTAAGTGCTTGGAGAGACTCCATGACCAAAGGTACCAGCTCGTCCCTTCGAAACACCCGAATGATGCGAGCCTGATCTTCCAGTTCTGGAAGCTCTCCGTCTTCTAACTCCTCCGCCTCAATATCCGGATCCCCCTCAGTCTCGGAATCCGGGAGGCAAAGGGCGTCCTGACCCTGGTCCCCCAACCTGGGCCGCTTGACCGCGGGTTGGGAAGACCGCTGAACCCCCCCGGGGATGCTGGGGGGAGAGAGGCGGGCCAAGCCTCCGGCAAATGACCAGACCGGCTTAAGCGGAAGGCCTGATGCATGAGAAGAACAAAATCCGGGGAAAAGTCTATAGGCGACGCTACCATAGCCGCCTGCTGGAGCTCAGGGACCGACGTACTAGACGCCGGGCCCAGACCAGAAGGAAGGATGCTCGGTGAAGGGACACTGTCCCCCGAAAGGGAAGGGTCCCCGGGCACATGCTGTTCCTTAATTTCAATAGGCAGCTCCAGTTCTGAAGAAACTGCAGCACAGCTCTTACAGATTCCAGAGTCAGTCATTGTACCTCTGCGGGAGCCACAAATTACACACTGAGGTTTGGCAGCCATGCCAAGGCCACCTGCTCTCAGGGAAAAATAAGGCAACAGGAACAGGGAAGCCCACACCAAGGGGACTAACCTTATTCAATTCAGCACAGTATTAAATTTAAAACCCTTTTTTTTTTTTTTTTTTTTTTTTTTTTTTACAGTAAACAAAATACTCCCCAGAATCCTAGGGGTGCCCTGAGCAAAATCGCCAGCAAAAGAAACCCCAAAAACACCAAGGGAACCCGTGCGCAAGTGTTAAAAAGTGCCCTTAAAAAGCACACTTTAGAAATCCAAAATGGCCGCCGCACTTTTTCACCCTCGGTAAAAAACGGCGCGAAAATACAAAGGTACCCAAATAATATGGAAAAGAAAGAAAACGACCCTCTAATACAGGGCAAGCGAAAAAAAGCAGGAAAAAGTGCAATTTGGAAGCCAGGGGAGCCGACAGAGCCTCTGCCCAAGCAAAGAACAGAGAGCTTAAAACAAGGAAAATTCCTACCAGCTCTGGGAACAGCAAGGAACTCAGCCCACTTCTCCAAGTGACAGGCAATGTTGCAGCCGGTATGGCTCTTCCCCGAACAGCCTTGGGGAGAGCTCAACCCAGGCTTCAGAGATTCCCAGGCAGAAAGGCAGGAGCCCAAGGCAGGTCTGGCTTTCCCCAGAAAGTCTCCTGTGTCTTTTTCTTTTTTAAAGATACAGCTACCTAGCAAAAGAAATAGAATATAAAGGACCAGAAATAAACCCCAAAAGAACTAACTAACTAGTGTTGCTCCTTCAAATGTCACTTAGCGTGCCCAGCAAGGGCACAGAAGTCCTCCAGCTGCAGGGAGACTGGACACACTGGGGACTTCTGGGAGCTCCTGCTGCATATATACTACAGAAGATTTGATTGGTCCAGTCTCCCAGCTGCAGGAGGAGGGGCACTACCCGATGTTGGAGGACTAAACTGGATTACCGAACAGGAACGTAGCATTTATCCATCAAGGTGCATTTAGAAACTATTTGCACATTAGGAAGTGTGTGAAAATAATATTTTTTGAAGAAACTTTTAGGGATATGATGTCAGCAGTGTAGAGCTGCAGTTTTTAACGTTAACTTTGTAATGTTTTATGTGTGTTTTGTACTGACAATATTCTTGTGTTCATTGTACTTCACCTAGGAATTATGTGGTTGCAATATAAATACTTCTCAAATAAAATTATGAGTGTGGAGTAGTAGAAAAGGATGAGCTTGAACCAGAGGGCAGAAGACAGGGACACAGATAAGCATATGATTAAACTAGATCGCCTACCTATGAATAAAGGCTTAGAGAAAAACAATTGCTTACCTGTAATGGGTATTTGATGAAGATGAAAAACAATGAGATACACAGATCAATTGAACTAACAGCCTTATTTCAAAGTTTTTATGGAAGGTCTTTCCTGCGTGGCCATGGCCCAGCAGATTTTCAGTTTTCCCAGGGCCAGACTCAGGGTGAAGTTAAGGGCAACTTCCACTGAAGAGTAGAGTGGTTTGTTGTTCTCCAATGAGCCCATCACAATTAACCAATTTCATTTTCCCTGATGACAAGTAGACATCAAATATCTGACTGTGGTCTTCAAATAAAATGGGAGGAAAGAAAAAATGCCAACAGAGAATGTGTTTGCAGGAAAATAAAGTGAAATTAGGCCTTACATGCTAACTTTCTTTCCTGGAGTCCCTCCAGTCCAGTCCAGAAAAGTGAGTGGGTTATGTTCATCCACCAGAAGATGGAGAATGAGAACACACAAGCTCAAAGCCTGCTATAAATAGCCTGTGCCACCTAACCAAAACCAGGATGAACCTCACAAAGCAGAGAAAAACAGAGCCCTATTCTCTGCCAGCCACACTCTGCAAGAGAATAAGACAACACCTCAAATTTCTGACTGCCCTCAAACTGGGGTCTATAAACCTTCATCTGTAATTAAATTTATTTTTTCAAGTGTGAACATGACAACGTGAAGACCCCATATGCATGGCACAACAAAATCACAGTGGAGCTCTCTACGTAGGGCACCCTCTGAAGTCTCAGCACTGACTGCTCCAACCATGTCTGCATAACATCTGATTCTCTGAGAGCAAAAGGATCACAGTCCCTCATATAGTAAGCACTCCAGGAGGGTCCTGGATTGGACTGGACTGGAGAGACTCCAGGAAAGAAAATTAGCAGTTAAAGCCTAATTTCACCTTCCAGTTTGTTACTCCTGTTCTGTCTGGTTTGTTCCCAGACGAATGGGAAGTAGCAAAGCAGTATTAATGACAGGTGAGAACCGAGACAATGGCCTGCAAAAGCCGTGCCTCAAAGGCCATGTCTTGCCGAGCTTGAACATCCAGGCGATAATGCCACACAAAGGAATGACACCCTAAATGTGTAAATATATAATGTATTCAATTTTTTGTTGGATCACTCACCATGAGAAGAATCTTTTCCTCTTTCGTAGTGAGCCCTCTGTTTTAATCATTTATCAAGGACCCCTATGGATCCTACCACACAGAATCAACAGCACACCCAGCTGCCACTTCCGTCAAATTCAAGAATTGTGTTTATGTCATTTCAACCTCCCCCAAATCGGGATCTCATAAAATCACTTCAATAACATGAATCATCATTGTAAAGTACTTAGCTGATGATGTTATCGATATGATCCCAACATGCCTATCAAGGCCTAGAGATAAAGTTCAAAAGGACCTGTTGATTTACGTCTGTCTGCTTCTTACTCTTGATTCCTTCACCAAACCGCTACAAAGGCTGTTGGGTCAATCAAATCTGTAAGGTTCCCACTACACCAATCAGTGTTTCAAGCCACTCAGCTTTCAAGCTCTTCTTCAGGCGAATGAACCTTACCAACTCCTGGTTCCTGTTTTATAACGACTAAGAGTGACATCAGAGAGCTGATTATCTCTAAACCACACCTGAAGCCCAATCACCACGATCATAATTTTAATCCCCACCAGTCAATCGCTACATTCATACCCTTGGGGGCTACCGTTTGTAAATGGAAGATCCACTCCTGTTCTTTAAACTGTAGCTTCGCTTGACAGTTGAGAGGAGGGGACCACTTCCGATTCACCATTGGCTTCCTGTTAATCAGCGCATTCAATTCAAGGTTCTTACATTTACATACAAGGCCCTACATAATTCTGCTCCAGCTTATCTGTTTTCTGCCATTATCCCAAATGTTCCTCGATGTGTTCTTCGATCATTCCAAGATAATCAATTTGTCTTGTCCTCCCTGACCAGAACAACATTTTAATCTATATGCCGTACTGCTTTTTTCTACCTAGTTACAGCCTTGTGGAATTGCCTTCCTACACATTTAAGATTTCAGTCTTCCTTCGTGCTTTTTAAGCATTCTTTGAAGGCTCATCTCTTCTCCCAGGCCTTCGGGATCACCCTGTCATCCTGAATTGCGAAGCTGAGGGCACCAGCAAGATACTGTGATAGACTGTTTATGCAGCATTGTGGTTTTTTTCTTTCACCCTTGCTTTCCTATTTTTTTTTTAGTGGAGTTCCTTTTCTGTTTTTTAGTCTCTTAATCTATGTTTTATTTTATTTATTATCTTTATTATTGTAAAGCACACTGTATGCACTACCAAGTGCAGTAGTTCAAGATCTAACCATAAAAAAGAAGGTACTGACCGTAAGACCACCTTCTCCTTGAAAAAAAAAACAGGTAGTGTTCTCTACAAGACAAAGCCTGAAGATCAGAAATTCGACGGGCTGAAATATCACCTTCAATGTTCAGGTCGGCCCCCCCCCCCCAAGAGACTCAAAGGGGGGCCTCCCAAAGCTGATAGCACCAAATTGAGGTCACAGGGGGGAACCACAGACCAACAAGGGGGATGAAGATGCTTAACTCCCCGAAGGAAATGAATTATGTTCCCATGGGCCACCAGGCTCTAACCCTGAACACGACCCCTGAAACAAGCCAAAGCCGCTATTTGGACCCAGAGGTAGCTCAAGGCCAAACCTCTCTCTAGACCCACTTGCACAAAGGTCAAGATATCAGGAATAGAGGCACCTAGGGGACGAACCCCACACTCCCATACCAAGTCTAAAAACTGCACCAAACTCTCACGTAGGCCAAGGAAGTCGACTGCCTGGGAGACTGCAGAAAGACGTCAACCTGAGGTGAGTAGCCCCCTTTGCCTTAGTCGAGCCCTCTCAAAAGCTAAGCTGTAAGTGAGAACCGATCCATGTCCAGCATCCGCACCAGCCCCTGAGAAAGAAGATCCGCATCCACCGGCAAGAAAAATGGCTCTACTACTAGCAGCCGAATTAGTTCCATGTATCAGTTCGGCACTATCAACATTACTTGTCCCTAATGCAACTATCTACTGCAGCACTCGACCAATCAGAGGTCATGGAGTAAACACAAAGGAGGTCTGTGCTTGGCCATGGCTGAACCAGAGCATTGAGGCCCTAAAACATATGCGTTCTGTGTTGACTGAAGAACTGGCTGACCATGGCATTTGACAGAGATGCCATCAAGTTCATCACTGGAGTTTCCCAGCACTCCACAATCAACTGGAACACTGATTCCAAGAGAGACCACTGTCCTTAGTCTAGAGAGCAGGTAGACCGTCTGAAAATTCGCCTTCCCGACAACATATTCGTCTTCCTCAACAATAATAGTAGTCAACTAGGCAAGCCCTCGCCACAGGCGTCCCCTACAATGTAAACACCAAACATTATCCTTTCTCAGTACACCTCATATGTATATAGTGTACCCTTTTTCCAAGTTGCATTTCCTATTTAATGTAATGACCAGACATATTTAAGTTGTCGGATGTTTCTGTTCCATGTGAACCGCGCTGATTGCAAATAGTGCGGTATATAAGAAATATAAATAAATAAATAAATAAAATAAATAAACATGCGCTGCTGAAAGCACTAGTAAGTAGACCTCTGCCCACAGCAGCAACAGGATCGCCTCCGCTGCAGCCATCGAACTCCAAGTACTGCCTTAACTATTGATATAAGCCATCATTGTAGCTGTGCCCAACAGCACTTTCACCACCTTGTGGCTCAGCACCTCCAGAGCCAGACACACCGCCCATGTATCCAAATGGTTGATCAACCACAAACTCTCCCCCAGGGTCCACCTGCCCTGTCCACTTGAGACAAAAAATAGGTCTATCCAGTTGAATAGACTGGCTTCTATGGTCACCACCACTGAGTCCGGGGGATTCAAGAGGCAACCCTGCTGCAAGCTGCTACGGATTCAGCCACCACCGCAAGCTCACTCTGGCCTCCTTCCAAAGTGGAAGCCGAATCTCCATGGACTGAAACTGGAGAGATCACTGTGACAGAAGGTCCGCCTGAAGCACCCTCATGTGAAACCTGGTCTAGGGCACCAGCTCCAAAGTGGCCACCATAAATCCCAAGACTTGCAAATAGTCTCACGCGAGGGCAAGGAATGCTCCTCAAGTCCCTCACTTAGGCCTGCAACTTTGTGATCCTGCTCTCCAGCAGAAAAACCATGCCATTGATGATGTTGAACCAGGCTTCCAGATACTCCAAGGATTGGGAGGGCTCCAACCGACTCTTGGCAAAGTTGACCCAGCCCAACTTCTGTAGATGCCAGATAACCAGAGTCATTGGCTAGTGGTCTTCATTATAAAGCATATGAGGACAGACTTAAAGATCTTAATATGTATACTTTAGAGGAAAGGCAGGATATAGATGTTTAAATACCTCCGTGGCATAAATGCATAAGAGGTGAGTCACTTTCGATTTATTATTATTTTATTTAACGTTTCTTCTATACTGCGCTATTATAATCAGTGCTGTGTACATGGAACAAAAACATACTACAATGCATACAGGCAACATTGAGTTTACAGTGAAACAGGATATTAAACATGGAGAAAACCGGGGAAACTATTTACAAGCTAACTTTATACTATGTACACTTCTCTGACTCATCTAGTTGTTACATGTGCAGTTGTGGGTGGATAGGTACACGAGTGATGGTTAGCGATGGGACTTATGTGTAGGCTAACCATTTTCTGTTTGTGTTAGGGTGTTAGGGCGGCTGGGGCATGCGGGTGGGTTGCCAATTGAGTGTTTACCTCGGATAGTCTCCGGGTAGAATTTTGTGAACAGGTGGTGTTTAAAGGCTTTTCTGAATGGAGCTAGACTTTTGATGCCTCGGATTTCATGGGGAAGGGCATTCCAGTTTAAAGGAGCAAATATGGAGAAGGCCCTGTTGGAGGTTGTCTTTGAGCATTTTGTTGTCATCTTGGGGACTACTAAGGTGTTCATTGTTGTAGGTCTCCTGTTTCTATTTTCCGGGGTGCTGTGGATTAGCTTGCTGATTGGCGTAGAGGGGTGGTTATTTAGGGCTTTGAATGTAAGGACTATTGACTTGTATTGGAGTCTGGCATGTAATGGTAGCCAATGCAGTTCTTTCATGATTAGTGTTATGTGATCAGATCTTGACGATCCAGAAAGTACTCTTGCAGCTGCATTCATAGCTAGGCGGAGTGGATTTAAGGTTGATTGTGAGAGTCCGTGGAGGATGATGTTAGCGAAGTCCAGATGTGAACTTGCTACTCTAAAGAAAAACCTTCGAAAATTAGAGACTAAATGGAGAGAGAAAAAAACATCTGAACTCAGGGTTCAATATTTCTCAAGCCTTAAAACATACAAGGAAGCCATTAACAACACAAAAAGGCTATTCTACACCAAAACATTATCTAAGTCCATCAATAGACCTAGGGAACTTTTTGAGATTATTAAATCTCTAACTAAGGTTCCCGATAACACCCCTAATAAAACACCAATAGATCCACAACTCCTTGCAAACCATTTTGCCAATAAGCTCAAACTAAGCGCCCGTCCAAGCATTATCCTAACCTCTCCCACACCAAATTCCATCACTGAGTGGAGCTCATTCCATACAATCTCCAACAAACAACTGCTTGAGATTATATCAAACCTCAATACTACCACTTCACTACTTGACCCATGCCCGGTATCTTGGGTTAAAGCAACAAAATCCGAACTAGCTCCATACATCTTGAAACTGGTAAATCAATCCCTACTTCAAGGTTACATGCCAGATGATCTGAAATACTCGGCGATTCGCCCTTTACTAAAAAATAAAACCCTTAACAGTTCAGACCCATCCTCATACCGCCCCATTGCCAGCATACCTTTTTTAGCCAAAATCATTGAAAAGGTAGCCCAGATACAACTCCAAAACCATATTGATACCAACTTCCCTTTGGATGAGTACCAGTATGGTTTCCGCTCTTATCACGGAGTAGAAACCTTACTCATATCCCTTCTTGATTCACTTATCCGAGGTATTGATAACACAAAGCAGACCTTCTTACTCATATTCCTCGACATTTCCTCAGCTTTTGACAGTGTTGACCATAATACCCTCTTATCTAGGCTATCACAACTAGGTTTGAAAGATACCACTTTGAACTGGTTTAAGTCCTACATTTCTAATCGCTTCCAATATGTCCATTTAGACCATTCCCCCTCACTACCATTCCCACAAGAACGTGGTATCCCACAAGGATCCTCACTCTCTGCATTACTTTTTAACCTCTATATACAACCTATTTGTGCAATCTTCCAACGTCACAATCTAAGATATTTTATCTATGCGGACGACATCATGCTGTTCGCTCCTTTAGACATAACTAACCTTAATTTCCTCAATATCGCCTCCTGCCTCTCTGAAGCTGAAAAATGGCTCCACTCTATCCATATGGATATTAATTACAAAAAGACTGAAGCACTCTTCGTAACAAGAAATACCACCTTCACCCCCCCAACTTCCATCAACATTCTGAACATTACTCTACCAGTCAAATCTGAAATTAAATACCTTGGAGTGACACTAGACAAAACCCTAAGCATGACTAACCACATAAAGCAGACTGCCAAAACTATATTTTTCAAACTGAGAACCATACAGCAACTCCGACCCCTCATTGACATCAGCGATTTCAGAACAGTTGTCCAGGCTCTCATTATGCCACACTTAGACTTCTGCAATGGCATCCTCCAAGGAACATCCAAAAAGAATTTACACATCCTTCAAAGAGCTCAGAATGTCACTGCTCGAATCATTGTTAAAGCTAAAATATTCGATCATATTTCTCCTATCCTATACGCTCTTCACTGGCTACCCATTTATAGTAGGATTCAATATAAAACACTTGTCACAACTTTTAAACTCATTAATGACCTAGCCCCATCACAGTTGGCAACTCTACTTCAAACCCCACAAGAAAACAGAACTAGAAGAAAAACTAACCTCAACATGCTACTAATTCCCATTGCCGTGACAAAATCAAAACAAATAACCTCCAACACTGCCTTTTCATTTTATGCTCCCAGCCAATGGAATAAACTGCCCCTAAACCTAAGAGAGATTAAGGATCTCACATCTTTCAGGAAGGAACTAAAAACCTACCTCTTTACTCAACACTATAGCAACCTACAACCTGAAATCAAATTTACTACACAAGAACATACAACTAACCAAACACAAGTTTACCCCACCTAAATCCAGACTTCATTTGAATATCCCCTCAAGTCAGCATCCTCCCAATATTGTACTTATGACTGCAAATAACTCTTGCTAACCATGTAAATAACTTGCCATTTTTGGTTCCTTGTAACATAGTTATGTTCCTTTTATTAATAGCTTATACACTGTTTTCCATGTATCATAGTTCTTATGTAATACTTAATGTTTAATGTAATGCAATATTGCACTGTTCTGCTGTATTGTTGTTTTAAGTTCCTTGTAAACCGCCCTTGATCTCTGGAAGGGGCGGTATAGAAAAGCACATAAATAAATAAATAAATAAATAATGCCTGGAAGGTTGTCCGGTAGTCGGTAAAATCCAGTAGGGGGCGAAGGTGACGCAGCGTTCTGATCTTATGATATATTGCTTTTGTGACGTTTTTGACATGTGTTGTCATATCAAGGTGTTGGTCGAGCGTGATGCCCAGATAACGGATAATGGGTTTGGATTTCAGCTCTGCATTGTTGGCCTGTAGAGATGGGGGAGGTATGAACTTCCGGTTCCTTGTGACAAATAGAACATCAGTTTTGTCATGGTTGATCCGTAAATTTTGTGTGAACAGCCAGTCAGCTACAGCTTCGAAGCATCTTATTATTGGGGACAGCACTGGTTGGTCAATTGTGAACGGCATGTAAAGGAGGATGTCATCTGCATAAGCAAGGCATTGTACGTTGAAGGATCGGATCAAGTCACATGTCGGCTGCATGTAGACATTAAACATCAGTGCTGACAAGGCCGAACCTTGAGGCACCCCCTGTGTCTGCAGAAATGGTACTGAGGATGTGTGGCCTACCTTGACTTGCTGCCACCTATTGGATAGATAGGATTTGCACCATTCTAGTGCCGTGCTTTGAATCCCCTTTTCTTGTAGGCGTTGTAAGAGTATATCATGGTTCACAGAATCAAAGGCGGCAGAGATGTCCAGAAAGATGAGGACGAATCCTTGTTGGGTGCTGTTTATTCCTGTGACCAAGTCGTTGAAGAGGGTTGTGAGGACGGTGTCGACTCCGTGTGCTTCTCTGAAGCCATGCTGGGAAGGATCTAGCGGTGCTTCAGTATCGATATGATGCTGGATTTGTTGTTGAGCAGCTTTTTCGATGATCTTAGCAAGCAGGGGGATGCCCGAGATTGGTCTAAACGATTCCACTTTGGAAGGGTCTAGTCTACTGTTTTTCAGTAGCGGCCTGATTGAGGTGTGTTTTAGGCTCTGCGGGAACGAACCAGTTAAAAAGGACTGGTTCAGAATTTTGCTCAGGATTTGGCTTAGGTTATGTCGAAGTTCCCTGATCCATCTTGCTGGGCAGGGGTCGTTGGGTGCAGTGCTGGGGTTGATAGAGGCTATGATGTCCTCAACCTCTTTATTAGATACCATGGTGAAATTGCACAATGGTGATGCTTGGAGTGCTTCAGGCGATACAAAGAGGTTGCTGACTCTTATGTTTGTGTTGGTCTTAATCATCTTTGATTGTAAATAGTTTGAGTAGTCCTGTGGATGAGGCATTGATGGTTGAACTGACACCGGTTCCCCCGTTATAGACTTAACAATATTGAACTGAGCATGTGGTTTATTGATGGAACATTTTAATATATCTGTGTGGTAAAGTTTCCTTCTCTGCATTATCTTCTCACGGTGTGTAATTAAGTATGAGTTGTATGATTATGAGCATGTGTCTCGGGGGAGTGGGTTCGGCGTCAACGTCTCTCAAGTTTGCGTAGGTGGTGGAGTGATGTTCGTAGGTCATTGGAGAACCATGGTGCATGTTCCCGTTGTCTTATTTTCTTTTCGGTGCATGATGGACGGGAGGCAGCTCTAAGTTTCTCGTCCCATTTGGATATGAGATCGTCTAAGTTGAGGGATGTGTTGGCCATAAGGGGTCGGAGATTCTCTAGGACTATACTCTGGTTGAGTGGTTGGAAGCGGGCTGTTGGGGTTCTGGTAGTGTTGGTCATCTTTCGACTCTTATTGAATGTATTTATGGGTATGTGGAATCTGAGTAGATTGTGATCGGACCAGGGCACTGGTGTTATGGACAGTGCGAGGACACGTGAAGGGGCCATACTGGACATTGTGCTTACCAATGGTGAAAGTGTTACTGATGTTGTAGTGGGAGATCATTTTGCATCCAGTGATCACCAGATGGTGTGGTTCAGTATTAGGACTAGGGCTGTTAGAATCCATTCCAAGGTGAGGATCTTAGACTTTAGGAAGACTAACTTTGCGAAGATGGGCCAATACCTCAGGGAGTCGTTAGTGGGATGGGAACAGCTGGGGGATGTAGAAAAACAGTGGGCAAAACAGAAAGGGGGTATTTTAAGGGCAACCAACCTTTTTGTTAAAATGGAAAATAAAGGCAAAAGGAAAAGGAGACCGCTATGGTTTTCGAAGGAAGTAGCTGAAAAAGTGAAGAAAAAGAGGGAAGCCTTCATGAAATACAAGAGATCACAGAGAGAGGAAGACAGGCATCTGTATTTGGAAAAACTTAGAGAAGCTAGCAAAGTAGTCAAGAAGGCAAAGATTCAAAAGGAGGAGGAAATAGCCAATGCAATATAATGGGGGATAAGACATTTTTCAGATATATTAGTGAGAAGAGGAAGGGCAAAAGTGGTATTGTCAGACTCAAGGGTGCAGGGGGGGAATATGTAGAAGCTGATAAGGATAAAGCGGAATTGCTTAACAAATATTTTTGTTCTGTGTTCACAGATGAAGAACCAGGAGCAGGACCTCAGAAAACACCCACAAATAAGAACAGAAGCGAGGGACATCTTGAACAATTTTCAGAAGACTGTGTTCATGAGAAACTAGCTCAACTTAAAGTAGACAAAGCGATGGGACCGGATGGGATACACCCTAGAATACTGAGGGAACTTGGGGACGTTCTAGCAAACTCCACTGACTGACCTTTTCAATGCCTCATTGGAGTCAGGAGTGGTGCCAAAGGACTGGAGAGAGGCTCATGTGGTGCCTTTACACAAAAGCGGAAGTAAGGATGTGGTTGAAAACTACAGGCCAGTTAGTTTAACTTCGGTGGTGAGTAAATTATTGGAAACGCTGCTGAAAGAGAAAATAGTGAGGTTTCTGGAGTCCAGCGGATTACAGGATCCGAGGCAGCATGGATTCACCAGAGGCAGGTCTTGTCAGACAAATCTGATTGATTTCTTTGACTGGGTGACCAGGGAGTTGGACCGAGGGAGAGCTCTAGATGTGGTGTATTTAGATTTCAGTAAAGCCTTTGACACTGTTCCTCACAGGCGACTTATAAACAAACTGAGCACCCTAGGGATGGACCCTAAAGTTACTGCTTGGGTTATAAATTGGTTGGGTGGGAGGCGACAAAGAGTACAAGTAAATGGAGCTCGCTCTGAGGAGAAGGATGTTACCAGTGGTGTGCCCCAGGGATCTGTCCTTGGTCAGATTATTTTTAACATCTTTGTTAGTGATATAGCGGAAGGGCTGTCGGGTAAGGTTTGCCTCTTTGCAGATGATACCAAAATCTGCAATAGAGAAGACACCCAGGAAGGTGTAGATAACATGAGGAGGGATCTAGCTAAGCTTGAAGAATGGTCTAGAATTTGGCAGCTGGGATTTAATGTTAAAAAATGTAAGGTCATGCATTTGGGCTGCAGCAATCCAAGGGAGCAATACAGTATAGGAGGTGAAGTACTTTTGTCCACTAAAGAAGAGCGGAACCTAGGCGTGGTTGTGTCTGATGATCTTAAAGTAGCTAAACAGGTAGAAAAGGCGACGGCAAAAGCTAGAAGGATGCTTGGGTGCATAAGGAGAGGAATGGGTAGCAGAAAAAGGGAGGTGATAATGCCTCTGTATAAGTCTTTGGTGCGACCTCATTTGGAGTATGGTGTGCAATTCTGGAGACTGCACCTTCAAAAGGATGTGAACAGGATGGAGTCGGTGCAGAGGGTGGCTACTAAAATGATTAGTGGGCTTCATTATAAAGCATATGAGGACAGACTTAAGGATCTTAATATGTACACCTTAGAGGAAAGGCGGGATAGAGGTGATATGAATGAGATGTTTAAATACCTCCGTGGCATAAATGTTCAGGGAGAGAGCCTCTTTCAATTGAAAGCAAGTTCTCTACGAGGGGACATGGGATGAGGGTGAAGGGAGATAGATTCAGGAGTGATATGCGGAAATATTTCTTTACAGAAAGAGTAGTGGATCCATGGAATAGTCTCCCAGTGGAGGTGGTAGAGATGAGGACAGTAACTGAATTCAAAAAAGCATGGGACCAACACAGAGGATCTCTAAAGGTAAAAAGTGGACTGTTGTAGTTGTTATGGAAGGACAGACTAGTTAGGCTATGTGGTCTTTTTCTGTCATCATGTTTCTATGTTTCTATGTTGTAGTGGTGTTGGTATGAGGTGCGAAGATGAGGTCAAGTTTACCTCCCTTGATGTGGGTGGGAGAGTCAACATATTGTTTGTAACCTAGTTCTTCTAGGGCATCTAGAAATGCTGCTGTCTGGCTGTCTTGAAGAGAGGGTAAGTTTAAGTCACCAATTAACCAATTCGGAGAGTGTGGAGTGGATGTGTTACATGCAAGCTCAATTATTGTCGATAGGTCCTCTGGTGATGGTGTAGGTGCCCGGTATAGAAGGTTGATTGTGCAGAGCTCATTAGATATTGTGAGAGAGTCAAGGTGGGTTGAGCTGGAGGTACTGTGCAGCTTGACATGTAGATCAGCTTTGGCGAGGATGAGCGTTCCATCCTCTGATTGGTCCTGTGGCATGCATATAGAGAAAATCCTGGTGGCAGCATCTGATTCATAAGAGCGTTGTCACAATCAGACAGCCATGTCTCCGTGATCATCAAGACATCGAGGCTATATAGGGGTATCAGGTCAATAACTGCAGGCCATTTTGATCATACTGATCTGGCATTTATGAGTGCACACTTCAGTAGGCGTTGTTGATGTTGCTTCTCAGTTTGTGTTTCTTTGATGATTTGGAGAGGGATGTGAAGTAAATGGGAGTGAGATGTGTGGTTAGATTTTGCTGTGATTTGTGTGGTTAGATTTTGCTGTGAGATGCGTGGTTAGATTGAAAGCAAGCTCTACTACACAAGGGGACATATGATAAGAATGAAAGGGGACAGACTCGGGAGTAATAGGCTGAAATATTTCTTTACGGAAAGAGTAAAGAAATATCAGATGAGGACAATATCTGAATTCAAAAAAGCAAGGGACATTCATAGAGTAAAAAGGAGACTATTGTAGTTAATATGGAAGGGCAGACTAGATAGAAACATGACGGCAGAAAGAGACCACATGGCCTGTGTTTCTATGTTTTGACTCTCTTGAAATGGCTTTGTGCTGAATCAGCCAATCATCCAGATATAGATGGATGAGGACCACTACCACCATGACGTTAGTGAACACCCGAGGTGCCGTAGCCAGAAGAAATGGCAAGGCCTGAAACTGAAAATGCCCCTTGGGCACTATAAAGCAAACAAAACACCGATGATCAGGGCAGATTGGAATGTGCAGCTAGTGCTGGAGAAACCTGCAATTATTACTTTGGATGTGCTATGGGATGCCATCTCGGTGCTGATAACTTCCTTATCTACGATTGTGGGCTTTGTGAGTTTTGAAATAGCTAGTGTGAAATTGGAAGCTTCTAAAAGCCATGAATTACAGGCTGGCTCTCTGCTTCAAGTTAATGAGGAGGATTTCTCGCCTTAAAGAGGAGCATGTTGCTCTGATGAAAGAAAGGACCATGTTAACACATAAAACGGAATATCTAGAGAATCTCGCTCGTCGGAACAATCTTCGTCTGCTTAACTTCCCGAGATCCCCTCTTATGTCACCAGTGGAGATGGTACGTAAATATCTAATGGAAGTGCTTAGAATTCCCATGGAACATCTACCTCCACTTATGAGGGCACAATATCTGTCTGCTAACATCTTGGAGACTAAGAGGAAGAATGCTGAGGCCTCTGTGAGTGGACTGGGGAATTTAACAGGATTTCTTGAAAGTTCTTTAGATGTAGTTACAGAGAGGACTACCATGTTTGTAACTCTGGCTTTGGAAGCTGACAGAGCATTAATTCTTCGATCTTTCTTTAAAAATATTAATGAGGTGTTTTTGGGAGCAAAAGTTTGTATATTTCCTGATTTATCACGTGCCACCCAATTAAGGAGGAAGGATTTCCTGGCTCTTCGATCCAGGACCACCTCATTGTGTGCCTCTTTTGTGTTAAAATATCCATCTAGATGTTATGTTTCCTACCAGGGGAAAAATGTCCTATTTTTTGACCCAAAACAGCTCTTAGAATTTCTTTGTGTGAGGGAAGAGATTAGGGTCGAGGTTGGGCCCATTATGGCTGATGCTTAAGTCTTGGCTTGCTGATAATTTTTTTTCTTATGCTTGTACCTTAGTTGTGTTCCTGTAAAAGGGTCTAATTATGGTATTGATATTTCCTGTAGTCCCCCCGATTTTCTTTGTGGGCTAATTTAGGGATGATTTATTTCTTATTTTATGAGTTGTACGCAAGTATTGTATGTGTATTTCCCGTATTTCTTTAATTTCACTTAATGTAATTACTTGAGTGTTATTATAAAATGCCAATAAAGAGTAAAAAAAATGGCCCCTTTGGGTGGGAAGATGGGCACACGTGTGGTTGACCTCCCAAAAGCTTCCTTTGGAAGCTGGGGAGCATTCCCATGTGGGCTCTGTCGGTGACATCACCCATGTGTGAGGACGGACTTTCTGCTTGGTCCCGGAGAAAGCCTCCTGCAGTGCCAAACCAGACACCTCGAAGGCCTGCTTGAACGGCCTGAGGATCCTTCAAGGCAGCACCTCCCCCCCCCTCCATCGGGATGGTGGGCTTGTGAGTAACCGCCGTCATTAAGTGCATCCATATGGAGCAAGCGCAACTTTTCCTTCTCCTCCAGGTTAATCATGTACAGCTTTGCCATACTCCGACCAACACGCATGCCCGCATCCGTAGAATTACACTCTTCCACAATCATAGCTTTCAAGGTCCTGTGGACCAGGAAGGCCTGTGGGGCTAAAAGATGCCCTCCATCAGCAGATCCTCTGCAAGTTCCAAGGGCTCTGGCCTAGGATCCTCCGTGATACACAAGACAGGCTAGGGACTCCGTAGCAAGAACAGGAAGCTCATCCCGGTGAAAAATGCACACCACTGTCGGATTCTCCCCCACCCAGAGCTCCCCTGCTTCTAGCTCCTCTTGAGGCTGGCTCCTCTAAGTAATCCGCTGTCCCTTCCAACGGGTCCAGTGAGTACAACAACCCCACCAAAACAAACTCTAAGTCCTCCTCAAGCGGGCGCTTGGTCACCACAGAAGACCCCTTTTTCCCCTGACCAAGGGAGCCTTAGGGGAAGCCTTCACCCAGGCCCTGCTTTAAAACTAACACCTAGGGGCTTGTTTACAAAGCCGCGATAGCGATTCGCGATCGTTATCGGAGCTGCGGCCCCATGGGGCCTCGGCTCCGATAACGATCGCGAACCGCTACCGCGGCTTTGTAAACAAGCCCCCTAGTGAAGCAGGAGAACAAATTTGGGGGAAAAGGGAGAGCCTCCTCCTCGCAGACTCCCCCCAGGCAACTCAGCCTCTCTCCCCGATGACAAATCTAACACTGTTGAAGCAATTGAGGCTCAAGGACCTTTAGTCCTGCATGACTCATGGCATCCAAAATGGAAGTGGTTTCCGTCGCCATCTCCAGAGGTATCAGCATGCCACGGGCCCCTGCCCCACACACGTTTCATTCCCCTGGGCTGCCAGAGTCCATCGGCAGTGGTCATGCTTTCTCTAAGGCCACAGCAAGAACAGTGTCCTGTGGCTCAACATACTGCGCATCAGCCATGACCTATGTCCTGTGGCCCCACCGACCTCACTGCTTCTTTCTTCCATGCCTCACTACACACATCCGGCACCAATCTCTGGACCTACCCGGAGGCTGCCTGCCCCCCCTCCCAAAGACAGCATGCTGCTCCTGCAGCTGGGTCTTCAGCGTTGCCTCTGTTCCTACCTGTTTTTTTTTTCTCTAAACCTTAAAAGCACAGGCACCTGCTCCACCTCTGGTCCCTTCCCAAATAATGGAGAGGAGGAAAAGAGAATGCCTATTGAAGGCGGCGACTGGGGGAAGGTTCTGCGCCCTGGACCTGCAATTAAAAGTGGTAGCCCAGCTCTAAATCCAGACTGCAGAAGCTATGACCTTTGGCGTGGCCCTTAGGCGTTGGACCGTGCGGGACCGGGTAAACTGCTGTATTTGGTTTGCTTGCCGTGGCTATCGGGACGGTGGAGGGATGATGTTGGCATCACAGGCTGGAAGTGAGAGCTTTGCCTCATCACCTGCTTCAGTCAAGTACATCCAGGCAGCAGCGGTTTATAAGCAGCCATTATGGTCAAGTCTGTCTGGAAGGACTGAGCTGTGGTGGTACGATATTCTACCTCTCTGGATGTTATAATGAGCCTTTCCTCTTGTCTCTTCTATTTCTTTGACTATCACTGTATCTCTTACTCTGTCCTATCTTATCAATGGCATTCTTTTCATATTTTCAGTATCATTTATGTAATATTGTAAACTGCTCTGATGCTTTGGCCTGAGCGGTATATCAAGTGTAATAAACAAACATATGCTCACTACCTGCTGGAGACTGAGAAAAACTGGCTTTGGTTAGGTGGCACAGGCTACTTATAGCAAGTTTTGAGCTTATTGTTTTCTCCATCGCTGGTGGATGAGCATAAACCACTCACTTGTCTGGACTGGACTGGAGGGATGAACTGGAAATTCCGTTTGATCTACTGGTTTTACGGCTTGCTTTTGTCTCAAACAAGAAAATGCTGGCCATAAGTGCCTTTGAAAATCAAACCCAGTATTCTTTGTGATAAGATAGATATCTTGGCATGAAAAGAAAAGAAAGTTGATTGGGAAAGGGAATTGGATTTATCTTGTGCCTTTTTCAGAAGTTTAAGGTGAATTAAATTCAGATACAGAAAACATCCTGCATGGATGGAGATAACCTGCACAGAGTGGTGGATACAACCCTAAACAAAGGAGTGGAGGAGTGGCCTAGTGGTTGGGGCAAGGTACTTCAGGCCGGAAGGTCAGGGGTTCAAATCCCACTAGAGGACAGCAAACTTGGGCCGGAAGGACTGGGGTTTCTAGTCCCATAGGTGCTCCTTGTGGTCTTGGGCAAGCCACTTAACCCTCCATAGCCCATGTTCCCTGTAAAATAGTTATCTCCAAGTTATAATGCTCTGTTCAATGTAATTTCAGTTTGTTCAATGTAAACCACCTTGATATCATGAAAAGTGGTATATAAGAAATGTTAAATAAATAAATAAATGAATAAAAAAGGCACGGGGTGGGGTGGGGTGGGGAATGTAAAATGCACAGTGGTGGGTGCAACCCTTGCTACCTTACTGGGCAGACCCGATGAACCCATGCAGGTCTTTATCTTATACAAACACACAAGGTGCCCTATTCAGACCACACGCTAATCACCTTCTCCCTTCCCCTCAAGCTCCCAATACACTTCACCAGACACCACCAACCCCACCGGAGATTCAACCAATTCAACATAGACTCCTTCCTAGATGACATCTTACCAAAACTAGAGATCAATTCAGAAGACCCAACTACGCTCACAAACTGGAACCACACCATAAGAACAGCAGCTAAGATGTCAACAAGCCCACCCAAAAACAACCAAAAAACCCTGTGGTATACCCAAGGCCTACCATGATTGAAAACCCAACTCTGGAAGATTGAGAGAAAATGATGGAGAACAGCAAGCGAGGAAGACAGCAACATCTACCTAAATCTGCTATGGGACTACAATGCAGCCACAGACAAAGCTAAGCAACAATATCATACAAACCTTACCAACTCATTGATCAACTGCCCTAGAGAACTCTCTGACCTTGTCAAACGGTTCACAAACTCACCAACAACCCATCACTCAACCCCTGCTCTCAACCACCAACTGGCAGCCCACTACAAGCAACTCCTTCCACATCCCAACCCCAACCCCACCCTACCCCATCAGATGGACCACCCTCTACACCATTGCCCGACACCTTCACCTACCTCCTAGACCACCTTCCACCCCATCACCAGAGAATATCAAATCCATCCTAACTACAATCACCTCCTGGACGTACAACAACATGGATTCTGTCCACAGCATGGAGTCGAGACCCTGATGACCACACTCATCAAAAACCTAAGGCTTCCTACTGATCTTCCTCGACATCTCAGCAGCGTTCCACACTGTCAACCATAAAACTCTCCTCCAACACCTGAAATCTCTAGGAATCCAAGAAACAGTATACAGATGGTTCCAATCTTACCTCTCTAATAGGCAGCAACAAAAAGGACAAGGCACAAATACCTCCGCCCCTTACCAACAAACACAGGGAGTCCCCAAAGGATCCACCCTATCAGCACTCCCCTTCAATCTTTACCTCCAACCACTCTGCAGAATCATCAGAAAACACAACACTGATTTTCACATCTATGCCAACGACATCATACTGTGCAGTCCTATACACTCCAAGCAACCATCATGCTCAAGGATTCAAGACTGCTTTGTTCTTGCTGGTTGATAGACAAATAACCTCTCAATCAATAACAAAAAAACTGAAGCCCTATTCATCACGAGGGACCATGCATTCTCCCTCCCCCCCCACTAACCATACCATTTAATAACATCCAAATAAACATCCGCCAAAAACTGAAATACCTAGGTGTCATCACTGACCAGAACCACACCTTCAAGAAACAAATAGCAGCTACAACCAAAGCAATATACTACAAATCCAGGACTCTGCAATGCCTATGACCCATTCTCGACCCCTCAGACTTCCACTCAGCACGCCAAGCCCTAAACCTTCCTCATGCCGACTACTTTAACACACCTCACACTACAAACTGCCCTCCACACTGCAGGACGCATCATACAAGGAGCATCTAAATACGACAGAATCACACACTCAAACAGTTCCATTGGCTACCATTCCCTTGCAGAATCATATACAAAACCCTTATAACACACAAGGCTCTACACTGCACCCGTGCTACCCATCTACAAACCCGTCTTCAGCTTCTTAACCCAAACAGACCACGAAGAATCTCCACAACCCACAAACTCACCATACCACACTCCAGAACAAAGCACTCACAACAAATATGCTATAGAACCTTTGAACCATATACACCCTCACTCTGGAACACGCTCCCAAACCATATAAGAAATATCACGGATATCCTTACATTCCGCAAACACCTCAAAACCTTCCTTGTTCTCAAAACACTTCAACCCAGACTCCGAACCAAGGACATACTAACCCTCTCCCCCACAGGAAATGAAACATAGTAACATAGCATATGACGGCAGATAAAGATCAGCATGGTCCATCTAGTCTGCCCAGCAAGGCGGCAAGAGTAGGTGTACTTGCCGCTCTGTGCAGGTCACCTCTCCCCATGCCTTTGTTTAGGGGTGTACCCACCACTCCGTGTAGGTCACTCCTATTTGTTCAGATATAAGAGATAGTTATACTTATTTTGATTTTATCCCACTATGTCTATCCCATGCCATTTTTATTATTTTTTTTTTTTATTAGAGTCTCTTTTATACCGCGCTATTCAGCATCAGTGCGGTTTACAATGAACAATAAAATACACATTTCCGATGGTACTTTGTGTTTACAGTTGAACAGGTAATGCAACTTGGATAACAGGGTAACTATTTACAATTTAAGACATAATTGGGAACTCTTTTGACTTCAGTCAAGGGGGTTCTGAGAGGCTTGTGAGG
Organism: Ichthyophis bannanicus; assembly: GCA_033557465.1. Classification (NCBI taxonomy): domain Eukaryota; kingdom Metazoa; phylum Chordata; class Amphibia; order Gymnophiona; family Ichthyophiidae; genus Ichthyophis; species Ichthyophis bannanicus. The sequence goes on from CM066043.1 coordinate 869,361, forward strand.
ATGGTGCAGCGTCCACATTGGCTTCTGGGTAAAAATGGAGGAAGAGGTGAAGTTTTAAGGCCTTTCTGAACTGAAATAAGTCCTGGATTGAATTCTGTCACTATGTTTGCCCCCACCACTTCCATCGGGAGGACATTCCAAGCATCCACCACCCTTTTCAGTGAAAAAGTATTTCCTGACATTGCCTTTCAGTTTACCCCCTTGCAGCTTCATGTTATGCCCTCTAGTTTTACAGCTTCCCCATCTTTGGAAGAGGTTTGTTTGTCCATCAATACTCTAAGTATTTAAAGGTTTGAATCATATCTCCCTTTAGGTCTTCATTTTGGTCACCTTCCTCTGAACCACTTCCAGCCTTTTTATATCCTTTGCAAGATACGGTCTCCAAAACTGAACACAAGTGAGGCCTCACCAGCAACTTGTACAGTGGCATTAGTACCTCTTCCTTTCTGCTGGTAATTCCTCTCTGTATGCAACCCGGCATCCTTCTGGCTTTTGCCACCACCTTGGCACACTGTTTCGCCACCTTGAGATCATCAGAAACAATCATACCGAGGTATTTCTCCTGGTTGGTGCACATCAATCTCTCGCCCCCCTATCACATACAATTCCCTTGGATTTCTGCTTCCCAAGTGCATGACACTGCACTTCTTCACATTAAATCTTAACTGCCAAGCATTAGACCATTCTTCCAGCTTTTGTAGATCTTTCCTCATGTTCACCTCTCGCTGAGGGGCATCCACTCTGCTGCAAATTTTGGTGTCATCTGCAAAAAGACAGGAATATATTGAACAGTACCGGTCCCAAGACCGAACCCTGGGGCACACTGCTAATCACCTTACTTTCATTCGAGTGGGTTCCATTTACCATCACCCGCTGTTGTCTGTCAGTCAACCAATTCCTAACAGGGGCTCTCTACAGGTCAAACAGTAAGGATTTAAGGGTTTATTTTTATTAAATTGCTAGCACTCTGACTGGGAGCTCTTAAAAGGGTTTTGGTATATTTTTAAAGCAAAGTCACATTCTTTTTGGTGCTTTAGTAGAAATTTCCTTGAGCAGAGTAGGTTGTTGAACTCTAGCAACCTTCTCAGCTTTGGGAACTGCTGACACCTAATCAGGAGTTAGTGGGCCTGATTACCTGAGAACAGTTGAGGCCTGCATAAAAGGCTCCAGAGCCCTGCCCTATTCAGGCATTCCTAACAGGGGCTCTACAGGTTAAACAACGGTAAGGATTTGAGGGTTTAATTTTATTAAATTGCTAGCTCTCTGACTTGGAGCTCTTAAAAGAGTTTTTGTATATTTTAAAGCAAAGTTACTTTCTTTTTGATGCTTTAGTAGAAATTTCCTTGAGCAGAGTAGGTTGTTGAACTCTAGTAACCTTCTCAGCTTTTGGGAACTGCTGACACCAAATCAGGAGTTAGTTCCCTCCCTACCCACCCCGACTTCCACCCACCCCTAGTGAGCAGTCTTGCTTTATAGGGGCACCTTCCCATTTAACAAAGCACAGAGACTTGGAGCAGCACATTTTGAATATAAGTAAAGAGATTTAACTGCTTTTTCTCTGAAAGGACAGCTGGGAAACCAGCTGGTACTTGGTACATCTCTCTCTTTTGCTTTAACAGATACCTAAGCTCCACGAACAGAACAATGGCTGGGAAAAATCGTATCGCTAAAGCTGTTGTCCCAGTTACAGCTTCTGCCTCTGTCAAGACAGAGGTCCTAATGCCAGTTGAAGGACCGGTTCCATATGCAGGGTGCCTGCATGCTGAAGCTCTGAGGAAACAAGTGGAGGAACTCAGAGAGGAGCTGGCGAGGCTGAGGAGCTGAATATTCAAGACAGTGAGAAGTACATTGATGAGATGCTTGTTGCAGCAACCAAGCTATCCAGCAGAGCAGAAGATGGGTGCCATCAGAATGTCGATGGTTGGACACAAATCACCAGGGCCTGCAGAATCACCAATCTAACTTCTCCAGCCCTTCAATTGAAGAACCATTATGCATTCCTGGAAGTGGAGGAGGTGAAAGCATCCCTGGAAAGGGAAGAACCAGAGCTCAAGTACCCCAAAGTTGCAGAATCAGTGACCAAAAGGAAGTGAAGGGTGGTGGTGGTTGGAGACTCTCTTCTGAGGGGTACTGAGGCGTCCATCTGCCGAACAGACTTGATGTCCAGAGAGGTATGCTGTCTGCCTGGTGCCAAAATCCAAAATGTTATGGAGAGTTTGCCGAGACTCATCAAGCCCACTGACTATTACCCAATGTTGCTAATCCATGTTGGAACAAATGATACTGCCAGGTATCCCTCGGAACGTATCAAAAGTGACTTCATGGCTCTGGGACAGAGGGTGAAGCAGTTAGGTGTACAGGTGGTGCTCTCTTCAATCCTCCCTGTGGAGGGTAAAGGCCAAGGTAGAGAGGCTCGCATCCTGGAGGTGAATGCATGGCTGCGTGGATGGTGTCAAGAGAGCGTTTTGGTTTCCTAGACCATGGGATGCTATTCCAAGGGTTGCAGTGCAGAGATGGCATCCATCTGTCCAAGAAAGGTCAACGCGTCTTCGGCAGTAGACTGGCTAATCTACTGAAGAGAGCTTTAAACTAGATTCATTGGGGATGGGTGAAAAAAAACCCCAAGTAAGTGATACATTAAATACCTTTATGGAAATGGGTAACAGGGTAACATATGGAAAGCAGTGTGTATAAATGCCCGTAGCATGGGAAATAAGATCCCTGATGCTGAAGCTTTGCTGGGAGTGGCCGACTTGGATTTAGTGGCAGTTACAGAAACATGGTTCACAGAAAACCATGATTGGGATGTAACTATACCTGGAAATACTTTATTCAGAAAGGACAGAAAGGGTAGGAAGAAGGGGAGGAGGAGTGGCACTATGTGTAAAAACTACTATTAAAGCTTTGGAATTACAGAGCTTAAAAGGGAGAGAGGAGGCATTGTGGGTTAAACTAGAAAGAGGGAAAGAAATCTATTTGCATTGGTGTGATATACAGACCTCCCTCACAAGAGGAAGAGGTGGACAGAGAGTTAATTGAAGACATACGCAGCATTGCTAGGAAAGGGGAAGTGCTACTGATAGGAGATTTCAATATGCCAGATGTTGATTGGCACATTCCTGCTACAGTATCATCTAGAAGTAAAGAGATCCTGGATTCTCTATAGGGAGAACTATTCAAGCAATTGGTAACAGCCCCCACACGTGAAGGGGCCATACTGGACTTGGTGCTTACCAATGGTGAAAGTGTTTCTGATGTTGTAGTGGGAGATCATTTTGCATCCAGTGATCACCAGATGGTGTGGTTCAGTATTAGGACTAGGGCTGTTAGAATCCATTCAAAGGTGAGGATCTTAGACTTTAGGAAGACTAACTTTGCCAAGATAAGCCAATACCTCAGGGAGTCGTTAGTGGGATGGGAACAGCTGGGGGATGTAGAAAAACAGTGGGCAAAACTGAAAGGGGATATTTTAAGGGCAACCAACATTTTTGTTAATATGGAAAATAAAGGCAAAAGGAAAAGGAGACCGCTATGGCTTTCGAAAGAAGTAGCTGAAAAAGTGAAGTAAAAGAAGGAGGCCTTCATGAAATACAAGAGATCACAGAAAGAGGAAGACAGGCATCTATATTTGGAAAAACTTACAGAAGCTAGCAAAGTAGTCAGGAAGGCAAAGATTCAAAAGGAGGAGGAAATAGCCAATGCAATAAAATGGGGGGATACAGAAATTAGACCTTACCTGCTAATTGTCTTTCCTGGAGATCTCTCCGGGCCAGTCCAGGAACAAGAGGGTTGTCAATCTTCTCTAGCAACTGAGGACTGAAAAACTAAAGTTTTGTAGAGCTGCTATCTGGCTCCCCCTGCTGGGCAACCCTCAGTCTATTCATATCCAAGCAGTTGAAGAACATAAGCCCAAAGCAAAGAAAAAAGACATATGTTGAACTTACGTACTTACAAGCAGTGACTAAGAACATATATTGTACCTATGCATATAAGAAAGATATGCAACATTACTTTTTTTTTCCCCAAAGTGCACCTAAACAAAAACCACCTCGAGGAAGCCCCAGAGACCAACCTGAGGCTAACGCAGTGAACCGTAACGAACGAGGTGAAACGCAACTCTTGCTATCGTGAAGATTGATTGACCAATAGACGATGCCACGTACCCCCCCTAGGCACTCGCATCTCTAAGAAATCTGGCAAATGACACGGGTGGGTCCTGGACTGGCCCGGAGAGATCTCCAGAAAAGACAATTAGCAGGTAAGGTCTAATTTCTGTTTCCTTCTCATCTCTCCGGGCCAGTCCAGGAACAAGAGGGAAGTACCAGAGCAGTATCTAACCACGGGAGGGACCCGCCAGGACCGCTATGACGGCCGAAGCCCCAACATTTGCATCTGCCCGGGCCCCAACATCCAATCTGTAATGCTTAGCGAACGTGTGGAGCGACGACCACGTAGCTGCCCGACAAATATCCGCAGGCGGAACCAAAGCATATTCGGCCCAAGAAGTCGCTTGGCTCTGAGTAGAATGAGCTCGAAGCCCTTCTGGAGGTGGCTTTCCATCTGCTTGATACGCCGCCACTATCGCCTGTTCTACCCATCTAGCAATGGATGCCTTGGAAGCTGCCTCCCCTTTCCGAGGCCCTCCAAACAGCACAAACAATCTTTCTGTTCTGCGGAAAGGTTTAGTTTTTCTAAAGTATCTCTTGAGCAATCTACCCAAATCCAAGTTTTCCAGAACAGCATCAATAGGGAGACCGTCCACGTTTCTAAAGGTGGGAAGTGAAATAGCTTGATTGATATGGAAAGTGGATACCACCTTCGGAATAAACGAAGGCACCGTCTGCAAGAGGACTCTCTCCTCCGAAAATTGCAGATACGGGGCCCTACAGGAAAGAGCTTGGAGATCCGAAATGCGCCTAGCCGAACACAAGGCTACCAGGAAGGCAACCTTCCAAGAGAGCTCTCTGAGCGAAATGTCCTTAGCCGGATGAAAAGGAGGCCGCGCCAAAGCCTCAAGAACGAGGTTCAAATCCCAAGGTGGAACCACGGGACGAAGAGGTGGACGAATATTCCGAATCACCCTCAGGAATCGAAGGACATCTGGATGAGCCGACAGCAGAGTCCCTTTCACAGTGCCCCGAAAACACGAAAGGGCCGTTAAATGAACCCGGAGGGTACTAAGGGCCAATCCCTTATCCAGCCCATCCTGCAAGAAGGCCAATACATGCGGTATGGCGACACCGCACGGACGGAGGTTCCGGCCTGTGCACCAAGTCTCAAAAACTCGCCAAACTCGGACATAAGCCAGGGACGTGGACCGTCTTCTGGCCTGCAACAAAGTAGCCACAACCGAAGCCGAATACCCTCTACGTATTAACCTGTGCCTTTCAAGAGCCAAGCCGTATGAGAGAAGCGATCCACATCCGGCATGAGCAGAGGTCCCTGAACCAGAAGGTTTGCTCGCGAGGGCAGCTTCTAGGGACTGTCTATGAGAAGGCGAACACGCTCTCCTGGGGCAATCTGGCGCAATGAGAATTACTGGACTGCAATGACGCGCTATCCGTCGAACAACTCTGCCGACCATTGGCCATGGCGGAAACACAAAGAAGTCCCCTGCATGGCCACGGCTGAGCTAGGCCGTCGAGACCCTCCGACATGCGCTCCCTGCGCCTGCTGAAAAATCAAAGCGCTTTGGCATTGTCGAAGGTGGCCATGAGGTCCATCACCGGCTGACCCCACCTGAGAGTCAATTCGTGAAACACTGCGACGTTCAATTCCCATTCTCCGGGATCCACCACGTGCCAGCTGAGGAAGTCGGCTTGGACATTGTCTCGACCTGCTACATGCGCTACCGACAGAGCCATCAGATGCTCCTCCGCCCAGGACATCAGCTGCTGACTCTCCGCCAGCAACACTGCACTCCCCGTGCCACCTTGCCTGTTGATACAGGAGACCGTTACCGCATTGTCGGAAAACACTCGCACTGCCTTTCGCTCGAGAAGGGGAAGATATTCTCGAAGAGCCAACGAAACTGCTTTGAGCTCCAACAGGTTGATGGAACAATCCTTTAACTCTGGTGGCCAAACCCCTTGAGCAAAAGTCGCCTGACAATGAGCCCCCCAGCCCGCGAGGCTGGCATCCGTAGTCACCAGCACCCAGTCCGGCTGGCGTAAGGGAACTCCAGCTCGCAAGTGAACGGGATCCAACCACCACTGAATACTTTATTTATTTATTTAACAGTTTTTATATACCGCACTATTCATCATCAGTGCGGTTTACATTAAACAACAAATACCTATCAATATAAAACTGATATAGGGTTACAGATAACAGGGAAGGTAAACTGGGTATAAACCGGGGAGAACTATCTACAATTAAACAAGTAACATCATGGCTTGGTATTTGCAGAGATGCAGCACTTTCCACATTTTTTAAAACCTTATGGTGACATTGGGTAAACTGGGCAACTTGCAGTCCAGAGGATGCTCTTGAGGAGACCATCTGGAAAGCAAGGCCTGTTTTAACGGCCGCATGTGGGCCCTTGCCCACGGTACCAGATCCAACGCCACCGCCATGGACCCTAGGAGCTGCAGATAACGCCACGCTGTCGGTGCTTTGAGACACAAGAAGTTTCGCACTTGCGACAAAATCTTCTGCACTCTGCCCTCCAGCAGAAAAAACGCCCCTAAAGCGGTATCGAAAATTGCTCCCAAGTACAGGAGGCGCGTAACCGGCTGCAACTGACTTTTGGCTTGGTTTATCACCCAACCCAGTTGCTCCAGAAGATTCACCACCCTCGCCGTAGCCGACAGAGTCCGACACGGATGGTGCTCGAATTAGCCAGTCGTCGAGATAGGGATGTCCGAGAACGCCCTCCCTTCTTAAGGCTGCCGCTACCACCACCATCACTTTCGTGAAGGTGCGTGGCGCTGTCGCCAGTCCAAACGGTAAAGCCCGAAACTGGAAATGTCCCATGTGCACCGCAAAGCGTAGAAATTTCTGGTGCTCTGATCTGATGGGGATATGAAGATAAGCCTCCGTGAGATCTATGGACGTTAAGACCTCGTTCGGTTGAACTGACTGAATAACCGACCGAAGCGTCTCCATGCGGAAATACGGAACTCTTAAGCAGCGGTTCACGTTCTTTAGATCTAGAATAGGTCGAAAGGACCCCTCCTTCTTGGGCATGACATAATAAATTGAGTATCGACCGAACCCTAACTGGTTTGGAGGAACCGGAACAACCGCCTGCAGACATCAACCGCCGAAGGGTATCCGCAACCGCTGCTTGCTTTACCCCCGAACCACATGGAGACACCACGAAAGCATCCGCTAGCGGACGAGCGAATTCGAGAGAATAGCCGTCGCGGATAATTTCCAGGACCCACTGGTCGGAAGTTATGGTGGCCCAGACGGAAAGGAAGGCTTGAAGCCGTCCCCCCACCGGGAGTTCCGCCTGGACCAACCGCACTTCATTGGGGTTTTTTTGCAGTATTTTGCTGGGCTCCGAAGTAACCTCTTCCGAAGCCTCGCGCCCCCCGAAAGGACTGACCCCTGGCCGCAAAGCGACCCCTTTGGTACGGGGCAAAACGGGAACCTCGGAATCTGCAAAAATCCCGAGAGGCACCCCTGTGCAAATTGCTGGGCTTTTGAGATTTTGGGCGGTCCTCTGGAAGTCGACCGCCTTTAGAATCGCCAAGATCCTTGACAATCTTCTCCAACGCTGCCCCAAACAGGAGCGAACCCTTATATGGTAGCTTACTGAGCCGCACCTTGGAAGAGGCGTTCGCCGCCCAATTTCTCAACCAAAGAAATCTCCGAGCCGCAACTACCGTGGCAAGGGACTTCGCCGAAATCCGCACCAGATCGTAGAAGGTATCTGCTAGGTAAGCTGCCGCCAACTCTAGTTTTGCGCCTTCGTCCTGCTCCGATCAGGGGAGAGTCTCTCCCTGGATCCAACGAATGGAGGCCCGGGAGACAAACGCTCCACAGATAGCCGCCCGCAGCGACAGTGCGGAAGAGTCAAAAGCCTGTTTTAACAAGGATTCCAATTTCCTATCCTGCAAATCTTTGAGAGCCGCGCCGCCCTCCACAGGAATAGTCGTCTTCTTGGTGACCGCTGAGACTAAGGCATCCACCTTAGGCATCTTCAGTAACTCTTGTTCCTCGTGCGGCAGAGGATACAACCGGGCAATCGCCCGTGCTCCTCTCAAAGAAGCCTCCGGACATTCCAACTCAGATTCAACCATCTGTTTCATGACTCTGTGCACAGGGAAACACCTCTGCTCCGTCTTAAAACCCTGGAGAAGAGGATCCTCTAAAGGCTCTTCCTGAGCCGCTGGCAAAGGAATATTCAAGGCTGATAAAGTTTGGGCAATAAGTGGACCTAACTCCTTTCTAAAAACCCTAAACAAATTGGGATCCTCACTGGATCCTAACTCAGCCTCATCTAAATCCGCAGCCCAGTCCAAACCGGAATCAGAGAGGAGCTTGCCCTCCTCCAGACCTGGGAGCTCTGAGACATGCTGAGCAGCCTTATCTGCACTAATCTCTGGTTCTTGTGCCAATCTAGAGGAACCTTCACCTGGATCCAAGGGGGGGGGGGGGGCTGATTCTGTAATCTGTGCCCGGATCCAGAGACAGAGCCCTTCACCTGAGCTTGTTGCCACTTTAAACAATAAGCCTGATGGAGAGCCAAAATAAAATCAGCAGAAAAAAACGATTCTAACCCTTTCTGAACTTCAGACAGAGAAGGTGGAGAAGCTTCCCGCACCTGTTCTTGTCTTTTGGACTTGGCTCTCCGTTTCACGGGCTTTTCTTCAGCTGATAGAACAGGAGCTGCAACCGAAATGGCTGACGTTCCCGCCAATTCTAAACCGCCCTGAGGGCAGCCCTCTGAGGTACATTCCATGACCGCAAAACAGGAGAACAAAAAGAAATAAAGTACCCCAAAACCGAAGTAGAAATGACTCCCCGAAAAAGAAACAAATCAGCAAAAACTGAAAAATAACCCGGCACAGTAGTAATCAGCGTGAGAGAAGAGGAAACGCCGACCACAAAGAAACCCCGCCGAAAATCGCGGTTTGCCCGACAAGATTAAAAAGTGCCTGACATACCTTAAACAAAGCTTGGAAGTAAGACTTCTGCCAAGTTACTCTCCCCCACTGCTAGTGGTCGAGGAAACTTAAGCCTGAGGTCGGCAGGATGGTTTCTGGGACTTCCTCTACCAGTAACCAGAGCTGCTGAGTAAAGCAGGCTCTGCCTAAGCAGCTCCGTTGCTTAATGAAAGTCAGCGAAATAAATTTGTGGAGGTGAACCCTGCTAGGGCTCTTTCCTCATAATCACTGCCTGAAAGCAAAATAAAGAAAAAAATCTCTCCACTCTAAAGGGCTTTCTCGGGAGCCAGCCAGGATTCCGTCCGTTCCAGTTGCTGAGGACTGAAAGACTGAGGGTTGCCCAGCAGGGGGAGCCAGATACCAGCTCTACAAAACTTCAGTTTTTCAGTCCTCAGTTGCTAGAGAAGATTGACAACCCTCTTGTTCCTGGACTGGCCCGGAGAGACGAGAAGGAAAAGACATTTTTCAGATATGTTAGTGAGAAGAGGAAGGGCAAAAGTGGTATTGTCAGACTGAAGGGTGCAGGGGAGGAATATGTAGAAGCTGATGAGGATAAAGCGGAATTGCTTAACAAATATTTCTGTTTTGTGTTCACAGAGGAAGAACCAGGAGCAGGACTTCCGAAAACACCCACAAACAGGAACAGAAGCGAGGGACATCTTGAACAATTTTCAGAGGACTGTTCGTAAGAAACTAGCTCAACTTAAAGTAGACAAAGTGATGGGACCGGATGGGATACACCCTAGAATACTGAGGAGACTGGGGGATGTTCTAGCAGCTCCACTGACTGACCTTTTCAATGCCTCGTTGGAGTCGGAAGTGGTGCCAAAGGACTGGAGAGAGGCTCATGTGGTGCCTTTACACAAAAGCGGAAGTAAGGATGTGGTTGAAAACTACAGGCCGGTTAGTTTAACTTCGGTGGTGAGTAAATTATTGGAAACGCTGCTGAAAGAGAAAATAGTGAGGTTTCTGGAGTCCAGCGGATTTACAGGATTGGAGGCAGCATGGATTCACCAGAGGCAGGTCTTGTCAGACAAATCTGATTGATTTGGACCGAGGGAGAGCCCTAGATGTGGTGTATTTAGATTTCAGCAAAGCCTTTGACACTGTTCCTCGCAGGCGACTTATAAACAAACTGAGCACCCTAGGGATGGACCCTAAAGTTACTGCTTGGGTTAGAAATTGGTTGGGTGGGAGGCAACAAAGAGTACAGGTAAATGGAGCTCACTCTGAGGAGAAGGATGTTACCAGTGGTGTGCCACAGGGATCTGTCCTTAGTCCAATTTTTTTATCATGTTTGTTAGTGATATAGCGGAAGGGCTGTCGGGTAAGGTTTGCCCCTCTGCTGATGATACCAAAATCTGCAATAGAGTAGACACCCAGGAAGGTGTAGATAACATCAGGAGGGATCTAGCTAAGCTTGAAGAATGGTCTAGAATTTGGCAGCTGGGATTTAATGTTAAAAAATTTAAGGTCATGCATTTGGGCTGCAGCAATCCAAGGGAGCAATATAGGGGGGTGAAGTACTTTTGTCCACTAAAGAAGAGCGGGACCTAGGCATGGTTGTGTCTGATGATCTTAAAGTAGCTAAACAGGTAGAAAAGGCGACGGCAAAAACTAGAAGGATGCTTGGGTGCATACAGAGAGGAATGGCTAGCAGAAAAAAGGAGGTGATAATGCCTCTGTATAAGTCTTTGGTGCAACCTCATTTGGAGTATACTGTGCAATTCTGGAGACCACACCTTCAAAAGGATGTGAACAGGATGGAGTTGGTGCAGAGGGTGACTACTAAAATGATTAGTGGTTTTTATTTTATGTATAATCATTTTTATTGAGTTTTCCATAGAGATACACACAGTCTCAGTCACTTGTGTCTCCCCCCCACCAGGTAGGGCAAGCAATCAGGGAGGCTCAAACAAGTAATAAGCAATAAGCAAGATCTGCTAACAGAGGAATGCAGAAATACACATAACAGGAAAATACCGGCCAACCGGGGTTAGCGCCTAACAGAAGAGGAGCAAACACAATAGGGTTATCCCCTAACAGTAGTAACAGTATGCCTGAGGCCTCTAAGGGACCCCCTACCTAGCATCAGCCTCACAGGGGATCTACCCAAAACAACAATAAGGGAGAAAAACAGTAAACAGGAAAGCGATATGAATAAATACAACTCCGCCCCTCCCAAATTCCCCAACTCCCTCTCACCTCCCCTCCCCACCCTCTGTAGGCCCCCCCCATCCCCCCCACCCTGACGTCCCCAAACCCTACCCTTTGCCCGAAGAAGCCCCAGGGGGAACCCCGCCAATCCCACTTTCCTGAGCTTTCCAACCGCTCCCCACTAACCGGTCTTTGAGTAAAAAAAACCCAGGGAGCCCCTCTTAATCCTCATCTGGGGGCACCCCAACCGCTCCGCACATGGGTTCCCAAATTAATTGAAATCGTTCCCAAGACTTGTGCCCGAGTAATTTGGCTGTTCTACGCTCCATCTGCATCAAATCGCGCAGGTTGTTTTCCCACTCCTCCAATCCCGGTCCGAACTCAGATAGCCAATGGCGCAAAATATAGCGCTTGGTCACTAAGAAGCCCTTGTCATAAAGCTGCCTCTGGGCCAATGAACCGGGGTCCCCCGGGGCAACCAAATGAAATAGACACCAAAGAGGGTGCAGGGATAACTGCGTATGAGTCCAGCGGCTGAGTTTTACTCCGACGCCCTCCCAGAATAAGGAGATGATGGAGCAGGACCAAAATCTATGGAATAGGGTTCCCACCTCCTTCCTGCAGAGACCACACACATCCACTGAGACAATGCCCATCCGCCGCGCCCTCACCTCAGAGATATACGCCCTCCACAGCAACTTAAATTGTAACTCACGATACCGCACGGCTTCCACCATTCCCCGAAGCAGCAGAAAAGCCTGTCCCAGAGTCTCCTCAGTAAGGCCTTCCATCCCATCCGTTCTCCAGCGGGCCACCAAAGAAGTTAAACATTGCAGAGTGGGCGGAAGAGTCAGCTCAGCACGGAGCTGACGTGCAGACGTGGCCTCCTGAAGTTTGCCCATCAATATCCAAAGACTAGTTGTGCTCGACCAGGGCAAGGCGTCCCGAGCCAGACTAGTCACATAGTGGCGAGCCTGCAAATAAAAATAAAAAGAGGACCTCTGGAGTCGGTATCGACCACAAAGATGCGTAAACGATTCTAATTGATCGGAGGTCTCCATCCGCAATTGTCCCAGATATTCCACCCCTGCCTGCTTCCAGGCCCGAGCAACCCCCCCCTCCCGCCCGGGCGCAAAACTGCGATTACCGAGCAGAGGCAGGCAATCCGTGATCGACCAGCGCTGCTTCTGGGACCGACAGATAACTCTCCACGCCAGCCGCAGCGTCCGTAAGTAACACGACTCACGCCAGAACGCCGGTAGCAACGAGCCCCCACAATGCAGCAAGAACGCTCTGTGCCAGGATTCAGAGACCTGATCCAGAAGAGCGACAGGGAGGCGCTCCTCGTTCCCCATGACTAGGTCGCTCACCCGGCGCGCTAGGTAGCTAAGATTATAGGTTCTTAGGGAGGACCAACCCACACCCCCTTCACTCACCGGTCGCATAAGCGCTGCCAGGGCTATCCTAGGCCGTTTAGACTGCCAGATAAACCAACCCAGTCGTTTATGTAGCTCCATCAAGTCTCGCCGAGTTACCCATACAGGTAAGTGCCGTAATAGATAAATCCAACGCGGCCATTCCACCATTTGCACTAAGGCTATTCGCCCCATGAGGGAGAGCGGAAGATCCCTCCACTTCTGCAGATTTGCTATCGTCGATGTCAGCATAGGCCGAACATTGACCTCATAGAGACTCCGTGGGTGTGTCGGGATATGAATCCCCAGATAACGAATGGGCCCCGATGCCCACGTTAATGGAAAGACTCCCTGCCATTTTGGGCGCGACTGATTATCTACATCTAGGACCAGGGACTTCGAGCTATTGATGCGGAGTCCAGAAAAAGCTCCAAAACTCTCAATAAGGCGTAGGGCTTCTGGCAGAGATCGTTCAGGATCTGTAAGGCAAAGTAGAAGATCATCTGCAAAAGCACTGACCTTAATGCCCCCCCCTCGCCACTCGATACCCTGTATGGAGGACGACTCGGCCAGGGCAACTAACAAGGGCTCCAATTGTAAAACATACAACAGCGGGGATAGAGGACAGCCCTGTCTGGTCCCCCTGTGCAATGTAAATGGGTGAGAGCACCCCCCTCCGGTGTCGACCATCGCTCGGGGGTCTGTATAAAGCGCCTGGATCCACTGGGGAAATTGACCCTGAAAACCAAACTTCTGTAGGGCTGCGAACATATACTGCCATGATACCCTATCAAACGCCTTCTCCGAGTCTAAGCTAGCAAGGATCAGTGGTTCGCGGTGGAGCAGACACTTCTCAATTCCTAGGAGTACTTTGCCTATATTGATCGAAGCCTCGCGTCCCTTAACAAAACCCGCCTGATGTCGTCCTATCAAGGCCGGAAGAAATAATTGAAGTCGATTCGCTAGGACAGAAGCAAACAGTTTCAAGTCCACATTGATCAAAGAGATAGGCCTATAGGAGGCCGGGTCCTCCAAATCCTTCCCCACTTTTGGAATCAAACTAATACTAGCAGTGCGCATATCACGTGGAAAAGTGCCCGAGGCACCCGCCTCCTCATAGACCGCCACCAGCGTGGGCACCCACGCCGACATCAACAGCTTGTAGGCCTCATACGTGTAGCCGTCGGGCCCCGGGGCCTTGTGTGGGGATCCCGCCTGAATCGCTTTTTGGACTTCCCCCCCCGTGAGAGGTTGATTCAAAGCCATTTGTTGCTCCTCTGAGAGTTTAGGGAGAGAAAGTCGTTGCAGGAAGGCTGCCACATGATCAGGATCCCCATCTTCCTGTCTGTAGAGGTGTGCATAGAAAGAGCGGAACACACGCGCCACTTCATCACCCCGCGTGTGCTGCCGTCCCTCAGTATCCCTAATTACCGTAACACCACGGGGACCTGCCTTATCTCGCACTAAGCGTGCCAGTAGTTTACCAGACCGATCCCCGTACCGAAAAAATTGATGTCGGCAATATTGTTGCGATTGAATGGCTCTCTCTTGTAACGAATCGTTCAACTGTTTCTGGATGCCCACATATGGCAGGACGCCGCCCGCCCGACGAAGTGCCTGCGCCTTCGCCTTGCGGAGATCTCGGGTTAGTCTAAGAATATCATCATTAACCCTACGTTTCTCTGCAGCGACATAAGCAATGATATGTCCGCGAAGAACGGCCTTACCTGCTTCCCAAAAATTGGCCACCGAACTCGTGGACTTCTCATAGTCCGCCCAGCTCTTCCGCAGATATTCACCGAATTCCGGTTTCTTCCAGAGATAGCCGGGAAAAGTCCATTTTTTATTCCCCAATCTCTCCCCCCTCCAACCCATACAAACCATGGCATGATCTGACACAATAATAGACTCTATCTCTACATTACGCACTTTCCAAAACCAGTGTCTCGACACCAGAATATAATCAATTCTCGACCAGGTGTGGTGGGCGCGCGAGAGGTGTGTGTAGTCTCTGCTGTCCTGATGCAAAACCCGCCACGTGTCCACCAGCTCCCCCAGGTCACAGAGAAAACCTACTCCCTTGGTGTCCCATTTCCGTCCAGGGTGGGGTTGGGATTTATCCAAAAGCGGGTCATGGGGGCAATTAAAATCCCCCGCTAAGACTATCGGGATTTTTGGGGCTGCCAAGACTTTCTTTAACACTTCCCGGAAAAAGTCATGATTATAAGTATTTGGGGCATAAATATTTCCGATAAAGAACTCTTCTCCCTGAATTTTAGCGTGCAGAAAAAGATATCTGCCCATGGGGTCCCCTTCCATCCCCAGAAGTTCGCAAGAAAGGTTTTTATGTATCAAGATGGCCACTCCTTTCCGCCGCGTGTCCGACGAGGCAGAGTAGACCGTCCCCACCCAATCCCGCTTCAATTTAGCATGTTCTGCGGCAGTTAAGTGGGTTTCCTGCAATAGCGCTACTTGGGCCTTACGCCGTTTGAGGGCTTGCAAGATTTTTGTACGTTTCACCGGTGTGCTGACCCCCCCCACATTCCAAGTAACAAAGTTCAGGTCAGAAGGCATATATCAGGTGGAGTCAGCACTACCAAATTATCACCAGTAATATTACCCCCCTTAGTGCAGAGCAGCCCAGCCTCCACTCCGCACCCAGACAACAGAGTCTCAAAATATGGGAGCAAGTCACCCCAGGAATCACTCAGGAAGTCCATCATAAGGAATAAATAGTCCCGGTCCCCCCCCTTAGGGCTCTTTGCTGCTTTCCCACCCTCTTCCCCCTCTCCCCCCCCCCCGTCCCCTTCCCTCCCCTCCCAAAAAAATCCCCTAAATGCCAAGCACATCCTATACCTCAGTTAACTTCACTGAGGTCCGAGCCTTAAGTGATGCCGCGGTGCAGCCCCAACATTGCCCACCCCCCCTCCCACTTATATAGCGCACCTACAAAAGATACTAGACACTAGACAACCCACCCACTTAGCCCGTGAATATGATAACCTGGCAACATAAGGAAGGCAGAATATAGAAGCAGAATATACATAGAAGAAAAACACAAAAGTATAGTAAGTTACAGAGGATCTTATCAGGTTGCAGACATTAGCTGAGAACAACGGAAGTCCGGCTCATCCAGGCCAAGCAGAATAAAGTGAACTCTCAGCCGGCCATGCGTCCGAGGCCTCCCACCCGGGCTCGCTGCCGGCGTGCCAGTCCAGTATTCAGGCCATTCAGGGTCACCCAAAACCCGCGGCGCCTCATACAGCCAGGTCCGATGTCTGCCATTTCGCGAGAAATTGCTGCGCCGCACTCATGTTCTCAAATATGTGTGTCTGACCCTGATGAGTGATGCGCAGCGTGGCTGGGAATGCCAGTGTGAATCTCGCATGGCGCCGAAACAGTTCCGCACAGATCGGGCCAAATTCTCGTCTCCGTGCCGCCACTGGCGCAGAATAATCTTGGAATAAGAGGATCTTGCGATTGCCCAACATCAGCTCACCCTTCTTCCGGTATTCCTGTAAGATTTGCATTTTATGTTGAAAGTTCAAAACGCGCAAAATGACAACTCGTGGTCGCTCTGCTGTTTCCCGACGGGCACCCAACCGGTGAGCTCGTTCGATCTTAAAGTTCGCCGCCAGATCAGTCAGGCCTAAAGCCTCTGGCAACCAGCGCTCCAGAAAGGCCAACAGCTCCCGTTCCGGTTTGTCTTCTCCGATGCCCACAATACGCAGATTATTGCGCCTGGATCTATTCTCTAGATCGTCCAGTTTCTGTTGTAGCTCACGTAGCTGTTGTGTTTGGGCTTCAAGCGTTCTGTCTCGGGTGCCCTCGTTCTCCTCCACACTCGCCACGCGGAGTTCCACCTCGTCCATTCGATTCCCAAAAGCCGTTAAGGCTTCTTCCATACCATCCAGCTTTTTTAGTAACAGATCGAATTTAGGATCAAGTAGCTTGACCACCTCTTTGGCCAATTCGACTGTAGCCGAGTCTACACTGTCTCCACTCGGCGAGGACGGCTGTGTCATGGCCGCGGAGGAGGGCCCCGCTCTCGTCGGCTTTTCGCGGTCTTTTTTCGGTGCTAAAGGCATCGTCAGGCAGGGTGGGAAGCAATGCAGGCTGCGCCGAATCTCACAAGCGTGACCACTGAGGTGGGAGGAAGCAATCACCGAGATTGAGAGATAAATTGACCGATTGTCGGGGCTGCACCGGAGCGAGCGGGACACGTCCACCCTCACTCACACATCACGTGGTCTCTAGTGGTTTTTATTTTAAAGCATATGAGGACAGACTTAAGGATCTTAATAGGTACACCTTAGAGGACAGCCGGGATAGAGGTGATATGATTGAGATGTTTAAATACCTCCGAGGCATAAATGTTCAGGGAGAGAGCCTCTTTCAATTGAAAGCAAGTTCTGCTATGAGGGGTGGACATGGGATGAGGGTGAAAGGAGATAGATTCAGGAGTGATATGCGGAAATATTTCTTTACGGAAAGAGTAGTGGATCCGTGGAATAGTCTCCCAGTGGAGGTGGTAGAGATGAGGACAGTAACTGAATTCAAAAAAGCATGGGACCAACACAGAGGATCTCTAAAGGTAAAAAGTGGAATGTTGTAGTTGTTGATATGGAAGGACAGACTAGATAGGCCATGTGGTCTTTTTCTGTCATCATGTTTCTATGTTTCTACATGCACAAAGATGGAACACAATAAGGAAATCTGCTAACTGCGTGGAGCCTCATGGAACCTGTATATACACTGCGGGTATGCAAGGGTAGTTTTAAACTTCCGGTTTTCTTCTTCTCAATCTTTTGATGTTATCAAAAAACTAGTATAATGTTTCTGTATAGGCTCTTAGCTTTCAATACACAAGCTGTCCATTTTTTGTCAGATAAACTATCACAGGCACAATATAAAGAGTCAGAAACCATTGCACATGGCAACAGCAGGAAAGAATAGTAGAGACAGAGCAAAAAAAAAAATCCTGAGGTATATTTAATACACAAACATAAAACTTCCAGTCATAAAAGTCTGTAACAGATTAAATTGCCCAGCATGTTTCAGCTAATGCCTGTTTCAAGAGACTTGTTATAAAAATGTTGGCATCAGAGGGGCAACCATAGAATACTTTGCAGCCTAAAGATAGAGGACACAGAAAAAAAATCAGAATAGCAGATAATGAGCAAGAGAATAAATGTTCATAAAATAAAATAAAAAAAACCCCTCAAGATAAAAAACCAAAAACCTTTACTCCTGATGGGAAACTACGATACAATTTAATTTTTATTACTGGAAGTTTCTATTTGTCAACTGTATTAGATATATCTCAAGGAAAGGCTTTTTTCCTCTGCTTCAGATAAAAGTTATCTACAGTAGCAAATGAATTAGCTGTAACTTTAAACAGTGCTTAATGAATTTGATTCAGGATGACATTTATTTACTACAGCTACTAATCATTTGTATAGCGCTACAAGGCGTATGCAGCACTGTACATAGAGATTTAAGTCAGTCCCTGCTCAGCAGAGCTTACAATCTAATTTTATTTATTTAACATTTCTTATATACCACCTTTCATAACAAGGCGGTTTACATTGAACAAACTGAAAGTACATTGAACAGGACATTATAACTTGGAGATAACTATTTTACAGGGAACATCAAGATAAAACACATAGTGAAACAACCAAATCATCATAAATACACACCACCACTTCCCCAATGGATCCCTGCGCAGTATCATGGATAACTAGAACTGAACTCTCTCCAATTTCCAAAACATAGTCCACTTGTCTCCAGGGATATTTATCCTCCACACTCAAGAAAGCCTCAATCTGACTCATCCTGAAAAAATCCTCCTTCAACCAGACTTCCCAGCTCTTATCTCTAGCTTGTCTTTCATCACCAAGATTCATCGTAAAAGTAGTTCAACAACAACTTCACGACTATAATCATATTCTAAATTTCGCTCCCTTCTTAAAACTCATCTGTTCTCCTGTGCCTTTCCTGGATCTAGCTGACTTCCCTGACTCTATCTCTCTATCCTGCCCTCTGTTTCCTCTCCTTCTTTTTCTTCAAGTAATTGTAACTTTTCTGTTTCTGTTTCTGATTTTTCTGTTTTTATTTATATTGTAAACCGCCCCGATGTAACGGGGGGCGGTATATCAAATGCCCTATAAACAATAAACAAACAATATATCGATAACCATGCTCTATTTGACCCCCAACAACATTGTTTCTGCCCTTTGCACAGCACTGAAACACTTCTCACCAATCTTTTCAACATCCTCATCAGGGGGATTGAAAAAGCAGGGCAAGGTTTTATAATAGTTTTCATTGATATCACCGCAGCATTAGACTCCCTCAACCATCAAATACGCCTTTCCAGCCTACAAGAAATTGGACTGTATGAGACAACCTTGGTATGGTTTAAATTCTTCCTAACCGACCGTCAACAGCAGGTCAAAGTAGGCACCCAGACTTCACTCCCATTCGAACAACTACAAGAACTCCCACAAGGATCTGCATTGTTATTTAATATATATAATTCAACCATTAAGCACAATTATTAGAAAGCACGTCGTCTTCTTCCAAGTATATGCAGATGATATTTATTTTTTATACTTTCCTATACCGCCCCTTCCAGAGATAAGGGGCGATTTACAGATAACCAACACGTTACATATAACCGATGTGCAAACGTTTTACATGATAAACTGTTCTCATGTTAAAATTAACAGATTAACAAGAGCTGTGTACATATTAACTATATACAAGAGTTATGTGTGCAGGTAAAGGTATGATTAGTCACTGCGTGGATTTGAGAGGCTGATCATCGTTGTGTTGGGTTATGTATCATGTGTTTAGGTCACTTGCGAGGTTGAATCCTCCTCTACAAAAAATCCAAATATGCCTCCACACTATCACCCAATACCTGGCAACTATCAATCCATCAGTAAATTACAATAAATTGGAACCTCTCTACATCACACGTGACCACCCCACCTTCATACCTCCCACAAAATTAAGGATCAATGACTGATCTGGATATCAAAACTGAGGTCAAATATCTGGGCGTCACAATTGGCCAGAACCTGAACATGCTCTCCCACATAAAAACCACTACTAATTCAGCATACCATGAACTATGGACTCTACAGATCTTGCGCACACTACTGAATCCAAACAATTTTAGATTAGTATTTCAAGCCATAATCATACCACATCTAGACTACTGCAATACTTTATATCAAGGACTCCCCAAGCAATCTCTTTTCCCACTACAGCTAGTCCAGAATCCAACCGCGAGGATCATCTAAGTACGACTGAATTACAACCATCCTAAAGTCCCTATACAGTCAAACCTCGGTTTCATGATTAATCCATTCGAAAAAGTCAGACTAAAAACAAATGTATGAAAACTGAAGCAATAATTCCCTTAGGAAATAATGTAAATCCAATTAATCCGTTCCAGACACCCAAAAATATTCACAAAAAATACATTTTATAGAGAATAACTATATTTTAACATACAGAAAACAATAAATAAATATAAATGACTAATGAAATGGATAAATGAACATTTAACATCACTTTTACCTTTTTTGAAGACTCTTGTTGGCAAGATGCAGCCAGACACCCAGAGAGGAGATCGGGCACAGGAATTAAAAAACAAAGAACAAAACAAGAAGGATCCATAAAAAAGCAGCCTCCAGTAAAGGCGCCAGCCACAGCCACCGGAAACACCACTCTCCTGCTCAGGCAACCTGGAACGCAGAGCTGAGCATGCGTTCCAGAGCCATGTGGCAATGGCTGCAGCAGCACGGGCCCCCGAAGTCTCAGCCAGGCAGCAGAACACTTCTCTCACCTGCCCGATCCTCACAGGACAGCACACACACAGAGATTCTCTGATCATCGACTCTCTCCCCTGCCTCCGATTCTCAGCAGCAGCAGGACTGGCAAGTTTGGAAGACCCTTTCAGCAGGAAGTCCCAGCAAGGAATCCTAATTGAGCGTCGAAGCATCAGACCAGCTCTCGGCACTTCTCTCACCTCACCGGACAGCACACACACAGAGATTCTCTGATCGCCAACTCTCTCCCCCGCCTCCGATTCTCAGCATCAGACCAGCAGAACAGCTCTTACTGTACTGAGCGCCCCCCCCCCCCCACCCAGTACGGACCATTTTAAATTGTACGAAAACCGAGCGGATGTACAAGAACCGAGACAAAATCACAACGAAAAACGTCGTCGAAAACCAAAGCTAACGAAAACTGGGGCATACGAAAACCAGGGTTCGACTGTACTGGCTCCCGATATCACAAAGAATCCTTTACAAGATAATTATCACCATCTTCAAAGCTCTTGCAAAACCAACTCCCAACTGATCTATAAAATTTAATAATCAAGGTGTCAGACAAGATCACAATGATGCATCACAGAACCTCCTCCACATCCCAGGTATCAAAACACTCAAAATGCAACAGAGCCTTTACCCTATTTGCACCTGCCATCTGAAATTCACTCCCTGAACACCTATATTCCTCCATCACTGTCCCTGACTTACAGAAAAATCGAAAACACCTATTCCGTGAATACTTTGGATCGGACAATAGCCCTTCCACCCACAATGCGGTATAGCATAGTTACTCACCTGTAACAGGTGATCTCTGGAACAGCAGGAATTTAGTCCTCAAATATAAAAGCCAGAAAGATAACTGACAAAAAGGCATTTTCACATGCTGCCCCCATTCTATGGAACACCCTTCCAGATGAAATGAGATCACTTTTAGAGATCAAAGAATTCCGCAAAAAACGTAAAACGCACCTGTTCACATCACACTACGGATCTTTGCCAAACACACCTCCCCAGCTAGAAAATGGATAATACCATGTCAGTTTCCCATAAACCAAACTGGATTTGACATATGATGTGAAACCCCAAATGCTTATTATCCTTAAATGTCACATACAACACTGTATCTTTTACTCATTTTGTTCCCTGTAAATAGTTCTTGTATGTTCCATGTAATGTAATATAGTTGTTATGGTTTTAAGCTGTTCACTGTAAAAACAGACGCCTGTCTGTTATGTTGTTTTGTTACATGTAAACTGCATTTGATCTTTGGAAGATGCGGTATATAAGAAACTGTTAAATAAATTAAATTAAATTAAATATAGGTATCATAGGTACCGAAGGAGCCTGCGCGGGAACGCTCCCCAGCGTCCAATTAGAAAACTTTTGGGAGCATCCCACAGCGCCTGCGTGCTGCCTTCCCGCCTTTCTCTCTCCAGCTGACTTTTAAAGCTGAGACAAAGAGAGCGAGAGGGAAAGGGAAAGAGATGCAGAATCCTCAAGGGCAACGCCAGAGGCATCTCGATGCTTAGAAGGAGATCTACCCTTTGAGGACCGGCTAGATTTGTGTTTAGTTACCTGAGATCCACGGGAGGAAGACGAAGCCTTGGAAGATGTCGATGCCACCCAAGTTGCATCAGAGGGAAACAGGGTACTGAGCTTGACAGCTCGGTTTTGTCGACCCCTCTTGGACATCATGGCACAGGCCATACATTCCAAAATGGAATGGTCAGGACCTAAACATTTCAGACACCACTCATGGGTGTCGGTGACGGATATGGTATCGCCACATTTGGTGCACTTTTTAAAACCCGAAGAGGGTTTTTCCTTTGTGGAAAAAATCCTGGGCCTAAGGCCCAAAATGGAGCGTGCACCTGGAAAAAAAAGGGAAAAAGTACTAAGAATTTTTTTTTTTTTTTAAGAACAGAAAAAAGTATGAAAAACCGGCGGTACCGGAAAAGCGTCGAGGAAGGCAGAAGCGACCACAAAAAAGAAGGAAACTTTTCTGCGGTGACAGGAACACGACCTGCTGGCTCTGCGGAAAACGAAGAACTGGAGAGAGGCAGTTGGGAAAGGCGGGAAGGCAGCATGCAGGCGCTGTGGGATGCTCCCAAAAGCTTTCTAATTGGACGCTGGGGAGCGTTCCTGCGCAGGTTCCGTCGGTACCGACGATACCCATATGTGATGACTACATTCCTGCTTGCTCCTGGAGATCAGCAGGAATTTAGTCTTTACATATGGGTATCGTCGGTACTGACGGAGCCTGCGTGGGTATGCTCCCCAGCGTCCAATAGGAAAAGTTTTGGGAGCATCCCACAACACCTGCGTGCTGCCTTCCCGCCTTTCCAACTGTCCCTCTCCAGTTGAGCTTATAGCTGAGACCAAAGAGAGAGAGAGAGAGAGAGAGATACAACTCCTAGGGAGGTGGGCGGGTTGTGAAGACTAAATTCCTGCTGTTCCCGGAGATCACCTGTTACGGGTGATTAACTATGCTATCTTCAGGAACAAGCAGGAATGTAGTCTTCACATATGGGGACTCCCTGGCTGCAGATGCCAGGGAGATGGCCACAGGAAGTTGTCAGCCCTTGTGAAAGGGCTATGCTTCCCCCCATGGATCTCTGGCATCCTACCAGGGATGGTGGGTAGGAGTTGACTAAGTCTGAAAAAAGTGTTGAAGAACACAAGGCATCCCGGCGGGAGTCCTTGTCTAAGCAGTAGTGGGCCGTGAAGGTATGTACTGAAGCCCAAGTAGCTGCTCGACAGATGGCGTTGATAGACACAGAGTGAAGATGAGCCATTGAGGCTGCCATGGCTCTCACATTGTGAGCTGTGACATGGCCTTCAAGAGGAAGGTTCATCCTCTCAGAGGCAAAGGATATGCATTGTGCAATCCAGTTAGATAGCGTTCTTTTGGACACTGGAAGTCCCAAATGACTAGGATCAAAAGCAACAAAGAGTTGAGAAGATTTTCGATGTTGTTGTGTCCTCTGCAAGTAAAGCACAGTTACTTACCTGTAACAGGTGATCTCTGGGAACAGCAGGAATAAGCCTTCACATATGGGTATCGTTGGTACCGACGGAGCCTGCGCGGGAACGCTCCCCAGCATCCAAAAGGAAAGCTTTTGGGAGCATCCCACAGCGCCTCTGCACTGCCTTCCTGCCTTTCCTAACCGCCTCTCTCCAGTTTGAGTTTTAAAGCTGAGACAAAGAGAGAGAGAGGAAAGGAAAGATAGATAGAGAGATACAACTCCTAGGGGAGATGGGTGGGTTGTGAAGACTTATTCCTGCTGTTACCAGAGATCACCTGTTACAGGTAAGTAACTGTGCTATCTCCAGGAACAAGCAGGAATGAGTCTTCACATATGGGGACTCCCCAGCTAGAGATGCCTGGGAGATCACCCAGGCTGGGAGTCCCTGGGAAGGGTTCTACCTCCACCTATGAATCTCAGGCATCCAGTGAGGGATGGAGGGTAGGAGTTGATTAGGTATGGAACAGGTGTTTGAGAACAGCCTGACCAAACAAGGCATCCCAGCAGGAGTCCTTGTCCAAGCAGTAATGGCCTGTAAAGGTATGAACCGAGGCCCAGGTGGCCGCTCGACAGATTTGGTCGATGGACACAGAGTTTAGTTGAGCCATAGAGGCTGCCATGGCTCTCACATTGTGAGCTGTGACATGGCCCTCCAGAGAAAGGTTCTTACTCTGGTAGGCGAAAGAAATACACTGAGCAATCCAATTGGACAGAGTTCTCTTAGAGACTGGAAGTCCTAAATGAGAGGGATCAAAACAACAAAAAGTTGAGAGGACTTTCTATGTTGCTGTGTCCTTTGTACGTAGAAAGCAAGTGCTCTTTTACAATCCAGGGTATGAAGATTCCTCTCTGCACTTGATGCGTGAGGTCCTGGAAAAAAGACAGGTAAATACACCTCCTGGTTCAGATGAAAAGGTAAGACCACTTTAGGCATAAAGTGTGGATTAGTTCTGAGGACTACCTTGTCATGATGGAACCTTGTATAAGGAGGATTAGCCATTAAGGCTTGCAACTCACTGATACGGTGAGCTGAGGTGACTGCAATTAGAAAAATAATCTTCTAGGAAAGGAATTTCAAGGAGGTAGTGGCTAAGAGTTCAAAGGGTGGCTTCATAAGCTGGCCAAGAACCAGATTCAAGTCCCATGCCACTGGAGGTGGTCTAATGGGAGGTTTAGTCAAAAGAAGGCCTCTCATGAATCTTGCTATAAGAGGATGAGAGGAAATAGGTTGTCCATTGAGGGGTTTAAGGGATGCTGCAATAGCACTCAAATGGACTCTAATTGAATTCGTCTTAAGGCCTGCATTGGATAAATGCAGCAAATACTCCAGTAAAGAATTCAGAGGTATTGCAAGAGGGTTAAGACCCTTCTCTGCACACCAAATGGTAAACCTCTTCCATTTAAAAGCATAGGAACGTCTGGTGGAAGGCTTTCTGGAAGCATGAAGGATATCCTTCACCTGCTGAGAAAGATGCAAATCTTGAAGGTCTAGGCCTTCAGCAACCAGGCTCTGAGGTGAAGAGACTGGGGATTTGGGTGCCACAACGTTCCCTCCTCCTGGGACAGGAGATCTGGAGCAGACCCCAAGTCCAGGGAGGGAGCTTGAGAGAGATGCAGAAGTAGAGGGTACCACACTTGGCGTGGCCAATGTGGTGCTATGAGGATCATAGACCCCTTGTCTCTCTGAAGTTTGAACAGTGTCTTGGGAATTAGGGGAATGGGTGGAAAGGCATAGAGGAAGTCTTGCCCCCAATGGAGGAGGAAGGCATCCCTTGCCTGAACTCCCTGACACGGAATTCTGGAACAGAACCGGGGAAGTTTGGCATTCCACGGACTTGCAAACAAGTCTATGTCCGGGGTTCCCCAAATTCGAAAGATCCTGGCTATCTGGTCCCCATGGAGGGACCATTCGTTTGGAAGCAGAACTCGACTGAGTCTGTCTGCCCAAGAGTTTTGAACCCCTGGAAGATACACTGCCATGAGATGGATTTGATGCTCTCTGGCGAAGGCCCACAATCTCAGAGCTTCGTTGTAAAGCGACAGAGAGCCAGTCCCCCCCTGCTTGTTCACGTAGAACATGGCTACTTGGCTGTCCGTGTGGATGAGGACTGTCTTGTAGCTGAGCAGGGTGTGGAAGACTTTGAGAGCCAGAAAGATTGCTCTGAGCTCTAAGAGGTTGATATGTAGAGATGTCTCCTGTGGAGACCAGATGCCTTGGGTGGAGAGATCTTGTAGATGAGCTCCCCAACCCTTTTGTGAGGCATCTGTTGTAAGGGTTGCTTGGGGTAACACCTGTTGAAAGGGGGACCCAGCAACAGATTTTGAGTGGACTTCCACCACTGGAGAGAGCAAAAGAGGCGACTGGAGGTTGCTATTTTGTCTGACAGGCACCCTGATGCCTGGGTCCATTGGGTGGACAGAGTCCATTGAGCTGCTCTCATGTGAAGGCGAGCATAAGGAACCACATGCACAGTGGATGCTATGTGGCCTAACAGTTGTAACATCTCTCGAGCAGTTAAATGGGATTTTAACTGAATCTGTGAGGCTAACTGCACCAAGCGTAGGCAACGGGCCTGGGGAAGATAGGCCCTTGCAGTTGTGGTATCCAGCAAGGCCCCTATGAACTCTAGAGATTGAGTAGGGGTGAGATGGGATTTTGGAATGTTTATTACAAGTCCCAGATACTGAAGAACACGCCTTGTCTTTATCTTTATTAAAATACTTGATATACCACCCAGGCCAAGGCATCAGGGCGGTGTACAATCATAAAATTAATGACTGCTAAGAAAAAGAAAGGAACGCCATAAAATAATAGAACAGAGGGAGAAATAGTAAAACCATAAAATAATAGGATAAATAAAAACAAATAGCAGACAGCCAAGGTGCAGGAGGGGTAAAGGGGATGAGGGAAGGAGGAGGGGAGGGACGTAAGGGAAAAGGGGAGGCACAACTAGGGAGAGGAAACACCATCAACAGGGGGGGCAGATCAAAAGCCTGACAGAAAAAGTGTGTCTTAAGAAGGACCTTGAAACGGGTATAGGATGATTCAGTGCGAAGTGGGAGGGGAAGAGAGTTCCAGAGGGCAGGGGCTAAGAAAAAGAAAGCAGAGTGACGAGTAGATTCAAGGCGAGCCTGAGTAGGTGACGGCAGGAAAAGACGATTACCGTGAGACGAACGAAGGAAACGGGGAGAGGGCTGGAAGCGAATGTCGTCGGCTAGGTACTGGGGGGTATCAGAGTGAAGAGCTTTGTGAGCAAGGATAAGCAACTTGAACATGAACCGGAACTTAACGGGGAGCCAGTGTAAAGATAAGAAACATGGTGACACATGAGCATGAATGGAAGATGAAGTAACAAGACGGGCAGCAGCATTTTGGACAAGCTGGAGACGGCGAAGTTGGTAAGAGGGAAGGCCAGCATAGATAACATTACAATAGTCAAGACGAGAAATAACCAGAGACAGGACGAGAGTGACAATGGAGGATGAAGGGAGAATGGAACGAACAGCCTTGATACGGCATAGGTGAAAAAAGGAGGAACGTACAACAGAAGAGATATGATCGTGAAAGGAAAGGGACGAGTCTAGGGTAACACCCAGGTAGCGAAGGGTTGGGGCAGAAGGAATGGGGTGAGGGCCCATGACAGGGAGAAGGGGGGGGGGGGAGAAGGGAGACCGTAGGTAATCCAAAGTGCAGAGGATTTTGCAGGGTTGGCATGCATAAAGTTAGTGGCAAACCAGGAGGCGATAGAAGATAGACAGAGGTTCAGGGGGCCCAGATCTGGGGAAGAGGGAGAAGTGTGGTAGACCAAGAGGATGTCATCGGCATATATGTAAAAGGAAAGGGCGGATTGCTGGATTAACAGGGCCAGGGGGGCATGAAAAGCATAGGAGCTAGAATAGAACCCTGGGGAACACCACAGGTAGCGGGGGTGGGGGAGGACGCCGAAGCGCCGGAGTGAACCGAAAAGGTACGGCCGGAGAGGAAAGAGTGAAACCACCGAAGAACGGTGCCACAAATGCCAAAGTCAGACAATCGAGACAAAAGGGTGCGGTGATCGACTACATCAAATGCAGAAGACAGATCCAAGGAAACCACGAGAGAGATATCACCACGGTCGTGAGAACGGTGAAGTTCAGAAAGCAAGGCAGTGAGAATGGTTTCAGTACTGTGACCGGTGCGGAATCCAGATTGGCGGGGGTGAAGGGCGTGAGTGGAGTTGAGGTGAGAAGCCAGCTGGAAAAAGACAAGTTTGTGCAGGCTAGGGAAGTCTGAGCCTCTGACTGAGATGGAGCTCGGATGAGCCAGTCGTCCAGATATGGGAATACGAATATCCCTAGAGTGCGTAGAAATGCAGCTACTACTGCCATGCATTTTGTGAACACTCTTGGTGCAGAGGCCAGACCGAAAGGAAGGACTTTGTATTGGTAGTGCTTTCCTCGGTAAAGGAACCGAAGGAACCTTCTGTGTGTTGGATGGATGAGGACATGGGTGTACGCATCCTTGAGGTCTAGAGAACAAAGCCAATCCTGACTCTGAAGGTATGGAAGGAGAGCACCGAGAGAAATCATCTTGAACTTCTCCTTGTATAGAAACTTGTTCAATTCTCTGAGATCTAGTATGGGTCTGTAGCCCCCCGTTTTCTTTGGGATAAGAAAGTAGGGGGAGTAGAACCCTGAGCCCTGCTGAAGAAGGGGTACTTCTTCTATTGCCCCTTGGGCAAAAAGGGTAGTGATCTCCTGACCCAGAAGGTCGAGGAGAGATGTTGGAGAATTGAACTGTCTCACCATGGTGTGAGGAGGAAGGTTTAAGAAATGAAGCTTGTACCCCTCTCTTATGATGGAGAGGGTCCATTGCTCTGCTGTGATTTGTTCCCACCTGGGAGCAAAGTGAGCTAACCTTCCTGGAACGGTGAGAGGCTCTGGTTCTTTTAGAGCCAGAAAGGCTAAGTTCTCTAGTTGAAAGTCAAAGGCCCTGAGGAGGCTGAGGCTGTTGGGCCGTAGCAGTCCTAGCAGCCTTAGGCTTGGCCTGTTTTGGTTGTTGCTGTCTCTTTGTAGCAAAACGACCTGCAGAAGATGCCTGCTGACCATAGGCAGAATAATATCTCCCTTTTTTGGGAAAAAAACCCTTTTTGAACAACCTTTTCTTAAAAGGAGGAGAGGTAGACTTTGAGAGTCTATCTAAAGCAGAATTTTCAGCATCCATTTGGGTGGCCTTTGCTTGCCAATCTTTGCCAAAAAGGTTTTCACCTGTACAAGGAAGGTTTCCTAGTCCATCCTGAACCCAGGGTTCCAAATCAGAAGCTTGTAACAAAGCAACTCTGCGTGCACCTATGGCAATAGCCGAGGCTCTGCTGGCACACTCAAAAGAGTCAAAGGCTGCACGGTTGGAAAATTTGGAAACATCCTGGGCATGTTTAAGCCAGGTGAGAAACTCTTCTCTTTTATCTTCTGAAATAAAAGGAGATAAAGTTTGCAGATGATCTGTAACTTCTTTTAGAAACATCCCCATATAGAGACTATAGGAGTTGATTCTGGCAACAAGCATATTGGCCTGGAAAATTCTCCTGCCAAAGGCACCTAAGGTTCTGCATTCTCTTCCTGGAGGATTAGAAGAGTGCCTTTTTGTACTCTTCATCTTCTTCATAGCAGACTCCACCACAATGGAGTGGTGAGGAAGCTGAGTCTCATGAAAGCCAGGACAAGGAGGAATACGATACATGGTGTCCAACCTACGAGAATGAGGGGAGATGGTGAGAGGGGTCTCCCATATGTCCAACATGTGATCATAAAGAATCTCATGAATTGGTAAAGTGGCTGCCTCTTTAGGAGCCTTAGGATACTGTAAAATATCTAATTTTTTGGCTCTAGGCTCTGCTTCAGGGCCCACTGAAATGGAAAGGCCCCTGGCCACTTCCCTAATGAAGTCTTGAAAAGACAAGTCTTCTGGAGGAGACATTCTTCTTTTTGGAGAAGAGGGCTCCTGAGGAAGGATTACCGATGCTTCGACAGAGGCCTCTGATTCATCAGAGTCTTCAGAGGAATCAAAGTATCGCCTGTCTGGATGCTCCTGCAGAGCCCGATACGTGTACCGGGTGGTATCGACATTGGGAGTGATCGGTACCGAGTCAGTACCGTTGGGCATCACAGAACAGTGTACCGCTGCAGTCGACACCGAAGCCGATATCGGTAACGGTGCTGGAGTCGGTACCGCCAACAGAGTTTGTTGCGGTACAGAAGGCGTCGCAGCTTGTATGAATGCCGTAATGGCACGCTGCATGGTCAGGATATTCTGATCCATCGACGCCACCAATGTCTGGATGTCGGTACCAGTGGGAACCACCGGTACCCCAGAACATGGCAACAGGTGATCAGTCGAGGCCGAGCCATCGATGTCAACCTGTGATCCCATAGATAAAGCTTTGGAAGCCGGAGCCTCCCGCCGGGGTAATTTTGCCGGTGAAGATTCCTCAAGAGCAAGCCCGGAGGCATCTCGATACTTAGAGGGAGATCTACCCTTCGTGGACCGGCTGGACTTAAGCTTGGTTACCTGAGATCCATGGGAGGAAGAAGCAGCCCTGGAAGACGTCGATGCTACCGAAGCTGCATCAGAGGGAAACAGGGTACTGAGCTTGGCTGCTCGATTCTGTAAACCTCTTTTAGACATCATGGAACAGGACTCCCAATCCGCAATGGAGTGGTCAGGATCTAAACATTTTAAACACCATTTCATGGGTGTCGGTGACAGAAATAGTGCCGCTGCACTTCGTGCACTTTTTAAACCCGGAGGCGGGCTTTTCCATGAGGAAAAATCTTCCTAGGCCTAAGGCCGAAGAAAGAAAAAAATGCACTGAAGTGAGAACAACAGTAAAGCACAGTTACTTACCTGTAACAGGTGATCTCTGGGAACAGCAGGAATAAGTCTTCACATATGGGGTACGTCGGTACCGACGGAGCCTGCGTGGGAACGCTCCCCAGCTTCCCAAAAAAAGTAAAGCTTTTGGGAGCATCCCACAGCGCCTGCGCACTGCCTTCCCGCCTTTCCTAACCGCCTCTCCTCAGTTCTGTTTTAAAGCTGAGACAAAGAAAGAGAGAGGAAAGGAAAGACAGATAGAGAGATACAACTCCTAGGGGAGGTGGGTGGGTTGTGAAGACTTATTCCTGCTGTTCCCAGAGATCACCTGTTACAGGTAAGTAACTGTGCTATCTCCAGGAACAAGCAGGAATGAGTCTTCACATATGGGGACTCCCTAGCTAGAGATGCCTGGGAGATCCCTCAGGTATGAGACCCTGGGAAGGGCTCTACCTCCTCCTATGGACCTCAGGCATCCATTCTGGGAAGGAGGGCAGGAGTTGATTAAGAATGGAACAGGTGTTTGAGAACAGCCTGACCAAACAAGACATCCCGGCGGGAGTCCTTGTCCAAGCAGTAATGGGCTGTGAAGGTATGAACCGAGGCCCAGGTGACCGCTCGACAGATCTGGTCGTTGGACACAGAATTTAGATGAGCCATAGAGGTGGCCATGGCCCTCACATTATGAGCTGTGACATGGCTCTCCAGAGAAAGGTCCTTACTCTGGTAGGCGAAAGAAATACACTGAGCAATCCAATTGGACAGTGTTCTCTTAGAGACTGGATCAAAAGCAACAAAGAGTTGAGAAGACTTTCTATGTTGCTGTGTCCTTTGTAAGTAAAAGGCAAGAGCTCTCTTACAATCCAGGGTATGAAGATTCCTCTCTGCACTTGATGCATGAGGAGCTGGAAAAAAGACAGGTAAATATACCTCTTGATTAAGATGAAAAGGTGAGACCACTTTAGGCATAAAGTGTGGATTGGTCCTAAGGACTACCTTATCATGATGGAATCTTGTATAAGGTGGATTAGACACTAAGGCCTGCAGTTCACTGATGTGGCGAGCTGAGGTGACTGCAATGAGGAAAATAACCTTCCAGGAAAGAAATTTCAGGGAGGTGGTGGCTAAGAGTTCAAAAGGTGGCTTCATAAGCTGACCAAGAACCAGATTTAAGTCCCATGCCACCGGAGGAGGTCTAATGGGAGGTTTAGTTAAAGTTAGGCCTCTCATGAATCTTGCAGTAAGAGGATGAGAGGAAATTGGGTGTCCATTGATAGGCTTAAGGGATGCTGCAATAGCACTCAAATGGACCCTTACTGAATTTGTCTTAAGGCCTGCATTGGAAAGATGCAGGATATATTCCAATAGAGAATTCAAAGGTAGTGCTAGAGGGTCAAGACCCCTCTCAGTAAACCAAATGGAAAACCTTTTCCATTTAAAAGCATAGGAACGTCTAGTAGAAGGTTTCCTGGAAGCATGAAGGATATCCTTCACCTGCTGAGAAAGATTCCAATCCTGAAGGTCTAGGCCTTCAGCAACCAAGTTCTGAGGTGCAGGGACTTGGGGTTTGGGTGCCACAAAGTCCCCTCCTCCTGAGACAGAAGGTCTGGAGCAGCTCCCAAGTCTAGGGAGGGAGCTTGAAAGAGATGTAGAAGTAGAGGGTACCACACTTGGCGTGGCCAGCGTGGAGCTATGAGGATCATAGATCCTTGATCCCTTTGGAGCTTGAACAGAGTCTTGGGAATTAAAAGAATGGGTGGAAAAGCATACAGGAAGTCTTGACCACAGTGAAGGAGGAAGGCATCCTTGGCCTGAACTCCCTGACACGGAATTCTGGAACAGAACCGGGGAAGTTTGGCATTCCACGGACTTGCAAAGAGGTCTATGTCCGGGGTTCCCCACTCTTGAAAGATTCTGAGTACTTGGTCCATGTGCAGGGGCCTTTCGTGTGGAAGCAGAACTCGACTGAGTCTGTCTGCCCAAGAGTTTTAGATTCCTGGAAGGTATACGGCCAGGAGATGGATTTGATGCTCTCTGACGAAGGCCCACAATCTTAAAGCTTCGTTGTAAAGTGACAGAGAGCCAGTTCCTCCTTGCTTGTTTATGTAAAACATTGCTACTTGATTGTCCGTATGAATGAGGACTGTCTTGTAGCTGAGCAGGGTATGGAAGACCTTGAGAGCTAGAAAAACTGCTCGGAGCTCCAAGTGGTTGATATGGAGATAGGTCTCTTGTGGAGACCAAGTGCCTTGAGTGGAGAGGTCTTGCAGATGAGCTCCCCAACCTGTTTGGGAGGCATCTGTTGTGAGGGTTGCCTGGGGTAACAACTATTGGAAGGGGGACCCCAGCAACAAATTTTGGGTGGACTTCCACCACTGGAGAGACCAAAAGAGGCGTCTGGAGGTTGCTATTTTGTCTGACAGAGCACCTGATGCTTGAGTCCACTGGGTGGACAAATTCCATTGAGCTGCTCTCATGTGAAGGCGAGCATTGGGGACCACATGCACTGTGGATGCCATGTGGCCTAGCAGTTGCAGCATCTCCCGGGCAGTTAAATGGCTCTTTGACTGAATCTGGGAGGCTAACTGCACCAGGCGTAGGCAACGGGCCTGAGGAAGAAAGGCCCTTGCAGTGGTAGTATCTAGCCAGGCCCCTATGAACTCAAGGGACTGAGTAGGGGTGAGCTGGGACCTTGGGAGATTTACCACAAGTCCCAGATACTGCAGAATGCACCTTGTGCAGTCCAGGACAGTCTGGGCCTCTGACTGGGATGGAGCTCGGATGAGCCAGTCGTCCAGGTATGGGAAAGCACAGTTACTTACCTGTAACAGGTGATCTCTGGGAACAGCAGGAATAAGTCTTCACATATGGGTACATCGGTACCGACGGAGCCTGCGCGGGAACGCTCCCCAGCGTCCAATCAGAAAGCTTTTGGGAGCATCCCTCAGCGCCTGCGTGCTGCCTTCCCAACTGTCTCTCCTCAGTTGAGTTTTATAGCTGAGACAAAGAGAGAGAGAAAGAGGAAAGGAAGATAGATAGAGAGATACAACTCCTAGGGGAGGTGGGTGGGTTGTGAAGACTTATTCCTGCTGTTCCCAGAGATCACCTGTTACAGGTAAGTAACTGTGCTATCTCCAGGAACAAGCAGGAATGAGTCTTCACATATGGGGACTCCCAAGCTAAGATGCCTGGATCCCTAACATGTTGAAGATTGAAAATATGCTACACCTCATATGGCCAGGCATCCTGAGGATGGAGGGCAGGAGTTGAAAAAAGAGTAGCTGCAGAAAAAACAGCTAACCTAAGAAAGGACTACCCTCAAGGAGTCCTTGTATGTATGATCATTATCAAAAGATATATTGAAATGAACAATCACCATAATATTGAAATGAATAATCACCATATGACGCTCACCTACTGGATTGCAGGAAGTAGAGAGGCTGATGGAGTCTACTGGGGATCCAGTAGAATAATGTTCAAGGTGACCTCACTGGAGTGAAGGTGGAGGTCAACATCTGGAAGTGAGAGGTGACCCCAGGATTCAATTGGGGTAGCACAAACACGGCAGGTCTTCAGTGGGAAGCTTCATGGAAAGCTGAGAACTCTTTTGGCTACAGAAGTATTCAGAGGTAGGAACAAAAGAGGAAGACTGACCGATCTGGACAAACAGACCTAGTCCTTGAGGGAGGAAAGGGTATGAGAAGAACCCCATACTCCCAAGAAAGGACAGATGTTTGAGGAATTGAATCTGAAATCCACTGAAGATCCACCATGTCTTTCCTAACTGGTGAGAGGTAGGAAGACATTGGGGCATGGAGCTTCAGGGATACGTAAACCTAGGATACGGAAGGCTGTCAGTTCCACAGCAGTGGTTGTGTGCATAATATCCGAAACATACTGTGGAACAGTATGAAGCTGTGCAAACCCACTGT
The DNA here is from genome assembly GCA_033557465.1 of Ichthyophis bannanicus. NCBI lineage: Eukaryota > Metazoa > Chordata > Amphibia > Gymnophiona > Ichthyophiidae > Ichthyophis > Ichthyophis bannanicus. The sequence continues at coordinate 903,707 of CM066043.1, forward strand.
CAGAAACATACAGGAAGGTAAAAACCTTTATGAGCATAGACAGAGAGATAAGTATGGAAATACATATCTACCTATAATAAGTATCTGGACAGATACACACATATATGTAGAGATATGTGTATATATATATATATAGATAGATATATATATATAGATAGATAGATAGATATAGATATAGATATATACGGGTATATAGATAGATATATATCTATAATGAGATCTAAAGGGCATAGCATATGCACACTTAGCTGACAGACAGATACATCTACAGAGATGTATATAGGTATATATATATTATATATATATATATATATATATATATATATATAGATAGATAGATAGATAGATATACCTGAATATATAGGTCTAAAGATAGATGCCTGCAATTAAGCAGACAGAGCTATGCATATCAGGACATTCACATGGAGATGTGAAGGGAAAAGATTCATCTAAGCACAAGGAGGTGAAACCCACTTGAGAAGATATATAGAGAATCTATTCCCCCAGAGATGATGGTAAAGGAATGCTATCCAGTGAATTACCAGGATGGTTACGTGAAAAAACAGGATAATATCAGTCTGTAAACAGCAAGTCCGGAGTCCTGTGGAACTCCAGCATGGTAAAAGGACAGAAAAACAGAATGAGATACCAGGTTGACCTACGTGAGGGACAAAGGAGGTATCAGGCATTTTTCAGATTAATATGTGCTGTCCTTGAAGTATTAGGATACCATGAGGACAAGCTGCAAGAAAAAAAAAGTATATTCCCTAAGGAATGGGATAACTCTTAGACTTTCACGTGGAGAAGGCTTATGTCCTTTACATTCTTTTTTTTTTTTTTTTTTTTTAAAGAAGATAGTAGGGTATGAAGAACCCTCACAGTCATAGGGGATGACTGAGGAAGCCTTTTTCAACCATGATGGATAGCCATTAGAGAAACTCTATGCTCTCTAGCAAGGGCCCATAGTGGAAAGCTTCTCAGTAGGATTGCAGAGAGCATTATGCAGGAGAACTGGGATGTAGAACTGGCTGATGGAGAAAACTGACAGCCACGTCCACTACGTTGCCAAACCCAGGGATTGGAGATGGCAAGGGTAGAAGATAGTGTAAGAAGCCTGTAGTGAAAAGGATTATCCAAGAAAGATGTAGAAAACTGTCTTGGAATCACTACTAAGGCCAGACAGGAGTGGTGGAGACGAGACTGGGCTTGTGGAAAAGTACCAGTAGTCAAGTACTGGAACTCCTGCATGGGCAGCTACTGAAGAGGACAACAGAGAGAGTCGGTCTGTGTCAAACAGAGAACAGACTGAACAAAAGAGAGCAAGCTGTGTCTGTCTGCAGAGCTGCCCAGATAAAGAAGGGAGTTTACTCAGGAGAAGAAACTCTACAGTGAAAAGAAAGACAAGAAAAGTCTTTCAATGGTATGGTACCACTCTTACAGGGGAAACCCTGGTGAAGAGGGTAGAGATAGAAGCTGAAGAAGGACTTACCACATGGTAAGTCCCTGGAAGGAAAAAATTCATGCTGGTACAGAGAAACTATCATGTGATAGTTGCTAAACCTCTCTTCTAGTCAGGAAGAGGTAGAAAACTCTGTAACTTATAGACATGAATATCCTGACAGTTCAGCATACTGAAGAGTAAATGGATTTCCTGAGAATAGGAATCCCTGAGCAGAGTTTTGAATGGAAAACAGTGAAAAACTTCTGCTGAAAAGAAATTAACTGTAGTTATAAAAAGATTAATCAGAAACCTATGGTTACTGTGTTTATTCAGCCTGGCTAGAGTTTGGATTCTTCAGACCAGGGCGAGACTTCCCCTGCTTGGGAACATCCGAATGATGGGCAGGAGAAGAGGAAAACCTCTTTCTTTTAGGGAAAGAAGGTTTGGTAGGGCATTTCCTACCTGCTGAGGAAGGAGAGGGCTTAGGATGGCCCTCAGAAACAGGAAAGTCAGTGGAGCAATGAGCAACCTGACGTAAGGACTCCTTATTGAAGAGATTTTCTCCAGTACAAGGAGTATTACTCAGTCTTTGTTGGGCCCATCTACTCAAGCCTGATGCCTGGAGCCAGGCTTTACGACGTGCTCCTATGGCTATAGCAGAAGTTCTGCTAACAGACTCAAAAGAGTCTAGGGAAGCACGAAAAAGAAACCAAGAGATATTTTGGATATGACTAAGAAGTAAGGAATAGTCTGCAGTCTTGGGCTCTGATAGAAAAGGAGTCAAAAGAGATAATTTCTTTGTGATCTCCTGAAAGGATAGACTCAAACAGAAAATATATGAGAGAATCCTTGTTGCCAGCATAGATGTTTGGAAGGTTTGATGTCCAAAGGCATCCAGTGTTCTAGATGCACGCCCTGGCGGGAAAGAAGAATGTTTTTTCTTGCTTTTTACCTTCCTCATTGCTGATTCCACTACAATGGAATGATGGGGAAGTTGAGGCTTTTGAAATCCTGGAGAGGGGGGCACCTGATACAGAAGATCAGTTGCTGTAGGAGGTGAAGAAACCCTTAAAGGTTTTTCCCATACCCTCAGAAGAAGATTCTGCAAAGAGTGATGTAAAAGAAGCATTATATTTTCCTTTCAAGCAGAAAAACCCTGAGATGACTCATAGCCAGGGATAGGAATATTAAGGAAGGCTGCCATGTCAAGGAGAAATTTCTGAAAAGAAGGATCTCCGATGGGAACCATCCCCGGACAGGCTAAATTTGAAAAGGTAGGCTGGGCACCGGAGGATGTACCTGTCCGGTGCAGAACAGGGTTTGAAATGGATGGACACTGGAACTGGCAGTTATAAGTTGAGACAGTCAGTAGTGCATCATCCATGCCAGGTATCGACTCCAAACTAGGTATAGAGAGGAGCGATCCAGGTGAAAAAAGCATGGAAGGAGCTGGTTCCGATGATACTGCAGGTACCGGCATCGATATCGATACCGGTAGTTGCGCCGGAATCGAAGGGGAAACCGACACCGAAGCAGTCATCGGAGGCTGCTCAAGCGGTACCGAGGAAACTAAAAACCGTTGGTGATTATCCTCGGTATCGTGCATGCGGAATCGGTAAACATCGGTTCCGAGACGCGTCGGTACCCAGTCCTCTAGACTAGAAAACGATTCTAGACTCGGCATCGAAGGAAGCGAGTCTATCAATGCATGCCTAGAGGGTACCGACGTCGGTGGTGGTATCGGCGGTACTGCCGATACTGGAAAGTCAATCTGGGACATTTCGGTTGGTCCCGAAGGTACCGAGAACGCCAGATGATGATCCCTGGTGAAGAGCGGATCACTCAACACCGGTGCCGATGCCGGGGTATCGGTACTGCTCGAAGTGGATGCCACCACCAAGCATGGTTCGGGTATGTTCTGTGAGGGGTGAGCCCCAGGACCAACCTGAAACCCCTGAAATGATTTGGAGCCCGAAGACTCCCGCCGGGGTTTTAATGCCAATGGGTTCTTGAGGGCAAGGCCGGGGCCGTCAGCATGCTTAGCATGAGACTTACCACTCAAGGATTGGCTAGTCTTAACAGAACTGTGGGAACTGTGTGTGAGAGAAAACTGCAGCCAATCTGAGCACTTTTCAAATCATTTAAAATCCCTTCAGCAATGGCGCGCCCGTGCCTTGCGGGCCCGCGCCTGAGGGCCCTTTGGCGTGGCCCTTAGGCGGTGGACCGTGCGGGACCCACTATCTGCTGCTATATGCTCATTCTGTTCAGCGATATGCTGTTTGTAGTTAATGTAAGGTAATGTAATGTAAGTTATGTACTGTGTTCCCTGTTTGTACTCCTAGTGTTTTGTTGTGATGTAATGATAATGCAATGTATGTTTCCCTCACCTTTGTTTAACTTTGTGCTGTATTAACCGCTTTGATTGAAGGAAAAGGCGGGATACAAAACATGTTAAATAAATAAATAAATAAATACCTGATCCTGTACAGAAGAAATGGCCGGTGCCCTGCCATAGGGAGGGAAAACGGTATCGAGGGAAACTCGAAAGAGAGAATCTCTTCTCACAGTATTGTAGCCTGACGGTTCAGGGGAAAAAGGGTCAGGACCCAAACAGGTTAGAGACCAGTCATTGGAGTCTAAAAAGAAAACTGTATTTCCACAGTGAAGACACTTCTTAGGAGAAGGCGGCTCCATGATGGAGAGGCCTTATAGGCCCATAAAATTGTAAGACAGAAACTGGGGGAAAGCTCTCCCTCAGTTTGAGAAAAAGAAAAGAAAAAACCCCACCGGCGGTACCGGTGGCGGCGGGAAATCAGCCGCGACCACAAGAAAACAAGAATTAAAAAATTAAAGAAAAATGTTTCTGCGGTGACAGGACGACGTCCTGCCGGATCCGCGGAAAAACAAAAACTGAGGAGAGACAGTTGGAAAGGTGGGAAGGCAGCACGCAGGCGCTGAGGGATGCTCCCAAAAGCTTTCTGATTGGACGCTGGGGAGCGTTCCCGCACAGGCTCCGTCGGTACCGACGTACCCATATGTGAAGACTCATTCCTGCTTGTTCCTGGAGATTACAAAAATCCCCAGAGTGCGTAGAAATGCAGCTACTACTGCCATGCATTTGGTGAACACTCTTGGAGCAGAGGCCAGACCGAAAGGAAGTACTCTGTACTGGTAATGCTTTCCTTGGAAAAGGAAACGGAGGAACCTTCTGTGAGAAGGATGGATGAGGACATGTGTGTACGCATCCTTGAGATCTAGAGAACAAAGCCAATCCTGACTCTGAAGGTATGGAAGGAGAGTGCCCAGAGAAAGCATCTTGAATTTCTCCTTGCATAGAAATTTGTTCAATTCTCTGAGATCTAATATGGGTCTGTGGCCCCCTGTTTTCTTTGGGATGAGAAAATAGGGGGAGTAAAACCCTGACCCTTGTTGAAGAAGAGGTACTTCTTCTATTGCCCCCTGGGCAAGAAGGGTAGCCACCTCCTGACCTAGAAGGTCGAGAAGAGATGTTGAAGAATTGAAGTGTCTCACCATGGTGTGAGGAGGAAGGTTTGAGAAATGAAGCTTGTAGCCCTCCCTTATGATGGAGAGGGTCCACTGCTCTGTTGTAATTTGCTCCCATCTGGAAAAAAATGAGCTAACCTTCCTGGAATGGTGAGAGGCTCTGGCTGTTTTAGAGCCAGAAAGGCTAAGTTCTCTAGCATCAAGTCAAAAACCCTGAGGAGGTTGGGACTGCTGAGTTGCAGCAGCCCCTGTAGACTTAGGCCTGGCCCATTTAGGTTGCTGACGCTTAGTAGCAAAGCGACCTGTAGATGATTGTTGGCCAGAAGTAGAACGGAATCTGCCCTTTTTGAAAAAAGACTTCTTAAAAGGTTTTTTCTTGGCAGGAATGGAGGTTGACTTTGAAAGTCTATCCAGAGCAGAATTTTCTGCATCCATTTGAGTGGCCTTTATTTGCCACTCTTTGCCAAACAGATTTTCACCTGTACAGGGGAGATTTCCTAAACCATCTTGGACCCAAGGTTCTAAATCAGAAGCTTGGAGCCAAGCAATTCTGCGAGCAGCTATGGCAATGGCCGAAGCTCTGCTGGCACATTCAAAGTAGTCAAAAGCTGCACGGTGTGATAAGGAAGCTTATCATAGCTCAGGAAGGAGCTATAGAAAAGGTGAAGTGACTCTGAACAAGCAACCTGTCAGTTCTGGTAGAAATAAGAAAACAGAATTTTCTCATAAAAGACTACCAATCCCAGAATGCACCTGGTTTCCAACAGCCATTAGAGGAGCTGAAGTGGGGAAACGTGTGTTCAATCAGGAGGGCTATGAGGTAATCCCTAAGCACTCATCTCAAAGGGCAGGGCCTGATTCAGCACAGCTGCGCTGTGTTAGGGAGGAGCACTCATCTAGGCAGAATAAAGGTATAGTTTATTCTACAGATGACCATCTTCATGATCACCTTGGATATCCAGAGAAGGATCATCAGTTTCATCTGAAGGATCATCAGAAGCAGAAGCCAAACCGGACGGACAGAGAGGGAAAGAGACCCTTTGGAAGAAGGAAGAGAAAAGCCTTTGAGAGGTCTAGAAGAGTCCAAAGCAGTACGTATACTGGGAGGTATTCCAAGGGCCAGCATACACCATTGGACTGGGGAAAGCCAGAGGAATGGTGCTGCAGAGCTAGGAATCACCAGACGCTACCTGTGAGGGAGACGGCTGCACGTGGAAGGGACCCTAAGACCTAGAAAATAGGGGAAAGCCGACAGTCACCCAGGAGCGCACGGTTCGGACAAAGGTATCCTTGAAGGATACTACCAAAAGCAGTGAGGTTCCAAAAGGGAGTATAGTAGCCCAAATGCCCTTGAGTAAGGAGCAGACAGAGCATAAAGATTCCCAATTACCCATGCCTACCAATAGCCAGATTAATATTAATAAAATGCAGTCTCTAAAATGCTTGTATGCCAATGCTAGAAGTCTAAACAATAAGATGGGAGAATTAGAATATATAGCATTAAATGAGAGGTTAGATATGATTGCACTCTCAGAGACATGGTGGAAGGAGGATAACCAGTGGGACACTGTGATACCTGGATACAAACTATATCGTAATGATAGAGCTGAACAAATTGGTGGAGGGGTTGCGCTCTATGTTAGAGAGGGCATTGAGTCAGAAAGGATTAAAGTTTTGCAGGGAACAAAATATGCTGTAGAATCTCTATGGATTGAAATTCCATTTATGAAGGGGAAGGTGATGGCAGTGGGAGTATACTATCGACCACCTGGCCAGAATGAACAAATGGATGATGAAATGCTCAAAGAAATCAAGGAAGCTAACAAAAGCCACAACAGAGTAGTAATAATGGGTGATTTCAATTACCCGGTATCGACTGGGACAGTGTCACAGCAGGACAAGCTAAAGAGATAAAGTTTCTAGATGAAATAAATGACTGCTTCTTGGAGCAGCTGGTTCATGAACCGACCAGAGGGGAAGCCATACTGGACCTAGTCCTTAGTGGAACGCCAGATCTGGTGCAAGAAATAAGGGTGTTGGGACCACTTGGCAATAGTGATCATAGTATGATCATGTTTGATTTAATCAGTGGAGGACAGATAGTAAAGGAATCCACAGTACTACCTTTTAACTTTCAAAAGGGTGACTATGATAGAATGAGGAATATAGTTCGGAAAAAACTAAAAGGAGCGGTTCCAAAGGTTAAAGACTTACAGCAAGCTTGGGTGTTATTTAAAAATACTATCCTCGAAGCCCAGACCAGCTGTATTCCACGCATTAAGAAAAGTGGAAGAAAGTCCAAAAAACTGCCAGCATGGTTTAAAGGTGAGGTCAGAGAGGCTGTTGCTGCCAAAAGAGCAACCTTCAGAAAATGGAAAAAAGAGCCAAATGATGAAAACTGGAAGCAGCACAAGCACTGGCAAGTTAAATGCAAAGCATTGATAAGGCAGGCAAAGCGGGAATTTGAGAAGAAACTTGCTACGGAAGCAAAAACACGAAATAAAGACTTTTTCAAGTACATTCGTAGCAAAAGGCCTGTGAGAGAGTCAATTGGACCATTAGATGATAGAGGGGTAAAAGGGGCAGTAAGAGGAGACAAGGCTATAGCAGAGAGACTGAATGAATTCTTTGCTTCGGTCTTTACTGAGGAAGATGTAGGGGTGTTACCCAAGACTGAAGTGGTATTTAAAGGTGATACTGCAGAGGAATTGAGAGAAATATCGCTACACCGGGAAGATATATTACAACTATTTGATAAACTGAATAGTAGCAAATCACCTGGACCGGATGGTATACATCCCAGAGTGTTGAAAGAACTGAAATATGAGATTGCAGACCTGTTATTGGTAATCTGTGAACTTTCATTAAAATCATCTGTAATACCTGAAGATTGGAGGGTCGCCAACGTAACACCAATTTTTAAAAAGGGTTCCAGGGGTGACCCGGGAAATTACAGACCGGTGAGCCTGACGTCAGTACCAGGGAAAATGGTAGAAGCCATCATAAAGAACAAAATTACACAGCATGTAGATAGTCATGGCCTAATGGGAGACAGCCAACATGGCTTTAGACAAGGCAGATCTTGTCTTACTAATCTGATCTGTTTTTTTGAAGGTGTGCATAAACAGGTAGACAAAGGTGAGTCGGTTGATATAGTGTATCTGGACTTTCAGAAAGCTTTTGACAAGGTCCCCCATCAGAGACTTTTGGCGAAGCTAAAAAGTCATGGGATAGGAGGCAGTGTACTATTGTGGATCGGGAACTGGTTAAAAGATAGAAAGCAGAGGGTAGGGCTAAATGGCCAATATTCCCAATGGAAAAAGGTGAATAGTGGAGTACCCCAGGGATCTGTACTGGGTCCGCTACTTTTTGACATATTCATAAATGACCTGGAAAAGGGAATAACTAGTGAGGTAATCAAATTTGCAGATGACACAAAACTGTTTAAAGTTGTTAAAACCCAAGAGGATTGTGGAAAACTGCAGGAGGATCTGGATAAATTGGAAGACTGGGCATCCAAATGGCAGATGAAATTTAATGTGGACAAGTGCAAAGTTATGCACCTAGGAAAGAACAACCCACACTATAGTTACAAGATGCAAGGCTCCACATTAGAAACCACCACCCAGGAAAAAGATTTAGGAGTCATCGTGGATAACATGTTAAAACCCTCCGCCCAGTGTGCAGCGGCGGCCAAGAAAGCAAATAGAATGCTAGGTATCCTAAGGAAAGGGATGGAGAATAAAACAAAGGATATTATAATGCCTCTGTATCGCTCCATGGTACGACCGCACCTTGAATATTGTGTGCAATTCTGGTCACCGTATCTTAAAAAGGACATAGAGTTATTAGAAAAAGTACAGAGAAGAGCCACCAAATTGGTGAAGGGGATGGAAGGCTACTCCTATGAAGAGAGGCTAAAAAGTTTAGGGCTCTTTAACCTAGAAAAGAGGCGGCTGAGGGGAGATATGATAGAGGTGTATAAATTAATGAATGGAGTGGAACGGATAAACGTGGATAAATTGTTTACGCTATCAGAATATAGAAGGACTAGGGGGCATGTAATGAAGCTACAGGGTAAACTATTTAAGACAAATAGGAGAAAATATTTCTTCTCTCAACGTGTAATCAAACTCTGGAATCTGTTACCGGAGGATGTAGTAAGGGCTGTTAGTATAGCTGGGTTTAAAAAAGGTTTGGACAAGTTCCTGGAGGAAAGGTCCATAAACCACTATTAAAAAGGGACCCAGGATATCAATGCTTGGCCTAGTACAAGCACTGCAGAACCTGTGTCTTTTGGGGAAACTGCTAGGTACGTATGACCTAGATTGGCCACTGTTGGAAACAGGATACTGGGCTTGATGGACCTCGGTCTGACCCAGTATGGCATTTCTTATGTTCTTATGTTCTTAGAGATCCAGTGTCCAGGGATCTGGATTGGATGGCTGGACATAAGAACTGGACTACATACTGGCCAGGCTATATAGAGAGGAACTCTAGCAGCAATGGAAGCTCAGGTATGAACACTGATCTATGCCCTAGCTATAACCTTGAAAGAGAGCAGGGAAACAAGTATTCTCCTGAAAATGTTCCATTGAGAGATTCATCTGTGCCAATCCATGATATTGAACCCATGCTTGTTGAACAAGGGGGAATAATAGCAGATGAGGATCCTGTTATATGGACTGCTCTCTATCTAAACTCCGTTGGTAACTTTCTGTTATAAAGTACAGCAACCATCACAAAGAAATACAAATTTGTTCTTTAATCTACTCAGAAAAGCTCCTGAAGCAGGATTTGACCCACACAGTGGAAGGCAAGCCAGCTAAGGGGTTTCAGCTGGTAACTGCTAGCAATTAAGCCTTACCTAATTGCTTGTGAGCTAGGAGAGAATCACTTCTGTATCTATGTGGGAAGTAATCAGAAGTTAACCTGAAAAGAACAGTTGGTTTCTTGCTTTGTAGCTTTTCATTTGTTGTTTTCCTGATTTTGACTTTGTTTTTCCAAGTTAACACTGAAAGCAAGTTACCTAATTTATGTGCTACCAAGCATATCTGTGTTGGGAGAAATAACCCCATAAATAAATATCTTATTGGCTTTACCCAAGAGCAAAACTAAATTATTGTCAGCAGCTGTGTCTGGTGTGAATGAACTACATTGCCCACAATACCTTGCAAATCATATAGATATATGCACTTGACAAGACTGTGAAGATTCTCACCCAGGCAGCCGTCTGACAACGGTTGGAAAACTTTGAAATGTCTTGAGTATGCTTGAGCCAAAGAAGGAATTCTTCCCTTTTATCCTCTGGAAGAAAAGGGAGGAAAGTATGCAGCTTATCTGCAACTTCTTTTAGAAACATACCCATGTAAAGACTATAGGAGTTGATCCTGGCAATGAGCATACTGGCTTGGAAGATTTTCCTACCAAAAGCATCCAAGGTCCTGCATTCTCTTCCTGGAGGGGCAGAAGAGTGTCTTTTTGCACTCTTTATCCCTTTCATAGCTGACTGCACCACAATAGAATGGTGGGGAAGCTGTGTTTTATGAAAACCAGGACAAGGAGGGACACGGTACATAGTGTCCAATCTTCGAGAATGAGGAGAGATAGTGAGAGGAGTCTCCCATAAGTCAATCATGTGCTCATAAAGAATCTCATGAATTGGCAAGGTGACTGCCTCCTTAGGAGCCTTAGAATAACCTAAAATATCCAATTTTTTAGCTCTAGGTTCTGATTCAGAGTTTACTGAAATAGAAAGTCCTTTAGCCACTTCTCTTATGAAGTCTTGAAAGGATAAGTCCTCTGGAGGAGACATTCTTCTTTTTGGAGAAGAAGGCTCTTCAGGAAGGGCTATGGATACTTCAGCAGACTCCTCTGATGTATCAGAATCATCAGAGGAATCAAAATATCACCTGTCAGGGTGGTCTTCTAAAGCTCGGTACGCGTATAGCACAGTTACTTACCTGTAACAGGTGATCTCTGGGAACAGCAGGAATTAGTCCTCACATATGGGTACGTCGGTACCGACGGAGCCTGCGCGGGAAAGCTCCCCAGCTTCCTAGAATGGAAGCTTTTGGGACCTCCCACTGCACATGCGCACTGCCTTCCCGCCTTCCTGAACAGCTCTCCTCAGTTTCGAGTTTATAGCTGAGTCAATAGAGAGAGGACAGGAAGATAGATAGATAAAAGATACAACTCCTAGGGGAGGTGGGTGGGTTGTGAGGACTAATTCCTGCTGTTCCCAGAGATCACCTGTTACAGGTAAGTAACTGTGCTATCTCCAGGAACAAGCAGGAATAAGTCCTCACATATGGGGACTCCCTAGCTGAGATGCGTGGGATCCCCTGTCAAGGTTCGCCATCTTCGTATGGATCTCAGGCATCCATCCTGGGAAGGTGGGCAGGAGTTGTCTAAGAATGGAACAGGTGTTTGAGGACAGCCTGGCCAAACAAGGCATCCCGGCGGGAGTCCTTGTCCAAACAGTAATGGGCTGTGAAGGTATGAACCGAGGCCCAGGTAGCGGCTCGACAGATCTGATCAATGGAAACAGAGTGCAGATGAGCCATAGAAGTTGCCATGGCTCTCACATTGTGAGCTGTGACATGGCCTTCCAGAGGAATGTTTTTACTCTGGTAAGCAAAGGAAATACACTGAGCAATCCAATTGGAAAGTGTACGTTTGGAGACTGGAAGTCCCAAATGTGAAGGATCAAAAGCCACGAAAAGTTGAGAAGACTTTCGATGTGGCTGAGTCCTATTAAGGTAAAAGGCTAGAGCTCTTTTACAATCCAGAGTATGAAGGTTCCTCTCTGCACTGGAGGCATGAGGAGCCGGAAAAAATACAGGTAGATATACCTCTTGATTAAGATGAAAAGGGGAGACCACTTTAGGCATAAAGTGGGGATTCGTCCTAAGGACCACCTTGTCATGATGAAATCTCGTATAAGGTGGATTAGCCACTAGAGCTTGCAGTTCGCTGATGCGACGAGCGGAAGTGACTGCAATTAGGAATAGTACCTTCCAGGAAAGAAATTTCAAGGAGGTAGAAAATAACGGCTCAAAAGGTGGCTTCATAAACTGACCAAGCACTAGATTCAAATCCCATGCGACCGGGGGGGGTCTGATGGGAGGTTTAGTGAGGGTCAGGCCTCTCATGAATCTTGCAACAAGAGGGTGAGAGGAGATAGGTTGTCCATTTACCGGTTTCAGGGATGCTGAAATAGCACTTAAATGGACTCTTACAGAATTCGTCTTAAGGCCTGCATTGGAAAGATGCAGGAGATAGTCTAAGAGGGAATTCAAAGGAAGTGCCAGAGGGTCAAGGCCCTGCTGAGCACACCAAATGGAAAAACGTTTCCATTTGAAAGCATAAGACCGCCTCGTGGAAGGTTTCCTAGAGGCATGAAGGATATCTTTCACAGGTTGAGAAAGATTAAAGTCTTGAAGACTTAAGCCTTCAGTAACCAAGCTCGGAGATGTAGGGATTTGGGGTTTGGGTGCCACAAAGTCCCGTCCTCCTGAGACAGAAGGTCTGGTGCAGCTCCTAAGTCCAGGGAGGATCCCTGGGAGAGCTGTAGAAGCAGAGGGAACCACACTTGGCGTGGCCAGCGTGGAGCTATGAGGATCATAGAGCCGTGATCTCTCTGGAGTTTGAACAGAGTCTTGGGAATCAGCGGAATGGGTGGAAAGGCATATAGGAACGCCTGACCCCAATGGAGGAGAAAGGCGTCCGTGGCCTGAGCTTCCTGACACGGAGTCCTGGAACAGAACCGGGGAAGTTTGGCATTCCACGGACTTGCAAAGAGGTCTATGTCCGGGGTCCCCCATTCCTGAAAGATTCTGGTTATCTGGTCCACATGTAGGGACCACTCGTGTGGCAGCAGAACACGACTGAGTCTGTCTGCTCGAGAGTTTTGAACTCCTGGAAGGTACACTGCTAGCAGATGAATTTGGTGCTCTCTGGCGAAGGCCCATAATCTGAGAGCTTCGTTGCAAAGCGACAGAGAGCCCGTACCTCCTTGTTTGTTTATGTAAAACATGGCCACCTGATTGTCTGTCTGAACCAGGACAGTCAGGTTGGCAAGGAGGGTATGGAAGACCTTGAGGGCAAGGTAAATTGCTCGCAGTTCCAGGAGGTTGATATGAAGGGTGGCCTCCTGTGGAGACCAAGTGCCCTGAGTGGAGAGAGTTAGCAGATGGGCTCCCCACCCCAATTGGGAGGCATCTGTTGTGAGGGTTGCTTGGGGTAGCAAGGGCTGAAAGGGAGCCCCCAACAACAGATTCTTGGTGGATATCCACCAATGGAGGGACCAAGACAGACGGTTTGAGGTTTGTATTTGGTCTGAGAGTGCTCCCGACGCCTGAGTCCACTGGGTGGCCAGGGTCCATTGAGCTGCTCTCATATGAAGACGAGCGTAGGGCACCACATGTACTGTGGAGGCCATATGGCCCAGGAGGCGTAGCATTTCCCTGGCTGTCAAGTGAGTACTGGACTGGGCTTGGGAGGCCAAGCTCAGCAGACGCTGACCCCGAACCAGTGGAAGGTAGGCTCTTGCAGTGGTGGTGTCCAACTGGGCCCCTATGAATTCTAGAGACTGAGTAGGGCTGAGTTGAGACTTGGGGAGGTTTATTACCAGTCCCAGATACTGCAGAAGGCTCCTTGTGCGGTCTAGGGAAATCTGGGCCTGCGACTGAGTTGGAGCTCGAATGAGCCAGTCGTCCAGATATGGGAATACGAAAATCCCCATGCTTCTGAGAAATGCGGCTACGACTGCCATGCATTTGGTAAAGACTCTTGGGGCAGAGGCGAGACCGAAGGGAAGTACTCTGTATTGGTAATGACTTCCCCTGAACAGAAAGCGAAGATATTTTCTGTGGGATGGATGGATGAGTAGATGTGTATACGCATCCTGTAGGTCTAGAGAACAAAGCCAGTCCTGACTCTGAAGGTATGGAAGGAGAATGCCCAAAGAGAGCATTTTGAATTTCTCCTTGTACAGAAATTTGTTCAATTCTCTCAGATCTAGGATTGGTCTGAATCCCCCTGTTTTCTTTGGAATGAGAAAATAGGGGGAGTAGAAACCTGACCCCTGTTGATGAAGAGGAACCTCTTCTATGGCCCCTTGGGCAAGCAGAGAAGAGATCTCCTGATCCAACAGGGCTAGGAGAGGAGATGGAGAATTGAAGGGTCTCACCATGTGATGAGGAGGAAGGCTGGAGAAATGAAGTTTGTAACCCTCTCTGATGATAGAGAGGGTCCATTGCTCTGTTGTGATCTGTTCCCATCTGGGAGCAAAGTGAGCTAACCTTCCAGGTATGGTGAGAGGTTCTGGTTGGTCCAGAACCAGGAATGGCAAGTTCTCTAGGGGCAAGTCAAAACCCCTGAGGGGGTGGAGCCTGTTGAGCTGTAGTAGCTGCTGCAGGCTTTGCTCTTGCTTGTTTCGTTTGCTGACGTTTAGCCGCAAAACGAGGTTGAGAAGATTGCTGGCCAGTATTGGAAGCATATCTGGCCTTCTTATAATAAGGTCTCTTGAAAGACTTCTTCTTAGTGGGAGTAGAAGTGGACTTAGAAAGTCTCTCTAAGGTGGCATTTTCAGCATCCATTTGAGTGGCCTTAACTTGCCACTCTGCACCGAATAAGTTCTCACCTGTACAGGGCAGATTCCGTAAGCCATCTAGAACCCAGGGTTCCAGATCAGAAGCCTGGAGCCAAGCCAGACGTCTGGCTGCAATAGCAATGCCAGAAGCTCTGCTGGCTCCTTCGAAGGAATCAAAGGCAGCTCTGTTGGAGAACTTAGAAACATCTAAAAGTTGTTTCACAACAGAAAGGAAGTCCTCCTGTTTATCCTCAGGGATAAGGGAGGCAAAATGCCGTACTTTCTTGGCAAGTTCCCCTAGGACCATGCCCATATAGAGGCTGTAGGAATTAATCCTGGCTATAAGCATACTAGCCTGGAAGATTTTCCTACCAAAAGAGTCCAGTGTCTTACATTCCCTTCCTGGAGGTGTAGAAGAGTGCCTTTTAGTACTCTTGATCTTTTTCATTGCAGACTTTACCACAATGGAGTGGTGAGGCAATTGAGTTTTCTGAAAACCAGGAGACGGAGGGACCCGATACATGGTGTCCAACCTACGGGAATAAGGAGACAGAGTTAAAGGGTTCTCCCAGAAATCCATCAATTGTTCTTGAAGGATTTCATGGATAGGCAGAGTAACTGCTTCTTTAGGAGACTTGGAGTATCCTAAAATATCCAATCTTTTTGACCTTGGTTCCCTTTCAGAGGAAGTAGTGATAGAAAGGCCTTTAGCCATTTCTAAAATAAAGTCCTGAAAGGACAAATCCTCTGGAGGAGACATTCTCCTTTTTGGAGAAGAAGGTTCCTCAGGAAGGTCAAGGGAGAGCTCTGCAGACTCATCAGAGGAGACAAAATCCTCAGAGGAATCGGTGTATTGTCTAGTTTCCTCCAACGCACGATACGCATACCGATCGGTATCGACATCGGGCGTACCGGGTATGGAAGCGGTATGGAGCGAAAGCCCATACGGTACCGATTTGCGTTTAGAAGAGGAAGGCCTGGGTTCCGGCATGGCGGACGATACCGGAACCGGGCCCGGAACCGCTGGAAGCGGTACCGATGGCGTTGCAGCTTTAATGAAAGCCATGACGGCCTGCTGCATGGATTGGACAGTATTGCCCATAGACGCCACGGCTGCCTGGATGTCGGTACCGGTATGGGCCGGTACCCCAGAGCAGTCCAACAGGTGATCTGTCGAGGCCGTGCCATCGATGTCAACCTGTAGCCCCTGTATTGGCGTTTTGGAAGGTAGGACCTCCCGCCGGGGCTGTTTGGCTGGGGCAGGGTCCTCAAAACTAAGAGCCTCTCGATGCTTTGAAGGAGATTTGCTCTTTGAGGACTTGCCCACAGAAGGTTTGGTTACCTGAGATCCATCCGGGGATGATGACCGGGATGACTGTGATGTTGGATTCTCTGAAGCAAACAGCACATGGAATTTGTTGGCCCGGTTCTGCAGCCCACGCTTAGACATTTGGGAGCAGGAAGGGCAGTCCGGAATGGAGTGGTCAGGCCCCAAACATTTAAGACACCATTCATGGGTGTCTGTGACTGATATTACAGCAGTACACTTGGTACACTTCTTAAATCCAGGGGCTGGCTTCTCCATGTGGAGAATTCAAGTAGGCCTGAAGGCCTAACTGAAGTGACCAAGTGCTGAAAAATAATAAAAGAAAAGAAAATAATTTTTCAAGAAAGAAAAAGGAAGACCGGCGATACCGGTATCGGTATGGGAAGGCAGGTACGCGGTCTAAAGAAACAAAACAAAAAACTACAATTTCTTCAGCGGTGACAGGATACACGACCTGCTGGCTCCGCGGAAAAAGAGAAACTGAGGAGAGCTGTTCAGGAAGGCGGGAAGGCAGTGCGCATGTGCAGTGGGAGGTCCCAAAAGCTTCCATTCTAGGAAGCTGGGGAGCTTTCCCGCGCAGGCTCCGTCGGTACCGACGTACCCATATGTGAGGACTTATTCCTGCTTGTTCCTGGAGATAGCACAGTTACTTACCTGTAACAGGTGATCTCTGGGAACAGCAGGAATTAGTCCTCACATATGGGTACATCGGAACCGACGGAGCCGGCGCGGGAAAGCTCCCCAGCTTTTCAGATGAAAAGCTTTTGGGGCTTCCCACAGCGCATGCGCGCTGCCTTCCCGCCTTCCTTACCAGCTCTCTTCAGTTCGAGTTTATAGCTGAGACAATAGAGAGAGGAAAGGAAGGTAGATAGAAGATACAACTCCTAGGGGAGGTGGGTGGGTTGTGAGGACTAATTCCTGCTGTTCCCAGAGATCACCTGTTACAGGTAAGTAACTGTGCTATCTCCAGGAACAAGCAGGAATAAGTCCTCACATATGGGGACTCCCTAGCTAAGATGCCTGGGAGATCCCCCTCCAAGGGTAAACCATCTTCGTATGGATCTCAGGCATCCATTCAGGGAAGGTGGGCAGGAGTTGCTTAAGTATGGAACAGGTGTTTCAGGACAGCCTGACCAAACAAGGCATCCCGGCGGGAGTCCTTGTCCAAACAGTAATGGGCTGTGAAGGTATGAACCGAGGCCCAAGTGGCTGCTCGACAGATCTGATCTATGGATACAGAGTGAAGATGAGCCATAGAAGTAGCCATGGCTCTCACATTGTGAGCTGTGACATGGCCTTCCAGAGAAATGTTCTTACTCTGGTAAGCAAAAGAAATACACTGAGCAATCCAATTGGAAAGTGTACGTTTGGAGACTGGAAGTCCCAAATGAGAAGGATCAAAAGCCACAAAAAGTTGGGAAGACTTTCGATGTGGCTGTTGAGGTAAAAGGCGAGAGCTCTTTTACAGTCAAGAGTATGAAGGTTCCTCTCTGCACTGGATGCATGAGGAGCCGGGAAAAAAACAGGTAGATATACCTCTTGATTAAGATGAAAAGGCGAGACCACTTTGGGCATAAAGTGGGGATTCGTCCTAAGGACCACCTTATCATGATGAAATCTGGTATAAGGTGGATTAGCCACCAAAGCCTGCAGTTCACTGATGCGGCGAGCCGAAGTGACTGCAATAAGGAAAAGAACCTTCCAGGAAAGAAATTTCAAGGAGGTAGAGTCCAAAGGCTCAAAAGGTGGTTTCATAAGCTGACCTAGAACTAGGTTCAAATCCCATGCTACCGGCGGAGGTCGGATGGGAGGTTTAGTTAGGGTCAGGCCTCTCATGAACCTTGCAACGAGAGGATGAGAGGAGACAGGTTGTCCATTTATAGGTTTTAAGGATGCTGTAATAGCACTTAAATGGACTCGTACTGAATTCGTCTTGAGGCCTGCATTGGAAAGATGCAGGAGATAGTCTAGTAGAGAATTCAAAGGAAGTGCCAGAGGGTCAAGACCCTGTTGAGCACACCAAATGGAAAAACGTTTCCATTTGAAAGCATAGGAACGCCTGGTAGAGGGTTTCCTAGAGGCATGAAGGATATCTTTCACTGGCTGAGAAAGATTAAACTCATGAAGGCTTAAGCCTTCAGTAACCAAGCTCGGAGATGTAGGGACTTGGGGTTTGGGTGCCACAAAGTCCCTTTCTCCTGAGACAGAAGGTCTGGCGCAGCTCCCAGGTCCAGGGAGGAGCCCTGGGAGAGCTGTAGAAGTAGAGGGAACCACACTTGGCGTGGCCAGCGTGGAGCTATAAGGATCATCGACCCGTGATCCCTCTGAAGTTTGAACAGAGTCTTGGGAATCAAAGGAATGGGTGGAAAAGCATACAGGAATTCCTGACCCCAATGCAGGAGAAAGGCGTCGTTGGCCTGAGCTCCCTGACAAGGAGTCCTGGAACAGAACCGGGGAAGTTTGGCATTCCACGGACTTGCAAAGAGGTCTATGTCCGGGGTCCCCCATTCCTGGAAGATTCTGTGTATCTGGTCCATATGCAGGGACCACTCGTGTGGAAGCAGAACTCGACTGAGTCTGTCTGCCCGAGAGTTTTGAACTCCTGGAAGATACACTGCCAGAAGATGAATTTGATGCTCTCTGGCGAAAGCCCATAATCTGAGAGCTTCGTTGCAAAGCGACAGAGAGCCCGTCCCTCCTTGCTTGTTGACATAGAACATGGCCACCTGATTGTCTGTCTGAACTAGGACAGTCAAGTTGGCAAGGAGGGTATGGAAGACTGTGAGGGCAAGGAAGATTGCTCGCAGTTCCAGAAGGTTGATATGAAGGGTGGTCTCTTGGGGAGACCAGGTTCCCTGAGTGGAGAGATGTTGAAGATGAGCTCCCCACCCTGTTTGGGAGGCATCTGTTGTGAGGGTTGCTTGGGGCAACGAAGGTTGGAAGGGGGTCCCCAACAACAGATTTTTGGAGGATGTCCACCACTGGAGAGACCAAAACAGATGTTTTGAGGTGAGTACCTGG
Organism: Ichthyophis bannanicus; assembly: GCA_033557465.1. Taxonomy (NCBI): domain Eukaryota; kingdom Metazoa; phylum Chordata; class Amphibia; order Gymnophiona; family Ichthyophiidae; genus Ichthyophis; species Ichthyophis bannanicus. The sequence continues at coordinate 922,595 of CM066043.1, forward strand.
TCTGACAGCAGTCCCGATGCTTGAGACCACTGGGTGGCCAATGTCCATTGAGCTGCTCTCATATGGAGACGAGCATAGGGCACCACATGAACCGTGGAGGCCATGTGGCCCAGAAGTTGCAGCATTTCTCTGGCTGACAAGTGACTTCTGGACTGAGCCTGGGAGGCCAAGCTTATTAGCCGTTGGCCTCGGACCAGAGGAAGGTAGGCCCTTGCAGTGGTGGAATCCAGATAAGCCCCTATGAATTCCAGGGACTGAGTAGGGATGAGTTGGGACTTGGGAATGTTTACCACAAGTCCCAGATATTGAAGAATACGCCTTGTGCGGTCCAAGGAAATCTGGACTTCTGACTGAGATGGAGCTCGGATGAGCCCGTCGTCCAGATATGGGAACACGAAGATTCCCATGCCTCTTAGAAATGCGGCTACGACTGCCATGCATTTTGTGAATACTCTTGGAGCAGAGGCGAGACCGAAGGGAAGTACTCTGTATTGGAAATGTTTTCCCTGGAACAGAAATCGAAGATATTTTCTGTGAGATGGATGGATGAGTATATGAGTGTACGCATCCTTGAGATCTAGAGAACAAAGCCAATCCTGACTGAAGGTATGGAAGGAGAATGCCCAGAGAGAGCATTTTGAATTTCTCCTTGAATATAAACTTGTTCAATTCTCTCAGATCTAGGATAGGTCTGAAGCCCCCTGTCTTCTTTGTTATGAGAAAATAAGGGGAGTAGAACCCTAACCCCTGTTGAGGAAGAGGAACCTCCTCTATTGCCCCTTGGGCAAGGAGAGAGGAGACTTCCTGACCCAACAGGGTCAGAAGAGATGGGGGAGAACTGAATTGCCTCACCATGGTATGGGGAGGAAGGCTGGAGAAATGAAGTTTGTAGCCCTCTCTGATGATAGAGAGGGTCCATTGCTCTGATGTTATTTGCTCCCATCTGGGAGCAAAGTGAGCTAACCTTCCCGGTATGGTGAGAGGCTCTGGTTGTTCCAGAGCCAGAAATGGTAAGTTCTCTAGGGGCAAGTCAAAACCCCTGAGGGGGTTGAGCCTGCTGGGGTGTAGCAGACACTGCAGACTTTGACTTTACTTGCTTAGATTGCTGACGTTTAGCAGCAAAGCGAGGCTGAGAAGATTGTTGGCCAGTATTTGTGGAAAATCTGGCCTTCTTGTAGTACGGCCTTTTAAAAGGTTTCTTTTTGGCAGGAGTAGAAGTAGACTTAGAAAGTCTATCTAGAGTAGCATTTTCTGCGTCCATTTGAGCAGCTTTAATTTGCCAGTCCTCACCAAATAAGTTCTCTCCTGTACAGGGCAGATTCCTTAAGCCATCCATGACCCAGGGTTCTAGGTCAGAAGCCTGGAGCCAAGCAAGACGTCGGGCTGCAATAGCGATTCCCCAAGCCCTGCCAGCAACCTCAAAGGAATCAAAGGCTGCCCTGTTGGAAAACTTGGAGACCTCTGAAAGTTGTGTCACCAGAGTAGTGAAGTCCTCCTTTTTATCCTCAGGGATAAAGGGGGCTAAATGCCGTACCTTTAGGGCAAGTTCTCTGAGAAACATGCCCATATAAAGGCTGTAAGAATTGATCCTGGCTATAAGCATACTAGCCTGAAAGATCTTTCTACCAAAAGAGTCGAGGGTCTTACATTCTCGCCCTGGAGGGGTAGAGGAATGCCTTTTAGGACTCTATCTTCTTCATAGCAGACTTCACCACAATGGAGTGGTGAGGCAGCTGAGTCTTTTGAAACCCAGGAGAAGGAGGGACCCGGTACATGGTGTCCAACCTACGGGAATGAGGAGACAGGGTTAGAGGAGTCTCCCACAAATCCATCAAGTGTTCTTGAAGGATTTCATGGATAGGCAGAGTAACTGCCTCTTTAGGAGGTTTAGAGTATCCTAAAATATCCAATTTTTTTGATCTGGGTTCCTTTTCAGCAGATGTAGCAATAGAAAGTGCTTTAGCTACATCAACAATGAAATCCTGAAAGGATAAATCCTCTGGAGGAGACATCCTCCTCTTTAGAGAAGAGGGCTCCTCAGGAAGATCAAACTCAGCAGAGTCATCAGAGGAATTGAACTCATCAGAAGAATCTGAGTATTCTCTCTGTGCTTGCAATGCACGATACGCGTACCGATCGATATCGACATCGGGCGTATCGGGCATGGGATTGGTATCGGGCAAAAGCCTGAATCCAGCAAGTGGAACCGATCGACGCTTGGAAGTCGATGGTCTCGGTTCCGGTGTGGATACCGGAATCGGTACCGAGGGCGTCGCAGCCTTAATGAAAGCCAAAACGGCCTGCTGCATGGTCTGGACAGTATTGCCCATGGACGCCACTGCTGCCTGGATGTCGGTACCGGTATCGACCGGTACCCCAGAGCAGTCTAACAGGTGATCAGTCGAGGCCGTGCCATCGATGTCAACCTGTAACCCCATAGGTGATGCTTTGGAGGCTGGAGCCTCCCGCCGGGGTTTTTTGGTCTGGGCAGAATCCTCGAACTCAAGATTGAGAGCCTCTCGATCTTTTGAAAGAGATTTGCTTTTAGAGGATTTGCCCACAGAAAGTTTGGTTACCTGAGATCCATCCGGAGAGGAAGACCTGGATGACTGTGATGCTGGATTATCTGAAGCAAACAGCACATGGAACTTGTTGGCCCGGTTCTGCATACCACGTTTAGACATCTGGGAGCAGAATGGGCAGTCCGGTATGGAGTGGTCAGGTCCTAAACATTTAAGACACCATTCATGGGTGTCTGTGAGAGAAATAACAGCATTGCACTTGGTACACTTTTTAAAACCAGGAGTTGGTTTCTCCATGAGGAGAATTTGTGTAGGCCTGAAGGCCTAACAAAAGTTACCAAGCTGTGCTGAGAAAATAAAAAAAAAAAAGATTTTTTTTTTTTTAAAAAGAAAGAGAGACCGGCAGTACCGGTTTTGGTATGGGGAAGGCAGGTACGCGGTCAAAAGAAACAAATTAAAATAACAATTTCTTCAGCGGTGACAGGAACACGACCTGCTGGCTCCGCGGAAAAAGAGAAACTGAAGAGAGCTGGTAAGGAAGGCAGGAAGGCAACGCGCATGCGCTGTGGGAAGCCCCAAAAGCTTTTCATCTGAAAAGCTGGGGAGCTTTCCCGCGCCGGCTCCGTCGGTTCCGACGTACCCATATGTGAGGACTTATTCCTGCTTGTTCCTGGAGATCGAGCGGTATCGACATCGGGCGTCGTCGGTACTGGTTCGGTACCGAAGAGCATCCCTGGACAGGGAACCGCTGCAGTCGGCATCCTGGACGATGTCGATGCAGCCGATATCGACAACGGAGTTTGTTGTGGTATCAGCGGCGTCGCAGCTTGAATGAAGGCCATGATAGCCTGCTGCATAGATAGAACATTGTGATCCATTGACGCCATGAATGCCTGGAATTCGGTACCGGAAGGTTGCGCCGGTACCCCAGAGCATTCTAACAGGTGATCGGTCGAGGCCGTGCCATCGATGTCAACCTGTAACCCCATAGGTGGAGCTTTGGAAGCCGGAGCTTCCCGCCGGGGTTGTTTTGCCGGTGCAGGATCCTCGAGGGCAAGCCCGGAGGCATCTCGATGCTTGGAAGGAGATCTACCCTTCGAGGATCGGCTGGATTTATGTTTGGTTACCTGAGATCCATGGGAGGAAGAAGCAGCCCTGGAAGACGTCGATGCCACTGAAGCTGCATCAGAGGGAAACAGCAAATGGAGCTTGGCTGCTCGGTTCTGTAAACCTCATTTAGACATCAAAGAACAGGACGGACAATCCGGAATGGAGTGTTCAGGACCCAAACATTTAAGACACCATTCATGGGTGTCAGTAACAGAAATAGTACCGCTGCACTTAGTGCATTTTTTAAACCCGGAGGAAAAATTCTTTGTGAGGCCTAAGGCCCAAAAGAAGAAAAACACACTAAGTGAGGGAAAAATTATGTTGTTTTTTTTTAATATAAGAAAAGAAAGAAAAGACCAGCGGTACCGGTCCGGTGTCGAAGAAGGCAGACACGCGACCAAAAAAATAAAATAAAATAAAGAAATTCTTCAGCGGTGACAGGAACACGACCTGCTGGCTCCGCGGAAAAGAAGAACTGGAGAGAGGCGGTTAGGAAAGGAGGGAAGGCAGCGCAGGCGCTGTGGGATGCTCCCAAAAGCTTTCCTTTTGGACGCTGGGGAGCGTTCCCGCGCAGGCTCCGTCAGTACCGACGATACCCATATGTGAAGACTCATTCCTGCTTGTTCCTGGAGATCAGGTGATCTCTGGGAACAGCAGGAATAAGTCTTCACATATGGGTACGTCAGTACCGACGGAGCCTGCGTGGGAACGCTCCCCAGCGTCCAAAAAGAAAGGTTTTGGGAGCATCCCACACGCATGCACGCTGCCTTCACGCCTAAACACTTCCCTCTCATCAGTTGGGTTTGTAGCTGAGACCGAAGGAGGTTAGTAGACAAAATCAAGAAGAGAGAGAGAGAGAGAGAGAGAGAGAGAGAGAGAGAGAGCGCAACTCCTAGAGGAGGTGGGTGGTTTGTGAAGACTTATTCCTGCTGTTCCCAGAGATCACCTGTTACAGGTAAGTAACTGTGCTATCTCCAGGAACAAGTCTTCACATATGGGGACTCCCAAGCTAAGATGCCTGGAGGAGGCCCCAGCATGTTGCAAATCCGATGGATGGGCAATGCCTATCCTTTAGAACCCCAGGCATCTAAGGGATGGAGGGTAGGAGTTCAGTTAGAAAAGAAAAAAGGGTGCTGTGGAACAGCTTGACTAAACTAGGTATCCAGAGGGGAGCCCTTGTGTATATCATAATTGTTATTTATTTATTTATTTATTTAACATATATTTATAACCCGCAACTTCCAGAGTTCAGTTGCGGTTCACAATAAAACAACAATCTACAAAGCATAAGCTTAGTTTTACATCGAACATTTTGTAACAATAAAAGTAATGGTTAACAGTATGAACTAGTGCAAAACAACAAACTGGCTTGTAAACTATGTACAAAAAACTATATACAAATACATGTTGGGGGTACTTTGGAATTGGATCATAGTGTTTTTATAATAGTGTATAGTCTGTTAAATTGTTGGGATTAGTATTACTCTGTCATAATTTTTAACCTTTATCTGAGTGTATCCAGGGGTTATCTATGTTGCCGTAGTGCATGGAGAATAAATAGGTTTTTAGTTTTTTTCGGAGTTCCATGATTTCAGTTATGGATCTTAGGTCCTCCGGAAGGGAATTCCACATAGATGGGGCAGCATGAGAAAAAGCTCTTTTGTTAGTTAATTTATTTGCTTTTATGAAATCATTAGGAGTATTTAGTTTATTTGAATATCCTTTTCTGTGCGTGGTTTTTTGAGATTCCATGCTAATTAGTTTGCTTAATGGGATTGGGGCCGTGTTGTTTAAAGCTTTATATGTAGTTATTATGGTTTTATATATTATCCTACTTTGAATTGGTAACCAGTGTAGGGAGGCTAGTATTGGTGTTATGTGCTGGATAGAGTGTGCTTTCATTATAATTCTGGCTGCTGCGTTTTGTGCTAATTGGATTCTTTTTATGTTTTGTTTCGTTATACCTAAAAGAATTAGGTTGGCAAAATCAAAGTGCGGTGTTATCGTAGCTTGGATTATATTAATGAAGTCAAATTGGTGTACTAACGGGCGTAATTGTTTAAGAATTTTAAGTTTAAAGTATATTTTCTTTATGGTGTTTCTGATGTGAGTGTTCATCGTCAGATGAGTATCTAAAATAACACCTAGGTATCTTATTTCATTTTTTATTTTAATGTCATGGTTTTGTAATGTTATATGGGTTGGGGGGATATATGATTGATTTTTTGTTACAATTAGGACTTCTGTTTTTGAATGATTAATGTGAAGGTTTTGTGCTTTTAGCCATGTAGTAATTTCATTGAAGCAGTCTGATAGTAGTTTTATTGGTAAATTAGGAATCGTGAAAGGGATGTACATCATAATATCATCTGCGTATAGATGATAGTATACTCCGAATTTTTTAAAGATATCACTGACAGGTTTTATGTAAATGTTAAACAGGAGGGCTGATAGTGCGGAGCCTTGTGGGAGACCAATTTCTTGATTATATATAGTTGATGTTTGGTTACCAATTCTTACATTTTGTGTTCTATTATTTAAGTAAGAGGTAAACCATTTATGCACAGTGTCTTTTATTCCTATTTGTTTCAGGTTATTAAGCATTATAGTGTGGTGAACGCTATCGAATGCTGCCGAAATATCAATAAATAAGAGTATAAATGCTTGTTTATGATTATCAATTCCTTTGAGTAGTACGTCAGTTAAGACTGTTAAAAGTGTTTCAACTCCATGTTGAGGCCTAAATCCATATTGGTGGTCATCAAGTGGGTAGGATGAATCTAGGTATTCTTGTGTCTGAATTTGTACCACTTTTTCTATTATTTTAGCTAAAAAAGGGATACTTGATATGGGTCTGTATGATTTTGGTGATGTTTTATCAAGCGTGTTGTTTTTGAGAATTAGAAAAAATTGAATCCCAATTTTCTAATGTGAATCTTACTCAAAAAATATTGCAAAAGCATTTGTTGAGGCTAATATGGGTCTGTAATTGAGAGCCAGTATATTATCCTCAAAGAGATTCCCTCACTGAGAAGTAGAGGAAAAAATAAATTTTGCAATACAGGAAGAGATAAGAAGCCTTAATGGCTAGAACTAACCCCAGAATAAAAAGTGGGGGAGTTTAATGGGGTTAGACTTTGCAGAAATAGGTAAAGCTTCTGTAATGTCCAAGTTTGAACTCTTTGTCCTTGGAGCAGAATAGGGCCCTAGGAAAGAGTGTAGATAAATCTGACTGGTTTGGATGAAAAGGTAGAAATAGCCTTTGCAGAAAAAAGGAGTAGGTCTTTAAGACCCCCTTTATCCAAAAGAAAGACAAAGTTATTTGTATTGGGCGTTGGCCCTCCAACTTCTTGAAGATCAGTAAAAATCTTTCATAAGTGATGTCACTTATGATAATGACTTTACATGGAGAGCTTCAGATGTGACGTAACCAAAAAGGTTACGGTAAAGAAGTTATTTCCTAATTTACCATAGAAATTGGTTGTCCATTAAGTTTTATGATATGCTGGGGCAGCATTAACATGGACAGTAAACAAATCTTTCAAAGTCAGAACATTGTATAGAGATTGACCCAATAACAAGAAGGATTAAGACCTACTTGAGAATATTGATGGAGAATCTCTGCCTGGTTAAAAATGGAAGAACTATAGAGAAAGTTTCGTCGAAACTGGTATTAAGTTCTTCACCTACAAGGAGAGGACTAGATTTCTTTAAAAGATCTAGCACCTGAATAACCAGGTCTGGAGACATACATGAAGGAGTGCAGAGGAGATCCTTAGTCTTAAGACAGCAAGTCTGGATCCTTCTATAACTTTAGGTAGTAGCTGGAGAAAAAGATGCAATATAAGGAGATATCATGTTTGCCCCTCCATGAGGGCAATATGAGTATCATGCATCTTTTTATTCATTATAAGCTACAATAAAGTATAGGGAATTAGAAGGAAAGAAGTAATTAAGGACCGACTGCAATGAAAAAAATGCATCCCTGCTGTAGGAGTTCCAGTGAAATGTGGAACAACCCAGGGAATTGTGTAATTTTCTACGCTTTTGCGTGGTCTAAGCCTGGTTAGTTTTCCTTAAAAGGAAATTTTTAAGGAAGATGGTAAGAGTAGGAAAAAACCAGTCATGTAGGAGCATGACTGGGCAGAGTCTACCAGCTGAAGCCCTTTTTAACCATCTGGAAGCTACCTGTTAGGAGTAGCTCTGAGGCTCTCTGGCAAGGCCCATAGTTGCAGAGCTTCCTTATATAATTGCAGAGAGCATGTTGTAGGTTGGTTAGATCTGGCTATTTAATTGCCAGTGTGCAACCTAATCTATTCTGTTATAGCCAAAAAGAAATGAAGAAGGCTAAGAATAGTAGACAGGCCTGATGCCTGCAACAATAAAATGTCCAAATGGGTTTTTGAACCTCTCTTGGAGTTATCTGTTATTAAGGCAGCAGAAAAAGTTAGGTCCTATAGGTTGGAGAGGACCGACAGACATAATTTGGAGTGGTGATACTCAATTTCTGTCTGATAAGCTGCCTTAAAAAAGTATCTGAGATACATAGAGAAGAAGATGAACCACAAAGGGGAAGGAAACTCTGTATGGAAACTACTTACTGGAGTAGGTATTGAAGAAAAATCCTATGGCTTAGAGAATAAGCTCTCCAGTTGATTAGTAGTACTCTTAGAGACTGAATGTCTCGGCTAAGAGGGATAGAAAGTAATACAGAGTTGAGAAGACTTACAATTTGGTAAGTCTTTGAAGAGGTAGGGTCCCCTTGCGGTTAAAAGTATAAGATATCCTCGTACAGAAAAACTGTCAAGGTGAAGGGTATAGCTCACCTTGTTGTTAGGTGTTACTCCTCCTTTTCTCTAAAAAAGAGAAACCTGTTATCTCTAGGATATGATGGTTCTCAAAAACTCTTGGAGCTAAAAGGATGGATTTCCCTTGTAGCAAGAGATTCATGCCCAGAGTCGAGGACTGAGTCAATGTATGACTGGTATCTCAGCATGGATGAGATGAACCATAGATGCTTCTGTTAAAAAGAAGCAGGCTCAGAGGTTCTAAACCTCACACAGAAAAAGAGAGAATAGAAATATCAGAAACCCTGCGATTGCTGGGTTTGCTGAGGCTGTTGAGGTCTCGATTTTTTTAGCCTGGTTTGATGTTGCCTGTCTGGAAATATCTGCATGATGGGTAGGAGATGGATAAAACTTTTTTTCCTTAGGGGTATAATGGCTTTTAGGAGATTTTTTATTAGCTGGGATAGAGGAAAGTTTTGACAATCCTCTGAAAGTAACAGCATCAGTGTTTAACTGAGTAGCTTGAAATAAAGCATCCTTGTTAAAGAGATTTTCACCAGTACAAGGAGTATTTCCCAGCCTTTCCTGTACCCATATGTCCAAGTCTGAAGCTTGGAGCAAGGCCATGCGTCGTGCTCCTATGGCTATAGCAGAGGTTCTGCTAATAGACTCAAAACAGTCCAGGGAAGCACGATTAAGGAACCTAGAGATATTTTGAGCATGATTGACTAGTAAGAAATAGTCTGCTCTTTTATGCTCTTGAAGAAAAGGGTTCAAAAGCTTTAAGCTCTTTGTGACCTCTTCAAGAGATAATCCCATATAGAAAAAATATAAGATAATTCTTGCTGAAAGCATGGATGCCTGGAAGCATCGACGTCCAAAGGCATCTAAAGTCCTAGACTCATGACCTGGCGGATAGAGTAGTTACTCACCTGTAACAGGTGTTCTCCAGGAGCAGCAGGAATCAGTCCTCACATATGGGTGACGTCGACGGAGCCCCCATGCGGAGCATTTCCCCAGCTTTCAAAGAAAGCCTTTGGGAATTGCAGCGCGCATGCGCGGTCCCCTTCCCGCCCAAGGGGCCATCTTGCTCAGTCTGATGACATAGCTAAAAGACAGCAAAAATAGCAAAAAATAAATCATATGACCAACTCCAAGGGGAGGAGGGAGGGTTGTGAGGACTGATTCCTGCTGCTCCTGGAGAACACCTGTTACAGGTGAGTAACTACTCTTTCTCCAGGACCAAGCCGGAAGTCAGTCCTCACATATGGGACTCCCCAGCTTAAGGCTACCGGAGACCCCAAGCTGAAAAAATGAGCTCCCTCTAGAGTGTCAGTACGTAAGGAAGGAATCTTCTCTGAAAACGCCCCCGACCGGTAGCCCAACATCAGGGCCGGAGGGAAGGAGTTGCCTAAACCCCAAAGAGATTATGGAGTACTGCCTGTCCGAAAGCACAGTCCCTGCGGGACTCCCTCTCAAGGCAGTAATGGGTCGCAAAAGTCTGGCTTGAAGACCAAGTAGCGGCCCGGCAGATGTCTGCCAACGGAACAGAGCGGAGATGAGCCACTGACGCAGTCTTCGCCCTGACACGATGAGCCGTGACTCGACCCTCCAACGAGAGGCCAGCTGCCCCATAAGCCCAGGCGATACAGTCAGCGACCCATATGGACAAAGTACGCTTGGAGACAGGTAACCCCAACTTATTGGGGTCAAAAGAAAGGAAGAGTTGAACAGCCCTCCAGTGCTCCCACGTACGGTCAAGGTAGAAGGATAACGCCCTCCTACAGTCCAGGGTATGCAGGACCATCTCAGCCCGGCTGGCATGCGGCCTGGGAAAGAAAGTTGGAAGAACCACCTCTTGATTGAGGTGGAAAGAGGAGACAACCTTAGGGAGAAACTTAGGGTGAGTCCGTAAGACTACCCTATTCCTGTAGAACCTAGTGTAAGGGGGATCAGACACTAGCGCCTGAAGTTCACTTACTCGCCTAGCAGAGGTAAGAGCTACCAGAAACAAAGTTTTCCAGGAGAGAAAACGGAGAGGACAGGTTCAAATGGCGGACAAGTAATCCGCTGTAAGACCACATTTAAATCCCACTCAGGGGCCGGTGAGCGTAGAGAAGGCTTAAGCAGGAGGAGGCCTCTGAGGAAACGAGCCACCAAAGGGTGGTTGGAAAGAGGCCTCCCGTCCACCGGCGAGTGGTGCGCTGAGAGAGCACTGAGGTGAACTCTGACAGAATTGGACTTAAGGCCTAGATTGGAGAGGTAAAGCAAATATTGCAATACTACCTCTACCAAGCACGAGAACGGATTCTCGCTGTGCTGAGCACACCATGGGGAGAATCTACGCCACTTAAGAGCGTAGGATTTCCGGGTGGATTGCCTTCTAGAGGCTAAGACTACGTCTTCCACCTCTCTAGGCAGTAGTAGGGGAGCCAGAACAACCCTTTCAGCAGCCAGGCCATCAGATGAAGGGACTGGAGGTTGGGGTGTAAGAGAGATCCCTGTTCTTGAGACAGGAGAGCGTGTTGAATCCCCAGAGGAATAGGAGTGTCCACCGCCAGTTGCAGCAGAAGTGGGAACCACGGTTGCCTCGGCCAGCTGGGGGCTATCAGAATCATGGAGGCCCCGTCCTTGAGTACTTTGAACAGTGTTCTGGACACTAGTGGCGTGGGAGGAAACACATACAGTAGGCCTTTGGACTACTCTGAGAGGATGCGGTTGTCTGGAACAGAATCTCGGGAGTTGCCGGTTCAGAGGACTGGCGAAAAGATCCATGGTGGGGAGGCTCCACCTGAGAAAGATCTGCTGAACCACCAATGGATTCAATCTCCATTCGTGTGGTTGCAAGATCCTGCTCAGTCTGTCCGCCAGATAATTGTCTTGACCTGGGAGGTAGACTGCCTTGAGAAGGATTCCGTGATTGACAGCCCAGGAGCACAGCCGTTGTGCTTCCTGACATAGAAGGAAGGAGCCTGTGCCTCCTTGCTTGTTCACGTAAAACATGGCAACTTGATTGTCTGTCTAGACCAGTACAGACTGGTAAGACGTGAGATGGGAGAAGGCCCTCAGAGCTAAGCGTATCGCCCACAGCTCCAGGAAATTTATCTGCTGTGCAGCTTCCCAAGGGGTCCAGAGACCCTGAGTACATGCCCCTTGGCAATGCGCTCCCCAACCTTGAAGAGAAGCATCGGTTGTCAGCACTCGAGAGTGCGGAGGGGTTTGAAAAAACACTCCGAGCACCAGATTCGGAAGATGAAGCCACCATTGCAGAGAGGAGGCAAGCAGTATGGATATCCTTACTGAGTCTGCAAGGTTCCCTGTGGCCTGATGCCACTGGGTTCGAAGACTCCACTGAGCAGGTCACATAAGCAGGCGGGCATTGGGGGTTACATGAACCGTGGAAGCCATATGGCCGAGAAGTCTCAGGAATTACCTGGCGGAGACCAGGGAATTGCTGCGAAACTGCCTGGCTAGATCCATTAATCTATGGGCTCTGTCCACGGGCAGAAAAGCCTTCGCCTGAAGGGTGTCCAGCCTTGCTCCTATGAACTCCATGTTCTGGGACGGGAGCAAAGTGGACTTTGCGAAGTTTACGACAAACCCCAAGTGCTGAAGCAGAGCCACAGTGCGAAGGGTGGCTTGGCTGGCCTCCTGTGAAGACTGGCCCCTTATGAGCCAGTCGTCCAGGTATGGGAACACAAAAAGACCTTGAAGCCGTAGGTAGGCCGCCACCACCGCCAGGCACTTGGTGAACACCCTGGGGGCGGAGGTTAGGCCAAAGGGTAGTACTCTGTACTGATAGTGGTTTCCCCCACAACAAATCTGAGATATTGTCTGTGGTCTGGATGAATAAGGATGTGAGTATAAGCATCCTTTAGATCTAAGGAGCATAGCCAATCTCCCTGCTGGAGGTAGGGCAGCAGGATTCCAAGGGTAAGCATCTTGAACTTTTCCCTCTCCAGGAACTTGTTGAGGTTTCGCAAGTCTAGGATGGGTCTGAGGCCTCCTGTTCTTTTTGGTACCAGAAAGTACCTGGAATAAAAGCCGTGAACTCTCAGGTGGTGGGGCACCGGTTCCACAGCCTGTTCCTTTAGCAGACTTGCCAACTCCTGTAGGAGTAGGTCCCTGTGCAGAAGGGGTCTTGGAAGCTCCCCTGGAAAAAAGGAGGGAGGTACCTGGTGAAAATGAAGAAGATAGCCCTTTTGGACTATATGGAGCACCCAGGTATCTGATGTGACGGCTGACCACCTGTGGGCAAAAAGGGCCAGCCTGCATCCTGTGATGATGTGAGCCAGCTGAGGAGGAGAGGCTATGCTTTCTGAGTAAAAAAACCCCACCCTGCTGTGCAGGAGCCGGTGTTGGTGGCTTGGGGGCCTTCTGCCTATGGGGCCCATGACCCTGCCCCTTGGCCTGCTGACCCTGTTGGGGAGCTGCAGAGGCCTGATAATGAGGGTATTGTTTATAGGCAGATGTCTTCCTCGGGTAAAAGGTCTTTTTTCCCGAGCCCTTCTTCTTCTGAGAAGAGGCAGAGGTTTTTCTGGACAGCCTAGTCCTGGGTCAGAGTCTCGGTCTCGAGTTCAGCAGCCTTTTCAGCCATGGATTTGCCAAAATGGATTTCACCTTGGCAAGGGACATCGACCAACTTGTCCTATACCCATGGCTCGAGGTCGGATGACTGTAGCCAAGCCTGTCGGCGGGCACCGATGCCAGCCCCAGCTACTCGGGCCGAAGCCTCGAAGCCATCGTAGGCTGCTCGAGAGATAAACTTTGAGCACTCTCGAATACCAGTGGACAAGGCCTGGAACCTCTGCAAAGTTTCCTCGGAGAGACCAGCAGAGAACCCGGCAATCTCCTTTGCCAGGTCTCGAAGGTACATGCCCATGTAGAGCTGGTATGTCTGGACACGGCAAGCAAGCATAGAGCCCTGGAAGCACTTCTTACCGAGGGCATCCAGGTTCCGGGGCCTCCTGGCTGGGAGGCACTGAGGAGTGCATCTTCTGACTTTTCAGTCGATGCATGGCCGATTCCACAACCATGGAGTGGTGCGGTAATAGTGCCTTTTGGAACCCGGGGCTCTTGTGGACTCGATAGATGGAATCGACCCGCTTGCTTAACACCGGCGTCGGGGCCGGGGTCTCCCACATGCGGAAGAGCAGCCGCTCCAGCATCAGAGGAACCGGAACAGTAAAGGCCTCCTTCGGGAGAGAGTCATACTGGACGGCCTCGAGCTCCTCGGCTCCTCCTCGGGATCCGCGGTGAATGCCAAGGCCTTGGCCATATCCCGCAAGAAGTCCGAGAACCGGGTATCCTCCGGTGGGGATCGTCTCCGAGGTTCGGACTCCGGTGAGTCCGATGGGACACACCAAGTCCGAAAGGTGTCGGGTGACTCTTCATCCCCCGTCTCCCAGCCCGACTTCTTGGAGGAGGAATCGAGCGGTTCTGGTCGGGCGGGCACCGATGCCCTCCGCCCCGACGCCGAGGGAACCGGCGTCGATGACCTCGGTCCCGAATGGGTGGCCGAGTTAGACCGTGGCCGAGGATCGACTCGAGCTCGCATGGACTCGAGGATCGGCTCGGCCTCCGGGGTCGACTTGGACGTCGATGTCCCGGTGGTCGGGGCAGATGCACCGGTGAGACCGGCGATCAGTGCCCGCTGCTGCTCCATGAAGGCAGCCAAGCTGCTCTTCAAGGCCATCAACCTGAGTCCGAGCTTAGGAGACTCAGCAGCCCCCGACTCGGGCCCCGACGGCGTTGGGCCCGATGTTGGCTCCCCTGGAGGAGAGTCCACGAGGACTACAGTACTCACGTGCTCAGGAGACTCCATCTCGAGACGAGGTTGTTTGGCAGGCTTCTCCGACTCCGAAGACCCGGGACGGAAGTCAGGGCTATGCGACCTGGCCCTCGAGGAACCAGATGCGTCCGCCGACGCCGCCCTCGCGGGTTTTTTCTTCCTGCGCTGCTCCCGCGAAGGAGACCCCCGGTCAGAGGAACTCCGACGCTGCTCGGGGCCGGAGTCCCAAGACGTCGAGGCCTCTGACGAGGTCCGGGCCCGTCCGGACGCGGAGTCAGAGAAGATTCGATCCTTTTGGTGCTGCCGACTCAACGCCTTCGAGGACATTTTGCCACACGGACCACAGATCATCGGGTCATGATCGGGTCCGAGGCAGCGGAGGCAGCAGTCATGTGTGTCGGTAAGAGACAAGTTCCTTACACCGATCACACTTTTTAAACCCGCTGGCAGCCATCAGGGGAAAAAGGGCCCCTGCGAGGTTGAAAGACAGGGCTGCCAGTGAAAAAGAAAAATGGCGCGAACGCTAGTCACGAAGTACAAAAACCGAAAAAAGAGAGAGTGGACTCGATACCGGCGTATCGGGCCCAGGCGGGAAAAGGATCCAGCGTCGAACCGAAAAAGGAAGACAAAAAGAGGGTAATCAACTTTTTCCTCGGCGAAAAACGAACTACGTCCGTTGGGCTCCGCGGAAAAAAGAAGACTGAGGAAGATGGCACCCTTGGGCGGGAAGGGGACCGCGCATGCGCGCTGCAATTCCCAAAGGCTTTCTTTGAAAGCTGGGGAAATGCTCCGCACAGGGGCTCCGTCGGCGCCGACGTCACCCATATGTGAGGACCGACTTCCTGCTTGGTCCTGGAGAAAAGAGGAGTGCTTCTTTGCACTCTTAATATGCCTCATTGCTGTTTCTACAGCAATAGAATGATGAGGAAGTTGAGTCTTTTGAAAACCTGGAGAAGGTGGCACTTGGTACCTAGTTTCAAGTGTCTCAGAATGTGGTGATACCGTTAAAGGAGTTTCCCACATTCTTAAAAGTAGATCTTGTAAGATCTGATGCAAAGGAAGCATGATTAGCTCCTTTGGAACCAGGGGGATTGCAGGGTCTCTGAATCCCCTGGTAAGGATTCTTTACCAGGTATAGAAATGGCAAGTAACTTCGCCATATCAAGCAGAAAAGCTTGAAAGGAAATCTCCCCTGAGGAGGACCCTCTAAAATGAGGGGTAAAGGTTAAAGAATTAGCCTCGGTACCGATGGCTATCGGAAGACTTGAAAGGATGAAGCATCGGATTTTCTTTAAAGGGATGTCTTCAGTACCACCCGAAGTCGGTACCGAAGCGAGTCGGTACCGAATTATCCATGCTAGGGATCGATTCCAGGCTCGGCATCGAAGGAATCGAGTCTGTCGAAGCAAGCATGGACGGTACCGACACCAATGGCGATGTCGATACCGGTACCGAAGGCGATACCGATACTGGAGGAACGGTCTGCAGCCACTCTAGCGGTACCGAAGTAACCGAGAGCGCTAGACTACATTCATCGGTGAGGAGTGTTTCATCCATCACCATAGCCGATGCCGGGGTGTCGGTACCGCTCGAAGTGGCCACAACCACCGAGCATGGCCCAGGTATGTTCACCGAGGTGGGAACCCCAGGAACGACCTGAAGCCCCGTTAATGCTTTGGAGCCCGAAGACTCCCGCTGGGGCTTTATTGCCAAAATGTCCTTGAGGGCAAAGACGGAGCAATCTCGATACTGGGAAGGAGATCTACCACTCAAGGACTGGTTAGTCTTTACAGACTTTTGTTTGGTTACCTGATCCTGTGGAGATATTCTAGTCGGTGACATCGAGTGCGATGTAAACGGGGTATCGAGCTGTGCTCTATTCTGAAGATTCAGCGTAGTTACTCACCTGTAACATGTGTTCTCCAGGAGCAGCAGGAATCAGTCCTCGCATATGGGTGACGTCGGCGCCGACGGAGCCCTCGCGGAGCAATTTTCCCCAGCTTTCAAAGAAAGCCTTTGGGAATTGCAGCGCGCATGCGCGGTCGCCTTCCCGCCCAAGGGTGCCATCTTAGCCAGTCTGATGACATAGCTAAAAGACAGCATAAAAATTTGCAAAAAAACTTAAGCAGATGATTGCAACTTCACGGGGAGGAGGGAGGGTTGTGAGGACTGATTCCTGCTGCTCCTGGAGAACACCTGTTACAGGTGAGTAACTACGCTTTCTCCAGGACCAAGCAGGAAGTCAGTCCTCACATATGGGACTCCCAAGCTTAAGGCTACCGGAGACCCTAAGCACAAAAATGAGCTCCCTCTAGCTCAGCGGCACAGAAGGAAGGAATCTTCACTGAATTATCACCCACCGGTAGCCCCCATCCGGGATGGAGGGTAGGAGTTGCTCAAACCTCGAAGAGATTTCGGAGGACAGAAAGCACTGTCCCTGCGGGACTCCCTCTCGAGACAGTAATGGACCGCAAAAGTCTGGCTCGAAGACCAAGTAGCGGCCCGGCAGATGTCTGCCAGCGGAACAGAGCGGAGGTAAGCCACTGACGTAGCCTTCGCCCGAACACAATGAGCCGTGACTCGACTTTCTAAGGAGAGTCCGGCTGCCCCATAAGCCCAAGCGATACAGTCAGCAACCCAGATGGACAGAGTACGCTTGGAGACCGGGAGCCCCAATTTATTGGGGTCAAAAGACACAAAAAGCTGAGCAGCTTTACGGTGCTCCCGCATACGGTCAAGGTAGAAGTTCAATGCCCTTCTACAGTCCAGGGTATGCAGGACCCGTTCAGCTCGGCTGGAGTGAGGCCTGGGAAAGAAGGTTGGAAGTACCACCTCCTGATTGATGTGAAAAGGGGAGACAACTTTTGGAAGAAATTTTGGGTGAGTCCGTAAGACTACCCTATTTTTGTAGAACCGAGTGAAGGGGGGATCAGACACGAGGGCCTGCAATTCACTTACGCGTCTAGCGGAAGTGAGGGCTATCAGGAATAAGGTTTTCCACGAAAGAAAACGCAGAGAACAGGTAGCCATCGGTTCAAAAGGCAGACAGGTGATCCGCTGTAAAACCACATTCAGATCCCAGTCAGGTGCTGGCGGGCGCAGAGGTGGTTTAAGTAGAAGGAGACCTCGGAGAAACCGTGCTACGAGAGGGTCGCTGGAAAGAGGTCTGCCGTCCACCGGCACATGGTGTGCTGAAAGAGCACTGAGGTGGACTTTGACGGAGTTGGACTTAAGTCCCAGATTAGAGAGGTAGAGCAGGTACTGCAAGATCACCGACACCGAGCAGGAGAAGGGATCCTGAGACTGCTGTACACACCAAACGGAAAAGCGACGCCATTTAAGGGCGTAGCATTTGCGGGTAGAAGGTCGCCGAGAAGCTAGGACGACCTCTTCCACCTCTGCCGGCAGGAGAAGGGGAGCGAGGACTACCCTTTCAGCCGCCAGGCCATTAGGTTGAGAGATCTGAGGTTGGGGTGTAGCAGAGACCCCTGATCCTGTGTTAGGAGATCCGGTTGAAACCCCAGAGGGAACGGATCCTCTACCGCTAATTGCAACAGGAGTGGAAACCACGGCTGTCTGGGCCAGCGAGGAGCCACCAGGATCATGGAAGCTTTGTCCCGGAGAACCTTGAAAAGAGTTCGAGAGACTAGCGGGATGGGAGGAAAAGCATAGAGAAGGCTTTCCGACCATGAGAGTAGAAAAGCATCTGCCGCTACCCGAAGGGGATGTGGCTGACGAGAGCAGAAGCGAGGAAGTTGCCGGTTGAGAGGACTGGCAAAGAGATCCATCGTGGGGAGGCCCCACTTCAGAAAAAGTTTCTGAACTACCAAGGGATCCAGACGCCACTCGTGCGGCTGGAGTATCCTGCTGAGTTTGTCCGCCAGGCAATTTTCTTGGCCTGGGAGATAAACTGCCTTGAGAAGAATGCCGTGACTGACGGCCCAAGAGCAGAGCTTCTGAGCTTCTCGGCAGAGAAGGAAGGAGCCCGTGCCCCCCTGTTTGTTCACGTAGAACATGGCAACTTGATTGTCCGTCTGGACAAGGACGGACTGGTGAGAAGTCAGGTGGGAGAAAGCCTTGAGCGCCAGACGGATTGCTCTGAGCTCCAGGAAGTTGATCTGTTGAGCAGACTCCCACGCGGTCCAGAGACCTTGAGTACATGCCCCTTGGCAATGTGCCCCCCAACCCAGGAGGGAAGCATCGGTCGTCAGCACTTGAGCCGGCTGAGGCGACTGAAACGGCATTCCGAGCACCAGGTTCGGCCGACGAAGCCACCACTGTAGGGAAGAGGCCAGCGGCCCGGAGATGCATACTAAGTCGGCCAGTCCGCCGGTGGCTTGATGCCACTGCTTGCGAAGGCACCATTGAGCAGGTCTCATATTCAGGCGAGCATTGGGGGTCACGTGGACGGTGGAAGCCATATGGCCGAGTAGTTTCAGGAAGCGCCTGGCAGAGACCAGGGACTGGCTGCGAAAACGGCCGGCTAGGTCCATGAGCCGTTGAGCCCTGTCGAGAGGCAGGAAAGCTCGTGCCTGAGGAGTGTGCAGTCTTGCGCCGATGAACTCGAGATCCTGTGAGGGGAGCAAAGTGGACTTTGCGAAGTTTATGACAAAGCCCAAGTACTGCAGAAGAGTCACCGTGCAGTGTGTGGCATTGGTGACTGCCGGAGAGGACGACGCTCTGATGAGCCAGTCGTCGAGGTACGGAAAGACATAGAGGCCGTGAAGCCGGAGATAGGCCGCCACCACTGCGAGACATTTTGTGAAGACTCGCGGTGCGGAGGATAGGCCAAAGGGCAGTACTCTGTACTGGTAGTGATTTCCTGCCACCACAAACCTTAGGTATTGGCGGTGGCTTGGGTGGATGAGGATGTGCGTGTAGGCATCCTTTAGATCTAAGGAGCATAGCCAATCTCCCTGCTGGAGGTAGGGCAGAAGGATTCCAAGGGTAAGCATCTTGAACTTTTCCCGCACGAGGAACTTGTTGAGGTTGCGCAAGTCCATGATGGGTCTGAAGCCTCCTGCCCTTTTTGGTATCAGGAAATACCTGGAATAAAAGCCTTGACCTCTCAGGTGGTGGGGCACCGGTTCCACAGCCTGTTCCTGAAGAAGACTTGCTAACTCCTGAAGGAGTAAGTCCCTGTGCAGAGGGAGTCGAGGAGGTTCTCCCGGAAAATAAGAGGGAGGGACCTGATGGAAGTGGAGAAGATATCCTTCTCGCACGACTTGAAGCACCCAGGCATCTGAAGTGATGTTGGACCACCTGTGGGCGAAGTGAACCAGCCGGCCTCCGGTGCTGGGAGGAGCCAGCTGAGGAAGTCAAAAACCCCCACCCTGCTGAGCAGGGGCTGGTGGTGCAGGCTTGGGGGCTTGCTGCCTACGGGACCCGTTACCCCGTCCCTTGGCCTGCTGGCCCTGTTGGGGAGCTGCGGAGGCCTGATATTGGGGGTAGTGTTTATAGGCAGCCGCCTTTCTCGGGTAAAAGGACTTCTTTCCCGAGCCCTTCTTTTTCTGGGAAGGGGCGGAGGTCTTCCTAGAAAGCCTAGTCCTGGTGAGAGTCTCCGTCTCGATTTGTGCAGCCTTTTCAGCCATGGGCTTGCCAAAGAGGTTCTCTCACCTCTGCAGGGGACATCGACCAACTTGTCCTGCACCCAAGGTTCAAGGTCAGACGACTGAAGCCAAGCCTGTCGGCGGGCACCGATGTCAGCTGCGGCTACTCGAGCCGATGCTTCAAAGCCATCATAGGCTGCTCGGGACATGAATTTGGAGCATTCCCGAATACCAGTTGTCAAGGCCAGGAACCTCCGCAAAGGTTCCTCGGACAGTCCAGCGGAGAATCCGGCTATCTCTTTAGCCAGGTCTCGGAGATACATGCCCATGTAGAGCTGGTAGGTCTGGACACGACAAGCCAGCATAGAGCCCTGGAAACACTTCTTACCAAGGCCATCCAGGTTACGGGCCTCCCTGCCAGGAGGCACCGAGGAGTGCATCTTTTGGCTCTTAAGCCTATGCATGGCCGATTCCACTACCATGGAATGGTGTGGCAGCTGTGCTTTTTGGAAGCCAGGACTCTTGCGGACTCGATAGATGGAATCGACCCGCTTGCTTAATACCGGCGACGAGGCCGAACTCTCCCACATGCGGAAGAGTAGTCGTTCCAGCATGGGAGGAACCGGTACAGTAAAGTGCTCCCGGGCGGGAGAGTCTACTGAAGGGCGTCGAGCTCTTCGGCTCGAGGCTCCTCCTCGGGATCCGCAGGGAAGGCCAAAGCCTTGGCCATATCCCTGACAAAGTCCGAGAACCGGGCATCCTCCGGAGGGGACTGTTTCCGAGGTTCGGACTCAGGTGAGTCTGAGGGGACACACCGAGTCCGAAAGGAATCAGGTGACTCCTCCTCTTCAGACTCCCAGGCCGACTCCGAGGAGGAATCGGTGGGGTCGGCTCGGGCAGGCGGAGGCGTCGGCCGCCCCGACGCCGAGGGAGTCGGCGGCGACGACCTCGGTCCCGAACGGGAGGCCGAGGGTGACCTCGACCGAGGATCGACTCGAGTTCGCATGGACTCGAGGATCGGCTCGGTCTCCGGGGTCGACTTAGACGTCCCGGCGGTCGGGGCAGCGGCGCCAGCGAGGCTAGCGATCAGTGCCCGCTGCTGGTCCATGAAGGCAGATAGTCTGCTCTCCAAGGCCGTCAACCTGAGTCCGACCTCAGGTGACCCAGCAACCCCCGACTCGGGCCCCGACGGCGTCGGGCCCGACGTCGGACCTCTCGGAGGCGAGTCCAGAAGGACTACAGGACTTACCCGAGCAGGCAACTCCGACTCCAGGCGAGGTCGCTTCGGGAGGTGCTCCTTCTCCAAAGACCCGGGACGGCTATCGGGGCTATGCGACCTGGCCCTCGCGGAGCCAGGAGCGTCCACCGACGCCGCCCTCGCGGGTTTTGCCTTCCGTCGATGGTCTCCGGAGGGAGAACCCCTGTCAGAGGAGCTTCGGCGATGGTCAGAGCTGGAGCCTCTGGATGCCGAGGCCTCCGACGAGGTCCGGGTACGGCTGGGGTCAGCGAAGATTCTATCCCGCTGGTGCCGCCGACTCCTCAACGCTTTGGAGGACATTTTGCCACAGGCTCCACAGATCATTTCTTCATGATCCGGGCCTAGGTAGCGGAGGCAATTATCGTGTGTGTCAGTGAGTGACATATTTCTGTCACACTGACCACACCGCTTGAAACCACTGGCAGCCATCGGGGGAAAAAGGGCCCCTGCAAGGTCAAAGGACCGGGCTGCCAGCGAAAAACCGAAAACGAAACTGACCAAAAATCAGAAAAACCGAAAAATAAGAGAAGGACTCGCAACGGCGTCGCGAGTCCGGGCAGGAAAACGACCGGCGTCGAACCGAAGTGAAAAAAGAGAAAAACTCACGAAAATCAACTTTTTTAGCGGGGACACGACGGGTACGTCTGTAGGGCTCCGCGGAAAAAAGAAGACTGGCTAAGATGGCACCCTTGGGCGGGAAGGCGACTGCGCATGCGCGCTGCAATTCCCAAAGGCTTTCTTTGAAAGCTGGGGAAAATTGCTCCGCGAGGGCTCCGTCGGCGCCGACGTCACCCATATGTGAGGACTGACTTCCTGCTTGGTCCTGGAGAACTTCTGTTTGAACTCCAGCAGGAAAGACACTCCAGTGAGCAATGGTCAGGACCCAAACATTTTAGACACCAAGTATGGGTGCCTGAAAAAATATTTGTACTGCCACACTTAAAACATTTCTTAAGAGTAGTGGCTGGCTTTTCCATAATGGAAAAATGGAGGCCTAGTGGCCTAGAAACTGTCAGACACTAACAGGAAAACATTTCTGTCGAAAAGAAGACATATTTAGAAAAAAATAAAATAAAAGCACCGGCGGTACCGGTGGCGTCGAGGGAAGGCAGACGCGACCACAAAAAACTAAGAATAAAAAGAAGAATTTTCTGCGGTGACAGGAATACGTCCTGCCAGCTCCGCGGAAAACTGATGAGAGGGAAGTGTTTAGGCGGGAAGGCAGCGTGCATGCGTGTGGGATGCTCCCAAAAGCTTTCTTTTTGGATGCTGGGGAGCGTTCCCACACAGGCTCCATTGGTACCGACGTACCCATATGTGAAGACTCATTCCTGCTTGTTCCTGGAGATTGTTTTTTGCACAGGGCCCCACATTTCAAGGGGCCCTGCGCAAAAAGCATTCTGCATCAGCCCAGGTAGATTAAAAATAAAAAACTGTCTGCTGCTGCTGTGGCAGCGGCAGAATCAAGTGTCCAGCGAGGCCACCCCCCCTGCCTGGCAGAACCTTCCCTGCAGCATCAGCTCCCTCAGCGCGGGCTTTCAATCTACCTAGGCTGATGGGGGGAGGGGGGTTAGGACTGGTAATGGGCTATGGGGGGGCTAAAACTGAAAATGGGGTGATGGGGGGGTTAGGACTGGAGGTGGGCTGATGGGGGTTTAGGACTGGTAATGGGCTATGGGGGGTTGGGATTGGTAATGGGCTATGGGGGGCTAAGACTGAAAATGAGGTGATGGGGAGTTAGGACTGGAAGTGGGCTGATGGGGGGCTTAGGACTGGTAGTGAGCTATGGGGGGCTAGGACTGGTAATGGGCTGGGGGGGGGTTGCTAGGACTGGAAATGGGCTGAGTGGAAGAGGGGGCTTGAAATGCAAATAGCTGATGGGGAGGGGGCTTGAAATGGAAATCGGCTGAGTGGAAGGGGGGGCTTGAACTAGAAATAGCTGATGGGGAGGAGAGCTTGGAATGGAAATGGGCTGTGAGGGGAGGGAGCTAGGACTGGAAATGGGCTGAGTGGGGGGAGCTAGGAAAGGAAATGGGCTGATGGTGGGGCTAGGATAGGATTGGAAATGGGCTGATGGGGGGCTAGGATTGGAAATGGGCTGATGCAAGGACTAGGATTGGAAATGGGCTGATGCAGGGACTAGAAGGGAGCAGATGCTGGGTGGGGCTGGAACTAGATGGGAGCTGATGTTGGGGGAGGATTAGAATGGGATGGAACTGGGAGTGTGAAATGGAAAGGGGAAAAATATTTTGTGTGGGAGGGAAGAAAAATCTACAATTGGCCGGGTATTGGGAGAGTAAGTGGGGATTGAGGATGGAGGGGTAAAATTTGAGTGGATGAAATAGGAATGAGGAAAGAGCAAAAGGAGAAAGATTAGTATGTTAAAGCAGATGTAGAGAGAAAATGGAAAAAAAAACTAGAAGAGAGAAGAAAGGACAAATGGACAGCAGACGATGGAGAGTTAGCAGAAGACACGAAGAAACCAGAAGAAAGTGGCTGGAGCAATTGCAACTGAAAAAAAATACACAAAAGGTAGAAAAATATCTCTTTATTTTGAATTTATTAAATGGGCTGATGTGGGGACTAGAAGCATATGAGGACAGACTTAAGGATCTTAATATGTATACCTTAGAGGAAAGGCAGGATAGAGGTGATATGATTGAGATGTTTAAATACCTCCGTAGCATAAATGTTCAGGGGTAGAGCCTCTTTCAATTGAAAGCAAGTTCTGCTACGAGGGGACATGGGATGAGGGTGATGGGGGTAGATTCAGGAGTGATATGCGGAAATATTTCTTTACGGAAAAAGTGGTGGATCCGTGGAATAGTCTCCCAGTGGAGGTGGTAGAGATGAGGACAGTATCTGAATTCAAAGAAGCATGGGACAAACACAGAGGATCTCTAAAGGAAAAAAGGGGACTGTTGTAGTTGTTGATATGGAAGGACAGACTAGATAGGCCATGTGGTCTTTTTCTGTCGTTATGTTTCTATGTTTCTAACTGGAATATGTCAGCTCTGGGAAATGTGCATCATTAACGTCTGCGCTTTGTTTAGTACAAGAGGAAATTAATTTATAGTTTTATTTCTACAGTGTTGTTGTACATTCCAAGTTTGGCTTTTGGGGTTCCCAGTTTAATTATTGCCTTCCTGTTTCCAAATTGTGATTCCTTGTTTGGTGATGGTCTATTTTCTGCATGTGTAACTGAGCTGAGGTATTCTGTTTATGCAATTCCTATTTGACATTGCCACTTGTTCTCTTTCCCCAGTAGGTCATGTATTGTTATTCTCTGAAATGTATTGGTTTAATATTTGCAGTGTTGCCTTTTGATAGGTAGAGTATGGTGTTTTGTGAGTCCTGGTAGTGCTGTTAGGATACGGCGGGTTTGCTATGGGTTCTAAATGGGCAGTGTTTGTAGTAGTTCCTAATGTTCCTGGCGGTTGGCACTGGATTATAGTAATGTAGAAATCTTTGAGTCTTTCTTTATCCATACACTCATTAAGAGGCATGTTTACTAAAAGATAGTGTATAGCAACATTATGCAAATATTTATGCAAATGAGGCCCCGCACCGAATCTCAGCACATGGCCCCGCACCCCCCTTGGGCCGCCCCTGAGGAGGATCAGCCACTACTGCTTGCAATTCACTGATGCGACGTGCTGATGTGATTGCAATGAGGAAGATGACTTTCCAGGAAATGGTTCAAAGGGCTGTTTCATGAGCTGCCCAAGCACCAGATTCAAGTCCTATGCCATCAGTGATGGCTTAATGGGAGGCTTTGTTAAAAGATGTCCAGAGAGGTATGCTGTCTGCCTGGTGCCAAGATCCAAGATGTTACGGAGAGTTTGCCGAGACTCATCAAGCCCACTGACTATTACCCAATGTTGCTAATCCATGTTGGAACAAATGATACTGCCAGGTATACCTCGGAACGTATCAAAAGTGACTTCATGGCTCTGGGACAGAGGGTGAAGCAGGTAGGTGCACAGGTGGTGTTCTCTTCAATCCTCCCTGTTGAGCGTAAAGGCCAAGGCAGAGAGGCTCGCATCCTGGAGATGAATGCATGGCTGCGTGGATGGTGTCTTCGAGAGCGTTTTGGTTTCCTAGACCATGGGATGCTGTTCCAAGGGTTGCAGAGCAGGGATGGCATCCATCTGTCCAAGAAAGGTCAACGCATCTTTGGTAGTAGACTGGCTAATCTACTGAAGAGGGCTTTAAACTAGATTCGTTGGGGATGGGTGAAGAAAGCCCCCAGGTAAGTGAAAGCCCCCAGGTAGGTGATACATTAAATACCTTTATGGAAATGGGTAACAGGGGTAACATATGGAAAGCAGTGTGTATTAATGCCCGTAGCATGGGAAATAAGATCCCTGAAGTTGAAGCTTTCGTGGGAGTGGCTGACTTGGATTTAGTGGCAGTTACAGAAACATGGTTCACAGAAAACCATGACTGGGATGTAACTATACCTGGCTATACTTTATTCAGAAAGGACAGGGTAGGAAGAAGGGGAGGAGTGGCACTATATGTAAAAACTACTATTAAAGCTTTGGAATTACAGAGCTTAAAAGGGAGAGAGGAGGCATTGTGGGTTAAACTAGAAAGAGGGAAAGAGAAATCTATTTGCATTGGTGTGATATACAGACCTCCCTCACAAGAGGAAGAGGTGGACAGAGAGTTAATTGAAGACATACGCAGCATTGCTAGGAAAGGGGAAGTGCTACTGCTAGGAGATTTCAATATGCCAGATGTTGATTGGCACATTCCTGCTGCAGTATCATCTAGAAGTAAGGAGATCCTGGATTCTCTACAGGGAGAACTATTCAGGCAATTGGTAACAGACCCCACACGTGAAGGGGCCATACTGGACTTGGTGCTTACCAATGGTGAAAGTGTTTCTGATGTTGTAGTGGGAGATCATTTTGCATCCAGTGATCACCAGATGGTGTGGTTCAGTATTAGGACTAGGGCTGTTAGAATCCATTCCAAGGTGAAGATCTTAGACTTTAGGAAGACTAACTTTGCGAAGATGGGCCAATACCTCAGGGAGTCGTTAGTGGGATGGGAACAGCTGGGGGATGTAGAAAAACAGTGGGCAAAACTGAAAGGGGGTATTTTAAAGGCAACCAACCTTTTTGTTAAAATGGTAAATAAAGGCAAAAGGAACAGGAGACCGCTATGGTTTTCGAAGGAAGTAGCTGAAAAAGTGAAGAAAAAGAGGGAGGCCTTCATGAAATACAAGAGATCACAGAGAGAGGAAGACAGGCATCTGTATTTGGAAAAACTTAGAGAAGCTAGCAAAGTAGTCAAGAAGGCAAAGATTCAAAAGGAGGAGGAAACAGCCAATGCAATAAAATGGGGGGATAAGACATTTTTCAGATATATTAGTGAGAAGAGGAAGGGCAAAAGTGGTATTGTCAGACTCAAGGGTGTAGGGGGGGAATATGTAGAAGCTGATAAGGATAAAGCGGAATTGCTTAACAAATATTTTTGTTCTGTGTTCACAGATGAAGAACCAGGAGCAGGACCTCAGAAAACACCCACAAATAAGAACAGAAGCGAGGGACATCTTGAACAATTTTCAGAAGACTGTGTTCGTGAGAAACTAGCTCAACTTAAAGTAGACAAAGCGATGGGACCGGATGGGATACACCCTAGAATACTGAGTGAACTTGGGGACGTTCTAGCAACTCCACCGACTGACCTTTTCAATGCCTCGTTGGAGTCGGGAGTGGTGCCAAAGGACTGGAGAGAGGCTCATGTGGTGCCTTTACACAAAAGCGGAAGTAAGAATGTGGTTGAAAACTACAGGCCGGTTTGTTTAACTTCGGTGGTGAGTAAATTATTGGAAACGCTGCTGAAAGAGAAAATAGTGAGGTTTCTGGAGGATTACAGGATCCGAGGCAGCATGGATTCACCAGAGGCAGGTCTTGTCAGACAAATCTGATTGATTTCTTTGACTGGGTGACCAGGGAGTTGGACCGAGGGAGAGCTCTAGATGTGGTGTATTTAGATTTCAGTAAAGCCTTTGACACTGTTCCTCACAGGCGACTTATAAACAAACTGAGCACCCTAGGGATGGACCCTAAAGTTACTGCTTGGGTTAGAAATTGGTTGGGTGGGAGGCGACAAAGAGTACAAGTAAATGGAGCTCACTCTGAGGAGAAGGATGTTACCAGTGGTGTGCCCCAGGGATCTGTCCTTGGTCCGATTCTTTTTAACATCTTTGTTAGTGATATAGCGGAAGGGCTGTCGGGTAAGCTTTGCCTCTTTGCGGATGATACCAAAATCTGCAATAGAGTAGACACCCAGGAAGGTGTAGATAACATGAGGAGGGATCTAGCTAAGCTTGAAGAATGGTCTAGAATTTGGCAGCTGGGATTTAATGTTAAAAAATGTAAGGTCATGCATTTGGGCCGCAGCAATCCAAGGGAGCAATACAGTATAGGAGGTGAAGTACTTTTGTCCACTAAAGAAGAGCGGGACCTAGGCGTGGTTGTGTCTGATGATCTTAAAGTAGCTAAACAGGTAGAAAAGGCGACGGCAAAAGCTAGGAGGATGCTTGGGTGCATACGGAGAGGAATGGCTAGCAGAAAAAAGGAGCTGATAATGCCTCTGTATAAGTCTTTGGTGCGACCTCATTTGGAGTATGGTGTGCAATTCTGGAGACCGCACCTTCAAAAGGATGTGAAGAGGATGGAGTCGGTGCAGAGGGTTGCTACTAAAATGATTAATGGGCTTCATTATAAAGCATATGAGGACACACTTAAGGATCTTAATATGTACACCTTAGAAGAAAGGCGGGATAGAGGTGATATGATTGAGATGTTTAAATACCTCCGTGGCATAAATGTTCAGGGAGAGAGCCTCTTTCAATTGAAAGCAAGTTCTGCTACGAGGGGACATGGGATGAGGGTGAAGGGAGATAGATTCTGGAGTGATAAGCGGAAATATTTCTTCACGGAAAGAGTAGTGGATCCGTGGAATAGTCTCCCAGTGGAGGTGGTAGAGATGAGGACAGTAACTGAATTCAAAAAAGCATGGGACCAACACAGAGGATCTCTAAAGGTAAAAAGTGGACTGTTGTAGTTGTTATGGAAGGACAGACTAGATGGGCCTTGTGGTCTTTTTCTGTCATCATGTTTCTATGTTTCTAAGACCTCTCATAAATCTCGCTATGAGAGGATGAGAGGAAATAGATTGTCCACTTAGAGGCTTGTAAGAAGCTGCAAAAGCATTAAGATGGACTCTTACTGAATTTGTCTTAAGACCCGCCATTTGACAAATGAAGGAGATAGAGTAGTTACTCACCTGTAACAGGTGTTCTCCAGGAGCAGCGGGAATCAGTCCTCACATATGTGTCTCAAATATGGGTGACATCGACGTCGATGAAGCCCCTTGCGGAGCATTTCCCCAGCTTTCCATGAAAGCCTTTGGGAATGCAGGCACGCATGCGCGGTTCCCTTCCCGCCTAAAGCTGCCATCTTACCTCAAATGACATAGCTAAGAACAGCACACAAAAAAATAAAATAAAAGTATGTACAACTGCAACTCCCAGGGGAGGAGGGAGGGTTGTGAGGACTGATTCCTGCTGCTCCTGGAGAACACCTGTTACAGGTGAGTAACTACTTTTTCTCCAGGACCAAGCAGGAAGTCAGTCCTCACATATGGGTGACTCCCTAGCTCTGGGCTACCAGGAACCCAGGCTGAACAAGAGAACTCCCTCTAGTCCCAGCATCAAAGAAAGGCTTTTCACTGAAAGAACCTCCACCGGTAGCCCAAAAGAGGGCAGGAGTTGCCTAAACCTCAAAGAGATTCCGGAGTACTGCATGGCCAAAAGCACTGTCCCTACGGGACTCCCTTTCCAACAGTAATGGGCCGCAAAAGTCTTGCTTGAAGACCAAGTAGCAGCCCTGCAGATGTCTACCAACGGTACAGAGCGGAGATGAGCCACTGAGGCAGCCATTGCCCTGACACGATGGGCCGTGACTCGACCCTGCAAAGGAAGGTCAGCTGCCTTGTAAGCCCAGGTGATAAAGTCAGCCACCCAGATGGACAAGGTATGCTTGGACACAGCCAACCCCAAATTATTAGGGTCAAAAGATATGAAGAGCTGAGTAGCCCTTCTGTGCCCCTGTGTACGGTCAACGTAGAAGGATAAGGCCCTCCTACAGTCCAGGGTATGCAGAACTGCTTCAGCCTGGCTTGCATGAGGCCTAGGGAAGAATGTTGGAAGAACCACCGCCTGGTTGAGGTGGAAAGAGGAGACAACCTTTGGGAGGAACTTTGGATGAGTCCTGAGGACTACCCTGTTCCTATAGAATCTGGTGTAAGGCCTGTCACAGACCAGTGCCTGAAGCTCACTCATGCGCCTAGCCGAGGTTAGGGCTACCAAGAAGAGTGTCTTCCAGGACAGGAAGCGTAGAGGACAAGTAGCCATCGGCTCAAAAGGTGGACAAGTCAGCTGCTACAAGACCACATTCAACTCCCACTCAGGAGCAGGACGATGGATTGGCGGCTTTAGCAAGAGCAAGCCTCTGAGAAACCTGGACACCAGGGGGTGAACCGATAGAGAATGCCCTTCCACCAGTGAGTGGTGAGCTGCTAGAGCTGAGAGGTGGACCCGAACAGAATTGGATTTAAGGCCTTGATTTGATAAGTGCAGTAAGTACTGAAGCACTACTGGTACAGCACAGGAGAAGGGATCCTCTGTACGTAGGTGACACCAGACGGAAAACCTTTTCCATTTAAGAGCATAGGTTTTCCTAGTGGACTGTTTCCTAGAGGCTAGGACAACCTCCTCAACTTCCTGAGGTAGGCCCCAGGGAGCCAAAACTACCCTTGCAGCCTCCATGCCATCAAAGTGAGAGCTTTGAGAATGGGGTGCAGAAGGGAACCCTGATCCTGAGAGAGAAGGTCGGGTTGCAACCCCAGAGGCAGTGGGGGATCCACGGCCAGTTGAAGCAGAAGCGGAAACCAAGGCTGTCTCGGCCACCTGGGAGCCACCAGCAGGACCGAGGCCTTGTCCTGAAGAATCTTGAACAGAGTTCGGGCCACCAAGGGCGTGGGAGGAAACGCATATAGTAGGCCCTGAGACCAGGGAATCAGAAAAGCATCTGCTGCTGTCCACAGAGGATGTGGTTGCCTGGAGCAGAACATTTGCAGCTGTTTGTTCAGAGGACTGGCAAACAGATCTATGGATGGAAGTCCCCATTTCAGGAAAATCTTCTGAACCACCAAAGGATGGAGCCGCCACTCGTGGGGCTGCAGAATCCTGCTCAACCTGTCTGCCAGGTAGTTGTCCTGTCCAGGTAGATATACTGCCTTGAGGAGCATGTTGTGCCTGAGAGCAAACAAGCAAAGGTCCTGTGCCTCTTGACAAAGGAGCCTGGACTCAGTTCCGCCCTGTTTGTTCACATAAAACATGGCTACTAGGTTGTCTGTTTGAACTAGGACAGACTGATGAGCTAGTGTTTGAGAGAAAGTCTTGAGGGCTAACCGAATAGCCCTGAGTTCCAGTAGATTGATCTGCTGTGTGGCTTCCCAAGGAGACCACAGGCCCTGGGTACACTTGTCTAGACAATGAGCCCCCCAGCCTTGCAGGGAGGCGTCCATGGTCAACACCACTGTGAAACCAGGAGTCTGAAAAGGAACCCCTTGCAGCAGATTGGATGGGTGCAGCCACCAGGTGAGGGAGTTCAGAAATTGTCTGGACACCCTTATCCTGTCTCTGAGGCTGTCTGTGGCTTGTGACCACTGATTCCGAAGGCACCACTGTGCAGGCCGCATATGGAGCCTGGCATTGGGGGTCACATGTACTGTCGAAGCCATGTGATCAAGAAGCCTCAGGCAGAGTCTGGCGGAGACCAGTGACCTGCTGAGAAACTAGCTTGCCAAGCTTATCAATCTTTGGGCTCTGTCTTCTGGCAAGAATGCCTTTGCGAGCAGAGAGTCCAACCTTGCCCCTTTGAACTCCAAGTTCTGGGAGGGGAGCAAAGTGGACTTTGCGAAGTTTATGACGAACCCCAGGCTTTGAAGAAGAGCAATAGTTCTGAGGGTGGCTTGTCTGGCCTCCTGGCATGTCTGACCCCTGATGAGCCAGTCGTCCAGGTAGGGGAAGACAAAGATTCCCCGATTTCTCAGGTAGGCCGCCACCACTGCCAGGCATTTGGTAAAGACCCTGGGAGCGGAGGTGATAATGGTTTCCTCCCACAATGAACCCAATGAACCACAATGAACCCAATGAACCACAATGAACTCAATGTTTGAATTAATTAAATCACTTACAAAAACATCCCAAGAAGACACCACAAACTACCCTATTAAAGCGCAAACGTTGGCGGACTACCATGCCAGCAAATTAAACCCAACAGCAACTTCACTACCCATACTAAGCCAAGAAAATGACAACTTGGTACAACAACCTGCAACCTTAAACACAATGGAGAAATGGAACACATTTCATAAAACCGATGAGAAACAAATAGTAAACCTAATCTCAAACCTAAACACCACAACCTCCCAATTAGATCCCTGTCCTGCAGCCTGGATCAAAACCTCTAAGCTAGAAATTGCCCAATTCATTACACATATTGTGAACCAATCTCTACAACAAGGAATCATGCCAACACCCCTTAAAAAGTCACTCATAAGACCAATACTGAAAAACAAAGCACTCAAAAAGGACGATCCAACCTCCTACCGCCCAATTTCAAGTATTCCGTTCCTAGCCAAAACTATCGAAAAAACAGTTCAACTACAATTACAGGACCATATTGACTCAAGAGAAGAACTAGACGACCAACAGTATGGTTTCCGGCCACACCATGGTGTTGAAACACTACTTCTGGTACTTTTAGATAATCTACTCAAAGGACTTGAAGACAGGAAGAAAATGTATATATTACTATTTATAGATTTATCAGCGGCATTTGATACAGTCCATCACAAAACACTCATTAACAGATTGGCATCTATGGGAATAACAGGAATTACACTGAAGTGGTTCACATCCTACTTAACAAACAGGATGCAACAAGTTCAATTCAACGGCAAAAAGGCAAAAACATTTCCACAAACCCAAGGAATTCCGCAAGGATCAGCGTTATCTTCTCTACTTTTCAACCTCTACATAAAACCGATCTGCTCAATATTTCGAAAGCACAAGATACAATACCATTTGTATGCCGATGATATAATGCTATACACACAATTGGACACAGAAAACCCAAACTACAATCATCTCGAGATCTGCCTAAAAGAGATGCAAACCTGGCTGATGTGTCCGTAAACCACAAAAAGACAGAAGTAATGTACATCTCCCGAAATCAAGGCTTCAAACCACCCCCAACAATAACAATGGACAACAACACTTACTCGGTAAAGGAAGAAATAAAATACCTAGGAGTAACCCTTGACACAAATTTAAAAATGGAAAAACACCTCTGACTAACCAACAGAGCAATTTTCCACAAAATAAAGGTTATTCAACCCCTACGCAACATCCTCGACCACTCAGACTTCAGAACTGTAGCACAAACTCTGATCATCCCGCACTTCAATTACTGTAATTCCATCCTTCAAGGCCTGCCTAAAAAAACCCTAAAGATCCTTCAAATGGCTCAAAACGTTTCAGCCAGAGTGATCATGAAGAAGAAAATCGCTGAACACATCACACCAATATTAGCTGAACTACACTGGCTACCCATAACCGCCCGTATAAAATACAAACTACTAGTTACAACCAATGTTCCCTCTAATTTTCTGTAGGCTGTGTGCGCATAAAATATCAGCTGTGCAGCTTTTGAAGGAAGGTTAAATTTTTGTGCACCACATAACGACACTCTGAGTTATATACTTTAAAATTTGACTACACGTCAGAATACAGTATGTACACCACATTGATTTTAATCAAATTAAATGAAAATAGACGATTACTAAGTGAAGAGGAACATTTCTAGTAATTGCAATCAGAACTTTAAAATTTTAAGACATCTGTGTTTTCTATCAGAATCAGAACCGTAATTTTTGTGCGCTCTGTTGTAAAGTATGTGCGCTCGCTCGGCGAGGTGTGTGCGCGCGCACACGCGCACAGCTTAGAGGGAACAGTGGTTACAACATTTAAACTCATACACAACATAGCACCATCATACCTCAACAACCTCATAAACACTCAACCCCCTTCCAGAAATAGAAGAATTTGCAACACAAACACTCTATGCATACCAACCAGTATCAGATCAGCCAAAGCCTGCACGAGTAAGAGAGCTTTCACATACACAGCACCTACCATATGGAACCAATTGCCAACAGAACTGAGATCAATTAACGACCTGAAAGACTTTAGAAAAAAGTTAAAAACACACCTCTTTAATGAAGTATACGATCCAACTTAACTATACCGAAGAGCCAAAATAAACACTCCTAAATTCTTAGTATGAATCACTGTCTATAGAACCACCACAAGCATAGCCATAAGGCTCTTCTCATGCAAAACCTGTATATATATTCTCATATTGTATATATGATCACTCCTATATTGTATATATGTTACTCCTACACTGTAAACTTGTAATTTCTAATGATTCTCACCCGAAAATCAAATGTAAATTTTTGACTCATTTCAGATGTAACCATAATTATGTTTGACGTGCAAGTTTATCAGCTTCTGATCACTGGAAGTAGCGGTATACAAATGATAAATAAATAAATAAAATAAATAAATGAACCTGAGGTACTTTGTGGTCTGGATGAATGAGGATGTGAGTGTACGCATCTTTTAGATCCAAGGAGCTAGCCAATCTCCCTGCTGGAGGTAGGGCAGAAGTGTCCCAAGAGTAAGCATCTTGAACTTTTCCTTTTCCAGGAACTTGTTGAGGTTGCGGAGGTCCAGAATAGGTCGAAGACGACCGGTTCTTTTGGGTACCAGGAAATACCTGGAGTAGAACTCTCGACCGTGTAAGTGGGGAGGCACAGGCTCCAATGCCCTGTCCACCAACAGACCTTGTAGCTCCTGAAGGAGAAGATCTGTGTGCAGGGGAGGCCTTGGAGGCTCCCCTGGAAAATATGGAGGAGGCAGTTGTTGGAAGTGTAGTGCATAGCCCTTGTGGATTATGCTCAACACCCAACTGTCTCCAGTGATGAGTGGCCACTGGTGGGCAAATAGAGCGAGGCGACATCCTGTGCAGGGTTGGGAGAGCAGGGACGGAGAGGCTATGCCTAAGGAGTCAAAAACCCCCACCCTGCTGAGTGGGAGCAGGGGCCGGAGACTTGGGGGTCCTCTGCCTACGGGGCCAATTACCCTACCCCTTGGCTTGCTGACCCTGAGGGGCAGCTTGGGCAGCCTGATATTGTGGGTACTGTTTGTAGGCAGTGCCCTTACTCGGGTAAAAGGGCTTTTTACCCGAGCCCTTCTTTTTGTGAGAAGGGGCAGAGGTTTTCCTAGAGAGCCTTGTCCTTGTGAAGTGCTCGGTCTCGAGCTGTGCGGCCTTCTCGGTCATGGGCTTGCCAAACAGGTTCTCACCTCGGCAAGGGACATCGACCAATTTGTTCTGAACCCATGGCTCGAGGTCCGATGACTGCAGCCATGCCTGGCATCGAGCCGCAATGCCGGCTGCCGCAACACGGGCCGAAGCCTCGAAGCCATCGTAGGCAGCGCGGGACATACATTTTGAGCATTCCCGAATCCCCGAGGACAAGGACTTGAACCTCTGCAAGGGTTCCCGGGAGAGACCAGCAGAGAACCGGCCAGCTCCTTGGCCAGGTCTCGCAGGTACATGCCCATGTACAGCTGGTAAGACTGGACACGGCAAGCAAGCATCGAGCCCTGGAAGCACTTTCTACCAAAACCATCGAGGTTTCGGGCCTCCCTGCCAGGGGGCACCGCGGAGTGCATCTTCTGACTTTTCAGGCGATGCATGGCCGATTCCACAACCATGGAATGGTGTGGTAGCTGCGCCTTCTGAAAGCCAGGGCTCTTCCGGAGTCGATAGATCGAATCGACCCGCTTGCTTAAAACCGGCGCCAAGGCCGGTGCCTCCCACATTCGAAAGAGGAGCCGCTCCAGCATCGGAGGAACCGATACAGTAAAGGCCTCCTTCGGAGGAGAGTCATACTGCAGGGCCTCGAGCTCCTCGGCTCCTCCTCGGGGTCCGCAGGGATAGCCAACACGGTGGCCATATCCCGGACGAACTCCGAGAACTGGGTATCCTCCGGAGGGGATCTACTCCGGGGTTCAGACTGCGGTGAGTCCGACGGGACGCATCGAGTCTTGAAGGTGTCGGGGGACTCCTCGTCCTCCGACTCCCATTCGGACTCGTCCGATGAGGAATCGGGGTCCGACCTTGCGGGGCCTGCGAGCACCCACCCTGACGCCGAAGGCACCGGCGTCGACGCCCTCGGTCCCGAACGGGAGGTCAAGGTAGACCACGACCGAGGTCGACCTTGAGCCTTCATGGCTTCGAGTATCGGCTCAGTCTCCTGGGTCGACTTCGAGGTCGATGTCCGGTGGTTGGGGCAGATGCGCCAGACAGGCTGGCCATCAGTGCCCACTGCTGTTCCATGAAGGCAGACAGTCTGCTCTCCAAGGCTGTCAACCTGAGAGCCAGCAGCTCCCGACTCGGGCCCCGGCGGCGCCGGGCTCGACGTCGGCTCTCTGGGAGAAGAGTCCACGAGGACTACAGGGCTTACATGTCCAGCAGACTCCGGCTCCAGTCGAGGGACTTTGGAAGGCTTCTCCTGTTCCACGGGCCCGGGGCGACGGTCGGGGGTCTGAGACCTAGCTCTCGAGGAGCCAGGGACCTCTTCCGACGACGCCCTCGCGAGCCGCTTCTTCCTCTTTCGCCCCAAAGCCCGCCAATCAGCAGCCATGACTAACGGCACAAGAACCGCCGTTGCAGGGGTGCGAGGAGAACAGTGATCTCGACGGGGGTGAGAGCAGGAGCTCCCCCTTCCTCCCCTAAGCCCGCCAATCAGCAGCCATGACTAACGGCACAAGAACTGCCGTTGCAGGGGCGCGAGGAGAGCAGTGATCTTGACAGGGGTGAGAGCAGGAGCTCCCCCTTCCTCCCCTAAGCCCGCCAATCAGCAGCCATGACTAACAGCACAAGAACCGCCGTTGCAGGGGCGCGCCTGCGCCTGAGGGCCTCGCCAGAGGACCCTTTGGTGTGGCCCTTAGGTGTTGGTCCGTGGCGTCTGTTGCTGGAGTTTACAATGACTGCATGGACTGGGTTGTCGTGTTTACATATTGTGGTAACTTGCTGTTCCATGTTCTCCCTTTCTCTTATCTGTTTGACTGTCTCTGTCCTCTATTCTGTCCTATCATATAAATGGCGTTCTTTTCTTATTTCCTCAAATGATATAGTATTGTAAACCGCTCTAATACTTTTTGGCCTGAGCGGTATATCAAATTTAAAATAAACATAAATAAACATGTCGAGGCCTCAGACGAGGTCCAGGCCCGGCCGGAGGCCGAGTCAGAAAAGAGCCTTTCCTTTTGATGCTGTCGACTACGCAGTGCCTTGGAAGACATCTTCCCACATGGTCCAAACATCTTAGGGTCGTGATCAGGACCGAGGCACCGGAGGCAGCAGTCGTGTGTGTCGGTGAGAGACCTCAACGTCTTACACCGATCACACTTTTTAAAACCGCTGGAGGCCATCGGGGAAAAAAGAGTCCCCGCGAGGACAAAGGACCGGCCTTCCAGGGAAAAAGAGAAAAAAAGGGCGTGAACGCCAGCCACGAAGGGCAAAAACCGAAAAAAGAAGATTGGGCTCGATACCGGTGTACTGAACCCGGCGGGAGGGGAACCGGCGTCGAACCGGGAAGAAACAAACAGTGAAAAATCGCAAGAAACATAACAATTTTCCGGGATGACTAGGACTCACGTCTGGTGGGCTTCACGGAAAACGAGAGACTGAGGTAAGATGGCACCTTTAGGCGGGAAGGGAATCGCGCATGCGTGCCTGAATTCCCAAAGGCTTTCATGGAAAACTGGGGAAATGCTCCGCAAGGGCTTCATCGACATCGATGTCACCCATATGTGAGACACATATGTGAGGACCGACTTCCTGCTTGGTCCTGGAGAAAGCAAAAAATAAAGCATATGACTGCAACTCCAAGGGGAGGAGGGAGGGTTGCGAGGACTGATTCCTGTTGCTTCTGGAGAACACTTGTTACAGGTGAGTAACTATTCTTTCTCCAGGACCAAGCAGGAAGTCAGTCCTCACATATGGGACTCCCCAGCTTAGGGCTACCGGAGGCACCAGCTGAACAATGAGCTCCCTCTAGAGCCTCAGCATGCAAGAACAGAATCTTCTCTGATAACGCCCCCGAACGGTAGCCCAACACCAGGGCCACAGGGTAGGAGTTGCCTAAACCCCTAAGAGATTATGGAGTACTGCCTGTCCGAAAGCACTGTCCCTGCAGGACTCCCTCTCAAGGCAGTAGTGGGCCGCAAAAGTCTGGCTTGAAGACCAAGTAGCAGCCCGGCAGATGTCTGCCAACGGAACAGAGCGGAGATGGGCCACTGACGTAGCCTTCGCCCTGACATGATGAGCCGTAACTCGACCCTGCAACGAGAGGCCGGCTTCCCTGTAACCCCAGGCGATACAGTCAGCTACCCATATAGACAAAGTAGGCTTGGAGACAGCCAACCCCAACTTATTAGGGTAAAAAACCAAAGAGCTGAATAGCAATCCGGTGCTACCGTGTACGGTCAAGATAGAAGGATAACGCCCTCCTACAGTCCAGGGTATGCAAGACCATCTCAGCCCGGCTGGCATGAGGCCTGGGAAAGAAAGTCGGAAGAACCACCTCCTGATTGAGATGGAAAGAGGAGAAATTCCATGTAAAAGGGGGAAGGCAATGGCAGTGGGGGTGTACTATCGAGCGCCTTGCCAGAATGACCAAATGGATGATGAAATGCTCAAAGAAATCAAGGAAGCTAACAAAAGTTACAGTGCAGTAATATAATGGGTGATTTCAACTACCCCGGTATCGACTGGGTCAGTGTCACGTCAGGACATGCTAGGGAGATAAAGTTCGTAGATGAAATAAATGACTGCTTCTTGGAGCAGCTGGTTCATGAACCGACCAGAGGGGAAGCCATATTAGACCTAGTCCTTAGTGGAACACCAGATCTAGTGCAAGAGATAAGGTTGTTGGGGCCACTTGGCAATAGTGATCATAGCATGATCGCCTTTGATTTAATTAGTGGAGGAGGGATAGTAAGGAAATCCACAGTACTATCTTTTAACTTTCGAAAGGGAAACTATGATAAAATAAGGAAAACAGTTAAGAAAAAACTAAAAGGAGCAGTTGCAAAGGTTAAAGACGTACATCAGGCTTGGCTGTTGAAAAATACTATCTTGGAAGCCCAGACCAGCTGTATTCCACGCTTTAAGAAAAGTGGAAGGCAGTCCAAAAAACTGCCAGCATGGTTTAAAGGTGAGGTCAGAGAGGCTGTTGTTGCCAAAAAAGCATCTTGCAGGAAATGGAAAAAAGAGCCAAACGATGAAACCTGGAAACAGCACAAGCACTGGCAAGTCAAATGCAAGGCATTGATAAGGCAGGCAAAGGGAGAATTTGAGAAGAAGCTTGCTGCGGAAGCAAAAACGCGAAGTAAAGACCTTTTCAAGTACATTCTTAGCAAAAAACCTGTGATAGAGTCAGTTGGTCCATTAGATGATAAAGGGGTTAAAGGAGCACTAAGAGGCGACAAGGCGATAGCGGAGAGATTGAATGAATTCTTTGCTTCAGTCTTTACTGAGGAAGATGTAGGGATGTTACCCATGACTGAAGTGGTATTTAAAGGTGTGGAAGAATTGAAGGAAATATCGATACATCGGGAAGATGTATTACAACTATTAGATAAACTGAAGAGTAGCAAATCACCTGGGCCGGATGGTATACATCCAAGGGTGTTGAAAGAACTGAAATACGAGATTGCAGACCTGCTATTAGTAATCTGTGAACTATCATTAAAATCATCTCTAATACCTGAAGATTGGAGGATCGCCAATGTAACACCAATTTTTAAAAAGGGTTCCAGGGGTGATCCGGGAAACTACAGACCGGTGAGCCTGACATCAGTACCGGGAAAAATGGTAGAAACCATCATAAAGAATAAAATTACTCAGCATGTAGATAGTCATGACCTAATGGGAGACAGCCAACATGGCTTTAGACAAGGAAGATCTTGTCTTACTAATCTGTTATATTTTTTTGAAGGAGTGAATAATCAAGTGGACAAAGGTGAGTCGGTTGATATTGTGTATCTGGACTTTCAGAAAGCCTTTGACAAGGTCCCTCATGAGAGACCTTTGGCAAAACTAAATAGTCATGGGATAGGAGGCAGTGTACTATTGTGGATCAGGAACTGGTTAAAAGATAGAAAGCAGAGGGTAGGGCTAAATGGCCAATTTTCCCAATGGAGAAAGGTGAATAGTGGTGTACCCCAGGGATCTGTGCTGGGTCCGCTGCTTTTTGACATATTCATAAATGACCTGGAAAGTGGAATAACGAGTGAGGTTATCAAATTTGCAGATGACACAAAACTATTTAAAGTTGTTAAAACCCAAGAGGATTGTGGAAAATTGCAAGAGGATCTTGATAAATTGGAAGACTGGGCATCAAAATGGCAGATGAAATTTAATGTGGACAAGTGCAAGGTTATGCACCTAGGGAAGAACAACCCAAACTATGGTTACACGATGCAAGGTTCCACATTAGGAACCACCACCCAGGAAAAAGTTTTAGACGTCATCGTGGATACCATGTTAAAACCCTCGGCCCAGTGTGCAGCAGCGGCCAAGAGAGTAAATAGAATGCTAGGTATGATAAGGAAAGGAATGGAAAATAAAACAAAAGATATTATAATGCCTCTATATCGTTCCATGAACTCGTATTTCAGTTCTTTAACCTACTTGGATCAACTATCAATAAAGAAGCAACAAGCAGTCAAGAAATCAGACGACGCATTGCTCTTGGCAGAATGGCTATGAAAGACCTAGATAAGATTCTCAAGAGCAGAGATGTCTCTCTCTCCATACAAAGATTCGACTTGTTCAAGCCATGGTATTTTCAATAACATCATATGGATGTGAAAGCTGGACAGTGAAAAAGATAGACAGGAAGAAAATTTATGCCTTTGAATTATGGTGCTGGCGGCGAATACTGTGTATACCATGGACTGCCCGAAGAACAAACCAGTCTGTACTAGAGGAGATCAAACCTAAGCTTTCTTTAGAAGCTCAGATGACAAGACTTCGACTTTCATACTTTGGACACATCATGCGGAAAGAGAGATCATTAGAGAAAGACATCATGCTTGGCAAGATAGAAGGACAACGCAAAAGAGGAAGGCCAGCAATGAGATGGATCGATACAATAACAGCAGCTATGGGTACCAGTCTGTCAACAATGAGCCGCCTGACTGAAGACCGAACACAATTTAGGATAGCTATCCAGAGGGTCGCCATGAGTCGACTCCGACTTGACGGCACTTAACAACAACATCGTTCCATGGTGAGACCGCACCTTGAATATTGTGTGCAATTCTGGTCGCCGTATCTTAAAAAGGATATAGCGATTTAAGAAAAGGTTCAGAGAAGAGCCACCAAAATGGTAAAGGAGATGGAAGGATACTCCTATGAAGAAAGGCTAAAAAGGTTGGGGCTCTTTAACCTGGAGGGGAGATATGATAGAAGTCTATAAATTAATGAACGGAGTGGAACGGGTAAACGTAGATCGATTGTTTACCTTATCAGAATATAGAAAGACTAGGGGACATGCAATGAAGCTACAGGGTAAACTATTTAAGACTAATAAAAGAAAATATTTTTTCACTCAACGTGTAATCAAACTCTGGAATTTGTTACCGGAGGATGTAGTAAAAGCTGTTAGTGCAGCTGGGTTTAAAAAAGGTTTGGACAAGTTCCTGGAGGAAATGTCCATAAACCATTATTAAGAAGGGACCCAGGATATCAATGCTTGAACCAATACAAGCATTGTGGAACCTGTGTCCCTTGGGGAAACTGCTAGGTACGTATGACCTAGATTGGCCACTGTTGGAAACAGAATACTGGGCTTGAGGGACCTTGGTCTGACCCAGTATGGCATATCTTAATCTTAGGAAGGAACTTAGGGTGAGTCCGCAAGACTACTCTGTTCCTATAGAACCTAGTATAAGGAGCATCTGACACTAGGGCCTGAAGCTCACTCACTCGTCTCGCTGAGGTAAGGGCTACCAGGAACAACGCTTTCCAGGAGAGAAAACGTAGAGGGCAGGTAGCCATAGGTTAAAATGGTGGACAAGTAAGCCGTTGCAAGACCACATTTAAATCCCACTCAGGAGCAGGTGGATGCACTGGAGGCTTAAGCAAAAGCAGGCCTCTGAGGAAACGAGCCACCAAAGGATGGCCTGAGAGAGACTGACCCTCCACTGGGGAGTGTTGTGCTGAAAGAGCACTAAGATGAACTCTAACAGAATTGGACTTAAGGCCTAGGTTGGACAGGTGAAGCAAATACTGCAGCACCACGGGTACCAGGCATGAGAAGGGATTCTCATTGTGTTGAGAACACCAGGTAAAAACTCTACGCCACTTAAGGGCATAAGACTTTCTGGTGGACTGCCTCCTAGAGGCCAGGACCACGTCCTCCACTTCAATAGGCAACAGTAAGGGCGCTAGAACTACCCTTTCAGCAGCCAGGCCATCAAATGGAGGGACTGGAGATTGGAGTGTAAGAGAGATCCCTGCTCCTGAGACAGGAGATCGGGTTGCGTCCCCAGAGGAACAGGAGTGTCCACCGCAAGTTGCAACAGAAGTGGGAACCACAGTTGCCTCGGCCATCTGGGGGCCACCAGAATCATTGAGGCCCCGTCCCTGAGCACTTTGAACAGTGTCTTAAGCACTAGAGGCGTGGGAGGAAACGCATATAGGAGGTCCGTGGACCATGGAATGAGAAACGCATCCGCTGCCACTCAGAGGATGCGGTTGTCTGGAACAGAACTTTGGAAGTTGACGGTTCAGAGGACTGGCAAAGAGATCTATGGTTGGAAGGCCCCATCTCAGGAAGATTTGCTGAACCACTAAGGGATTCAACCGCCATTCATGCGGCTGCAAGATCCTGCTCAGTCTATCCGCCAGGTAATTCTCTT
Source organism: Ichthyophis bannanicus (assembly GCA_033557465.1). Classification (NCBI taxonomy): domain Eukaryota; kingdom Metazoa; phylum Chordata; class Amphibia; order Gymnophiona; family Ichthyophiidae; genus Ichthyophis; species Ichthyophis bannanicus. The sequence goes on from CM066043.1 coordinate 964,763, forward strand.
GACCTGGGAGATAGACTACTTTGAGAAGGATGCGGTGATCGACTGCCCAGGAGCACAGTCTCTGCGCCTCCTGACATAGAAGAAGGGACCCTGTGCTCCCTTGTTTGTTCACGTAGAACATAGCAACTTGATTGTCCATCTGGACCAAGGCAGACTGGTGAGAGATGAGATGGGAGAAGGTTCTCAGGGCTAAGCGGATAGCTCTCAGTTCTAAGAGATTGATCTGTTGGGCGGCCTCCCAAGGGGTCCACAGGCCTTGAGTACATGCCCCTTGGCAATGTGCACCCCAACCCTGAAGAGAAGCATTGGTTGTCAGCACTTGAGAGTGTGGAGGTGTCTGAAAAAACACCCCTTGCACTAGATTCGGAAGATGAAGCCACCACTGCAGAGAAGAGGCTAGTAGCATGGACACCCTCACTTTGTCCGTAAGGCTTCCTGTGGCTTGGTGCCACTGAGTTCTGAGGCCCCATTGAGCTGGCCTCATGTGCAGACGGGCATTTGGAGTCACATGGACCGTGGAAGCCATGTGGCCTAAAAGCCTCAGGAATTGCCTGGCAGAGCCCAGAGAATAATTGTGGAACTGCCTGGCTAGATCCATCAACCTGCGGGCCCTGTCCATGGGTAAAAAGGCCTTTGCCTGAAGGGTGTCCAGCCTTGCTCCTATGAACTCCATGTTCTGGGAAGGGTGCAAAGTGGACTTTGCGAAGTTTATAACAAACCCCAAGTGCTGAAGGAGAGCAACAGTGTGAAGGGTGGCTTGATTGGCCTCCTGTGGATATTGGCCCCTGATGAGCCAGTCGTCCAGGTATGGAAAAACAAAGAGGCCTTGAAGCCTTAGTAGGTAGGCCGCCACCACCGCCAGGCACTTGGTGAACACCCTGGGGACGGAGGATAGGCCAAAAGGCAGTACTCTGTACTGGCAGTGGTTTCCTCCCACGACAAACCTGAGATATTGTCTGTGGTCTGGATGAATGAGGATGTGAGTATACGCATCTTTTAAGTCTAAGGAGCAAAGCCAATCTCCCTGCTGGAGGTAGGGCAGCAGGATTCCAAGGGTGAGCATCTTGAACTTTTCCCTCTCCAGGAACTTGTTGAGATTTCGCAAGTCTAGGATGGGCCTGAGGCCTCCTGTTCTTTTTGGTACCAGAAAGTACCTGGAATAAAAGCCTTGACCTCTCAGGTGGTGGGGCACCGGTTCCACTGCCTGTTCCTTTACAAGACTTGCCAACTCCTGCAGGATTATGTCCCTGTGCAGAGGGAGTCGTGGAGGCTCCCCTGGAAAATAGGAGGGGGGTACCTGGTGAAAGTGGAGAAGATAGCCTCTTTGGACTATACTGAAACACCCAGGAATCCCTTGTGACGGCTGACCACCTGTGGGCAAACAGGGCCAGCCGGCCTCCTGTGCTGATGTGGACCAGCTGAGGAGGAAAGGCTATGCCACTGGAGTCAAAACCCCACTCCCTGCTGTGCAGGAGCCGGTGCTGGGGGCTTTCTGCCTACGGGGCCCATGTCCTTGCCCCTTGGCCTGCTGACCCTGTTGGGGAGCTATAGAGGCCTGTTAATGAGGGTACCGTTTATAGGCAGATGATTTCCTCGGGTAAAGCACAGTTACTTACCTGTAACAGGTGATCTCTGGGAACAGCAGGAATAAGTCTTCACATATGGGTATCGTCGGTACCGAAGGAGCTTGCGCGGGAACGCTCCCCAGCGTCCAAAAGGAAAGCTTTTGGGAGCATCCCACAGCGCCTGCGCTGCCTTCCCGCCTTTCCTAACCGCCTCTCTCCAGTTCGAGTTTTAAGCTGAGACAAAGAGAGAGAGAGAAAGGAAAGGAAAGATTGATAGAGAGATACAACTCCTAGGGGAGGTGGGTGGGTTGTGAAGACTTATTCCTGCTGTTCCCAGAGATCACCTGTTACAGGTAAGTAACTGTGCTATCTCCAGGAACAAGCAGGAATGAGTCTTCACATATGGGGACTCCCCAGCTAGAGATGCCAGGGAGATCCCCAAGGTTGTGAGTCCCTGAGAAGGGTTCTACCTCCCCCATTTACTTGTACTCTTTGTTGGGTGGGAGGCGACAAAGAGTACAAGTAAATGGAGCTCACTCGGAGGAGAAGGATGTTACCAGTGGTGTGCCCCAGGGATCTGTCCTTGGTCCGATTCTTTTTAACATCTTTGTCAGTGATATAGCGGAAGGGCTGTCGGGTAAGCTTTGCCTCTTTGCGGATGATACCAAAATCTGCAATAGAGTAGACACCCAGGAAGGGGTAGATAACATGAGGAGGGATCTAGCTAAGCTTGAAGAATGGTCTAGAATTTGGCAGCTGGGATTTAATGTTAAAAAATGTAAGGTCATGCATTTGGGCTGCAGCAATCCAAGGGAGCAATACAGTATAGGAGGTGAAGTACTTTTGTCCACTAAAGAAGAGCGGGACCTAGGCGTGGTTGTGTCTGATGATCTTAAAGTAGCTAAACAGGTAGAAAAGGCGACGGCAAAAGCTAGAAGGATGCTTGGGTGCATACGGAGAGGAATGGCTAGCAGAAAAAAGGAGGTGATAATGCCTCTGTATAAGTCTTTGGTGCGACCTCATTTGGAGTATGGTGTGCAATTCTGGAGACCGCACCTTCAAAAGGATGTGAACAGGATGGAGTCGGTGCAGAGGGTTGCTACTAAAATGATTAATGGGCTTCGTTATAAAGCATATGAGGACAGACTTAAGGATCGTAATATGTACACCTTAGAGGAAAGGCGGGATAGAGGTGATATGATTGAGATGTTTAAATACCTCCGTGGCATAAATGTTCAGGGAGAGAGCCTCTTTCAATTGAAAGCAAGTTCTGCTACAAGGGGACATGGGATGAGGGTGAAGGGAGATAGATTCAGGAGAGATATGCGGAAATATTTCTTTACGGAAAGAGTAGTGGATCCATGGAATAGTCTCCCAGTGGAGGTGGTAGAGATGAGGACAGTAACTGAATTCAAAAAAGCATGGGACCAACACAGAGGATCTCTAAAGGTAAAAAGTGGACTGTTGTAGTTGTTGTTATGGAAGGACAGACTAGATAGGCCATGTGGTCTTTTTCTGTCGTCATGTTTCTATGTTTCTATGGATCTCGGGCAACCAACCAGGGATGGGGGGTAGGAATTGATCAGGTATGGAACAGGTGTTTGAGAACAGCCTGACCAAACAAGGCATCCCAGCAGGAGTCCTTGTCCAAGCAATAATGGGCTGTAAAAGGTATGAACCGAGGCCCAGGTGGCCACTCGACAGATCTGGTCGATGGACACAGAATTTAGATGAGCCATAGAGGCTGCCATGGCCCTCACATTGTGAGCTGTGACATGGCCCTCCAGAGAAAGGTTTTTACTCTGGTAGGTGAAAGAAATATACTGAGCAATCCAATTGGACAAAGTTCTCTTAGAGACTGGAAGTCCTAAATGAGAGGGATCGAAAGCAACAAAGAGCTGAGAGGACTTTCTATGTTGCTGTGTCCTTTGTAAGTAAAAAGCAAGCGCTCTCTTACAATCCAGGGTATGGAGATTCCTCTCTGCACTTGATGCATGAGGTTCTGGAAAAAAGACAGGTAAATATACCTCCTGGTTCAGATGAAAAGGTGAGACCACTTTAGGCATAAAGTGTGGAATGGTCCTGAGGACGACCTTATCATGATGGAACCTTGTATAAGGAGGATTAGCCACCAAGGCTTGCAGCTCACTGATGCGGCGAGCTGAAGTGACTGCAATGAGAAAAATAACCTTCCAGGAAAGGAATTTCAAGGAGGTAGTGGCTAAGGGTTCAAAAGGTGGCTGCATAAGCTGGCCAAGAACCAGATTCAAGTCCCATGCCACTGGAGGTGGTCTAATGGGAGGTTTAGTTAAAAGAAGGCCTCTCATGAATCTTGCTATAAGAGGATGAGAGGAAACAGGTTGTCCATTGAGAGGTTTAAGGGATGCTGCAATAGCACTCAAATGGACTCTTATTGAATTCGTTTTAAGGCCTGCATGGGATAAATGCAGCAAATACTCTAGTAAAAAATTCAGAGGTATTGCAAGAGGGTTAAGACCCTTCTCTGCACACCAAATGGTAAACTTTTTCCATTTAAAAGCATAGGAACGTCTAGTGGAAGGCTTTCTGGAAGCATGAAGGATATCCTTCACTTGCTGAGAAAGATGCAAATCTTGAAGGTCTAGGCCTTCAGCAACCAAGCTCTGAGGTGAAGAGACTGGGGATTTGGGTGCCACAACGTTCCCTCCTCCTGGGATAGGAGCTCTGGAGCAGATCCCAAGTCCAGGAGGGAGCTTGAGAGAGATGCAGAAGTAGAGGGTACCACACTTGGCGTGGCCAATGTGGTGCTATGAGGATCATAGACCCCTTGTCTCTCTGATGTTTGAACAGTGTCTTGGGAATTAGGGGAATGGGTGGAAAGGCATAGAGGAAGTCTTGCCCCCAATGAAGGAGGAAGGCATCCCTGGCCTGAACTCCCTGACACGGAATCCTGGAACAGAACCGGGGAAGTTTGGCATTCTACGGACTTGCAAACAGGTCTATGTCCGGGGTTCCCCAAATTCGGAACATCCTGGCTATCTGGTCCCCATGGAGGGACCATTCGTGTGGAAGCAGGACTCGACTGAGTGTCTGCCCAAGAGTTTTGAACCCCTGGAAAATACACTGCCATGAGATGAATTTGATGCTCTCTGGCGAAGGCCCACAATCTCAAAGCTTCGTTGCAAAGCGACAGAGAGCCAGTCCCCCCCTGCTTGTTCACGTAGAACATGGGTACTTGGTTGTCAGTGTGGATGAGGACTGTCTTGTAGCTGAGCAGGATGTGGAAGACTCTGAGAGCTAGAAAAATTGCTCTGAGCTCTAAGAGGTTGATATGTAGAGATGTCTCCTGTGGAGACCAGATGCCTTGAGTGGAGAGATCTTGTAGATGAGCTCCCCAACCTCTTGGAGAGGCATCTGTTGTAAGGGTTGCTTGGGGTAACACCTGTTGAAAGGGGGACCCAGCAACAGATTTTGAGTGGACTTCCACCACTGGAGAGAGCAAAAGAGGCGACTGGAGGTTGCTATATTGTCTGACAGGCACCCTGATGCCTGGGTCCATTGGGTGGACAGAGTCCATTGAGCTGCCCTCATGTGAAGGCGAGCGTAAGGAACCACATGCACAGTGGATGCCATGTGGCCTAACAGTTGTAACATCTCTCGAGCAGTTAAATGGGATTTTAACTGAATTTGTGAGGCTAACTGCACCAAGAGTAGGCAACGGGCCTGGGGAAGATAGGCCCTTACAGTTGTGGTATCCAGCAAGGCCCCTATGAACTCTAGAGACTGAGTAGGGGTGAGATGGGATTTTGGGATGTTTATTACAAGTCCCAGATACTGAAGAACACGCCTTGTGCAGGCTAGGGAAGTTTGGGCCTCTGACAGGGATGGAGCTCGGATGAGCCAGTCGTCCAGATATGGGAATACGAATATCCCTAGAGTGCGTAGAAATGCAGCTACTACTGCCATGCATTTTGTGAACACTCTTGGTGCAGAGGCCAGACTGAAAGGAAGCACTTTGTATTGGTAGTGCTTTCCTTGATAAAGGAACCGAAGGCACCTTCTGTGTGTTGGATGAATGAGGACATGGGTGTACGCATCCTTGAGGTCTAGAGAACAAAGCCAATCCTGACTGTGAAGGTATGGAAGGAGAGTACCGAGAGAAATCATCGTGAATTTCTCCTTGCACAGAAACTTGTTCAATTCTCTGAAATCTAATATGGGTCTGTAGCCCCCTGTTTTCTTTGGTATAAGAAAGTAGGGGGAGTAGAACTCTGAGCCCTGTTGAAGAAGGGGAACTTCTTCTATTGCCCCTTGGGCAAAAAGGGTAGCAATCTCCTGACCCAGAAGGTCGAGGACAGATGTTGGAGAATTGAACTGTCTCACCAAGGTGTAAGGAGGAAGGTTTAAGAAATGAAGCTTGTACCCCTCCCTTATGATGGAGAGGGTTCATTGCTCTGCTGTGATTTGTTCCCACCTGGGAGCAAAGTGAGCTAACTTTCCTGGAATGGTGAGAGGCTCGGATTCTTTTAGAGCCAGAAAGGCTAGATTCTCTAGTTGAAAGTCAAAGGCCCTGAGGAGGCTGAGGCTGTTGGGCCGTAGCAGCCCTTGCAGCCTTAGGCTTGGCCTGTTTAGGTTGTTGCTGTCGCTTTGCAGCAAAACGACCTGCAGAAGATGCCTGTTGACCATAAACAGGATAATATCTCCCCTTTTTGGGAAAAAATCCCTTTTTGAACAACCTTTTCTTAACAGGAGCAGAAGTAGACTTTGAAAGTCTATCTAAAGCAGAATTTTCAGCATCCATCTGAGTGGCCGTTGCTTGCCAATCTTTGCCAAAAAAGGTTTTCACCTGTACAAGGAAGATTTCCTAGTCCATCCTGAACCCAGGGTTCCAAATCAGAAGCTTGTAGCTAAGCAACTCTGCATGCACCTATGGCAATAGCCGAGGCTCTGCTAGCACACTCAAAAGAGTCAAAGGCTGCACGGTTAGAAAACTTGGAAACATCCTGGGCATGTTTAAGCCAGGTGAGAAATAAAAGGAGATAAAGTTTGTAGGTGATCTGTAACCTCTTTTAGAAACAGCCCCATATAGAGACTATAGGAGTTGATTCTAGCAACAAGCATATTGGCCTGGAAAATTCTCCTGTCAAAAGCATCTAAGGGTCTGCATTCTCTTCCTGGAGGATTAGATGAGTGCCTTTTTGCACTCTTTATCCTCTTCATAGCAGACTCTACCACAATAGAGTGGTGAGGAAGCTGAGTTTTATGAAAGCCAGGACAAGGAGGAACACGGTACATGGTGTCAAACCTACGAGAATGAGGGGAGGTGGTGAGAGGTGTCTCCCATATTCCCAACATGTGATCATAAAGGATCTCATGAATTGGTAAAGTAGCTGCCTCTTTAGGAGCCTTAGGATATTGTAAGATATCCAATTTTTTGACTCTAGACTCTGCCTCAGGGCCCACTGAAATGGAAAGGCCCCTGGCCACTTCCCTAATGAAGTCTTGAAAAGACAAGTCTTCTGGAGGAGACATTCTTATTTTTGGAGAAGAGGGCTCCTGAGGAAGGAGTACCGATGCTTCGACAGAGACCTCTGATTCATCAGAGTCTTCAGAGGAATCGAAGTATCGCCTATCTGGATGCTCCTGCAGAGCCCGATACGCGTACCGAGTGGTATCGACATCGGGAGTGATCGGTACCGATGGGCATCACAGAACAGGGTACCGCTGCAGTCGACACCGAAGCCGATGTCGATGCAATCGGTACTGGCACCGGAACCGATATCGGTGCCGGAACCGGTACAGACAACGGAGTTTGTTGCGGTACCGGAGGCGTCGCAGCTTGTATGAATGCCGTAATGGCACGCTGCATGGTCAGAATATTCTGATCCATCGACGCCACCAATGTCTGGATGTCGGTACCAGTGGGAACCACCGGTACCCCAGAACATGGCAACAGGTGATCAGTCGAGGCCAAGCCATCGATGTCAACCTGTGACCCCATAGATAAAGCTTTGGAAGCCGGAGCCTCCCGTCGGGGTAATTTTGCCGGTGCAGATTCCTCGAGAGCAAGCCCGGAGGCATCTCGATACTTAGAGGGAGATCTACCCTTCGAGGACCGGCTGGACTTGAGTTTGGTTACCTGAGATCCATGGGAAGAAGCAGCAGCCCTGGAAGACGTCGATGCTACCGAAACTGCATCAGAGGGAAACAGGGTACTGAGCTTGGCTGCTCTATTCTGTAGACCTCTTTTAGACATCATGGAACAGGACTCACAATCTGTGATGGAGTGGTCAGGACCCAAACATTTTAGACACCAGTCATGGGTGTCAGTGACAGAAATAGTGCCGCTGCACTTCGTGCACTTTTTAAACCCGGAAGCGGGCTTCTCTATGAGGAGAATTTCTCGTAGGCCTAAGGCCAAAAGAAAAAAGCACAGAAGTGAAAATAGTAGTCTTTTTTTTTTTTTTTTTAGGAAAGAAGAAAGAAAGACCGGTGGTACCGGTCCGACGTCGAAGAAGGCAGACGCGCGACCAAAGAAATAAAATAAAATAAAGAACTTCTTCAGTGGTGACAGGAACATGACCTGCTGGCTCCGCGGAAAAGAAGAACTGGAGAGAGGCGGTTAGGAAAGGCAGGAAGGCAGCGCGCAGGCGCTGTGGGATGCTCCCAAAAGCTTTCCTTTTGGACGCTGGGGAGCGTTCCCGCGCAGGCTCCGTCGGTACCGACGATACCCATATGTGAAGACTCATTCCTGCTTGTTCCTGGAGATAAGGTCTTTTTCCCCAAGCCCTTCTTCTTCTGCGAAGGGGCAGAGGTTTTTCTGGACAGCCTAGTCCGGTTAAGTGTCTCGGTCTCGAGTTAAGAACATAAGAACATAAGATATGCCATACTGGGTCAGACCAAGGTCCATCAAGCCCAGTATTCCGTTTCCAACAGTGGCCAATCTAGGTCATATGTACCTAGCAGTTTCCCCAAGGGACACAGGTTCCACAATGCTTGTATTGGTTCAAGCATTGATATCCTGGGTCCCTTCTTAATAATGGTTTATGGACCTTTCCTCCAGGAACTTGTCCAAAACTTTTTTAAACCCAGCTACACTAACAGCCTTTACTACATCCTCCGGTAACAAATTCCAGAGTTTGATTACACGTTGAGTATATTTTCTTTTATTAGTCTTAAATAGTTTACCCTGTAGCTTCAATGCATGTCCCCTAGTCTTTCTATATTCTGATAAGGTAAACAATCGATCTACGTTTACCCGTTCCACTCCGTTCATTAATTTATAGACTTCTATCATATCTCCCCTCAGCCGTCTCTTTTCCAGGTTAAAGAGCCCCAACCTTTTTAGCCTTTCTTCATAGGAGTAGCTTTCCATCCCCTTTACCATTTTGGTGGCTCTTCTCTGAACCTTTTCTAAAATCGCTATATCCTTTTTAAGATACGGCGACCAGAATTGCACACAATATTCAAGGTGCGGTCTCACCATGGAACGATATAGAGGCATTATATCATCTTTTGTTTTATTTTCCATTCCTTTCCTTATCATACCTAGCATTCTATTTGCTCTCTTGGCCGCCGCTGCACACTGGGCCGAGGGTTTTAACATGGTATCCACAAGGACGCCTAAATCTTTTTTCCTGGGTGGTGGTTCCTAATGTGGAACCTTGCATCGTGTAACCATAGTTTGGGTTGTTCTTCCCTAGGTGCATAACCTTGCACTTCTCCACATTAAATTTCATCTGCCATTTTGATGCCCAGTCTTCCAATTTATCAAGATCCTCTTGCAATTTTCCACAATCCTCCTGGGTTTTAACAACTTTAAATAGTTTTGTGTCATCAGCAAATTTGATAACCTCACTCGTTATTCCACTTTCCAGGTCATTTATGAATATGTCAAAAAGCAGCAGACCCAGCACAGATCCCTGGGGTACACCACTATTCACCTTTCTCCATTGGGAAAATTGGCCATTTAGCCCTACCCTCTGCTTTCTATCTTTTAACCAGTTCCTGATCCACAGTAGTACACTGCCTCCTATCCCATGACTCTTTAGTTTAGCCAAAAGTCTCTCATGAGGGACCTTGTCAAAGGCTTTCTGAAAGTCGAGATACACAATATCAACCGACTCACCTTTGTCCACCTGTTTATTCACTCCTTCAAAAAACATAACAGATTAGTAAGACAAGATCTTCCTTGTCTAAAGCCATGTTGGCTGTCTCCCATTAGGTCATGACTATCTACATGCTGAGTAATTTTATTCTTTATGATGGTTTCTACCATTTTTCCCGGTACTGATGTCAGGCTCACCGGTCTGTAGCTTCCCGGATCACCCCTCGAACTCTTTTTAAAAATTGGTGTTACATTGGCGATCCTCCAATCCTCAGGTATTAGAGATGATTTTAATGATAGTTCACAGATTACTGATAGCAGGTCTGCAATCTCAAATTTCAGTTCTTTCAACACCCTTGGATGTATACCATCCGGCCCAGGTGATTTGCTACTCTTCAGTTTATCTAATAGTTGTAAGACATCTTCCCGATGTATCGATATTTCCTTCAATTCTCCCACACCTTTAAATACCACTTCAGTCGTGGGTAACATCCCTACATCTTCCTCAGTAAAGACTGAAGCAAAGAATTCATTCAGTCTCTCCGCTATCGCCTTGTCGCCTCTTAGTGCTCCTTTAACCCCTTTATCATCTAATGGACCAACTGACTCTCTCACAGGTTTTTTGCTACGAATGTACTTGAAAAGGTCTTTATTTCGCGTTTTTGCTTCCGCAGCAAGCTTCTTCTCAAATTCTCTCTTTGCCTGCCTTATCAATGCCTTGCATTTGACTTGCCAGTGCTTGAGCTGTTTCCAGGTTTCATCATTTGGCTCTTTTTTCCATTTCCTGAAAGATGCTTTTTTGGCAACAGCCTCTCTGACCTCACCTTTAAACCATGCTGGTAGTTTTTTGGACTTCCTTCCACTTTTCTTAAAGCGTGGAATACAGCTGGTCTGGGCTTCCAAGATAGTATTTTTCAACAACACCCAAGCTTGATGTACGTCTTTAATCTTTGCAACTGCTCCTTTTAGTTTTTTCTTAACTGTTTTCCTCATTTTATCATAGTCTCCCTTTCGAAAGTTAAAGGGTAGTACTGTGGATTTCCTTACTATCCCTCCTCCACTAATTAAATCAAAGGCGATCATGCTATGATCACTATTGCCAAGTGGCCCCAACACCCTTATCTCTTGCACTACATCTGGTGTTCCACTAAGGACTAGGTCTAATATTGCTTCCCCTCTGGTCGGTTCATGAACCAGCTGCTCCAAGAAGCAGTCATTTATTTCATCTAGGAACTTTGCCTCCCTAGCATGTCCTGTTGTGACACTGACCCAGTCGATGCCGGGGTAATTGAAATCACCCATTATTATTACTGTACTGTAACTTTTGCTAGCTTCCTTGATTTCTTTGAGCATTTCATCATCCATTTGTTCATTCTGGCCAGGCGGACGATAGTACACCCCCACTGCCATCGCCTTCCCCTTTTTACATGGAATTTCAATCCATAGAGATTCTACAGCAAATTTTGTTTCTTGCAAAACTTTAATCCTTTCTGACTCAATGCCCTCTCTAACAGAGCGCAACCCCTCCACCAATTTGATCAGCTCTATCATTTCGATATAGTTTGTACCCAGGTATCACAGTGTCCCACTGGTTGTCCTCCTTCCACCATGTCTCTGATATTCCAATCATATCTAGCCTCTCGTTTAGTGCTATATATTCTAACTCTCCCATCTTGTTTTGTAGACTTCTAGCATTTGCATACAAGCATTTTAGAGACTGTATTTTATTCATATTAATTTGGCTATTGGTAGACATGGGTAATTTGGGATCTTTAAGTTCTGTCTGCTCCATACTCGAGGGCATTTGGGCTACTTTACTCATTTTTGGAGTTCTGCAGCCTTTTCAGCCATGGGCTTGCCAAAGAGGTTTTAACATCGGCAGGGGACATCGACCAACTTGTCCTGAACCCATGGCTTGAGGTCCGACGACTGTAGCCAGGCCTGACGGCATGCACCGATGCCGGCCGCGGCTACTCGGGCTGAAGCCTCGAAGCCATCATAGGCTGCTCGAGAGATAAACTTCGAGCACTCACGAATACCCAAGGACAGGGCATTGAACCTCTGCAAAGGTTCCTTGGACAGACCCGCAGAGAACCCGGCAATCTCCTTTGCCAGGTCTCGAAGGTACATGCCCATGTACAGCTGGTAGGTCTGGACACGGCAAGCAAGCATAGAGCCCTGGAAGCACTTCTTACCGAGGGCATCCAGGTTCCGGGCCTCCCGGCCGGGAGGCACCGAGGAGTTCATCTTCTGACTCTTCAGACGATGCATGGCCGATTCCACAACCATGGAGTGGTGCGGTAATTGTGCCTTTTGGAACCCGGGGCACTTGCGGACTCGATAGATGGAATCGACCCGCTTGCTTAAAACCGGCGTCGAGGCCGGCGCCTCCCACATGCGGAAGAGCAACCGTTCCAGCATCGGAATAACCGGAACAGTAAAGGCATCCTTCGGAGGAGAGTCATACTGTAGGGCCTCGAGCTCCTCGGCTCGAGGCTCCTCCTCGGGATCTGTGGGGAATGCCAAAGCCTTGGCCAAATCCCACACGAAGTCCAAGAACTGGGTATCTTCTGGTGGGGACCTTCTCCGAGGCTCGGACTCGGGTGAATCCGAAGGGACGCACAAAGTCCGAAATGTTTCGGGTGATTCTTCATCCTCCGTCTCCCAGCCGGACTCCTCGGAGGAGGAATCAAGAGGCTCCGGTCAGGCAGGCATCGATGCCATCCGCCCCTGGAGGAGAGTCCACGAGGACTACAGTACTCACGTGACCCGGGGACTCCATCTCCACACGAGATTGTTTTGCAGGCCTCTCCGACTCCGAAGTCCCGGGACGGCGCTCGGCGCTATGCGACTTGACCCTCGAGGAGCCAAGTGCGTCCACGGACGCCGCCCTCGCGGGTTTTTTCTTCTTGCGGTGCTCCCGCGAGAGAGACCCCCTTTCAGAGGATCCTCGACACTGCTCGGGGCCGGAGTCCCGAGATGTCGAGGCCTCTGACGAAGTCCGGGCCTGACCGGACGCGGAGTCAGAGAAGATTCTTTCCTTTTGGTGTTGCCGAATCCTCAACGCCTTATAGGACATTTTCCCACACGGACCACAGATCATCAGGTCATGATCGGGTCCGAGGCACCGGAGGAAGCAATCATGTGTGTTGGTGAGAGACATAAGTTTCTTACACCGATCACACTTTTTAAACCCGCTGGCAGCCATAGGGGGAAAAAGGGCCCCTGCGAGGTCAAAAGACAGGGCTGCCAGTGAAAACAGAAAAAATGGCACGTACGCTAGTCACTAAGGACAAAAACTGAAAAAAGAGATCCGGGCTCGATACCGGTTTATCGGGCCCAGGCAGGAAAGGGAAACCGGCGTCGAACCGAAGAAAAACAGGTTCTCCCAGAATAAAATCGACTTTTTCCTTGGGTGAAACGAAAATACATCCGTCGGACTTAGCGGAAAAAAGAAGACTGAGCAAGATGGCATCCTTGGGCAGGAAGGGGACTGCGCATGCGCGCTGCATTCCCAAAGGCATTCCCATATGTGAGGACTGACTTCCTGCTTGGTCCTGAAGAAACTCCAGTATCAATTCCAGAGGTATCACAAGAGGGTTAAGACCCTTCTGCATGCACCATATGGTAAACCTTTTCCACTTAAAGGCGTATGAGCGTCTTGTGGAGGGTTTCCTAGAAGGATAAAGGATATCCTTTACCTGTTGAGAAAGGTTGAGATCCTGAAGCTCTAGGCCTTCAGCAACCAGGCCCTGAGATGCAGAGACTGAGTAATGGGATGCCACAGCGTCCTGTTCTCTTGGGAGAGAAGATCTGGGGCAGATCCCAATTCCAGAGGTGGAGCTTGAGAGAGATGTAGAAGCAGAGGGTACCACGTTAGCCGTGGCCAACGTGGAGCTATGAGAATCATATGACCTCTGTCTCTCTGAAGCTCGAATAGTGTTTTGGGGATGAGGGGAATGGGTGGGAAGGCATATAGGAAGTCCTGACCCCAGTGAAGGAGGAAGGCATCCCTTGCCCGACAATGTCGTGCCGGGATTCTGGAACAGAACCAGGGAAGTTTGGCATTCAGGGGACTTGCAAAGAGGTCTATGTCCGGGGTTCCTCAAATCTGAAATATTTGGACAAGCTGGTCTGCATGGAGAGACCATTCGTGTGGTAGCAGAACTCAACTGAGTTTGTCTGCCCAAGAGTTTTGAATGCCTGAAAGATACACCGCAAGGAGATGAATTTGATGCTCTATGGGGAGGGCCCATAGTCGCAAAGCTTTGTTGCATAGCGACAGAGAGCCTGTTCCACCCTGCTTGTTCACATAGAACATGGCTACCTGATTGTCCGTTTGAACTAGGACTGTCTTGTAACTGAGCTGGGCGTGAAATACTCGAAGAGCAAGGAAGATTGCTCTGGGTTCCAGGAAGTTGATGTGAAGACAGGCCCTCCTGTGGAGTCCAGGTACCCTGGGTAGAGAGATCGTGCAGTTGGACTCCCCATCCCACCTGAGATGCATCTGTTAGGGTGGCTTGGAATAGGGGTTGCTGGAAAGGAGACCCCATGAGAAGATTTTTAAGCGACTGCCACCATTGGAGGGACGAAATAAGATGGTCCGAGTTTGTTATTTTGTCCGACAGGCAACCTGAGGCCTATGCCCACTGAGTGGATAAAGTCCACTGGGCTGCTCGCATGTGGAGGCGAGCATAAGGAACCACATGCACGGTGGATGTCATGTGGCCCAGCAATTGTAGCATTTCTCAAGCAGTGAGATAAGGCTTGAGCACTGCTTGGGAAGCTAGCTGCATTATGCGAAGACAGCGGGGCTGTGGAAGAATAGACTTTGTCTGTCTGGTATCCAGATGAGCTCCTATGAACGCTAGGGATTGAGTGGGAGCAATATTGGATTTTGGGAGTTTTATGACTAGTCCCAAATACTGAAGGATTTGCATTGTGCGAAACAAAGCAGAGCTGGCTACTGGCACTGTAGGGGCTCGAATGAGCCAGTCGTCTAAGTAGGGTAGGACGAATATTCACAGAGTGCGAAGAAATGCAGCTACCACAGTCATGCATTTTGTGAATACTCTTGGTGCAGAAGCCAGGCCAAAGGGAAGAACCCTTTACTGGAAGTGCTTTCATTGAAATAGGAATCGGAGGAATCTTCTGTGATTTGGATGGATGAGAATATGAGAATATGAGTATACGCATCCTTGAGATCTAGAGAACAAAGCCAATCCTGATTTTGAAGGTATGGCAGCAGAGTTCCTAGAGAGACCATTTTGAACTTCTCTCAGAACAGATATTTGTTCAATTCTCTGAGGTCTAAAATGGGCCTGTATCCTCCTGTTCTCTTTGGAATAAGAAAATAGGGGGAGTAGAACCCTGTACCTGGTTGTGGAATGGGAACTTCCTCTATTGCTCCTTGCGCAAGGAGTGTTGTGACTTCTTGAACTAAGAGATTGTCGAGAGAGGTCTGAGAATTGAACTGTCTTACCATTGTAGGAGGGGGCATGCTGTGAAAAATGTATTTATTTATTTACATTCTCTTATATACCGCGCTATTCTGCATCAGTGCGGTTTATATTGAACAAACCGAAATTACATTGAACAGGGCATTATAACTTGGAGATAATTATTTTACAGGGAACATGGGCTATGGAGGGTTAAGTGGCTTACCCAAGACCACAAGGAGCACCTGTGGGACTAGAAACCCCAGTCCTTCCGGCCCAAGGTTGCTGTCCTCTAGTGGGATTTGAACCCCCGACCTTCCGGCCTGAAGTACCTTGCCCCAACTACTAGGCCACTCCTCCACTCCTTGAAGCTTGTACCCCTCTCGTACAAATGGACAGAGTCCAATTTTCTGCTGTTATCTGGTACCATTTGTGGGCAAAATGACATAACCTGCCTGGGATGTCCAAGGGCACTGGACCTTTCAGGGACAGGAAAGCAAAGTTTTCTAGAGAGGAGTCAAAGCCCCTGAGGAGGCTGAGCCTGCTGAGCTTACTGAGGTTTTACCGCTTTTGGCTTCTTTTGTCGTCTAGGTTGTTGCTGTTGTCCCTTTTGGGCAGGCTGACCTGGACGGTGTCCCTGTTGGGTATAGGAAGGAGAAAACTTCTTTTCCTTATTGAAAAATGGTTTTTTAGAGGATCTTTTCCTTGCAGAATCGACTGTAGATTTGGACAATCTATCCAAAGTGATATTGTCTGCATCTATCTCATTAGCCTTCTCCTATCAATTCTTACCAAAGAGATTTTCTCCTGTGCAAGGAATGTTTCCTAATTTATTCTGTACCCAAATTTTTAAGTCGGATGCCTGAAGCCAGGCAATCCTACATGCACTAATGGCAATAGCAGAGGTTCTGCTTATGCACTCAAAACAGTCAAAGGCTGCACGATTTACAAACTTGGAAACATCCTGGGTATGTTTGACAAGAGTAAGATAGTCCTGTCTTTTGTCATCAGGAAGAAGGGGGCTCATAAGCTCCAAATCTCCTGTGACCTCTTTAAGGAACACTCCCATATACGAGTTTTTTGAAAGCCAGGACAAGGTGGAACTCGATACATAGTATCGAGTCTCTGAGAATGAGGAGATGTGGTTAGAGGTGTTTCCCACATTCTTAGCATAAGATCATGTAAGATCTCATGAATAGGCAGAGTAGCTGCCTCTTTGGGAGCCTTAGGGTATTGGAGAATCTCCAACTCCTTTGCCCTAGGCTCTTTTTCAGGAGCTACTGTGATGGAGAGGCCTCTGGCCACATCACGGATAAAATCCTGAAAGGACATATCCTCTGGCGGAGACATTCTGCA
Source organism: Ichthyophis bannanicus (assembly GCA_033557465.1). Classification (NCBI taxonomy): domain Eukaryota; kingdom Metazoa; phylum Chordata; class Amphibia; order Gymnophiona; family Ichthyophiidae; genus Ichthyophis; species Ichthyophis bannanicus. The sequence continues at coordinate 981,208 of CM066043.1, forward strand.
CTGAGGAGAAGAGGAATCCTCTGGGAGACGTACTCTTGTATCGGCAGAGTCTTCGGAGTCATCAGACTCAGAGGATTCAAAATACCTCCGATCCTGGTGATCGTGCATCGCACGGTACCGGTATCGATTAAAGTCGGTACTGGGTTGCTCCAGTACCGATCTGTCGATGCCGGAGACAGACGCATGACTCAGTATGGGTGGCAAACCCATCGACATCGTCGGTACCTGTACCGGTTGAGGTGTCTGAAACTGTTTCAACGGTACCAAAGCCCTGAGAAGAGCTGCTAGACTGCATTCGATAGCAAGAAATCTCTGGTCTATCGATGCTGCCGACGCTTGGGTGTCGGTACCGGTAGAAGAGGCCTGAACTCCAGAGCATGGCGCCAGTAGTTCTGCCAAGGTTGAGGCCTCAAGAACTCCTGGAGCCCCGTTGATGCTTTGGAAGCCGAAGCCTCCCACCGGGGTAGTTTTGCTGGTGAAAATTCCTTAAGAGCAATGCCAGTGGCATCTCGATACTTAGGCGATCTACCCTTTGAGGACCGGCTAGATTTATGTTTAGTTACCTGAGATCCATGGGAGGAAGATGAGGCCCTGGAGGACGTTGATGCAACAGACACCGAGTCTGGGGAAAAAGGGTGCTAAGCTTTGCAGCTCGATTCTGCTGACCCCTTTTTGACAACATTCCACAGGAGAGGCACTCTGAAGTAGGGTAGTCAGGACCTAAACATTTGAGACAGCAATCATGGGTGTCGGTGACGGAGATGGTACCGCCACACTTAGAACATTTTTTAAAACCAGATGTTGGTTTTTTCCATTTTTAAGAAAAAATTGGGCCTAGTGCCCAATATGGCGCCTAGCACCAAGGAAAAAAGTTTCTGAAGTAAAATAGCTCAGAAACTATAGTTTTTTTTTGTTTTTTTTTAAGAAGAAAGAAGAATGAACCAGCGGTACCGGTATAGCATCGAGGGAAGGCACACGCGACCACAAAAAACAAAGATTAAAGAATAAATTTTTCTGCTGTGACAGGGTATGGGACCTGTCGGCCCTGTGGAAAACGAAGAACTGGAGAGGGACAGTTGGAAAGGCAGGAAGGCAGCACGCAGCCGCTGTGGGATGCTCTCAAAAGCTTTCCTATTGCACGCTGGGGAGCGTTCCCGTGCAGACTCTGTCGGTACCGACGATACCCATATGTGAAGACTACATTCCTGCTTGTTCCTGGAGATCTTATGTTCTGATCACCTGTTTCAGGTGAGTAACTACGCTTTCTCCAGGAACAAGCAGGAAGTCAGTCCTCACATATGGGACTCCCTAGCTATAGGCTACCGAGAACCCATAGTTGAAAAATGGCTCCCTGTAGAAGAGCCGCAGCAGCTGAAATAGGAATTTTGCCGAGAACGCAACAACCCCCGGTAGCCTGACACCAAAGGGTCGGAGGGTTGGAGTTGCCTATACCTCAAATAAGTTACAGCACTGTCCCGTCGGGACTACCTTTCCAGACAGTAATGAGCTGCAAAAGTCTGGCTTGAAGACCAAGTTGCGGCCCGGCAGATGTCTATCAGCGGAACAGAGCGGAAGTGAGCCACTGATGCGGCCTTAGCCCTGACACAGTGGGCCGTGACTCGACTCTGCAACAGGAGGTCGGCCGTCCTGTATGCCTAAGCAATGCAGTCTGCCACCCAGGTGAACAACATGCACTTGGAGATAGGTAGCCCCAGCTTACTGGGGTCATAAGAGACGAAGAGCTGAGTAGCTCTTCGATGTCCCCACGTACGCTCTAGGTAGAAGGCCAACGCCCTCTTACAATCCAGGGTATGCAGGACCGCCTCTGCCCAGCGGGCATGCTGTCTGGGAAAGAAGGTTGAAAGAACCACCTCTTGGTTGAGCTGGAACGAAGAGACCACTTTCGGAAGGAACTTGGGGTGGGTGCGCATGTACAGCCTATCCAAAACAAGGGCTTGAAGTTCACTCACTTGTCTGGCAGATGTGAGTGCCACTAGAAAGAGCACCTTCCAGGAGAGGAAGTGCAGATAGCAAGCGGACATCGGCTCAAAAGGTGGGCGAGTAAGCTCTTGTAAGACCACATTCAAATCCCACTCGGTTGCCAGTGGACGCACCAGGGGTTTTAGTAGAAGTAGACCTCTGAGGAATCTGGACACCAAGAGGTGAACCGAAAGAGGTTGTCCTTCCACTGGAGTGGTGTGCTGACAAAGCACTCAGGTGGACCCTGACAGAGTTAGATTTGAGGCCTAAGTCTGAGAGGTGAAGCAGATACTGCAACACCACTGGTACAAGGCAAGAGAGAGGGTTTTCATTGTGTTGGTTACACCACACTTCAAAACTATGCCACTTGAAGGCATAGGTCTTCCTAGTGGACTGCCTCCTTGAGGCCAGTAACACTTCTATGTTCTTAGGTAGTAGGAGAGGAGCCAGCACTACCCTTTCAGCAGCCATGCCATAAGGTTGAAGGACCTGAGGTTTGGATGTAAGATAGAGCCCTGCTCCTGGGACAGGAGGTCGGGCTCCATCCCCAGAGGGAGTGGGGCTTCCACTGCCAGCTGGAGGAGAAGAACCAAGGCTGTCTTGGCCATCTGGGGGCTACCAGAATGACCGAGGCCTTATCCCGAAGGATTTTGAATAGAGTCCGGGCCACTAGAGGCATGGGAGGAAACGCATACAGGAGGACCCCGGACCAGGAGATCATAAAAGCATCTGCAGCCACCCTCTGAGGGTGTGACTGTCTGGAGCAAAAGTTGGGCAACTGGTGATTTTTCAGACTGGCAAAGAGATATATGGGCAGATGCCCCCAGCAGTGGAAGATCTGCTGGGCCACTTCCGGATTCAGTTACCACTCTTGAGGTTGAAGAAAGCGTAGTTACTCACCTGTAACAGGTGTTCTCCAAGAGCAGCAGGAATCAGTCCTCACATATGGGTGACGTTGGCGCTGACAGAGCCCCCATGCGGAGCATTTCCCCAGCTTTCAAAGAAAGCCTTTGGTAATGCAGCCACGCATGCACGGTCCCCTTCCCGCCCAAAAGTGCCATCTTGCTCAGACAGATGTCATAGCTAAAAGACAGCACGAAAAAAAGAAAATGAACTATATACACTGCAACTCCAAGGGGAGGAGGGAGGACTGATTCCTGCTGCTCCTGGAGAACACCTGTTACAGGTGAGTAACTACGCTTTCTCCAAGACCAAGCAGGAAGTCAGTCCTCACATATGGGTGACTCCCTAGCTCTGGGCTACCAGGAACCCAGGCTGAAAAATAGAGCTCCCTCTAGAGCCTCAGCAACAGTGAGAGAATCTTTTCTGAGACCACACCTGAACGGTAGCCCAGCACCAGGGCCGGAGGGTAGGAGTTGCCAAAACCTCAAAGAGATTAGAGTACCGCTTGCCCGAAAGCACTGTCCCTATGGGGCTCCCTCTCGAGGCAGTAGTGGTCCGCAAAAGTCTGGCTTGAAGACCAAGTAGCGGCCCGGCAGATGTCTGCCAACGGAACAGAACGGAAGTGAGCTACTGATGCGGCCTTCGCCCTGACCCGGTAGGCTGTGACTCGACCCTCCAGGGAGAGGCCGGCTGCCCTGTACGCCCAGGCGATACAGTCTGCCATCCAGATGGACAATGTACGCTTAGTGACAGGCAACCCCAATTTATTAGGGTCAAAGGAAATGAAGAGCTGAGAAGCCCTTCTATGCCCCTGCATACGTTCTAGGTAAAAGGGCAGCGCCCTCCTACAATCCAGGGTATGCAAGACAGTTTCAGCCCTACTGGCGTGCGGCCTGGGAAAGAATGTCGGAAGCACCACCTCCTGGTTAAGGTGGAAGGGGGACACTACCTTAGGAAGGAACTTAGGATGAGTCCTCAAGGCTACCCTGTTCTGATAGAACCTGGTATACGGTATATCGGAGACCAGGGCCTGAAGCTCACTCACACGCCTAGCCGAGGTGAGGGCCACGAGGAACAACACCTTCCAGGATAGGAAACGTAAGTGGCAGGTAGCCATCGGCTCAAAAGGTGGGTGAGTCAGTTGCTGCAAGACCACAATGAGATCCCACTCAGTGGCCGGTGGACAATAGGAGGCTTGAGCAGAAGCAGGCCTCTGAGGAAGCGAGACACCAGAGGGTGGCCCGAGAGGGGTTGTCTATCCACCGGCGAGTGGAGAGCTGAGAGGGCACTGAGGTGGACCCGGACAAAGTTGGACTGAAGTCCCAGGTTGGACAGGTGGTGCAGGTATTGCAGCACCACCTGGACCGAGCAGGAGAAGGGATCCTCCTGCTGTTCAGAACACCAAGTGGAAAACCTACGCCACTTCAGAGCATAGGTCTTCCGAGTGGAATGCTTCCTGGAGGCCAACACCACCTCCTCAACCTCCTTTGGTAGGAGCAAGGGAGCCAGGACTACCCTTTCAGCAGCCAGGCCATCAAATTGAGGGATTTGAGGTTGGGATGCAAGAGGGACCCCTGATCCTGAGTCAGAAGGTCGGGATGCAGCCCCAGAGGAAGTGGAGTATCTACTGCCAACTGCAGAAGAAGAGGGAACCACGGCTGCTTGGGCCACCTGGGGGCTATCAGGATCACCGTGGCTCGGTCCTGCTGGGTTTTGAATAGAGTCCGGGCCACCAGAGGTGTGGGAGGAAACGCATACAGCAGGCCCTCTGACAAGGGGATCAGAAATGCATCTGCTGCTGCTCTCAAAGGATGCGGTTGTCTGGAACAGAACCTGGGTAGTTGCCTGTGTCCACTGATCTCTGAGGCAGCACTGAGCTGTCCTCATGTGGACACGGGCATTTGGGGTCACATGAACCGTGGAGGCCATGTGTCCTAGAAGGCGCAGAAAGTGCCTCGCTGATATCTGAGACTTGTGACTGATTTGGTGTACTAGGTCCAGAAGCCTCTGTGCCCTGTCCTCTGGCAGTAAGCTTTTGCATGAATGGTGTCTAACTTTGCCCCTATGAACTCTAAGTTCTGAGTAGGGAGCAAAGTGAACTTTGCTTGATTTATGACAAAGCCTAGATGCTGCAGTATGTTGATAGTGCGAGCTGTGGCCTGTTGGGCCTCTCGAGGTGACGGGGCCCTGATGAGCCAGTCATCCAGGTACGGGAAGACAAAAATTCCCTGGTTCCATAGGAAGGCTGCCGCCACCGCCAGACACTTGGTAAAGACTCTGGGGGCGGAGGATAGGCCAAATGGAAGTACTCTGCACTGAAAATGGTTTCTTCCCACTACAAATCTCATATTGTCTGTGGTCTGGATGTATGATGATGTGTGTATAGGCATCCTTCAGGTCTAAGGAGCATAGCCAATCTCCCTGGTGGAGGTAAGGCAGCAACATTCCAAGGGAAAGCATCTTGAACTTTTCCTTCACCAGGAACTTGTTTAAGTTTCAAAGGTCGAGAATGGATCTGAGGCCTCCCGTTCTCTTTGGTATGAGAAAATACCTGGAGTAGAAGCCCTTGCCCTGCAGGTGGTGGGGCACCGGTTCCACCACCTGATCCTCTAGAAGACCTGCCAGCTCCTGCAAGAGGAGGTCCCTGTGAGGAGTGGGTCTGAGAGGCTCTCCTGGAAAGGAGGGTGGTATCTGGCTGAAGTGACGTAAGTAGCCCTTTTGGACTATTTGCAGGACCCAGATAGTCGAGGTGATGGCTGGCCACCTGTGGGCGTACAGGGGAGCCGGAGCCCGGGGCTCTTCTGCTTATGCGGGCCGTGTCCCTGTCCCTTGGCCTGCTGTCCCTGCTGGGGAGCTGGGGTGGCCTGATAAGTGGGGTAGCTGAGGTAAGCAGAACCCTTCCTCAGGAAAAAGGGCTTTTTACCCGAGCCCTTCTTCTTAGAAGGGGCAGAAGTCTTCTTTGAGAGTTTTGTCTGGGTCAAGTACTTGGACTCGAGCTCAGCAGCCTACTCAGTCATGGGTTTGCCAAAAAGATTATCACTTTGGCAAGGGACATCGACCAACTTGTCCTGAACCCATGGTTCCAGATCCAACGACATTAGCCAGGCTTGGCTGCGTGCACCGATGCCAGCCGCGGCTACTCAGGCCGAAGTCTCGAAGCTGTCATAGGCCGCTCGAGATATGAACTTTGAGCACTCCTGAATCCCAGTGGACAAGGAAAGTGCTGCAAGGGTGCCTCAGAGAGGCTAGCTGAAAACCCGGCAATCTCCTTTGCCAGGTCTTTCAAGTACATGCCCATGTACAGCTGGTAGGATTGGATACGGCATGACAGCATCGAGCCCTTGTAGCATTTTCTACCGAGGGTGTCCAGGTTCCGGGCCTCCCATCTAGGAGGCATTGAGGAGTGCGTCTTTTGGCTCTTGAACCTGTGCATGGCTGATTCCACAACCATGGAGTTGTGCGGCAGCTGAGCCTCTTGGAACCCAGGGCTCTTGCGGACTCAATAGATGGAATCGAACCGCTTGCTGAGCACTGGCATCGAGGCCGGTGACGCCCACATGCGGAGCATCAGCCGTTCCCGCATCAGAGGAACCGGCAAATTAAGGGCTTCCCTCGGGGGAAAGTCATACTGGAGGGGCTTCGAGATCTTCAACTCGAGGCTCCTCCTCGGTGTCCGCCGGGAATGCCAAAGCCTTGGCCATGTCCCTGACGAAGTCCGAGAACCGGGTTATTCTCCGGAGGGAACCTTCTCCGAGGCTCCGAACCCAGTGAGTCCGATGGGACGCACCGGGTCCGATGGGTGTCCGGGGACTCCTCACCTTCTGTTTCCCATGCCGAGTTCTCCGAGGAGGAATCGATGGGTTACAGTCGTGAGGGCTTCGGTCTCGACTGCTCCGACGCCAAGGGCACTGGCACTGACGACCTCGGTCCCGAACGGGAGGTTGAGGGAGACATCAGCCGAGGATCGACTCGTGTCCGAAGAGTCTCAAGGATCAGCTCAGCCTCCGGGGTCGACTTGGACGTTGAGGTCCCGGTGGTCGGGGCAGATGGACCGGTGAGACCTGCTATCAGTGCCCGCTGCAGCTCCATGAAAGCAGACATGCTGCGCTCCAGGGCTGTCACCCTGAGACCGAGCTCAGAAGACTGCAGCCTCCGGCTCAGGTCCCGACGCCATCGGGCCCGATGCCGGCTCCCCTGGCATTGAATCCATGAGGACAACAGCAGTTACCTTCCTCGGCGTCTCCGGCTCCGTGCGAGGCATCTTTGCAGGCCATTCCGACTCCGAGGACCCGGGGCGGCGGTCAGGACGCTGCGACCTGGCCTTCAAGGGCCCAGGGTGATCGGAGGCATCCAACGATGCCGCCCTCATGGGTTTCTTCTTCCTCCAGTGTTCCCGGGAGACCCCCGCTCAGAAGACCCCCCGACGGTGCTCGGGTTCAGACAGTTCCTGAGACGTCGAGGCTTCTGATGAGGTCTTAACCTGGAGGGATGCGGACTTGGAGAAAATCCTTTCACGCTGCTGCTGCCTACTCCTAAGTGCCTTAGAGGACATCTTCCCACATGGGCCACAGACCTTCGGGTCATGGTCGGGCCCGAGGCATCGGAGACAGCAGTCATGTGTGTCAGTGAGGGACATCAACTTCTTGCACCGATCACACTTTTTAAACCCGCTGGCAGCCATCGGGGGAAGAAGAGTCCCTGCGAGGTCGAAGGACCGTGCTGACAGTGAAAATAAAAAAAAGAGCGTGAATGTTAGTCAGTAAGGACAAAAACCCAAAAAATTGACTGGACTCGATACCAGTGTACTGAGCCGAGGCGGGAAGGGGAACCGGCGTCGAACAGGGTCGAAGAGAAAAATTCTTCTGGAGTTTTGACGCACTTTTTCCATGAGGGATTTGGGACAACATCCATTGGGCTCCATGGAAAAAGGGAGACTGAGCAAGATGGCACCCTTGGGCGGGATGGGGACCGTGCATGCACGATGAAATCCCAAAGGCTTTCTTTGAAAGCTGGGGATTTGCTCCGCATGAGGGCTCCGTCGGACTGACTTCCTGCTTATTCCTGGAGAATGTATTTATATTATTGATATCAAGTAATTCTCTCTTGGGTATTACGTTGAATTTATTTCAAGAGGGATATTTTGGAGTGCTGTTCTTTTTCTGCGTTTGGTTACGGTGTTCCACAGTATTTGCGCTCTGTTTGTTATAAAGGAAGTCAGCCATGACTTGAGGATCCACTTGAATTGACTTTTCTGCTGTGTCAGATAAGTTGGGTTCAACAATCATTTGAGATAAAATCACAAATAGATCTCTAGGTCGGTTGAGTGATTTTATGAATATATTTGTGATGTAATCCTTTTGAGCTTTATTGCAAAGGTTATTGTATTCTTAATGATTGTTACAAAGCTGTGTCTTGATAGCGTTGTCTCGTGATTTTTTCCATTTGCTTTCTAGTCGTCTGAGGTCCTGTTTGTACTGTTCCAGCTTCTTGGTGAACCATGGAGGGTGTGTGGTTTTGTTATAATTTGTGGGCTGATGTTCTTTGAATATAGTGGCATCATTTATTACCTGGTTCCATTAGCTGATAAATGAGTCTAGGTCATTTAAGTCATAAGAACATATGTAAGATATGCCATACTGGGTTAGACCAAGGTCCATCAAGCCCAGTATCCTGTTTCCAACAGTGGCCAATCTAGGTCATATGTACCTAGTAGTTTCCCCAAAAGACACAGGTTCCACAATGCTTGTATTGGGTCAAGCATTGATATCCTGGGTCCCTTTTTATTTATTTATTTAGACATTTTTGTATACCACCTTATCCTTCAATCAAAGTGGTCACAACACAATTGGGGGATAAATTTAACATGAGGGATATGAGACACATACACTAATACTTACAGGGAACAAGGGCAATGGAGGGTTAAGTGGCTTGCCCAAGACCACAAGGAGCACCTATGGGACTAGAAACCCCAGTCCTTCTGGCCCAAGGTTGCTGTCCTCTAATGGGATTTGAACACCCGACCTTCCGGCCTGAGGTACCTTGCCCCAACCACTAGGCCACTCCTAGGAAGCATAGAGGGCATGTGGCCATGGGTTCAAAAGGTGGACGAGTAAGCTGCTGCAAGACTACATTCAACTCCCACTCAGGGGCCGGTGGACGGAGAGGAGGCTTGAGCAATAGTAAGCCTCTGAGAAACCTGGACACCAAGGGATGAACCGACAGTGTCTCCCTCCACCAGTGAGTGGTGAGCTGCCAGAGCAGAGAGGTGGAACCGAACAGAATTGGACTTAAGGCCCTTACTGGATAAGTGCAGAAGGTACTGGAGTACTACTGGCACATTGCAGCCGAAAGGGTCTTCCTTGCGTTGTTGACATCACAAGGAGAACCTCTTCCACTTCAGAGCATATTTTTTCCTGGTGGATTGCTTTCTAGAGGCCAAGACCACCTCTTCCACTTCCATAGGTAGGCCCCAGGGAGCCAAGACTACCCTTGCAGCCTCCATGCCATCAGATGGAGAGATTTGAGATTGGGATGCATAAGGGAACCCTGATCCTGAGAGAGAAGGTAGGGTTGGAATCCCAAAGGCATGGTTGTCTCCACTGCCAGTTGAAGTAGCAGGGGGAACCAGGGCTGCCTCGGCCACCTGGGAGCAACTAGAAGTACTGAGGCCTTGTCCCTGCGAATCTGAACAAGGTTCGGGCCACCAGAGGCGTGGGAGGAAGCGCATAGAGCAGGCCCTGGGACCAAGAAATCAGGAAGGCATCTGCCGCCACCCTTAGGGGATGCGGTTGCCTGGAACAAAACCTGGGCAGTTGGTTATTCAGGGGACTGGCAAAGAGATCCATGGATGGAAGTCCCCATTTCAGGAAAATCTGTTGAACCACCAAAGGGTGCAGCTGCCATTCGTGGGGCTGCAGAATTCTGCTTAAGCGGTCTGCCAGAAAGTTCTCCTGGCCAGGAAGATACAACCTTCAGCAACATCTGGTGCCTGAGGGCAAAAGAGCAAAGGGCCTGTGCTTCCAGGCATAGAGGCCTGGACCCAAGGCCGCCCTGTTTGTTCACAGAACATGGCTACTTGGTTGTCCGTCTGAACTAGAACAGACTGGTGGGCCAAGGTGTGAGAAAAAGCCTTGAGGGCTAAACGAATAGCCCGCGGTTCCAGTAGGTTGATCTGTTGCGTGGCTTCCCATGGGGACCAGAGGCCTTGGGTGCAGCTCTCTGGACAGTGTGCACCCCAGCCCTGCAAGGAGGCATCGGTTGTCAACACCACCGTGGGGGCAGGCACCTGAAAAGGCACCCCCTGCAGCAAGTTGGGGGGGTGTGGCCACCACTGAAGAGACTTCAGGAGAGGTTTTGATACCCTTACTTTGTCTGCTAGGCTCCCTGTGGCCTGCTTCCACTGATTTCTGAGGCACCACTGTGCAGGCCTCATGTGGAGGCGGGCATTGGGGGTCACATGCACAGTCGATGCCATGTGTCCCAGGAGCTGCAGACAGAGCCTGGCAGGAACCCATGGCAGACTGAGAAACCGGGATGCCAACTCCATAAGCCTTCGAGCTCTGTCCTCTGGCAAGTAAGCCCTTGCTTGCAGAGAGTCCAGCCGTGCTCCTATGAACTCGAGGTTCTGGGAGGGGAGCAAAGTGGACTTTGCGAAGTTTATGACAAAGCCTAGGTCTTCAAGGAGTGTGACAGTCCTGCAGGTGGCCTGTCTGGCCTCCTGGTAAGTCTGACCTCGGATGAGCCAGTCGTCCAGATAGGGGAAGACAAAAATCCCTTGAGTCCTCAAGTAGGCCGCCACCACAGCTAGGCACTTTGTAAAGACCCGCGGGGCGGAAGTTAGGCCAAAAGGCAGCACCCTGTATTGGTAATGGTTTCTTCCCACCATGAACCTGAGATACTTTCTGTGGATGAATGAGGATGTGAGTGTACGCATCCTTTAGATCTAAGAAGCATAGCCAATCTCCCTGCTGGAGGTAGGGCAGAAGTGTTCCAAGAGTAAGCATCTTAAACTTCTCTTTCTCCAAGAACATGTTGAGGTTCCTGAGGACTAGGATAGGCCTTATGGCCTCCTGTTCTCTTTGGCACCAGAAAATTGTAGGCGAGGAGGTACTGCCTCCACCACCTTGTCCAGAAGCAGACCTTGAAGTTCTTGGAGAAGGAGGTTGGTGTGCAGAAGAGGCCTCAGAGGTTCTCCTGGAAAGCAGACAGGAGGTAGCTGTTGGAAATGAAGCATATAGCCCTGGTGAATGATGCTTAAGACCCAAGCATCCCCTGTAATGGGTGGCCACCTGTGGGCAAACAGGGCTAAGCGACCTCCTGTGCAGGGATGGGACAGCAGGGGCGGAGAGGCTATACCTTGGGAGTCAAAAATCCCCTCCCTGCTGGGTAGGAGCAGGAGCCGGAGGCTTGGGGGTCTTCAGCCTACGGGGCCCATGTCCCTGCCCCTTGGCCTGCTGCCCCTGAGGGGGAGCTGGGGAGGCCTGGTACTGAGGGAAAGGTTTGTAGGCAGACACCTTTATCGGGTAGAAGGACTTTTTACCCGAGCCCTTTTTGTGAGAAGGGGCAGAAGTCTTTCTGGACAGCCTGGTCCTGGTCAGGTGCTCGGTTTCGAGCTCAGCCGCCTTCTCGCAAAGGGTTTGCCAAAAAGGTTCTCACCTCGGCAAGGGACATCGACCAACTTGTCCTGTACCCAAGGCTCGAGGTCCGATGACTGCAGCCATGCCTGGCGTCGGGCTGCGATGCTGGCGGCCGCCACATGAGCCGAAACCTCGAAGCCATCGTAGGCCGCTCGGGACATGAATTTGGAACAGTCCCGGATTCCTGAAGACAAAGACTGGAACCTCTGAAAAGGTTCCCTGGAGAGGCCAGCAGAGAACCTGGCAAGCTCCTTTGCCAGGTCTCGGAGGAACATGTACAGCTGGTATGACTGGACACGGCAAGCAAGCATCGAGCCCTGGAAGCACTTTCTGTCGAAAGCATCCAGGTTCCGGGCCTCCCTGCCGGGGGGGCACCACGGAGTGCATCTTATAGCTCTTCAGATGATGCATGGCCGATTCCACCACCATGGAATGGTGCGGCAGCTGCGCCTTTTGGAAGCCAGGGCTCTTACGGAGCCGATAAATGAAATCGACTCACTTGGTCAAGACTGGTGCCGAGGCCGGTGCCTCCCACATCCGGAAGAGGAGCCATTCCAGCATCGGAGGAACCGGCACAGTAAAGGCCTCCTTCGGAGGAGAGTCATACTGGAGGGCCTCGAGCTCCTCGACTCGAGGCTCCTCCTCGGGGTCTGCGGGAATCGCCAAGGCCTTGGCCATGTCCCGCATGAACTCCAAGAACTGGGTGTCCTCCGGAGGGGACCTACTCCGGGGCTCGGACTGCGGTGAGTCCGATGGGACGCACCGAATCCGGAAGGTATCGGGGGACTCCTCATCCTCCGTCTCCCAGGCTGACTCATCCAAAGAGTCGTCGAGGGGCTCCGACCGCGCGGGTTGAGGTGGCACCCGCCACGACGCTGAAGGCACCGGAGTCGAAGCCCTCGGTTCCGAGCGGGAGGTCGAGGGAGACCTTGACCGAGGACGACTTCGAGCCTTCATGGTCTCGAGTATCGGCTCGGTCTCTGGGGTCGACTTCGACGTCCCAGTGGTCGGGGCCGATGCACCAGCAAGGCTGGCCATCAGTACCCGCTGCTGCTCCATGAAGGCAGACAATCTGCACTCCAAGGCTGTCAGCCTGAGTCCAAGCTCAGGAGACTCAGCAGCCACAGACTCGGGCCCCGGCGGCGCCGTGCCCGACATCGGCTCCCTCGGAGGAGAGTCCAAGAGGACTACAGGACTTGTGTCCAACAGTCTCCGGCTCTACACGAGGTACTTTGTATGGCTTCTCCTGCTCCAAAGGCCCGGGACGGCGGTCGGGGGTCTTAGACCTGGCCCGTGAGGAACCAGGGACCTCTTCTGACGCCGCCCTCGCAAGCCGTTTCTTCCTCTTGCGTTCCCGGTCGGGGGACCCCCTGTCCGAGGAACCACGGCGATGCTCGGTATCAGACTCCCGAGACATCGAGGCCTCAGACAAGGTCCGAGCCCGGCCGAAGGCAGAATCTGAAAAATTCCTTTCCTTCTGGTGCTGACAGCTTCAAAGTGCCTTGTTGGACATTTTGCCACAAGGGCCTCAGATCATGGGATCATGATCTGGGCCGAGGCACCGAAGGCAGCAGTCGTGTGTGTCGGTGAGAGACATTAGTTTCTTACACCGATCACACTTCTTGAAACCACTGGATGCCATCGGGGAAAAAAGGACCCCCGCGAGGTCAAAAGAGCGGCCTTCCAGGGAAAAACAGAAAAAGGGCGCGAACGCCAGCCATGAAGGGCAAAAACTGAAAAATAGAGAACAGGCTCAATACCGGTGTACCGAACCCGGTGGGAAGGGGAACCGGCGTCGAACTCGGAGAAAAAGGCAAAGAAATCTTCGAAAAAAACGTCATCTTTTCCCGGGTGACTAGGACAAACGTCCGAAGGGCTCCACGGAAAAAGAGAGACTGAGCAAGATGGCACCTTTAGGCGGGAAGGGGACTGCGCATGCGTGTAGTATTCCCAAAGGCTTTCATAGAAAGCTGGGGAAATGCTCTGCACGGGGGCTCCATCGGCGCCGATGTCACCCATAAGTGAGGACTGACTTCCTGCTTGGTCCTGAAGAATCATGCTTATACAGTAGATAGTTGTAGATATAAATAAATAAATTGTAGATAGTTACCCCAGTTTTAAACCAAATTAGATCTCCTGTTCAATGTAAGTGCATGGAGGGAAACCAGAAGCGGAGACCAAGGACCAGGCCTACACATGGGTATAGTGTTGCAAACAAAATTTATTGGCAGACCCAACTAAAAGGTTTCGGCCGGAGGCCTTCTTCAGGGGTCTAAAAATCAAATCAAACATACATTAGGACACATATACAACTATAAGTAAATATTATACACACAATATTACATAAAAACAAAGGAATCTTTGATTATGAAAAAAAGGAAGACATCTAAATTTGACAAGACAAACAAGAGTCATCCATGTTAGGACATTAAGCACAGTTACTTACCTGTAACAGGTGATCTCCGGAACAGCAGGAATTAGTCTTCACACGTGGGAGACGTCGCCGACGGAGCCCGCACGGGAATGCTCCCCAGCATCCAATCAGAAAGCCTTTGGGAGCATCCCCCGCGCCTGCGCGGTGGCTTCCCGCCCTTCCTACTGCCTCTCCCCAGTTGAGTTTCATAGCTGAGCCAGAAGGAGAGGAGAGGAAGGAATAGAGAGAAAGAGAGAGACAACTCCTAGGGGAGGTGGGCGGGTTGTGAAGACTAATTCCTGCTGTTCCGGAGATCACCTGTTACAGGTAAGTAACTGTGCTATCTCCAGGAACAAGCAGGAATGAGTCTTCACACGTGGGGGGACTCCCAAGCTAAGGATGCCCGGGGAGATCCCATAAGCGCAGCCCAGGACGGGATGGCATTTGCCCAGCCTGAATCCCCGGCATCCCCTCAGGGATGGAGGGCAGGAGTTGAATAGAGGAACAGCGAATCTACACCACAAAGGGAGTCTTTAGAGTGCAGAACAGGTATCATTAAGGTACAGCAAAAAAAAACCCAGGCTACAGGAAGAGTAGTCAGAGGGATGGATAAATGGTGTCAGAAAGCATTTAATGAGTAAATGACTTAGTACCATATAGAGCTTACCGGCCTTTAAGTGAATTAATGGCGTGGAACCCCGTAGAGCTTACCTACCGGGTTGCCGGAAGCAGACCTGTGATGAAGGCACCGTAGACGCAGTAGCGAAGTCGTCAAGGAAACTTCGCCGCAGCGAGGAGGAAGTTCCAAATCCGGAAGGCTAGGAGATCCAGGCGTCAGCTGGGTCAGGAGAAGGACGGCAGGTCTTCCAGGAGGCTTAGTGCAAGCTGAGCACTCCCTTAGGAGTAGAGTCCAGAACTCAGAGGACTAACAGTAGAAGACTGGCCAAACCAGAGAGCCCATTCCGGAGAAGAGTAGGGGCGTACCCCGGAGCAGAAGGAGTACCCAGGCTACCCTAGCGAGAGATAGGGAGACAAGGGCCCGAACCCCCGGGAGGAGGACCGAACTGAAAAGGGAGCTGTAGACTTCACAGCGGTAGAGTACCACCAGTCCGCGGCCCGATTGAGGAATAGGCAGGCGGACTGGCCGGACCCCGGGGGGCATGAGTACCGGCCACAGGGAAATAGGCGGTACTGCGGGCATCCCCCCAATATGCGCCTATCGCGCAGGTGATATCTAGTATATCTAAGCCGGTGGGCATGAGGGCGCCCACTCCGGTACTAACGCAGGTATGCCGAGGGGCCTACCCCCCTGAGCATCACCCTGGTACGGCGGATCTGCCATTGAGCCACAGAACGTCCACCTGGGAAGGTGGCAGCGAGATCCGTCAGTAGAGGGATCTATTCCAAAGGACAAGGGCAGATCGGCGAACCAACAGCGCGGCAGCGTCGGGGACAGAGGATAGCCTCAGTCCGGTAGAACGCCACAGGGGCTGGAGGCCCTATGTGCGTCCCCAGGACCTGCACGCAGAAAAACTCGCCCCCCGCACAGACGGGGGACAGGAGGGTATAGTCCTGGCAAGCATTGGGGGACTATAGCGGCCGGCAGGTACGGAAGCAATCAGCAGGGGAATACCGGCTGAGAAGGGTTCGGAGACGTACCGAAGGGTAATTAAGTTGGCCGTTGGCCATAGCCATCACGGAATAGAGGTGGTCTCCCTTCCAACGGAGGGAGAGTACCTGAACCCCATTTGCCAACCGGACGAGCCCCAGAGCAGAGCTCAATTTTTAAACTGCCGATAAGAGGGTTAAGTGCAGGCAGCCGCCCGCCTGAGCCTAAATATGCTTAGTATGAGAGTCCTGGCGCGGGCCCGGGGGCATCAACCCGTGGTGAGAGGTCCCTGACTTGGGCGCGCCTGGAGGGTGGGCGGAGGGCTGATATTTCCTCTTCCTAGGGAAGGGGGGTCTGGAGAGGCGTTTACCACCGCCGGGGGGCCGGGCCCTAGGCTGGCTGCTAACCCTGGGAAGGTTAGCGAAGCATTGTGCGACCTGACGCAAGGCTTCGCTATTGAAGAGGTGATCTCCGTCGCAGGGAGAATTACCCAGGTTGTGCTGTGCCCGTCTACACAACTCGGACGCCTGCAACCATGCTGTACGGCGTGCTCTAATGGCAACCGCAGAGGTTCTGCTGACCGACTGGAAGGAGTCCAGCGAAGCACGAGAAAGGAACCCGGAGATATTCCTGCAGTGATAAAGGAACAGGGAATATTCAAAGGCCTTGGTCGCAGATACGAAGAGGGATAACCGAGACAGCCTCTCGGTGACCTCCCAGAGCGACAGGCTCATATAAAATATATATGAAATAATTCTGGCCGTCAGCATAGACGCCTGGAAGGCCTGACGTCCTAGAGTATCTAGCGTCTTTGAGGCGCGGCCTGGGGGGCGAGAAGCATGCTTCTCCTTGCTTCCGGCCTTCCTCAGCGCCGATTCCACCACAATGGACCGATGTGGAAGCTGGTGCTGCCGAAAACCCGGGGACGGAGGTACCCGGTATAGAGCCTGCATCGCAGACAACGGTGCCGGAACCCTCAACGGCGACCGCCAAGCCCCCAGTAGGAGATCCTGCAGGGAGTGATGCAGAGGAAGCATCACGGCTGCCTGTTCCGCAGGGCCCGGGCTCGGGTCCGCGGTAGGGATGGCCAGCAAGTCCGCCATGTCAAGGAGGAAATCCTGAAAAGGTGGCTCTGCCGGAGGAGTTATGGCGGGAGAGGCCGCCAGGGCACACAGAGGCCATTCGGGCCGAAGCCCGCTGGGCAGAGAAGGGGCCCAACCGACCCGGATCGGGGCAGTCCCCATGGCGTCGTCGGCTCCTGGGATTGATTCCAAACTTGGCATCGAAGGGATCGATGGCACCGACGGCGCCGCAGGAATCGGCCCCGGCCCCGAACCCGGGGGTGGCGCTGCTCCCGGCGGCCGAAGCGGTTCCGCGGCCGCTGGAGGGCCGGGGCCAGCGGTCTCCGCTCTGCGTCGCGGGAGGGAAAAGGGACCGATCCCGAGACGTGTAGTGTCCAGGCTTTCAAGGCTGGATACCGACTCCAGGCTGGGCATCGAACCGAGCGAGGAGATCGACTCCCTCCTAGAGGGCCGCGGTGGAGATCCCGGAGAGCGCGGATCGGAACCGCGCCGATCGGTGCCGCGAGCAGCACGGGTCCCCGAGGGCAGAGCTCGGTGGAGAGGGGGTCATCTGACGCCGGCGCAGATGTTGATCGGCGGGCACTGCCCGAAGCCGGACTCCCTCTCGATCCCGTCCGACCCGGAGAGAAATCCTTCCGGGGCATACGGCTCATCCCCGAGGGGACCTCGGTCACCCGACGACGAGTCCCTGCGGGGGGGGGGGGG
Source organism: Ichthyophis bannanicus (assembly GCA_033557465.1). Lineage (NCBI taxonomy): Eukaryota > Metazoa > Chordata > Amphibia > Gymnophiona > Ichthyophiidae > Ichthyophis > Ichthyophis bannanicus. The sequence goes on from CM066043.1 coordinate 998,536, forward strand.
TCGAAGCGGCCGCAGACCCCGAGACCCCTTCTCTAGGACAGGGCGGGGCCCTCGACGGCCGCGTCGATGCCGGGGAGTCGCCCGAGCGATGACCGACATACCCCGAGGCCCCCGGGGAAGGTCGATGGCGGCCCCTCGTGCTCGACACCCCTGCCGCCGCCGGCGGAGTGGCGCCACTCGAACCCGGTACCACCCTTGCGCAGGGCAGGGAAACCGGCGACCCGGCGCGGGTAGAAACGAGCGGCCCCGAGGGGAGGGAGGCCAGATGACCATCCCCGGCACGGGGCGGAACCACCGACCACGCGCGCTCGAAGCGGGTACTACCCCCGCGCAGGACCTTAACGTAGGGCCATCAGACAGTGTCGAGTCAATCGGCCCCCGAGGTGCTGAGGGCAGCGGCTGGCGATCCCCGGTGGGGAGCGAGTCACTCGACGCCGGCGGGTCGGCACCGCCCAAGGCGGATACCACCGTAGGAACGCCATACCGGCGCGAATTGGTTGGCCCGGAGGCGCCGAGGACCGCAGCCGCCCATCCCCAGTGAGGAGCGGGACGCTCGACACCGACGCCAAGGGGTCGGTACCGCCCGAAGCGGGTACCGCCCACGCGCATGGCAGGGATGGAGGAACGCCAGGCTGGACCCAGTCGATCGGCCCCGGAAGCGCCGAGGACAGTAGCCGACGATCCTCGGTGAGGAGCGGAGCGCTCGACACCGACGCTGATGCCGGGGGCTCAGTACCGCCCGGAGCGGCTGCCATACCCGAGCATGGCTTGGATGTAGGGAGGTCAGACCCGGTCGAGCCAATCGGCCCCGAAGGCGCCGAGGACACCGGCTGACGATCCCTGGCGAAGAGTGGAACACTCGACGCCGACGCCGATGAATCGGCACCGCTCGAAGCGGGTACCTCCCTCGGGCATGGCTCGGGAATGTTCTGTGAGGAGCGAACCTCAGGAACATCCCGAAACCCCGTAAATGCTTTGGAGCCCGAAGACTCCCGCCGGGGTATATCAGCCAAGGAGAGCTTTAGGGGTTGGCCGGAGCCATTGCAATGCCGAGCATGAGACTTGCCCCTCAAGACTCGGCTAGTCTTAACAGACTCCTGTGTGGTTACCTGATCCTGGAGAGAAGAACGACCCGACGACCGCGCCCTTGGCGCGAAGACGTCGTCGAGGGATAACCGAAAGAGGGAGGGTCTTCTTCCGACACTGTAGCCCGGGGAATACGGGAAAGAGGGGACAGGCCCCACACGGGAGAGGCACCGGGCATTGGAGTCCACGTGGAAAATTGAGTCCCCGCCGTGAGGCTGGGGGGAAGAAGGCTCCAGAGGGGCGACGAAAATTAAATGAACGATAATTAAAAGAAAGAAAAAAGGGGCACGGAGGTGCCACGTCGGCGGGAAAGCCGCGACTACAGAAAAAGGAAAAATATTTCTGCGGTGGCAGGAGGGACGTCCTGCCTGCCCCGCGGAAAACGAAAAACTGGGGAGAGGCAGTAGGAAGGGCGGGAAACCACCGCGCAGGTGCGGGGGATGCTCCCAAAGGATTTCTGATTGGATGCTGGGGAGCATTCCTGTGCGGGCTCCGTCGGCGACATCTCCCACGTGTGAAGACTCATTCCTGCTTGTTCCTGGAGATCATAAAAGTACATTACTGACAAAAAGTGTAAAACACAGGCAGTCATTCATGTTAGCACATTACATAAAAACACACTGCTAATAAAAGGCGTAAAATACATTACCACATGCAGTAGCAAAACGTGTGAACAGGCAAAATTGTTCTCCTCAATCTAAGTAAATTAAAAGAAAGATAATAAAATGGAACTCTCATTGCGCCGTGATTGCTAAAAAAGTTAAAACCAATAAAGGGATGGATAAAACAAATCTGATTATCATCATATTGATCAGCCGACATTGTTAAAGACCACTTAACATGATGTAAACAGAGGGGCAACAAACATGAGCATTTAAGAGGGCCATATAACAAACAACGCTAAAAGGCTTCTCTAGGGGTTGAAAACCCAAAAGGGAAAATTATTATGTACTGTGGTGGCGAAGCTAGCCCAGTGCCTATGGGAATAGAGGAAACATTAGCAGTTTCCTCCAGTCAGAAGGAAAGTGCAGGGAATTGTCACTTTAAAAGTGCAGCTAAGAATGAAAAAAACCTGTCTAAAGCTGCTGTCCTAAGGCCACGCCCCAGCTCCATGGTAACTGAGGGTGGCAATCTAAGACAGCTGGGGGCGGGGTGGAAAGATACAGGCCAGACCCACTCATATAAGCCCCAGAGAACAGGGAGGAGTAGAGCTGGGGGAGCGAGAGCTGGGGGAGCGAGAGCTGAGGGAAGAGCTGAATCGAGAGCTGAGTCTGATTCAGAGGCGGAGTCTGGGAAGGAACCTCAGTCTGAGCATGAGCATCAGCATTACATGAGGAAGAGAGACGGAAGGGCTCATCTATGCAGGAACCAGCATGGCCAGGGAAGTGGCAGTGAAACAGTGCTGAGGAGAATCCTAAAAGGAACTGCAAGTAAAGATTTTAGCCAGGAGTCTAGAGAAAGGTTCTCAGACACCAGTTTGAGGGAAGAGTATCCCCAAAGCCAGCTCCAGAGTTTGGACCGGTACCAGGGCTATAGGAAGCCTGCAGTAGGTTTAAAAACCCGGAGGTTTAAGCCAGGAGAGATTGCTGGGAGTGACTCAATCATAAGGGCTTACCAGGAGACGCTGAGTCCAAGAATCTCACCTCAAGAAGGGCTGGTAAGAAAACCTCTTAACAGAGAAAGTTTGAATGTTTTAAAACTGTTGAAACGTTTGGCAAAAGATCAGGAATTACCTTGCTTTGATAGCAGCTCTGAATCCCGAGAGAGGTCTCGAGGGGAACAGCTGATTAGGTTGTTCAACGAAGCTGCAGAACCTGATTGCTCTGAATGTGAGTCAATGGAAGTTGGAGAAGGTGATAGTGAATTAAGTCAACCTGATCAAGAAATGGAATGTGATTGATCCATAAGGGTAAAATGAGAATCTTCTGAGCTATAAGCTTGAAGAGATTCCAGTTTGTTTTATGTGCATGTATGTTCTGAAAAGGAAAGAAAGTTTTAATTAGTGTGGCTGCTGTTTTAAAAGCAGGAGACCTGTTAAGGAGGATTGCCTAAGGTCTCTAGAGCAACCAATTAAAACCCTGATTAAGTTGAAGCAAAGAAGCAAAGTTTATTACATGAGTATTGCAGTATGAAAGTCTTCAATGGACAATTAATTGCAGTAAAGGACTGTGAACTGAAACCTTTATTTGGAAGAAAGCAATCATTGCCTTGTTGAAGCAAGCAAGGGCAATTGATATCTGTGGAAAGTTTACCAACCTTTTATTTCTTGTGGAAAAAGTCTTTACATGTGTTATGCCAAGCTTCCTCAGAAGTTCCTGTTAAACAAGGGAGGCGAATAAAATTTCCTGTGTTGCTTTCAAACCTAGGCTAAATCTCTTGATTACAACTACAATCAAATGCTCAAGGAACTACAACTCCCAGAGGCCTTTGCCCTAGGAGTCCATATTAAATAAATATTGAAAGTGCAGCCACCTTTCCTCGTCAGGCAACCGCCTAGGCGGGGGAAGGCGGCGACAGGTGGTGCAGTATTTAGGATTTCGCCTTGGCCACGTGTTCCCAAGACACCGGAACTACAAGAGAAAAAAAGGGGAAAAATTTTTTTTTCTACATGCACTGAGGATACAAGCAGCCTGCTGGAAAAGAAGGACCCGGATCAACAGCAGAAGGACTGGACTGGAGCAGATTCCTGAGGCCGTGACCTGCTGGCTGATAAACCCGAGTCTACATCTGCCTAAGGTAATCCGTATTTATAAAGGGGTATAAACGGATACCAGTGCCGGGTGGGACTACAGCAGTGCGCCAGGAGAGCAGAGGAGAGAGGGCCTATATTCTGGGAGCCGCACTTGGTGATTTCTCTCTCTGTTTTGTCGTTTCAGCTTCTACCAAGGATGGAGCAGACGGAGCTTTTGAGATGGATGGCCGAACAATTCCAGAAACAACAAGAGATGTCGGCACGGACACTGGAACACACGGCGGCCATGCTCCAGGCCCAGCAAAAGCCGCTGCTCGAGACGATAGGTGATTGGCTAGGAGCACAGAAGCAAGCAGCAGAATCCCCAAGGACAGTACCAGGTTCCTTAAGGGATGTACCAGGGTTTTGGATACCTGGGACTGGGACACTCTCTTTTGGGCAATTAACAAAAGGGGATGATGTGGACGATTTTCTAGCAGCTTTTGAGAGGGTAGCTCTTCTATCCGGTTGGCATAAAGATCAATGGGCCATACGGCTGGCCGCTTCTTTGATGGGAGAAGCGCTAGCAGCCTATAGGGCTATGCCTGTGGAATTAGCCACCGATTATAAAGAGCTACAAAAGGCAATACGAGACCGTTTGGGCCTAAAACCCATGGTCTATCGCCGCCTTTTGCGGAGCTCTAGATTAAAACCTGGTGAAACACCGCGTGCTTTGTGCCAGCGGATTAGAGGGTTGGCATTAAAATGGCTGACACCTGAGACTCAAACGAAGGAGTCACTATTAGATGGTATTATCCTGGAGCAGTTCATGGACGCTGTTCCAAAAGATATGAGATCCTTCCTGATCCTACAAGACTGCAAGACCACAGAGGCAGCAACCTCACTGGCTGAGCGTTACCTAGAGGCCAGTGTGGAAAGCCCGGTTAAGGTGGGTGGTCTAACGCAAGCAGTCGAAGTAGCCTCAGAAAGGAAAGGAAAAGCAATATGGGGAGAAGGGATGAAGGTAATGCATCTAGATAAACCCAGATATACATTCACGGGGCAGCCTCGTCATACCCCGTTTATACTGTCTCAGTGAAAGGTTTAGGGCTAAAGCGGAAAATACCTGTGGCTGTAGTACCAAGGCTCCCACAAGCGTTAGTCCTGGGAAGGGACTGGCCCCAGTTTAGGCGTGGGATAGCAGAGGGTCTTCAGAATAGAACAGGTAAGACATCCACCTTAGCACCACTAAAAGACCCAGAAGACAACAGAGAAGCTCCACCAGGGGATTCACCTCATTTGGAGGGTGGGAAAGTACCCCGGGGGAATGAGTGTAAGGGAGAACAAGCAACATCTACACATACAAGGAACACTAAGGCTAGGCCGGTTCCCCATCCTTTGTTTGGAACCGAACAGCGACAGGCCAAAGGGGGGATAGCTAATAAGGAGAACATCTCTAAAAAGTCCCAGTTTGTCCTTAGGTTTTGCCGCACTACTCCCAATGCAAAGGTTCCTAAGCGGGCTACACAATTGGCAGCCGGCTTTGATATATGTAGCGCAGAGGAGATAATCATCCCCTATCAGGGAAAAGCCCGGGTAGAGACAGGAATACAAGTAGAAATACCCCTAGGCTGTTATGGACGCCTTGCCCCTCGTTCAGGTTTAGCCTGGAAAAATTTCATTGATGTAGGCGCCGGAGTAATCGACCCCGACTATCGAGGGACGATTAAGGTGCTGTTGTTTAACTTTGCAAGAGAGGATTTTAAGGTAAATATAGGGGACCGTATAGCTCAAATGATCTGTGAACGGGTTGGATTTCCGTCCCTGGAGGAGGTAACGGAGTTAACTCCTACCACTAGGGGGCCCGGAGGTTTTGGTTCCACCGGTAAGACAGAAATAAAGGGTTTAGCTGCCAGCTGTGAGGCAACAGAGGAAGAGGATCTGGGCCCGCAACTGACTGATTGCAAGGGAGATCCAGTCCCCAGGATAGGGGAAGAACTTTCCTGGCCTCAGCAGCAGGAGTTATTAGGGCTCCCACGGAAGTTCCCTAGTGCCTTACGTCCCGGGCAGGACCGAGTAGCCTTAGCTCGGCTGGCCGCAGTAAAGGATAGGATAGGTGAGAATCAGGTCACACAGGACACCCTTTTGCGTATTACGAGCTGTGCTGACGTTAATACGCCAGCCCGTAATATCTTAAGCGGGGGAAAATGTGGTGGCGAAGCTAGCCCCGTGCCTATGGGAATAGAGAAAACACTAGCAGTTTCCTCCAGTCAGAAGGAAAGTGCAGGGAATTGTCACTTTAAAAGTGCAGCTAAGAATGAAAAAAACCTGTCTAAAGCTGCTGTCCTAAGGCCACGCCCCAGCTCCATGGTAACTGAGGGTGGCAATCTAAGACAGCTGGGGGCGGGGTGGAAAGATACAGGCCAGACCCACTCATATAAGCCCCAGAGAACAGGGAGGAGTAGAGCTGGGGGAGCGAGAGCTGGGGGAAGAGCTGAATCGAGAGCTGAGTCTGATTCAGAGGCGGAGTCTGGGAAGGAACCTCAGTCTGAGCATGAGCATCAGCATTACATGAGGAAGAGAGACGGAAGGGCTAATCTATGCAGGAACCAGCATGGCCAGGGAAGTGGCAGTGAAACAGTGCTGAGGAGAATCCTAAAAGGAACTGCAAGTAAAGATTTTAGCCAGGAGTCTAGAGAAAGGTTCTCAGACACCAGTTTGAGGGAAGAGTATCCCCAAAGCCAGCTCCAGAGTTTGGACCGGTACCAGGGCTATAGGAAGCCTGCAGTAGGTTTAAAAACCCGGAGGTTTAAGCCAGGAGAGATTGCTGGGAGTGACTCAATCATAAGGGCTTACCAGGAGACGCTGAGTCCAAGAATCTCACCTCAAGAAGGGCTGGTAAGAAAACCTCTTAACAGAAAAAGCTTGAATGTTTTAAAACTGTTGAAACGTTTGGTAAAAGATCAGGAATTACCTTGCTTTGATAGCAGCTCTGAATCCCGAGAGAGGTCTCGAGGGGAACAGCTGATTAGGTTGTTCAACGAAGCTGCAGAACCTGATTGCTCTGAATGTGAGTCAATGGAAGTTGGAGAAGGTGATAGTGAATTAAGTCAACCTGATCAAGAAATGGAATGTGATCTATCCATAAGGGTAAAATGAGAATCTTCTGAGTTATAAGCTTGAAGAGATTCCAGTTTGTTTTATGTGCATGTATGTTCTGAAAAGGAAAGAAAGTTTTAATTAGTGTGGCTGCTGTTTTAAAAGCAGGAGACCTGTTAAGGAGGATTGCCTAAGGTCTCTAGAGCAACTAATTAAAACCCTGATTAAGTTGAAGCAAAGAAGCAAAGTTTATTACATGAGTATTGCTGTATTTTTATTTATTTATTTATTTAACGGTCTTTTCTATACCGCCCCTTCCAGAGATCAGGGGCGGTTTACATTGAACTTTAAACAGAACAATTGTATACTTCTGTATACATTTACAAGGAACATTATGCTTTAACTATATACAGGTGTGCTTACAGGGAACATATTTTGAACATATTTTGAACAACATTTTGAACATATTTTGAACATTAACTATAACAGAGCTTTTCAAACTATTTACAAGTTATATACATGGAGCGCATCTTAGTTAGTTACAGTGGTGAAATAGTCAACTGTTTGAGTGGTTCATTAGCGTGTTGTGAGGGGTTAGAGAAATTTTCTGTGTTAGTCATTTGTTCTGTCTTGGGTACAGTGTATGTGTTTCTGTGATTGTATTGGTGAGGTTCTTTGTTGGTAGGGGATTTCAAAGTGTTTTGTAAAGAGGTAGGTTTTTAATTCTTTTTTGAATTGGTGAAGGTCTTTTATCATGCGTAGTGTTAATGGTATTTCATTCCAGAGGGTGGGGGCAGCGAAGGAGAAAGCCCTGTCACTTGTTGTCGCTTTAGTTTTTCTAAAATTTGTTTTTATGTTGAGGGAGTGGGTTGCGTTCTGTCTGCGTGATCTAGTATCTGATGGGGGGTGTATTAGGGTGGATAGTTGTGATGGGGAGATGTTGTTGACGATTTTGAATGTAGTTAGGAGGATTTTGTATTTTATTCGGCTGTTTATAGGGAGCCAGTGTAAGTCTAGGAGAATTGGGGTGACATGGACAATTAATTGCAGTAAAGGACTGTGAACTGAAACCTTTATTTGGAAGAAAGCAATCATTGCCTTGTTGAAGCAAGCAAGGGCAATTGATATCTGTGGAAAGTTTACCAACCTTTTATTTCTTGTGGAAAAAGTCTTTACATGTGTTATGCCAAGCTTCCTTAGAAGTTCCTGTTAAACAAGGGAGGCGAATAAAATTTCCTGTGTTGCTTTCAAACCTCGGCTAAATCTCTTGATTACAACTACAATCAAATGCTCAAGGAACTACAACTCCCAGAGGCCTTTGCCCTAGGAGTCCATATTAAATAAATATTGAAAGTGCAGCCCCCTTTCCTCGTCAGGCAACCACCTAGGCGGGGAAGGCGGCGACAGTACACCTTATTTGTGAACATGCAAAAGAAGGGAGTGCAAACTAGAGCGCAGTGAAAATTGAGTAGTAAGTAGGCGTCTCAAATTGCTCTGCAGCAAGAACGTTAATAAGAAGCATTCAAGCATAACAACAGTATCTAGCATTAAAGCACAACACATAGGATGAACACTTTGGGGGCTGATGCACGAGGCATAAAAAATTCTAACTCATAATACGTGAGAGATACATATAAGGAACATTTATATATACGGGGGCTGCAAATAGCACAAGTATGCTGTATTATAACCTGAAAAAGCCAACTATCAATGGATAAAAAGTAGCTAATGTCACTGTGGATATATGTGCTAGTCTTCTACTAAAAAACAATGTACATGCATATAAGCCAAAATAAAGGTGTGCTGCTGTGAAACTATAACAAAATCTGTCTAAAAGCCACGATATATGAGCTTAAGAAAGGACTTAGATAGAAGCCGTATGAATGCCGCTAAGACATAATAGAGACTGACATGCATAGCGCAAATTCTGAAGAGGGATTAATGCGGATGTCTCATTAAAGAAAGGAACCATAGGCAAAAAAAGAATATCTATATTATAACCAAATTAATTCCTGGATTTCAAGTAACCTTCTAACACAAAGCGGAGCAATCAAGAAAGAGGCAAACCTTGCCGAAACAGTTGCTATGCGCGGGAAAACGCCGCGCAGAAGCAGTCACAGTATTTAAATGATAGCGGGGTGAAACAGAAAAACTCTTACCGAAAAAGGTTATGGTTAAAAAGAAGACGGATTAAAAAAGGGAAGTTAAAACAACAACTATACTAGTGAAGGGGTAAAATAATTGATAAGACCACTGCCACTCCTACTTACTACTCAATTTTCACTGCGCTCTAGTTTGCACTCCCTTCTTTTGCATGTTCACAAATAAGGTGTACATAATTTTCCCTTTTGGGTTTTCAACCCCTAGAGAAGCCTTTTAGCGTTGTTTGTTATATGGCCCTCTTAAATGCTCATGTTTGTTGCCCCTCTGTTTACATCATGTTAAGTGGTCTTTAACAATGTCGGCTGATCAATATGATGATGTTAATCAGCTTTGTTTTATCCATCCCTTTATTGGTTTTAATTTTTTTTTAGCAATCACGGCGCAATGAGAGTTCCATTTTATTATCTTTCTTTTAATTTACTTAGATTGAGGAGAACAATTTTGCCTATTCACACGTTTTGCTACTGCATGTGGTAATGTATTTTACGCCTTTTATTAGCAGTGTGTTTTTATGTAATGTCCTAACATGAATGACTGCCTGTGTTTTACGCTTTTTATCAGTAATGTACTTTTATGTAATGTCCTAACATGGATGACTTGTTTGTCTTGTCAAATTTAGATGTCTTCCTTTTTTTCATAATCAAAGATTCCTTTGTTTTTATGTGTATAATATTTACTTATAGTTGTATATGTGTCCTAATGTATGTTTGATTTGATTTTTAGACCCCTGAAGAAGGCCTCCGGCCAAAACTTTTTAGTTGGGTCTGCCAATAAATTTTGTTTGCAACACTATACCCATGTGTAGGCCTGGTCCTTGGTCTCCGCTTCTGGTTTTCCTACCCTGGTTTTGCGGATACCTCATTCTTCTCCTGGTTTTACAATGTAAGTGCATGACAGTCCCTGTCTACGCACAAAGCTGTTATCTGTAAACCGCACTGATTTTAAAGAGCGCGGTATATAAAAGCAATAAATAAATAAATAAAATTGCACACAATATTAAAGGTGTGGTCTCACCATGGAATGATATAGAGGTATTATAATATCTTTTATTTTCCATTGGTTTCCTTATGATACCTAGCATTCTATTTGCTTTCTTGGCCGCCGCTGCACACTGGGTGGAGGGTTTTAACATGTTATCCACAATGACGCCTAAATATTTTTCCTGGGTGGTGATTCCTAATGTGGAACCTTGCATCGTGTAATCATAGTTTGGGTTGTTCTTCCCCTAGGTGCGTAACTTTGCACTTGTCCACATTAAATTTCATCTGCCATTTTGATGCCCAGTCTTCCAATTTATCAAGATCCTCTTGCAATTTTCCACAATCCTCATGGGTTTTAACCACTTTAAATAGTTTTGTGTCATCTGCAAATTTGATAACCTCACTCGTTATTCCCTTTTCCGGGTCATTTATAAATATGTCAAAAAGCAGCAGTCCCAACACAGATCCCTGGGGTACACCACTATTCACCTTTTTCCATTGGGAAAATTGGCCATTTAGACCTACCCTCTGCTTTCTATCTTTTAACCAGTTCCTGATCCACAATAGTACACTGCCTCCTATCTCATGACTCTTTAGTTTTGCCAAACGTCTCTGATGACGGACCTTGTCAAAGGCTTTCTGAAAGTCCAAATACACTATATCAGCCGACTCACCTTTGTCTACCTGTTTATTCACACCTTTAAAAAAATATAACAGATTAGTAAGACAAGATCTTCCTTGTCTAAAGCAATGTTGGCTGTCTCCCATTAAGCCATGACTATCTACATGTTCAGCAATTTTGTTTTTTATGATGGTTTCTACCATTTTTCCCGGTACTGATGTCAGGCTCACCGGTCTGTAGTTTCCCGGATCACCCCTGCAACCCTTTTTAAAAACTGGTGCTACGTTTGCCATCCTCCAGTCTTCAGGTATTACAGATGATTTTAATGATAGTTCACAGATTACTAATAGCAGGTCTGCAATCTCATATTTCAGTGCTTTCAACACCCTTGGATGTATATCATCTGGCCCAGGTGATTATTGCTACTCTTTAGTTTATCTAATAGTTGTAATACATCTTCCCGATGTATCGATATTTCCTTCAATTCCTCTGCACCTTTAAATACCACTTCAGTCATGGATAAAATCCCTACATCTTCATCAGTAAAGACCAAAGCAAAGAATTCATTCAGTCTCTCCACTATCGCCTTGTCGCCTCTTAGTGCCCCTTTAACCCCTCTTATCATCTAATGAACCAACTGACACTCTCACAGGTTTTTTGCTACGAATGTACTTGAAAAAGTCTTTATTATGCGTTTTTGCTTCTGCAGCAAGCTTCTTCTCAAATTCTCCCTTTGCCTGCCTTATCAATGCCTTGCATTTAACTTGCCAGTGCTTGTGCTGTTTCCAGTTTTTGTTGTTTGGCTCTTTTTTCCATTTCCTGCTTTTTTGGCAACAGCAGCCTCTCTGACCTCACCTTTAAACCATGCTGGCAGTTTTTTGGACTTCCTTCCACTTTTCTTAAAGCGTGGAATACAGCTGGTCTGGGCTTCCAAGATAGTATTTTTCAACACCACCACCCAAGCTTGATGTAAGTCTTTAACCTTTGCAACTGCTCCTTTTAGTTTTTTCTTAACTATTTTCCTCATTTTATCATAGTCTCCCTTTCGAAAGTTAAAATAGTAGTACTGTGGATTTCCTTACCATCCCTCCTCCACTAATTAAATCAAAGGCGATCATGCTATGATCACTATTGCCAAGTGGCCCCAACACCCTTATCTCTTGCACCAGATCTGGTGTTCCACTAAGGACTAGGTCCAATATGGCTTCCCCTCTGGTCGGTTCATTAACAGCTGCTCCAAGAAGCAGTCATTTATTTCATCTAGGAACTTTATCTCCCTAGCATGTCCTGCTGTGACACTGACCCAGTCGATATTGGGGTAATTGAAATCACCCATTATTATTACTGTGCTGTAACCTTTGTTAGCTTCCTTGATTTCTTTGAGCATTTTATCATCCATCTGTTCATTCTGGCCAGGCGGTCGATAGTATACCCCCTACTGCCATCGCCTTCCCCTTCTTACTTGGAATTTCAATCCATAGAGATTCTACAGCAAATTTTGTTTCCTGCAAAACTTTAATCCTTTCTGACTCAATGCCCTCTCTAACATAGAGCGCAACCCCTCTACCAATTTGATCAGCTCTATCATTACTATATATTTTGTACTCAGGTATCACAGTGTCCCACTGGTTGTCCTCCTTCCACCATGTCTCTGAGATTCCAATCATATCTAACCTCTCATTTAGTGCTATATATTCTAACTCTCCCATCTTATTTTTTAGACTTCTAGCATTTGCATACAAGCATTTTAGAGACTGTATTTTATTCATATTAATTTGGCTATTGGTAAGCATGGGTAATTTGGAATCTTTAAGCTCTGTCTGCTCCATACTCAAGGACATTTGGGCTACTTTACTCTTTTTTGGAAGATCTCTGCTTTTAGTAGTATCCTTCAAGGATACATTGTTCCGAACGATGTGCTCTTGTGTGACTGTCGGCTTTCCCCTATTATCTAGTTAAAAAGCTGCTCTCTCCCCTTTTTAAAGGTTAATGCCAGCAGCCTGGTTCCATCCCGGTTAAGGTGAAGCCCATCAAGTATTCTTGGTTGAAGGCCTTGAACAGATGTTTATGATGGTGTTGTAATGGGATATTTGTCTGTGTAGAATTGGCCGGCATGTCAAGTGATATCATGGCATGGTCAGACCATGAATCTGGGTCAATTTGTAAGTTGAGATCTGCTTTGTTTAATGTGTTGGGTATGAATATAAGGTCCAGCAAGTATCCTTTGGCGTGGGTTGGGACATCAATTATTTGAGTCATGAGAAAACATTCCATTGCATTTATGAAGGCGCCAGACTGTTTTGTTGAAGTAGAGGGTAGGTTCAGGTCCCCCATGAGTATAAAGAGGTTTTTTTTCATTGAGTGGGTGCACACTTCATCTGAAATCGCTGATCGGTCATCTGTGTTGGTGGTGGGTTTTCTGCAGGTGAGGCAAAATGTGTGCTCAGTGTTGGAGATGGTCAGGTAGTCTTGTTTGTAGTGATTGAGAGTTGATCAGGGTAAAATTCAGATGTTTTTTTTGCAAGAATTAGTACTCCTCCTCCTCCTCTATATTTTAATCTGGGGCAGTTGAACAGGGTTATTGTGAGGTAGTCAGCTGGTTGAGTCAGCATTGTCGGAGTCTGTGATCCAGCTTTCAGTGATGCATATCAGGTGAGTTGTATATGGTCTACAATGGTCTGAATTTTGTTCTGGATAGAGCGAGCATTGATGAGAGAGCATTTGATTGGATATGAATAGTACCTAAATTTTGTTATGGGCTGGAGAGGAACTGCATTGATTTGAATAAGCCTGTGGTTAAGGCTTAGGTAGTGGTATTTTGTGATGCAGTATGAGGTGAAGGAAGTATGGTCTGTGCAGAACTGCTATGTTGTTGTTCTGAACATTAAGTATTTGGGTTGAAGTTAAAAAGAGGAGTGTAGCCAGCAGAATCATTGTGTAAAGTATGAGTTTGTGGTATCATGTTGGTTGGTACTTAGTAGCTTACAGTTGTGGGGGATGTTTGATGTAGTTCAGGTTCTGTATTAGTAGTCCTATGGTTGATTTCTCCCTTAGCGGTATTTGAGGTGGAGCTCTGCACAGTTGGTTGTTACTCTGCTGTTCTTTTTTGAGGACCCCGCCTAAGGGCCCTCTAGCAAGGCCCTCCAGCGTGGGCGTGCCTAATGGCGCTTTAAATTTAAAGCTTGGGGGTCCTTGCCCTGATGGACCTTGAGCTCGGGAGCAGAGAGAGGCTTCTTTTCCCGTTCCCCCGCTTGATGCCGATCAGGGGGAAGGTGGTCTTGTTGGCAGTGCTGCAGTTCTTCATGCCTAATGGCGCTTTAAATTTAAAGCTTGGTGTCCTTGCCCTGATGGGCCTTGGCTCTTAGTACTGCAAGTAGAAAGGAAGGGGCGAGTTTTGCTGATGTTATGGAGAAAGAAGTGGCAGGTTTTAGCTATCTGTTGGATGTCCCCAGAGAAAGAGTATAGAGTCAAGATGACCCCAATGTTGCGAGCAGAGGAAACAGGGAGGAGTGAATGTCATCCACAGAAATAGAGAAAGGAGGAAGGGGGATGTGGGTTTAGGGGGAAAGGTAAGGAGCTCAGTTTTGGACATGTTCAATTTCAGACGTCAGTGAGACATCCAGGAAGCAATGTCCAATAAGCAGGCAGAGATCCAGAACTGGATTTAAGTTCAATTTATATTACTTCTTTTAATAAAACCCAAAGTGGATTCCAATATAGCAACATACAAACTATTAACTCCCCCACCACTCACATCAACAAATACAATGCAATATGTGCCTTTGAGTCACTGCTGACTCCTGGCGACCAGGAGCTCCTGGGTTTTCTTGGAAGTGTGACCAGAAGTAGATTGCCAGGTCTTTCTTCTGAGGCAATGTGGGGTTAAGTGACTTGCCCAAGGCCACAAGAAGTGCTAGTGAGAATTGAACCCCGGTTTCTTGGATACCAAACCAGTGCTCTAACCATTAGGCTACTCTTCCATACCAACATCACCAATATAATAAAATAGAGTCACTAATCAGAGTCAATATAGAACAAATAAACAGAGTCAATATCACATTCTATTCACAGCACTTGTCACCAGCTTATACAACCAGCCAATGTTTTACTTCATATCTACACTGTAAATCTTCATTCAATCACAAGGTTTTGGAAGAATTCCACCACATTTGGGCCCATCACAGAAAACAAATTTATTTACATTCTGCTTTCAAAAAACCTTTCAGTTTTTGCATGGCCAAAAGTGAAACCTGTAAGTTGATACTTCTATTTTGTTATGTCGACAACTGGGGAAAATACATTAACAACATAAGTGCCATACTGCTTCAGATATGGCCGCAAGATGAGGTCATAAGAAACCTCTAGATTTGTTTTTCCGTCTCCACCTCTGCTGTTAAGGGAACACAACCCACATGTCTGGATATGGAACTTCTTTTTTCTGCATCATGGTCTTATTTAGCAATCTACCTCATAGCAACACATTCCGACATAGCATTAGGAGAAGTTTCTCCAAATAGGTTAGTTTTGCGCATAGCATGACAGTCATGAACCTAACCTCTAGGCCAGGGTATGTGGAGTATGATCTGTCTCTCTCAAATTTACTGCTAATGCTCAGCATAGTACTTGCCTCTTACCTGTATGGTGCTTGGCATGCCGCAGCAGCTGTTTCTGAAGCCTAAACAGTCGCCCGCAAGAAGGATGTGGACATACATACTTTTTCTTCAACAAATGCTGATATTTGATGTGATGCTGATAAAGACAAAGCGAAATTACTTATTGGTAATATTCATTCACCAATAACAGAATCTCAATGGAATCACAATATGATTCACAACTAAGTTATGTATGTTGGAAAACATCTCTCTATACAGAGCAAATCTATGCATTTACTAATAATTGTAAACATGAACAATAATGTTTAATATGAAATATAAATTAAAGAAATAAATAATAAATTATCTATCTTCAGTCTACTAGACAGTTTATGCTTCATATTGTTACAATTAATGTAACACTGTCTATATCAAAATATTATCCTGAAAAGATAAACATGATTAAAATAAAAAGTAAAATTGTATTATTAAAGAATAAAAAATAAATAATAAATATTAACAAATAATAAACAAATCACTAATGTATCAATGATGGAAAAAATAGGGATGAATATATATGTGCAAAATGCTGACATTTATATAAGAAAAAGAAGCCAAAGAAATATCTCACAAAAATAATGAATAATCCGTATCCATATTCAATCCACTAGGGGATCAAGTATTCATCTTATGTATATATCTTTGCTCAATCTGCATCAAAGTTGCATCAATGTCTCCCCCTCTTCAGTGTTTATGGACATTCTTAATTACAAAAAAACTGAGATCAGAGTGTTTGTGTCCCTGAAATCCTTTTTTAATTTTGATATCTAAATATGAAACGTCTTCTAAACTATGAGTGATCTGAAACTACTACTACTACTGAGCATACGCAGCACTGCACAGACATGTAAGAGACAGTCCCTGCTCATCAGAGCTTAATCTAGGCAAGACAGACAACACAGAAGGTGTAGACAGGGATAAAACAAGGGGGAAAGGTAAAGAAACAAAGAGATCAGGTAAGTCAAGATCCAAAAGCAGCAGCGAAGAGGTGAGTTTTCAGCCTGGATATGAAAAGGGTCAGAGACGGTGCCTGGCGTACAGACACAGGTAGTTTGTTCCAGGCGTAAGGTGCAGCAAGGTGAAAGGGGCAAAGTCTGGAGTTAGCAATAGAAGAGAAGTGCACAGATAGAAGCAGTTTGCCAGAAGAGCGGAGTTCCTGAGGAGGTGTGTAAGCAGAAATAAGAGAAGAAAGGTAGTGAGAAGCTGCAGAGTGAATGCATTTATAAGTCAGCAGGAGAAGTTTGAACTGGATTCGGAAACGGATAGGGAGCCAATGAAGTGACTTGAGAAGAGGGGTAATATGGGCATGACGAGGCTGGCGGAAGATTAGCCGCGCAGCAGTGTGTTGAACAGATTGAAAGGGGGGGGGGGAGATGATTCAAAGGGAGACCAGCAAGAAGTAGGTTACAGTAGTCAAGACAGGAGGTGATTAAGGAGTGGATAAGCGTCTTAGTAGTGTGTTCAGAAAGGAATGGGTGGATTTTGTTGATGTTATACAGAAAGAAACGGCAGGTCTTAGCTATCAGATGGATGTGTATGGAGAAGGAGAGAGAGGAGTCAAAGACAACCCCAAGGTTGCGAGCCAAGGAAACAGGAAGAAGTAGAGAGTTATCCACAGAGACCGAGAAAGGAGGAAGAGGAGAGGTGGTTTTAGTGGGAAAGAAGTTCAGTCTTGGCCATGTTCCATTTCAAGCGGCGGTGAGACATCCAAGCACCAATGTCAGAAAGGCAGGCAGAGATCAGGGTCTGGATTGCCAGACAGATTTCAGGCGTAGAGAGGTAGATCTGGGAGTCATCGGTATAAAGATGGTGCTGAAAGCCATGGGAAGAGATGAGTGCACCAAGGGACTGGGTATAGAGAGAGAAAAGGAGCGGACCAAAGACAGATCCTTGGGGTACACCAACTGAGAGCGGGATAGCAGCAGAGAAGCCACCAGAACACTGAAAGAGCAATGGGAGAGATAGAAAGAGATCCAGGATAGTACAGAGCCCTTAAAACCAAGCGAGGACAAGGTATCAAGGTAGTGGTCAACAGTGTCAAAAGCAGCAGAGAGGTCAAGAAGGATGAGGACAGAGTAAAGGCCCTTGGATTTTGCCAGGAACTGGAGACTTTGGCAAGAGCCATTTCAGTAGAATGTAAAGGATGAGAGCCAGATTGTAAAGGATCCAGGAGGGCATGAGTGGAGAGGAAGTCAAGGCAGCAGCGGTGAACTACACATTCAAGTAGTTTAGAAACAAAGGGGAGGAGGGAAATGGGTCGATAATTAGAAGGGCAGGTGGGATCAAGTGAGGGTTTTTTGAGGAGAGGTGTAACTACAGCATGCTTGAAGGCTGCAGGGACAGTTGCAGTGGAGAGCGATAGGTTGAGAATATGAGAGATGGAAGGGACAACACTGGAGGAGATGGGATTTAGGAGACATGTGGGGACAGGATCAGAGGAGCAGGTGGTGAGTTTGGAGGAAGAAAGAAGGTGTGCAGTTTCCTCTTCAGAGATCATAGGAAAGGAAGAGAGGGTAGCAGAGGTAGTGGGGGGAAGTTGGGAGGGAAGTGGGGGAGGAGGGGAAGCAGCTGACTTTGTGGGGAATTGGAGGATGATCTTGTGGATTTTGTCATAGAAATAGTCAGCCAGTGTTTGGGCAGAAAGAGAGGGAGGGGTCGAAGGTAGAGGCACTTTGAGGAGAGATTCGATAATCCCTCTGGGAAGCCCAACTGTGTCTGCTAGTCTCTCACTATTTGAACGTACGTGAAAGGGCCATACTGGACTTGGTGCTTACCAATGGCGAAAGTGTTTCTGATGTTATAGTGGGAAATCACCCTGCATCCAGTGATCACCAGATGGTGTGGTTCAGTATTAGGCTGATAAATCCGTTCAAAAGAGGATCTTAGACTTTAGGAAAACTAATTTTGCCAAGATGGGTCAATACCTCAAGGAGTTGTTAGCAGGATGGATATAGCTGGGGGATGTAGAAAAACTGGGCAAAACTAAAAGGGAAACCTTTTCGTTAGAAAGATAAATAAAATTAGAAGGAAAAGGAGACTGCTATGGTTCTCAAAAGAACCACAGAAGATGAAAAGGTGAAGAAAAAGGGGGAGGCCTATATGAACTACAAGAGATCAGAGAGAGGGGCAGGCATCTATATTTGGAAAAACTTAAGAGAAGCTAGCAAAGTAGTAAGGAAGGCGTAGTTACTCATCTATAACAGGTGCTCTCCGGGGACAGCAGGAATCAGTCCTCACATATGGGTGACGTCCCCTCGCAGAAGCATTTCCCCAGCTTTCAAAGAAAGTCCCAGCAGCAAAGAAAGGCTTTTCAAGGACACAACCTCCACTGGTAGCCCAACAGAGGGCAGAAGGGCAGGAGTTGCCTAAACCTCAAAGAGATTCAGGAGTACTGCTTGGCCAAAAGCACTGTCCCTACGGGACTCCCTCTCCAGACAGTAATGGGTCGCAAACGTCTGCCTTGAAGACCAAGTTGCAGCCCTGCAGATGTCTACCAAGGGCACAGAGCGGAGATGAGCCACTGAGGCAGCCATTGCCCTGACACGATGGGCCGTGACAATACCCTGCAAAGGAAGGTGAGCCGCCTTGTAAGCCCAGGTGATACAGTCAGCCACCCAGATGGACAAGGTACGCTTGGACACAGCCAACCCCAACTTATTGGGGTCAAAGGATACGAAGAGCTGAGTAGCCCTTCTATGCCCCTGCGTACGGTCAAGGTAGAAGGATAAGGCCCACCTACAGTCCAGGGTATGCAGGACTGCTTCAGCCTGGCTTGCATGAGGCCTAGGGAAGAATGTAGGAAGAACCACCTCCTGATTGAGGTGAAAAGAGGAGACAACCTTTGGGAGGAACTTTGGGTGAGTCCTGAGGACTACCCTGTTCCTATAAATCCTGGTGTAAGGCCTATCACAGACTAGGGCCTGAAGCTCACTCACCCGCCTAGCCGAAGTAAGGGCTATCAGGAAGAGAGTCTTCCAGGAAAGGAAGCATAGAGGGCAAGTAGCCATAGACTCAAAAGGTGGGCGAGTCAGTTGCTGCAAGACCACATTCAGCTCCCACTCAGGAGCAGGAGGACAGATGGGAGGCTTGAGCAAGAGCAAACCTCTGAGAAACCTAGACAGCAAGGGGTGCCCAGATAGAGAATGTCCTTCCACCAGTGAGTGGTGAGCTGCGAGAGCTGAGAGGTGGACCCGAACAGAATTGGACTTAAGTCCCTGATGGGATAAGTGCAGCAAGTACTGAAGCACTACTGGTACAGTACAGGAGAAAGGATCTTCTGTACGTAGCTGACACCACACAGAAAACCTCTTCCATTTGAGAGCATAGGTTTTTCTAGTGGACTGCTTTCTAGAGGCTAGGACAACCTCCTCAACTTCCTGAGGCAGGCCCCAGGGAGCCAAAACTACCCTTGCAGCCTCCAGGCCATCAAATTGAGAGCTTTGAGATTGGGGTGCAGAAGGGAACCCTGCTCCTGGGAGAGAAGGTCGGGCTGCAACCCCAGAGGTAGTGGGGAATCCACTGCCAGCTGAAGCAGAAGTGGAAACCACGGCTGCCTCGGCCACCTGGGAGCTACCAGCAGGACTGAGGCCCTGTGCTGAAGGGTCTTGAAAAGAGTTCGGGCCACCAAAGGCGTGGGAGGAAACGCATACAGGAGGCCCTGAGACCAGGACATTAGAAAGGCATCTGGTGCTACCCTCAAAGGATGCGGTTGCCTGGAGCAGAACTTGGGCAGTTGCTTGTTCAGCGGGCTGGCAAAGAGATCTATCCAAGGGAGACCCCACTTCAGAAAGATCCTCTGAACCACCAGGGGATGCAGCTGCCACTCGTGTGGCTGCAGAATTCTGCTCAATTGGTCGGCCAGGCAGTTCTCCTGGCCTGGAAGGTACACCGCCTTGAGAAGCATGTTGTGCTTCAGGGCAAAGGAACAAAGGTCCTGAGTTTCCAGACAAAGGAGTCTGGACCCAGTTCCGCCCTGTTTGTTCACATAAAACATGGCTACCTGGTTGTCTGTTTGAAGCAAGACTGAGCAGTGAGCCAGGGCTGGAGAAAAAGCCCTGAGAGCCAAGCAGATAGCCCGAAGTTCCAGCAGATTGATCTGTTGGGCTGCCTCCCAGGGAGACCAGAGGCCTTGAGTGCACTTGTCCAGACAATGAGCACCCCAGCCCTTTAGAGAGGCATCGGTGGTGAGGACCACCGAGTATTCCGGCATTTGGAATGGCATCCCCTTGAGTAGATTGGGTGAATGCAGCCACCAGCTGAGGGATGCCAAAAGGGGTTTGGACACCTTTATCCTGTCCCTAAGTGGCCTGTGGCTTGAGACCACTGAGTCCGAAGGCAACACTGTGCAGGCCTCATATGGAGCCTGGCATTGGGAGTCACATGTACTGTCGAAGCCATGTGTCCCAGAAGCCTGAGGCAGAGTCTGGCGGAGACCAGGGGCTTGTTCAGAAACGGTTTTGCCACATCCTTCAGTCTTTGGGCCCTGTCTTCTGGCAAGAATGCCTTTGCTAGTTGAGAATCCAACCTTGCCCCTATGAACTCCAAGTTCTGGGAGGGGAGCAAAGTGGACTTTGCGAAGTTTATGACAAAACCCACGTTGTGAAGCAGAGCAATGGTTATGAGGGTGGCTTATCTGGCCTCCAGGGACGTTTGACCCCTGATGAACCAGTCGTCCAGATAGGGAAAGACAAAGATGCCTTGATTTCTCAGGTAGGCCGCAACAACTGCCAGCCACTTGGTAAAGACCCAGGGAGCGGAGGTCAGGCCAAAAGGTAGTACTCTGTACTGATAATGGATTCCTCCCACAATGAACCTGAGGTACTTTCTGTGGTCTGGATGAATGAGGATGTGAGTGTACGCATCCTTTAGATCTAAGGAGCATAGCCAATCTCCCTGCTGGAGGTAGGGCAGAAGTGTCCCAAGAGTAAGCATCTTGAACTTTTCTTTTTCTAGGAACTTGTTGAGGTTTCTGAGGTCCAGAATGGGTCGAAGGCCACCGGTTCTTTTTGGTACCAGGAAATACCTGGAGTAGAATCCGTGACCTTGCAAGTGGGGAGGCACAGGCTCCACCTCCCTGTCCACCAACAGACCATGAAGCTCTTGTAGAAGAAGGTCTGTGTGCAGGGGAGGCCTTGGAGGATCCCCTGGAAAATATGGCGGAGGCAGTTGGTGAAAATGGAGGGCATAGCCATTGTGGACTATGTCCAGCACCCAACTGTCCCCGGTGATAAGGGGCCACTGGTGGGCAAAAAGGGCGAGGCAACCTCCTGTGCAGGGTCGGGAGAGCAGTGGAGGAGAGGCTACGCTCAAGGAGTCAAAAACCCCCACCCTGCTGAGTGGTAGCAGGGGCCGGAGGCTTGGGGGTCCTCTGCCTACGGGGCCCATTACCCTGGCCCTTTGCTTGCTGACCCTGGGGGGCAGCTTGGGCAGCCTGATACTGAGGGTACTGTTTGTAGGCAGTGCCCTTCCTCGGGTAAAAGGACTTTTTACCCGAGCCCTTCTTCTTATGTGAAGGGGCAGAGGTCTTCCTCGACAGCCTTGTCCGGGTAAGGTGCTCTGTCTCGAGCTGAGCGGCCTTCTCGGCCACGGGTTTGCCAAAAAGGTTCTCACCTCGGCAGGGGACATCAACCAACTTGTCCTGAACCCATGGCTCGAGGTCCGATGACTGCAGCCATGCCTGGCGTCGAGCCGCGATGCCGGCAGCCGCTACTCGGGCCGAAGCCTCGAAGCCATCGTAGGCGGCGCAGGAAATGAACTTTGAGCATTCCCGAATCCCCGAGGACAAGGTCTGAAATCTCTGCAAGGGTTCCCCGGAGAGACCAGCAGAGAATCCGGCCAATTCTTTGGCCAGGTCCCGCAAGTACATGCCCATGTACAGCTGGTAAGACTGGACACAGCAAGCAAGCATAGACCCCTGGAAGCACTTCCTACCGACACCATCGAGGTTGCAGGCCTCCCTGCCGGGGGGCACCGCAAAGTGCATCTTCTGGCTGTTCAGACAATGCATGGCCGATTCCAGAACCATGGAATGGTGTGGTAGCTGTGCTTTATGGAAACCAGGGCTTTTGCGGAGTCGATAAATGGAATAGACTCGCTTACTTGGAACCGGCGCCGGGGCCTCCCACAACCGGAAGAGGAGACGTTCCAGCATCGGAGGAACCGGGACAGTAAAGGCCTCCTTCGGAAGAGAGTCGTACTGTAGAGCATCGAGCTCCTCGGCTCGAGGCTCTAACTCGGGATCGGCAGGGATAGCCAAGGCAGCGGCCATATCCTGGACGAACTCCGAGAACCTAGTGTCCTCCGGAGGGGATCTACTCCGGGGATCAGATTGCGGTGAGTCCGACGGGACGCACCGAGTCTTAAAAGTATCGGGAGACTCCTCATCCTCCGTCTCCCAGGCGGACTCGTCCGAGGAGGAGTCAGGGTCCGACCCCGCGGGACCCCGAGGCACCTGCCCCGACACCGGGGGCACCAGCGTCGACACCCTCGGTCCCGAACGGGAGGTCGAGGGAGACCTCGACCGAGGACGACTTCAAGCCGCGAGGGTCTCGAGTATCGGCTCTGTCTCCGGGGTTGACTTCGAAGTCGACGTCCCGGTGGTCGGGGCAGATGCACCAGACAGGCTGGCCATCAGTGCCCGCTGCTGCTCCATGAAGGCAGACAGTCTGCTCTGCCAAGGCTGTCATCCTGAGACTCAGCTCGGGAGACGCAGCAGCCACCGACTCGGGCCCCAGCGGTGCCGGGCCCGACGTCGGCGCTCTGGGAGGAGAGTCCACGAGGACTACGGGGCTTATGTGTCCAGCAGACTCCGGCTCCACGCGAGGAACGTTTGCTTGCCAATCTTTGCCAAACAGGTTTTTGCCTGTACAGGGAAGGTTACCTAGACCATCCTGTACCCAGGATTCCAAATCAGAGGCTTGCAACCAAGCAACTCTGCGTGCACCTATGGCAATAGCCGAGGCTCTACTGGCCCCCTCAAAAGAGTCAAAGGCTGCACGGTTGGAAAACTTGGATACATCCTGTGCATGTTTAAGCCAGGTGATGTATTCTTCTCTCTTATCTTCTGACATAAAAGGAGATAAGGTTTGCAGATGATCTGTAACTTCTTTTAGAAACATCCCCATATAGAGACTTTAGGAGTTGATTCTGGCTACAAGCATACTGGCCTGGAAGATTTTCCTGCCAAAGGCATCTAGAGTTCTGCATTCTCTTCCTGGAGGAGCAGAGGAGTGCCTTTTTGTACTCCTGATCTTTTTCATAGCAGACTCTACCACAATAGAGTGGTGAGGAAGCTGAGTCTTATGAAACCCAGGACAAGGAGGAACACGATACATGGTGTCCAACCTTCTGGAATGAGGGGAGGTGGAAAGAGGAGTCTCCCATATGCCCAGCATGTGATCATAAAGAATCTCATGTATTGGTAAGGTGGCTGCCTCTTTAGGAGCCTTAGGATATTGTAGGATATCCAATTTTTTGGCTCTAGGTTCCGTCTTAGAGGTCACTGAGATGGACAGGCCTTTGGCCACCTCCCTAATGAAGTCCTGAAAATACAAGTCTTCAGGAGGAGACATTCTCCGTTTTGGAGAAGAGGGTTCCTGAGGAAGGATGCCCGATGCTTCAATTGAGGCCTCTGAAGAATCAGAGTCTTCAGAGGAATCGAAGTA
Organism: Ichthyophis bannanicus; assembly: GCA_033557465.1. NCBI lineage: Eukaryota > Metazoa > Chordata > Amphibia > Gymnophiona > Ichthyophiidae > Ichthyophis > Ichthyophis bannanicus. Next base: position 1,022,472 of record CM066043.1, read on the forward strand.
TCGACTATCTGGATGCTCTCGTAGAGCCCGATACGCGTACCGGGAGATATCAACATCGGGAGTAATCGGTACCGGGTCGGTACTGATGGGCATCACTGGATAGCGTACTGCTGCGGTCGATGCTGATGTCAATGCAAGCGGTACTGGTATCGGGACCGATATCGGGTCCGGTACCGGAATCGGTACAGGTACCGACAACGGGGTTTGTTGCGGTACCGTAGGCGTCGCAGCTTGAATGAATGCCGTGATGGCACGCTGCATGGTCAGAATATTCTGATCCATTGACGCCACCAATGTCTGGATGTCGGCACCGGTAGAAACTGCCAGTACCCCAGAACATTCTAACAGGTGATCGGTCGAGGCCGAGCCATCGATGTCAACCTGTGACCCCATAGGTAGTGCTTCGGAAGCCGGAGCCTCCCGCCGGGGTAATTTTGCCGGTGTGGTATCCTCAAGAGTAAGCCCGGGGGCATCTCAATACTTAGAGGGAGATGAACTCTTTGAGGACCGGCCAGATTTAAGTTTGGTTACCTGAGATCCATGGGATGAAGCAGCAGCCCTGGAAGACGTCGATGCCACGGAAGCTGCATCGGAGGGAAACAGGGTACTGAGCTTAGCTGCCCGATTCTGTAACCCTCTTTTAGACATCATGGAACAGGACTCACAATACGCAATGGAGTGGTCAGGACCTAAATATTTTAGACACCAGTCATGGGTGTCAGTGACAGAAATAGTGCTGCTGCACTTTGTGCGTTTTTTAAACCCGGAGGCGGGTTTTTCCATGAGGGAAAAATATATCTGTAGGCCTAAGGCCCCAGAAAAAAAATGCACTGAAAAGAATAGAAGGTTTTTTTTTAAAGAAAGAAAAAGGACCGGTGGTACCAGTGCGGAATCGAGAAGGCAGACACGCGACTAAAGAAAAATAAAAGAAAATAAGAAATTCTTCAGCGGTGACAGGAAACACGACCTGCTGGCTCCGCGGAAAAGAAGAACTGGAGAGAGGCAGTTAGGAAAGGCGGGAAGGCAGCGCGCAGGCGCTGTGGGATGCTCCCAAAAGCTTTCTTTCTGGACGCTGGGGAGCGTTCCCGCGCAGGCTCTGTCGGTACCGACGATACCCATATGTGAAGACTCATTCCTGCTTGTTCCTGGAGATACAAAGAATTCACCCTAGTAAAGGGTCCCCTTTTAGGACTGCACGGTGAGAGAGCCACAGCCACACCTAAGAACCAGAAAAACCCCAGCTGGAACAGGTTTCATGCAGTGTCTAATAGAGTAAGAGAGAGAGATTGCGGGCACGAGGTCCAAAACCCTTACTTCAACAAGTTCCCTGATTATGAAAATACCAGAAGGCAGGGGGATTGCCAACACCTGGGAAGGAAGGAGGTGAGGCTAGAACCCTGGAGGTATAAGCCGATGCTAGAGTATACAGACAGGAAGAAAGGAGGAGAGGGAGGAGAAAGCAGAGAAGGTGCTGACTCATGTAGAAGAACCGAGCTACCAGGAGCTGGGAGGGCTGAATTCCCTGCAACAGGTTGGCAACAGAGGTTTGAGCCAGGAAGTGGAGAAGCTTTCAGAGCACCGGAGAGGTTGTCAGCTGAGCAGTCTGACCGGGTGGGTGAGTCAGAACCCATGCAGCTGGGAGAGCCAGTGGCAGAGTTGGGGGAAGAAGACACCCTTATGGATTGCTCTCTGTGCCAAGCTTTAGACATGGAGTCTTAAGGAAGAGCCAGCCCTGAAAGAATTATCCTCCCTGAAAAGGTAACCATAAGAAACAGGCAGTGTGGTGGTAAATTCCCATGTTTTTAAAAGGGAAGTTTACTGAAGTTCAAGGATAAGCAAGAAGCTGTGATTCATGCTTGTTATCCACCTGTGGTTTGAACTGTGAAACGGCAAGAAGCCAATTTACCTGCTAGAAGAGGTTTTCTTTGCTCCTCTGTTATGTGAAAAGCCTGTTGAGAGTTTTGATGGCAGTCTGAATGTTTGCTTCTAGTTTTGAGTTATGTTGTACCTGAAATGCAGCCTAGAAGGAATTGAGGCTGATAGAAGCCAAACTGCCACAGAAGATTAAGCTTGTTTGGACTTTATGCTGTAATTAGCAAGGACTAAAAGGAAGGTGGCAGCCTTGCTATCAAAGGCTGTGCTTCTGAAAGTAAGAAGACTTTAAACAGCCATTTTTGGGTTCTTTTGTTTACTTTGCCAACCATCTGCTGTACCTTGAGCAAATCCTACAGAAATAATCCTGTATATGGTACTTTGAATCTTTATGTGCGAAATCAATTTTCTGTTATATGCCTTACCTCGGTGGCCTTAACTACAACTTTCTACCTGAAGCACAAACACATCTTAGCAGTACTACACTTCCCAGAAGACACCACAAGGAAATAGGCTGCTAAGGCTGATAGGAGAAGGTTCCTTCAATAACCACGCCCCTCTAAAACTAGAGGCGAGTGGCTCGGGCGTTTGACAATGTATTATAAGTTCCTCCCTGCTGGCGTGGGGCCATGGGAAAAAGGTGGGAAGGATCACCTCCTGGTTGAGGTGGAAGTGGGATACCACCTTGGGGGAGGAATTTGGTGGGTGTGTGGAGCACTACCCTGTTCTTATAGAACCTTGTATATGGCACATCTGCCAACAAGGCCTGGAGTTCACTCACTCTCCGAGCGGACGTGATGGCCACCAGAAAAAACACTTTCTAGGATAGGTATTGAAAATCACAGGTGGCTAGAGGCTCGAAAGGCAGTTTGGTGAGTTGGGAGACCACCCACATTAAGGTCTCATTCTGCCACTGAAGGGCAGAGATGGGGCTTCAATAGCAAGAGGACCTGGAGGAACCTGGAGACCAGGAGTTGGTTTGAGAGGATTTTCCCCTCTACAGGGTGATAGTGAGCGGCTATGGCACTCAGGTGCATCCTCACCAAATTAGACTTCAGGCCAGTGTGTGAGAGGTGCAGTAAGTACTGTAGCACTAGCTGCATGCAGCAGGAGAAAGGGTTTTCTCTCAGCATACCAGACGGAGAATCTTCTCCATCTGAAGGCGTACGTTCAATCTTGTGGAGGGTTTTCAGGAAGCCAGCAAGATCTCCTCGACTTCCCCCAGAAGACCAAAAGGAACCAAAGCTACCTTTTCAGCAGCCATGCTGTCAACGCTAGTGATCCCAATTTGGGGTGCAGGAGAGAGCCCTCCTCTTGGGACGGGAGGTCTGGATCCAGACTCAGCAGGACTGGGAGTGCCACCGAAAAGGAGAGCAGCAGAAGGAACCAGAGTTGCCAGGCCCATCTAGGAGCGATCAGAATCACTGATGCCTGCTCGCTTTGAACCCTGAAGAGGGTCTTGGCCACCAGCTGTGTCTGTGGGAAGGCATAGAGGAGGCCCTCGGACCATGGGATCAGGAAAGCGTTCACTGACACTCTCCTCGGGTGCGGCTGGCATGAGCAGAAGTGGGGCAGCTGCGTGTTGTCCAGGGAGGTGAACAGGTCCATCACAGGCCTGCCCCAGAGGTGAAAGAGTCTTTGCGCCACCTTGAAGTTTAGACACTATTTGTATGGGCAGAGGACTCTGCTGAGTTTGTCCACTAAGCAATTGTCCTGACCTGGAAGATATACTGATCGGAGCATTCCATAGCACACCGCAAAGGAGAGGAGAGCCATCGCTTCTTGGCAGAGGGAGTACGAATCCGTGCCCCCCAATTTGTTTACGGTACATAAAACATGGAGAACTGGTTGTCCGTCTGGATCAGCACAGGACAGTTCCACAGGAAGTAGCGGAATGCTCGGAAGGCAAGGAAGATGGCCCCGAGTTCCAGCAGGATGATCTGCAGGAGTGGCGACTCCTGCGACCAGCTGCCCTGAGTGCAGAGGTCTCCGAAGTGTGCCCCCCAACCTAGGAAGGAGGTGTCCGTGGTCAGGACCCTCTGTGGCACAGGCGCCTGGAAGTAAATCCCTGCTTGGAGGTGGCTGGCCGTGGGAGATGTGCTGCCTCTGATGAGCCAGTCATCCAGATAGGGGAAGGCAAAGGCCCCTTGTAGGAACACACAGATGGCCACAACCGTCAGGCACTTTGTAAAGACCTTTGGCGAGGCGGCCAGGCCAAATGAAAATACCCTGTACTGGTAGTGCTCTCCTTCCACCATGAACCTTAGGTACTGTCTGTGGGAGGAGTGGATCAGGATGTGGGTATATGCATCCTTTAGGTCTAAGGAGCACAGCCAATCTCCCTGGTGGAGGTAGGGCAGCAGAGTTCCAAGAGAGAGCATCTTGAACGTCTCCCTCACCAGAAACTTGTTCAGGTTTCATGAGTCTAGTATGGGCTTGAGGCCCCCAGTTCTTTTGGGGACAAGGAAATACCTGGAGTAGAAACCTTTTCCCCACAAACGCCTGGGTACGGGTTCTACCGCCCTGTCCTTGAGCAACCCTGCGAGCTCCGAGAGGAGCAAGGTCTGGTGAAGGAGAGGCCGCATCGGCTCTCCTGGGAAGAACCCTGGGGGGTACCTGAGATAGCCCTTTCTTTACCACCTGCAGGACCCACCTTGACTGGTCTTGAGGATTTTTTCTTTTTCTTTCTGGGTTCCAGGGTCTTAACGGAGGAGCTACCGCCATGGGAGGTGCTCGGCTTGGGACTCGGCATCAGGGAAGCAGAGGCTGAGTTGGACTGCGGAACATCCTCTCCTGCAAATCTGACCTTTTCTTGTTGGTTTTCGGAGTCATGGCACAGGTCGAAGGTGGTACTGTCATGGTCCGGGCCAAGGCAGCGCAAGCAGCAGTTGTGAGTATCTGTAACAGACATGGTTTGACAGCAGCAGTCACACTTTTTGAAACTGGTGGGGAACATCTGTCTGGGATCGATGGCCCAGGAAAAAAAAGGGTGCAAATGCCTGTCGAAGCAAGTCTTGTCAAAAAAGAAGATAAGAGCCAAGAACGCGCCAGCCCCAGCCGGGAAGAGGAACCAGTTTGCAAACCGGGAAAAAACCCACTTTTAAGGATAATTTTTAGAGGATTTTTCTGGGGAACAGGACAAGCATCCATAGGGCTCCGTGGAAAAAAGGAAACTGAACAAGATGGCACCCTTAGCCAGGAAGGGGACCACACATGCGTGGTAGCATTCCCAAAGGCCTTCTGTGAAAACTGGGGAAATGCTTTGCGCAGGCTCCATCGGCACCGTCACCCCATGTGTAAGGGCTGACTTCCTGCTTGTTCCTAGAGAAGAGTGGACCACCACTGTCAAAAAGTAGACTGTGGGTGCTAACTGTCTCCATACAGAAGCCAAGCCTTAAGCAAGAAGGGAGCTGAATCCTCCAGGACAAGCAGCCCCCGACACAATAAGCCCTGACATGGAGGCAAGCAAAGAGATGGCGCTTGCAGGAGCTGCATCAGATCTGCACATCACGCTCTCCTCTGCCAACCCAGCGTTGCCAGAATAATTCTTCTTTGATGGCGCTATGTCAAATCACATGCCCCACGGGGCCATGGAGGAAACACCTATGGCAAGTGCTGACCTGGTCAAGGTTGAGCCAGGGTGCCAAGGCCTTTGGATCCCATTCTAAGGCATAGAAACAACTGAAACCACCTCCTGATTCAACTCCCACTCTCGTGGGACCGGAGAGTCCTGGCTGAATTCCTTTCCACAGTATCCTCTCCAGCAAAGCGCAGAGCCGACTAACTAGGAGGCTCCTCGCCGCTCAGGCAAACAGGAGAGCCATCACCAGGGCTACACCCCAGCACACCTTGCAGATTGACATAAGCCACCACCATGGTTTGGTCCAAGAACATGTGAACCTCCCGGGGTATGGAGACATAGAAGAGCCTAACTGATGGCTCTTGCTTAAGCACAGTTGATGGACCATACAACCTCCCCACAGTTCTAAGGGTCCCGGGCCATTTGACCTTAGTAATGGGCTCCCCAGCCCAAGAGACTGGCACTCCTCACCAGAAAGATCCATCAGCACATCCTTCCTCAGGAGGCTGCTGCCACCACTGCAGGCTGGCCTTCACCATCATTGGGAGCGGAAGCCTGAATCAAACTGCTGATGAAGATCAACCCAGACTCTGGGAGCCTGCTGCAAACAGAACAGTGCTATATAATCCAACCGCCTTGACTTTCTCCACTGGCAGAATGACTGCACACTAGTATCAAAAATGTGCTCCCAGGAACTCCAGGGACCAGGAATGCAACAACTGGCTCTTCTCCAAATGATAACCCAGCCAAAGCTCATCAGAAAGGACACCACTCGTGGAGCTACCAGAGATGCCTGTGAAGGAGAATGGCTCGGATGAGCCAGTAGTCCAGATACGGGTGCACATACCCTTGGCGCCGTAGCATCACAGACACCACCACCACCAAGACCTTAGAGAACATCCTTCAGGCAATGGTGATCCTGAATGAAAGGGCAGTGAACTGAAGGTGAGAGCCAAGCAAGGCAAAACAGAGATACCACGGCTATGTGGGTATCTCTCAGCGGTTCCTGTCCTACGGTCTCTCCCATGATTGATTCAGTTTCTATTCCTCTTGTCTCTTCTTTCCGTTACCTGGGAGTTATATTTGACTCCACGCTTTCTTTCCACGAGCACATTTCTTCACTCACTCGGCGGTCCTTTGTGACCCTTCGGCAGATTCGGGCTACTCGTTCTCTTTTTTCCCCTGATTCTCTGGTCACTTTGGTTCTGGCTTTGGTGATTAGTAGGCTTGATTATTGTAATGTTTTTCTAGCTAACCTCCCTAAATATCAGCTCCAACGCTTACAATCTATTCAAAACACTGCAGCTCGCCTCTTTGCGGATGATACCAAAATCTGCAATAAAGTAGACACCCAGGAAGGTGTAGATAACATGAGGAGGGATCTAGCTAAGCTTGAAGAATGGTCTAGAATTTGGCAGCTGGGATTTAATGTTAAAAAATGTAAGGTCATGCATTTGGGCTGCAGCAATCCAAGGGAGCAATACAGCATAGGAGGTGAAGTACTTTTGTCCACTAAAGAAGAGCGGGACCTAGGCGTAGTTGTGTCCGATGATCTTAAAGTAGCTAAACAGATAGAAAAGGCGACGGCAAAAGCTAGAAGGATGCTTGGGTGCATACGGAGAGGAATGGCTAGCAGAAAAAAGGAGGTGATAATGCCTCTGTATAAGTCTTTGGTGCGACCTCATTTGGAGTATGGTGTGCAATTCTGGAGACCGCACCTTCAAAAGGATGTGAACAGGATGGAGTCGGTGCAGAGGGTTGCTACTAAGATGATTAGTAGTCTTCATTATAAAGCATATGAGGACAGACTTAAGGATCTTAATATGTACACCTTAGAGGAAAGGCGGGATAGAGGTGATATGATTGAGATGTTTAAATACCTCCGTGGCATAAATGTTCAGGGAGAGAGCCTCTTTCAATTGAAAGCAAGTTCTGCGACGAGGGGACATGGGATGAGGGTGAAGGGAGATAGATTCAGGAGTGATATGCGGAAATATTTCTTTACGGAAAGAGTAGTGGATCCGTGGAATAGTCTCCCAGTGGAGGTGGTAGAGATGAGGACAGTAACTGAATTCAAAAAAGCATGGGACCAACACAGAGGATCTCTAAAGGTAAAAAGTGGACTGTTGTAGTTGTTGTTATGGAAGGACAGACTAGATGGGCCTTGTGGTCTTTTTCTGTCATCATGTTTCTATGTTTCTATGTTTCTATCACCTTTTCCCGGCCGTATGATCATATCACTCCCCTCCTTCTCCGTTTGCACTGGCTTCCACTTCGTTTTCGCTATCAATACAAGTTTCTGATTCTGATTCACCGTGCTCTTCATACTGGTCATCCTTTGTATCTTGCAGATCTGGTTTTTCTTCACACTCCTTACCGTCAACTCCGGTCTTTCCAGGCTAACCGTTTGTCACTGCCTTCTCCGTCACAAGCTCGGTTAGAGCAGACTCGTCATTCCGCCTTTTTCTCTCTCGGTCCATTCCTCTGGAATTCTTTACCACCTTCCCTCAGATTAGAATCTTCTTATCCTCAATTCAAGTCACTACTCAAAACACATCTGTTCACTCAGGCTTTCGACATTCCTGCCAGTCCCCCTCCCTGACTATAAGGTTGTTTCCTTGTTGTTGCTGTGTGTTTGTTGGTGGTGTTGCACCTTGTGTTTCTTTTAGATTTTAGCTTTTATGTTAAATTATTTGATTATTTATTTGCTTTTAGTGCTGTGTGCTCTGTCTTTGCTTTCCTTTCATTTTATGACGTTCTTTTCTATGATCTGCAGTGTAGACCTTTTTTTATTGTACACCGCTCTATGCTTCGGCAGTAGCGGTTGATCAAATGTTTTAATAAAGATAAAGATAAAGATACTTGCTGATCTCCCAGATCAAGATATGAAAATGCACCTCGGCCAAAACCAGCGATGCCGGGAACCCCCTCTGTGCACAGCTTGAATCCTGGATCACAAAGGCTCCATCCAGAAACACATGACGCGAAAGCGCTTTTCACAAATTTGAGGTCCAGAATGGGCCGGAATGTTCCTTTCGTGTCGGCAACCACAAAGCAGATCAGATACCTGCCTCGTCCCAATCGTCAGAGGAAACGGGCACCACTGCCTTCAGGAGAGGCAACATGTCCAAAGTAATCCGCACAACGGATCTGTTGTTCTCAGACCCACAAGAGGAGAATACGCAAGAGGCAGGGATCAGCATTTTGTATTCCAGGCCACTGCCATACTGAAAGGGGACTAGCACACAGTGATCCTTAGTAACCATGGCCCATTCCTGAAAAATATGCAAAGCCTGCCTCCAACCAAAGGAACCAGGGAATGGGCTCCCAAACCTTCAATGGGCAGCCTGAAAGGGCTCTCTCTGGATGGGACTGAGGCCATGGTCCCAAGCAATGTTCTCTCTAATTTTCTGTAGGCTGTGTGCGCATAAAGTATCAGCTGTGCAGCTTTTGAAGGAAGGTTAAATTTTTGTGCGCCACATAACGACACTCTGAGTTATATACTTTACAATTTGACTACACCTCAGAAGACAGTATGTACACCATATTGATTGCACTAGAAAATATTGTAGAACTTGTGAAAATCGTAAATACACAACTTTTAAATTTTAATACATCTGTGTTGTTTTCTATCAGAATCAGAACCATAATTTTTGTGCGCTCTGTTGTAAAGTATGTGCACTTGCTTGGCAAGGTGTGTGCGCGCGCACATGCGCACAGCTTAGAGGGAACAGTGGTCCCAAGCATGCCAAGAAAGGCCTGAGAACGAGCCCAAAGGCCATTAGCAGAGGGGAAGAAAGGCTTTTGAGGCCAGTAGCAATGGGAGTCCCAAGACCCCCGGGAGTCCAACCAGCGTGCTCGCAAGGAGTGGGCAGAGGCTGATTGGAAAGGGGCTCCTGCCTGCTTCACAGGTCCCTTGGACCTGTTTTTCAGAAGGCAGTAAGATTGTGTTTCGCCCAGGTCCTTCACCAATTTCTCCAATTTGGACCCAACAGAAGCATCCGTCTAAGGCTAGATGGGCAACTGGGCTTTGAAAGATGAGTCTGCTGCCCTGTGTCTGAGCCAAGCCACCACCATGTTATTGTTGACAGGGCACAATCCCTGGCTGCTAGATGTATAAGACCGTACATGGTGTAGAAAGAAAGGCAGGCCATAGCAGACTCCAAGAAGGAAGAATCATTCAGTAGACGAGAATGAATCCACTGGAGCGGTGCTTGAGATGTCAGATCTGATCAACAGCTGCCACAGCAAAACAGATCTTCAACACAAATTCACCTTTCGCTCCAGAGTATTCTTTAAGGCCCAATCCGCCTTCCACAGGAATGGTGGTCCATCTGGTAAGCGCCATGACCTGCATATCCACCTTGGAAACCTCAAACCACACAACACACGCCTTCTCCGGGAGAATATCCATCCTCTTATACACCCTTAACCCCTAAAACAGGGAATTGGAAGAATCCCACTCCAACTGGAACAGGATCTTGAGCACTTCCAATAATGGTAAGACAGTAGTGGATTTCTGCACACCTTGCAGGAGTTGTTGCATCCTCCGTTCCTGCTCCATACCTGGAGCAACACTTAAGGTTAATGAGACCTGGGAAACAATGCCTCTTCCTCCTTCCGGAAAGGCGGATAACTTCGGCCTCTTCACAATCCTCTGTAGGCGAGAGTACTTCATCCACATCAGACATCCAAATCCAAGCCACAGTCCAGATCTCGGACAGCTCCCAGCTGATCCCCATCTTCAGGGGGCACCCTTTGCTGGGGATGCTTAGCCTGCCCTCACAAGACTGCGCTTGGGGGAACCAAGGCTGCAGGGTCCGAATTTCCATGTCAGAATGATTAGTTGATCCCCTAGGGGACGGGGAGCAGCACACTCGCTGGAACATCCGGCCAGCTTTTATCTTTACTCACAGAACCATCCGCCACCTCTGCAGGCAAGGCTGGACTAACTGCATCCCCTGGCACAGAGATGGAGAGCAATCCATTCAGGGACGGCTCAAAATCTGCCATGCTAGAAGAGCAGAGTCCAGAAGCCAGAGATGAGGCACTTGCCACAGACCAAACAATTCCTGGAAGACGACTTAGTTAAGACAAGCATCACAAAAGCGTGCACTAAGGCCGCGGCAACCCAAACACGAATGTTACAGGCTCTAGGGTAGGAACGCGCATTGGTGTCACTTGGGCAGAACACGTCTACAGACCACGCAACCACCAAGCACACAATAGGAGAAAATGCTACTAACGCATGCTATAACCGTGCCAATGGTCATCAGCAGTCCCCCCCAAATTGCATCCCACACAGACAGAATCGGAAGCTCCCAACAAGGACAATGACAAGGTCAAGCCTTGGTACTCACTCCCTGAGAGCCCCAGGCAGAGGATGCATGCTGGAGACAAAGAGGTTATGAAGAGACCTACGAAGGCAGAGGTGTATATAGGTATGAAAATGTCATTGAAAACTGGACTTTTCACTGGTTCTTTGTCTCCACCAATCTGTTGGTAAGGGAACACAACCCACTTATCTGGACTGGTCTAGCAGGATGATATGGAACCATAATTATTATGTATGCGATAGATTTGCATGCACTGCCTTCATTGCATGCAAATCTCTCTCATGCACTGGAAGCAGGCTAAGTGTATCCCAAGGACTGGGCGAGAACCCCTGCTCATCCAGTCCTCTCCTCTTCCACTCCCACTCTCATTCCTAACAGGGGCTATACATTTCAAGCAAAGATAAGAGTTTGTAGCTTTTTAAATTACAGCCCTCTGCCTGGGAGCTCTTAAAAGGGTTTTAATACATTTCTAAAACAAAGTTACATTCTTTTTGGTACTTTAGTTTAAAAGGGGAAATATTTTCATTTAGTGGGGTAGGTTTAAAACTCTGCTTTAGTATATTTCTCAGCTCTCTCAAGCTACTCACACTTCATCAGGTGTTAGTTCCCTTCCTACCCAAACTAACTCCCACCCACCCCTAGTGAGCAGTCTTGCTTTATAGGGCACCTCCCCAATTAACTACACACAAGGACTTGGAACACCACATTTTGAACACACTTAAAGAGATTTAACTGCTCTTTCTCTGAAAGGACAGCTGGGAACCAGCTGCTACTTTGGTAGGTCTCTCTCTTGTGCTTTAACAGATACCTAAGCTCCACCAACTGAACAATGGCTGGGAAAAATTATATCGCCAAAGCTGTTGCCCCCATTACAGCTTCTGCATTAGTCCAGACAGAGGTCCCAATGCCAGTTGAAGGACCAGTTCCATGTACAGGCAGAAGCTCTCAGGAAACAAGTGGAGGAACTCAGAGAGAGGTTGGCGAGGCTGAGGAGCATTCAAGACAGAGAGAAGTACATAGATGAGATGTTCTTGCAACATCCAAGCTCTCCAGCACAGGAGAAGATGGGAGCTTACAGAATGATGAAGGTTGGACACAAGTCACCAGGGCCTGCAGAGTCACCAATCCAACTCCTCCAGCCCTTGAATTGAAGAACCATTATGCAGGCCTGGAAGTGGAGAAGGTGAAAGCATCCCTGGAAAGAAAAGAAGCAGAGCTCGAGCACCCCAAAGCTGCAGAATCAGTGACCACAAGGAAGCGAAGGGTAGTGATGGTTGATGACTCTCTTCTGAGGGGTACTGAGGAATCCATCTGCTGACTAGATAATGTCCAGAGAGGTATGCTGTCTGCCAGGTACCAAAATCCGAGATGTTATGGAGAATTTGCAGAGACTCATCAAGCCCACTGTTGCTAATCCATATCGGCACAAATGATACTGCCAGGTATCCCTCTAAGAGTATCAAAAGTGACTTCATGGCTCTGGGACAGAGAGTGAAGCAGATAGGAGCGCAGGTGGTATTCTCTTCAATCCTTCCTATTGAGGTTATAGGCCAAGGCAGAGAAGCTCGCATCCTGGAGATGAATGCATGGCTGCGTAGATGGTGTCATCAAAAGCATTTTGGTTTCCTGGACCATGGGATGCTGTTCCAAGAGTTGCACAACAGAGAACAGAGATGGCATTCATCTGTCCAAGAAAGATTGACATGTCTTCAGTAGCAGACTGGCTAATCTACTGAAGAGGGCTTTAAACTAGATTTGTTGGGGATGGGTGAAGAAAGCCCCCAGGTGAGTGAAAGCACCCGGATAAGTGAAATACTAAATACCTTTATGGAAATGGACAAAAGGAACATATGGAAAGCAGTGTGTATAAATGTCCACAGCATGGGAAATAAGATCCCAGATGTTGAAGCTTTAATGGGAGAGGCCGATTTGTATTTAGTGGCAGTTACATAAAGCGTAGTTACTCACCTGTAACAGGTGATCTCCGGGAATGGCAGGAATTGAGTCTTCACATATGGGTGACGTCGGTACCAATGGAACCTGCACGGGAACGCTCCCCAGCGTCCAATAGGAAAGCTTTTGGGAGCATCCCACTACACCTGCATAGCTGCCTTCCCGCCTTATCAGCTCTCCTTCCTCAATTGAGTTTGCAGCTGAGATAAAAGGAGAGAACAAGAGAAAGTACAACTCTTAGAGGAGGAGGGTGGGTTGTGAAGACTCAATTCCTGCTGTTCTCGGAGATCACCTGTTTCAGGTGTGTAACTACGCTATCTCCAGGAACAAGCAGGAATGTAATCTTCACATATAGGACTCCCCAGCTTGGAGATGCCAGACAGATGATCTCAGAACGAGCTGTGGAACACAGGGCTAAGTAGTAGGTCATATATCCTCCAGGGGTCTCTGGTATCAAAACCTGGGACGGGGGTAGAAGTTGATCTAATTCTGAAAGAGATGCAGGAGAACAGCTTGGCCAAACGAGGCATCCCGGCGGGAGTCCTTGTCCAGGCAATACTGAGCAGCAAAGGTGTGGACAGAGGAACAGGTTGATGCTTTACATATCTCATCAATTGCCACAGAGCGCAGATTCGCCCTGGAGGCGGCCACTGCCTGAACATTATGTGCAGTGACGTGACCCTCAAGAGAGAATCCTGCACTGTTGTAAACAAAGGAGATACAATCTGCTATCCATCTGGAGAGAGTTAACTTGAATACTGGCAGTCCTACGTGACTGGAATCAAAAGCGATGAAATTTGGGAAGCTTTTCTGTGCTCACAAGTTCCCTGGAGATAAAAGGCCAAAGCACATTTGCAATACAGAGTATGAAGGGTTACCTCTGCCCTAGAAGAATGAAGTCTAGGGAGAAAAGGTACACCGACTGGTTTAAGTGACATGGCAAGACCATCTTTGGCATAAAGAGCAGATGAATCCAAAGGACTACCTTACCATGGTGGAAAAGTATATAAGGAGGGTCAGCCACCAAAGCTTGAAGCTCACTGATGCAACTTGCTGAAGGGAGGGCAATAAGGAAGGTGATTTTCCAGGTGAAAAACTTCAGAGAAGTAGTGGCTAAGGGTTCAAAAGGTGGCTTCATAAGCTATCTTAAAACAACATTAAGTTCCCATGCCACTGGGGGTGGCCTAATGGAGGCTTAGTTAATAGAAGACCTCTCATGAAGCGTGCTACAAGCGGTTGAAAGAAGATGGGCTGACCATCCAAGGGCATGTGGGAAGGCGCTATGGCACTTAGGTGGACTCTTACCGAACGAGTCCAGAGGAAGAAAGGTGAGAAGATATTCAAGTAATGCTTCCATAGGAGCTGAAAAAGGGTTAAGATCCCTTTTCGAACACCAAAGAAAGAATCTACGCCACCTGAAGGTGTAGGAGCGCCTTGTGGAAGGTTTCCTAGAAGAACATAGGATATGCCTTACCGGGTCAGACCAAGGTCCATCAAGCCCAGTATCCTGTTACCAACACTAGCCAATCTAGGTCATAAATACCTAGCAGTCTCCCCAAAATACACAGGTTCCTCAATGTCTGGGTCCCTTTTAATAATGGTTTATGGACCTTTCCTCCAGGAACTTGTCCAAACCTTTTTAAACCCAGCTAAACTAACAGCTACTACTACATCCTCCGGTAACAAATTCCAGAGTTTGATTACAGATTGAGCAAAAAATATTTTCCCTTATTAGTCTTAAATAGGTTATCCTGTAGCTTCCTTGCATGTCCCCTAATCTTTTTATATTCTAATGACGTAAACAATCTATCTACGTTTACCCGTTCCATTCCATTCATTAATTTAAAGACCTCTATCATATCTCCCCTCAGCCGTCTCTTTTCCAGGTTGAAGAGCTCTAAATTTTAGCCTCTCTTCATAGGAGTATCCTTCCATCCCTATTACCATTTTGGTGGCTTTTCTCTGTACCTTTTCAAATAATGTTATATCCTTTTTAAGATAAGGCAACCAGAATTGCACACAATATTCAAGATGCGGTCGCACCATGGAACGATACAGAGGCATTATAGTATCCTTTATTTTATTTTTCATTCCTTTCCTTATAAAAACATAGAAATATGACGACAGAAAAAGACCACATGGCCTATCTGGTCTGTTCTTCCATAATAACTACAACAGTCCCCTTTTTACTTTAGAGATCCTCTGTGTTTGTCCCATGCTTTTTTGAATTCAGTTAGTTACTGTCCTCATCTCTACCACCTCCACTGGATCCACTACTCTTTCCGTAAAGAAATATTTCCGCATATCACTCCTGAATCTATCTCCCTTCACCCTCATCCCATGTCCCCTCGTAGCAGAACTTGCTTTCAATTGAAAGAGGCTCTCTCCCTGAACATTTATGCCACGGAGGTATTTAAACATCTCAATCATATCACCTCTATCCCGCCTTTCCTCTAAGGTGTTCATATTAAGATCCTTCAGTCTTGTCCTCATATGCTTTATAATGAAGACCACTAATCATTTTAGTAGCCACCCTCTGCACCGACTCCATCCTGTTCACATCCTTTTGAAGGTGCGGTCTCCAGAATTGCACACTATACTCCAAATGAGGTCGCACCAAAGACTTATACAGAGGCATTATCACCTCCTTTTTTCTGCTAGCCATTCCTCTCCGTATGCACCCAAGCATCCTTCTAGCTTTTCCCGTCGCCTTTTCTACCTGTTTAGCTACTTTAAGATAAGCAGACACAACCACGACTAGGTCGCGCTCTTCTTTAGTGGACAAAAGTACTTCATCCCCTATACTATATTGCTCCCTTGGATTGCTGCAGCCCAAATGCATGACCTTACATTTTTTTAACATTAAATCCCAGCTGCCAAATTCTAGACCATTCTTCAAGCTTAGCTAGATCCCTCCTCATGTTATCTACCCCTTCCTGGGTGTCTACTCTATTGCAGATTTTGGTATCATCCGCAAAGAGGCAAACCTTACCTGACAGCCCTTCCGCTATATCACTAACAAAGATGTTAAAAAGAATCGGACCAAGGACAGATCCCTGGGGCACACCACTGATAACATCCTTCTCCTCAGAGTGAGCTCCATTTACTTGTACTCTTTGTAGCCTCCCACCCAACCAATTTCTAACCCAAGCAGTAACTTTACGGTCCATCCCTAGGGTGCTCAGTTTGTTTATAAGTCGCCTGTGAGGAACAGTGTCAAAGGCTTTACTGAAATCTAAATACACCACATCTAGGGCTCTCCCTCGGTCCAACTCCCTGGTCACCCAGTCAAAGAAATCAATCAGATTTGTCTGACAAGACCTGCCTCTGGTGAATCCATGCTGCCTCGGAACCTGTAATCCGCTGGACTCCAGAAACCTCACTATTTTCTCTTTCAGCAGCGTTTCCAATAAATTACTCACCACCGAAGATAAACTAAGCAGCCTGTAGTTTTCAAAACACATCCTTACTTCCGCTTTTGTGTAAAGGCACCACATGAGCCTCTCTCCAGTCCTTTGGCACCACTCCCGACTCCAATGAGGCACTGGAAAGATCAGTCAGTGGAGCTGCTAGAACGTCCCCAAGTTCCCTCAGTATTCTCGGGTGTATCCCATCCGGTCCCATCGCTTTGTCTACTTTAAGTTGAGATAGTTTCTCACGAACACAGTCTTTTGAAAATTGTTCGTCCTTTGCTTCTGTTCCTATTTGTGGGTGTTTAATGAGGTCCTGCTCCTGGTTCTTCATCTGTGAACACAGAACAAAAATATTTGTTAAGCAATTCCGCTTTATCCTTATCAGCGCTTCTACATATTCCTCCCCTGCACCCTTGCATCTGACAATACCACTTCTTGCCCTTCCTCTTCTCACTAATATATCTGAAAAATGTCTTATCCCCCCATTATATTGCAATGGCTATTTCCTCCTCCTTTTGAATCTTTGCCTTCCTGACTACTTTGCTAGCTTCTCTAAGTTTTTCCAAATACAGATGCCTGTCTTCCTCTCTCTGTGATCTCTTGTATTTCATGAAGGCCTCCCTCTTTTTCTTCACTTTTCAGCTACTTCTTCCGAAAACCATAGCGGTCTCCTTTTCCTTTTACCTTTATTTACCATTTTAACAAAAAAGGTTGGTTGCCCTTAAAATATCTCCTTTCAGTTTTCCCACTGTTTTTCTACATCCCCCAGCTGTTCCCATCCAACTAACGACTCCCTGAGGTATTGGCCCATCTTCGCAAAGTTAGTCTTCCTAAAGTCTAAGATCCTTGCCTTTGAATGGATTCTAACAGACCTAGTCCTAATACTGAACCACACCATTTGGTGATCACTGGATGCAAAATGATCTCCCACTACAACATCAGAAACACTTTCACCATTGGTAAGCACCAAGTCCAGTATGGCCCCTTCACGTGTGGGGTCTGTTACCAACTGCCTGAATAGTTCTCCCTGTAGAGAATCTAGGATCTCCTTACTTCTAGATGATACTGCAGCAGGAATGTGCCAAACATCTGGCATATTGAAATCTCCTATCAGTAGCACTTCCCCTTTCCTAGCAATGCTGCGCATGTCTTCAATTAACTCTCTGTCCACCTCTTCCTCTTGTGAGGGAGGTCTGTATATCACACCAATGTAAATAGATTTCTCTTTCCCTCTTTCTAGTTTAACCCACAATGCCTCCCCTCTCCCTTTTAAGCTCTGTAATTCCAAAGCTTTAATAGTAGTTTTTACATATAGTGCCACTCCTCCTCCCCTACTTCCTACCCTGTCCTTTCTGAATAAAGTAAGAGTAGTTACTCACCTGTAACAGGTGTTCTCCAGGAGCAGCAGGAATCAGTCCTCACATATCGGTGACGTCGGCGCCGACGGAGCCCTCATGCGGAGCATTTCCCCAGCTTTCAAAGAAAGCCTTTGGGAATTGCAGCACGCATGCGCGGTCCCCTTCCTGCCCAAGGGTGCCATCTTGCTCAGTCTGATGACATAGCTAAAAGACAGCAAAAAATTAGCAAAAATAAATCATATGACTGCAACTCCAAGGGGAGGAGGGAGGGTTGTGAGGACTGATTCCTGCTGCTCCTGGAGAACACCTGTTACAGGTGAGTAACTACTCTTTCTCCAGGACCAAGCAGGAAGTCAGTCCTCACATATGGGACTCCCCAGCTTAAGGCTACCAGAGACCTCAAGCCGAAAAAAGGAGCTCCCTCTAGCTCGTCAGTACGTAAGGAAGGAATCTTCTCTGAGAACGCCCCTGACCTACCGGGGTCGGAGGGTAGGAGTTGCCTAAACCCCAAAGAGATTATGAAGTACTGCCTGTCCGAAAGCACTGTCCCTGCGAGACTCCCTCTCAAGGCAGTAATGGGCCGCAAAGGTCTTGCTTGAAGACCAAGTAGCGGCCCGGCAGATGTCTGCCAATGGAACAGAGCGGAGATGAGCCACTGACGCAGCCTTCGCCCTGAAACGATGAGCCGTGACTCGACCCTCCAACGAGAGGCCGGCTGCCCCATAAGCCCAGGCGATACAGTCCGCGACCCATATGGACAAAGTACGCTTGGAGACAGGTAACCCCAACTTATTGGGGTCAAAAGAAACGAAGAGCTGAACAGCCCTCCAATGCTCCTGCGTACGGTCAAGGTAGAAGGATAACGCCCTCCTACAGTCCAGGGTATGCAGGACCATCTCAGCCCGGTTGGCATGCGGCCTGGGAAAGGTCAGAAGAACCACCTCCTGATTGAGGTGAAAAGGGGAGACAACCTTAGGGAGAAACTTCGGGTGAGTCCGTAAGACTACCCTATTCCTGTAGAACCTAGTATACGGGGGATCAGACATTAGTGCCTGAAGTTCACTTACTCGCTTAGCAGAGGTAAGAGCTACCAGAAACAAGGTTTTCCAGGAGAGAAAACGGAGAGGGCAGGTAGCCATAGGTTCAAATGGCGGACAAGTAATCCGCTGTAAGACCACATTCAGATCCCACTCAGGGGCTGGTGGACGTAAAGGAGGCTTAAGCAGGAGGAGGCCTCTGAGAAAATGAGCCACCAAAGGGTGGTTGGAAAGAGGCCTTCCATCCACTGGCGAGTGGTGCGCTGAGAGAGCACCGAGGTGAACCCTGACAGAGTTGGACTTAAGGCCTAGATTGGAAAGGTAAAGCAAATATTGCAATACTACCGCTACCAAGCACGAGAAGGGATTCTCGCTGTGCTGAGCACACCATGCGGAGAATCTACGCCACTTAAGAGCGTAGGATTTCCTGGTGGATTGCCGTCTAGAGGCCAAGACTACGTCTTCCACCTCTCTAGGCAGTAGTAGGGGAGCTAGGACTACCCTTTCAGCAGCCAGGCCATCAGATGAAGGGACTGGAGGTTGGGGTGCAAGAGAGAACCCTGTTCCTGAGACAGGAGATCGTGTTGAATCCCCAGAGGAAGAGGAGTGTCCACCGCCAGTTGGAGCAGAAGTGAGAACCACGGTTGCCTCGGCCACCTGGGGGCTATCAGAATTATAGAGGCCCCGTCCTTGAGGACTTTGAAAAGTGTTCTGGACACTAGTGGTGTGGGAGGAAACGCATACAGTAGGCCTGTGGACCACGGGATCAGAAACGCATCTGCTGCTACTCTGAGGGGATGCGGTTGTCTGGAACAGAATCTCGGGAGTTGCCGGTTCAGAGGACTGGCGAAAAGATCCATGGTGGGGAGGCCCCACCTCAGAAAGATCTGCTGAACCACCAATGGATTCAACCTCCATTCGTGTGGTTGCAGGATCCTGCTCAGTCTGTCCGCCAGGTAATTTTCTTGACCTGGGAGGTAGACAGCCTTGAGGAGGATTCCGTGATTGACGGCCCAAGAGCACAGCCGTTGTGCCTCCTGACAGAGAAGGAAGGAGCCTGTGCCCCCTTATTTGTTCACGTAGAACATGGCAACTTGATTGTCCGTCTGGACCAGCACAGACTGGTGAGATGTGAGGTGGGAGAAGGCTCTCAGAGCTAGGCGTATCGCCCGTAGCTCCAGGAAGTTTATCTGCTGAGCAGCCTCCCAAGGGGTCCAGAGACCCTGAGTACATGCCCCTTGGCAATGTGCTCCCCAACCTAGAAGAGAAGCATCCGTCGTCAGCACTTGAGAATGCGGAGGGGATTGAAAAAACACTCTGAGTACCAGATTCGGAAGATGAAGCCACCATTGCAGAGAGGAGACGAGCAGGGCGGATATTCTTACTGAGTCTGAAAGGCTCCCTGTAGCCTGATGCCACTGAGTACGAAGGCTCCACTGAGCAGGCCGCATGTGCAGGCGGGCATTGGGGGTTACATGAACCGTGGAAGCCATATGGCCGAGAAGTCTCAGGAATTGCCTGGCGGAGACCAGGGAATTGCTGTGAAACTGCCTGGCTAGAACCATCAACCTTTGAGCTCTGTCCATTGGCAGAAAAGCCTTCGCCTGAAGAGTGTCCAGCCTTGCTCCTATGAATTCCAAGTTCTGGGACGGGAGCAAAGTGGACTTTGCGAAGTTTATGACAAACCCTAAGTGCTGAAGCAGAGCCACAGTGCGAAGGGTGGCTTGGCTGGCCTCCTGGGAAGACTGGCCCCTAATGAGCCAGTCGTCCAGGTATGGAAACACAAAAAGACCCTGAAGCCTCAGATAGGCCACCACCACCGCCAGGCACTTGGTGAACACCCTGGGGGCGGAGGTCAGGCCAAAGGGTAGTACTCTGTACTGGTAGTGGTTTCCTCCCACAACAAATCTGAGATATTGTCTGTGGTCTGGATGAATAAGGATGTGAGTATAAGCATCCTTTAGATCTAAGGAGCATAGCCAATCCCTGCTGGAGGTAGGGCAACAGGATTCCAAGGGTAAGCATCTTGAACTTTTCCCTCTCCAGGAACTTGTTGAGGGTTGCGTAAGTCTAGGATGGGTCTGAGGCCTCCTGTTCTTTTTGGTACCAGAAAGTACCTGGAATAAAAGCCGTGACCTCTCGGGTGGTGGGGCACCGGTTCCACAGCCTGTTCCTTTAGCAGACTTGCTAACTCCTGAAGGAGTAGGTCCCTGTGCAGAGGGAGTCTTGGAGGCTCCCCTGGAAAATAGAAGGAAGGTACCTGGTGAAAATGGAGAAGATAGCCCTTTTGGACTATATGGAGCACCCAGGTATCTGATGTGACGGCTGACCACCTGTGGGCAAAGTGGGCCAGCCGGCCTCCTGTGCTAATGTGAGCCAGCTGAGGAGAAGAGGTTATGCTTTCTGAGTCAAAACCCCCACCCTGCTGAGCAGGGGCCTGTGTTGGTGGCTTGGGGGCCTTCTGCCTACGGGGCCCATGACCCTGCCCCTTGGCCTGCTGACCCTGTTGGGGAGCTGCAGAGGCCTGATAATGAGGGTACTGTTTATAGGCAGATGACTTCCTCGGGTAAAAGGTCTTTTTTCCCGAGCCCTTCTTTTCCTGAGAAGGAGCAGAGGTTTTTCTGGACAGCCTAGTCTGGGTCAGAGTCTCGGTCTCGAGTTCTGCAGCCTTTTCAGCCATGGGCTTGCCAAAGAGGTTTTCACCTCGGCAGGGGACATCGACCAACTTGTCCTGTACCCATGGCTCGAGATCGGATGACTGTAGCCAAGACTATCGGCGGACACCGATGCCGGCACCGGCTAATCGGGCCGAAGCCTCGAAGCCATCTTAGGCTGCTCGAGAGATAAACTTCGAGCACTCTCGAATACCAGTGGACAAGGCCTGAAACCTCTGCAAAGGTTCCTCGGAGAGACCAGCAGAGAACCCGGCAATCTCCTTTGCCAGGCCTCGGAGATACATGCCCATGTAGAGCTGGTATGTCTGGACACGGCAAGCAAGCATAGAGCCCTGGAAGCACTTCTTACCGAGGGCATCCAGGTTCTGGGCCTGGAGGCACCGAGGAGTTCATCTTCTGACTTTTCAGTCGATGCATGGCTGATTCCACAACCATGGAGTGGTGCGGTAATTGTGCCTTTTGGAATCCGGGGCTCTTGCAGACTCGATAGATGGAATTGACCCGCTTGCTTAACACCGGCGTCGAGGCCGGGCTCTCCCACATGCGGAAGAGCAGCTGCTCCAGCATCGGAGGAACCGGTACAGTAAGGGCCTCCTTCGGGGGAGAGTCATACTGGAGGGCCTCGAGCTCCTCGGCTCGAGGCTCCTCCTTGGGATCTGCGGGGAAGGCCAAGGCCTTGGCCATATTCCGCACGAAGTCGGAGAACTGGGTATCCTCCGGTGGGGATCGTCTCCGAGGTTCGGACTCCGGCGAGTCCGATGGGACACACCGAGTACGATAGGTGTCGGGTGACTCTTCGTCCTCCGTCTCCCAGCCCGACTCCTCGGAGGAGGTATCGAGAGGCTCCGGTCAGGCGGGCACCGATGCCATCCGCCCCGACGCCGAAGGTACCGGGGTCGATGACCTCGGTCCCAAACGGGAGGACGAGGGAGACCGTGGCCGAGGATCGACTCGAGCCCGCATGGACTCGAGGATCGGCTCGGCCTCCGGGGTCGATTTGGATGTCGATGTCCCGGTGGTCGGGGCAGATGCACCGATGAGACTGGCGATCAATACCCGCTGCTGTTCCATGAAGGCAGCGAGGCTGCTCTCCAAGGCCGTTAAACTGAGTCCGAGCTCAGGAGACCCAGCAGCCCCCAACTCGGGCCCCGACGGCGTCGGGCCCGAAGTCGGCTCCCCTGGAGGAAAGTCCACGAGGACTACAGCACTCACGTGTCCAGGAGACTCCATCTCGAGACGAGGTTGCTTGGCAGGCCTCTCCGACTCCGAAGACCCGGGACGGCTATCGGGGCTATGCGACCTGGCTCTCGAGGAACCAGGAGCATCCACCGACGCCGCCCTCGCGGGTTTCTTCTTCCTGCGCTGTTCCCGCGAAGGAGACCCCCGCTCAGAGAAACCCCGACGCTGTTCGGGGCCAGAGTCCCGAGACGTCGAGGCCTCTGACGAGGTCCGGGCCCGTCCGGACACGGAGTCAGAGAAAATCCTATCCTTCTGGTGCTGCCGACTCCTCAACGCCTTCGAGGACATTTTGCCACACGGACCACAGATCATCGGGTCATGATCGGGTCCGAGGCAGCGGAGTCAGCAGTCATGTGTGTCGGTAAGACATAAGTTTCTTACACCGATCACACTTTTTAAACCCGCTGGCAGCCATAGGGGGAAAAAGGGCCCCTGCGAGGTCAAAAGACAGGTCTGCCAGTGAAAAAAGAAAAAAATGGCGCGAACGCTAATCACGAAGGACAAAAACCGAAAAAGAGAGAGTGGGCTCGATACCGGCGTATCGGGCCCAGGCGGGAAAAGGATCCGGCGTCGAACCGAAGGAGAAGAACAAACACAGGGAAATCAACTTTTTCCTCGGCGAAAAACGAACTACGTCCGTCGGGCTCCGCGGAAAAAAGAAGACTGAGCAAGATGGCACCCTTGGGCGGGAAGTGGACCGCGCATGCGCGCTGCAATTCCCAAAGGCTTTCTTTGAAAGCTGGGGAAATGCTCCGCACGAGGGCTCCGTCGGCGCCAACGTCACCCATATGTGAGGACTGACTTCCTGCTTGGTCCTGGAGAATAGCCAGGTATAGTTACATCCCAATCATGGTTTTCTGTGAACCATGTTTCTGTAACTGCCACTAAATCCAAGTCAGCCACTCCCACCAAAGCTTCAACATCAGGGATCTTATTTCCCATGCTACGGGCATTTATACACACTGCTTTCCATATATTACCCGTGTTACCCATTTCCATAAAGTTATTTAATGTATCACCTACCTGGGGGCTTTCACTTACCTGAGGGCTTTCTTCACCCATCCCCAACGAATCTAGTTTAAAGCCCTCTTCAGTAGATTAGCCAGTCTACTACTGAAGACGCGTTGACCTTTCTTGGACAGATGGATGCCATCTCTGCTCTGCAACCCTTGGAACAGCATCCCATGGTCTAGGAAACCAAAACGCTCTCGATGACACCATCCACGCAGCCATGCATTCATCTCCAGGATGCGAGCCTCTCTGCCTTGGCCTTTACCCTCAACAGGGAGTTAACCCAGTTATCCAAGTTTGTACTCCTGTTCAATGTAAAACCTGACAGTTTGTCGTAATGGTCGTTTTGTTATGATGTAAACCGCGCTGATTCTAAATAGCGCGGTATATAAGAAACTGTAATAAATAAATAAATAAATAAATAAATAAACACCACCTGTGCACCTAACTACTTCACCCTCTGACCCAGAGCCATGAAGTCACTTTTGATACGTTCCGAGGTATACCTGGCAGTATCATTTGTTCCAACATGGATTAGCAACATTGGGTAATAGTCAGTGGGCTTGATGAGTCTCGGCAAACTCTCCGTAACATATTGGATTTTGGCACCAGGCAGACAGCATACCTCTCTGGACATCAAGTCTGGTCGGCAGATGGACGCCTCAGTACCCCTCAGAAGAGAGTCTCCAGCCACTTAACCCTCCATAGCCCATGTTCCCTGTAAAATAGTTATCTCCAAGTTATAATGCCCTGTTCAATGTAATTTCAGTTTGTTCAATGTAAACCGCACTGATGCAGAATAGCGCGGTATATAAGAGAATGTAAATAAATAAAATAAAATAAATTTCCTTGTGGTCACTGATTCTGCAACTTTGGGGTTCTTGAGCTCTGGTTCTTCCCTTTCCAGGGATGCTTTCACCTCCTCCACTTCCAGGGCTGCATAATGGTTCTTCAATTCAAGGGCTGGAGAAGTCGGATTGGTGATTTTGCAGGCCCTGGTGACTTGCGTCCAACCATCGAAATTCTGTTGGCACCCATCTTCTCCTCTGCTGGAGAGCTTGGTTGCTGCAAGAAGCATCTCATCAATGTACTTCTCACTGTCTTGAATGCCTCCCAGCCTCGCCACCTCCTCTCTGAGTTCCTCCAGTTGTTTCCTCAGAGCTTCAGCATGCAGGCACCCTGCACATGGAACCAGTCCTTCAACTGGCATTAGGACCTCTGTCTGGACTGAGGCAGAAGCTGTAACGGGGGCAACAGCTTTAGCGATATGATTTTTCCCAGCCATTGTTCTGTTCGTGGAGCTTAGGTATCTGTTAAAGCAAAAGAGAGAGATCTACCAAGTACCAGCCTGTTTCCCAGCTGTCCTTTCAGAGAAAAAGCAGTTAAATCTCCTTAATTATATTCAAAATGTGCTGGTCCAATTCTCTGTGCTTTGTCAAATGGGGAGGTGCCCTATAAAGCAAGACTACTCGCTAGGGGTGGGTGGGAGTCGGGGTGGGTAGGGAGGGAACTAACACCTGATTAGGTGTTAGCAGTTCCCAAAGCTGAAGAAGTCACTGGAGTTCAACCACCTACTGTGCTCGAGGAAAGTCACACGAAAGCATCAAAAAGAAAGTAACCTTGCTTTAAAAATGTACAAAAAAACCCTTTTAAGAGCTCCCAGTCAGAGAGCTAACAATTTAGAGTAGTTACTCACCTGTAACAGGTGTTCTCCAGGAGCAGCAGGAATCAGTCCTCACATATGGGTGTCATCGGCGCCGATGAAGCCCCAGTGGAGCATTTCCCCAGCTTTCTTTGAAAGCCTTTGGGAATGCAGGCACGCATGCGCGGTTCCCTTCCCGTCTAAAGGTGCCATCTTACCTCAGTCAAATGACATAGCTAAGAACAGCACACAAAAATGAAAAATAAACTTTGTACAACTGCAACTCCAAGGGGAGGAGGGAGAGTTGTGAGGACTGATTCCTGCTGCTCCTGGAGAACACCTGTTACAGGTGAGAAACTACTCTTTCTCCAGGACCAAGCAAGAAGTCAGTCCTCACATATGGGTGACTCCCCAGCTCTGGGCTACCGAGGAATCCAGGCTGAAGAAGAGAACTCCCTGTAGTCTCAGCAGCAAAGAAAGGCATTTCAAGGACACAACCTCCACCGGTAGCCCAAAGGGCAGGAGTTGCCTAAACCTCAAAGAGATTCCGTAGTACTTCTTGGCCAAAAGCACTGTCCCTACGGGACTCCCTCTCCAGGCAGTAATGGGCCACAAAAGTCTGGCTTGAAGACCAAGTAGCAGCCCTGCAGATGTCTACCAAGGGCACAGAGCAGAGATGAGCCACTGAGGCAGCCATTGCCCTGACTCGGGGGGCCGTAACCCGACCCTGCAAAGGAAGGTCAGCCGCCTTGTAAGTCCAGGTGATACAGTCAGCCACCCAGATGGACAAGGTACGCTTGGACACAGCCAACCCCAACTTATTGGGGTCAAAGGATACGAAAAGCTGAGTAGCCCTTCTATGCCCCTGCGTATGGTCAAGGTAGAAGGATAAGGCCCTCCTACAGTCCAGGGTATGCAGGACTGCTTCAGCCTGGCTTGCATGAGGCCTAGGGAAGAATGTTGGAAGAACCACCTCCTGGTTGAGGTGAAAAGAGGAGACAACCTTTGGGAGAAACTTTGGATGAGTCCTAAGGACTACCCTGTTCCTATAAAAGCGAGTGTAAGGCCTATCACAGACCAGGGCCTGAAGCTCACTCACTCGCCTAGCTGAGATAAGGGCTACCAAGAAGAGTGTCTTCCAGGACTGGAAGCGTAGAGGGCAAGTAGCCATCGGCTCAAAGGGTGGGCGAGTCAGCTGCTGCAAGACCACATTCAGCTCCCACTCAGGGGCAGGAGGACGAATGGGAGGCATGAGCAAAAGCAAGCCCCTAAGAAAGCGGGACACCAAGGGGTGACCAGACAGAGAATGGCCCTCCACCAAAGAGTGGTGAGCTGCTAGAGCTGAGAGGTGGACCTGAACAGAAAGCACAGTTACTTACCTGTAACAGGTGATCTCTGGGAACAGCAGGAATAAGTCTTCACATATGGGTGCGTCAGTATCGACGGAGTCTGCGCGGGAACGCTTCCCAGCGTCCAATCAAAGAGCTTTTGGAATTATCCCACCATGCCTGCGTGCTGCCTTCCCGCCTTTCCCAACTGCCTCTCCTCAGTTAAGTTTTAAAGCTGAGACAAAGAGAGAGAGAGGAAAGGAAAGATAGAGATACAACTCCTAGGGGAGGTGGGTGGGTTGTGAAGACTTATTCCTGCTGTTCCCAGAGATCACCTGTTACAGGTAAGTAACTGTGCTATCTCCAGGAACAAGCAGGAATGAGTCTTCACATATGGGGACTCCCAAGCTAAGATGCCTGGAGTCCCAGCATGTTATAGATTGGAACATGCTATACCTAATAACACCAGGCATCCTGAGGATGGAGGGTAGGAGTTGAAAAGAGAAAGGTGCTGTGGAAAACAGCTTAACCTAGCATAGGACTGCAGACAAGATGTCCATGTGTGGATGATAATTGTCATCAATGATATTGAAATGAAATATTGCAATATGGACCTTCCCTAATAGGATTTCACAGAAGTATGGAGGTTCATGGGATCTACTGGGGAACCCAGTAGAGGAACCTCGAAAAGGACCTCACTGTAGGAAAAACAGTGGAGGTCAGAATCCTGAAAGGTAACAGGTAACCTCAGTAAAAAAACTGGGGTAGTACAAAAACGGTGGGCCTTCAGCGGAAGGCTTTATGACAAAAGCCGAACTCTTTTGGCAGCAGAGTGGCTCACTCTTAGGAGCAAAAAGAGAAAGGCTAACAGATTTGGACAAACAGGCACAGTCCTTGTGGGGAGAAAGGGTATGGGAACACTTTGTATCAGAAAAAGAGAGGACAAATGCCTGAGGCGTTAAAGCCTGTGAGTAAATGAAGATCCGCAATACCTCTCCGAACTGGGGTAAGCTAGGAGAGATAGTGGAGCATGGAGAGCTTCAGAGGTACCGAAACCCTAAGGTTATGGTATAAAAGTTGTTGACTACCACAGGAGTGGTTATGTGTGTAGAACCCCAAACTTGCTGGATAGCATAGGTATGGGTAAAGCCCATCTGTCGGAATCATATAGCTATATGAGCATAGACAGTCAGATAGATAAGTATGTGGATACATATCTATCTGTAATAAAATATCTCGACAGATACATACATATACATATATATATGTATACATATAGATATATAGATAGACATATAAGAATATATCTATAGTGAGATATGGAAGGGCATAAAACAAACACAAAAGATAGATATGAATATGTAGGTCTATATATGGGTGTCTGCAATTCAACAGACAGAGATATGCCTACAGCACGGTATTCACCTAGGATATGTGGAGAGGAAAGATTCATCTAATAACAAGGAGGTGGAACCTACTTGAGAAGATATATAGAGAATCTATTCCTCCTGGTTATGATCTGCAAGAATGCTAGCTAGTGAAATAACCAGGACCGTTACGTGAAAAACAGAGGATAATATCAGTCTGCAGCCAGCAAGTCCCGAGTCTTCCAGAACTCTAGCATGGGAAGTGGACAGAAGACGCATAGAGATGAGATACCATGTTGACCTGCTTAAGGGCAAAAAGTATCATGTGTTCTTACCATGAGGACGAGCTGCAAGGAGAAAGAGCATATCCCCGATTGGAAATACTATGGACCAAAGCAGGGAATTGGCAACTCCTTAAGCTTTCAGGTAAGAGAAGGCCTATGTCCTTAATATCAAAAAGGAGATAGTAAGAGAAGGGAGAACCCTTCTAGTCATGGGAGACATGACTGAAAAGCCTTTTCCAACCATCTAGGATAGCTGCTGGAGAAAAAAAACCCATGCTCTCTAGCAAGGGCCCATAGTGGAAAGCTTCTCTGTAGAATTGCAGAGAGCATGATGCAGGAGAATGAGGAGATAGAACTGGCTGCTGGAGAGCCAGTATCTCTGCCAACTATGCTGCCAAACCCAGGAGAATGGAGATGGCAGAAATAGAAGACAATCCAGAAAGCTTGTAGTGAGATAATCTCCAAGATAGATGAAAGCACTGACTTGGAGCCACTACTAAGACTAGACAGAATGTTAGTGGAGGACAAATCTGGTTGTTTGTGGACAAGAACCAGTGGTCCAAACATTAAGGCTCCTGCATAGGCCGCTGCTAGCAAGACAGCAGAAAGAATCTTACTGTTTAAAAACAGAAAGAACAGACAGAACAGGAGTAGAAAACTCTGGACATGTCTGATAAGCTGCCCCAAAGCAAGATTGAAACAGAGGAGTTAACTCAGAGAGGAAAACTCCGCACTGGAAAGTGACAAAACTAGAGAGGCTGAAGAAAAAACCCTCCAGTGAAGTAATTCCGCTCTTATAGAGGAAAAGCTTAGTAAGAGGGTGAAGAGAATGGAGCTGAAGAAGACTTACCAAGTAGTAAGTCTATAGAAAGGAAAAAAAAATACATGCTGGCACAGGAAACTATCATTTGATAGTGGTTAGACCTCTTTCCCTAGCAGGAAGAAGAGGAGAAACCTGTGACCTATAGGCAAGAACATCCTGACAGCTCATAGAAATATAGAAAAAATGGAGGTCTTTGGAAAGAGATCCATGTCTAGGGGTTAGAATGAAGCGGTAGATTGCCTCTATTGCGAAGAAGCAAACTGCAGATTCTAAACCCAAAGAGTCACAAGCATCTGATGATGATTGATCAGAAACCCAGCGGTTGCTGGGTTTGCTGAGCCTGGTGAGAGGTTGGACTCTTCAGACCAGGACGATGCCTCCAATGTTTGGGAACATCAGTATGATGGGCAAGTGATGAATAAAACCTTCTTCTCCTGTGGGAAGAAAGTTTGGTAGGACATTTCCTACCTACTGGGACAGAAGAAGGTGTAGAACAACCCCTAGGAACAGGTAAATCAGTGGACAACTGAGTAACCTGACGTAAAGACTCCTTGTTGAAGAGATGTTCTCCAGTGCAAGGAGTATGTCCCAATCTTTGTTGTGCCCATTTGTCCAAGTCTGAAGCTTGGAGCCAGGCTCTACGTCGTGCCCCTATAGCTATAGTAGATGTCCTGCTAACAGACTCAAAAGAGTCCAGGGAAGCACGAGAAAGAAACCAAGAGATATTCTGGATATGCGTAAGCAGTGAGGAATAATCTGCACTCTTGGAATCTGGAAGGAAAGGAGTGAAAAGATGTAATTGCTTTGCGACCTCCTCAAGAGATAGACTCATATAAAGGACTTCCGGTAGCATGGTGAGCTGAGCGGGTCGCAGCCCTCTTAGCTCCGAGGCTCTTCCTCCTCTCTCACCCCTTTATTTTAGTGTGATAGCCTCGAATCTGCTTGGTACAGCGTGAGTGCTTTCCTAACAGCACGGGACTGTGCACCGCTGGTTGAGGAGCCCAGGAAGTGCTTTGTATGGCGACAAAATCCTCCCGCCGCGAGAAGCCACGTGGAGGTGATGGTAAAATGGCGGAGAGGGCCCAGGAAAGTCCGTCATCTGAGACCGCACCAACGATGGTGGAAGAAGTATCCAAGGCGGTGGTGGTCGCATTAGAGGATCGCCTAGGAGGGCTGGCGACACAAATCGCAGCCGTGGCACAAGCGGTGGCGGAATTCGCCGGCGCGTGGAACGGGCTGAGACCCGCATAGGTGCACTGGAAGACCTGCAGGTGCGGGACGAAAACCGGCTCAAGCGGTTGGAGGAGACCCTGGCCAGGCAGCAGGATAAGATTGAGGATCTTGAGAATCGCAGCCGGCGAAATAACCTGCGCTTTATTGGCATCGCTGAGACGGTGCTGGAGAAGGACCTGCGCTGTTTCCTAGAAAAATGGATCCCGGAACACCTGCCTCTGGAGGGTGAAGTGGGGCCCATTGTGCTGGAGCGTGCGCACCGGTTGGGGTCATACCGGGCCGGAGATAGCTGTTATCGCCCGGTTTTTAAATGCGGCACAAGAAGAGGGGGTGCTCCGCGCTTCCCGTCTTTACAGGAGATCGGGGCCCACTGCCAACAGGGTGCTTATTTTTCAAGATTACTCTGCCGGAGTAGCACTGCGCCGAAAAGCCTTCAGGGATGCATGTGGCCGTCTGGTGGAAAGGGGTATCCGCTTTACCTTGTCTTACCCGGCTACCCTGAGAGTGGATTCCGAGAATGGCCGCCGGGTCTTCTCTTCACCGCAGGAAGCCATGGACTTCTGCAACGGCCTTGGTTGAGGGGACAGGTTTGGGCCAACAGTGAACGCTCAGTTTTGATTGGGGGCTTAGGCCCTCTGAGGCCTGGCGCAGGCTGAGTTTTTTTTTTCTCCACGGGACTTAGCTCACGTTGAGCCTGCTCCAGCGGAGGGCCTCTTATTTGGCTCCTCTATGGACCGGACCTTGGGCCTTTGGGTTACTTCTACTGTGCTGGTTCTAATGTTCCCTATGATAGGGCCTCGGGTATCCCTCATGCTGTTGCTGCTGAGTTATGTGGGAGCCCTGAACACATGTTTTATTATTATCTACTTTATCAATATTACTCGTACATATTTTGTTAGTATTATTATTATTATTTTATTTCTGTAACATTACAGGGTTTTTTTTCTTTTCTTTCCTTTTTCTGTAGCACTGTAGCCGGCTGCTGAGGTTGAAGCGGCTGACAAGGCTTATGGTTTTGCTGAAACTGCCGATTTTAGAAGGTGGTGCTGTGTGTGGTTTGGTGCTTTCTGTCCCTCCCTCTTCTCCTTTCTTTTCTCTTATATGGGCTGATAATAAGCCGGAGGGTAATGTTTTTGTTTTTATATAAGCTTTGTATATAATGTTTTATATACTGTTTTTCTGTACTGTTTTATATAATGTTTTCATGTAATGCAGGGTTTGGTTTTAGAGAATGCAAGGTCCGGCTAGCCGTCTGGTACTTAGGCCGGGCTCCGGAGGGGGGTCCCGTGGATTTGTCTTTTTCTCTCCTATCTTTCGTCTACGTTCCCCCTTTCCCTCCTCCTTTTAATTTTATTTTCTTTTTGCCCCGTGGTCTTTCCTTTCTACCCCCATCCCTTTCTTTTCTCTCCATCTTTCTTTTTGGGCTCTGTTATTTCATGGGGGGGCGGGGGGGGGGGGAAATGAAGGGCGGGGCCCTGTACCGGGCACCGGGGTCCGCACTCCGGGGGTGGGGGGAAGAGGGGGGGGAAGGAGGAGACAATTCAGAGGTTCTGCATCTGTCGCTCCTGGGCAGGCCGGTGAGGGGGTTTAGGCCCTTGGTAGTTCGGGAGGTGAGGTTTCAGTTGATTAGCAGGGGGGGTAGGCAACATACTGTGCGGGCGAGGTTCTGAGTGCAAGAGTGTGAGTGTGGGGCGTGCCACTTGAGGGGGTCGGTAATGACTGAGCAGTTTGGGGTCTGACTGTTTGATTGGGTGGGGGGGAGGGGGGAGGGCCTTGCATGCAATGGAAGTCGTGGTGGTGCCAGAGTGGATAGACTGGCAGTGGGAAGTGGCGGTGGCAGGGGGGGGGGGGAGACGGGAGGATGAGGTTGGGAGGGGAGGGGGAGGGTGGGGGGGAATGGGGACGAGGTTAACACAGAGGGTGACAGAGGTACTGGATGTCGGTTGGGATTATGTTTATGTGTGTGGCTGGGTTGGTATGCTTGTTGGCGGAGTTTGTTTGTGTGTTGGATGTTCCGACGGTGGATGCGGAAGTTTTGGATGGGGTGGATGTGGGCGGAGGGGGGGACCCTAGGCTGGGGGGGTTTCCGCCTCATAGACGGGCAGGTTGTTCTTTCTTGGAGGCTCAACTGGAGTATGGATACTGGATAGTGCTGTCCGATTTGCGACTTGGAATGTTTGTGGACTAGGCTCTCCCATCAAACATTATAAGGTGCTGCAGCATCTGCGTCGTCACCGTCTTAGTGTGATCTTGCTGCAAGAAACGCATCAGTCGGCGGCGGAGCATGCAAAATTATGCAGGGGACCTATCTCTCATGTTTATGGGGCCCCAGCTTTAGGTAGGAAGAGAGGAGTGGCCATTTTGCTTACCAAATCAGTTACCTGGGTCGAGGAGCGGGTTGTCACGGACCCGGACGGCCGTTATGTCTGTGTCTGGGGGACACTCAATGGGGTGAAGGTGGCTATTTGCTCGGTGTACGGGCCTAACGGATACGAGGCTGGTTTTTACCGGGATCTGGCCAATATTCTGGAGGATACTGGGGGCTACCAGGTTGTGATGGGCGGGGACCTTAATGAGGTGCTAGATAACGCTCTTGATCGCTCTGGCAGAGGGGGGGGGGCGGGAGTCCGAGAGCTCGTAAGCGCTTGTGGGGGCTCTGCGAGGCGTATAGATTGTTGGATGTTTGGCGGGTTTTACATCCAGGGGAACGCGACTATACTCATATGTCCCGGGCCCATGGGACGTGGTCCCGTATTGATTACTTTTTGATCTCGGAGGCCTTGTTTGGGCGGGTAGCGGCGTCAATGATTGGGTCTTCTGTTCTCTCTGACCATGTGCTGGTTGTGTTGGAGCTGCGTAACCCTGGCCCCGCTGGTATCCGGCTTTGGAGATATCCCTTGGACCTTAGCGGGGATGCTCAATTTGAGGCCCACATACGGAAATGTTGGGAGGACTACGTGGCTTTTAATGACACGCCGGAGACTTCCCCTGCTCTTCTTTGGGAAGCTGGCAAGGCGGTTATGCGTGGGGAAATTATTAGTTACCACGGTCAGAAGCGTAAGCGATTAAACCAACAGATTTTGCTCTTGGAGAAGGCTCTGACTAAAGCTCGGAGGGTAGTAGCTGCGGACAAATCTGCCGTGAATCAACGCATATTGCGGGACCTTCAGTTGGAATTGGAAACGTTACTTCATCGCCGTGCTCAGAAATCCTTGCTGTACTATCGGTTTAAGCTTTACTGTTACGGTAACAAGGCCGGTAAGTTGATGTCGGCCCTGGTGCGTCCTGGGATAGGTGCCCGGCATGTTGGGGCCATTAAACGCACTGATGGGGCCATTCAGCGGGACAAGAAGGCGATTGAAGCTGTTTTCACTGACTTTTACCGACACCTTTATGCGAGTGAGGGGGACCAGGAGGAGGAGGGTCGGAACTTTTTGGGTGTGTGTGTCCTGCCGCGGCTTACTGCTGAACAATTGTTGCTCCTTAATCGGCCAATCACGGGGAGGGAGGTTCAGGAGGGTATTAAACATTTGAAAACTGGCAAAGCGCCGGGGGCCGACGGCTTTCGGGGTGAATTTTATAAGCTTATGGGGGCCGCCCTGGTGGTCCCCCTGGTGGGATACTATGAGGATTTGGTGCAGAGAGGGCAGTTCCCATTTGAGGCGAATAAAGCTATCGTCACTGTCTTGCCTAAGCCCGGGAGGGATCCCCTTCTTCCGGGCTCCTACCGACCAATCTCGCTTCTTAATGTCGATATTAAACTTTTCGCCAAGATTATGGCGGATAGGCTGGCCCCTCTGTTGCCAACTTTGATACACCCTAATCAGGTGGGCTTTGTAAGAGGCCGCCAGGTGTCCCATAACTTACATCGGATCCTGCTGTCCTTTTGTGCAGAGCATGTCAGGAGTCATGGCTCTTTACTTATAAGCTTCGACGCTGAGAAAGCGTTTGATAGGGTCCAGTGGAGTTTTATGTACCAAGTTCTTGAGGTGATGGGGTTCGAGGGCTTTTTCGTGGACGCGGTCAGGCTGCTGTATGCTGCTCCACTTGGGGCCCTCTTGGTGAACGGCGCTGTGACGGAGGATTTCGCAATTCAGAAGGGGACCCGGCAAGGCTGCCCGTTGTCCCCACTTTTATTTGTCCTTACCTTGGAACCTCTCCTACATAAGATCCGCGTGGCTACGCAATTTCGGGGGATTCCCATGGGCCGGGAGGAATTCCGTGTGGCAGCGTTCGCGGATGATTTGCTTATGCATTTGGGAGACCCGCGCGCTGGGCTCCCTCATCTTTTACAACTAATTAGGGACTATGGGCTGGTATCGGGGGTTTAAACTTAACTTGGATAAATCGGAGGCGTTACAATTAGGGGCCGCGATGGGACGAGCTTGGCAGGGTGACTTCCCTTTGCGTTGGGCGGCTGGCTATTTCAAGTATCTGGGGGTTTACTTGCCGGCGGACCTTGGGGACCTCTACAGTCTGAATGTTGACAGGGCGCTCACCTCTATCTCGTCTGTGGTGGAAAAGTGGCGAGATTTACCGTTGTCTCTGGGAGGGCGGGTGACATTGTGCAAGATGACTCTTTTTCCTAAACTTCTTTATGTGCTTCAGACGCTTCCGTTGTTTCTTAAACGTTCAGACCTTAGGCGGTTGGATCGGATATTTAATCGGATGCTTTGGCGGGGGAGGAGACCTCGGGTGCGTTTGAGTGTACTTAGTCGGCCTCGTGAGTTAGGAGGCCTAGGCTTCCCCGATGTGCGGCAGTATAATATTGCCTGTTTGTTACGGTTTGTGCGTGACTGGCTATGGGACTTCGAGGACTATTCAACGGTGGGGACGCTTACGGGTGTGGTCTCTCCGCTACACTTGTGATATCTCCTCCATGCTAAAATGGTTAGGGGACTGGGGGGGTCGTCTTCTTCTTCGGCGCGTTCTCCTGGACCCGGTCAGATTGGCCTGGCGGTATTTCTGTGCGGGTCGCCGATTGACGGCCGCACACACTCCGTATCTTCCTATCTGTGGAAATGAGGATTTTACACCGGGTATGGGAAGTTCGCCTTTTACGGCATGGAGCCAAATGGGGATCACCAATTTGGAGCATGTGCTGACCCCTGAGGGGGGGATGGTTGACTTTTCTACTCTGTGTCAGCAGTATCCATTGGCTCCCAACGATGTTTTTCGCTACGCCCAGCTTCGGAGCTATGTCCGTACGGTTCCCCAGGCATCTCGGAAAGGGGAGGTGAGTACGGTGGTTGAGATGGCGTTGTTAGGGGGTGAACAGGGTATGCGGGTGTCTTGGTTATATAAGATGCTATGGGAGGGGGTCTCCCCCCTAGACCTGGCGCCCCTGGTGTCCGCATGGACGACTGAATTAGGGGAGGCAGTGTGTGCAGACGAGCTTCTACGGGGGCTGGCTAATATTGCCTCATTGAGTATCCTGGTCTCTCATCGTGACACTCAGTATAGGCTTTTGCGTCGGCTCTACTTCACCCCTCTCAGGGCGTGGCGGGCGGGGGTGGGGGCAGATCATAGCTGGCCTAGATGTGGGGAACCCAGGGCCACGCTGGGCCATATGTTTTGGCGTTGCAGGTCTGTTCAGTTGTTTTGGGAGAGGGTGCGTTCATATTTGTCTACATGTTTCCGACAGAGCGTGCTGTGGAATGCTAAGAATGTGGTGCTTGATGTCTGGGAGCCACTGTGGTTGGATAATTTGGGTGAAGTGCGATGGAGATGGCTGCGCTTGGTGTTGGTGACTGCACGAGTGACTGTGTTGCAGCAGTGGCTTGACACTAAGGGCCCTCAGTATGGCCTCTGGTGAATTCACCTTCATAAGCTCTTGCTTATGGAGCAGTTATGGGCCCAGGGGACTGAGCGGCGGTGGCAGCGGTTCCTGGAGGGCTGGGGACCCCACTTGCAATTGGCTGCACTGGCGAGTACGCAGTAGGATTATGAGGAGGCCCTAAGGGTCGTGAAGGGGGAGAGTGCCGCATGTCCAGCCCCTCTGCAAGATTTGCCAGATCGGCAGATAAGCTTAGGTGTTAGTCAACCCCTCGTTTACCAAGGGTAGGCTGGGGGGGTAGGGGAGATTAGGGTGGGGGGTGGAGGGGAGGGTGGGGTTGGACTAGGGTGGGAGGGAGGGAGGGCTGTTGTCCATATGTGCGATTTGGCCTCTGCCAGCGGGTTTGGGAGCAGAGTCAACCCCAAACCTGGCTGGCCTCTCGCGGGGACGTTTCCTCTTCTTTACTTTCTATCACTCGCTGTATCTCACTGAGGATGTCGCTGTGGGGGGGGGGGGGGCGATGCGTGGGTAGCTGTGTATATCAATGCATAAATTTATCTCTATATGTATGTATGGGTGTATGTGCATATATACACCTGTCTTTAGGGGAGGGTGGGGGGAACTGGGACTCCTCTGGGGGGGTCCTACTGAAAATTTGGGGGTCTTTGCAGCTTGTTACTGTTGGTGACTTGTATCCTCTTGTGTACTTTGGACTGTACTATCTGGCCTTGACACAGGCTTTGTGTTCAATTACCTCCCTGTGTTGGCTTTATTTCTTGTATATGCCATGGTGCTGTTTTACCTGGTTCTTTTGAATAAAAAACAGATTAATCATAAAAAATATATGAGAGAATTCTTGCAGAAAGCATAGATGTCTGGAAGGTTTGACGTCCAAAGGCATCTAGTGTATTAGACTCACGACCTGGCGGATAAGAAGAGTGCTTTTTCTTACTCTTTACCCGCCTCATTGCTGATTCCACTATTATGGAATGATGAGGAAGTTGAGTCTTTTGAAACCCTGGAGAGGGGGGCACCTGATATAAGTTGCTCTGGAAGGTGGGGGTACCCTTAAAGGTGTTTCCCACATTCCTAGAAGGAGATCCTGCAAGGAATGATGCAAAGGAAGCATTATGTTCTCCTTTGCTTTGGTAGAAAGAGAGCCTTGTGCAGGATCATGTCTTGGGATAGGAATGGCAAGAGATCTTGCTATATCCAGGAGGAAACTCTGAAAAGAGGATTCCCCAACAGGAATCTCCCTTGGACAGGTTAGATCTGAAGAACTAGCCTGAGCACCGACAGAGCTATCCAAATATATAGGAATAGAAGATCCTGCACAGTGCAGTGTGGAATGCTTAAGGGATGGTCGCCGGTACTGGCTGTCAGGAGCAGCGACCGTCATTACCACATTGTCCATGCCAGGTATCGACTCCAAGGTTGGCATAGAAGGGAGCGAACCTGTTTAAAAAAGCATGGCAGGAGTTGGCCACGATGCTACTGTAGATACCGGTACCGATGCCAATACCGGTACCGATGTCGGAGTCGAGCCCGACAGAGACATCGGAGCAGTCATCGGTGACAGTTCAATCGGTACCGAGGTTACCGAAAAACTCCGGCCGCTATCCTCGGTACCGAGCCACCGGTATCGATCGGTGTCGGTACCAAAGCATATTGGTACCGAGTCTTCCAGAGTAGAGATCGATTCCAAACTCGGCATCGAGAAGCGAAGCATGGAAGGCACCGACCGTAAGGGTAATGAGGACATCGGTACCGACTTCGGTACCGTGTCTGATACCGGTGAATGAAGGTCAACCAGTGGCAACTCAATCGGCCTCGGGGGAACAGAGAGTTGCGGATCCGAATCATCGGAACCGAGCCTTCGGTACCGCCGAGAGCCGGTACCAAGGCGAGTCGGTACCCAGTCCTCCAGACTGGAGATCGATTCCAGACTCGGCATCGAAGGAAGCGAGGCTATCGATGCACGTCTGGAGGGTACTGACATCGGTGGTAGTATCGGTGCTGGTACCGATAATGGAAAGTTAGTCTGGAGTGTATCCGCCAGTCCCGAAGGCACCGAGGATGCCAGATGACCATCCCTGGTGAGGAGTGTTTCATCCAACACCAGTGCCGATGTCGGGGTATCGGTACCTCTCGAAGCGGATGCCACCACCGGACACGGCTCAGGTATGTTCTGTGAGGGGTGAACCCCAGGAACAACCTAAAACCCCTGAAAGGCTTTGGAGACCGAAAACTCCCACCAGGGTTTTGAAGCCAGTAGGCCCTCGAGGGCAAGGCCGGAGCCGTCTACATGCTGTGCATGAGACCTACCACTCGAGGGCTGGCTAGTCTTAACAGACTGTTTGTGGGTTACCTGATCCTGTGTAGAAGAAGGGGACAGTGCCCCGAAGTTGGAGGGAAACCGTGTATTGAGGGAACCTCGATATTGAAGACCTCTTCTCACCAAATTGTTGTCAGGACCCAAGCAGGTTAGACACCGATTTCGAGGGTCTAAAAATAAAGTTGTACCGCCACAGTTTGAACATTTCTTGGAGAAAGTGGCTGGCAGTTCCATGAAGGAAAAAGAAGAGGCCT
The DNA here is from genome assembly GCA_033557465.1 of Ichthyophis bannanicus. Lineage (NCBI taxonomy): Eukaryota > Metazoa > Chordata > Amphibia > Gymnophiona > Ichthyophiidae > Ichthyophis > Ichthyophis bannanicus. The sequence continues at coordinate 1,060,988 of CM066043.1, forward strand.
AAAGGCCTAAGACACCGTGTGAAAACACCGGTGGTACCGGTGGCGTCGGGAAAGACAGCCGCGACCACAAGAAAACTAAAGAAATAAAACAAGAATTTTCTGCGGTGACAGGAGGACGTCCTGCCGGCTCTGCGGAAAACGAAAACTGAGGAGAGGCAGTTGGGAAAGGCGGGAAGGCAGTACGCAGGCGTGGTGGGATGCTTCCAAAAGCTCTTTGATTGGACGCTGGGAAGCGTTCCCGCGCAGACTTCGTCGGTACCGACGTACCCATATGTGAAGACTCATTCCTGCTTATTCCTGGAGATTTGGATTTAAGGCCTTGATTTGACAAGTGCAGTAAGTACTGAAGGACTACTGGCACAGTACAGGAGAAAGGATCAACTGTACGTAGCTGACACCACACAGAAAACCTTTTCCATTTCAGAGCATAGGTTTTTCTAGTGGACTGTTTCCTAGAGGCTAGGACAACCTCCTCAACATCCTGAGGCAGGCCCCAGGGAGCCAAAACTACCCTTGCAGCCTCCAGGATATCAAATTGAGAGCTTTGAGATTGGGGTGCAGAAGGGAACCCTGCTCCTGTGAGAGAAGGTCGGGTTGCAACCCCAGAGGTAGTGGAGGATCCACCGCCAGTTAAAGCAGAAGTGGAAACCAAGGCTGTCTTGGCCACCGGGGCGCCACCAGCAGGACCGAGGCCTTGTCCTGAAGAATCTTGAAGAGAGTTCGGACCACCAAGGGCGTGGGAAGAAACGCATACAGGAGGCCCTGAGACCAGGATATCAGAAAAGCATCCGCTGCTATCCGCAGAGGATGCGGTTGTCTGGAGAGGAACTTTGGCAGCTGCTTGTTCATGGGGCTGGCAAAGAGATCCATCAAAGGGAGACCCCATTTCAGGAAGATCTTCTGAGCTACTGAAGGATGCAGCTGCCACTCGTGGGGCTGCAGTATTCTGCTTAATCTGTCTGCCAGGTAGTTGTCCTGGCCTGGAAGGTACACAGTCCTGAGGAGCATGTTGTGCTTGAGGGCGAAAGAACAAAGGTCCTGAGCTTCCTGACAAAGGATCCTGGACCCAGTTCCGCCCTGTTTGTTCACATAAAACATGGCAACTTGGTTGTCTGTCTGAATCAGGACAGACTGGTGAGCCAGGGTACGAGTGAAAGCTTTGAGTGCTAACCGAATAGCTCGGAGTTCGAGAAGATTGGTCTGCTGTGCAGCTTCCCAGGGAGACCACAGGCCCTGGGTGCCCTTGCCCAGGCAATGAGCTCCCCAGCCTTGCAGGGAGGCGTCCATGGTCACCACTATTGTGTACCCAGGAATCTGAAAAGGCACCCCCTTCAGAAGATTGGGTGGGTGCAGCCACCAGTTGAGGAAGTTCAGAAATTGTCTGGACACCCTTATCCTGTCTTTGAGGCTGCCTGTGGCCTGTGACCACTGAGACCGAAGGCACCACTGTGCAGGCCTCATATGGAGCCTGGCATTGGGGGTCACATGTACTGTCGAAGCCATGTGGCCTAGAAGTCTCAGGCAGATTCTGGCGGAGACCAGGGACCTGCTGAGAAACTGATTTGCCAAGGCCATCAACCTTTGGGCCCTGCCTACTGGCAAGAAAGCCTTTGCCAGCAGAGAGTCCAGCCTTGTCCCTATGAACTCCAAGTTTTGGGAGGGGAGCAAAGTGGACTTTGCGAAGTTTATGACAAACCCCAGACTTTGTAGAAGAGCAATAGTCCTGAGGGTGGCTTGTTTGGCCTCCTGGCACGTCTGACCCCTGATGAGCCAGTCGTCCAGATAGGGGAAGACAAAGATTCCCTGATTTCTCAGGTAGGCCGCCACCACTGCTAGGCACTTTGTAAAGACTCTGGGGGCGGAGGTGAGGCCGAAAGGCAGCACTCTGTACTGATAATGGTTTCCTCCCACAATGAACCCGAGGTACTTTCTGTGGTCTGGATGAATGAGGATGTGAGTGTAGGCATCCTTTAGATCTAAGGAGCATAGCCAATCTCCCTGCTGGAGGTAGGGCAGAAGTGTCCCAAGAGTAAGCATCTTGAACTTCTCCTTCACTAGGAACCTGTTGAGGTTCCTGAGGTCCAGAATGGGTCGAAGGCCACCGGTTCTTTTGGGCACCAGGAAATATCTGGAGTAGAAACCGTGACCTTGCAAGTGGGGAGGCACAGGCTCCACCGCCCTGTCCACCAACAGACCATGAAGCTCTTGTAGAAGGTCTGTGTGCAGGGGAGGCCTTGGAGGCTCCCCTGGAAAATATGGTGGAGGCAGTTGGTGAAAATGGAGGGCATAGCCCCTGTGGACTATCTCCAGCACCCAACTGTCCTGGGTGATAAGGGGCCACTGGTGGGCAAAGAGGGCGAGGCGACTTCCTGTGCAGGGTTGGGAGAACAGTGGAGGAGAGCTACACTCAAGGAGTCAAAAACCCCCACCCTGCTGAGTGGTAGCAGGGGCCTGAGGCTTGGGGGTCCTCTGCCTACGGGGCCCATTACCCTGGCCCTTGGCTTGCTGACCCTGGGGGGCAGCTTGGGCAGCCTGATATTGCGGGTACTGTTTGTAGGCAGTGCCCTTCCTCGGGTAAAAGGGCTTTTTACCCGAGCCCTTCTTTTTATGAGAAGGGGCAGAGGTCTTCCTCGACAGCCTTGTCCATGTGAGGTGCTCCGTTTCGAGCTGAGCGGCCTTCTCGGTCATGGGCTTGCCAAAACGGTTTTCACCTCGGCAAGAGACATCGACCAACTTGTCCTGAACCCATGGCTCGAGGTCCAATGACTGCAGCCATGCCTGTCGTCGAGCCACGATGCCGGCTGCCGCAACTCGGGCCGAAGCCTCGAAGCCATCGTAGGCGACACGGGACATGAACTTCGAGCAGTCCCGAATCCCCGAGGACAAGGACTTAAATCTCTGCAAGGGTTCCCAGGAGAGACCAGCAGAGAACTCAGCCAATTCCTTGGCCAGATCCCGCAAGTAGATGCCCATGTACAGCTGGTAGGACTGGACATGGCAAGCATCGAGCCCTGAAAGCACTTTCTACCGACGCCATCGAGGTTCCGGGCAATGTTCCCTCTAATTTTCTGTAGGCTGTGTGCGCATAAAATATCAGCTGTGCAGCTTTTGAAGGAAGGTTAAATTTTTGTGCGCCACATAACGACACTCGGAGTGGAGGAGTGGCCTAGTCGTTGGGGCAAGGTACTTCAGGCCAGAAGGTCGGGGGTTCAAATCCCACTAGAGGACAGCAACCTTGGGCCGGAAGAACTGGGGTTTCTAGTCCCACAGGTGCTCCTTTTGGTCTTGGGCAAGCCACTTAACCCTCCATAGCCCATGTTCCCTGTTGAGAGACCTGAGGTTGGGATGCAGAAGAGTGCCCCCCTCCTGCGACAGGAGGTTGGGGAGTAATCCCAGAGGAACTGGAACCTCTGCCGCCAGTTAAAGCAGCAGCGGAAACCATGGCTGTCTCGGCCACCTGGGTACTACCAGGATGACCGAGGCTTTGTCCTGAAGAATCTTGAATAGAGTCCGGGCCACCAGGGGCGTGGGAGGAATCGCATACAGGAGGCCCACAGACCATGATATTAGGAAAGCATCTGCAGCCACCCTGCATGGGTGTGGCTGTCTAGAGCAGAAGCGGGGCAACAGATGATTCTGTGGGCTTGCAAACAAATCTATTGATGGTCGCCCCCAGCACTGGAACAGCTGCTGGACTAAGTTGGGATCCAGTTGCCACTCGTGAGGCTGGAGAATTCTGCTTAGCTTGTCGGCTAAGAAGTTCTCCTGACTTGGCAAGTAAACTGCTTTGAGGTGCATGCCTTGGTTGACAGCAAGAGAGCATAGGTCCAGGGTCTCTTGGCAGAGGATGCGAGACCCTGTGCCCCCCTGCTTGTTCACATAGAACATTGCCACTTGGTTGTCTGTCTGAATTAAGACAGGCTGATGAGCCAGGGTTTGACAGAAGGTCCGTAGAGCTAGACAGATAGCTCGAAGCTCTAGGAGATTGATCTGTTGTGTGCTCTCCTGAGTGCATAATTCCTGGCAATGGGCTCCCCAGCCCAGCAAGGATGCATCTGTGGTCAGCACTCTCGTGTGCGAAGGAGGCTGGAAAGGCACTCCCTCCAATAGATTGTATGGCTGAAGCCACCATATCAACGACGGCACCAATCGTTTGGACACCTTGATGCTGTCTCTGAGTCTGCCTATGTCCACTGGTCCCTGAGGCACAACTGGGCTGTTCTCATGTGGAGGTGGGGATTGGGTGTCACATGTACCATGGAGGCCATGTGACCAAGGAGGCGCAGACAGTGTCTTGCTGAGATCTGGGATCTGCGACTCACTTGCAGCACTAGGGCCACAAGCCTCTGTGCTCTGTCTTCGGGTAGATAAGCCCTTGCTTGAAGGGTGTCTAACCTTGCTCCTATGAACTCCAGTCCTTGAGAGGGAACCAGAGTGGACTTTGTGTAATTGATCACAAACCCTAGGTGCTGTAGCAACTGGATAGTGCGAGGTGTGGCCTGTTGGGCTTCCAGGGCTGACTGGGCTCTGATGAGCCAGTCGTCCAAGTAGGGGAAGACAAATACCCCTTGGCTTCTTAGGAAGGCCGCAACCACCACTAGGCATTTTGTGAACACCCTGGGTGCAGAGGCTAGGCCAAATGGAAGCACCTTGTACTCCAAGTGGTTTCCTCCCACCACAAATCGTATACATTGTCTGTGGTTTGGATGAATTAGGATGCGTGTAACATAGTAAATGACGGCAGATAAAGACCAGCATGGTCCATCTAGTCTGCCCAGCAAGACGGCAAGAGTAGGTGCACCTGTCGCTCTGTACAGGCCACCCCTCGCCATGTCTTTGTTTAGGGGTAAACCCACCACTCCATGTAGGACACCCCTATTTGTTGAGACGTTATATGGTTCAGGTTAGATGGTACCGTTTATCTTGTTTCTATCCTATTGCTGTAAAGGGATCCACTGTGTTTGTCCCATGCCTTTTTGAATTCCGCCACCGTGTTTGCCCCCACCACTTCCATCGGGAGGGCATTCCAAGCATCCACCACCCTTTCAGTGAAAAAATATTTCCTGACATTGCCTTTCAATTTACCACCTTGCAGCTTCATGTTATGCCCTCTAGTTTTACAGCTTCCCCGTCTTTGGAAAAGAATAATTAGACCTTACCTGCTAATTAGCGTTCCTGAAGGATCTCCAGTCCGGTCCCTTCTACTGGGTTGTGCCCCCCTACCAGCAGCTTGTGGACCGAGCACGTCATCTTTTGATGACCCTGGGGTATAAGTAGACTGGCACCGCCCACCAACTCCAGTAACCTATTGGCAAAGCAGACTTAACGGAGAGACAAGTGAATACATACCAAACTTAACACTAAAACTGCACTAGAAACTTAAACAAAAGAAACTTTGATACCCCCTCCCCCGGGAGAACTTCCCACCGTCCCCGGAGAAGAAAGGCTTACCTGACTCGCTCGCACCGGCGAGACGCCTGAACCATCCAGCCCGCCTCACCGAAAAAGCCTCAGAGGAGCAACCAACCGCTCCTATCTCTGCTTATTTCTTCGGGCCGAGCATACCTGAAAAAAGACATCCAAGATCTGGGAGGGAACAGGGACCGGACTGGAGATCCTTCAGGAATGCTAATTAGCAGGTAAGGTCTAATTATTCTTTCCTTAGCGTCTCTCCAGTCCGGTCCCTTCTACTGGGATGTACCAGAGCAGTTCAAAATCCGGAGGGCCCAGCAATGCCAGACCGAAGAACCGCACCCCCAAAACCTGCTTCCTCAGACACCTGAATGTCCACAACCTATAATGCTTAGCAAAGGTATGCAGGGAAGACCAAACCGCTGCTCTACAGATGTCCAGCGGAGGGACCAGGCTGAACTCCGCCCACAAGGCCGCTTGGGCCCAAGTGGAGCCCCGCCGGGACCTGTTTGCCTTTCAAAATGTAAGCCGATGAAATGGCCTCCCTGATCCATCTGGAAATTGAGGACTTCGCTGCCGCCTCCCCCCTTAGGCGGCCCCGCAAACAGCAAAAACCAACCGTTCCGACTTGCGGAAGGGCTCAGTGCGAGCTAAGTAGCGCTTTAGAGCTCTGCGCAAGTCCAGGAGACGCAGACAAGCGTCATCCCCTTCCCGGCGATCCGCGAAGGAGGGGAGAGAAACCGACTGATTCACATGAAAGGCCGAAACCACCTTTGGCAAGAAGGATGGGACCGTACAGAGGACCACCCTTTCCCTAGTAAAACCAGAAAGGGCGGACGGCAAGATAACGCCTGCAACTCTGAAATGCGTCTAGCCGAACAGATGGCCACCAAAAACACTGCCTTAAGAGTAAGATCCTTAAGAGACGTCCGCTGCATGGGTTCAAAGGGCTCAGCGGAAAGGGCGTCCAAAACAAGGTTGAGGTCCCACGGGGGAACCAGCAATCTCTGTTGCGGCCGAAGCCGCCGCACCGCCTTCAGAAACCTACCTACATCCACATGCTCGCCCAAGGGCTTTCCCTGAATCCTGCCCCTATAACAGGAAATAGCCGCCAGCTGCACCCTCAAAGAACTAGCGGCTAGGCCCTTGTCGAAACTTGCCTGCAAAAATTCCAGAACCTCAGGGACCAAAACTGAGAGGGCCCTCATCTTCCTTTCTGCACACCAGGCCTCAAAGATACGCCAGACCCTCACATAGGACAGACAGGTCGAACGTTTGCGGGAACTTAGCAGAGTGGAGATCACCGCTCCTGAGTAACCTCTCTTTCGCAGCCTAGCCCTCTCAATAGCCAGGCTGTAAGCGAGAATCGATCCACCTGCGGCATGCGCACCGGCCCCTGGAACAGAAGGTCGTCCCTCACCGGCAGGCGCCATGGGCGATCGGCTAGAAGACGCATGAGGTCGGCATACCACGGACGGCGCGGCCAGTCCGGGGCAACAAGGACCACCAGCCCCGCGTGAGCCTCTATCTGCTGAATGACCCTACCGATGAGCGCCCACGGCGGAAACACGTACAAGAGACCACTGGTCGGCCAGCTTCTCACTAGGGCGTCCAAGCCGTCGGACATCCTCCCCTTCCTTCGACTGAAGAAAGGGCTTGTCTTGGCTGACTCCCACGTCGTCATCAGATCCTGATGGGGGAACCCCATCTGCACACTATCCTTTGGTAGATCTCCTGCGACAGCTGCCACTCTCCATGATCCACTTTGTGACGACTTAAGTAATCCGCCATTACGTTCTCTGTTCCTGCCACGTGTTGCGCCGATAGGGCCACTAGATGGGCTTCGGCCCAAGCCATCAGCTCCTCCGCTTCTTCCTCCAAAGCAGGGCTGCTCGTTCCGCCCTGACGATTGATATATGCTACGGCGGTCATGTTGTCGGAAAGGACTCTGACCGCCCTCCGGCCCATCCAGCTTCCGAATTCCCTGAGGGCTAGGCGAACCGCCCTCAGTTCCAATCTGTTGATGGGCCACTGTGCCTCCTGCATGCTCCAAAGCCCCTGAGCGATCCAACCCTCGCAGTGGGCCCCCCAACCTGAGAGGCTGGCATCCGTCGTCAGCTGCAACCACTTCGGCGGTTCGAGGGGCATCCCGAGTTCCAAGGGCCCAGGAAGGAGCCACCACTGCAAGGACTCCTTGAATGACACCGGGCAGGGCAGTGTTACTGACAAGGCCTCTCTCTTGTGGGACCATCGACGGAGCAGAGCTCGCTGAAGGGGCCGCATGTGAGCTCTGGCCCACGGGACCAGCTCTATTGTCGCCGCCATGGTTCCCAGCACCTGAAGGTAGTGCCACGCCGAGGGCACCCTCAAGGCCAGGAACTGGCGGAGCAACTCCCGAAGCATCCCTATCCTGCGCTCCGGCAAGAACACCCTGCCCCTGCCGAACCTTGCTCCTAAATACTCCAGCTCCCTGGAGAGAACTAACTTGCTCTTTGATACATTGATGACCCAACCTAGGCTCTCCAGAAAGATGACTACCCGGTGTGTGGCCTCTCAACTCTCTTGCTCGGACTTCGCTCGGATCAGCCAATCGTCGAGATACGGGTGGACCAAGATCCCTTCCTTGCGTAGGGCCACCGCTACCACCACCATGACCTTTGTAAAGGTGTGTGGTGCCGTTGCTAAGCCAAACGGCATCGCTCGAAACTGAAAGTGTTCCTGCGGAACCGCAAACCGCAGGAACTGTTGATGGGACTCGCGGATGGGAATATGCAAATATGCCTCCGTACGGTCGAGAGAAGTCAGAAACTCCCCTCGTCTTACAGCTACCAGCACCGACCTTAAGGACTCCATTCGAAAATGTGGTACCCGTAGGCACCTGGTGACTCCTTTCAAATCCAGGATCAGATGGAAGGAGCCCTCCTTTTTGGGCACCACAAAGTAAATGGAGTACCGGCCGGTCCCGCGCTGTGCCTCGGGAACGGGAACAACTGCCCCCAGTGCCTGCAGCCGCCTGAGCGTCACCTCTACCGCCGCCCGCTTGGAAGGAGAATGGCAAGGGGAAAGAACAAAGGAAGGAAAGACGGGCTTTGCGAACTCGAGATTACATTAGAGGAGATTGGTCTATATGGGATCACATTAAAATGGTTCCATTCCTATCTGACAGAGATTTTTACAAGTAAAGATAGGGCAAAAAACTTCTCTGCCCATAAGAGTATTACAAGGTGTACCACAAGGTTCTGCTCTTTCATCGCTTCTTTCCAATATTTATATGCAGCCAATATGCAATATTCTGTTGAAAAGTGGCATAAAGTATACAATTTATGCTGACGACATTATGATTTTCACAACTGTCTCTATTGAGAACCCTGATTTTTCCAGCATTACAGATTGTCTCTCAAAAATGTCCACCTGGTGTAAAACCAACATGGAAATTAATTTTAGCAAAACAGAGGCGTTATTTGTATCTCGTAACCATAATTTTGCACATCCACCTGACCTCAAGATAGATAACTCAATTATTCCTATTAAATCGCAAGTGAAATATATAGTAAAACGAAATTAGATCTTACCTGCTAATTGTCTTTCCTTGAGCTTTCTCCGGGCCAGTCCAGGGAAAGGTAGGTAGGGTTGTCAATCCCCCATAGCAGCTGAGGACTGATGACCAAGTTTTCTTGAGAGGTGAAGCCACTCCCCCTGCCAGAAATCCAGCAGTCTCCTTCTGACAAAGCAGCTAAAACGAAAGAACTGAGAAAACACAGATTAATTCTGGAAAAACTGATAACATTCCATAGCCCCCAAAAACCTGGAAGCTCGCAATACGCTTCCTTGGTGTTCACAATATGAGCCGTTCTTTTCCTCTTTTTTTTTTTTTTTTTTTTTTACAGATACCGAGAATTTCCGCACCGAGGGAAAAACTAGAAGCCCCACACCGCTCCCCTCGCAGTCGAAGACGCAGATATGATGGAACTCTTATAGATATGGAACCAAGCGCCCGGAACGCAAAAAGGGTGGGACCCTGGACTGGCCCGGAGAAAGCTCAAGGAAAGACAATTAGCAGGTAAGATCTAATTTCGTTTTCCTTATCGCTTCTCCGGGCCAGTCCAGGGAAAGGTAGGGCAGTACCAAAGCAGTACCTATACTCGGGAGGGACCCGGCAGACCTGCGATAAGAGCCGAGGAACCCACTTTCGCAGCGTCTTGGGCCTGCACATCCAACCGGTAATGCCTCGCAAAAGCATTCATCGAAAATCACATCGCCACACTACAGAGATCAACTGGTGGAACGAAGCATATTCCGCCCAGGACGTCGCCAACGCTGGAGTTGACAGAGCTCGCAAACCGACCGAAGGTGAAATGCCCTGAGCAGCGTAAGCTGCTCCAAGAGCTCCGCGAACGCAACGCGCAACGGTGTACGTCGCCGCGGATTGGTTCTTCCGAGGACTAGCAAACTGCACAAAGAGCCCATCCGTCGTCCGAAACGGTTTCAAACCCCGAAGATAAGTCTTTAAGACACGCTCAAGATGGAAATGTCTGAGAGGCCGATCCCGAGGGGTCGCATAGACCTGAGAAAATACCAGGAACACCAGTGACTGGTTAACAGGGAAAAACCGAGAGCACTTTTTTTTTTTTTTCCTTCTTGGGAAGAAAGAAGATATCGTCCGTAGCAAAACCGAAATGCGGCGCGCCGAACATAAAAAGATCAGTAAGGCCGCCTTCCAACAATTTGGGATTTCGGCATTTTACTACGCAGATGATATTCTCCTCCTATATCACACCTCCCCCTCTGTGTCCTGATCTTGCCCCACTTGATTCCTGTCTTGCAGCTATCTCCAAATGGATGACTCAGAACTGCTTACAACTCAATCTGTCAAAAACTACCGCAATTTGGTTCCCTCACGGCCATCCTTCCCCAGCTCTGACACCCTCTTTCTCAGGTACACCCATCTCCCTCGTCTCTACCTTTCGGTATCTTGGGGTGCTTTTTGATTCGGATCTCTCCTTCTCTGCCCACATCTCCCATGTCTCGAAGACTTCATTCTACTATCTCCGCCAGATCCGCATCATTCGTCCCTTTCTCTCTCCCTCCGCTCTTGCTACCCTCTTACTATCACTCGTCATTTCTCGGATTGATTTCTCCAACTCTGTCCTCTCAGGCATCACCAAATCCCAACTTACACGATTGCAAAGAATTCAAAACACCGCTGCCTGACTTGTATCCCACTCTTCCCCCAGAGATCACGTCACCCCCCTGCTGTTCCGACTTCACTGGCTTCCTATTTCCTACCGTATTCAGTTCAAACTCCTTACACTCGTCCACAAGGTTCTTCACACCACCACCCCTCAATATCTTGCTGACCTCATACACTTTCATACCCCCCGTCACACCCCTCGGTCTTTTCATTTAAACCGCCTTACATTACCTCCCCCCTCACAGGCTCACCTTCACTCCACCCGCTCATCAGCCTTCTTTTTTGTAGGTCCCGCACTATGGAACTCTCTCCCCACTGCCCTCCGTCTCGAACCACACCACCCCACTTTCAAACATGCCTTAAAAACCCACCTATTTACCCTTGCCTTTGACCTTCCCTCCTCTTACCCCTAACCTCTCCCCTAAGTCTGTTGTTCTCTCTCTACACACCTCTTTCTGTCCTATCACCAAATTGTAACTTCTTTTCCTTTTCTGGTCCGTGGGCCTTGCTGTAATGATGCTTTTTATTGTACACCGCTCTGTTTACCCTGAAGGGCGGTTAAGCAAATAATAAACTTCAAACTTCACTCCCGCAGAATGTGAGAGCAAAGGGAATGCAAAGGCGCCCGTGACAAAGCATCCAACACTACGTGCAAAAACCCAAGGAGAAACCATGGGACGCACTGGCGGACGAAGAACCTGCGCCGCTCGCCAAAAAACGATGTATGTCTGGATGCGCCGAAAGAAGGCGACGCTGGACAGATCCCCGAAAACAAGAGAGCGCGGCGATCTGAACCTTAAGGGTACTAAGCGCCAACCCTGCGTCCCAGCCATGCTGGAGAAAGAGGAGCGACTGAGGCCAAAACGACGCCAGCGCAGAAACATTGTGTTGACCACACCAAGGTGCAAAAAGACGCCAGACTCGGACATACGCTAAAGAAGTTCCAGTTCTCGTAGACTGAAGTAAGATGGTAACAACCGAATTGGCATACGCTTAACGGTCCAAGCGAGCCCTTTCAAGAGCCAAGCCATAAGTAAGAATCGATCCACTCGAGGCATGAAAAGGTGTCCCTGAAGCAACAAATTGATGCGGACTGGAAGAGGCCCGAAAGGAGCCAGGAGAAGACGAAGGAGATCGGCATACCAAGGCCGACGAGGCCAAGCCGGAGCCATGATAAGCACTACTCCGCGGTGTCGCACAATGCGCTGGAGAACTCGACTCAACGGCCACGGCGGGAAAAATGTACCAGAGAAAGCCTTGGGACCAGGACCGCACGATAGCATCTAGCCCTTCGGACATGTACTCTCTGCGGCTGCTGAAAAAACGATTGGACTTGGCATTGCTGAAGGCCGCCATCAGATTCCTGAGCGGACGCCCCCAACGGAACGGCAGCTGAACGTAAGTCGGCTCCGAGCAACCAATCGTCGAGGTAAGGATGCACCCGAACACCTTCTTTGCGAAGTGCCGCTGCCACCCCAACGATCAGCCTCGTGAACGTCCGCGGAACCGCTGCGAGACGGAATGGCAACGCTCGAAACTGGAAGTGACCCTGTGGAAGAGCCAAACCCAAAAAAATTTCTGATGCGATGCCCTGAGGGGAACATGAAGGTAGGCTCCCGTGAGTTCGAAGGACGAGAGAGACTCGCCCGGACGAACCGCCCGAATCACAGTACGTAGCGTTTCCATCCGAAAGTGAGGAACTCGGAAAGTACGGTTTACTTCTATGAGATGGAGCCCGGGACGAAAAGACTCTTCCCGCTTGGAAACCACCAAGTAAAACGAGTATCGACCATAACCGTAGTGAACAGGAGGAACTGGAATTATCGCTCGCAGTTGAAGAAGGCGGTCGACTGACTCCGCAAGGGTTCGGCTCACTCGACCGGGCGCAGAGGTAGATATTACCAAAGAGGGCGACAAAGAGCATGTAAAATCGAGAGCATACCCCTTCTGAAGCAGCTTCAACACCCAGTTGAGGGTCGTGAGGGCGGTCCCGACCGCCAGAAAATTCCGTAGGCGAGCGCATGAAAAAAAACCTGGACCTGCAGCCCGTCAAAGTGGCTTCGTGACGGCAGGTTGGGAGGCATGAAGGTAAGAGTGGGCAAAACCTCTTGCCCCACGAAAGGACTGTCCCGAAAAACGAGCACGGCCCCTGGCATAGTGAGAAAAGCGTGCTCCACGAAAACTACCGGAGTCGCGACCGGAGCCCCGAAAAAAAACCTCCGTATCTCTAGATGGCTTAGGCTTATCCCCAGGCAATGACCCCTTGCAGATTCGCCGAAATCTTTCACAATCTTAAAGAAAGCCTCCCCGAAGAGTAATATCCCTTCACAGGGCAATTTACTGAGACGCAACGTCGAGGGGATATCCACAGATCAGCCACGCAACCAGAGAAAACGCCGCGCCGCCACCAGGGACGCCATAGTCGTAGCTGTAATGTGCAGTAAATTATAAAAAATATCCGCTAGATACGCAACGGGGGAGACCAACTTCGCAGAAGGCGCCGCTACCGGAGACGAGTCCCCGGAAGCATCACCGTGCATCCAATGGACGCACGAGACACTTACGCCCCACAAACCGCAGAATGCAGCGCCAACGCAGTAGAATGAAAAGTCTGCTGAAGCCGAATGTCCAACCTCCTATCCTGCAGGTCCTACAGCGCTGCCGTTCCAGCTATAGGGATAGGAGTCTGTTTAGCCACTTCCGAGATGATAGTATGCACCTGAGGCATGCGGAACATCCCCTTCACCTCCCGCGGCAGGGGATACAAGCGAGCTAAAGCACGACTGCCCCGGAGGGTGGCTGCAGGACATTCCCAATGCGATGCAATCATTTGCCTGAGAATTCTGTGTAACGGGAAACACCGCAGCTCAGCCTCAACGCCCGGCAACAACGGATCCTCCAAGGGTTCCTGAGCGGTAGCAGGGAGAAGCAAGGGAAGTGCTGCCAAGGATGGTGAAATAAGCGCTGACAGCTCTTCTGTACGAAAGATCCAAAAATTATTGGGATGCAGACCCGGAGCAATCTCCCCTTCTTCCAATTCCTCTGCCTCCAGCTCCAGCTCTAGCCAACACTTCTGTGCCTCCTAGATTCAACAGAACTGAAGGCAGAGAAGAAAAAAAGGATCCAAAGGGTCCTTAATAACAGGGCGAGTCCGAGAAGACCCGTTACCGGGAACTGCTGAATTGAAATCAGACTGAGAGGAGGGAAGCAAAAAAGCCTTGTGCATTGCAATAATAAATGCAGAGAATCCCTTCTCTTCCAGAAAATACTAGAATTAGTGGACACTCCATGAACAGGTAAAACAGATTAGCTAGGGAAACCTGGGAAAGCCACGGCTGATTTCCCCGATAATGAACAGGAAGGACTGTTTCCAGTTTGTGATCCTAACGGAGATAGGATATGTGCATACTGTCACGCCTGCATATGCGTTAGCTCGTAAGCGTGTAATATAAAAAAACAGCTGCATATCGCCACGGTATATAACCCTTTTGTCTGCCTCTTTCGTACCGCAAAGCCTGTGCATACATGTTTGTTCTGGGGGGGGAATCTGTCAGTTGAATGTGTAACTAGCAAGTTCACAAGTTCTGTAGGACTGGGCTTTTCCTGAGAGTATTCTTGCAGCAGATACCAATGGTCTTTAGCAGCTCTGACCATGTGACCCGAACCACAGGTGCTAGGTCCAGTTTTGACAGGGATGTGGCGACCTGATGCCGGAGGCTGTTAAGCCCTGAAACAAATGGCCTCTACAAAGGCTCTAGCCGAGGCCCTTTCAGCTAATCTGATTGTTCAAAGCATTATCCACATCCTTTATTTGCAATGTTTAGCCAGCCAGGGAACAATTAATGCCGGGAGTCACACATGAAGGGGCTGAACTTTCAAAGCCTTACGCGGACAGCCCACAGGAGGGGAGGGGGCATACAGAGAAGGCCGCTGAGAGAAAGAGAGAGAGACACTGACTTTCTCCACAGAGCACGCTAGAACTTTGCAGTTATTTATTTATTTAGTCATTTGCGGGTTTGTATTTATATATATATATATATATATATACCGCGGAGCAGAAAAACCGCTGGCAAAGACTGCAAAAGAGGGACGGAATCCGTAGAAGATTGTGTCCTCTTTTTTTTTTTATGCGGCCGGAGCAGAGCTGCCGGCGCCCTGACTGAGGGCGTCAAAATGGCCGCCCTTCCCGCCTTCTCCGCGGGCAAGGAGGAGCCATCTAAGTGAATGGCGGGCTTATCTGCCAAGGGAGAAAAAATGACCCCGACTCCCAGAGAAATGAAATCGCCGTAAAAACCGGCTCCGTGAAAGCCCCGCGGCAAGGAAAAGAACTGAGAGGTTGCGCTGAACGCGCCGACGCGATCGTGACTGAAAATAAAAAAGACAAGCCGAGACTCACCGGATAAAAAATGCTGACCACTCAATTAAGTCCCGCTGCTAGCGGAACCGCAAACACCGGTCAAGCAGTGCAGAGGAATACCTGGGGCTCCCAGGCTCACTCTGACCCCAGAGACGGAGACGGTGACAAGAGGCAGGCTCTACCTCACACCGCACCTGCAGGAGCTCTCCACGTCTCACATTAACTTAAAGGGCAAGCGCACCCCAGTCAACAGAGTTAAAGGACTATAAATTCACTTAGCCCTGCTAGAGCCAAGCATTTTTTCACCGAAAACAAAGAACGAATTGAAGGTAAACGAAGGCCATGAGGGAGAAATAGGGATTCGATCCTCCTTAGCTGCTGAGGACTGAAAGACTGCTAGATTTCTGGCAGGGGGAGTGGCTTCACCTCTCAAGAAAACTTGAAGTCATCAGTCCTCAGCTGCTATGGGGGATTGACAACCCTACCTACCTTTCCCTGGACTGGCCCGGAGAAGCGATAAGGAATTACACTTACCTGGTAATTGTAGTTCCTTGAGAGACGACAGCTTAGTCCTCAACGTATGGGTTGTGCACCTCCTCCTGCAGCATGAAGACTGGACCAATCAAATTTCAGCACCACTGGAATCAGCATAGCAGGCATCCCTTGAACTCCAGTGACCAACTGTCAAAGCAAACTCAGAGAAACAGCTAAACCTTCAACCAAGTCTCATTGGGTTTTTTTTTTTTTTTATGTTTTTGTTTTTGTTTTTTATTTTTATTTTTTTTTGTTAAACAGTGGACAATGGCACCCAAGCGAAGGGAACAGAATGTCCCGCTCCTGCCACAGCATAAACCAATAGTGAGAGTAAGAGAAACAAACATTGGAGTGAAACAAAAGAAATCAAAGAGACACACTCACCTGGAAATAAGACCTTCTGAATCCGAGGCGTGCCGCACTGAAAACTGCACAGGGAGGGAAGGAGGACTAAGCTGTCGTCTCTCAAGGAACTACAATTACCAGGTAAGTGTAATTACTATTTCCTTATCGTTCCTCCAGCTTAGTCCTCAACGTATGGGATGTAACAAAGCAGCCTAACGGGCGGGATTCCTCCAGCCGGCACGCAAAACCGCAGAACCAAAACTGGCATCGCCCGCCGCTAAAACATCTAGTCGATAGTGCTTACTGAAAGTGTGAAGAGAAGACCACGTGGCCGCTTTACAGATGTCCACGGGTGAGACCAAACTATACTCCACCCAGGACGCAGCATGCACCCGGGTAGAATGAGCACGCAAACCAACAGGCGGCAGCCGGCCGAGCAAGAGATAAGCCGAGCCTATCGCCTCCTTGATCCACCGAGCAATGGAAGCCTTCGCCGCAGCCTCACCCTTCCGAGGACCGCCAAACAGCACAAATAAATGATCAGATTTACGAAAGGCGCTGGTAACCTTCAAGTAGCGACGCAAAACCCTCTTGAGGTCCAACCGACTAAGCCCGCGATCGGAGGCATGCTCCGCCGAGGCAGGAAACACCGGGAGCGACACCACCTGATTCAAGTGAAAGGGAGAAGACACCTTAGGCAAGAAAGAAGGCACCGGCCGTAGCACCACCTTCTGAGCCGAGAAAGATAGAAAAGGCTCCCTGCAAGACAGGGCCTGGAGCTCGGAAATACGCCGCGCCGAACAAATTGCTACCAAGAACACAGTCTTAAGCGTCAAGTCCTTTACCGAAGACCGAGAGAGAGGCTCAAAAGAAGCCGCACTGAGGGACCGCAAAACTAAGTTGAGATCCCATGAAGGCACCGAAATCCTGCGGGCTGGACGCAGTCGAGAAACGGCCCTCAAGAAGCGAACCACATCAGCATGAGCACCCAGCGACACGCCGTGGACCTTACCGCGGTAGCACGAAAGCGCCGCCAACTGAACGCGCAAGGAGCTGGTGGCCAAACCTTTAGTAAAACCGTCCTGTAAAAAGTCAAGGATTACCGGAAGAGAGGCCGTGACAGCCCGAACCTGACGCCGAGAGCACCAATCCTCAAAGATACGCCAAACTCGTACATAGGCCAGCGAAGGCGATCGCTTGCGCGCTTGTAAGAGTCGCCACGACAGACGTGGAATAACCCCGTTTTCTTAACCGCGCCCTTTCAATAGCCAGGCCGTAAGAGAGAATCTCCCCACTTGCGGCATGCGAAGAGGACCCTGACACAACAGATCCGAATCCAGGGGAAGCCGCCACGGAGATCCGACCAATAATCTCATCAGGTCGGCATACCAAGGACGACGAGGCCAATCCGGCGCTATCAACAGCACCCGCCCCCGGTGGACCTCGATACGCTGAAGCACGCGTCCCAGCAGAGGCCACGGGGGAAACACGTAAAGAAGGCCCGACGACGGCCATCTCTGCAGAAGAGCATCCAGGCCTTCCGACATCGGCTCCCTTCGACGACTGTAGAACCGAGCTGCCTTCGCCGAGCGCAGCGTGGCCATCAGGTCCATGACCGGCTGCCCCCAACGCTGAACCAGCTGCTCGAACACCCGCGAGTTTAGCTCCCATTCGCCGGGATCCACCTGAACCCTGCTGAGAAAATCCGCAGTCACGTTGTCCTTCCCGGCAATGTGCGCTGCCGATATGGCTAGGAGCCGGGGCTCCACCCACTCGAACAATGCCCGCGCCTCCATCTCCATGGCCACGCTTCCGGTTCCGCCCTGTCGGTTTATGTAGGCCACCGCCGTCGCATTGTCGGAGAGTACTCGCACCGCTCGAGAGGAGACCAGGTACTCGAAGTGTAGCAAGGCCAACTGTACGGCACGAAGCTCCAAGCGGTTGATTGACCAACCGCTCTCCTCCGGAGACCAGAGACCTTGAGCGAACTGTTCGCCGCAGTGAGCCCCCCAGCCGGTCAGGCAAGCATCCGGCAAGAGCGGAATCCAGAGTGGCTGCTCTAAGGGCATCCCCGCTTGAAGTGACGACTTGCTCAGCGATGGAGCAAGGCTCTCTGAAGCGACCGCATGTGAAACCGAGCCCAAGGCACTACCTCCAGGGAAGCAGCCATGGTCCCCAACAACTGGAGGTAGTGCCAAGCCGACGGAGCGGGGCTCTTCCGAAACTGTCGCACGAGAGCGCGAAGCGCCAACACCCTGCGGTCGGGCAGAAAAACCAAACCCCCGCACGTGTCGAACCGTACGCCCAAATATTCGAGGCACTGCGTTGGGGCCAAGTGACTCTTGCGCGGATTGACCACCCAGCCGAGGGACTGCAAGAGCGCCACGACCTTGGACGTCGCGGCCAAGCTCTCCTCCCGAGACTTCCCGCGAATCAACCAATCGTCCAGATAGGGATGGACCAGCACCCCTTCCTTGCGCAAGGCCGCCGCCACCACAACCACCATGATCTTGGTGAACACTCGCGGCGCGGTCGCAAGACCGAATGGCAATGCTTGGAATTGGAAGTGGCCCCACGGTAGCGCGAAGCGGAGATACCGCTGCTGATCTTCCCGGATTGGGATATGGAGGTAAGCTTCCGTGAGGTCTAGGGAAGTGAGGAACTCGCCCTTGCGGACGGCAACCAGCACTGACCGCAGAGTTTCCATCCGGAAGTGAGGCACCCGCAGACAGCGGTTCACACCTTTGAGATCCAAAATGGGGCGAAGAGTGCCATCCTTTTTTGGCACCACGAAATAAATGGAATACCTTCCTAGACCATATTCCGCCTGCGGAACGGGAACTACCGCCCCCAGCTGGATAAGACGATCGAGGGTTTGGCGAATCAGAGCAGTCTTGCGTTCTCCCCGGCAGGGAGACGCTACAAAGGAATCGAGTACAGGCCTGGCCAAGTCCAGAACATACCCGTCCCGAATGATGTCTAAAACACACTGATCGGACGTTATCTGGGCCCAAGCGGAGAGAATGCGTCGAAGACGGCCTCCGATCACTGGGATCTCCACCGGGGCCCGCTGCCCTTCATTGGGGCTTGCGAGCGGAAGTAGCAGCTGCAGCCGTGAATCCTCTACTGGCTCCACGAAAGCCCCGAAAACTCGAAGCTCTCGAGACATATCTGCCACGTTGAAATCCACCAGAACGGGGGGATCGAAACCGCCGAAAGTCCCGAAACTGCCCCCGAGCAGCCGGAGGCGCCCTACCTCTCTTGGGTCGATCCTCCGGCAGGCGACCGCCCTTGGACTCACCCAAATCCTTGACCAACTTATCCAAATCCTCACCAAATAGCAGCCTACCCTTAAAGGGCAACCTGCCCAAGCGAGACTTGGACGAACCATCGGCCGCCCAATTCTTCAGCCAAAGGGCTCTGCGAGATGCTACCACGGATGCCATGCTGTTGGAGAGAGCTCTAATGAGATCATAATGGACATCTGCTAAATACGCCGAACCAGATTCCAGGCGGTGGAGCTCACTCAACATTCCGGCCTCCAAGGAGGGGGTTTGCTGAAGCTGCTGCACCCAGCACAAACATGCACGTGCCACCCAAGCTCCACAAACCGAGGCCTGCAACGCAATCGCGTCAGCCTCAAACGACTGCTTCAACAAACCGTCCATTTTCCGGTCCTGCGGCTCACGCAAGGCCGCACTACCCTCCACTGGTATCGTGGTTTTCTTAGTCACCGCCGAGACAGCCGCGTCAACCCTGGGAGAGCGAAAGCGCTCAAGATCGACGTCTGACAGAGGATAGAGCCTCCGCATGATTTTCACCCCCTTAAGGCCCGACTCAGGGGTATCCCACTCGGACTGAATCATCTGATCAATCACTCGGTGAATGGGAAAAACCACGTTAGTTTGTCGCACCGCCTGAATAATTGGGTCCGCTCCATCCGCCTCTTCCACCGGAGGAGTCGGAGCCAAACCGAGAGTCTGCAACGCCTCTGAAACAAGCGCGGGCAATTCCTCGCGTCTGAAGATGCGAATGATCTTCGCCTGATCCTCCGGCTCGGGGAGCTCGCCCTCTTCTAAAGCCTCCCCATCCGCTTCGTGATCGAAATCCGGATCATCGCCGTCAGGCCACTCCGTTGCTGACTGGAATGGGTCGTGCAGACGTTGTCGCTTAGGCGCCATGCCACCGGACAACGGGCTCTCCGCTGGTGCGGACAGGGCCGCCACCCCCGGCATCGAAGGGGAAGCAGCGTCCAAGCTCTGCCGCCTACGGCAGAACGCCTGATGCATCAGCAAAACAAAATCGGGAGAAAAATCCTCCAAGGGCAAGAAACCCCCAAGATCCGGCTGACCCCCAGAAGGTAAGGGAACCGCCGAAGGAAGCCCCGAGGACCCCTCTAGAGGCGAATCCAACACCCCGGCTGTGGAACCGGGCTGCACTTCCGCAGCCAAGGAATTCTCCAGGCTCTGCTCCATACTGAGAGAGACCGCAGCACAGCGCTGGCAGACGCCCGTCTCAGGAGCTGCACCCCGCCGAGAACCACAAATTATACAAAGAGACCCCGAAGGCATGGAAAACCCGGAAAGGCAGGGCAGCAAGCAATTAGCGAGGCCCCCCAACGCTGACAAGCAAGGGAAGGCTGACAGTCCCAGCAGAACCAGCACAGCAACTGGGAGCTGGGCAATAGTCAGCACCGGCGAGGCAGAGGCGCCAATGTAAAACGCTCTCTCTTGTGAAGTATTATATTGTACTTTATTTATTCATTAATAAAAAAATATTTCACCAAAAAATCGTGCCCAGACACACCTAGGAACAAAACCGCGAAGAGGAAAGGAGAACAGAATCCCCCCCCCCCTTAGCCGCGGGACAGAAGAACCCCGAGGAAAGGGCCAAAATTAACAAAAAACACCGAAATAAAAGAAACTTAATAAAAGAAACTTAATAAAAGAAACTTAATAAAAGAAAGGGGAAAAAATCACCGCGTGGCTAACACGTTGAAAAGCACCGCGAACTGAAAGGCACAAAATGGCCGCTGCAGCGAGAAACTTTTTGGCGCGCCCTTGCCTCTCACGGGCGGAACAGCCCGAGTGCAGGGAATCTCGTCTGCCGACGGGGCACCGAATCGCCGCAGCTTTCGCGTCCCAGAGCCCCCGAAAAATGAAAAATCGCCAAATTAAAGGGAGCTGCCAAATTGGTTGAGCAGAGGCACAGAGAAGCTGGAGTGAAACGGCTCCGCCGCCAACTACCAGCACTTACCGGCACAGAAGCAGCACAACTACTACTGCTGAAAGAAGCTGCCGTACAGCCACCGCGGGAGCTCTGCCCCGAACAGCCCTGGGGCAGAGATCCCAATAATACAGAGAGAGGCAAGGTCAGAAAAGCGGCTTAGGCTGTGCAGCAGAGAGACCTTCCTCAGGTCTCCCCCCTTCCCCACGGAGTGCCTAAATGAGTGAAAAAAAAATTTAAAGAAACAGGAACCCCTTAAGCTAAAAAAAAATGAAATAAGTCCTAAGAGGACAAAAAAGAAAGACTCAAAAGGTAGCTAGGGAAAAAGACACACTAAACTGAATGACTAGTGAGCCCAGCAAGGCTCACTAACGTCTTCCTGCTGCATGAAGACTGGACACACTGGAGTTCAAGGGATGCCTGCTATGCTGATTCCAGTGGTGCTGAAATTTGATTGGTCCAGTCTTCATTTTATTTATTTATTTATTTATTTATTTGGACAACTTTTATATACCGCTGCTTCCAAGGATCAGCAGCGGTTTACATTATAACAAACAGAACAGGTACATTGAACTTTAAGAACTAGGAATATTTTACATTATAACAAATTGGTTTTACATTATAACAAATCAAATATCAATACAATTGATTTAGAACTTTATAAGTTAGTTTACATTATTACAGATATTACATTATTACAGGTATTGTATAGTGCAACCAACACGGATTTCGTCCCAACCATGGAGTCGAAACTCTACTGATCTACCTCTTCGACAGCATCATAAGAATAATTGACAACACCAGGAATGGAATTATAATGATCTTCATCGACATCTCCTCAGCTTTCGACACAGTTGACCACAATATGCTCCTGGAGAGACTAAAGAACACTGGTATACACGGTACCACTCTGAAATGGTTCCACTCGTACCTAACCGAAAGACAGCTACAGGTCAAGGTGGGACATGACACCTCCCGACCCATAAACGTACAACAAGGAGTACCGCAAGGATCCGCACTCTCAGCACTCCTTTTTAACATCTACATCCAACCAATATGCAACATTATGAAAGAGAACAACATCCAATACACAATATACGCAGACGACATCATGGTATACTCCCGATATCAATCGACAACCCGGACTTCTCTAAGATAACAGACTGCCTTACCCAAATGGCGAAGTGGTGCCAAAACAACAACCTCGCAATAAACTACAACAAGACCGAAGCTTTAATCATCACTCGGAACCAAAGCTTCATACACCCACCAAACATAAAGATACAAAGCACCACGATACCGATAAGATCAGAGGTGAGATACCTTGGGGTTACTCTGGACAGTAAACTCAACCTCAAACCACACATAGACAAAACAATACAAAAAGCCTACTACAGGATGCGAATCATCAGGAGACTGAAACCACTCCTCGCTCCAGAACACTTCCGTACCGTCTGTCAAGCACTGATAACCCCAATACTGGACTTCTGCAATCCGATATACCTTGGACTACCAAAACAAGCTCTCAAACCACTCCAGCTGGCACAAAACACTGCAGCTCGAATCATATCCGGAGCCGCTAGGCAGGAGCACATCACACCTACATTAAAGGACTTACACTGGCTCCCAATCAGTGCTCGCATCAGATACAAGACTATCATAAACCTATTTAAGATAAAAGAGCACACATCAGCCAACAGCCTCCACACGCTCATACAACCGGAAACCAGCGCACGTCCTAGAAGAAGTCAAACACGCAACCGAGTCAGTACCCCAAATGAATACAAGCACACACGCAAGGACACAACAGACAGAGCTCTCTCCATGGCTGCTCCAACAATATGGAACAATCTACCGGACGATCTAAGGGCAACTCCAGACCTCAAAGACTTCAGAAAACAACTGAAAACCATGCTGTTCATAGAGCACTATGGTCACATCACATAACCTAAGAGAATGGATAACAGCACTCCAATCCTCCTAAACAACTGTATGTATATAAAATGTGTTTTTAGCACCACTGTAAATAGCCCACCTTGTACATAGCTCAAACAAATCAAGCACCCAACACAGCCCTCACACAACTAAGTTTCATCCTCACTGCATGTACAACACACACACTTTACCTGATTGCTTGCTGTGATACCACCTTGATTATTAAGATAAGGCGGTTTAGAAATACTGTTAAATAAATAAAATAAATAAATAAATTACAGTATAAAATAACATTATTGAACTATATTACAAGTAATAGTTTATTAATGTATTGATTCAGTTTATGGAAGTTGGGAAGCTATACCTGTTTCTCCATTGGTATAGTATTGTGTGAATAGATGGGTTTTTAGTGTTTTCCTGAATGTTAGAAGATCTTTTGTTTCTCTTAGTTGATCTGGTAGATTGTTCCACAGTATCGGAGCAACTAGCGAAAAGGCACTGTTACTTGTTGAGTGTTTAGATTTTCTTATTATATCTGGGACTGCTAAGGTGTTGAGGTTTTTTCTCCGTCTTATCCTAGTTTCAGGTGGGCTGTGAAGGAGGGTGGTTAAGTATGATGGGGCAATATTATTAATTAATTTGAATGTTGTTAACAGTATTTTATATTGAATTCTACTGGATATAGGTAACCAGTGTAGGGTGAATAGAATAGGGGTGATATGGTCTGAAAGTTTGGTTTTAAGTATTACTCTAGCTGTTACATTTTGGGCCATTTGTAAGATTTTGATGTTCTTTTTGGTTATTCCATGTAGTATGCTATTACAAAAATCAAAATGTGGTATGATCAAGGCTTGAGTAACAGTTCTAAAGTCATCGTCTTGTAATAGCGGTCTTAGTTGTTGGATAGAACGCAATTTGTAATAGATTGTTTTTGTTAGTTTCTTGATGTGTGTTGTAAAACTGAGCGTTTTATCAATGATAACACCTAAATATTTTATTTCTTCCTTGATTGGAAGAGTGGCATTGAGGATATTAATGTTAGCTGGGGGAGTATATTTTGTGTTTTTGTTGCAATCAGGACTTCAGTTTTTTTTATGTTAATGGTTAGGTTGTTTGAAAGGAGCCATTTTTCAGTTTCTGTTAGACAGTTTATTATATTGTTGTGGTTTGGGTTATTTACATTAAACTCAGAGAATAACATAATGTCATCTGCATATATAGAATAATTAATTTTGTATTTTTTGAATATGGAGCATATTGGTTGGAGGTATATGTTAAATAATAAAGCAGACAGAGCTGAGCCTTGGGGTACATGCTGCAGGAGGAGGTGCACAACCCATACGTTGAGGACTAAGCTGGAGGAACGATAAGGAACTTGGAGTTACTCTAGACAATGAGTTGAATCTTAAATCACACATAAATAAGACAATTAGAAACGCATATTATAGAATGAAGATCATCAGAAGACTAAGGCCGCTTCTTGAAACTGTTCACTTCCGAAATGTTTGTCAAGCATTGATTACACCATTACTTGACTTCTGTAATCCAATATATCTGGGTTTAACTAAGCAGTCACTCAAGCCTTTACAGTTAGCGCAAAACACCGCTGCACGTATAATTTTTGGTCTATCAAGTAAAGAGCATATAACTCCCATCTTAAAGGAGCTTCACTGGTTACCCATAGCATCTCGTATAAAATATAAAACAATAATTTATATTTTCAAGATAAAGCAACAATGTTCTGCAGAAAGCCTGACGTATCTCAACCAGTCAGATATTAGCAACAGACCTAGAAGAAGTGGGTCTGACAACAGAGTCAGCTCCTCAAATGACGTCAGAAAAACACGTAAGGACACCTCTGAGAGAGCTTTCTCTTTTGCTGCGCCTTCCATCTGGAACTCTCTACCTAATGATCTGAGAGCAGCTCAGGACATCAATGACGTTAGGAAGCAACTGAAAACGGTTTTGTTTATAGAAAACTACGGTCATGCAATCAACTAATTAATTTTTTAGAAAGCAAATCATATATATATATTGTATAATAGCTCACATTATAGTATAGCTCACAATGTAGATAGTGCACCTTATTCCAATACATTATATCATATATTTACAAACTATGTATCTTTTATCACTGTATGTTTCACTATTACTTGTTATATTTTCGTTTGTTGAACCGCTTTGATTGTATGATAAGGCGGTATAAAAATCCAATTAAATAAATAAATAAATAACCCTCTCGAACCACTTCCAAGACCCACTGGTCTGTCGTGACCCGGGCCCAAGCGGAGAGGAACTGCCTCAGTCTGCCCCCCACTGGCAGGTCCTCTCCCCGGGCCCCCGTGGCTTCATTGGGACTTCCTGGCAACCGAGGAGGAGGGCGAGGCTCCAAAACCTCTTCCTGCCCCCCAAAAGCCTCGGAAGCCCTGTCCCCTAGAGGAGAACCTCCCTCTCTGAAAGGACGAGGAGCGAGCGGTCCGAAACCTCCTCATCTCCCGAGGCTGAGCCCTCCCTAAGGAGGGGGCTCTATTCTGTTTCGGCCTATCCTCCGGGAGTCTACCCCCTTTAGATTCCCCCAAGCTCCTTCACCAGCTTATCCAAATAATAATTTTCCCTTAAAGGGCAGCCTACCGAGACGAGCCTTTGAAGAACTGTCCGCTGCCCAATTGCGGAGCCACAGATACCGCCGGGCCGCAACTACCGAGGCCATATTCCTCGCTAGGCTTCTAATGAGATCGTACTGACTATCAGCCAGATACGCTGCGCCCGACTCAATCTTCGCTGCCTCCCCTGTGCCTTTAATGGGGTTCTCCCCCGCCAGCTGGATCTGTTGGGACCAGCACAAGCAGGCCCGGGCGACCCACGCCCCACATACAGAAGCCTGAAGCACTAGGGCACTTACATCGAAAGCCTGTTTCAGCAGTGTGTCCAGCTTCCTATCCTGGGAATCCTTAAGGGCCGAACTGCCCTCGACTGGAATCGTGGTCTTCTTGGTGACAGCTACCACTGCCGCGTCTACCCTGGGAGAGCGCAGCAACTCCTTCTCCCCTTCCGGTAGCGGGTACAATCTAGACATGGACCTTGCTCCCCTTATGGCCGATTCCGGCTGATCCCATTCCTCCTGGATCATTTGGCGCACCACACGATGGACTGGGAAAACCTTTTGAGATTTCTTGACCGCCTGAATCAAAGGATCCTCCAGCGCCTCTTCCTCCGCTGGCCCTCCGGCCGACATGTTCAGGACCTTGAAGGCCTCTCCAATCAAAGCTGGCAATTCTTCCCTGCGGAAGACCCGAACAATCTTGGCCTGTTCTTCGGAGATCTCACCTTCTTCCAGCTCTTCTTCGCCCCCCCCCCCCTTGCCTGTCAGACAGATCCCCCTTCAAGGACTCTGGCAATGGGGGGTGGGACTCCTCCTCCTGCGACATTCTCGGACGCTTTGCCGGCAGCGGGCCTACCTCTGCCAGCTCCCTGATGTCCGCCTGCCGGGCCTTTGCCCCCGCCTGCGCTGGCTCCTGCCCATGCCGCCCCTGCTTGCGGAGGCAAAACGCCTTATGCAGAAGAACAAACTCCGGGGAGAAGTCGCCAGCAACCTCCTCCTCCATCTCCAGCCCCGCGGAAGAGGGACCCGGCTTGGGAGGTGGTTGAGTGGGGAAGTCCCCTGGCATATTCAGGGGGAACTCAGGACGGCCTTCCTCGCCAGAAGGAGTACCCAAATCCTGGGAAGAAGAGGGAGGAAGATCCTGCCGGCTCCCCGTCCGGCTCCCTAACTCCCCCGAGGACGCCTCTGCCATACAGGCTTTACAGATGCCTGAGTCCGAGGCTCCCCCCTTGTGGGACCCGCACACCATGCACTGGGCTTTAGCTGACATAGTTACCTCAGCTAGCCCCAGGGCTGGGAGAGAAAAATGAGGGAGAGGGGAAAAGAGGCAGGCAGGAGCCTAAAACTCCTTTCCTCACTCTTTAATTACTTGACTTTATTTAATTTTTTTTTTTTAAACTAGCTCTTGGCTGACTCCCCCCCTTTAGACCCTCGAGTTCCCTCTGTTTCCTTTTTTTTTTGCGGGAAAAATGGCCCCTTAATGCCAAAAGTACTGGAGACTTGCAGCCCTTTCTAATTCCCCATGCGTGGGCTCACCACGTGAGGGAAAACAGAGTGGAACTCACCTCCCGACGCGCGGGCCTCACCAAAACACGTGGTCCATGACCGCGTGGAGAGCTGCTCCTCCGACGGCGCACTGCCGCAAACCACCTCTTCAGGCACGCTGCTCCTCTGCGCCGCAAAGCCAGGCGGCTCTTCGGCCTTCCGCCCGCCCGCTCAGCCGCCTCGAGGGCTTTCGCGGCAAGGCGGAAAGGATGGAAAGGCTTGTCTCCTCTCACCAGCGAGGAAGAGGGAACGGCCCCAGCGCTGCCGGCCTCAACCCAACTCCCTCTTCGACGGTAAGGCCTCCTTCCGACCGCTCCCACACCAGGGGGGGAGGGGGGAAGTCTCCGAATGGGTATTAAAGAAATGAAATGAAGGTAAATAAAGGTAAAATAAATGTAAAAATAAATGTAAAAATAAAAGTAAAAATACACCCAAGATCTGCCTAAGCTAGTCTCTCCAGTAAGCCAGATCCCTGGCTTGCTGTACCCCTACCAGCTGCTAGCAGACTGAGCACAAAAACTGGAGTTGGTGGGCGGTGCCAGTCTACTTATACCCAGGGTCATCAAAAGATGACGTGCTCAGTCCACAAGCTGCTAGTAGGGGGGCACAACCCAGTAGAAGGGACCGGACTGGAGAGACGCTAAGGAAAGGTTTGTTTGTTCATCATTTCTCTTTAAGTATTTAAAGGTCTGAATCATATCTCCCCTGTCCCTCCTCTCCTCCAAAGTGTACATATTTAGGTCTTCAAGTCTCTTCTCATAAGGTTTTTTGCCTTTATTTGAGCAGCCACCTCTTTGGAAAACCAAATAGGTTTCCTTCTCCTCTTGTTTTTATTTACTTTTCTTACATATTTATCTGTTGCCCCTTTTATTGCCTTCTTTGGTTTAGCCCATTGCAATTCCACTTCCTTTATCTCCTTCCACCCCGTCATCTCCTCCTTTAAGTACTCTGCCATTTTATTGAAGTCAGTGTATTTGAAGTTTAGGACTTTGAGCTTGCTATGATTGGCCTGTACCATGGCTTTTATCTCAAACCACACCGTGTGATGGTCGCTGTTGCTCACAGGGGCACTCACGCAGACATTCGACACACTAACACCGTTGGTGAGCACTACATCCAGCGTTGAGCTTTCCCTGGTTTGGTTCCATCACCATTTGTCTAAATAATGCATCTTGGAGAGCATCCACAATTTTTTTGCTTCTTTCCAGATGTGCAGGAGGAGTAATCCAATCCACATTAGGTAGATTGAAGTCACCCAATATGATCGCTTCCCCCTTTGTTGCTATCTTGGCAATATCTTTAATCAATTCGTTATCTCTCTCTTCAATTTGAGTCGGAGGTCTGTAGACTACAGCAATATGGATGACAGTGCCATCTCCTCTTTCCAACGCAATCCAGAGTGCTTCTTTTCCCCATGTCCCCTGCATTTCAGTAGTTTTAATATTGCTTTTGACATACAAGGCTACTCCTCCTCCTTTTCCATTTTATCTGTCTCTTCTGAATAGATTATAGCCAGCTATGGCTATATTCCAATCGTGCGATTCATTAAACCATGTTTCTGTAATGGCCACAATGTCCAAATTCGTTTCCACCATTAGGGCTTCCAGGTCTGGAATTTTGTTGGCTAAGCTTTGAGCATATAAGCATCCTTTAGGTCTAAGGAGCATAGCCAGTCTCCCTGGTGGAGGTAAGGCAGCAATATTCCAAGGGAAAGTCGAGGATGGGTCTTAGGCCTCCAGTTCTCTTTGGTATCAGAAAATACCTGGAGTAGAAAGCCCTTTCCTTGCAGGTGGTGGGGCACCGGGTCTACCGCATGATCCTCGAGAAGACCTGCCAACTCCTTTAAGAGGGGGTCTGAGAGGCTCCCCTGGAAAATAAGAGGGAGGTGCTTGGGTGAGATGTAGCCAAAAGTCCATTTGGACTACCTGCAGGACCCAGGTATCTATTGTGATAGCTGGCCACCTGCAGGCATACAGGGTCAGCCTTCACCCTGTGCATGGCCTTGCTTCCATGGAGAGAGGGACTATGCTCTGGGAGTCAAAAACCCCTCCAGGCTGGGCCGGAGCCAGTGCCAGGGGCTTGGGGGCTTTTTGCTTACGCGGGTCATGCCCCTGTCCCTTGGCCTGCTGCCCTTGTTGGGGAGCTGGGGAGGCCTGATATGTGGGGTAGTTGCAGTAAGCAGTACCTTTTCTTGGGAAAAAGGGCTTCTTACCAGAGACCTTCTTCTTAGAAGGGGCAGAAGTCTTCTTCGAGAGTCTTGTCCGGGTCAGGTACTCGGACTCGATCTCGGCAGCCTTTTCACCTCGGCAAGGGACATCGACCAACTTGTCCTGTACCAATTGCTCCAGGTCTGACGACTGTAGCCATGCCTGGCGGCGTACACCAATGCTGGCTGCAGCTATCCAGGCCGACGCCTCAAAGCCATCATAGGCTGCTCGAGTCAAACTTAAAGCACTCCCGGATCCCAGTGGACAAAACTTTGAAGCGCTGCAAAGGTCCCTTGGAGAGACCAGCTGAGAACCTAACAATCTCCTTTGCCAGCTCTCGTAGGTACATGCCCATGTACAGCTGGTATGTCTGGATTCAGCATGACAGCATTGAGCCTGGTAGAACTTCCTGCCGAGGGCATCCATGTTGCAGGCCTCCCAGCCAGGAGGCACTGAGGAGTGCGCCTTCTGGCTCTTGAGCCGGCACATGGCCGATTCCACAACCATGGAGTTGTGCGGCAGTTGTGCTTTTTGGAACCCAGGGCTCTTGCAAGCTCGGTAAATGGAATCGATTCACCTGCTGAGTACCAGCATCGAGGCCGGTGTCTCCCACATGCAGAGCATCAGCCATTCCAGAATGGGAGGCACCAGTACAGTAAGGGCTTCCCGAGGGGGAAAGTCATACTGGAGGATCTTGAGCTCTTCGGCTCGAGGCTCCTCCTCGGCCTTAGCTGCGAATGACAAAGCCTTTGCCATGTCCCGGATGAAATCCAAGAACCGCGTCGACGACCTCAGTCCTGAACGGGAGGTTGAAGGGGACCTTGGCCGAGGATCGACTCGAGTTCTTAGTGTCTCAAGGATCAGCTCGGCCTCCGGGGTCGACTTTGATGTCGATCTCCCGGTGGTCAGGGCAGATGGACCGGTGAGACCGGCTATCAGCGCCTGCTGCTGGTCCATGAAGGCAGACATGCTGTGCTCCAAGGCCGTTATTCTGAGACCGAGCTCAGGAGGCTCCACAGCCCCCGGGTTGGGTCCTGACGCCATCGGGCCCCAACACCGGCTCTCCCAGAGGAGAGTACACGAGGACAATGCTTACCTGCCTCAGTGTCTACGGTTCCTTACAAGGGAGTTTTGCAGGCCTCTCCGACTCCGAGGATCCGGGGCAGTGGGCCGGGCTCCGCGGCGGTGGGCCGGGCTCCACGACCTAGCCCACGAGGGACCAGGCCGCTCGGAGCCATCTAACGACACCGCCCTCACAGATTTTTTCTTCCTCTGGTGTTCCCGTAAGGGAGACCCCCCCCCTTTCAGAGAACACCTGACGGTGCTCAGGATCAGAGAGATCCCGAGAGGTCGAGGCCTCCGATGAGGTCCGGGCCTGGGCGGATGCAGACTCAGGAAAAATCCTATCATGTTGCTGCTGCCTGTTCCTCAAGGCCTTGGAAGACATTTTCTTACATGGGCCACAGACCTTTGGGACGTGGTCAGGTCCGAGGCAACGGAGGCAGCAGTCATGTGTTGGTGAGGGACATTAATCTCATGCACCGATCACACTTTTTAAACCTGCTGGCAGCCATTGGGAGGAAAAAAGGGCACCTGAGAGGTCAAAGGACCGGACTGCCAGCTAAAAAGAAAAAATAGCACGAATGCTAGTCTCTAAGGACAAAAACTGAAAATTTGGACCGACTCGATACCGGTGTACCGAGCCGAGGCGGGAAGGGGAACCGGCATTGAACCGGCTAGACAGAAAATAATTTTTCTGACTTTTAAACAGTTTTAAACACTTTTTTCGCAAGGGAACTTGAATGACATTCGTTGGGCTTCATGGAAAAAAGGAGACTGAGCAAGATGGTACCCTTGGGCGGGAAGGGGACCGTACTTGCGTGATGCAATCCCAAAGGCTTTCTTAGAAAGCTGGGAATTTGCTCCGCATGAGGGTTCCGTCGGCGCCGACGTCACACATATGTGAGGACTGGCTTCATGCTTGTTCCTGGAGAAACACTGCTCCAAACCATGCGCTCTTGGGCAACTGTCGGCTCTACCCTATTATCTAGTTTAAAAGCTGCTATATCTCCTTTTTAAAGGTTAATGCCAGCAGTCTGGTTCCATCCCAGTTAAGGTGAAACCCATCCCTTCGGAAGAGCCCCTCCTTTCCCCAGAATGTTCCCCAGTTCCTAACAAATCCAAAACCCTCATCCTTGCACCATCGTCTCATCCACACATTGAGACTCCAGAGCTCTGCCTGCCTTTTGGGTCCTGCGTGTGAAACAGGAAGCATTTCAGAGAATGGTACCCTGGAAGTTCTGGATTTCAACTTCCAACCTAAAAGCCTAAATTTAGCCTCCAGAACCTCCCTATCACATTTTCCTATGTCACTGGTACTGACATGCACCAAGACAGCAGACTCCTCCCCAGCACTATCTAAGACACCTTATTCTAGGTGGCGCGTGAGGTCTGCTACCTTCGCACCAGGCAGGCATGTTACCAGGCGATCCTCTAGTCCACCAGCCACCCAGCTATCTACATGCCTAATGATCGAATCACCAACTATAACGGCTGTCCTAACCCTTCCCTCATGGGCACATGGTCCTGGAGAAACATCCTCAGTGTGAGAGGGTTTTACATCACCTGGGGGACAGGTCCTAGCTATAGGATCACTTCTTGCCACACCAGGGTGATGCTCTCCTGTCACATGACCTCTCTCCTCCATGGCAACAGGGATGCTGCCAGACTGGAGGTGGGACTTCAGGACTATATCGCTGTAGGTCCTGTCTATGTACCTCTCTGCCTTCCTTATGTCTTCCAAGTCTTCTGCTCTTGCTTCCAGAGATCGGACTCGTTCCATGAGAGCAAAGAGCTCCTTGACCTAGTGCACACGTAAGATCCCTCACCAACTGGGAGAAAATCATACATGTGACACTCAATGCAAAAGACTGAAAAGCCTCCATCTCGCTGCCAGACTGCTGTCTGCATCTTCGCTTTAAGGTTGTGTTTAGATATTTAAGTTCTTTACTTACTAAGGGCTGCTGGGGATACTTACACTAATAATTCTATACCTAATATGTTTAATGTACTTTGTTCACCTGAAGTTTAATTAATCTCAGGTCCTTAATGTATGCTGATGAGAATAAACAGCTGCACCCGAGAGTGAATATGGCACCACCTTTCCTTTAAGAGGTTTCAGCAACTATAACGCTACGATTATCCCAGGGGTGGGTGGGTGTCGGGGAGGGAGGGAGGGAAAGTAGACTTATTAAAAGCTGGCTGCTACACAGTACCCTGTCCTGTGCTTCTAAGGTAATCTGTGACCAATCCCCAGGGGGAGTCCTAAAGCCCTTGCTTGGATAGAGGGAGTCTTGAATTCTAAATTTAACCTGAAAGCTCTCTTCTGTGTTTTAAATTAAAACTGAAAGCTCTTTGCTGCTACTAGGTCCTGACTGAGTATGAAATTTAAACTGGAAGCTCTCTGCTGGGTTCTAAATTTATCCAGAAAGCTCTCTGTGTTTTAAATTTAAATTGAAAAGTCTTTGCTGCTACTAGGCCCTGACTGATTTAACAAATACACTGGGCTCACAGATTAATCAGCTTTAATCTAAAGAATTCCCTTTTCCCCAAGATTTAGAAAAACTCCCAGAAGTAAATACTTACAATTGCAGATCTATCTCCAGAAGTAGCAGTCCCCTTTTGTAGTCCTTCAAGACAAAAGGAAAGCTTTCATGTGTTCAGAGAGGCTGATACCCTGGAATTCTATCCCTTCAGCAGCCATGCTGTAAGGTGAAGGGACTGTGGATTGGGATGCAGCAGTGTCCTGTTCTCCTGTGAGAGGAGATCTGGAGCAGACCCCAAATCTACCGATTAAACATGAGACAGAGAAGCAGAGGATACCACGGTTGTTGTGGCCAATGCGGGGCTATAGGAATCATGTAGCCCCCGTCTCTCTGGAGTTTGAAGAGTTTTGGGAATGAGGGGAATGGGAGGGAAGGTATATAGAAAGACTTGACCCCAGAAAAGTTGAAAGGTATCTACCGGTTGGCTGTTCGGAGCCGGGGATCTGGAAGAGAAGTGGAGAAGTTTGGCATTCTGAGGACTTGCAAATAGGTCTATGTCTAGGGTTTCCCAGATCTGAAAAATGTGAGCAACCTTCTCTGGATGGAGAGACCACTCATGGGGTAGTAGTACCTGACGGGGCTTGTCTGTCAAGAGATTCTGTTTGCCTGGGAGATAAACCACAAGTAGGTGGAATCTGGTGTTGTATGGTGAAGGACCATAGGTGTAGAGCTTTGCTGCAAAGTGTCCAAGAGCTTGATCCGCCCTGTTTGTTCAAGTAGAACATGGCTACCTGATTGTCCGTCTGGACTAGAACTGTGTGGAAGCGAAGGTGGTTGTGGAACACCTTGAGAGCATTATGGATGGCTCTGAGTTCCAGCAGATTTATGTGGAGTTGTGACTCCTGCTGAGCCCAAAGTCCCTGAGTGGAAAGATTGTCCAGATGAGCTCCCCAGCCCAATATGGACACATCCATCGTCAGGGTGTATTTACGTAGAGGCTTCTGAAAAGGTGATACTATGAGAAGGTGTTCTGGGAATTGCCACACTAGAGAGAAGAGATGAGACATGTAGAGAGTATTATCCCGTCTCCCAAATGACCGGATGCCTAAGACCACTCGGACGCCAGGGGCCATTGAGCTGCACGCATATGTAGACGAGTGTATGGAACCACATGTACAGTGTATGGAACCACATGCCATAATGGCCCAGGAGTTGCAGCATTTCTCGAGCAGTGAGAAAGGGTTTGAGGCCTGCTTGGGATGCAAGCTGGATGAGTCGAGCACAGCGGGCCTGAGACAGAAAAGCTCTTGACTGATGAGTGTCTAGGAGGGCTCCTATAAACTCCAGAATTTGAGAGGGAACAAGCTGGGACTTTGGAAGATTTATTACAAATCCCAAGTGTTGCAGCACCTGCATGGTACACGTGAGAGTAAGATTGGCCGCTGGCTCATTCGAACAAGCACACCTCTAGTCGTCTAAGTAGGGGAAGACAAGTATCCCTAGAGTCCTTAGGAACGAAGCCACTACTGCCATGCACTTTGTATTTATTTATTTAACAGTTTTTATATACCGCAATATTCATCATCAGTGCGGTTTACATTAAACATACTACCTAGAC
Source organism: Ichthyophis bannanicus (assembly GCA_033557465.1). Classification (NCBI taxonomy): domain Eukaryota; kingdom Metazoa; phylum Chordata; class Amphibia; order Gymnophiona; family Ichthyophiidae; genus Ichthyophis; species Ichthyophis bannanicus. Next base: position 1,095,505 of record CM066043.1, read on the forward strand.
AAAATAAAACTGACATAGGTTTACAGATAACAGGGAATATAAACTGGGTATGAACAGGGGAAAACTATATACATTTAATCAGGTAACATTGTGGCTTGATATTTACAGAAAAGCAGCACTTTGCGCAGTTCTATTGTCTCTGTTCTGGGTTATAGCTGTGTGAGAGGCAATTAAGGGTGGTCAGGCGGAAGGCAATGCTAAGGTAGGTAAGGTAGGTTGAAGTGCAAAGTGAATAAATGGTGCTTAATGGCCATTGTAAAGACTCTTGGGGCAGAGGTGAGACCAAAAGGCAGGACTCTGTACTGATAATGTTTCCCCTGGAACAGGAAACGCAAAAACCTTCTGTGTTCTGCGTGGATAAGAATGTGAGTATATGCGTCCTTTAGATCTAGAGAACAAAGCCAATCCTGACTCTGGAGATAGAGAAGAGTACCTAGGACAGGGGTCTGCAACCTTTAAGACATAAAGAGCCACTTGGACCCGTTTCCGAAGGGAAAAAAAAAACTGGGAGCCGCAAAACCATTGCGACATTTAAAACAAATCTAACACTGCATATATTGTTTCTTACCTTAATGCTATATACGACCCCCTACTTTTCCTGTTAAAATATAGGTGTTTGGCCTATACTCGCCGTATAAGACTACCCCTCTTCCTTCGCACACCAAAAAAAATACGCCAGAAAATATAACAACAAGAAGTAACAATATTTGATTTCAAAATTATGATGATTTTGTAGTCAAATCACTAATATGAAATAAAATTATTTTTTCTACCTTTGTTATCTGACCAATTTATTCTTTGATCATGCTGGTCCCGATCTGAGGCTTCTGCTTTCCTGTCTTCTCTTAGCTCTCTTTCTGTGGTCTATGGTCCATCTGCCAGTTCTTATCTCTTCTTTCGTTTTCTTCACTTCTTTCCATCAGCCTATTTCCAGTCCCAGTAACCCTCCCCAATATCAGCCCCTTTCCAGTCCTCACTCCCAGTACCTTCCAATGTCAACTTGCATTCCCATGATTGCCACTGGTGTCCATTTCCTTCCAGTCCCCCTCCTTCCCCACTGACCAGTCCCTTCTAGTACAAATACCATGGCAGCCCCTCTCAGATCCAGTTCCATTCTCCCATATCCTCATATCAGCCCATTTGTAGCCTTAGCCCCCAGTTATCTTCCAGGGCCAGCAGCTCTATCCTCCCCTCCCCACAATCAGCCCATGCCCAGTCAAAGCCCCCCAATCAGCTCGCTTCCAGTGCTAATCCCCCCTCAACCCCATTACCAGTGCTAGCCTCCCCTAATCAGCCCAATACCAGTCCTACCCCCCATCAGCTCATTACCAGTCCTAGCCTCCCCTAATCAGCTCATTTCCAGTGCTCGTCCCCTCAACCCCATTACCAGTGCTCCATCCCTCCATGTCAGCCCCCTCCCTCCCTCCCTCCATCCATATCTTCTCCCTCCCTCCATGTCAGCCCGCCTCCCCATTCCCTCCATGTCAACCCCCTCCATGTCAGCCCCCCTCCCTCCATGTCAGCCCCCCTCCCTCCATCCATATCAGCTCCCTCCCTCCATGTCTGCCCCCCTCCCTCCATCCATCCATCCATATCAGCTCCCTCCCTCCATGTCAGCCCCCCTCCCTCCATGTCAGCCCCCTCCATCCCTCCATGTCAGCCCCCCTCCCTCCATCCATTCATATCTGCTCCCTCCCTCCATGTCAGCCCCCCTCCCTCCATGTCAGCCCCCTCCATCCCTCCATGTCAGCCCCCCTCCCTCCCTCCCTCCATCCATTCATATCAGCTCCCTCCCTCCATGTCAGCCCCCATCCCTCCATGTCAGCCCCCCTCCCTCCATCCATTCATATCTGCTCCCTCCCTCCATGTCAGCGCCCTCCATCCCTCCATGTCAGCCCCCCTCGATCCATCCCTCTATGTCAGCCCCCCTCCCTCCATGTCAGCCCCCTCCATCCCTCCATGTCAGCCCCCCTCCCTCCATTCATTCCTATCTGCTCCCTCCCTCCATGTCAGCCCCCTCCATCCCTACATGTCAGCCCGCCTCGATCCATCCCTCCATGTCAGCCCCCCTCCCTCCATGTCAGCCCCCTCCATCCCTCCATGTCAGCCCCCCTCCCTCCATCCATTCATATCTGCTCCCTCCCTCCCTCCATGTCAGCCCCCCTCCCTCCATGTCAGCCCCCTCCATCCCTCCATGTCAGCCCCCCTCCCTCCATTCATTCATATCTGCTCCCTCCCTCCATGTCAGCCCCCTCCATCCCTCCATGTCAGCCCCCCTCGATCCATGTCAGCCCCCCTCCCTCCATCCCTCCATGTCAGCCCCCCCTCCCTCCATCCATTCATATCTGCTCCCTCCCTCCATGTCAGCCCCCCTCCCTCCATGTCAGCCCCCTCCATCCCTCCATGTCAGCCCCCCTCCCTCCATCCATTCATATCAGCTCCCAACCTTCATGTCAGCCCCCCTCCCTCCATGTCAGCCCCCTCCATCCCTCCATGTCAGCCCCCCTCCCTCCATCCATTCATATCTGCTCCCTCCCTTCATGTCAGCCCCCCTCCCTCCATGTCAGCCCCCTCCATCCCTCCATGTCAGCCCCCCTCCCTCCATCCATTCATATCAGCTCCCTCCCTTCATGTCAGCCCCCCTCCCTCCATGTCAGCCCCCTCCATCCCTCCATGTCAGCCCCCCTCCCTCCATCCATTCATATCTGCTCCCTCCCTCCATGTCAGCTCCCTCCCTCCATCCATCCATTCATATCTGCTCCCTCCCTCCATGTCAGCTCCCTCCCTTCTTCTGCAGCCGCGGCTCCCTGCCTCTTACGGAACCGCGGCTGTGCTTTTAAAATCATCTCGGAGCCCTTCCTGTCTTGACGGGCTCCGTGCAGCATTGTCCCGCCTCCAAAACTTCCTTTAGAGGCGGGACAATGCTGCACGGAGCCCGTCAAGACAGGAAGGGCTCCGAGATGATTTTAAAAGCACAGCCGCGGTTCCCTAAGAGACAGGGAACCGCGGCTGCAGAAGAAGGGAGGGAGCTGACATGGAGGGAGCCCATAACGCGACGTTTAAAGCCGGCAGTGTGCTCCGGAGCCGCGGCAAAGGTGAGAAAGAGCCGCATGCGGCTCCGGAGCCGCGGGTTGCCGACCCCTGACCTAGGATGATCATCTTGAATTTTTTCCAGAACAGATACTTATTCAGTTTTCTGAGGTACAGGATGGTCCTGTATCCCCCTGTCTTCTTTGAAATGAGGAAGTAAGGAGAATAGAAGCCGAAAACCTTCTGGGAAAGTGGCACTTCCTCTATTGCACCCTGTGAGAGAAGGGAGGTGACCTCTTGCAGTAACAGAGTGGTGAGAGGGGCTTGAGAACTGAATTATTTTGGAAGAGACTGGGGGGGGGGGTAGACTTCAGAAGTGAAGTTTGTACCCCTCCCTTACTATGGAGAGAGAGTCCAGTGTTCTTATATTACAAAATGCCACCTGTGGGCAAAGTGACAGTCTGCCTGTGATGCGGATGGAATCTGGAATCTCCAAAGGCAGGACGGTTATGTTCTCCAGAAAGGAGTCAAAGACCTTGAGGAGGTTGGGTCTGCTGAGCTGGCTGAGCCTTGGGAGTCTGAGCCTCTCTTTGTTTTGGATGTTGTTGCCCTTTTTGAGGAGCATGGACCGCAGGGTTGTAATAAGAGTAATACTTCTTTTTCTTATTGAAAAAGGGCTTCTTTGCTATTTTCTTTTTAGCTCGGTTTGCAGTTGATCTAGAAAGTCTATTTAGAGTGGTGTTCTCAGACTCTAATTGAGACGCCTTATCCTGCCAGTCTTTGCCAAAAAGGTTTTCACCTGTGCAAGATATACTACCCAGCTTATCTTGAACCCACTGCTTAGGCTCAGAGGCTTGGAGCCCAGCGATCCTGTGTGCACCAATGCATATAGCTGAACTTCTGCTGATGCATTCAAAACAGTTGAAGGTTGCCCTGTTAACAAATTTGGAAACATTTTGGGCATGCTTCACCAGGGTGAGGTAATCAGCTCTCTTATCGTCAGGGAGGAGAGGAACCAACTCCAAATCCCTAGTCACCTCTCTAAGAAGCATAACCATATAGAGCACGTAGGAACTAATTCTGGCCGATAACATAAGAGGCCTGAAAATAAAGACAACCAAAAGCATCGAGGGTTCTCAATTCCCTGCCTGGAGGGTTAGAGAAATGCACTTTGGTGCTTTTAATTCGATGCACTGCTGATTCCACCACCATGGAATGGTGTAGTAATTGCATCTTCTGGAAGCTGGGACACTCCGGTACCCGGTACATAGAATCGAGCCTTCGAGTATGTGGAGAGATGGTTAAGGGTTTCTCCCACATTCAAAGCATAAGGACATGAAGTATTTGATGAATAGGAAGAGTAGCAGATTCCTTTGGGGCTGCAGGGTATTGAAGAACTTCAAGCTCCTCAGCCCTAGGCTACTTCTGCGAAGTCAACGTGATGGAGAGGCCCCGAGCAACAACACGGATAAAATCTTGAAAAGACACGTCTTCTGGAGGGGATATGCGATGTTGTGGGGACAGAGATGCATCCTCTGGCAGAATTCTCAATTACCTTGTACCGGTTAATTTATCATCCGACAAATCAGAGCCTGAAGACTCAAAATATCGACAGGCCGAGAGTTCGTACTCTGCCTGTACTCGATACCGCTCGAAACCAGCATCGGAAAGTTTCGGACAGACTCGAGGGCCAGCATAGGTGGTAGCGTGGTAAGCTGCAAAAATGTCAAAGTCAGTACTTTCAGTACTGTTGTCGCTACCGATGGCTGGGGAATCAACTGTAGAGACTTTACCGGTACGGAAGCCGTTAGCAAGGTCGCTAAGCTCCACTCAATAGCTAGGATATGTTGATCCATGGAGCTTGCCGATGCCTGGGTATCAGTATCTGAATTGCAGGCCACAATCCCTGAGCATGGCATCAAGAGCTCTCTGGAAAATAAGGCCTCAGGAGCATCCTGGGACCCCACTAACACTTTGGAGGCAAAGACTTCCCGCGGGGGTTGTTTGGCCGGTGTGACTCCCTCCAGGGCAAAGCCTAGGGCATCTCGATGCTTAGAAGGAGATCTGCCCTTGGACAGCTGGCTACTTTTCAATGAAGACCTGGGTTTCGATACCTGAGATCCCTGGGAGGAAGATGAAGCTCTCGATGACGTTGATGCTACCGACACTGTGTCGGTGGCAAACAGGGTGCGGAGTTTCACAACTCCGTTCTGCAGGCCTCTCTGTCATCTTCCTACAGAGCGGAGAGTCATTCGGTTGATGATCCAGTCCCAAACATTTTAGGCAACAGTCATGGGTGTCTGTGGCTGAAATTGTACTGCCACATTTGGAACACTTTTCAAAACCACTAGCTGGTATGTCCATATTGGAAAACAAGGCCTAAGCCTAAGATGGCGTCAATGCACCCTGCTCAGAAAAGTATTTTTTTTTAACAGAACGAAAAAAACTAATAAAATGAGCACCAACAGGATCAGTAGCAGCGTTGACAGGAAGGCAGATGCGAACACAAAAAACATAAGAAAAAAAAAATAAGATTTTCTGCGGTGACAGGAATTGCTTCTTGTCAGCTCCGCGGAAAACGAAGAACTGAGGAGGAAGAGCTGGAAAGGCAGGAAGGCAGCTACGCAGATGCAGTGGGATGCTCCCAAAAGCTTTCCAATTGGACGGTGGGGAGCGTCCCACGTGGGCTCCTTCGGTACCGACATCACCCATATGCAGACTAGATTCCTGCTTGTTCCTGGAGATGCATGGTTCACAGAAAACCATGACTGGGATGTAACTATACCAGGCTATACTTTATTCAGAAAGGACAGGGTAGGAAGAAGGGGATGAGGAGTGGCACTATATATAATAAAAAAAAATAGAACTTTGGAACTAAAGAGCTTAAAAGGGAGAGAAGAGGCACTGTGGGTTAAACTAGAAAGAGGGAAAGAGAAATCTATTTGCACTGGCATGATGTACGGACTTCCCTCACAGGAAGAAGAAGTGGACAGAGAATTGAAGACATACTCAGCATTGCTAGGAAAGGGGATGTGCTACTGATAGGGGATTTCAATAATCCAGATACTGATTCGCACATTCCTGCTGCAGTTTCATCTAGAAGTAAGAAGATCCCAGATTCTCTACAGGGAGAACTATTCAGGCAACTGGTAATACAGAACCCACAGAAGGGGCCATAATGGACTTGGTGCTTACCAATGGTGAAAGTGTTTCTGATGTTATAGTGGGAGATCATTTTGCATCATACATAGTAACATAGTAGATGACGGCAAATAAAGACCAGCATGGTCCATCTAGTCTGCCCAGCAAGATGGCAAGAATAGGTGTCTAGTCTTGAAGGACTAGAAAAGGGGACTGTTACTTCTGGAAAGAGATCTGCAATTGTGAGTATATACTTCTGGGAATTTTCTGAAAGGAATTCTTTGTATTAAAGCTAATTAATCTGTGAACCCACTATTTTTTGTTAAATCAGTCAGGGCCTAGAAGCAGCAGTTTAAATTTAAATTTAAAACACAGAAAAGAACTTTCCCAATGGAGAAAGGTTAATAGTGGTGTACCCCAGGGATCTGTGCTGGGTCCGCTGCTTTTTGATATATTCATAAATGACCTGGAAAGTGGAACAACGAGTGAGGTTATCAAATTTGCAGATGACACAAAACTAAAGTTGTTAAAACCCAAGAGAACTGTGGAAAATTGCAAGAGGATCTTGAAAAATTGGAAGACTGGGCATCAAAATGGCAGATGAAATTTAATGTGGACAAGTGCAAAGTTATGCACTTAGGGAAGAACATCCCAAACTATGGCTACACAATGCAAGGTTCCACATTAGGAACCACCACCCAGCAAAAAGATTTAGGCGTCATTGTGGATAACATGTTAAAACACTCGGCCCAGTGTGCAGCGGCAGCCAAGAGAGCAAATAGAATGCTAGGTATCATAAGGAAAGGAATGGAAAATAAAACAAAAGATATTATAATGCCTCTATACCGTTCCATGGTGAGACCGCACCTTGAATATTGTGTGCAATTCTGGTCACCGTATCTTAAAAAGGATATAGCGTTATTAGAAAAGGTTCAGAGAAGAGCCACCAAAATGGTAAAGGGGATGGAAGGATACTCCTATGAAGAAAGGCTAAAAAGTTTAGGGCTCTTTAATCTGGAAAAGAGAAGACTGAGGGGAGATATGATAGAAGTCTATAAATTAATGAACGGAGTGGAACGGGTAAACGTAGATCGATTGTTTACGTTATCAGAATATAGAAAGACTAGGGGACATGCAATGAAGCTACAGGGTAAACTATTTAAGACTAATAAAAGAAAATATTTTTTCACTCAACGTGTAATCAAACTCTGGAATTTGTTACCCGAGGATGTAGTAAAGGCTGTTAGTGTAGCTGGGTTTAAAAAAGGTTTGGACAAGTCCCTGGAGGAAAGGTCCATAAACCATTATTAAGAAGGGACCCAGGATATCAATGCTTGACCCAGGAGCTATAGAAAAGGTGAAGTGACTCTGAACAAGCAACCTGTCAGTTCTGGTAGAAATAAGAAAACAGAATTTTCCCATAAAAGACTACAAGTCCCAGAATGCACCAGGTTTCCAGCAGCCATTAGAGGAGCTGAAGTGGGGAAACATGTGTTCAATCAGGAGGGCTATGAGGTAATCCCTAAGCACTCATCTCAAAGGGCAGGGCCTGATTCAGCACAGCTGCGCTGTGTTAGGTAGGAGCACTCATCTAAGCAGAATAAAGGTAGAGTTTATTCTACAGAGAATCAGTATCTTGGACAGCTTGAGCTTGATCATCTTCATCATCAGAATGATCATCAGAAGCAGAAGCCAAACCGGACGGACAGAGAGGGAAAGAAACCCTTTGGAAGAAAGAGGAGAAAAGCCTTTGAGAGGTATAGAAGAGTCCAGAGCAGTACGTATACTGGGAGGCATTCCAAGGGCCAGCATACACCATTGGACTGGGGAAAGCCAGAGGAATGGTGCTGCAGAGCTAGGAATCTCCAGACGGTACCTGTGAGGGAGACGGCTGCACGTGGAAGGGACCCTAAGACCCATACCAGAAGGTATGTGAAGAGAGATCCAGTGTCCAGGGATCTGGATTGGAAGGCTGGACATAAGAACTGGACTACATACTGGCCAGGCTATATAGAGAGGAACTCTAACAGCAATGGAAGCTCAGGTATGAACACTGATCTATGCTCTAGCTATAGCCTTGAAAGACAGCAGGGAAACAAGTATTCTCCTGAAAGTGCTCCATTGGGAGATTCATCTGTGCCAATCCATGATATTGAACCCATGCTTATTGAAGAAGAGGGGGTGATAGCAGATGAAGAATGTGTTTACATGGACTGCTCTCTGTCTAAACTCCTTTGGTGATTTTCTGTTATAAAGTACAGCAACCATCACAAAGAAATACAAACTTGTTCTTTAATCTACTCAGAAAAGCTCCTGTGTAGGATTTCTAGACACGCAGTAGAAAGCAAGCCAGCTAAGGGGTTTCAGCTGGATAACTGCTAGCAATTGAGCCTTACCTAATTGCTTGTGGGCTCTGAGAGAATCACTTCTGAATCTATGTGGGAAGATACAAGAAGTTAACCTGAGAAGAACAGTTTTTTCTTTCTTTGTGGCTTTTGTTTGTTTTTGATATATTGCTAAGAGAATATTAGCTAAAGCCTACAGAAAAGACCAGTTTGTTACCAACCAGGTCTTATTGCTTTTGCTTTGATTGCCTGACAAGTTCAAATGTTGTTTTCTGGTTTTGTTTTTCCAAGTTTAACACTGAAAGCAAGTAACCTGATTTATGTGCTACCAAGCATATCTGTGTTGGGAGAAATAACCCCATAAATAAATATCTTATTGGCTTTACCCAAAAGCACAACTAATTATTGTGAGCAGCTGTGTCTGGTGTGAATGAACTGCATTGCCCACAATCCCTTGCAAATCATATGGATATATGCACTTGCCAAGACTGTGAAGATTCTCACCCAGGCAGCCGTCTGACAGTACGTATGACCTAGATTGGCCACTGTTGGAAACAGGATACTGGGCTTGATGGACCTTGGTCTGACCCAGTATGGCATATCTTATTTTCTTATGGTTACATTTCATATCCAGCAGAGAGCTTGTAGTTTAAATTTCATAGTCACTCAGGGCCTAGCATCAGCAAAGTCCTTTTAGTTTAAATCTAAAAGAAAGAAGAGAGCCACCAACAGTCTGGCAGCAACCCTGTTGCCATGGAGGAGAGAGGTCACGTGACAGGAGAGCATCACCCTGGTGTGGCAGCAAGTGATCCTGTAACTAGGACCTGTCCTCCAGATGATGTAAAACCCTCTTGCACCGAGGAAGTTTCTCCAGGGCCATGTGCCCATGAGGGAAGGGTTAGGACAGCCGTTATAGTTGGTGATTCGATCATTAGGCATGTAGATAGCTGGGTGGCTGGTGGACGTGAGGATCGCTTGGTAACATGCCTACCTGGTGTGAAGGTAGCAGACCTCACGCGCCACCTAGATAAGGTCTTAGATAGTGCTGTCTTGGTACATGTCGGAAAATGTGGTACATGACATAGGAAAATGTGGTAGGGAGGTTCTGGAGGCTAAATTTAGGCTTTTAGGTAGGAAGTTGAAATCCAGAACTTCCAGGGTAGTGTTCTCCGAAATGCTTCCCGTTCCACACGCAGGACCCAAAAGGCAGGCAGAGCTCCGGAGTCTCAATGCGTGGATGAGACAATGGTGCAGAGATGAGGGTTTTGGATTTGTTAGGAACTGGGGAACATTCTGGGGTAAGGAGGGGCTCTTCCGAAGGGATGGGCTTCACCTTAACCGGGATGGAACCAGGCTGCTGGCATTAACCTTTAAAAAGGAGATAGAGCAGCTTTTAAACTAGATAATAGGGGAAAGCCGACAGTCTCCCAAGAGCGGATGGTTCGGAAGAATGTATCCTTGAAGGATACTACTAAAAGCAGAGAGGCTCCAAAAAAGAGTAAAGTAGCCCAAATGCCCTCGAGTATGGAGCAGACAGAGCTCAAAGATCCCAAATTACCCATGTCTACCAATAGCCAGATTAATATGAATAAAATACAGTCTCTAAAATGTTTGTATGCAAATGATAGAAATCAAAAATAAGATGGGAGCATTAGAATATATAGCACTAAATGAAAGATTACATATTATTGGAATATCAGAGACATTGTAGAAGGAGGACAACCAGTGGGACACTGATACCTGGGTACAAACTATATCGTAATGATAGAGCTGATCAAATTGGTGGAGGGGTTGCGCTCTATGTTAGAGAGGGCATTGAGTCAGAAAAGATTAAAGTTTTGCAGGAAACAAAATTTGCTATAGAATCTCTATGGATTGAATTTCCATGTAAAAAGGGGAAGGCAATGGCAGTGGGGGTGTACTATCGACCGCCTTGCCAGAATGAACAAATGGATGATGAAATGCTCAAAAAAATCAAGGAAGCTAACAAAAGTTACAGTGCAGTAATAATAATGGGTGATTTCAATTACCCCAGTATCGACTGGGTCAGTGTCACGGCAGGACATGCTAGGGAGATAAGGTTCCTAGATGAAATAAATGACTGCTTTATGGAGCAGCTGGTTCATGAACCAACCAGAGGGGAAGCCATATTAGACCTAGTCCTTAGTGGAACACCAGATCTAGTGCAAGAGATAAGGTTGTTGGGGCCACTTGGCAATAGTGATCATAGCATGATCGCCTTTGATTTAATTAGTGGAGGAAGGATAGTAAGGAAATCCACAGTACTACCTTTTAACTTTCGAAAGGGAGACTATAAAGGGAGACTATGATAAAATGAGGAAAATAGTTAGGAAAAAACTAAAAGGAGCATTTGCAAAGGTTACAGACTTACATCAAGCTTGGGTGTTGTTGAAAAATGCTATCTTGGAAGCCCAGACCAGCTGTATTCCACACTTTAAGAAAAGTGGAAAGAAGTCCAAAAAACTGCCAGCATGGTTTAAAGGTGAGGTCAGAGAGGCTGCTGTTGCCAAAAAAGCATCTTTCAGGAAATGGAAAAAAGAGCCAAACAACGAAACCTGTAAAAAGCACAAGTACTGGCAAGTCAAATGCAAGGCATTGATAAGACAGGCAAAGGGAGAATTTGAGAAGAAGCTTGCTGCGGAAGCAAAAACGCGAAATAAAGACTTTTTCAAGTACATTCGTAGCAAAAAACCTATGAGAGAATCAGTTGGTCCATTAGATGATAGAAGGGTTAAAGGGGCACTAAGAGGCGACAAGGCGATAGCGGAGAGACTGAATGAATTCTTTGCTTCAGTCTTTACTAAGGAAGACGTAGGGATGTTACCCATGACTGAAGTGGTATTTAAAGGTGAGGAAGAATTGAAGGAAATATCGATACTTCGGGAAGATGTATTACAACTCTTAGATAAACTGAAGAGTAGCAAATCACCTGGGCCAGACGGTATACATCCAAGGGTGTTGAAAGAACTGAAATATAAGATTGCAGACCTGCTATCAGTAATCTGTGTACTATCATTAAAATCATCTCTAATGCCTGAAGATTGGAGGATCGCCAATGTAACTCCAATTTTTAAAAAGGGTTCCAGGGGTGATCCGGGAAACTACAGACCGGTGAGTCCGACGTCAGTACCGGGAAAATTGGGGAAACCATCATAAAGAATAAAATTACTCAGCATGTAGATAGTCATGGCCTAATGGGAGACAGCCAACATGGCTTTAGACAAGGAAGATAGTGTCTTACTAATCTGTTATGTTTTTTTGAAGTTGTGAATAAACAGGTGGACAAAGGTGAATCGGTTGATATTGATATAGTGCATCTGGACTTTCAGAAAGCCTTTGACAAGGTCCCTCATCAGAGACTTTTGGCAAAACTAAAGAGTCATGGGATAAGAAGCAGTGTACTACTGTGGATCAGGAAATGGTTAAAAGATAGAAAGCAGAGGGTAGGGCTAAATGGCCAATTTTCCCAATGGAGAAAGGTGAATAGTGGTATAACCCAGGGATCTGTGCTAGGTCCGCTGCTTTTTGACATATTCATAAATGACCTGGAAAGTGGAATAACGAGTGAGGTTATCAAATTTGCAGATGACACAAAACTATTTAAAGTTGTTAAAACCCAAGAGGATTGTGGAAAATTGCAAGAGGATCTTGATAAATTGGAAGACTTTTCTACAGAAGCTCTCCAGATCAACAGTAAGGATTTAAGGGTTTGTTTTATTATATTAAGTCGTTAGCTCTCTGACTGGGAGCTCATAAAAGGGTTTTTTCTACATTTTTAAAGCAAGGTTACTTTTTTTTGGTGCTTTAGTGGGACTTTCCTTGAGCACAGTAGGTAGTTGAACTCCAGTAACCTCCTCAGCTTTGGGAACGGCTAACACCTAATCAGGTGTTAGTTCCCTCCCTACCCACCCCGACTCCCAACCACCGCTAGCGAGTAGTCTTGCTTTATAGGGCACCTCTGCATTTGACAAAGTACAGAGAATTGGACAAGCACATTTTGAAAATTATTAAGGAGATTTAACTGCTTTTTCTCTGAAAGGACAGCTGGGAAACCAGCTGGTACTTGGTAAATCTCTCTCTTTTGCTTTAACAGATACCTGATGTCGACGAACAGAACAATGGCTGGGAAAAATCGTATCGCTAAAGCGGTTGCCCCCGTTACAGATTCTGTCTCGGTCCAGACAGAGGTCCTAATGCCAGTTGAAGGACCGGTTCCATGTGCAGGTTGCCTGCATGCTGAAGCTCTGAGGAAACAAGTGGAGGAACTCAGAGAGGAGGTGGCGAGGCTGAAGAGCATTCAAGACAGTGAGAAGTACATTGATGAGATGCTTCTTGCAGCAACCAAGCTCTCCAGCAGGGGAAAAGATGGGTGCCAACAGAATGTTGATGGTTGGACACAAGTCACCAGGGCCTGCAAAATCACCAATCCAACTTCTCCAGCCCTTGAACTGAAGAACCATTATGCAGCCCTGGAAGTGGAGGGGGTGAAAGCATCCCTGGAAAGGGAAAAACCAGAGCTCAAGTACCCCAAAGTTGCAGAATCAGTAACCACAAGGAAACGAACGGTAGTGGTGGTTGGTGACTCTCTTCTGAGGGGTACTGAGGCGTCCATCTGCCGACCAGACTTGATGTCCAGAGAGGTATGCTGTCTGCCTGGTGCCAAAATCCAGGATGTTACGGAGAGTTTGCCGAGACTCACCAAGCCCACTGACTATTACCCAATGTTGCTAATCCATGTTGGAACAAATGATACTGCCAGGTATACCTAGAAACGTATCAAAAGTGACTTCATGGCTCTGGGACAGAGGGTGAAGCAGTTAGGTGCACAGGTGGTGTTCTCTTCAATCCTCCCTGCTGAGGGTAAAGGCCAAGGCAGAGAGGCTCGCATCCTGGAGATGAATGCATGGCTGCGTGGATGGTGTCACCGAGAGCGTTTTGGTTTCCTAGACCATGGGATGCTGTTCCAAGGGTTACAGAGCAGAGAAGGCATCCATCTGTCCAAGAAAGGTCAACGCGTCTTCAGTAGTAGACTGGCTAATCTACTGAAGAGGGCTTTAAACTAGATTCGTTGGGGATGGGTGAAGAAGGCCCCAGGTAAGTGAAAGCCCCCAGGTAGGTGATACATTACTTTATGGAAATGGGTAACAGGGGTAACATATGGAAAGCAGTGTGTATAAATGCACGTAGCATGGGAAATAAGTTCCCTGATGTTGAAGCTTTGGTGGGAGTGGCTGACTTGGATTTAGTAGCAGTTACAGAAACATGCTTCACAGAAAACCATGATTGGGATGTAACTATACCTGGCTATACTTTATTCAGAAAGGACAGGGTAAGAAGTAATGGAGGAGGAGTGGCACTATATGTAAAAACTACTATTAAAGCTTTGGAATTACAGAGCTTAAAAGGGAGAGGGGAGGCATTGTGGGTTAAACTAGAAAGAGGGAAAGAGAAATCTATTTACATTGGTGTGATATACAGACCTCCCTCACAAGAGGAAGAGGTGGACAGAGTTAATTGAGGACATGTGCAGCATTGCTAGGAAAGGGGAAGTGCTACTGATAGGAGATTTCAATATGCCAGATGTTGATTGGCACATTCCTGCTGCAGTATCATCTAGAAGTAAGGAGATCCTGGATTCTCTACTGGGAGAACTATTCAGGCAATTGGTAACAGACCCCACACGTGAAGGGGCCATACTGGACTTGGTGCTTACCAATGGTGAAAGTGTTTCTGATGTTGTAGTGGGAGATCATTTTGCATCCAGTGATCACCAGATGGTGTGGTTCAGTATTAGGACTAGGGCTGTTAGAATTCATTCAAAGGCGAGGATCTTAGACCTTAGGAAGACTAACTTTGCGAAGATGGGCCAATACCTCAGGGAGTCGTTAGTTGGATGGGAACAGCTGAGGGATGTAGAAAAACAGTGGGAAAAACTGAAAGGGGATATTTTAAGGGCAACCAACCTTTTTGTTAAAATGGTAAATAAAGGTAAAAGGAAAAGGAGACCGCTATGGTTTTCGAAAGAAGTAGCTGAAAAAGTGAAGAAAAAGAGGGAGGCCTTCATGAAATACAAGAGATCACAGAGAGAGGAAGACAGGCATCTGTATTTGGAAAAACTTAGAGAAGCTAGCAAAGTAGTCAAGGCGGCGAAGATTCAAAAGGAGGAGGAAATAGCCAATGCAATAAAATGGGGGATAAGACATTTTTCAGATATATTAGTGAGAAAAGGAAGGGCAAGAGTGGTATTGTCAGACTCAAGGGTACAAGGGAGGAATATGTAGAAGCTGATAAGGATAAAGTGGAATTGCTTAACAGATATTTTTGTTCTGTGTTCACAGATGAAGAACCAGGAGCAGGACCTCAGAAAACACACACAAATAGGAACAGAAGCAAAGGACATCTTGAACAATTTTCAAAAGACTGTGTTCGTGAGAAACTATCTCAACTTAAAGTAGACAAAGCGATGGGACTGGATGGGATACACCCGAGAATACTGAGGGAACTTGGGGACGTTCTAGCAGCTCCACTGACTGACCTTTTCAATGCCTCGTTGGCGTCGAGAGTGGTGCCAAAGGACTGGAGAGAGGCTCATGTGGTGGCTTTACACAAAAGCAGAAATAAGGATGTGGTTGAAAACTACAGGCAGGTTGGTTTAACTTCGGTGGTGAGTAAATTATTGGAAACGTTGCTGAAAGAGAAAATAGTGAGGTTTCTGGAGTCCAGCGGATTACAGGATCCGAGGCAGCATGGATTCACCAGAGGCAGGTCTTGTCGGACAAATCTGATTGATTTCTTTGACTGGGTGACCAGGGAGTTGGACAGAGGGAGAGCCCTAGATGTGGTGTATTTAGATGTCAGTAAAGCCTTTGACACTGTTCCTCACAGGCGACTTATAAACAAACTGAGCACCCTAGGGATGGACCCTAAAGTTACTGCTTGGGTTAGAAATTGCTTGGGTGGGAGGCGACAAAGAGTACAAGTAAATGGAGCTCACTCTGAGGAGAAGGATGTTATCAGTGGTGTGCCCCAGGGATCTGTCCTTGGTCCGATTCTTTTTAACATCTTTGCTAGTGATATAGCGGAAGGGCTTTCAGAAGGTTTGCCTCTTTGCGGATGATACCAAAATCTGCAAGAGTAGACACCCAGGAAGGGGTAGATAACATGAGCTAAGCTTGAAGAATGGTCTAGAGTTTGGCAGCTGGGATTTAATGTTAAAAAATGTAAGGTCATGCATTTGGGCTTCAGCAATCCAAGGGAGCAATATAGTATAGGGAGTGAAGTACTTTTGTCCACTAAAGAAGAGCGGGACCTAGGCGTGGTTGTGTCTGATAAGAACATAAGATATGCCATACTGGGTCAGACCAAGGTCCATCAAGCCCAGTATTCTGTTTCCAACACTGGCCAATCTAGGTCATATGTACCTAGCAGTTTCCCCAAGAGACAAGTTCCACAATGCTTGTACTGGGTCAAGCATTGATATCTTCGGTCACTTCTTAATAATGGTTTATGGACCTTTCCTCCAGGAACTTGTCCAAACCTTTTTTAAACCCAGCTACACTAACAGTCTTTACTACATCCTCCGGTAACAAATTCCAGAGTTTGATTACACGTTGAGTGAAAAAATATTTTCTTTTATTAGTCTTAAATAGTTTACCCTGTAGCTTCATTGCATGTCCCCTAGTCTTTCTATATTCTGATAAGGTAAACAATCGATCTACGTTTACCCGTTCCACTCCGTTCATTAATTAATGATTAATGAATTAATGATCTTAAAGTAGCTAAACAGGTAGAAAAGGCGACGGCAAAAGCTAGAAGGATGCTTGGGTGCATACGGAGAGGAATGGCTAGCAGAAAAAAGGAGGTGATAATGCCTCTGTATAAGTCTTTGGTGCAACCTCATTTGGAGTGTAGTGTGAAATTCTGGAGACCGCACCTTCAAAAGGATGTGAACAGGATGGAGTCGGTGCAGAGGGTGGCTACTAAAATGATTAGTGGTCTTCATTATAAAGCATATGAGGACAGACTGGAGGAAAGGTCCATAAACCATTATTAAGAAGGGACCCAGGATATCAATGCTTGACCCAGTACAAGCATTGCGGAACCTGTCTCTTTTGGGGAAACTGCTAGGTACGTATGACCTAGATTGGCCACTGTTGGAAACAGGATACTGGGCTTGATGGACCTTGGTCTGACCCAGTATGGCATATCTTATGTTCTTATGTCTTTGTTTAGGGGTGAACACACCACTCCATGTAGGACACCCCTATTTGTTGGAGACGTTAGATGGTTCAGAAGTTATATGTTTCAGTTTATTTTGTTTTTATCCTGTTGCTGTAAAGGGATCCACTGTGTTTGTCCCATGCCGTTTTGAATTCCGTCACTGTGATTGCCCCCACCACTTCCAATGGGAGGGCATTCCAAGCATCTACCACCCTTTCAGTGAAAAAATATTTCCTGACATTGCCTTTCAATTTACCACCTTGCAGCTTCATGTTATGTCCTCTAGTTTTACAGCTTCCCCATCTTTGGAAGAGGTTTGTTTGTTTATCATTTCTCTTTAAGTATTTAAAGGTCTGAATCATATCTCCCCTGTCCTGCCTCTCCTCCAAAGTATACATATTTAGGTCTTCAAGTCTCTTCTCATAAAGCTTCTGATGTAGGCTCCAAATCATTTTGGTCGCCTTCCTCTGAACAGTTTCCAGTCTTTTTACATCTTTTGCAAGATATGGTCTCCAAAACTGTACACCGTATTCCAAGTGAGGCCTCACCAGTGACTTATACAGTGGCATAAGTACCTCTTCCTTTCTGCTGGTAATCCCTCTCTGTATGCAGCCCAACATCCTCCTGGCTTTTGCCACCACCTTGTCGCACTGTTTTGCCACCTTGAGATCTTCAGAGATAATCACACCAAGGTCTTTCTCACGAACCATGCACACCAACCTCTCGCCCCCTATCGCGTACATTTCCCTTGGATTTCTGCTACCCAAGTGCATGACACTGCACTTTTTCGCATTAAATCGTAGTTGCCAATCATTAGACCATTCTTCCAGTTTTTGTACATCTTTCCTCATGTTAACAACTCACTCTGGGGAGTCTACTCTGTTGCAAATTTTTGTGTCATCTGCAAAAAGACAGTAATCACCAGATGGTGTGGTTCAGTATTAGGACTAGGGCTGTTAAAAACCATTAAAAAACGAAGGTCTTAGACTTTAGGAAAACTAACTTTGCCAAGATGGGCCAATACTTCAGAGAGTTGTTAGCGGGATGGGAACAGCTGGGGGATGTAGAAAAACAGTGGGCAAAACTGAAAGGGATATTTTAAGGGCAACCAACTTCTTTGTGAAAATGGTAAATAAAGGTAAAAGAAAAAGGAGACCACTATGGTTTTTGAAAGAAGTAGCTGAAAAAGGGAAGATAAAGAGGGAGGCCTTCATGAAATACAAGAGATCACAGATAGAGGAAGACCGGCATCTATATTTGTAAAAACTTAGAGAAGGTAGCAAAGTAGTCAGGAAAGCCAAGATTCAAAGAGAGATGGAAATAGCCAATGTAGTAAAATATGGAGGGTGGGGGAGAGGGGGGATAAGACATTTTTCAGATATGTTGGTGAGAAGAGGAAGGGCAAAAGTGATATTGTCAGACTCAAGGGTGAAGGGGAGGAATATGTAGAAGCTGATGAGGATAAAGTGGAATTGCTAACAAATAGCGTAGTTACTCACCTGTAACAGGTGTTCTCCAGGAGCAGCAGGAATCAGTCCTCACTTACGGGTGACGTCGGCGCCGACGGAGCCCTCGCGGAGCAATTTTCCCCAGCTTTCAAAGAAAGCCTTTGGGAATTGCAGCGCGCATGCGCGGTAGTCTTCCCGCCCGAAGGTGCCATCTTAGCCAGTCAGATGACATAGCTAAAAAGACAGCATAAAAATTTGCAAAAAGAACATAAGCAGACGATTGCAACTCCAAGGGGAGGAGGGAGGGTAGTGAGGACTGATTCCTGCTGCTCCTGGAGAACACCTGTTACAGGTGAGTAACTACGCTTTCTCCAGGACCAAGCAGGAAGTCAGTCCTCACTTATGGGACTCCCAAGCTCAAGGCTACCGGAGACCCTAAGCACAAAAATGAGCTCCCTCTAGCTCAGCAGCACAGAAGGATAGAATCTTCGCTGAATTATCACCCACCGGTAGCCCACATCCGGGATGGAGGGTAGGAGTTGCTCAGACCTCAAAGAGATTACGGAGGACTGCCTGTCCGAAAGCACTGTCCCTACGGGACTCCCTCTCGAGACAGTAATGGACCGCAAAAGTCTGGCTCGAAGACCAAGTAGCGGCCCGGCAGATGTCTGCCAGCGGAACAGAGCGGAGGTAAGCCACTGACGTGGCCTTTGCCCGAACGCAATGAGCCGTGACTCGACTTTCTAAGGAGAGTCCGGCTGCCCCATAAGCCCAAGAGATACAGTCCGCAACCCAGATGGACAGAGTACGCTTGGAGACCGGGAGCCCCAATTTATTGGGGTCAAAGGACACAAAAAGCTGCGCAGCTTTACGGTGCTCCCGCGTACGGTCAAGGTAGAAGTTCAACGCCCTTCTACAGTCCAGGGTATGGAGGACCGTCTCAGCTCGGCTGGAGTGTGGTCTGGGAAAGAAGGTTGGAAGTACCACCTCCTGATTCAAGTGAAAAGGGGAGACCACTTTAGGCAGAAACTTTGGGTGAGTCCGTAGGACTACCCTATTCTTGTAGAACCGAGTGTAGGGGGGATCAGACACGAGGGCCTGTAATTCACTTACGCGCCTAGCGGAAGTGAGGGCTATCAAGAACAGCGTTTTCCAAGACAGAAAACGGAGAGAGCAGGTAGCCATAGGTTCAAAAGGCGGACAGGTGATCCGCTGCAAAACCACATTCAGGTCCCAGTCAGGCGCTGGCGGGCGCAGAGGTGGTTTAAGTAGTAGGAGACCTCGGAGAAACCTCGCTACGAGAGGGTCGTTGGAGAGAGGTCTGCCGTCCACCGGCACATGATGTGCGGAAAGAGCACTGAGGTGAACTTTGACGGAGTTGGACTTAAGTCCCAGATTAGAGAGGTGTAGCAAGTACTGTAAGATCACCGACACCGGGCAGGAGAAGGGATCCTGAGACTGTTGGGTACACCAGACTGCAAAGCGACGCCATTTAAGGGCGTAGCATTTGCGGGTAGAAGGCCGCCGCGAAGCCAAGACGACCTCCTCCACCTCTGCCGGCAAGAGGAGAGGAGCAAGGACTACCCTCTCAGCAGCCAGGCCATGAGGTTGAGAGACCTGAGGTTGGGGTGCAGTAGGGACCCCTGATCCTGGGTGAGGAGATCCGGTTGCACCCCCAGAGGGATTGGATCCTCCACCGCCAGTTGCAGCAAGAGCGGAAACCACGGCTGCCTGGGCCAGCGAGGGGCCACCAGGATCACGAAAGCTTTGTCTCGGAGAACCTTGAAAAGGGTCCGAGAGACTAACGGGATGGGAGGGAAAGCGTACAGAAGGCTCCCCGACCATGAGATCAGAAAGGCGTCCGCCGCCACCCGAAGGGGGTGAGGCTGACGAGAGCAGAAGCGAGGAAGCTGCCGGTTGTGAGGACTGGCAAAGAGATCCACTGTGGGGAGGCCCCACCTGAGGAAGAGCTTCTGAACGATCAAGGGGTCCAGACGCCACTCGTGCGGCTGGAGGACCCTGCTGAGTTTGTCCGCCAGGCAATTTTCTTGGCCCGGGAGATAAACTGCCTTGAGGAGAATGCCGTGACTGACGGCCCAAGAGCAGAGCTTCTGTGCCTCCCGGCAGAGGAGGAAGGAGCCCGTGCCCCCCTGCTTGTTCACGTAGAACATGGCAACTTGATTGTCCGTCTGGACAAGGACGGACTGTTGGGAGGTCAGGTGGGAGAAGGCCTTGAGAGCTAGGCGGATCGCCCTGAGCTCCAGGAAGTTGATCTGCTGAGCAGACTCCCACTTGGTCCAGAGGCCCTGAGTACGTGCCTCTTGGCAATGGGCTCCCCAGCCCAGGAGGGATGCATCGGTGGTCAGCACCCGGGTCGGCTGAGGTGACTGGAAAGGCATTCCCAATACCAGGTTCGGCTGCCGGAGCCACCACCGGATAGACGAGACCAGCGGCTCGGAGACGCGCACCAGGTCTGCTAGGCCGCCCGTGGCCTGTCGCCACTGCTGGCGGAGACACCACTGAGCAGGCCGCATATTCAGGCGGGCATTGGGGGTCACATGGACGGTGGAAGCCATATGGCCGAGCAGTCTCAGGAAGCGCCTGGCGGAGACCAGGGGCTGGCTGCGAAAGCGGTCGGCTAGGTCCATGAGCCGCTGAGCCCTGTCGAGCGGTAGGTACGCTCGCGCCTGAGGGGTGTGCAGCCTTGCGCCGATGAACTCGAGATCCTGTGAGGGGAGCAAAGTGGACTTTGCGAAGTTGATGACAAAGCCCAAGTGCTGCAGCAGAGTCACCGTGCGGCACGTGGCGGTGGTGACCTCCTGAGCGGATGCTGCTCTGATGAGCCAGTCGTCGAGGTACGGAAAAACATAGAGGCCGTGAAGCCGGAGATGGGCCGCCACGACCGCGAGACATTTTGTGAAGACTCGCGGTGCGGAGGACAGGCCGAAGGGCAGTACTCTGTACTGGTAATGATTTCCTGCCACCACAAACCTTAGGTATTGTCGGTGGCTTGGGTGGATGAGGATGTGCGTGTAAGCATCCTTTAGATCCAAGGAGCATAGCCAATCTCCCTGCTGGAGGTAGGGCAGAAGGATTCCAAGGGTAAGCATTTTGAACTTCTCCCGCACAAGGAACTTGTTGAGGTTGCGCAAGTCCAGGATGGGTCGGAGGCCTCCTGTTCTCTTTGGTATCAGAAAATACCTTGAATAGAAGCCCTGACCTCTCAGGTGGTGTGGCACCGGTTCCACCGCCTGATCCTGCAGAAGACCTGCTAACTCCTGAAGGAGCAACTCCCTGTGCAGAGGGGGGCGCGGAGGCTCTCCCGGAAAATAGGAGGGAGGGACCTGATGGAAGTGGAGAAGGTAGCCCTCTCGCACGACCTGAAGCACCCAGGCATCTGCGGTGATGCTGGACCACCTGTCGGCGAAGTGAACCAGCCGGCCTCCGGTGCTGGGGGGAACCAGCGGGGGGGGAGAGGCTATGCTGAGCGAGTCAAAAACCCCCACCCTGCTGAGGCAGGGGCTGGTGGCGCAGGCTTGGGGGCTTGCTGCCTACGGGACCCGTTACCCCGTCCCTTGGCCTGCTGGCCCTGTTGGGGAGCTGCAGGGGCCTGATAATGGGGGTATTGTTTGTAGGCAGCCGCCTTCCTCGGGTAAAAGGTCTTTTTTCCCGAGCCCTTCTTTTTCTGGGAAGGGGCGGAGGTCTTCCTAGAAAGCCTGGTCCTGGTGAGAGTCTCAGTCTCAATTTGTGCAGCCTTTTCCGCCATGGGCTTGCCAAAGAGGTTTTCGCCTCGGCAGGGGACATCGACCAACTTGTCCTGTACCCAGGGCTCAAGGTCGGACGACTGAAGCCAAGCCTGTCGGCGGGCACCGATGCCGGCTGCGGCTACTCGAGCCGAGGCTTCAAAGCCATCATAGGCTGCTCGGGACATGAACTTTGAGCATTCCCGAATACCTGTGGACAAGGCTAGGAACCTCCGCAAGGGTTCCTCGGACAAACCAGCGGAGAAGCCGGCTAGCTCTTTAGCCAGATCCCTGAGATACATGCCCATGTAGAGCTGGTAAGTCTGGACACGACAGGCGAGCATAGAGCCCTGGAAGCACTTTTTGCCAAGGCCATCCAGGTTACGGGCCTCCCTTCCAGGAGGCACCGAGGAGTGCATCTTCTGGCTCTTAAGACGATGCATGGCCGATTCCACTACCATGGAATGGTGTGGCAACTGCGCCTTTTGAAAGCCAGGGCTCTTGCGGACTCGATAGATAGAATCGACCCGCTTGCTCAGGACCGGCGAGGAGGCCGGACTCTCCCACATGCGGAAGAGTAGTCGTTCCAGCATAGGAGGAACCGGCACAGTAAAGTGCTCCCTCGCGGGAGAGTCATACTGGAGGGCGTCGAGCTCTTCGGCTCGAGGCTCCTCCTCGGGGTCCGCAGGGAAGGCCAAAGCCTTGGCCATATCCCTAACGAAATCCGAGAACCGGGCATCCTCCGGGGGGGACTGCTTCCGAGGCTCGGACTCCGGAGAGTCCGATGGGACACACCGAGTCCGGAAAGAATCAGGTGACTCTTCCTCCTCAGACTCCCAGACCGACTCCGACGAGGACTCGGTGGGGTCGGCTCGGGCAGGGTGCGGCGCCAGCCGCCCCGACGCCGAGGGAGTCGGCGTCGGCGACCTCGGTCCCGAACGGGAGGCCGAGGGCGACCTCGACCGAGGATCGACTCGAGTTCTCATCGACTCGAGGATCGGCTCGGTCTCCGGGGTCGACTTGGACGTCGACGTCCCGGCGGTCGGGGCAGCGACGCCAGCGAAGCCAGCGAGCAGTGCCCGCTGCTGGTCCATGAAGGCAGACAATCTGCTCTCCAAGGCCGTCAACCTGAGTCCGAGCTCAGGCGACCCAGCAGCCCCCGACTCGGGCCCCGACGGCGTCGGGCCCGACGTCGGCTGACGCGGAGGCGAGTCCAGAAGGACAACAGGACTTACCCGGGCAGGCATCTCCGACTCCAGGCGAGGTCGCTTCGGGAGGTGTTCCTTCTCCAAGGACCCGGGGCGGCTGTCGGGGCTATGCGACCTGGCCCTCGCGGAGCCAGGAGCGTCCACCGACGCCGCCCTCGCGGGTTTTTCCTTCCGTCGATGGTCCCCGGAGGGAGAACCCCGGTCGGAGGAGCTCCGTCGACGGTCCGAACTGGAGCCTTTCGACAGTGAGGCCTCCGACGAGGTCCGGGTACGGCTGGGGTCAGCGAAGATTCTTTCGCGCTGATGCCGCCGACTTCTCAACGCCTTCGAGGACAGTTTGCTGCAGGGCCCACAGATCAGTTCCTCGTGATCGGGGCCCAGGCAGCGGAGGCAAAGGTCGTGTGAGTCGGTGAGTGACATATTTCGGTCACACCGACCACACCGCTTAAAGCCACTGGCAGCCATCGGGGGGAAAAAAGGGCCCCTGCGAGGTCAAAGGACCGGCTGCCAGGGAAAAAACGAAAACGAAAGCTGACTAAGTCAGAAAAAACCGAAAAAACCGTTAGAGGACTCGAGACCGGCGTCGCGAGTCCGGGCGGGAAAACGACCGGCGTCGAACCGAAAGAAAAAAGTATAAATACAGAGGAAAATCAACTTTTTCGCGGGGACAAGACGGGGACGTCTGTAGGGCTCCGCGGAAAAAAGAAGACTGGCTAAGATGGCACCTTCGGGCGGGAAGACTACCGCGCATGCGCGCTGCAATTCCCAAAGGCTTTCTTTGAAAGCTGGGGAAAATTGCTCCGCGAGGGCTCCGTCGGCGCCGAAGTCACCCGTAAGTGAGGACTGACTTCCTGCTTGGTCCTGGAGAAATTTTTGTTCTGTATTCACAAATGAAGAACCAGGAGCAGGACCTCAGAAAACACCCACAAACAGGAACAGAAGCGAGGGACACCTTGAATAATTTTAAGACAGTGTTCATGAGAAGCTAGCTAAACTTAAAGTAGACAAAGCGATGGGATACACCCTAGAATACTGAGGGAACTTGGAGACGTTCTAGCAGCTCCACTGACTGACCTTTTCAATGCCTTGTTGAAGTCAGGAGTGGTGCTAAAGGACTTGAGAGACATGTGGTCCCTTTAATAGAAGAGCAGAAGGATGTGATTGAAAACTACAGGCCATTTAGTTTAACTTCGGTGGTGAGTAAATTATTGGAAGCGTTGCTGAAAGAAAAAATAGTGAGGTTTCTGGAGTCCAGCGGATTACAGGATCCGAGGCAGCATGGCTTCACCATAGGCAGATCTTGTCAGACAAATCTGATTGATTTCTCTGACTGGGTGAAAAGGGAGTAGGACCGAGAGAGAGCCCTAGATGTGGTGTATTTAGATTTTAGTAAAGCCTTTGACACCGTTTCTCACAAGCGACTTATAAACATTGTACAATAGCTCACTTTATAGTATAGCTCACAATATATATAGTGCACCTTTTCCCAAGACATTTAATCATATATTTACAAACTATGTATATATTATTACAGATTTTTTCACTATTACTAATTTTCTCTTTTGTTAAACCGCTTTGATTGTATGATAAGGCGGTATAAAAATCCAATTAAATAAATAAATAAAATAAATAAATAAACAAACTGAGCACCCTAGGGATGGATCCTGAAGTTACTGCTTGTGTTAGAAATTGGTTGAGTGGGAGGTGACAAAGGGTACAGGTAAATGGAGCTCACTGAGGAGAAGGTGGTTACCAGAGGTGTGCCCCAGGGATCTGTCTTTGGTCTGATTCTTTTTAACATCTTTGTTAGTGATATAGCGGAAGGCCTGTCGGGTAGGTTTGCCTCTTTGCGAATGATACCAAAATCTGCAATAGAGTAGACAACCAGGAAAGCGTAGTTACTCACCTGTAACAGGTGTTCTCCAGGAGCAGCAGGAATCAGTCCTCACATATGGGTGACGTCGGCGCCGACGGAGCCCTCGCGGAGCAATTTTCCCCAGCTTTCAAAGAAAGCCTTTGGGAATTGCAGCGCGCATGCGCGGTCTCCTTCCCGCCCAAGGGTGCCATCTTAGCCAGTCTGATGACATAGCTAAAAGACAGCATAAAAATTTGCAAAAAAACTTAAGCAGATGATTGCAACTCCAAGGGGAGGAGGGAGGGTTGTGAGGACTGATTCCTGCTGCTCCTGGAGAACACCTGTTACAGGTGAGTAACTACGCTTTCTCCAGGACCAAGCAGGAAGTCAGTCCTCACATATGGGACTCCCAAGCTTAAGGCTACCGGACACCCTAAGCACAAAAATGAGCTCCCTCTAGCTCAGCAGCACCGAAGGAAGGAATCTTCACTGAATTATTACCCACCGGTAGCCCCCATCCGGGATGGAGGGTAGGAGTTGCTCAAACCTCGAAGAGATTTCGGAGGACTGCCTGTCCGAAAGCACTGTCCCTGCGGGACTCCCTCTCGAGACAGTAATGGACCGCAAAAGTCTGGCTCGAAGACCAAGTAGCGGCCCGGCAGATGTCTGCCAGCGGAACAGAGCGGAGGTAAGCCACTGACGTAGCCTTCGCCCGAACACAATGAGCCGTGACTCGACTTTCTAACGAGAGTCCGGCTGCCCCATAAGCCCAAGCGATACAGTCAGCAACCCAGATGGACAGAGTACGCTTGGAGACCGGGAGCCCCAATTTATTGGGGTCAAAAGACACAAAAAGCTGAGCAGCTTTACGGTGCTCCCGCGTACGGTCAAGGTAGAAGTTCAATGCCCTTCTACAGTCCAGGGTATGTAGGACCATTTCAGCTCGGCTGGAGTGTGGCCTGGGAAAGAAGGTTGGAAGTACCACCTCCTGATTGATGTGAAAAGGGGAGACCACTTTTGGAAGAAATTTTGGGTGAGTCCGTAGGACTACCCTATTTTTGTAGAACCGAGTGTAAGGGGGATCAGACACGAGGGCCTGCAATTCACTTACGCGTCTAGCGGAAGTGAGGGCTATCAGGAATAAAGTTTTCCAAGAAAGGAAACGGAGAGAACAGGTAGCCATAGGTTCAAAAGGCGGACAGGTGATCCGCTGTAAAACCACATTCAGATCCCAGTCAGGAGCTGGCGGGCGCAGAGGTGGTTTAAGTAGAAGGAGACCTCGGAGAAACCTCGCTACGAGAGGGTCGCTGGAAAGAGGTCTGCCGTCCACCGGCACATGATGTGCTGAAAGAGCACTGAGGTGAACTTTGACGGAGTTGGACTTAAGTCCCAGATTAGAGAGGTAGAGCAAGTACTGCAAGATCACCGACACCGAGCAGGAGAAGGGATCCTGAGACTGCTGGGCACACCAACGGAAAAGCGACGCCATTTAAGGGCGTAGCATTTGCGGGTAGAAGGTCGCCAAGAAGCTAGGACGACCTCTTCCACCTCTGCCGGCAGTAGAAGGGGAGCAAGGACTACCCTTTCAGCAGCCAGGCCATTAGATTGAGAGATCTGAGGTTGGGGTGTAGCAGGGACCCCTGATCCTGTGTTAGGAGATCTGGTTGAAACCCCAGAGGGAACGGATCCTCTACCGCTAATTGCAGCAGGAGTGGAAACCACGGCTGTCTGGGCCAGCGAGGAGCCACCAGGATCATGGAAGCTTTGTCTCGGAGAACCTTGAAAAGAGTTCGAGAGACTAGCGGGATGGGAGGAAAAGCATACAGAAGGCTCTCCGACCATGAGAGTAGAAAAGCATCTGCCGCTACTCGAAGGGGATGTGGCTGACGAGAGCAGAAGCGAGGAAGTTGCCGGTTGAGAGGACTGGCAAAGAGATCCATCGTGGGGAGTCCCCACTTCAGAAAAAGTTTCTGAACTACCAAGGGATCCAGACGCCACTCGTGCGGCTGGAGGATCCTGCTGAGTTTGTCCGCCAGGCAATTTTCTTGGCCTGGGAGATAAACTGCCTTGAGAAGAATGCCGTGACTGACGGCCCAAGAGCAGAGCTTCTGAGCTTCTCGGCAGAGAAGGAAGGAGCCCGTGCCCCCCTGTTTGTTCACGTAGAACATGGCAACTTGATTGTCCGTCTGGACAAGGACGGACTGGTGAGAAGTCAGGTGGGAGAAAGCCTTGAGCGCCAGACGGATTGCTCTGAGCTCCAGGAAGTTGATCTGCTGAGCAGACTCCCACGCGGTCCAGAGAACTTGAGTACATAGAAACATAGAAATATGACGACAGAAAAAGACCACATGGCCTATCTAGTCTGTCCTTCCATAACAACTACAACAGTCCACTTTTTGCCTTTAGAGATCCTCTGTGTTGGTCCCATGCTTTCTTGAATTCAGTTACTGTCCTCATCTCTACCACCTCCACTGGGAGACTATTCCACGGATCCACTACTCTTTCCGTAAAGAAATATTTCCGCATATCACTCCTGAATCTATCTCCCTTCACCCTCATCCCATGTCCCCTCGTAGCAGTACTTGCTTTCAATTGAAAGAGGCTCTCTCCCTGAACATTTATGCCACGGAGGTATTTAAACATCTCAATCATATCACCTCTATCCCGCCTTTCCTCTAAGGTGTACATATTAAGATCCTTAAGTCTGTCCTCATATGCTTTATAATGAAGCCCATTAATCATTTTGGTAGCAACCCTCTGCACCGACTCCATCCTGTTCACATCCTTTTGAAGGTGCGGTCTCCAGAATTGCACACCATACTCCAAATGAGGTCGCACCAAAGACTTATACAGAGGCATTATCACCTCCTTTTTTCTGCTAGCCATTCCTCTCCGTATGCACCCAAGCATCCTTCTAGCTTTTGCTGTTGCCTTTTCCACCTGTTTAGCTACTTTAAGATCATCAGACACAACCACGCCTAGGTCCCGCTCTTCTTTAGTGGACAAAAGTACTTCACCTCCTATACTGTATTGCTCCCTTGGATTGCTGCAGCCCAAATGCATGACCTTACATTTTTTAACATTAAATCCCAGCTGCCAAATTCTAGACCATTCTTCAAGCTTAGCTAGATCCCTCCTCATGTTATCTACCCCTTCCTGGGTGTCTACTCTATTGCAGATTTTGGTATCATCCGCAAAGAGGCAAACCTTACCCGACAGCCCTTCCGCTATATCACTAACAAAGATGTTAAAAAGAATCCCTTGGCAATGTGCTCCCCAACCCAGGAGGGAAGCATCGGTCATCAGCACTTGAGCCGGCTGAGGTGACTGAAAAGGCATTCCGAGCACCAGGTTCGGCCGATGAAGCCATCACTGTAGAGAAGAGGCCAGCGGCCCGGAGATGCGCACTAAGTCGGCTAGTCCGCCGGTGGCTTGTTGCCACTGCTTGCGAAGGCACCATTGAGCAGGCCGCATATTCAGGCGGGCATTGGGGGTCACGTGGACGGTGGAAGCCATATGGCCGAGTAGTCTCAGGAAGCGCCTGGCTGAGACCAGGGACTGGCTGCGAAAACGGCCGGCTAGGTCCATGAGCCGTTGAGCCCTGTCGAGAGGCAGGAAAGCTCGTGCCTGAGGAGTGTGCAGTCTTGCGCCGATGAACTCGAGATCCTGTGAGGGGAGCAAAGTGGACTTTGCGAAGTTTATGACAAAGCCCAAGTACTGCAGAAGAGTCACCGTGCGGTGTGTGGCATTGGTGACTTCCGGAGAGGACGATGCTCTGATGACCCAGTCGTCGAGGTACGGAAAGACAGAGGCCGTGAAGCCGGAGATAGGCCGCCACCACCGCGAGACATTTTGTGAAGACTCGCGGTGCGGAGGATAGGCCAAAGGGCAGTACTCTGTACTGGTAATGATTTCCTGCCACCACAAACCTTAGGTATTGGCGGTGGCTTGGGTGGATGAGGATGTGCGTGTAGGCATCCTTTAGATCCAAGGAGCATAGCCAATCTCCCTGCTGGAGGTAGGGCAGAAGGATTCCAAGGGTAAGCATCTTGAACTTTTCCCGCACGAGGAACTTGTTGAGGTTGCGCAAGTCCAGGATGGGTCTGAGGCCTCCTGTCCTTTTTGGTATTAGGAAATACCTGGAATAAAAGCCTTGACCTCTCAGGTGGTGGGGCACCGGTTCCACAGCCTGTTCCTGAAGAAGACTTGCCAACTCCTGAAGGAGTAAGTCCCTGTGCAGAGGGAGTCGTGGAGGTTCTCCCGGGAAATAAGAGGGAGGGACCTGGTGGAAGTGGAGAAGATAGCCTTCTCTTACGACTTGAAGCACCCAGGCATCTGAAGTGATGTTGGACCACCTGTGGGCGAAGTGAACCAGCCGGCCTCCGGTGCTGGGAGGAGCCAGCTGAGGGGGAGAGGCTATGCTGATGAAGTCAAAAACCCCCACCCTGCTGAGCAGGGGCTGGTGGTGCAGGCTTGGGGGCTTGCTGCCTACGGGATCCGTTACCCCGTCCCTTGGCCTGCTGGCCCTGTTGGGGAGCTGCGGAGGCCTGATATTGAGGGTAGTGTTTATAGGCAGCCGCCTTTCTCGGGTAAAAGGACTTCTTTCCCGAGCCCTTCTTTTTCTGGGAAGGGGCGGAGGTCTTCCTAGAAAGCCTAGTCCTGGTGAGAGTCTCCGTCTCGATTTGTGCAGCCTTTTCAGCCATGGGCTTGCCAAAGAGGTTCTCACCTCGGCAGGGGACATCGACCAACTTGTCCTGCACCCAGGGTTCAAGGTCAGACGACTGAAGCCAAGCCTGTCGGCGGGCACCGATGCCGGCTGCGGCCACTCGAGCCGATGCTTCAAAGCCATCATAGGCTGCTCGGGACATGAATTTGGAGCATTCCCGAATACCAGTTGTCAAGGCCAGGAACCTCCGCAAAGGTTCCTCGGACAGTCCAGCGGAGAATCCGGCTATCTCTTTAGCCAGGTCTCGGAGATACATGCCCATGTAGAGCTGGTAGGTCTGGACACGACAAGCAAGCATAGAGCCCTGGAAACACTTCTTACCAAGGCCATCCAGGTTACGGGCCTCCCTGCCAGGAGGCACCGAGGAGTGCATCTTTTGGCTCTTAAGCCTATGCATGGCCGATTCCACTACCATGGAACGGTGCGGCAGCTGTGCTTTTTGGAAGCCAGGACTCTTGCGGACTCGATAGATGGAATCGACCCGCTTGCTTAATACCAGCGACGAGGCCGGACTCTCCCACATGCGGAAGAGTAGTCGTTCCAGCATGGGAGGAACCGGTACAGTAAAGTGTTCCCTGGCGGGAGAGTCATACTGAAGGGCGTCGAGCTCTTCGGCTCGAGGCTCCTCCTCGGGATCCGCAGGGAAGGCCAAAGCCTTGGCCATATCCCTGACGAAGTCCGAGAACCGGGCATCCTCCGGAGGGGACTGCTTCCGAGGTTCGGACTCAGGGGAGTCCGAGGGGACACACCGAGTCCGAAACAAATCAGGTGACTCTTCCTCTTCAGACTCCCAGGCCGACTCCGAGGAGGAATCGGTGGGGTCGGCTCGGGCAGGCGGAGGCGTCGGCCGCCCCGACACCGAGGGAGTCGGCGTCGACGACCTCGGTCCCGAACGGGAGGCCGAGGGTGACCTCGACCGAGGATCGACTCGAGTTCGCATGGACTCGAGGATCGGCTCGGTCTCCGGGGTCGACTTAGACGTCGACGTCCCGGCGGTCGGGGCAGTGGCGCCAGCGAGGCTAGCGATCAGTGCCCGCTGCTGGTCCATGAAGGCAGATAGTCTGCTCTCCAAGGCCGTCAACCTGAGTCCGACCTCAGGTGACCCAGCAACCCCCGACTCGGGCCCCGACGGCGTCGGGCCCGACGTCGGACCTCTCGGAGGCGAGTCCAGGAGGACTACAGGACTTACCCGAGCAGGCAACTCCGACTCCAGACGAGGTCGCTTCGGGAGGTGCTCCTTCTCCAAAGACCCGGGACGGCTATCGGGGCTATGCGACCTGGCCCTCGTGGAGCCAGGAGCGTCCACCGACGCCGCCCTCGCGGGTTTTACCTTCCGTCGATGGTCCCCGGAGGGAGAACCCCTGTCGGAGGAGCTTCGGCGATGGTCAGAGCTGGAACCTCTGGACGCCGAGGCCTCCGACGAGGTCCGGGTACGGCCGGGGTCAGCGAAGATTCTTTCCCGCTGGTGCCGCCGACTCCTTAACGCTTTGGAGGACATTTTGCCGCAGGCCCCACAGATCAGTTCTTCGTGATCCGGGCCCAGGCAGCGGAGGCAATTATCGTGTGTGTCAGTGAGTGACATATTTCTGTCACACTGAACACACCGCTTGAAACCACTGGCAGCCATCGGGGGAAAAAGGGCCCCTGCAAGGTCAAAGGACCGGGCTGCCAACGAAAAAGCGAAAAACGAAACTGACCAAAATCAGAAAAACCGAAAAATAAGAGAAGGACTCGCAACGGCGTCGCAAGTCCGGGCAGGAAAAAGACCGGCGTCGAACCGAAGGAAAAAAGAGAAATAAATCACTAAAATCAACTTTTTCAGCGGGGACACGACGGGTACGTCTGTAGGGCTCCGCGGAAAAAAGAAGACTGGCTAAGATGGCACCCTTGGGCGGGAAGGAGACCGCGCATGCGCGCTGCAATTCCCAAAGGCTTTCTTTGAAAGCTGGGGAAAATTGCTCCGCGAGGGCTCCGTCGGCACCCATATGTGAGGACTGACTTCCTGCTTGGTCCTGGAGAAGATGCAGTTAACATGAGGAGTGATTTAGCTAAACTTAAAGAATGGTCTAGAAATTGGCAGCTGAGATTTAATGTTAAGGTCATGCATTTGGTCTGCAGCAAATCAAGGGAGCAATATAGAATAGGGGGTGAAGTACTTTTGTCCACTAAAGAAGAGCAGGAACTAGGCGTGATTGTATCTGATGATCTTAAGATAGCTAAACAGGTAGAAAAGGCGATGGCAAAAGCTAGAAGGATGCATAGGGAAAGAAATGGCCAGCAGAAGAAAGGTGATAGTGCCTCTGTATACGTCCTTGGTGCGACCTCATTTGGAGTATTGTGTGAAATTCTGGAGACCGCACCTTCAAAAGGATATAAACAAGTTGGGGCCGGTACAAAGGATGGCTACAAAAATGGTTAGTGGTCTTCGTTATAAAGTCTACGAGGACAGACTTAAGGATCTTAATATGTATACTTTAGAGGAAAGGCGGGATAGAGGTGATATGATTGAGACATTTAAATTCCTCTGTGGCATAAATGCACAGGAGGAGAGCCTCTTGATTGAAAGCAAGCTCTGCTGCGAGGGCACATGGGATGAGGGTAAAAAAGGATACATTCAGGAGTGATATGCAGAAATATTTCTTTACAGAAAGAGAGCAGATCTGTGGAATTGTCTCCCAGTGGAGGTGGTAGAGATGAGGACAGTATTTGAATTCAAAGAATCATGGGACAAACACAGAGGATCTCTAAAGGAAAAAAGGGGACAGTTGTAGTGGTTGAATGGAAGGACAGACTAGATAGGCCATGTGGACTTTTCTGTCGTCATATTTCTTTGTTTCTATGTTTCTTTAAGTGAATGTTCTCTGCCAATTCCTAACTCAGCCCCTCACTCTCATGTATTTTCCATCTTCCTCACCTATTGCAGTCTTCCCTCTGTCTCCCTGACTCCAATTTTCAAACTCTGTGTAGAAGGCACTTCATATTATGATTCTTTTCCTTAAAATATAAGTGTTCCTCAAATACATATTTGTGGTCACCTAATACATATCTTTATATATTTTTTGGTTTATATTCAGTTTATTTGTTTTCTTTGTCACTTTTCTAAGAACTAGGTTCAAATTTCGCACTGACACTCCTTGTGAGACTGATAAATTCATTGTTCTTCTTACATAAAGGTCCAAGTGATGAAGTAATTTTTGTGAAATACTCCAATACAAAGATCTAAATAAGTGCTGAAAAGCAGAGTTACTGACCTGTTGCAGGCGTTCTATGGACAGAAGTAGTCCTCACACATGAGTGATGTCATCCAATGGAGCACCAGTGCAAGAGCTTTCCCAGCTCCTTCTAGAAGCTTTTGGAAAGACTGAAAATCCATGCTTGTCTTCCGTTCTGCTACTGCGGAGCCATCTTATCCTCAGTCCATAGCTGAGGAGACTATAACTTTAAGGGGAGATGGGAGCGTTATGAGGACTTCTCCTGCTGCCCATGGAGAACATCTCCTACAGTAGAGTAACTACGCTTTCTCTGCGGACAAGTAGGAAAAGCGTAGTTACTCACCTGTAACAGGTGATCTCCGGGAACAGCAGGAATTGAGTCTTCACATATGGATATCGTCGGTACAGACGAAGCCTGTGCAGGAACGCTCCCCAGCATCCAATAGGAAAGCTTTTGGGAGCATCCCGCTCCCTTCCCGCCTTTCCAACTTGTGATAAGGAAGCTTATCATAGTTCAGGAAGGAACTATAATAGAGGTGAAGTGACTCTGAACAAGCAACCTGTCTGTTCTGGTAGAAATAATAAAACAGAATGTTTCCATAAAAGACTACCAGTCCCAGAATGCACCAGGTTTCCAACAGCCATTAGAAGAGCTGAAGTGGGGAAACGTGTGTTCAATCAGGAGGGCTATGAGACTTAAGTACATTAATATGGTAGGTCTGTCTATGCCCTCTTGCATTTTCTACCATATAAGATACTGGGCTCACTTGTCTAACAACCTTCCATGGCCCTTTCCACTGTACTTCAAATTTTGGGGCTGTACCTGCTACTTGAACCAAAACCTTTTCACCAATGCTTAATTGGCGGCTTTTGGCCTTCCTATCATACCACCCTTTCTGGCGTACTTGGCTGTCCTGCAGGTTCCTCTCAGCAACCTGTGAGGTCCTTTTCAAACGTGCTCTCAAGTCACGTAGAAACTGTGGCACCTCCTGACTTCCTGGTTCAGGATCAATCCATTGTTCCCTCAAAATATCTAACAAACCCTGTGGAGCCCTACCATACATCAATTCATATGGAGTTACACCTAGGGACACCTGAATTATTTTCCTGCAGGCATATAAGGCAAAGGGCAATAACATATCCCATTCTTTTACCTCTCCTACTAACCCCCTTCTCAAAATTTGTTTGAGAGTTTGGTTGAATCTCTCCACCAAACCGTTTGATTGTGGATGGTAGGCTGAGGTTTTCACGTGATGAATGCCAAAGGCATCCCAGACCTGGGCCAAATATTTGGATACAAAATTGGACCCTCGGTCAGTCAACACCTCTCTTGGGAATCCCACTTCGCAAAACAATTTGACTAGCTCTAAAGCTATTGTTTTTGCAGAAACATTCCTCAATGGTATGGCCCAGGGAAACCTTGTTGCCTGATCTACCATAACTAGGATGTATTGGAAACCTCGGGGCGTTTTGACTAATGGGCCTACAATATCCATGGCAATGCGACCAATTGGGTCTGTGATAATTGGCATGGGAATCAAAGGCACCACCGGTGGGTGAGTCGCTGTAACTCGCTGACACGCTGGACATGCAGCACAAAACTGGGCAGTTCCTTTGAAAATACCTGGCCAGTAAAAACGCATAAGTATTTGATCCAGCGTTCCTTGCATCCCTTTATGACCTCCAACTGGATGATCATGTGCTAATCTAAGTACTAGCCCTTTGAAAGTTGTGGGTACCACCAATTGTTTACGAATGGTCCCATTTCTGGGGTCCTGACTCTCTCTATATAATATTTCATTATCTAGTCTGAATCTGGGCAACTCCTCCCTGACCTCCTGAGCATATTTAAAAGCTCGGGTGAGAGCTTGATCAGCTTGCTGTTCTTGTGGAAAGTTAGGGAACTTTGCCACTAACTCAGCTGGCACCCAGGGTAAACTTTGACCTGCCAACATGTCAGCCCTACCCTGTGCCCTGCAAAGTCTCTCACGCCGCTTTTGTGCTTTCAACTTTCTTACTTTCCCAGACAGTGGAGTTATTAAATCATCATGAGAGGGTAAGTCTCCTAATAACTCTGCCTGCTCCCCCTCCTCCTTTTGGCTCTCTACCTTAGCCTGCGAGCGGGTGGATACAAGGCCCCTCTTATTACCTATAGTTTGGCCTTCTGGAAGCTTAACCATCTTTTTAGCTAGGGACTGAGGACTTCCAAACAAAGGCCCGGGAGCTATTTCCATCATTCCTTCTCCCTCCTTCTTTCCTAGCCCTTTCACTAGTCCCTGCTTAAATCTTGGCCAGTCTTTTCAAGGGCAGGGCTTGATTCAGCACAGCTGCGCTGTGCTAGGGTGGAGCATTCATCTAAGCAGGATAAAAGAAAAGCTTATTCTACAGAGAATCATGTTCATCTTGATCATCAGAAGCACCTTGATCACCCTGACCATCATCATCAGCAGACGCCAGAGCTGACGGACAGAGAGAGAAAGAAACACTTTGGAAGAAAGAAGAGAAAAGCATTTGGGAGGTCTAAAGGAGTCCATAGCAGTACGTATACTGGGAGGCATTCCAGAGGCAAGCATACACCATTGGACTGGGGAAAGCCAGAGGAGTGGGTTTGCAGAGCCAGGAATCCCCGGACGGCATCTGTGAGGGAGACGGCTGCACTTGGAAGGGACCCTAAGACCAGTGCCAGAAGGTATGTGAAGAGAGATCCAGTGTCCAGGGATCTTGATTGGAAGGCTGGACATAAGAACTGGACTACATACTGGCCAGGATATTTAGAGAGGAACTCTAACAGCAATGGAAGCTCAGGTATGAACACTGATCTATGCCCTAGTTCTTCACTGGGAAGACAGCAGGGAAACAAGTATTGTCCTGAGACTGTTCCATTGAGAAATTCCTCTGTGCCAATCCATGATAGTGAACCTATGATAATTGAAGGGGAAGATGTGGTGAATGAGGATTTTGAGTACATGGATTGCTCTCTGTTTAAACTTCTGTGGTAATATGCTGTTACAAAAATACAACAACCATCACAAAGAAATATAAACTTGTTCTTTAATCTACTCAGAAAAGCTTCTGAGTAGGATTTGAGCCACGTAATAGAAAGTAAACCAGCCAAGAGGGTTTCAGCTGGTAATTGTTAGCAATTGAGCCTTGCCTAATTGCCATTGAGTTCTGAAGGGACACTTCTGAGTGTGTGTGAAGATACAAGAGGTTATCCCTGAGAAAGAACAGTTTTTTCCTACTTTGTGGGGTTTTGTTTGTTCTTTGAAGCACTGCTAAGAAGATATTAGCAGGTGCCTACAGAAAAGACCTGTCTGTTCCCATCCAGGTCTTTATGCTTTGATTTGATTGCTTAACAAGTTCAGCTGTTGTTTTTCCTTATTTGTTTTCTAAGCATAATACTGAAAGCAAGTATTCCTTTTTATGTGCTACCAAGTATATCTGTGTTGGGAGAAATAACCCCATAAATAAAATATCTTCTTTGCTTTACATTCGAGCAAGCACAACTAATTTATTGTGAATGGCTGAGTCTGGTATGAATGGACTACATTTCCCACAATCCTTTGCAAGTCATATTAATATTTGCCGTTGCCAAGACTGTGGACATTCTCATCCAGCGCCCCCGTTGACAGATGGCGTAGTTGGCAGGATTGCTTTTGCGCAAAGGATTTACATGCTAAGGATTACAACTAAAGTCTGAAGAAAAAAAGAAAGTTCAAGTTTAAAAGCTGGAAAAAAAAAAGATTTCCCCTAACTACACTTTGGAGGAGTGGTGGCTGATCCAGGTAGCTGTCCCAGGAGGAAAAGACCCTGTGCAGAGCTGGATTCATCACTGGCATAAGGTAATAAGTACCTGGGCATGTCTAGTGGTGGATGGGAGTAAGGCACAGGGGTAATTGAAAAAACAAAATTAGGAGAAAACACCTGTTTGGAAGGTGGTGCACTTTTTTTTTCTTTGTTTTCTTGCAGGGATCAAGATGGATCGAAGGGAACTAGCTGAATGGATGGCAGCCCAGTTTAGCAGGCAACAGGAGCTAGCGCAGCAGGCTCAGGACACTGCTATGAAAGCCTTAATGGACCAGCAGAGGCCAGTGCTTGATCTGGTGGAAGCCTTAGTTAATCTGCGGAACCAACGTGGACCGGATGCAAGACCAGCAGTAAATACTGGTACACCACATGTGGACAGTGTGGGACTCAATCAGGGAATTGGGGCATTTAGTTTTAGGAAGCTGACTCCAGATAATGTTGATGATTTTCTAGAGTCTTTTGAGAGAGTGGCACAAGCATTAGCATGGCCAGAGACCCAGTGGGCAGTAAGGCTGGCAGCCTCATTAACTGGCGAGGCGCTTGCAGCTTATAGAGCAATGCCAGCAGCCCAGGCTTTGAATTATAAAGATGTAAAGGCTGCTATTAGAGATCGCCTAGGGTTGTCTATTTCAGAGTATAGGCGAATGTTTAGAGCTACTGCATTAAGAGTGGGTGAAACACCCAGGGCTCTGAGTCAGAGAATCAGAGGATTAGCTGTAAAATGGTTGGAGCCTGAGGGAAAGACGGTAGAAATGTTATTAGACATTATTATGCTTGAACAATTTATGTCTGCTGTACCTAAAGATCTGCACACTTTCCTTATACAGCAAAATTGCCAAAATCTTGGAGAGGCAACCATGCTAGCAGAGAGATTCTTGGAAGCCACGCAGGCTTGCCATAAAATGGGTGGCCCTCTGAAGATTGGTGCTGAGGCAAGCTGTGCTGTATCAGAAAAGAAAATGGTTAAAACTGTTTCTGAAAATAATTGTACTGTGCCAGCCCAGAGGACACGGAGTAAAAAGAAATGTTTCAAATGTGGAAAATGGGGACATTTAGAAAGGGGATGCCAGACACACACTAGCTTAATGGGTGTTGATTTAAAACAGCCCAAAGAAGGATTTCTTTTGATGGTTGATGTGCAGGGAATTACCACAAATGCTCTGTTAGACTCTGGGGCAGACCAGAGTATGTTGTCAAAGAGGCTTTGGAAGAGGATAGAGGCCCAAGAAGGATTTGTGTCTAGAACCCCTGAAAGCCAAGTTCACCTCAGATGCATTCATGGTGCTGCAACATCATATCCCACCTATAGGCTAATGGTTAAGTGCCTGGGGGAACAAGAGGAAGTTCTGTTAGCAGTGGTGCCTAGGCTACCATTTGATTTGGTTCTAGGAAAAGACTGGCCAAGATTTAAGCAGGGACTAGTGAAAGGGCTAGGAAAGAAGGAGGGAGAAGGAATGATGGAAATAGCTCCCGGGCCTTTGTTTGGAAGTCCTCAGTCCCTAGCTAAAAAGATGGTTAAGCTTCCAGAAGGCCAAACTATAGGTAATAAGAGGGGCCTTGTATCCACCCGCTCGCAGGCTAAGGTAGAGAGCCAAAAGGAGGAGGGGGAGCAGGCAGAGTTATTAGGAGACTTACCCTCTCATGATGATTTAATAACTCCACCGTCTGGGAAAGTAAGAAAGTTGAAAGCACAAAAGCGGCGTGAGAGACTTTGCAGGGCACAGGGTAGGGCTGACATGTTGGCAGGTCAAAGTTTACCCTGGGTGCCAGCTGAGTTAGTGGCAAAGTTCCCTAACTTTCCACAAGAACAGCAAGCTGATCAAGCTCTCACCCGAGCTTTTAAATATGCTCAGGAGGTCAGGGAGGAGTTGCCCAGATTCAGACTAGATAATGAAATATTATATAGAGAGAGTCAGGACCCCAGAAATGGGACCATTCGTAAACAATTGGTGGTACCCACAACTTTCAAAGGGTTAGTACTTAGATTAGCACATGATCATCCAGTTGGAGGTCACATAAAGGGATGCAAGGAACGCTGGATCAAATACTTATGCGTTTTTACTGGC
The DNA here is from genome assembly GCA_033557465.1 of Ichthyophis bannanicus. Lineage (NCBI taxonomy): Eukaryota > Metazoa > Chordata > Amphibia > Gymnophiona > Ichthyophiidae > Ichthyophis > Ichthyophis bannanicus. Next base: position 1,134,327 of record CM066043.1, read on the forward strand.
CAGGTATTTTCAAAGGAACTGCCCAGTTTTGTGCTGCATGTCCAGCGTGTCAGCGAGTTACAGCGACTCACCCACCGGTGGTGCCTTTGATTCCCATGCCAATTATCACAGACCCAATTGGTCGCATTGCCATGGATATTGTAGGCCCATTAGGTAAAATGCCCCGAGGTTTCCAATACATCCTAGTTATGGTAGATCAGGCAACAAGGTTTCCCTGGGCCATACCATTGAGGAATGTTTCTGCAAAAACAATAGCTTTAGAGCTAGTCAAATTGTTTTGCGAAGTGGGATTCCCAAGAGAGGTGTTGACTGACCGAGGGTCCAATTTTGTATCCAAATATTTGGCCCAGGTCTGGGATGCCTTTGGCATTCATCACGTGAAAACCTCAGCCTACCATCCACAATCAAACGGTTTAGTGGAGAGATTCAACCAAACTCTCAAACAAATGTTGAGAAGGGGGTTAGCAGGAGAGGTAAAAGAATGGGATATGTTATTGCCCTTTGCCTTATATGCCTGCAGGAAAATAATTCAGGTGTCTCTAGGTGTAACTCCATATGAATTGATGTATGGTAGGGCTCCACAGGGTTTGTTAGATATTTTGAGGGAACAATGGATTGATCCTGAACCAGGAAGTCAGGAGGTGCCACAGTTTCTACGTGACTTGAGAGCACGTTTGAAAAGGACCTCGCAGGTTGCTGAGAGGAACCTGCAGGACAGCCAAGTACGCCAGAAAGGGTGGTATGATAGGAAGGCCAAAAGCCGCCAATTAAGCATTGGTGAAAAGGTTTTGGTTCAAGTAGCAGGTACAGCCCCAAAATTTGAAGTACAGTGGAAAGGGCCATGGAAGGTTGTTAGACAAGTGAGCCCAGTATCTTATATGGTAGAAAATGCAAGAGGGCATAGACAGACCTACCATATTAATGTACTTAAGTCTTGGAAGGAGAGGCCTGTAAATAATAATGACCCTGAAGCCAGTCAGTAAGTAGGTGAGCTTCACAAAGATAATACTCTCGTAGGTATTACAGACTGTAGGAAAAAGGTTTCACCAGTTACACCAGTCCGTAATAACTTAAACAGGGGGGTATGTGATAAGGAAGCTTATCATAGTTCACGAAGGAGCTATAATAGAGGTGAAGTGACTCTGGACAATCAACCTGTCTGTTCTGGTAGAAATAATAAAACAGAATGTTTCCATAAAAGACTACCAGTCCCAGAATGCACCAGGTTTCCAACAGCCATTAGAAGAGCTGAAGTGGGGAAACGTGTGTTCAATCAGGAGGGCTATGAGGTAATCCCCAAGCACTCATCTCCAAGGGCAGGGCTTGATTCAGCACAGCTGCGCTGTGCTAGGGTGGAGCATTCATCTAAGCAGGATAAAAGAAAAGTCCCTTGCTCTCATAGGCAAAGGATATGCAATCTGAAATCCATTTAGACAAAGTTCACTTGGAAACTGGTAATCCAAGATGACTGGAGTCAAAGGCAAAAAAAACCTGGGAAGCCTTTCTATGTTGCTTAGTTCTCTGAAGGTAAAACGTCAAGGCTCTTTTACAATCCAGAGTATGAAGATTCCTTTTTGCATTGGAGACGTGAGGCCTAGGGAAGAATACAGGAAGATAAACCGATTGGTTTAAATGAAAAGGCAAAACCACCTTTGGCATAAAGTGAGGGTGAGGCCTAAGAACTACTTTATCATGGTGGAGCTTTGTATAAGGAGGATCAGCCACTAAAGCTTGTAGCTCACTGATGCGTCTTGCAGAAGTGAGAGCAATTAGTAAGATTACCTTCCAAGAAAGAAACTTCAGAGATGTAGTGGCTAAGGGTTCGAAGGGCGGTTTCATGAGTTGCCCAAGGACAAGATTCAAATCCCATGCCACGAGTGGTGGCTTATTGGGGGGTTTTGTTAAGAGTAGACCTCTCATAAACCTCGCTACAAGTGGTTGAGGAAATAGGTTGTCCATCTAAGGGCTTATGGAAAGCCGCAATGGCACTAAGGTGGACCCTTACTGAATTGGTCTTAAGACCAGAGGATGATAAATGGAGTAGATACTCCAGTAATGCCTCCACTGGCACTGAAAAGGGATCAAGTTCCTTTTTTGAACGTCAGATAGAGATCCTTTTCTACTTAAAGGCATAGGCCCTCCTTGTAGAAGGTTTTCTTGAAGCCAAAAGAATATCTTTAACCTGTTGAGAAAGGTTGATATCCTGGAATTCTAGGCTCTCAATAGCCACGCCCTGAGGTGTAGGGACTGAGGGTTCGGGTGCAATAGTGTCCCTGAGAAAGTAGATCTGGAGCACATCCCAAATCCAGAGGCTTGGCTTGAGAGAGACGTAGAAGCAGTGGATACCACATCTGTCATGGCCAGCACGGGGCTATGAGGATCATATGGCCCGTCTCTCTGAAGCTTGAATAGAGTTTTGGGAATAAGGGGAATGGGTGGGTAGGCATAGAGGAAGTCCTGACCCCAGTGAAGGTGGAAGGCATCCCTTGCCTGATAGTTCTGAGCCAGGATTCTGTAACAGAACCGGGGAAGTTTGGCATTCTGAGGACTTGCAAAGAGGTCTATATCTGGAGTTCCCCAGATCTGAAAGATTCGAGCAATTTGCTCTGGATGAACAGATCACTCGTGTGGCAGCAGAACCTGACTGCCAAGAGATTGTGTGTGCCTGGCAAATACACAGCTAGTAGGTGGATTTGAAGATCTCTGGCGTAGGCCCAGAGGCGTAGAGCACCTGAGAACCTGTCCCACCCCGCTTGTTCACACAGAACATAGCTACCTGATTGTCGGTCTGGACAAGAACCGTCTTGTAGCTCAGGTGGTCCTGAAATACTTGAAGGGCATAGAAGATGGCTCTGAGTTCCAGGAGGTTTATATGAAGACAAATCTCCTGCTCGGTCCAGAGGCCCTGAGTAGAAAGATTGTCCAAGTGAGCTCCCCAACCTAACTTGGACGCATCTGTCGTCAAGGTGGCTTGGTAAAGTGGCTGCTGGAAAGGAGACCTTACGAGAAGGTTTTTCAGCGATTGCCACCATTGTAGGGACAAAATGAGGCATGTAGAATTTCAGATTTTGTCACCCAAGTGACCCAACATTTGTGTCCACTGAGAGGCTAGGGTCCACTGGGCTGCTCTCATGTGTAGGCGAACATAGGGAACCACATGGACAGTGGATGCCATATGCCCCAGTAGCTGAAGCATTTCTCGAGCACTTAGAAAAGTTTTCATAGCTGCTTGAGAGGCCAGCTGGAGTATTCGAAGACAACGTGGTTGTGGCAGGAAAGTCTTTGACTGTCTTGTGTCTAAAAGAGCCCTTATGAACTCTAGAGACTGAAAAGGGGTGAGATGAGATTTTGGGAGGTTTATGACCAGTCTCAGGTGCTGCAGAATTTGCATTGTACAGGAGAGAGTGGAGCTGGCTTCTGGAACTGTTGATGCTCGGATGAGCCAGTTGTCTAAGTAGGGGAAGACAAATATCCCCAGAGTTCTCAGGAATGCTGCTACTACTGCCATGCATTTTGTGAAGACTCTTGGGGCGGAAGCCAGTCCAAAGGGTAGAAACCCTGTACTGGTAATGTCTTCCTTGAAAGAGGAATCGAAGACACCTCCTGTGATCTGTATGGATGAGAATATGTGTATATGCATCCTTTAGATCTAGAGAACATAGCCAATCCTGACGCTAAATGTAAGGAAGAAGTGTTCCGAGGGAGATCATCTTGAATTTTTCTTGGAACAGATACTTGTTCAACTCTCTGAGGTCCAGTATGGGTCTGTATCTCCCTGTTGTCTTTGGAATGAGGAAGTAGGGGAAGTAGAAACCCATGTCCTGTTGGGATATAGGTACCTCTTCTATTGTCCCTTGAGCAAGTAGTGAGATGACCTCTTGACACAAGAGAGTGGTGAAGGGGCCCCGAGAATTTAACTGTCTTGTGATGGTGGGAAGGGGCATACTGTGAAAATGGAGTTTGTACCCCTCTGTTACAATAGAGAGAGTCCAGTGCTCTGATGTTATCTGTTGCCATCTTTCGGCGAAATGACAGTCTGCCTGGGATGGTGAGATGCTCAGGACACTTCAGGGGCAGGATGAGCAAGTTCTCTAGGAAGGAGACAAAGCCCCTGAGGAGGCTGTGTCTGCTGAGCTGGTTGAGCACTGGGGACTTTGGCCTTCCTCTGCTGTCTGGTTTGCTGCCACCCTTTTTGGAGAGCATGAACTTGGCAGTGGACAGCCTGTGTGTAAGATGGATAGAATTTATTTTTCTAGTTGAAAAAGGGTTTCTCAGCTGGGTTGGCTGTGGTCCTTGATAATCTGTTCAAGGTGGTGTTTTCGGACTCAAGTTGATTAGCTTTGTCCTTGCCAAAGAGGTTTTCTTCTATGCAAGGAATATTCCTCAGCTTGTCTTGCACCCATTGTTCTAAATCAGATGCTTGTAACCAGGCAATACGATGATGCCCCGATGGAGATAGCAGAGGTTCTGCTAATGCACTCAAAGCAATCAAAGGTTGCACGGTTCATGAACTTAGAAACATTCTGGGCATATTTACCAGAGTGAGAAAGTCAGCCCTCTTGTCATTGGGAAGAAGTGGAGCAATGGGTAACCTCCCGAAGAAACATACCCATATAAAGTATGTAAGAGCTTATTCACCTGATAGCATTGAGGACTGAAAGCATCGACGCCCAACAGCATCGAGCATTCTCGATTCATGACCTGGAGGGTTGGATGAATGCGTCTTAGCACTCTTGATCCTATGCACTGCCGATTCCACTACCATGGAATGGTGTGGAAATTGTGTTTTTTGGAAACCGGGACATTGGGGTACTCAGTACATTGTACAGAACGAAATGGGCCCAGGGGGATGGCATTGTGTAGACGCCATTAAAGGTGTTTCCCACATCCTAAGCATGAGATCAAGCAAAATTCGGTGAATGGGAAGGGTAGCAGCCTCCTTAGGGGCTGCCGGATACTGAAGAATTTCCAACTCTTCAGCTCTCGGTTTCTTCTCAGGGGTCATGGTGATCGAAAGTCCCCTTGCTACATCACATATGAAGTTCTGAAAGGACATGTCCTTTGACGCTGTGGCGAAGGAGAGGGATCCTCTGGAAGAACCACCCCGGTACTGACAGAATCATCGGAATCGGAGGATTCGAAGTATTGTCGGGCCGGATGCTCTCGTATTGCTCGTCGATGGTATCGATTGAAGTCGGCATCAGACTGCCTCGATATCGGACCCTCGATGCCGGAGACCTATTCCAGGGCCAGCATGGGAGGAAGCATGGAGAGAGGCGCATCGGTCGATGCAGGTACATTCGGAACCGATATCGGTATGGATAACTGCGTCGATTGAAGCGGTTTTAGCGGTACAGAGGCTGCTAATAAAGCCGCAAGACTGTGCTTGATGGCCAGGATACGTTGATCCATGGAGCCTGCCAATGCCTGGATGTCAGTACCGGTGGAGCAGGCCACGACACCAGAACATGGCACCAAGAGTTCTCTGGAGGTGGAAGCTTCGGGAACATCCTGGAACATGCTTTGGAGGCCGGAGCCTCCCGCCGGAGTTGTTTGGCCGGTGTGTTTTCCTCAAGGGCAACACTAGCAGCATCTCGATGCTTAGGAGGAGATCTACCCTTTGAGGACCGGCCGGTCTTGGAAGACCTGTGTTTGCTTACCCGAGATCCATGGGAGGAAGATGAAGTCCTGGACGATATCGATGCGACAGACATTGCATCCGAGGCAAAGAGGGTGCCGAGTTTTGCAGCTCTGTTCTGCAGGCCTCTCTTGGTCATCTTTCTACAAAGGAGACACTCCAATGGTAAATGGTCAGGACCTAAACATTTGAGACACCAATCATGGGTGTCGGTAGCAGAAATGGTAGCGCTACACTTTGAACATTTTTTGAAACCACTAGATGGTTTCTCCATTTTGGAAGAAAAGAGGGCCTAGTGCCCAAAATGGCACCTGGCACCAAGAGGGGACAGACCCTCCAAAAAGTTATTCTTTCTTTTTTTTTTTTAAGGAAAAGAAGTAAGAAAATAAAGAAACACCGGTGGTACCGGTATAGGCGTCGATGGGAAGACAGATGCGACCACAAAAAGATTTTCTGCGGTGACAGGGTTTGCTGCCTGTCAGCTCTGTGGAAAACAAAAAACTGAAGAGGGAGAGTTGGAAAGGTAGGAAGGCAGTGGCACAGGCGTAGTGGGATGCTCCCAAAAGCTTTCCTATTGGACCCTGGGGAGTGTTCCCACACAGGCTCCGTCGGTACCGACAATACCTATATGTGAAGAGTACATTCCTGCTTGTTCCTGGAGATAAAAAAGTCCTCTAATATGGGAATCCCTAGCTACAGGCTGCCTTTAACAAAAAGGAGTGGAATAAGAATAAGCCCAATGGAGGCTTCCAAACAGATATCTGTTAGCAACAGGTTTTTTTTTTTTTTTTGTTGTTCAAGGCAGCCTGAACAGAAAGAAATGGGCCCAGGAGGATTGCATTGGATTCTAATTCACACAAAGGTTCTGCAGTACTAATTGGCCAAATCTACTGTTGTGTCAGGAATTCCAATCCTAACAATAGTGAGAAGTGAAGGTGTGAACCGAAGTCCATGTTACAGCTTGTGATAAGGAAGCTTATCATAGCTCAGGAAGGGGCTATAGAAAAGGTGAAGTGTCTCTGAACAAGCAACCTATCAGAGCTGGTAGAAATGAGAAAACAGAATTTTGCCATAAAAGAATACCAGTCCCAGAATGCACCAGGTTTCCAACAGCCATGAGAGGAGCTGAAGTGAGAAAACGTGTGTTCAATCAAAAGGGCTATGAGGTAATCCCCAAGCACTCATTGCAAAGGGCAGGGCTTGATTCAGCACAGCTGCGCTGTGTTAGGGAGGAGCACTCATCTAAGCAGAATAAGAGTAGAGTTTATTCTACAGATGACCATCATCTTCATGATCACCTTGGATATCCAGAGAATTGTCCTCAGTATCCTGAGAATCAACTTGAGTTTGATCATCAGTTTCATCTGAAGGATCATCAGAAGCAGAAGCCAAACCGGACGGACAGAGAGGGAAAGAGAGCCTTTGGAAGAAGGAAGAGAAAAGCCTTTGAGAGGTCTAGAAGAGTCCAAAGCAGTACGTATACTGGGAGGTATTCCAAGGGCCAGCATACACCATTGGACTGGGGAAAGCCAGAGGAATGGTGCTGCAGAGCTAGGAATCACCAGAGGCTACCTGTGAGGGAGACGGCTGCACGTGGAAGGGACCCTAAGACCTGTGCCAGAAGGTATGTGAAGAGAGATCCAGTATCCAGGGATCTGGATTGGAAGGCTGGACATAAGAACTGGACTACATACTGGCCAGGCTATATAGAGAGGAACTCTAGCAGCAATGGAAGCTCAGGTATGAACACTGATCTATGCCCTAGCTATAACCTTGAAAGACAGCAGGGAAACAAGTATTCTCCTGAAAATGCTCCATTGAGAGATTCATCTGTGCCAATCCACGATATTGAACCCATGCTTGTTGAACAAGGGGGAATAATAGCAGATGAAGATCCTATTTATATGGATTGTTCTCTATCTAAACTCCGTTGGTAACTTTCTGTTATAAAGTACAGCAACCATCACAAAGAAATACAAATTTGTTCTTTAATCTACTCAGAAAAGCTCCTGAAGCAGGATTTGACCCACACAGTGGAAGGCAAGCCAGCTAAGGGGTTTCAGCTGGTAACTGCTAGCAATTAAGCCTTACCTAATTGCTTGTGAGCTAGGAGAGAATCACTTCTGTATCTATGTGGGAAGTAATCAGAAGTTAACCTGAAAAGAACAGTTTGTTTCTTGCTTTGTGGCTTTTCATTTGTTGTTTTCCTGATTTTGACTTTGTTTTTCCAAGTTAACACTGAAAGCAAGTAACCTAATTTATGTGCTACCAAGCATATCTGTGTTGGGAGAAATAACCCCATAAATAAATATCTTATTGGCTTTACCCAAGAGCACAACTAAATTATTGTCAGCAGCTGTGTCTGGTGTGAATGAACTACATTGCCCACAATACCTTGCAAATCATATAGATATATGCACTTGTCAAGACTGTGAAGATTCTCACCCAGGCAGCCGTCTGACAAGCTTTGCGTCTCTCTTCCATGGAGAATGAGCGCAGGTGGTCCACTGAAGCAGCTACCAACTCTAACATTATGAGCAGTGACATGACCCTCAAAGGCTGAGGCCTGGCCTGGGCATAAATGAAGGAGATGCAGTCTACAAGCCAAATTGATAGAGTGCATTTTGAGACAGCATCCACTAGCTGCTGAGGTCAAAAAAACAAAATATGGATGGACTTTCTATAAGCTTTAGTCCACTCCAAGTAGAAAGTTAAGGTTCTTTTATAGTTCAGAATAGGCAGCACGGCTTCTCCTTTGTGGTAATAAGGTTTAGGGAAAAATGTTGGAAAGAAAACTGGCAGGTTAAGACAGAAGTCCGATAATACTCATCCAAAGTGCCTTCCAAAAGTACAGTGGAACCTCGGTTTTCGTGATTAATCCATTCGAAATAGTCTGACTAAAACAATGTATGAAAACTGAAGCAATATTTCCCATAAGAAATAATGTAAATCCAATTAATCTGTTCCAGACACCCAAAAATATTAACAAAAAATACATTTTATAAAGAATAACTATATATTTACATACAGAAAACAATGAGAAATAAATATAAATGACTAATGAAATGGATAAATGAACATTTAACATCACGTTTACGTTTATTGAAGACTCTTGTTGGCATATGGAAGACAGTCAATCAGCAAGAGAATCAAAATAAAGACAGTAAACCTCTTCCATCTGAAAGCATAAAGTCCTTCTTGTTGAGGCCTTCCTTGATGCCAAAAGGACATCAGTGACATCAACAAGCAGATTGAGAGCTGACAATGATAGCTTCTCAACATCCAAGCTGTGAGGGCCAAGGGACTTAATGTTGGGATGTAACATCGCACCATTCTTCAGCAAAATTAGAGATGGAGTATACCCCAGGATTAACTGGACCCCAGATGGAGAGGGATCCATGGTTGTTGGGGCCAAAAAGGAGTGGTGAGACTAAGCATACCTCTGCCTGTTTTGAGTTTTAGGAGGGTCTTTGCAATTTTTATTTTATTTATTTATTTCACATTTCTTATATACTGCCTTTCATGATATCAAGGCGGTTTACATTGAAGAAACTGAAATTACATTGAACAGGGCATTATAACTTGGAGATAACTATTTTACAGGGAACATGGGCAATGGAGGGTTAAGTGGCTTGCCCAAAACCACAAGGAGCACCTGTGGGACTAGAAACCGCAGTCCTTCCAGCCCAAGGTTGCTGTCCTCTAGTGGGATATGAATCCCTGACCTTCCGGCCTAAGGTAACTTGCCCCAACCACTAGGCCACTCCTCCCTATGAGAGGATACACAATAGAGGAGAAAGCATCTGAAGTTAGTTTGCTATGTGACACTACTCTGGAGCAGAAATAAGAGGCACCTGAGCATTCTGAGGAATGGAGAAGAGATCTACTGAGTGGGTGCCCCACTCACAAAAGACAGAGAGATCTATCTCTCTATCCATGGTTCATTCATGCAGCTGAGGGACTCAGTTCAGCCTGTCTGCCAGAATATTTTGTTTGCCATGCAGATAATTGTCTCTCAGCTCCATCCTGTGAGAGATGGCAGAGTTCCACAGTTGGACAGTTCCCCAACACAGGAGGTATGATAGAGTTCCTCCCCCTGCTTGTTGATATAAAACAGGGCGAATTGATTGTCAGTTTGAAACAGAACAATTGGTTTGCTAATTGATGTCTGAAAGCCCTTAGAGTGTTTGCTCTTGCTCTCAGTTCCAAGAAGTAGATCAGAGAAAGACTTTCTAGAATGGACCAATTTCTCCAAATGTGACGACCCTCAAAAATCTGTTATGAGAAGCTTTTGATAAGGAGAAATTTGGAAGGAAAGACCTGTGGCCAAACTGCTGTGGAGAGTCCATCTGGCAAGAGAATCCTGCAGTGGAGAAGTAGCAGACAGCACATCGCTGAGCCTCCTGGTGGCTTGAGTCCACTGGGTGCTCAGGGTTCACCAAGCTCGTCTTATATGGAGACAAGCCAAGGATGTGACGAACGATTGAGACCATGTAATCCAGAAGCCTCAGCATGCTACTAGCTGATGTCTACTGACATTTGTACATCCTGGATAGTCTGTCATTTATTTATTTATTATTATTATTATTACAAATTCTTATATACCACGCTATTTAGCATCAGTGCGGTTTACATAACAACATTTTGCATTAGAAACAAGATCTTTTGCTTACATTGTAACAGGGATTGAAACTTGGAAGTAACAGGGTAACTATATACAGTTCAAACAAAGGAAGTAACAGGGTAACTATATACAGTTCAAACAAAGGAGCTTATAAATAATGTAAGTTATATTATGTATTAGAGTCATAATGTATTTATTTATTTATTTAGCTGTATTTATATCCCGCTTTTCACCGGGTCAAAGCGGCGTTACATAAAAAAAGGGGGGGGGGGGGAATTTACGTGTAGGGATGGGGCCGTCACCGGGGAGGCTACATTGATGATTTCAACATAAAAGACATAGGACAGACTTTGGACTTGGACAGATTTTGGACATGGTTGGGTTAGTATAGTTTGAGTTGGGTGGTCATGGTGGGTGAGATCAGAGGTTATTTCGCTTTTTGGTGGGAGTCATGTTGAGGTATTCCTGAAACAGGATGGTTTTCAGCTGTTTTCTAAAAGATAGTAAATCAGTGTAATCATGGTCATTGTGAATGTGCCTAATGGTGAGTTTCTTTTGTAAATCACTGAGAATTATGTTGTCGGTACGCCAGATGCTGTGTGCGTGAGATGAGGTGTTGGATTTAAATGTGTTAGGTTAGGGTGGATAAAATAAAGGCAGAGTAAGTGATGTTTGAGAGCTTTTCTGAATTGTGAGAGGTCAGCGATTGATCATATATGAGGTGGGAGATTGTTCCAGCACTTAGGAGCATATAATGTAAATGCTCTATTTCTAGTTGTTTGGGCACATTTAGTGGACTCAGGTGGTATAGATAGCGTATTGCTAGTTGTTGACCTTCTTAGCCTGTTAGTAGGGGTACTGGTCAGGAGTGAAGAGAGGGATGTGGAAGATATCCGGTTAATTGCTTTAAATGATAGGATTAACACCTTGTAGATGATTCTGCTTTGTAATGGTAGCCAGTGTAGATCCATAAGTATGGGAGTTATGTGGTCTTTTTTGGAGATGCCGCAGAGAATGCGGGCTGCTGTATTCATCGCCATCTGAAGAGGATTGAGAGTGCTCTTGGGGAGTACATGTAGGATGATGTTGGAATAATCAAAGTGTGGCATTACGAATGTCTGGAATATTGTCCTGAAGTCGTCTGGGGCTAGTAGAGGTCTTAGATGTCGTAGTGTCCGTATTTTGTTGTAAATGGATTTGGTGGCATTCTTTATATGCTCTTTGAAGTTGAGCTGCTGGTCTATTGTAACCCCTAGGTATCGTATTACAGATTTGCATGGGAGTTCAGCGTCACGAACTTTCACTGAGGCAGGAAGAGGTTTTTGTTCCTGGTTATGAAAAGGACTTCAGTTTTCTTAAAGTTTATGCGAAGATTTTGAGATAGGAGCCAATCAGTAATTGCACTGAAGCATTCAATAAGAGGAACAAGGTTTGGGTGCTTGATGTTAATTGGGGCGAAGATCAGTACATCATCCGCATATATCAGACTGGAGATGTTAAAAGAACGGATGATATCACAAATGGGTTGCATATAAATGTTAAAGAGTAGAGCCGAAAGGGATGATCCTTGGGATACTCCTTGTTGCTGATGGAATGGTTCCGATGTTGAGGAATCTATCCGTACTTGTTGCCAGCGGTTCATGAGAAAGGATTTGCACCATTCCCAAGCAAGGCGATGAATTCCTTTTTCCTGGAGGCGGGAGAGGAGTTGTACATGGTTGACAGAATCAAATGCAGCCGCTATATCAAGAAATATGAGTACGAACCCATTCTCAATTTTGTCGATACCTCTGGATAATGTATTGATGAGTATAGTGAGTAGGGTCTCTACACCATGGGCCTCACGGAATCCATGCTGACAAGGATCAAGAGGGGCTGATATGTCTATGTGTTGTTGTAGTTGCATTTGAACCAACTTTTCTATAAGTTTGGCTAGATAGGATATACTTGAAATCGGGCGGTATGATTCTGTCTTTGTTGGGTCAAGTTTGCTGTTTTTCAGGAGAGGGCGTATGGAAGTTTGTTTCAGGGTTTCTGGGAATGTTCCAGTTGTGAAGGAGAGATCTATGATGTAGGCTAGAGTTGAGCTGAGTTCTACACGCATCGATCTGATCCAATGGGCAGGACAAGGATCATTCGGTGCCGTAGTAGTGTTGATGGTGGCAATAAGGTCAGCAATGTACTTCTCTGTCGGAGAGGTGAACTTTGTCAATGGTTGCTGTATCTGGGGGAAGAAGCAGGATGTGGATCTTTGTGTAAAATTTGTTTTTATGATTTTAGATTGTAGGTACTCGGCGAAGGACTGGGGTTGGATAGAAACTGTGATTGGAGGACGGTGTCTTGGTTAAAGCTTTAGCAATACTAAAGAGGTCACGTGGCTTATTTAACGATCGAAGGAGGGTATCCGTGTGGTGCTCTCTCATTTTTTTGTATATTTTCTCAGTGTTGCTTTAGAGTGTTCTCATAAGTTGATTTGTCAGATGTAGATCGAGATTTGCGCCATTTTCTTTCTTGCCTTCTTAGAAGCTGAAGCGATGCACGTAATTCAGCAGAGAACCAAGGGGCTAGTTTTCTGTTTCGTGGTAGTTTGTTGGATGCTGGTGATTTTTTAGATGAAGGTAGCTGTGCGTAAGAGATGAGTTCCATCTATGGATCATGTCGTCGAGGTTCTGCGCTGGTTGACGGAATGCTGGAAGAGTGTTGCTGAGGAAGTCATCTCTGTCTAGGGATTTGAAACGAGTTTTTGATCCTGAGGAGGCTGAGTTTGATTGGTTGGTCGGAGTTTGGGTATGTTGGTATGGGATTTGGAAGGAGATTACATTGTGGTCTGACCATGGGACCGGAGTGGATGATAGGCTGATATTCTTGGTTGATTCTGACTGAGGGGCAAAGACGAGGTCAAGGGCGTTTCCCTTGAGGTGTGTTGGAGAGTTCACCAATTGGGTATAACTAAGGTCCTTCATAGTATCAAGGAATGCGTTAGAGTAGGTAGGTTGCAATGAAGCGATGTTAAAATCTCCAATCAGCCAATTAGATTTACTTGGGCTAAAAGGGTTACAGGCAAGGTCTATAATGTTGGATAAATCTTCTGGAGGTGAAGAAGGAGCTCTGTAAATGAGATTTATGTTGATATATTTGTCATGTGGAAGGAAAGCTTTTGCTAAAGGTTGTGTTGGGCAGAGCTTCCATAAACTCCATTGTTGTGATGGGCTAAGGTGGGTTGAGTACCCTCTGGAGTAGTGGCTACTGAGCAGTCAATCGTTCAACTGGGGAAAGATGTGCACTCACAATCTATGTAGAAACACTGCTATCATGGAATGACATTTGGTGAAAACTCAAGGTGCTGATGCAAGGCCAAAAGGCAGAACACAGATCTGGAAGGTTTGCCACCCAACTACAAATCTGAGATACTTCCTGAGAGTAAGATGTATCTGGATATGGGTGTATGCATCCTTGAGAATATCTCCCTTTTGATAAGAAAATCATTCTGAACTTTTCTTTGACCAAATACTTGTTCAGATCTTGTAAGTCTAGAATGGGACATAATCCCTCTGTTTTTTCTTGGACACCAGAAGTACCTCAAGTAAAATCCCCGCCCTTCTTTCCCTGGTGAAACAGGCTTGATCATGTGTGCTGTCTGAAGAGTGGCGATCTCCTGAAGTAGCCCTTCATGCTGAAAGCAGAAGAATTGAATCCTCGGTGGGCAATTTAGAGGGAGTTCAAATAGGTGATATCAGTAGCCCTTTTGGACAATTTTTAAAACCCAAGAGTTGGCAGTTATAAAGGTGTCATCTTTGAGGAGAGAGTGAGCCTCTCTTCAACCAGTGAGTCCTCCGCAAAGGCTCCTGGTTTTGGCTGGAGCACGGGTTTGGCCTTCCGAGACTTCTTTTGCTTAGGAAAGAATGAGAGGTCTCCTTGGATTGGGTACAGTGGGAGACAAGGAACTAGCTATGCCTGTGAGTAGTAGGATTTCCTCAGACCACCACTTTGAAGCCTCCTGCGATAAGAAGAGCTGGTTGGACATGTGCCTGGATTATGCTTGTAGCATGTTGGAATACTTCTCTATGAGGGAAGCTGCCTTTTGAATCCCTGAAAAGATTATCTCCACAGTATGGTACGTCTACGATCTGGTCAGTCTGAAGCTCGGAGCCATGAAAGCCTGAGCGTTAATACTCATGAATACTTTCAATACTGTATAGATGTCGTCATATGTTGCTCGGATAATGTACTTCAAGCAGTTCTAATGACTCACTAGAGAAAAATGTCATTCAAGTTTCTCTTGAGGGAGGAGTACAGACATATGATCTAGGCTGCACATGATGATCCCAGGTGCCAGATAGCCATGGCAACTTAAATTAAACCCTGGCACCTGGGATTTTACTGCAAGCTATTACCCGATCTAGTTTACCATTCATGTTGTGTTGTTCACTGCTCCACCGTGATCAGTTCTGCATGTAGTTCAAGCTGCACAGTGGAGGAAGTTTGCTGATCTCACGGTTTCAAGTCTCACAAGATCAGCAAACTCCCTCCACCGCACGACTCAAGCTACATGCAGCAAACAGCGCAACAGAAATGGCAAGATAGATCTGGGGAAGGAGGGAGAGACAGACTGGGGCGATGGATGAGAGGCTGTGCGAGACAGAGACTGGGTTATGGTTGAGGGGGGCTATGAGAGACACTGGGTGGCTGGGAGGGCTATGAGACAGAGAGTTTGGGTAGGTGACAGGGTGAGGGGGATTATGGGAGATTTTTATTTTTGCAATACGCATTACATGATCTGAAACATTTGCTTCTCAAGATCAAAGAACAGTCTCAAAATGGGCCCGCACTTTAATGTAAAGAAGACAAAGATCACGACAACTGGCAAAATCAACAAGCTCATCGTTGAAGGAGAAGAAACTGAAATCGCGGACAACTTTAACTGACTTGGATCAACTATCAATAAAGAAGCAACAAGCAGTCAAGAAATCCGACGCATTGCTCTTGGCAGAATGGCCATACTGGGTCAGACCAAAGTCCATCAAGCCCAGTATCCCGTTTCCAACAGTGACCAATCTAGAAACATAGAAATATGATGACAGAAAAAGACCACATGGCCTATCTAGTCTGTCCTTCCATATCAACAACTACAACAGTCACCTTTTTACCTTTAGAGATCCTCTGTGTTTGTCCCATGCTTTTTTGAATTCAGTTACTGTCCTCATCTCTACCACCTCCACTGGGAGACTATTCCACGGATCCACACTTTTTCCGTAAAGAGTAGTTACTCACCTGTAACAGGTGTTCTTCAAAAGCAGCAGGAATCAGTCCTAACATATGGGTGATGTCGGCGCCAACGGAGCCCCCATGTGGAGCATTTCCCCAGTTTTCACAGAAAGCCTTTGGGACTGCCAGCACGCATGCGCAGTCCCCTTCCCGCCCAAGGGTGCTATCTTGCTCAGCCTGATGACATAGCTAAAAGACAGCAAACAACAAAATAAATGATATGAATGCAACTCCAAGGGGAGGAGGGAGGGTTGTGAGGACTGATTCCTGCTGCTCCTATAGAACACCTGTTACAGGTGAGTAACTACTCTTTCTCCAGGACCAAGCAGGAAGTCAGTCCTCACATATGGGACTCCCCAGCTTAAGGCTACCGGGGACCCAAAGCTGAAAAAAATATGCTCCCTCTAGAGCCCCAGCATGTACGAAAAGAATCTTCTCTGAGAACGCCCCCAAACGGTAGCCCAACACCAGGGCCGGAGGGTAGGAGTTGCCTATACCTCAAAGAGATTACGGTCCGAAAGCACTGTCCCTGCGGGACTCTCTCTCGAGGCAGTAGTGGGCCGCAAAAGTCTGGCTTGAAGACCAAGTAGCGGCCCTGCAGATGTCTACCAACGGAACAGAGCGGAGATGAGCCACTGACGCAGCCTTCGCCCTGACACGGTGAGCCGTGATCGACCCTGCAACGAGAGGCCGGCTGCCCTGTACGCCCAGGCGATACAGTCTGCTACCCAAATGGACAGGGTACGCTTGGAGACAGGTAACCCCAACTTATTAGGGTCAAAGAGACGAAGAGCTGAACAGCCCTTCTGTGTCCCTGCATACGGTCAAGGTAGAAGGACAAGGCCCTCCTACAGTCCAGGGTATGCAAGACCATCTCAGCCCGGCTGGCATGCGGCCTGGGAAAGAAAGTTGGAAAACCACCTCCTGGTTGAGGTGGAAGGAGGAGACAACCTTAGGAAGGAACTTAGAGTGAGTCCGTAAGACTACTCTGTTCCTGTAGAACCTAGTGTATGGTGCATCTGACACCAAAGCTTGAAGCTCGCTCACTCGCCTTGCTAAGAGCTACCAAAAACAACGCTTTCCAGGAAAGTTCACCGCTAGTTGCAAAAGAAGCAGGAACCAGGGTTGCCTTGGCCACCTGAGGGCCACCAGGATCACCGAGGCCTTGTCCCGGATCACTTTGAACAGTGTCTTGGACACTAGAGGCGTGGGAGGAAACGCATATAGGAGGCCTGTAGATCATGGAATGAGAAAGGCTTCCGCAGCTACTCTGAGAGGATGCGGTTGCCTGGAGCAGACACTGGGCAGTTGACGGTTCAGTGGACTGGCAAAGAGATCTATGGTGGGAAGACCCCATCTTAGGAAGATCTGTTGAACCACCAGAGGATTCAACTGCCTTTCGTGTGGCTGCAGAATCCTGCTCAATCTGTCTGCCAGGTAATTCTCTTGTCCAGGGAGATAGACCGCCTGGAGAAGTATGCCATGATTGACTCCCCAGGAGCACAGGTCCTGTGCCTCCTGACAGAGAAGTCAGGACCCCGTGCCCCCCTGCTTGTTTACATAGAACATGACAACTTGATTGTCCGTCTGCACTAAGACGGACTGGCGAGAGAGGACATGAGAGAATTCTACTGTGTTTTGCTGTGCTCCTGCATCTGCTTGCCTGTTTGCTGCTCTCAACTGTTGTTTGCTGCTCCCCGCTGTTCATCTGCTTGCTGCTGACGTCTCCCTTTGCTCCTCCCAGGTATCCGCCCACTAGCTGCTCCCCGGCGTTCCGGAAGTGACTGCCCTGCATAAAAGCCCGCCTAGTGCGGCGTTCCGCGCCGCAGGCGTGCGCCGAAGGAGCGTGCCCAAGGAGCAGGACGTGCTCCTTGGTCGAGCTCCTTGGGGCGAGTCCGGGGGCGAGAACTGTGGCCCGCTGTTCCTTGGTTTGCTGCCATCTGACGTTTTTGTTGCTGTTGGATTGTCGTCTCGCCAGAACACTTCTGCTATCAACAAACAGGCCGCCCTGCTTTTAGTGCTTTTAGTCCTATATTTGTCCACTGTCTGCTGTGTTATGTCTGCTATTCCTGTTATGTGGGGCTGGAGACCCCCTTCCCCCTCCCCCTCCCCCTTGCCTGCCCTAGTAGATATTGCTGCATGTCGTTCTGCGAATCTTATCTCCTGTCCCTCTGCCCAGTCGTCTCTTCCATCCTCCCCTGGTTTTCCTTCCCCCTCCCAGCTTCTTCTTCTCCAGTTGTCTTTGTTAAATTGTCGCTCTTTTCGTTCTAAGACCACACTCATTCATGACCTCATATCACAACGTTCCTTGGATATTCTGTTTCTGACTGAAACTTGGCTTAAGGATGGGGAGGAGCCTTTTTTGAATCGTTGCCTCCCCCCAGGCTTTTCCTTCTTTGCAACATCTCGCCGAGGTAGGCCTGGTGGGGGGGTTGTAGTGATCCATCGCTCCTCCCTTCCCCTCCGCGAAGTTCTTCCTCCCCCTCTTCCCTACCCTGAAGCGCTTTTGCTACTGCTAGAGTCCCCCTCTCCTCTGCATATCCTCCGTCTCTATGTTCCGCCTACCTTGTCTTCCCCTTTGTGGGACTCTGTACTTTTGTCTCTGTCTGAAGCTTCTCTTAGATACCAACATCTTTTGCTCCTTGGTGATTTTAATGTTCATGCTGATTCCCCTTCTTCTCAGCGTGATCTCTCTTTTCTTTCCTTGCTTTCTGATCTTTCTCTCTATCAACATGTCAATTTCCCTACTCACGCAGCCGGTCATACTTTGGATCTTGTGATCTCGCGCCACTGTTCACCCATCACACTTTCCTCTTTTGCCTCTCAGCTCCTCCCATGGTCTGATCATCTCTGCATTTCCTTTACCCTCTTATGCACTACCTCCCTTCCTTCTGTCCCCTCTGTTGTATCCCCTACCCATTTGCGCCGTCGCTATACGCCTGACTCACTTCACCAGTTCCCTCCTTCTGATCAGCTTTTCCCTGATAACTTCCATCTACTCCCGGTTGATCTCCAGGTCCAGTGTTGGAATACCACTCTTACCTCTGCTTTAGACAAGGTTGCTCCTCTTCATCCCATACCCGCCCAACACAGACGCTCCAACTCTCCTTGGTTCCATCCCGGACTCCGTCTTCATCGTTCCTACCTTCGGCGTTCTATTCGCTGTTGGCGTAAGCACCCTTCTGCATCCGCTCTGTCACATTTTCGCTATTGTCATACCCATTATCGTTCTCTGTTGCATGCAGCCAAACGCGATTATTTCTCTGAGCTTGTTTCTTCTTCGGCTAATTCTACCCGTCAACTCTACCAAGTTCTCCATTCTCTCTCTGCCACATCTTCATTCCCCAGCCCGGCACCTTCTCTTCCACTATCTTCTTCTAGCCCCACTCCGACTGCCTTAGCTACCTACTTTTCTGACAAGGTTCTCAATATTCGTCAGCTTTTTCCCTCGTGTCCTTCCCCTCTTTCTCCCCCTCCCCCCCTTTCCCCAGATCCATCTGTTTCTTTGTCTCGTTCGCCTACCCCCCCTCTTTCACACTGTTGGTCTGTTTTTCGTCCCATTACCCTCTCTGAGCTGTCCCATGCTCTTTCTACAGCTCGAAAAACCACCTGTCTCTCTGATCCTATCCCTTCACAATGGCTTTCTGAACCTTCTCTGGCTTTGCTTCCTTTAGTTCTCTCTCTTTTCAATACCTGTTTGTCTTCTGGTTCTTTCCCCTCACCTTGGAAACACGCTTTGATCCGCCCTCTCTTGAAAAAACCCTCTTTAGATCCTTCCACTTTGTCTAATTGGCGTTCTGTCTCTAATCTTCCTTTTCTTTCTAAACTTCTTGAACGATTGGTCTTTTCTCAACTTTCTGTACACTTAGAGGATTCTTTGGTTCTTCACCCTCGTCAATCTGGTTTTCGTCCTGGGCATAGCACTGAATCTATTCTTATTTCTTTTCTTAATGAGTTGCACGTCGCCCACGACAGGGGCTCTATTTCTATTGCTGTTGCACTTGATCTTTCTGCGGCTTTCGATGTTGTTGACCATCGCACTCTTCTTCTTCGTCTCAGCTCTATTGGTCTCTCTGCGTCAGTTCTCCATTGGTTTCATTCTTTTCTCTGTGACCGCTCTTTTTCTGTTCTTATTGGTTCCGACTCTTCTCCCCCCATGCCTCTTCACTGCGGTGTTCCCCAAGGTTCTGTCTTGTCTCCTCTGTAGTTCAATATTTTCTTGGCTCCTCTTGCTTTGCTTATACAGCAGCACGGTATCTCGGCATACTTTTATGCCGATGATATTCTTCTCCTTTTTCACACCTGTTCACTCTCTCCAGATATTGGTCCTCTTGATGCTTGTCTTTCTGCAGTTTCTACCTGGTTTGCGGACAACGTTTTGCACATTAATTTGGCTAAAACTTCGGCGATTTGGTTCACTGCAGTTGTCTCCATTCCCGCTTTGTCCCCTTCTCTTCCTGCTGGGCCTATTCCCTTGGTCACCTCTCTGCGTTATCTCGGGGTTACGTTGGATTCTGCCTTAACTTTCAGAGACCATATCTCTTCCGTTGTACAGCGTTCTTTTCACACTTTACGTCAACTTCGAGCAATTCGGCCTTTTCTTTCCCCCACTTCTATGACTACACTTCTTCTTGCTTTGGTGGTTTCCCGTTTGGACTATTGTAATGCATCTCTAGCCGGTCTTCCACTTACTCAGCTTTGTCGCCTTCAACTAGTTCACCACACGGCTGCTCGTCTTCTGACTCACTCTCCCCGATCAGCGCACGTCACCCCTTTGCTTCTTCGTTTGCACTGGTTGCCTGTCCCTTTTCGCATACAGTACAAAATTCTGATTTTCGTGCACCGGTCTTTGCACACTGGTATTCCACTCTATCTCTCCGATCTGGTCCACTTTTCTTGCCCTTCCAGAGTGCTTCGATCTCTCCATCCGAATCGTCTTTTTCTCCCACCTCCCTCACAGGCTCATCTCGAATCCACACGTTCTTCTGCTTTCTTTTTTCTCGGTCCCCGTCTCTGGAACTCACTGCCGCTTTCGTTGCGATTGGAATCCTCCTTCTCTGCTTTCAAAGCTTGTCTTAAGACTTATCTTTTTTGCACAGCTTTTGACCTTCCTTCCCCCCCCCCCCTCTACGACTGCATGACTGTCTGTCTGTTTTTTATCTCTCTTATTTTTTCTATACTCTATTGATTTATCTCTGCACTGTTCTTTACTCTACATGAATGGCGTTCCTTTCTGTTTCTTTCCCAGTAGCTCCGTTTTGTTTTTATTGTAAACCGCTGTATGCCAATTGGTTCAAGCGGTATATTAAATTTTAAATAAAGATAAAGTCCGGAGGGCTAGGCGGATTGCTCTGAGCTCTAGGAAATTGATCTGCTGTGTAGACTCCCAAGGGGACCAGAGGCCCTGGGTGCATGCTCCTTGGCAATGTGCACCCCAACCTTGGAGAGAAGCATCGGTTGTCAGCACTTGAGAATGCTGAGGTGCTTGAAAAGGCACCCCTTTTAGCAGATTTGGAAGATGACGCCACCACCGCAGAGAAGAGGCTAGTAGCTTGGACACCCTCACTTTGTCCGTCAGGTTTCCCATGGCCTGTAGCCACTGAGTTCTGAGGCCTCACTGAGCTGGCCTCATGTGTAGATGGGCATTTGGAGTTACATGGACCGTGGATGCCATGTGGCCTAAGAGCCTCAGGAATTGTCTGGCGGAGACCAGAGAATTGCTGTGGAATTGGCTGGCCAAGGCCACCAGTCTGTGAGCCCTGTCCACTGGCAAAAAAGACTTTGCTTGAAGGGTGTCCAGTCTTGCTCCTATGAACTCCATGTTCTGTGAGGGGTGCAAACCGGACTTTGCGAAATTTATGACAAACCCCAGATGCTGGAGAAGAACGACAGTGCGGAGGGTGGCTTGATTGGCCTCCTGTACAGACTGACCCGTGATGAGCCAGTCGTCCAGGTATGGAAAGACAAAGAGTCCTTGAACCCTGAGATAGGCCGCCACCACCGACAGGCATTTGGTGAAAACCCTGGGGGTGGAAGTTAGGCCAAAAGGGAGTACCCTGTACTGGTAATGGTTTCCTCCCACTACAAATCTGAGATATTGTCTGTGGTCTGGATGAATGAGGATGTGAGTATACACATCCTTTAGGTCTAAGGAGCATAGCCAATCTCCCTGCTGAAGGTAGGGCAGCAGGCTTCCAAGGGTAAGCATCTTAAACTTTTCCCTCTCCAGGAACTTGTTGAGATTCCGCAAGTCTAGGATGGGCCCGAGGCCTCCTGTTCTTTTTGGTATTAGAAAGTACCTGGAATAGAAGCCTTGACTTCTCAGGTGGTGAGGCACCGGTTCCGCCGCCTGTTCCTTCAGAAGACTTGCTAACTCCTGTAGGAGTAAGTCCCTGTGCAGAGGGAGTCTGAGGCTCCCCTGGAAAGTAGGAGGGGGGTACCTGGTGGAAGTGGAGGAGATAGCCCCTCTGGACTGTGCTTAGCACCCAGGTATCCCTTGTTACGGCTGACCACCTGTGGGCATACAGAGTCAGCCGGCCTCCTGTGCTGAGAATGGGCCAGCTGAGGAGAAGAGGCTATGCCACTGGAGTCAAAACCCCGCTCCCTGCTGTGCAGGAACCGGAGCTGGTGGCTTGGGGGTTTTCTGTCTACAGGGCCCATGTCCCTGCCCCTTGGCCTGCTGACCCTGCTGGGGAGCTGTGGAGGCCTGAAAATGAGGGTATGATTTGTAGGCAGATGACTTCCTCTGGTAAAAGGTCTTTTTTCCAGAGCCCTTCTCCTTCTGAGAAGGGGCAGAGGTTTTTCTGGACAGCCTTGTCCGGGTGAGAGTCTTGGACTCGAGTTCCGCAGCCTTTTCAGCCAAAGAGGTTTTCACTTCGGCAGGGGACATTGACCAACTTGTCCTGCACCCATGGCTTGAGGTCCGATGGCTGTAGCCAAGCCTGACAGCGTGCACCGATGCCGGCCGCGGCTACATGGGCCGAAGCCTCGAAGCCATCATAGGCTGCCCGAGAAATAAACTTTGAGCACTCTCGGATCCCCGATGACAGGGCCTTGAACCTCTGCAAAGGTTCCTCAGAGAGACCAGCAGAGAATCAGGCAATCTCCTTTGCCAGGTCTCGAAGGTACATGCCCATGTACAGCTGGTAGGTCTGGACACGGCAAGCAAGCATAGAGCCCTGGAAGCACTTTCTACCAAGGGCATCCAGGTTCTGGGCCTCCCGGCCGGGAGGCACCAAGGAGTGCATCTTCTGACTCTACAGACGATGCATGGCCGATTCCACAACCATGGAGTGGTGCAGTAGCTGTGCCTTTAGGAACCCAGGGCTCTTGCGGACTCGATAGATGGAATCGACCCGCTTGCTCAAACCGGCGTTGAGGCCGGCGCCTCCCACATGCAGAAGAGCAACCGTTCTAGCATCGGAGGAATCGGTACAGTAAAGGCCTCCTTGGGAGGAGAGTTATGCTGCAGGGCCTCGAGCTCCTCGGCTCCTCCTCGGGATCCGCGGGGGAAGGCCAAGGCCTTGGCCATGTCCCGCACAAAATCCGAGAACCGGGTGTCCTCCGAGGGGGGGGGCGCCGTCTCCGAGGTTCGGAGTCCGGCGAGTCCGAAGGGACACACAGGGTCCGAAAGGTGTCCGGGGACTCCTCATCCTCCATTTCCCAGTCAGACTCCTCGGAGGAGGAATCGAGCGGCTCCGATCGGGCAGGCACCGATGCCATCCGCCCTGACGCTGAGGGTACTGGCATCAACGACCTCGGTCCCGAACGGGAGGCCGAGGGAGACCTTGGTCGAGGATCGACTCGAGAGCGCATGGACTCTAGGATAGGCTCGGCCTCTGGGGTCGACTTGGACCTCGATGTCCCGGTGGTCGGGGCTGATGCACCGGTGAGACCGGTGATCAGTGCTCGCTGCTGTTCCATGAAGGCAGCCAAGTTGCTCTCCAAGGCCGTCAACCTGAGTCCAAGCTCAGGAGACTCAGCAGCCCCTGACTCGGGGCCCGACGTCGGCTCCCCCGGAGGAGAGTCCACGAGGACTATAGCACTCACGTGACTCGGGGACTCCGGCTCCACACGAGGTTGTTTTGCAGGCCTCTCCGACTCCGAGGACCTGGGACAGCGGTCGGGGCTATGCAACCTGGCCCTCGAGGAGCCAAGTGCGTCCACCGATGCCACCCTCGCGGGTTTCTTCTTCCTGCGATGCTCCCGCGAGGGAGACCCCCTCTCAGAGGATCCCAGTGATGCTCGGGATCATAATCCCGAGACATCAAGGCCTCTGACGAAGTCCGGGCCCAACTGGACGAACGCGGAGTCAGAGAAGATTCTTTCCTTCTGGTGCTGCCGACTCCTCAATGCCTTCGAGGACATTTTCCCACACGGACCACAGATCATCGGGTCATGATCGGGTCCGAGGTAGCAGTCATGTGTGTCAGTGAGAGACATAGGTTTCTTACACCGATCACACTTTTTAAACCCGCTGGCAGCCATTGGGGGGAAAAAGAGCCCCTGCAAGGTCAAAAGACAGGGCTGCCAGTGAAAAATAGAAAAATGGCACGAACGCTAGTCACGAAGGACAAAAACCGAAAAAAGAAGTCCGGGCTCGATACTGGTGTACCGGCCCGAGGCGGGAAGGGGAAACCGGCGTCGAACCAAGAAAAAAAAACACAAAAAAATCAACTTTTCTCGTGGGTAAACACGAACCCCGTCCGTCGGGCTCCACGGAAAAAAGAAGACTGAGCAAGATGGCACCCTTGGGCAGGAAGGGGACCGTGCACGCGTGCTGGCAGTCCCAAAGGCTATCTATGAAAGCTGGGGAAATGCTCCGCATGAGGGCTCCGTCGGTGCTGATGTCACCCATATGTGAGGACTGACTTCCTGCTTGGTCGTGGAGAAAGAAATATTTCCGCATATCACTCCTGAATCTATCTCCCTTCACCCTCATCGCATATCCCCTCGTAGCAGAACTCGCTTTCAACTGAAAGAGGCTCTCTCTCTGAACATTTATGCCATGGAGGTATTTAAACATCTCAATCATATCACCTCTATCCCGCCTTTCCTCTAAGGTGTACATATTAAGATCCTTCAGTTTGTTCTCATATGCTTTATAAGGAAGACCACTAATCATTTTAGTAGCCACCCTCTGCACCGACTCCATCCTGTTCACATCCTTTTGAAGGTGCGGTCTCCAGAATTGCACACTATACTCCAAATAAGGTCGCACCAAAGACTTATACAGAGGCACTATCACCTCCTTTTTTCTGCTAGCCATTCCTCTCCTGCACCCAAGCATCCTTCTAGCTTTTGCCATCACCTTTTCTACCTGTGTAGCTACTTTAAGATCATCAGAAACAACCACGCCTAGGTCCCGCTCTAATTTAGTGGACAAAAGTACTTCACACCCTATACTATATTGCTCCCTTGGATTGCTGCAGCCCAAATGCATGACCTTACATTTTTTAACATTAAATCCCAGCTGCCAAATTCTAAACCACTTTTTCAAGCTTAGCTATATCCCCTCCTCATGTTATCTACACCTTCCTGGGTGTCTACTCTATTGCAGATTTTGGTATCATCCGCAAAGAGGCAAACCTTACCTGAAAGCCCTTCCGCTATATCACTAACAAAGATGTTAAAAAGAATCGGACCAAGGACAGATCCCTGGGGCACACCACTGGTAACATCCTTCTCCTCAGAGTGAGCTCCATTTCCTTGTACGCTGTCGCCTCCCACCCAACCAATTTCTAACCCAAGCAGTAACTTTAAGGTCCATCCCTAGGGTGCTCAGTTTGTTTATAAGTCACCTGTGAGGAACAGTGTCAAAGGCTTTACTGAAATCTAAATACACCACATCTAGGGCTCTCCCTCGGTCCAACTCCCTAGTCACTGTGGTGATGAGAGTGAGCAGGAGAAAGTGGAAGTAGAAGAAAAAGACACTTGTACCTTTAAAACTACTGACAGCTCAGTTCTACACAGAGGTAGGAAAGCTACTATGAAAAAAAGCCAAGCCAAGCCACGCCCTAGCTCTAATGAGGAGGCAGGCTTAGCTGCTGATTATGAGCACACGTGACAAGAGGAAGCTCTGATAGGAAGGAAACAGGTTTTTAAACCCGTCTTCAAACAGAAGAAGGGAGTTCACAGCTCTAGTTTGAGTTCTGCTTGGAGGAACAGGAGTGCAAGTTCCAGGAGTTCATCTGGCTCAGAGTTCCAGCCATGGGAGAGAAGGTGCCAGTTTGAGTCCAGGTCCTAGGAGCTCATGGATACCTGAGACGTGAGTGTGCTGATTTCCAGCTGCTGAAAGCTAAGAGCAGAGAAGGAAACACTCTATGTCTGGGAAAGATTCCTAAACCAAGAGCCAGCCAACGTTCTGGGAGAAAGGCTGCAAACCTGTGGGAACAGGTACCTTTATCCTGTATTCAGAATCCTAAGCTGAAAACTTCAACTGACAAAAGGTGGGTGGATTCATTTCACTGGGGAAAGAACCAGGACCCAACTGTTAGCGGGGAAGTTAACTTGAACTCAGTAAAAGCTTTGAAGCAAGCATTTCAGGGAGGAGAAGCTTACTCTCCTTATGTAAATGTTTATGACCAAAAGGAGAAATTATGGAATGAATTTTTGGAATTCTTACAAGCCAAAAAGCCTGAAGGAAGTGCTGAGGCCTGGAGTAGAGATAAACCAGCCGCAGTACCGGAGCCCATGCAGATAGAATTACCTGAGTCACAATCTTCCCCAGAAGATTGCCAGATGGATTGCTCTCTGTCTTAGGGAAGCATAAGTTCCTGTGTGCAAGGATAAGGAAGTTTTTGTAGAAGAAAGAAGGTATTTCTGCTAGAAGGAGCTCATAAGGCTGTGTTATGTTTATTGTCATGAAGACAGCTGCTTGTGTTTGAAGAAACTTGTGCTGCATTTACTTCAAGTACAATTTCCTTTTGTTTACTCTTCTGTTACTGGAGAAGTTATCCATTTTTGTGTTCGTGTACAGAACTTTAATGCGTGTGGAAATCCACAATAATAAAAATATTCTTGTTTGCCTCAACCTCCGGTTGCACAACTACAGTTTGTCTTTTTGAATACAATTTTCTCAACTACAAGTCTCAGAGTGCATTGCTGGTGGCAAAGGGAAAATACAGTTCATTTAAGGACAGACAAGGCAGCCCATAGCTGTAAGCCTCTGGCTCAAGCTTGGGTACCACATCACCCAGTTAAAGAAATCAATCAGATTTGTCTGACAAGACCTGCCTCTGGTGAATCCATGCTGCCTCGGATCCTGTAATCCGCTGGACTCCAGAAACCTCACTATTTTCTCTTTCTAGGTCATACGTACCTAGCAGTTTCCCCAAAAGACACAGGTTCCACAATGCTTGTATTGGGTCAAGCATTGATATCCTGGGTCCCTTCTTAATAATGAAAGACCTAGACAAGATTCTCAAGAGCAGAGATATCTCTCTCCATACAAATATTCGACTTATTCAGACCATGGTATTTTCAATAACATCATATGGATGTGAAAGCTGGATAGTGAAAAAGATAAACCGGAAGAAAATTGATGCCTTTGAATTATGGTGCTGGTGGCAAATACTGCGTATACCATGGACTGCCCGAAGAAGAAACCAGTCAGTAATAGAGGAGATCAAACATAAGCTTTGTTTAGTAGCTCAGATGACAAGACTTCGACTTTCATACTTTGGACACATCATGCGAAGAGAGAGATCATTAGAGAAAGACATCATGCTTGGCAAGATAGAAGGTCAACGCAAAAGAGGAAGGCCAGCAATGAGATGGATCAATACAATAACAGCAACTATGGGTACCAGTCTGTCAACGATGAGCCGCTTGACTGAAGACTGAACACAATTTAAGACAACTATCCAGAGGGTGGCCATGAGTTGACACCGACTCGATGGCACTTAACATACGCATTACCATGCCACGGTGATATGTGAAGCCAAAAAGAAAGCTGCCTTGGGTACAGCTATAAAAGATCAACCATATGCTGCTGACAACGTTCTCACTGGAGTTGGGGGGAGGGGGATAAAGAAAATGTCAACAGAAGGGAGTGACCTAATAAGCATGTTAAGGGCCTAACTTATTAAGATTTCTTTTCCCATAGAAAATGGGAAAACAGTAAACCAACCCTTAAAAAATAGTGCGATAAAACCTTTTGAGGGTTTGGATGGGGGGCACTGTGACTGAGGTCTTAGCAGCTGGCTCCTAGAAAATCTGTCAAGGCCTGTCATAAGAACATGCCCATGTAAAGTTGATAAGAAGCCATGAGAGAAGTATGGCAGTCTGAAAAATCTTCTTCCCTAAAGAGTCTAAGTCAGAGTCTCTCTACTAGGGAGGTGCAAGGAATAGGTACTGGAACTCTTGGACTTTTTGAGGGAGGATTAGAAAATCATAACATGGTACAGAACTGGAGCTTCTCAAATCCAGGAGCCTTTTGAATTCTGTACATCAATCTCCAGTGCTAGAGAGCGATATCAATTGGTCAAGGTGTCAGTGTCAAGGCCCTTCAATGCCTCAATGTCAATGCCTCTACTGCAGGCAGACTGGGTTTGTTGAGGAGAGGTTCGATGCTTCATTGCCCAATGCTAGAAGTCATTGAGGCTTTGAGTTGCTGCAAGGAGAAGAGCATCATATTTCCTTCTTTGAAAGCTCTCAGCAATTCTTGCACCCTGCCGTCTCCATAGCAGAATCAGCCAATGTTTCCAGAATCCTTCAGGGAGTATTGACTGGCTAGTTTCTGCTGTGAGTATGCCATAACTGCCCATCAATATGCTTAGAGGACAAGGCTTCCTCTTTTCGAGGCAGCTTAGAAGAGTGCTCCTGTGAACCATTGATGCTCTTGGCATCTCGACTTGGGGAGCTCAGACATCAAAGCATCTGAGCTTCTGCCCAATGTTAGATGTTCTTGCTCTTCAAAGCCAAGACGTGGTCAAATCCTTCCCCATCCTCAGGGGAACATCAATGGATGATTGATGCTCAGGAGACCAATGAATACTCGGCTTCAAGTGGGCTTTAGAACTCCTCAATGTCAATGCATCACCAGTGTCCATTTCAGCCTCCAAAGCTGAGATTAATGCTGCCAATGCTGATGGACCAGACTTATAAGCACCAAAAATCCTTTTGCATTGTTTTTCTAAGCCCTTGAGCCCTTGTTGTCTTCTGCAGACACAAATTACAATAAAATAATTTATGGTGGGGTCCCATGCACTAGGAACACCATTTGTGGGTGAATATGCTCCTCGAACACCTGGTAAATTTCTTCAGTCCTCCGTTAAGGTTTTTGGGCATGTTTGGAGAAATAGCTGAAGCGAAATCAAATGGTTTCATTTTGACAAAAATAAGCCAGCCAGAGAACCAAGTGCCTAAGGGGGCTGAGGCACCACAGAAAATAAAAGAAACTTAAAGCTGGTTGAAAACAAACAAACATTTGTGAATGATTAAAATACGGGTAGAACTAAGAAAAATGTGACTGTAGGCAAGAAAAATACCAAAAAAGAGGCAACAAGGCCAGTGAAAACTTAGACACCAAAGTGAAGTACAGAATCGCATCCATGAAGATCTGCAGAAAGAAAAGGACTAAGGATAAGATGGTGCTGCAGCAGCAGCCGTTTAGATGCACAAATGCACAGGCAAGCTTTCCAAAAGCTTCTCCAAGGATCTGGAAATGTTCTCGTGTGGGACAGTCTGATGATGTTACTTATGCTATGTGGACTTTTTTCCTGCTTAATTATGAAGAATAAGGTTTCCCAACATTGCATCTCAAGGGCCAAACAGGACTGCTTTTCTGTGCACTCAACCTCTGCAAATCAACTAGTCTCCTGAAATACATTTGCAAATATATCTGTTGAATAGTTACTGTGGAGATCCTAAAATAACTCACCTGCTTGAGGTTCTTCAAGACAAACAGAATTTGTTAACTGTCACAATAGTTTGTAGGGGAACTAATAGCATGCTAACGTAGACATTAACCCATTAAGTAACATGTCAGAAAATAGGGCTAAGCAGCAAAGTCAGTGCATCTTTACTAACCTGCAGGTAGCGTGGATGTGCAAGCACTGTCCCACAGCCTTCCATCTCGCAGCGAACATATTGGATTGGAGGCTTCTTCCTATGTTATCATGACAAAGAAGAAGATATACAAGGCTAAAACAAAAATTGAAAATGTGTTAAGTTACAACCTTGATATACATATCAGGAAAACATTTAACAGTTCTATGGATCAGGTGAAAGCCAGAAACTACTATGTTAGCTCCATGGCTCATTGCTGTTAAGTGCAGAAACGTCAGATCAACAACTTGGGCATTGTTTGCATGCACACTAAGGCACAGTAGTAGTCAAACTCCTCAGAGGAGGATTATCCATGTTGCTCATGAAACAGGAGAACATAAGAAAATAAGATACAGTATGCCATAATGTATCAGACCAAGTCCATTATCCTGTTTCCAATAGTAGCCAATCCAAGACACGAGTATGTCAGGTTCCCAAAAGGTATACAGATTCCATACTGCTTGTTCCAGGGATAATCAGTGAATTTCCCCGATCCACTTTAATAACGGTTTATGGACTTTTACTCCAGGAACTTGTTCAAACCTCTCTTAAATCCCATATAGCTTTTACTTCATCCTCTGGTAACGAATTGCAGAGTTTGATTATGTGTTGAGCTTAAAGCGACTACCACTCTGGAACCAACTCAATCACTTCACTGTATTAATTAGAAAAGAATAAACAATCTTACTATACTATTGAAAACTCGGGGGACAATTTAACTTACCAGATAATGCCCTTTTTCCTTGAGTCTTACTAGACCAGTGGGATGTACCAAAGCCACACCATCACTGGGTGGGAAGACAACATAGCAGCTCGCAAAACCTTTGAGCCAAGACTGTGTCCGCCCATACGTGGAAAATGATACCAATACTGCTGCCCAACCAATGTCTGCAGGAGAGTCTCCAGAGTTACCCCAGTGCTCCTCACACTGCCTTGCCAACTGACAGAAGCCACTGCCATGGCTTTGTCTGAAAACACTCATACCACCTGGTCCTTGACCAGGGGCCGGAAACGCAGAACAGCCAACCTGATTGCCCTCGCCTCAAGGATGATGATGGGCCACACTGCTTCCCTGCGGTTCCAACGGCCCTGGGCTGTACAGTCTTGGCAATGGGCTCCTCAGCCTGAAAGTTGCATCCGTAGTCAGGAGGATCCGGGAGAAATCATCCAGTGGTATGACATTTCTCAGATGACAGAGTTAACGCAGGTATCACAATAGCGTGGACTAAGGCTGCGGTGGCCCAAAAGCACGCATTAGCTGTGCTTTTATGCAACGTGTGTTACAAGCGCTAGGGAAGGATCAGGTGTTGGAGTCACTTGGGCAGAACGCACGTTAGGACCTTGTGAACAGAAGGCGCACAATAGGTAAAAATGTTATTAATGTGTGCAGAAAACCTTGATATTCACCTCATGAGAGCCCTGGGCAAAGGATCCATGCCGGGCTCAGCTCTACTCTCCTGGAACTGTGTTATAGACTGGCTGTGCAGCACTGTGTTTAAGATGGCTGGCAGGCAGATCCCTCTGCGAGCCTTCTGCAATCTTCGGGAAAGAGCAGGGGTAGGGGGAGGACAGAGGAAGAGGGAGGGAGTGCTGAGGTTATGTGAGGCTGCTGCACTCTTCCAGATCCTTCCAATTTTGTGGCTTCTCAACAGGCTCTTATGATAATAGTGTGGAGCTGAACCAATTTTCCCTCCTCCTATGGCTATCGAAATGACTGCAGACTAGTGGAGCCTCCCACATCATGCATAAGTAAGAGTCACCTTTGTTTCTCAAGGTGGTCATTCACAAGCATTTAATCAATCTTTTTCTCAAAATCCTCAGATTTTCCTCAGAGAGGAGAAAATCCATCTGCTGTAGACAAAAATACTCTGGTGGTTGATGCAAATAGAGGCATAGAAGTGATATCATTGAAACCTGAGCTTTTCTTTTTTTTTTTTTTAAACTTTTATTTTCATTTTGCAACAAACAAAAGAAACAACACACCAAAGGAGACAAAACAATTATACAATAAAGAAAAGTAAACCCAATTACCCCCCACCCCCACGCTTCTTCTCTAGCTGATTATGTCAGCATGTGAGCGCTTCCAAACAACAGTGATTATACATCAAAACAATCAAAAGAGTATCTGCGATACAGAATAATCATGGGACAAAGATATATACAAATTTAGACAGTCAGATGAGAGCATTGAGCAGAATGTACATAGTCATTGAGCATCTTCCATTTAGACCGATGATGAGGGGTCTGAATGGGGGAAGCACACATACGAGGTATTTGTTCATATTTACTGTAGAGACAGACATGATTCCACCATTCATTGGGGCTCAGCTGGGAGCTATTTTTCCAGTATTTCGTAATTAGGGAAATAGCAATGCCAAGCATAAAGTCCAAAAGGAAGTAAGCCGTTTTTGGAAGAGAGGGGATCCCCGCAGCTGAGCGAAGTCCCACTATCCTCCAAGAAAGGGGCTCTTGAAAGTGCAAAATAGACTGGATACGACCCCAGACCCGACGCCAGTAATACTGTAGTGCGGGACATTCATACATAACATGAGGTAGGGAACCAATGGCCGCATGACATGTCCAACAACTATTGCCCTGAGTAGTGTTCCATTTGGCTAATCTGTCAGGAGTGTAAAAACACCGGTGGGCTAGAAAGAAGAGTGTGAGTGAGTGAGGCGGATCGGGAGACCCGTGTCACTCTACTCCAGACAAGGCTCCATTGCTCCGGGGTCAAAGTCACATGCAATTCTCTCTCCCATGCTTTCTGCGCTATAGGGGTATCCCTAGTTATAGCATTACATAAGGTTTTGTAAAAATTGGATGCTACACCCGGTGAACTACCGATAGATCGGATAGTCTCCAACCAACCTTGTGTAGGGGAGGCCGATGGCGGGAGCACCTTAGCACTCCGAAGGCAATGCTGAAGTTGCACCAACTGAAAGTAGTGTTTCGCTGGGAGACCAAATTCAATTTGCAATTCACTAAAAGTTTTCCAGCGACCTTCATGGAACAACTGACTAGGAATCCAAATGCCCCTAGTGTACCAGGGGCTCCACGCCATCGGCTTATTTTGTATTCGAAATCGAGTGTTGTACCAAAGTGGGAGCTTGTCTAACGGACAGAGTCGGGAGTCTAAAGATTGCATGAGATTATTAAAGGCACCTAAGGTGTCTAAAAGCATTGGTGGAAAGTGGGAGTCTGATGGGAGAGTCATACCAGGGAGAAAAGTAAGAGGAATCGGTTTGCAAAGGTCCTCTTCTATGTCTAGCCACACCGGTCTACTCGGTACTGGATCTTCCAGCCAACGAGCGCCTTGTTTGAGAAGAAAAGATTGATGATACTTCAGGAAATCAGGGAATCGGACACCCCCATTTTCCTTATCTGCTTGCAGCTTATGTTTCGCTATCCTAGGTGTCTTGTTTTGCCACAAGTATCTAGTCAGAAGGCCCTCTATATCTTTATATATACGTCGAGGGAAGAGACAGGGCAACATTTCTAAGATATAATTCACTTTCGGAACAATCATCATTTTTATGGTTTCTAATCGACCCCACCAGGTAAGTGTTAAAGGAGTCCAGCGGTGAGTAAGCGCCCGGACTTTAGAGGTTAAGTCTTTGGCATTGAAGGAGATAGTGTCTTCCAAAGGAGAACAATAGTGAACCCCGAGGTATTTGACCATGCGAGGTTGCCATAAAAAGGGAAAGGGTTGCATATCTGCCTGATGAAGCAAAGGATTTAATGGAAAGGCTACCGACTTGGTCCAATTTATCTTATAACCGGACAGTTGTGAGTATTTACCAATTTGCTCTAGGACAGCCAGTACTGAGTCTATAGAGACAAAAAGCATAAGATCATCAGCATACGCTGAAATTTTGATTTCCCTATGGGTGAAGGGGACTCCATGAATCTCCTCCGATTGCCGGATTAGTAAAGCCAAGGGTTCGAGTGCAAGATCGAAAAGAAGTGGAGACAGTGGGCATCCCTGGCGAGTGCCGCGTTGAAGGGGAAAAGGCTGAGACTTTAAAGCATTGGCACATATACTGGCTGTAGGCTGTGCGTACATGGTGCGAAGACAACGGAGAAAACCTTCCCCGAATCCGTACCAGCGGAGGACTGCAAACAGGAAGGGCCACTCTAAGCGATCAAAGGCCTTCTCAGCATCAAGTGAGAGGCCAACAAATGGGCGATCAAGATTAACTGCGGTAGTCAGTACATGGCATAGAGTCCGAGCATTGTCAGCAGTTGATCTACCAGGAATGAAACCGCATTGATCTGGGTGTATTAAAGTAGGCATCCTATCCGAGAGCCGGGTAGAGAGAATGGTGGCAAAGATTTTATAGTCCGCGTTTAGGAGGGAAATTGGACGATAATTGGCTGTTAGTTGCGGGTCTCTCCCCTCTTTCTCAAAAACTACTACATTTGCCATTGAAAAGGACCCAGAAGGAGAACCCTCCTCGGCCAGAGCAGAAAAATAAATTTTCAAAACTGGAGCTAAGTCAGCGTGAAAGGTTTTGTAGAATTCAGCAGGGAGACCGTCTGGGCCTGCGGCTCGACCTGAGGCACATTTCTTGATAGCAGAATGAATTTCTGAGACAGTAAATGGTGTGTCCAAGGCCACTCTATCTTCGTCAGATAGGGTCGGTCTTTGTACCCCTGAAAGTAAGCGTTCAAATACATCTGGCTCAAAATCACATTCAGATTGATAAAGCCGAGTATAAAAATCACGAAAGAGTTCTAAGATTTCGGTATCTTCAGTGACCAAGCCCCCCCCCGACGGATTACGGAGGGCGGTAACACGCTTGGCTTCTTTTCGACCTTTTAGGGCATTTGCTAATAATTTGCCAGCACGATTATTTTCCCGATAATATAGCCCTTGTTGTGATTCAATATTTTTAACAGCAGCAGTGTACAAAAGCTGATTATATTGAAAACGCAAGCGTTGTAAACGGAGTAAAATACATGGGTCAGTACGGGACGTGAGGAGACGCTCCCCAGCTTGTATCTGCTGCTCTAGAATCAGTAAATGCTGCTTTCTTTGTTTCCCCTGCCGAATTTGATAGCTAGTTATAGTGGCACGGATAGATGCTTTAAAACCCTCCCACCAAGCCCAGCCCGCTGTGTCATGGGGTGAGTTAAAATGAAAATAATCTTGGATAGCGGCCTTTATATCAACCTGAAAATCTTTTTGACCCAGTAGGGATCTATCAAAAAACCAAGCTCGGGGAGAATCGTCCCGCGCAGTGACACGTAATGATAAAGATATGGCAGCATGATCTGAAATATGGAGAGGATGAGTCCTAGTCGTGTCTACTTGAGAAATCAGTGCTTTGGAAATGAGAAAGAAATCTATTCTAGATTGGGAGTGATGGGGGGCAGAAAAGAAAGTGAACTCTAAGTCGGAGGGGTGAAGCAGCCTCCATATATCTACCAGCGCAAGATCTTGCATCAGAGCTGTAAGGGTAGCAAGACTCTTGGGTGGACTACTTGTTCTAGGCGGCTGTCTATCTATCAGAGGGTCTAACACTTGATTAAAGTCACCACCAAGTATTAATGGAGTATTGGCAGAGGCCTGTGCCAACTGCGCAATACTTGCATAGTAAGCAGGGTTGTCCACATTCGGGGCATAAATGCAAATACATGTAAATTCACTATCTCCAACCTTAAGATGTACTCGGGCCCATCTACCCTCCTTGTCAGCGCTAGTATCAATTACAGTAGCTTGCAAAGATTTCTTAACCAGAATGGCTACCCCGCACCGTTTGGAAACGGCGGGAGAATAGGCAGCCACCATGTAAGGCTTAACATTGAGTTTCAGTGTTTCAGCAGAGTTTAAGTGCGTTTCCTGAAGAAACGCTAGATCAGCATGCTCATGGCTAAGATAGCTAAGGATTTTCTTTCTTTTGATTGGACTATTAATGCCCTTTACGTTGAGTGATAAGATTTTACATAAAGCCATTCAGACAAGTTAAAAATTCTGAGCATGATAGCGCACCTAATTTCACAATGTCCCTCATATTGACTGTATCTGGCTGTACATATGGCATAAAAGAAAATAAGCTTAGATAATACAATGAAGCGCCCCACATTAAAAAAGAAAAACCGCAGCACGGTAGAGAAGAAGCAGAACCCCAAAAATTACTGGCGACCATGTGTCTGCGGGGAGAAGCCCCAGAGAAGGCCGAAATTGAAAAAACACATAACCTGTAGGACTGTGCGTGCTCCGAATCCGACCGAGGCACACATCATGGAGGGATAGGAGACCACAAAACAAAAGTCATAGAAAGAAAGAAGGAAAGTCCAGGTAGTCTCTGTGCTTGACTATGACCGCCGCATCGGGCCCTTCAAAATGGCGGACAGAGCCGGCAAATAAAAGTCCACGTCGTTGGATTAGCGCATCTGCTCTGCTTCTTTGGAGTCTAAAAATGTTGATAGTAGATCAGGATCTTCGAATGTCCTGGTTTGGTTGTGGAGAGTCACTCGGAGCTTCGCGGGATACAACAGGCCAAAGCGAGCCTGTAGCTGTTGAAGTCGAGGGCGAAAAGCAAGGAGTTTCTTCCGTCGGTCAACGGTAGGCTTTGCCAAATCAGGGAAGAAGGAGACTTTGTGACCTTCAAATTCCAAATGATGGTTCGCCCGGGCAGCATTTAAAATTTGTTCCACTTGTTGATATCGTAGCAAACGAAAGATAATAGGCCGGGGGGTCGTTCGGTTGAGCGCCATGTGGGTAGGAACACGGTGTGCACGATCGATTTCCAATTCTTTATGAAAGGTGATCTTCAGCAAGGAGGGAAGAGTTTTGAGCAGGAATTCTCTCATATCTCCCGCTTCCACCCCCTCCGGTATTCCAATGAGCCTCACATTGTTGCGACGGGCTCGATTATTGCTATCTTCTAACTCCTTTTGAAGATTCTGTATCTGGCGCTCAGCCTTGTCCAGTGCGCCCAAGCGCACCGCGTGCGAGTCGAGGACCCCCGCCATATTGTCCTGCCGTAATGAGAGACTTTCAAGTCGGTCCTGGAGCACTCCAAAGTCTTCTCGCAGGGCTCTAAGCGCTTCTCCATTGGACTGCACCAATTCCTTCACGCCGCGTAGTTCCTCCAAAATCTCCAGGTGCATTTCGGGGTTTTCACGAAATGGAACCATCTTCTGTGGGGAGGACACCTCTGTTTTGGAGCGTTTTCCGTGAGAAGAAGAAGGAGACCCGAAGTCCAAGCGCGCTGGTTTATGGGCCGCCATCCCCCCCGATGTACCCCGGTCAGCTCGGAGCGAAATAGTAAGTTTGTATAGGTATTAAGTCAGGATTCTAAGTAGGCCTCTCGGGAGCTTCAGCGCGAAGCGTCTTACCCGCTGGACATCAGGCTCCGCCCCCCGAAACCTGAGCTTTTCAATGGTTCTTTGTCTCTACCAATCAGTTGGTAGGGGGACACAACTCACTTGTTTGGACTGGTTTAACAAGACAATACGGAATTAATACTTTGGACTTGCTCTCTTATACAAGCAATGTGGCTCAGTTAAATAAAATAAATCAATGAGGATCCTCTCCCAGGGACATCTCACATTTTTCCGGCTCTAGAGTAGGAGGATCCTCCTCAAACATGTAAGAGGTCCCCTACAAAGGTTTCTGAGACATTTCTGACAAAACTGCCACGGGAGTCTCCCAGGCCTGTGACTCCAGGCATGGCCACTTGCTCACCGGCTCCCCCTCTGCCATCATGGCTGACCACTGTGTCAAAGAGAGCCCCTCAGACTGCCCAGTCCTGCTTTGTCGCAGGCAATATGCCTGATGCAATAGTAGGACAAAGTCTGGAGAAAAAGGTAAGGTAGAATCCCTCCTGTCTTCCTCCAAGTCCCACCAACAGGCTCCATAATAACAGGAGGCCTGCCTGACAACCATTTCCTCACTGGAAGACCCCCTGGAGCAAATGGCCTCCCCTCCTGCCAAAACCACGAGCTGAGAAGACCCTGCCAAAGCCAATCCTGCAGGCAATTCTTAACTTCTGCTCTCCCCCTGAGCTGCCGACTCACCAGAGGGCTCCCCCATCTCTTTTTCCGCCAAACAGGACTCCCTCTTGCAGCTTTTGTAAACCTTAGCAGCAGAGAGACTACTGTGGCTTAGGGAAGTTTTAAGGATGGCATAAACACAATAAAACTGCGCTGACTGCCACCGTTCCTAACCAGCTGCCGACCACGAGGTCACCCCTGGAGAGAGAGAGAGAGAAAGAAGGGAAAGCTTTAACTGCCCCTCCCCAACCCCCCCCCCCCCCCCCCAAGACATCCCCGGCCGGCCTGCTGCCTACAGACTACACTTACTTGCAGCTCTGATTTGCAGTGCTGGCTTTCGTTATGCTGGAGAGAGAGCTACCCAACTCACTCTCCTTAAAGACCCCAGTCCCTCAGGTGACCTCTCAGACTCCCTGGTTTGCTCTCAGCACTGCTAAAGACTATTGCCTCCCATCCATTGTTTAGCTTTTTTTTTTTAATTTATCTCTGTTTCTTTAGGATGCTTGGCTCTTCCAAAATCATGGGATATCACTCACTGCCCCTATAGTTCTGTCCATACAGTCCACAGTGGGTAGACCCTCCTCCAGCTGCTGGAGGCTAAGATACTGGCCTTGGTGGGTGGTACTGGGCCCTTATGTAGGGTGGCATCACCAAAGGTTTGAGCATGCTCAGCCTCCAGTTGCTGGCAGGGGGAGACAACCCGCTTGTCGGGACTGGGCTTGAAGGATGATAAGGGACAAATGTTTTTCTAAGTTTCTCTACACTTTATAAGGATTCTATTTGCATCAATTATCCTGAACATGTTATAAGAGCAAAAATCATCTCTTCTTGAGAAAGGAAGTACAACCGTTCTCTCACTCACCTCCTTTTGGGTACCCGGGGTGTTTTGTCATCCTTACGTCTCCTACCCCTTCTAGGAAGAAGTAAAGACATGGAATTAGTGTTCTCTTCACCCATAAAAAAAGGAAGAAAAAGGAGAGGGAAGAAAGGGGAATGACAATGAATAAAAAAATGAAAAAAGACAAAAGACATAAGCGCACTGCCTACAAATGTTGTGCAGCAATGACAAAGGAAGCGACAGCAAGAGACAGCGAGTAGTAATCAAATCTGTCATGGAGGAGTCCTCACTTTCTAGGTGGATCATCATCTTCCCGGAACTCATTTTCTTCTTTTACTTCTACCTTGATCTCCTTCTGCTTCTCCTTTTCTTCCTTCCCTTTCCCTGACTTCCGTCGGGCCTTCAGGGGTTCCCTGAAGAAAAGAGGACAAGCAGACATGCTTGAATCAACATGCAAGGTGGAAGTTCAAGACTCAATCACTTGATATCAATATCATATTCACCTTCCCATTCCTATCTTGCCCATCATCAGTAATATAAATGTGAGTGAGAAGCTCTTCATCCCCACAACCTGATAACATTTAAGGCAGTGCTTCTTAACCCAGTACTCTGGGCATACCCATCCAGTCAGAATATCTGCAATGAATATGCATGAGACAGATTTGTATACCAAAGAGGCAGTGCATGCAAATCTGTCTCATGCATATTCATTGCAGATATCCTGAAAATCCAACTGGATGGATGCACCCTAAGGACTGCGTTGGGAACCACTGATCTAAGGGATCAAGCATTAAAAACTGGACAGAAATGAGTTATTAGTTCCCCCCCTCCTTCCCCCATGCAAAAGAAATTAATAGAGCGCTTCCTAATTTTGTCATTTACAAATGGTGACGACCTCCTGCTTCTCTTCACTCACTGGCAGTAATTAATGGAATAATTCAAAGAATCAATCGCTAATAAGTGACGTACTCACCTCTTCCCGACCACATAAAGAGCAGCCCTAACCAATATTGCCCACAAATCCAAGTACAAGCATTATAAAGGCTGGGCCAAAATGCTACCTTTCTAAATGTGGTTTATAGGTTTCATCTCTTGGGTCATCTTTGAAGGGAATCTCTTCCTCACTAATCAGCAATTCTTCTTCATCACTAGTAATGAAAATAGAGGAAAGAAAAGGAGAAGAGAGCAAGGATGAAGAATGAAACTGAACGCTGTATTGTGCGCAATTCTGGTCTCCGCATTTCAAAAAAAGATATAGCAGCATTTGAAAAGGTACAGAGAAGGGAAACCAGTTCTCAAGATTAGTCCTGTAGGAATTCTGTGCAATGCAGAATTTGTGTAGAATTCCCCATCTGCGCAGAATTCTACATTTGCTGTGCAGAATTCCGCTCAGGTACCAACATCATCGAGACAATGAGGCAGGTTTGGGCACACATGCTTTAAGGGCGCCTGAGCCTGCCTCACTGCTAATTTTATCACAGCCACAGGAGAAAATCTACGCCTGCACAAAATGTTTTCAAAAGGTAAATAGAAGCACTTCCTGTTTCTGATAGGTGGCGCTTGTGTTTAACTTTTGAAAGCATGGTGCCGCGGTGCTGGAATGTAAAGCATAGTTACTCACCTGTAACAGGTGATCTCCGGGAACAGCAGGAATTTAGTCTTCAAATATGGGTATCGTCGGTACCGACGGAGCCCACGCAGGAACGCTCCCCAGCGTCCAATCAGAAAGCTTTTAGGAGCATCCCACAGCGCCTGCGTGCTGCCTTCCCGCCTTTCCCAACTGCCTCTCTCCAGTTGAGTTTTAAAGCTGAGACAAAGAGAGAGAGAGAGGGAAAGGAAAGAGATAGATACAACTCCTAGGGAAGGTGGGTGGGTTGTGAGGACTAAATTCCTGCTGTTCCCGGAGATCACCTGTTACAGGTGAGTTACTATGCTATCTCCAGGAACAAGCAGGAATGTAGTCATCACATATGGGGACTCCCTAGCTTTAGGTGCCAAGGAGAGACCCCAGAAGTTGTGTGTCCCTGAAAAGGGCTCCACTTCCCCCCATGGATCTCTGGCATCCTACCAGGGATGGTGGGTAGGAGTTGATTAGGTATGGAACAGGTGTTTGAGAACAGCCTGACCAAACAAGGCATCCCGGCAGGAGTCCTTGTCCAAGCAGTAATGGGCTATGAAGGTATGAACAGAGGCCCAAGTGGCTGCTCGACAGATGTCGTCAATAGACAGAGTGCACAGATGAGCCATTGAGGCTGCCATGGCTCTCACATTGTGAGCTGTGACATGGCCCTCCAGAGGAAGGTTCTTACTCTAATAGGCGAAGGAAGTACACTGAGCAATCCAGTTAGATAGTGTTCTCTTGGAGATTGGAAGTCCCAAATGAGAAGGATTAAAAGCAACAAAGAGTTGAGAGGACTTTCTATGTTGCTGTGTTCTTTGTAAGTAAAAAGCTAGTGCTCTTTTACAGTCCAAGGTATGAAGATTCCTTTCTGCATTTGATGCATGAGGTCCTGGAAAAAAGACAGGTAGGTAGACCTCTTGGTTCAGATGAAAAGGCAAGACCACCTTAGGCATAAAGTGTGGATGAGTCCTAAGGACTACCATGTCATGATGGAGTGGTCTAGTGGTTAGGACAAGGTACTTCAGGCCGGAGGGCCGGGGGTTCAAGTCCCACCTGGGGACAGCAATCTCAGGCCGGAGGGACTGGGATTTCTAGTCCTGTAGGCACTCCTTGTGGTCTTGGGCAAGCCACTTAACCCTCCATTGCCCATGTTCCCTGTAAGTATTAGTGTATGTGTCTCATATCCCCTCGTGTTAAATGTATCCCCCAATTGATCGCTTTGACCCAGTGAAAAGCGGGATATAAATACAGCTAAATAAATAAAATAAATACAGCTAAATAAATTAGCTACTAGCGCTTGCAACTCACTAATGCGGCATGCTGATGTGATTGCAATGAGAAAGATAACCTTCCAAGAAAGGAATTTTAAGGAGGTGGTAGCTGAAGGATCGAAAGGTGGCTTCATGAGCTGCCCAAGAACCAGGTTTAAGTCCCATGCCACCAGAGGTAGTCTAATGGGAGGCTTAGTTAGAAGGAGGCCTCTCAAATCTTGCTATAAGAGGATGAGAGGAAATAGACTGTCCATTTAGAGGTTTAAGAGAAGCTGCAATAGCACTCAAATGGACTCTTACTGAATTTGTCTTAAGGCCTGCATTAGATAAATGGAGGAGATACTCCAACAAAGATTCCAGAGGTATCGCAAGGGGGTTAAGACCCTTTTCCGAACACCAAATAGTAAACCTTTTCCATTTGAAAGCATAAGAGCGTCTAGTGGAAGGTTTTCTGGAAGCATAAAGAACATCTTTCACTTGCTGAGAAAGATGAAGATCTTGGAGATCTAGGCCTTCAGCAACCAAGCTCTGAGATCCAGAGACTGGGGATTGGGATGCCATAACATTCCGTTCTCCTGAGATAGGGTCTGCTCCAGATCTCCTAACTCCAGGGAGGGAGCTTGAGAGAGATGTAGAAGCAGAAGGTACCACACTTGCCGTGGCCAATGTGGTGCTATGAGAATCATGTGGCCTCTGTCTCTCTGAAGCTTGAAGAGGGTTTTGGGAATTAGGGGAATGGGTGGAAAGGCATATAGGAAGTCTTGACCCCAGTAAAGGAGGAAAGCATCCCTGGCCTGAGCCCCCTGAGCCAGAATTCTGGAAAAGAACTGGGGAAGTTTGGCATTCCACGGACTTGCAAAGAGGTCTATGTCCAGGGTTCCCCAAAGTTGAAATATCCTGGTCACCTGGTCTGCATGCAGAGACCACTTGTGTGGAAGCAGAACTCGACTAAGTCTGTCCGCCCAAGAGTTTTGAATGCCTGGAAGATATACTGCCAGCAGATGAATCTGATGCTCTCTGGCGAGGGCCCATAGTCGCAAAGCTTCGTTGCAAAGCGACAGAGAGCCTGTTCCCCCCTGCTTGTTCACATAGAACATGGCTACTTGATTGTCCGTATGAATGAGGACTGTCTTGTAGCTGAGCAGGGAGTGGAACACTCGCAGAGCCAGGAAAATTGCTCTGAGTTCCAAGAGACTGATATGTAGACAACTCTCTTGCGGAGACCAGGTGCCCTGGGTGGAGAAGTCTTGCAGATGAGCTCCCCAACCCTTTGGAGAAGCATCTGTTGTGAGAGTTGCTTGGGGTAAGGGTTGTTGAAAGGGGCACCCCAGCAATAGGTTTTGAGTGGACCTCCACCATTGGAGGGACAAAATGAGGCAACTTGTGTTTGCTATTTTGTCTGACAGGCACCCTGATGCCTGGGTCCATTGGGTGGATAAAGTCCACTGAGCTGCCCTCATGTGGAGGCGAGCATATGGAACCACATGCACGGTGGATGCCATGTGGCCTAGTAATTGCAACATTTCTCGAGCAGTTAGATGGGGCTTTAGCACTGCTTGAGAAGCTAACTGCACCAAGCGAAGGCAACGGGCCTGGGGAAGATAGGCCCTTGCCCTTGTGGTATCCAGGAAAGCTCCTATGAACTCTAAAGACTGAGTGGGAGTTAGACTGGATTTTGGGATGTTTATTACCAGCCCTAAATACTGAAGGATACGCATTGTGCAGGATAGAGAAGTCTTGGCCTCTGACTGTGCTGGAGCTCGAATGAGCCAGTCGTCCAAGTAAGGGAAAACAAATATTCCTAGAGTGCGGAGAAATGCTGCTACCACAGCCATGCGTTTCGTGAACATCCTTGGTGCTGAGGCC
This sequence comes from Ichthyophis bannanicus, assembly GCA_033557465.1. NCBI lineage: Eukaryota > Metazoa > Chordata > Amphibia > Gymnophiona > Ichthyophiidae > Ichthyophis > Ichthyophis bannanicus. The sequence goes on from CM066043.1 coordinate 1,177,500, forward strand.
AGACCAAAAGGAAGTACCCTGTATTGGTAGCGCTTTCCTTGAGAAAGGAACCGAAGGAGCCTCCTGACTCTGAAGGTATGGTAGCAGAGCTCCGAGAGAAATTATCTTGAATTTCTCCTTGACAAGGAATTTGTTCAATTCTCTGAGATCTAAGATAGGTCTGTAACCCCCTGTTTTCTTTGGAATAAGAAAATAAGGGGAATAGAACCCTGTGCCCTGTTGATGAAGAGGTACTTCTTCTATTGCCCCTTGAGCAAGAAGGATGGCAACCTCCTGACCTAACAGGTTGATGAGAGAGGTCAGAGAATTGAACTGCTTCACTATTGTGTGAGGGGGCATGCTTGAAAAATGAAGTTTGTACTCCTCCTTTATGATGGAGAGTGTCCAATGCTCTGCTGTTATTTGCTCCCATCTGGGGGCAAAATGACATAACCTTCCTGGAATGGTGGACGGTTCTGGACCCTCCAGAACCAGAAAGGCTAAGTTCTCTAGCTGAAAGTCAAAGGCCCTGAGGAGGGCTGAGGCTGCTGGGCCGGTGGAGGCCTAGCAGCCTTTGCTTTCTTCTATTTGGGTGGTTGCTGACGTTTGCTTGAAAACTGACCTGTAGAAGATGCCTGCTGACCATAAGCAGGATAAAATCTTTTCTTTTTAGAAAAAGATGTTTTCTTGAACAATTTCTTTCTAACAGGATCAGCAGTGGACTTGGATAGTCTATCCAAGGTCGGTACCGGGAATAACCGGTACCGGAGGGCATGGGAGGACAGGGTACCGGCAGAGCAGACACCGATGCTATCGGTACCGATACCGATGCCAGTGCCGGTACCGGAGTTGTCTGTCGCGGTACCAAGGGCGTCGATGCCGCAAGGAAAGCCACCAGACTGCGTTCCATAGCCAGAATTCTCTGGTCCATGGACGCCACCAATGCCTGGATGTCGGTACTGGTGGAGACCACCGGTACCCCAGAGCATGGCACCAGGAGATCTGTCGAGGCCGAGCCATCGAGAACATCCTGGAACCCCGATAATGCTTTGGAAGCCGAAGCCTCCCGCCGGGGTAATTTTGCCAGTGCAGAATCCTCGAGGGCAACGCCAGAGGCATCTCGATGCTTAGAAGGAGATCTACCCTTCGAGGACCGGCTGGATTTATGTTTAGTTACCTGAGATCCACGGGAGGAAGCAGCAGCCCTGCAAGACGTCGATGCCACCGAAGCCACATCAGAGGGAAACAGGGTACTGAGCTTGGCAGCTCGGTTCTGCCGAACTCTTTTAGACATCATGGCACAGGACAAACAATCCATGATGGAGTGGTCAGGACCTAAACATTTTAAACACCATTCATGGGTGTCGGTGACGGAAATGGTACCGCCACACTTGGTGCACTTTTTAAAACCTGAGGCAGGTTTTTCCATGTTAAGGAAAAGGTTTTTGGGTCTAAGGCCCAAAAAAGGCACGTGCACCTGAAGAAAAGGAAAAAACATTTTTTTTTTTACAGAAATAAAAGAAAGACCAGCGGTACCGGTAGAGCGTCGAAAGCGGCAGACGCAACCACAAAAAGAAAGAAAGAAAAAGGAAATTCTTCTGCGGTGACAGGAACACGACCTGCTGGCTCCGCGGAAAAAGAAGAACTGGAGAGAGGCAGTTGGGAAAGGCGGGAAGGCAGCACGCAGGTGCTGTGGGATGCTCCCAAAAGCTTTCTGATTGGACGCTGGGGAGCGTTCCCACGCGGGCTCCATCGGTACCGCCGATACCCATATGTGATGACTACATTCCTGCTTGTTCCTGGAGATTACAGCCATGAGAGCAAAGGGAAATGCTTCCATGGCTGTGTTAAAAAGCCACTGTGATTGGTCAAAAGAGAAGGGCTGCTGGCAAGTCAAGGGGGAGGGGGTGGCTGGGGGGGGGGTGGGAGAAGAGCTGCTGGTGAGTTGGATGGGTAGCTGGGGGCAAGTCGAGGGGATGGCTGGCAGGAGAACTGCTTCTGGTGGAGTTAGGTGGGTGGTTGGAGCGGGAGAAGGGCTGCTGGCGAGTCAAGGGGTTGGCTGGGGGCTGGAAGTGGGTGTATGCCTTGAGGGGGGGTGCTAAGAAAGAAAGGTGTGGATATATGCCTAGGAAGAAAGAAGCGATAAAGGAGAGCTACGATTTGGTGCATGAGGAGGGGAATAGGAGGTGAGGGTATGTGCATGAGGGTAGATCTTAGGGACAGAAAGCAATGGGGATCTTGCTAAAAGTTAGAGGGAGAAAGAACAGGGAGGGGTGGCAAAGGCGGCTTGGCGGTTGGGGAGAGAACTGTGATTGCAGCGAGAGAGCTGAGGGGAAAGGCAGGGGGAATATCAGGTCTAAAAGAAGAATTAGGCTTTGTGATGGGGAATTCTGCGCATTTACCAATAAGGCATGCAAAATTGTAATATACTGCGTGCAGAATTTTCAAAAGTTTTGCACAGAATTTCAGATTTTTTGCACAGAATTCCCCCAGGTGTACAAGATATAGTCACATCATGGAACAAGAGAAGCATTATGATATTCATTATTTTATTCTGTAGTCCTGTGGCAAAGTCAACCATTTTGAGCATGGGGGAGGTGAACAGCATAAGGAATTCACCTTAATCAAGGGGCCTCTGTTAGGTGTGCAGGGTCAAAAGGCCAGGCCACAATTCAAAGGCAGAAAAAACCCAGCTGGAACAAGTTCCAGGAAATGCTTGACAGTGTAAGAGGGATAGATTGCAAGCACGAGGACAAAAACCCTCACTCTAACAACTGCACTGATTATTCTGATGTCAGAAGGCAGGGGGATTACAAACACCTGGGACAGAAAGAGGTGGGGTTGGATCCCAGTGAGTATAAACCTTGGTTAAATTATGGAGAGAGGGGTAGTGGGAGGAGGAGTAGCTGGAGAAGCAGCAGAGGACAGACTTCAGAGCAGCAAGGACGATGGAATGCTGGAGAAGCCAGAGCAGGTGCTAACTTCTGGAGACAGGCTGAGCTACCCATTGCTGAGAGAGGTGATTTCCCTGAATCACGTTTGCAACAAAGGTGGGAGCTAGGAAGGAGAGAAGCTTTCAGACCACCAGAGAGGTTGTCAGCAGGGCACTCTGATCAAGTGGGTGAGTCAGAACCTATGCAATTGGGAGAACCAATGTCAGAGCTAGGGGAAAAAGATGATATATGTTGATGGACTGTTCTTTATGCCAAGCTCTAGACTTGAAGTGTCTGAAGAAAGGCCAGCCTGAAAAGAACTGTTCCTCTTGCTGAAGTAACCTCAGAGCTAAGCAGTGAGAAAGTAAATTCCTGTGTGTTTTGAAAGGACAAATTTACTGCAGCATAAGCTAGTGAAGTAAGGCTGTGATTCATGCTTCTGTGTCAGCTGTGTTGAAACTCCACAACGGAGAGAAAGTTAATTGGCTACTATTAGAGTTTGTGTATTGCTCCTATCTTATATGAAGAAGCCTGCTATAAGAGGTTGTGCTTTGCTCCTGTTTATAAGAAAAGCCTGTTATAAGAGTCTTGAGGACACTGTGAATGCTTATTTCATAACCTAAGTCTGATTCTTCGCCTGGAAAGAATTATGGCTGAGTGAAGATAAATTTGCCATAGAAGTAGTAAAGTTTGTTTTTCTATTGCTCTGACTGACAAAGGACAATAAGAAAAGTGGCATCTTGTTATATGTGAAAAAGCTAAGCTTCTGCAGTGAAGAGGACTTTAAAAGCCAATGTTGAGTTCTGTTTGTTTTGCCACCAACTTGCTGAACCTTAAGCAAAAAATCCTATAATTTAAAATTCTGTAAATGGTACCAGGAACCTGATCTCTTCTATTATGTTCAAAATAAAATTATTTTTCTGTCATAAGCCTTACCCTTGGTTTAACACAACTACAATCCTTCTACTTAAAGCATAAATATAAAAGCTGATAGAAGGTGGTTCTCAACCCCCCCCCCCCCCCCTCAACAACTAGAAGACTAGTGTTTTTGGCGTTGTGCTCTGTGACAATTCCTTTTCTAATAAGTCCTAGCATTCGGTTTGCTTCTCTGGCCACCGCCACATACTAAATAGAAGATTTTAAGGCACTGTCCATGATGATGCTAGGGGCAAGCCATCCACTAAGGAACTAGGCAGTCGCCTAGGACAGCAGGCTCCGGTGGGCAGCACTGGCACACCTCCTCCCAGCAAAGCGGTACTTCATTGCCACCTGACATGCCTTCATTCTTCTCACCTTGGGGAGGGCAGGCGGCAATGCCTCTACTACGCTGGGCTTTAAAGTGCCCACGCTAGTGCGCTCACAGCCTGCCTCTCCGGTCCCTCCCTTTGATATAACTTCGTATCCCTCCAATAGGAAGTTGCATTGGAGAGGGGCAGGAGCAGAAGGCCATGAGCAAACTAGCGCCAGCACTTTAAAGCCAGACGCAGTGGAGGAATTACCATATCACCTCTCTCTCCCCCAAGGTGAGAAGATGGATGCTGGGAGGGGAGTGGCATGGATGGCTGGTCGGCGCTGTAATCTTTGGGGGGGGGGGAGGCACGGTGCCTAGGGCGACAGAAACCCTTGGGCCAGCCCTGGATGACACCTAGATCCTTTTCCTGGGAGGAGACTCCTGCTATGTAATTTAGCACTGTGTAACCACAATTAGGTTTAATCTTCACAATTTGCATCATTTTGCACTTGTCTACATTAAATTTCATGCAACATTTGAATGCCCAGACTCCCAGTTTCGCCAGGTACTCCCTATAGTTTCATAATCTGCATGTGATTTAACGCTGAATAATCTGGTGTCATCTGTAAATCTGATGGATTCACTCATTCTTCCCAATTCCAGATCATTTATAAATTTATTTATTTATTTAGTTTACACTTATATACCGCTACTTCCAGCGATCAGCAGCGGTTTGATTGCCAATTTGGGAGATGTCAAATCAGGACAGGAAAATCGGGTCATATATACATAGTTTTAGGGTTTGGCACAGCATGCAGGGTTAGACACTTCAAAAGTTAGGTTTACAATATTTACATATTTACAGTTCTCTAATAATTACATTTACACAGGTCAACACCATGGTGTCACTTTTTTACATCAGGTTATAGTGACATTTAAAAAGATGGGTTTTTATTTTCCTTCTGAAGTCATTTATGATAAAATGTAACAGTCTTATACAGATCCCTGGAATAACTTCACTATTCAGCTTCCTCCACTGAGAAAGCATAGTTACTCACCTGTAACAGGTGATCTCCGGGAACAGCAGGAATAGCACAGTTACTTACCTGTAAAGCACAGTTACTTACCTGTAACAGGTGATCTCTGGGAACAGCAGGAATTAGTCCTCACATATGGGAACGTCGGTACCGACGGAGCCTGCGCGGGAATGCTCCCCAGCTTCCCAGAATGAAAGCTTTTGGGGCATCCCACAGCGCATGCGCGCTGCCTTCCAGCCTTTCCTACCAACTCTCCTCAGTTCAAGTTTAAAGCTGAGACAATAGAGAGAGAGAGGAAAGGAAAGAGAAAGAGAGATACAACTCCTAGGGGAGGTGGGAGGGTTGTGAGGACTAATTCCTGCTGTTCCCAGAGATCACCTGTTACAGGTAAGTAACTGTGCTATCTCCAGGAACAAGCAGGAATGAGTCTTCACATATGGGGACTCCCTAGCTAAGATGCCTGGGAGATCCCCAAGGGTATGAGACCCTGAAGGGTTCCTCGTCTACCTATGGATCTCAGGCATCCATTCAGGGAAGGAGGGCAGGAGTTGTTCAAGAATGGAACAGGTGTCTGAGGACAGCCTGACCAAACAAGGCATCCCGGCGGGAGTCCTTGTCCAAACAGTAATGGGCTGTGAAGGTATGAACCGAGGCCCAGGTGGCTGCTCGACAGATCTGGTCGATGGACACAGAATGAAGATGAGCCATAGAGGTGGCCATGGCCCTCACATTGTGAGCTGTGACATGGCCCTCCAGAGAAAGGTTCTTACTCTGGTAAGCAAAAGAAATACACTGAGCAATCCAGTTGGACAGAGTTCTTTTAGAGACTGGAAGTCCTAAATGAGAAGGATTAAAAGCAACAAAAAGTTGGGAAGACTTTCTATGTTGCTGTGTCCTGTGTAAGTAAAAAGCAAGAGCTCTTTTACAATCTAGAGTATGAAGGTTCCTCTCTGCAGTGGATGCATGAGGAGCTGGAAAAAAGACAGGTAAATATACCTCTTGATTAAGATGAAAAGGTGAGACCACTTTAGGCATAAAGTGAGGATTTGTCCTAAGGACTACCTTATCATGATGGAACCTTGTATAAGGTGGATTAGCCACTAAGGCCTGCAGTTTACTGAGGCGGCAAGCAGAAGTGATTGCAATAACGAAAATAACCTTCCAGGAAAGAAATTTCAAGGAGGTAGTGGCTAAGGGTTCAAAAGGTGGCTTCATAAGTTGACCACGAACCAAATTTAACTCCCATGCCACCAGAGGAGGTCGAATGGGAGGTTTAGTTAAAGTTAGGCCTCTCATAAATCTTGCAATAAGAGGATGAGAGGAAACAGGTTGTCCATTGATAGGCTTAAGGGATGCTGCAATAGCACGTAAATGGACCCTTACTGAATTTGTCTTAAGGCCTGCATTGGAAAGATGCAGGAGATATTCTAATAGAGAATTCACAGGAAGTGCCAGAGGGTCAAGACCCTGTTGAGCACACCAAATGGAAAATCTTTTCCATTTAAAAGCATAGGAACGCCTAGTGGAAAGTTTCCTGGAAGCATGGAGGATATCTCTCACTTACTGCGAAAGATTGAAGTCTTGAAGGTCTAGGCCTTCAGTAACCAAGCTCTGAGGTGAAGGGACTTGGGGTTTGGATGCCACAAAGTCCCCTCCTCCTGAGACAGAAGGTCTGGAGCAGCTCCCAAGTCCAGGGAGGGGGCTTGGGAGAGATGCAGAAGTAGAGGGTACCACACTTGGCGTGGCCAGCGTGGAGCTATGAGGATCATAGATCCTTGATCCCTCTGAAGTTTGAACAGAGTCTTGGGAATCAAAGGAATGGGTGGAAAGGCATACAGGAAGTCCTGACCCCAATGAAGGAGGAAGGCATCCTTGGCCTGAACTCCCTGACACGGAATTCTGGAACAGAACCGGGGAAGTTTGGCATTCCACGGACTTGCAAATAGGTCTATGTCTGGGGTTCCCCATTCCTGGAAGAATCTGAGTACCTGATCCATGTGCAGGGACCATTCGTGTGGAAGCAGAACTCGACTGAGTCTGTCTGCCCAAGAGTTTTGAATTCCTGGGAGGTATACTGCCAGGAGATCGATTTGATGCTCTCTGGCGAAGGCCCATAATCGTAGAGCTCCGTTGCAAAGCGACAGAGAGCCAGTTCCTCCTTGCTTGTTTATGTAAAACATGGCTACCTGATTGTCCGTTTGAATGAGGACTGTCTGGTAGCTGAGGAGGGTATGAAAGACCTTGAGAGCTAGGAACACTGCTCGAAGTTCCAAGAGGTTGATATGAAGAGAGGTCTCTTGTGGGGACCAAGTGCCTTGGGTGGAGAGGTCCTGTAGATGAGCTCCCCATCCTGTTTGGGAGGCATCTGTTGTGAGGATTGCTTGGGGCAACAAAGGTTGGAAGGGGACCCCAGCAACAGATTTTGAGTGGACATCCACCATTGGAGAGACCAAAAGAGACGTTTGGAGTTTGCTATTTGGTCTGAGAGAGCTCCTGAAGCTTGAGTCCACTGGGTGGACAAAGTCCATTGAGCTGCTCTCATGTGTAGGCGAGCATAGGGCACCACATGTACTGTGGAAGCCATGTGGCCTAGTAGTTGTAGCATCTCCCGGGCAGTTAAGTGGCTCTTTGACTGAATCTGGGAGGCTAATTGCACTAGACGTTGGCAACGAGCCTGGGGAAGATTGGCTCTTGCAGTGGTAGTGTCCAACCAGGCCCCTATGAATTCTAGGGACTGAGTAGGGGTGAGCTGAGACTTTGGGAGGTTTACCACAAGTCCCAGGTATTGCAGAATGCGTCTGGTGCGGTTCAGGAAGATCTGAGCCTCTGACTGGGTTGGAGCTCAGATGAGCAAGTCGTCCAGGTATGGGAAGACAAATATTCCCAGAGTGCGTAGAAATGCAGCAACTATTGCCATGCATTTGGTGAACACTCTTGGAGCAGAGGCTAGACCGAAAGGAAGCACTCTGTATTAGTAATGTTTTCCCTGGAACAGAAAACGTAGGAATTTTCTGTGAGATGGATGGATGAGGACATGAGTGTACGCATCCTTGAGATCTAGAGAACAAAGCCAATCCTGACTCTGTAGGTATGGAAGGAGAGTGCCTAGAGAAAGCATCTTGAACTTCTCCTTGCATAGAAATTTGTTCAATTCTCTGAGATCTAGAATGGGTCTGTATCCCCCTGTTTTCTTTGGAATGAGAAAGTAGGGAGAGTAAAACCCTGACCCCTGTTGAAGAAGAGGAACTTCGTCTATGGCCCTCTGGGCCAGAAGGGTGGTTACCTCCTGATCCAGAAGGTCGAGGAGAGATGTGGGAGAATTGAAATGTCTCACCATGGTGAAAGGAGGAAGGTCTGAGAAATGAAGTATGTAGCCCTCTGATGATGGAGAGGGTCCACTGCTCTGATGTGATTTGCTCCCATCTGGGAGCAAAATGAGCTAACCTTCCTGGAATGGTGAGAGGTTCTGGCTGTTGTAGAGCCAGAAAGGTTAAGTTCTCTAGTATCAAGTCAAAAACCCTGAGGGGCTTGGGACTGCTGGGTTGCAGCAGCCCCTGCAGGTTTAGGCCTGGCCTGTTTAGGTTGCTGACGCTTAGTAGCAAAGCGAGCTGTAGAAGATTGTTGACCAGAAGTGGAAGGAAATCTGCCCTTCTTGTAAAAAGACTTCTTAAAAGATTTTTTCTTGGCCGGAGTGGAGGTAGACTTAGAAAGTCTATCCAGAGCAACATTTTCTGCATCCATTTGAGTGGCTTTAATTTGCCACTCTTTGCCAAATAGATTTTCACCTGTACAGGGCAGATTTCCTAAACCATCTTGAACCCAGGGTTCTAGATCAGAAGCCTGGAGCCAAGCAATTCTACGAGCAGCTATAGCAATGCCTGAGGCTCTGCTGGCACCTTCAAAAGAATCAAAGGCTGCCCTGTTGGAAAACTTTGAAATGTCTTGAGTATGCTTAAGCCAAAGAAGGAACTCATCCCTTTTATCCTCTGGAATAAAAGAGAAAGTTGTGCAGTTTTTCTGCAACCTCCTTCAGAAACATACCCATATAAAGGCTGTATGAATTGATTCTGGCAATAAGCATGCTAGCTTGGAAGATTTTCCTACCAAAAGCATCCAAGGTCCTGCATTCTCTTCCTGGGGGAGTAGAAGAGTGTCTTTTGGTACTCTTTATCCTCTTCATAGCTGACTGCACCACAATGGAGTGGTGAGGAAGCTGAGTTTTTTGAAATTCAGGAGGAGGGAGGGACACGGTACATAGTGTCCAATCTACGAGAATGAGGAGAAAGGGCGAGAGGAGTCTCCCACAATTCAATCAAATGTTCTTGAAGAATTTCATGAATTGGCAAGGTGACTGCCTCTCTGGGAACCTTAGAGTATCCCAAAATATCTAATTTTTTTGCTCTAGGTTCTTTTTCAGAGGTTACTGAAATAGAGAGTCCTTTAGCTACTTCTATTATGAAGTCTTGAAAGGACAAATCCTCTAGAGGAGACATTCTCCTTTTTGGAGAAGGCGGCTCCTCAGGAAGGGTGACAGATACTTCAGGGGACTCATCCGATGACTCAGAATCATCAGAAGAATCGAAGTATCGTCTGCTCGATTCTAAAGATCGATAGGCGTATCGATCAGTACCGACATCGGGTGTCCCCGGTACCGGGTCGGTACCGAGAAAGAGCCCAGGACAGGGAGCCGGAATCGGTATCCTGGCCGATGTCGATGCAGCCGGTACCGGTATCGAAGTTGGTACCGGTACCGACAACAGAGCTTGTTGTGGTACCGATGGCATCGCAGCCTTGATGAAAGCCAGTATAGCCTGCTGCATGGATTGCACAGTGTGATCCATGGACGCCACGACTGCCTGGATGTCGGTACCGGGAGATTGTGCCGGTACCCCAGAGCAGTCTAACAGGTGATCGGTCGAGGCCGTGCCATCGATGTCAACCTGTAACCCCATAGGAGGAGCTTTGGAAGCCGGAGATTCCCGCCGGGGTTGTTTGGCTGGGGCAGGATCCTCAAGGGCAAGCCCGGAGGCATCTCGATGCTTAGAGGGAGATTTGCCCTTCGAGGACCTGCTAAAAGTATGTTTGGTTACCTGAGATCCATCAGGAGAGGAAGACCTGGAAGATGTCGATGCTACCGCCGGTTCATCCGTGGGAAACAGCACATGGAGCTTGGCTGCCCGGTTCTGTAACCCTCGTTTAGACATTAGAGAACAGGACTGGCAATCCGGGATGGAGTGTTCAGGCCCCAAACATTTAAGACACCATTCATGGGTATCTGTAACAGAAATTGTACCGCTACACTTAGTGCATTTTTAGAAGCCGGAGGCTGGTTTTTCCATGAGGGAAAGTTTCTTGTGGGCCTGGAGGCCTAAGAAGAAAATACACCAAGTGAGGAAAAAAGAAAAGAAAAGACCGGCGTTACCGGTCCGGCGTCGGGGAAGGCAGACACGCGACCAAAGAAATAAATTAAAATAAAGAACTTCTTCAGCGGTGACAGGAACACGACCTGCTGGCTCCGCGGAAAAGAAGAACTGAGGAGAGTTGGTAGGAAAGGCGGGAAGGCAGTGCGCGCATGCGCTGTGGGATGCCCCAAAAGCTTTCATTCTGGGAAGCTGGGGAGCATTCCCGCGCAGGCTCCGTCGGTACCGACGTACCCATATGTGAGGACTTATTCCTGCTTGTTCCTGGAGATCAAGTGATGGAATGGTCAGGACCCAAACACTTAAGACACCAGTCATGGGTGTCTGTAACAGAGATGGTACTGCTGCACTTAGTGCATTTTTTAAACCCGGAGGCGGGCTTTTCCATGAGGAATTTTTCTATTAGGCCCAAGGCCCAAAGAAGAAAAAATATACTGAAGTGGAACGGAAAGTATCCTTTTTTTTTTTTTAAAGAAAAAGAAAGAAAAGACCAGCGGTACCGGTCCGACGTCGAAGAAGGCAGACGCGTGACCAAAGAAATAAAATAAAATAAAGAACTTCTTCAGCGGTGACAGGAACACGACCTGCTGGCTCCGCGGAAAAGAAGAACTGGAGAGAGGTGGTTAGGAAAGGCGGGAAGGCAGCGCGCAGGCGCTGTGGGATGCTCCCAAAAGCTTTCCTTTTTTGGACGCCCTAGCTGCAGATGCCAGCGAGAAGGCCCCAGAAGTTGTGTGCCCTTATGAAAGGGCTCCACTTCCCCCCATGGATCTCTGGCATCCTATCAGGGATGGTGGGTAGGAGTTGATTAGGTATGCAACAGATGTTGAAGAACAGCCTGACCAAACAAGGCATCTCGGCGGGAGTCCTTGTCTAAATAGTAATGGGCTGTGAAGGTAGGAACTGAAGCCCAAGTAGCCGCTCGACAGATGTCGATAGACACAGAGTGAAGATGAGCCATAGAGGCTGCCATGGCTCTCACATTGTGAGCTGTGACATGGCCTTCAAGAGAAAGGTTTTTACTCTCATAGGCAAAAGATATAGACTGTGAAACCCAGCTGGATAGTGTTCTTTTGGAGACTGGAAGTACCAAATGACTAGGATCAAAAGCAACAAAAAGTTGAGAGGACTTTCTATGTTGCTGTGCCCTTTGCAAGTAAAAGGCCAAAGCTCCTTTACAGTCCAAAGTATGAAGATTCCTTTCTGCATTTGAGGCGTGAGGACTTGGAAAGAATACAGGAAGGTAAACCGCTTGGTTTAAATGAAAAGGTGACACCACCTTTGGCATAAAGTGTGGTTGAGTCCTAAGGATTACCTTATCATGATGGAACCTTGTATAAGGAGGATAAGCCACCAACGCTTGCCATTCACTGATGCGACGTGCTGATGTGATTGCAATGAGAAAGACGACCTTCCAGGAAAGGAATTTCAAAGAGGTAGTGGCTAATGGTTCAAAGGGCGGTTTCATGAGCTGTCCAAGAACCAGATTTAAATCCCATGCCACCGGTGCTGGCTTAATGGGAGGCTTAGTTAAAAGAAGGCCTCTCATAAATCTCGCTATGAGAGGTTCAGAGGAAATAGGTTGTCCATTTAGAGGCTTGAAAGAAGCTGCAATAGCACTCAAATGAACTCTCACTGAATTGGTCTTAAGACCTGCATTTGATAAATCAAGGAGATACTCTAGTAATGATTCCAGTGGTATTGCAAGAGGGTTAAGACCCTTCTGCGAGCACTATATGGTAAACCCTTTCCACTTAAATGCATAAGAGCGTCTTGTGGAAGGCTTCCTAGAAGCATAAAAGATATCCTTTACCTGCTGGGAAAGGTTAAGACCGTGAAGTTCTAGGCTTTCAGCAACCAGGTCCTGAGATGCAGAGACTGAGGATTGGGATGCCACAGCATCCCGTCCTCTTGAGAAAGGAGAACTGGAGCAGATCCTAACTACAGAGGCGGAGCTTGAGAGAGATGTAGGAGCAGAGGGTACCACATTTGACGTGGCCAACGTGGAGCTATGAGAATCATATGACCTCTGTCTCTCTGAAGCCTGAACATGATTTTGCGAATTAGGGGAATGGGTGGAAAGGCATACAGGAAGTCCTGACCCCAATGGAGGAGGAAACCATCCCTGGCCTGACAACCCTGAGCTGGAATGGTAAAATGGTAAAGGGGATGGAAGGACACTCCTATGAAGAAAGGCTAAAAAGGTTAGGGCTCTTTAACCTGGAAAAGAGACGGCTGAGGGGAGATATGATAGAAGTCTATAAATTAATGAACGGAGTGGAACGGGTAAACGTAGATCGATTGTTTACGTTATCAGAATATAGAAAGACTAGGGGACATGCAATGAAGCTACAGGGTAAACTATTTAAGATTAACAAAAGAAAATATTTTTTCACTCAAGATGTAATCAAACTCTGGAATTTGTTATAGGAGGATGTGGTAAAGGCTGTTAGTGTAGCTGGGTTCAAAAAAGGTTTGGACAAGTTCCTGGAGGAAAGGTCCATAAACCATTATTAAGAAGGGACCCAGGATATCAATGCTTGACCCAGTACATGCATTGTGGAACCTGTGTCTTTTGGGGAAACTGCTAGGTACATATGACCTAGATTGGTCACTGTTGGAAACAGGATACTGGGCTTGATGGACCTTGGTCTGACCCAGTATGGCATATCTTATGTTCTTATGGAATTCTGCAACAGAACCGGGGAAGTTTGGATTTCAGCGGACTTGCAAAGAGGTCTATGACCGGGGTTCCCCAAATTTGAAAAATTTTGGCCACCTGGTCTGCATGGAGAGACCATTCGTGTGGAAGCAGAACTCGACTGAGTCTGTCTGACCAAGAGTTTTGAATGCCTGGAAGATACACCACAAGGAGATGAATCTGATGCTCTCTAGCGAGGGCCCATAGTCGCAAAGCTTCATTGCAGAGCGACAGAGAGCCTGTTCCGCCCTGCTTGTTCACACAGAACATGGCTACTTGATTGTCCGTTTGAATTAGGACTGTCTTGTAGCTGAGCTGGGTGTGGAATACTCGAAGAGCAAGGAAGATTGCTCTGAGTTCCAGGAGACTTATGTGGAGATAGGCCTCCTGTGGAGTCCAGGTACCCTCGGTAGAGAGGCCTTGCAGGTGTGCTCCCCAACCCAACTGTGAAGCATCTGCTGTTAAGAGTAGCTTGGGGTGGAGGTTGCTGAAAAGGAGACCCCACTAAAAGGTTTTGGGGTGACTGTCACCATTGGAGGGACAAAATAAGGCGATCTGAGTTTGCTATTTTGTCTGACAGGCAACCTGACGCCTCAGTCCGCTGAGCCGCCCTCATATGGAGGCGAGCATAAGGAACCACATGCACGGTGGATGCCATGCGGCCTAACAACTGAAACATTTCCCAAGCAGTGAGGTGAGGTTATAGCACTGCTTGGGAAGCTAACTACACAATGTGGATGCAGCGAGGCTGTGGAAGGTAGGCCCTTGCCTGTCTGGTATCCAGTAGAGCTCCTATAAACTTTAAGGATTGAGTAGGAGCAAGGCTGGATTTTTGAAAGTTTATGACAATTCCCAAATACTGAAGGATGCGCATTGTGCGAAAGAGAGCAAACCTGGTCTCTGGCTCTGAAGGGGCTCGAATGAGCCAGTCTAAGTAAGGGAAGACGAATATTCCTAGGGTGCAGAAAAATGCTGCCACCACAGCAATGCATTTTGAGAACATCCTTGGTGCATAGGCCAGGCCAAAAGGAAGAACCCTGTACTGGTAGTGTTTCCCTTGAAACAGAAAGCGAAGGAACATTTGGTGAGTTGGATGGATGAGAACATGAATGTACGCATCCTTGAGATCTAGAGAACAAAGCCAATCCTGACTCTGAAGGTATGGCAACAGAGTTCCTAGAGAAATCATTTTGAACTTCTCTTTGAACAGGAATTTGTTCAGTTCTCTGAGGTCTAAAATGGATCTGTGTCCTCCTGTTTTCTTTGGAATAAGGAAATATGGCGAGTAAAGCATAGTTACTCACCTGTAGCAGGTGATCTGCGGGAACAGCAGGAATTTAGTCTTCACATATGGGTATCGTCAGTACCGACGAAGCCTGGGCGGGAATGCTCCCCAGCGTCCAATTAGAAAGCTTTTGGGAGCATCCCATAGCACCTGCGCGCTGCCTTCCCGCCTTTCCCAACTGCCTCTCTCCAGTTGAGTTTAAAGCTGAGACAAAGAGAGAGAGAGGGAAAGAGAAAGATAGATAGAGAGATACAACTCCTAGGGGAGGTGGGTGGGTTGTGAAGACTAAATTCCTGCTGTTCCCGGAGATCACCTGTTATAGGTGAGTAACTATGCTATCTCCAGGAACAAGCAGGAATGTAGTCTTCCCATATGGGGACGCCCTAGCTTTAGATGCCAGGGAGAGACCCCAGAAGTTGTGTGTCCCTGAGAAAGGGCTCCACTTCCCCCCAGGGATCTCTGACATCCTATCAGGGATGGCGGGTAGGAGTTGATTAGGTATGGAACAGGTGTTGGAGAACAGCCTGACCAAACAAGGCATCCCGGTGGGAGTCCTTGTCCAAGCAGTATTGGGCTGTGAAGGTATGAACCGAGGCCCAGGTGGTTGCTCGACAGATGTCGTCGATAGACACAGAATGCAGATGAGCCATTGAAGCTGCCATGGCTCTCACATTGTGAGCTGTGACATGGCCTCCAGAGGAAGATTCTTACTCTGATAGGCAAAGGAAATACACTGAGCAATCCAGTTAGATAGTGTACTCTTGGAGACTGGAAGTCCCAAATGAGAAGGATCAAAAGCAACAAAGAGTTGGGAAGATTTTCTATGTTGCTGTGTTATTTGCAAGTAAAAGGCTAAAGCTCTTTTACAGTCCAAAGTATGAAGATTCCTTTCCGCATTTGATGCATGAGGCCTTGCAAAAAACACAGGCAGGTAGACCGCTTGGTTTAGATGACAAGGCGAGACCACCTTTGGCATAAAGTGTGGATGAGTCCTAAGGACTACATTGTCATGATGGAACCTTGTATAAGGTGGATCAGCCACAAGTGCTTGCAACTCACTGATGCAACGTGCTGATGTGATTGCAATGAGAAAGATAACCTTCCAAGAAAGGAATTTCAATGAGGTAGTAGGTAAGGGTTCGAAAGGTGGCTTCATGAGCTGACCAAGAAGCAGGTTTTTTTTTTTTATTGAAAAATTTTCAAACATACTTAAAGAAGCAGGTTTAAGTCCCATGCCACCGGTGGTGGCCTAATGGGAGGCTTAGTTAGAAGAAGGCCTCTCATAAATCTTGCTATAAGAGGATGGGAGGAAATAGGTTGTCCATTTAGAGGCTTGAAAGAAGCTGCAATAGAACTCAAATGGACTCTTACTGAGTTAGTCTTAAGTCCTTTATTGGATAAATGCCAGAGATACTCCAGTAATGATTCCAGAGGTATCGCAAGGAGATTAAGACCCTTCTGCGAACACCATATGGTAAACCTTTTCCACTTGAAAGCATAAGAGCGTCTTGTGGAAGGCTTCCTGGAAGCATAAAGGATATCCTTTACTTGCTGAGGGAGGTTAAGATTATGGAGATCTAGGCCTTCAGCAACCAAGCCCTGAGATGCAGAGACTTGGGATTGGGATGCCATAACATTCCGTCCTCCTGAGACAGGAGAATTGGAGCAGACCCTAACTCCAGAGAGGGAGCTTGAGAGAGATGTTGAAGCAGAGGGCACCACACTTGCTGTGGCCAATGTGGAGCTATGAGGATCATACGACCTCTGTTTCTCTGAAGCTTGAACAGGGTTTTGGGAATTAGGGGAATGGGTGGAAAGGCATAAAGGAAATCTTGACCCCAGTGAAGGAGGAAAGCATCCCTGGCCTAAGAGCCCTGAGCCGGAATTATGGAACAGAACCGGGGAAGTTTGGCATTCAACGGACTTGCAAAGAGGTCTATGTCCGGAGTTCCCCAAATTTGAAAAATCTTGGCCACCTGGTCTGCATGTAGAGACCATTCGTGTGGAAGCAGAACTCGACTGAGTCTGTCTGCCCAAGAGTTTTGTATGCCTGGAAGATACACTGCCAGGAGATGAATCTGATGCTCTCTGGTGAGGGTCCATAGTCGCAAAGCTTTGTTGCAAAGCAACAGAGAGCCTGTTCCCGACCTGCTTGTTCACGTAGAACATGGCTACTTGATTGTCCGTATGAATGAGGACTGTCTTGTAGCTGAGGAGGGTGTGGAACACTCGAAGAGCAAGGAAGATTGCTCTGAGTTCTAAGACCTCTCCACCTTGGGTGGAGAGGTCTTGCAGATGAGCTCCCCAACCCATTGGAGAAGCATCTGTTGTGAGAGTTGCTTGGGGTAAAGGTTGTTGAAATGGGGACCCCAGCAACAGGTTTTGAGAGGACTGCCACCATTGGAGGGACAAAATAAAGCGATTTGTGTTTGCTATTTTGTCTAACAGGCACCCTGATGCCTGGTCCATTGAGTGGATAAAGTCCACTGGGCTGCTCTCATATGGAGGCGAGCATAGGGAACCACATGCACGGTAGATGCCATGTGGCCTAGTAGTTGTAACATCTCTTGAGCAATGAGATGAGGTTTTAGCTCTGCTTGAGAATCTAACTGCACTATGCGAAGGCAACGGGTCTGAGGAAGATAGGCCCTTGCTTTTTTGGTATCCAGCAAAGCTCCTATGAACTCTAAAGACTGAGTGGGAGTTAGACTGGATTTTGGGATGTTTATGACCAGACCCAAATACTGAAGGATACGCATTGTGCAAGATAGAGAAATCCTGGCCTCTGACTCTGATGGGGCTCGAATGAGCCAGTTGTCTAAGTAAGGAGAGACGAATATTCCTAGAGTGCGAAGAAATGCTGCTACCATAGCCATGCATTTCGTAAACACCCTTGGTGCTGAGGCCAGGCCAAAAGGAAGCACCCTGTATTGGCACTGCTTTCCTTGAAAAAGGAAACGAAGGAACTTTCTGTGAGTTGGATAGATGAGAACATGAATGTACGCATCCTTGAGATCTAGAGAACAAAGCCAATCCAGACTCTGAAGGTATGGCAGCAGAGTTCCCAAAGAAATCTTGAATTTCTCTTTGAACAGGAATTTGTTCAATTCTCTGAGGTCTAAAATAGGTCTGTGTCCCCCTGTTTTCTTTGTAATAAGGAAATAGGGGGAGTAAAACCCTGAACCCTGTTGATGAATGGGTACTTCTTCTATTGCCTCTTGGGCAAGAAACATAGTGACCTCTTGATCTAACAGGTTGATGAGAGAGGTCTGAGAATTGAATTGTCTTACCATTGTGGGAGGGAGCATGCAAGAAAGTGAAGCTTGTACCCCTCTTTTATAATGGAGAGTGTCCAATGTTCTGCTGTTATCTGCTGAGGGAGGAGTAGCCTAGTGGTTGGGGCAAGGTACTTCAGGCCGGAAGGTCGGGGGTTCAAATCCCACTAGAGGACAGCAACCTTGGGCCGGAAGGACTGGGGTTTCTAGTCCCACAGATGCTCCTTGTGGTCTTGGGCAAGCCACTTAACCCTCCATTGCCCATGTTCCCTCTAAGTATTAGTATATGTGTCTCATATCCCTGCGTGTTAAATGTATCCCCCAATTGTGTTGTGACCGCTTTGATTGAAGGATAAGGCGGTATACAAAACTGTCTAAATAAATAAATAAATAAATAAATAAATCTGCCCCCATCTGGGGGCAAAGTGACACAACCTTCCTGGGATGGTGGAAGGCGCTGGTCCCTTGAGAGCCAGGAAGGCTAAGTTCTCTGGATGAAAGTCAAAGGCCTTGTAGAGGCTGAGACTGCTGAGACGGTTGAGGCTTAGCAGTCTTTGCTTTCCTTTGTTTAGGTGGTTGCTGACTCTTTCGGGCAGATTGACCTGCAGAACGTCCCTGCTGGGAATAAGAGGGATAAAACCTCTTCTTCTTGAAGAAGAATGGTTTCTTGAAAGATTTCTTTCTTGCAGGATCAGCTGTGGCTTTGGATAATCTACCCAAAGTAGAGTTGTCAGCATCTAATTCATTGGCTTTCTCTTGCCAATTCTTGCCAAATAGATTGTCACCTGTACAAGGGATATTGCCCAGTTTGTCCTGTACCCAGAGCTCCAAATCGGATGCATGGAGCCAGGCAATTCTACGTGCACCTATGGCAGTGGCAGAGGTTTTGCTTATGCACTCAAAACAGTCAAAAGCTGCACGGTTGACAAACATCCTGGGCATGTTTGACCAGTGTGAGAAAATCCTGCCTTCTATCCTCAGGAAGAAGAGGGCTCAAAACCTCTAAATCTCCTGTGACTTCCTTAAGGAACATTCCCATATATAAAATATAGGAACTGATCCTGGCAGAAAGCATGGAAGCCTGGAAAGTACAACGTCCAAAGGTATCCAAAGTTCTACACTCACGTCCTGGAGGATTAGAGACATGCCTCTTTGCACTCCTGATCCTTCTCATAGCTGAATCCACTACAATATCTTTATCTTTAATCTTTATTTTTGAACTTTATATACCGCTTTGGTCGAGGCATAAAAGCGGTTTACAATAAATAAAATAATAACTACGCTACCTGACTAGAAAAGGAACGCCAAATGAAATAGGAAAGAGGGAGGAAGACAGTGCAAGACTAACAATAGACAAACCAAACACAACTGACAGAACTCAAGGAGGAGCAGTGGGAGGGAGGTCAAAAGCTGTAATTCTTTGAACTTCAGATATGAAGATTCTAGATGGAGAGTGGGTGGTAAAGCATTCCAAAGCATGGGGCCAAGAAAAAAGAATGCTGAGAGACGAGTTGTTTCAAATGTGCTTGAGACGGAGAAGGCAGGGACAGACGGTTAGCATGTAGAGTACGGAGCTGACGGTAAGGAGTATGGAGAGAAAGCACAGTTACTTACCTGTAACAGGTGATCTCTGGGAACAGCAGGAATAAGTCTTCACATATGGGTATGTCGGTACCGACGGAGCCTGCGCGGGAACGCTCCCCAGCGTCCAATCAGAAAGCTTTTGGGAGCATCCCTCAGCGCCTGCGTGCTGCCTTCCCAACTGTCTCTCCTCAGTTGAGTTTTATAGCTGAGACAAAAAGAGAGAAAGAGGAAAGGAAAGATAGATAGTCAGGACAGCAAAGATTCATAAAGAGGAGGAAATAGCCAATGCAATAAAATGGGGGGATAAGACATTTTTCAGATATGTTAGTGAGAAGTTGTTGTTGTTGTTAAGTGCCGTCGAGTCAGAGTCGACTCATGGCGACCCTCTGGATAGCTATCCTAAATTGTGTTCGGTCTTCAGTCAGGCGGCTCATTGTTGACAGACTGGTACCCGTAGCTGCTGTTATTGTATCGATCCATCTCATTGCTGGCCTTCCTCTTTTGCGTTGACCTTCTATCTTGCCAAGCATGATGTCTTTCTCTAATGATCTCTCTCTTCACATGATGTGTCCAAAGTATGAAAGTTGAAGTCTTGTTATCTGAGCTTCTAAAGAAAGCTTAGGTTTGATCTCCTCTAATACCGACTGGTTTGTTCTTCGGGCAGTCCATGGTATACACAGTATTTGCCACCAGCACCATAATTCAAAGGCATCAATTTTCTTCCTATCTTTTTCACTGTCCAGCTTTCACATCCATATGATGTTATTGAAAATACCATTACTTGAACAAGTCGAATCTTTGTACGGAGAGAGACATCTCTGCTATTGAGAATCTTATCTTGGTCTTTCATAGCCATTCTGCCAAGAGCAATCCATCGTCTGATTTCTTGACTGCTTGTTGCTTCTTTATTGATAGTTGATCCAAGTAGGTTAAAGTTGTTCACGATTTCAATTTCTTCTCCTTCAACGATGAACCTGTTGATTATGCCAGTTGTCATGATCTTTGTCTTCTTTATATTAAGGTGCAGGCCCATTTTGAGACTATGTTCTTTGATTGTGAGAAGCAAATGTTTCAGATCATCTTCACTTTCAGTCAGTAATGTATCATCAGCATAGCGAAAGTTGTTGATGAGTCTTTCACCTGTCTTCACACAATCCTGCTTCTCTGATGATTTGTTCTGCATATAAATTAAACAGGTAGGGGGAAAGTATGCAGCCTTGTCTTACACCTTTGCTTATTTTAAACCATTCTGCTTCTCCTTGATCCGTTTGAACTGTTGCTTCTTGATCAATGTACAGATTGTGCAAGAGTACGGATCAGGTGTTCTGGTAATACCCATGCTTCTTAATGTGGCCCAGAGTTTCTCATGGTTTACACAGTCAAAAGTCTTGCTATAGTCGATAAAGCACAAATAGATATCATTTTGGCATTCTTTAGTCTTTTCAAGGATCCATCTCACATCCGCAGTGATGTCTCTCGTTCCTCGCCCTTTCCTGAACCCTGCTTGCACTTCAGGTAGTTCTTGTTCCAGGTATGATTGTAGTCTCTTTTGAATAATCTTCAGTAGAATCTTGCTGGCATGTGGGATCAGAGCGATTGTGCGATAATTGCCACAGTCAGTTGGATCACCTTTCTTTAGTATTGGTATAAACACAGATCTTTTCCAGTCAGTTGGCCATGATGTTGTCTTCCATATTTCTTGGCAGAGACTTGTAAGTACAGTAACAGCTGCATCAGATTGCTGTAATACTTCTATGGGAATGCTATCAATGCCTGGTGCTTTGTTCTTTGATAAGGCTTTCAATGCTGCTTTAACTTCTTCTTTCATCACCCGATCATAAGAAAAGATATCACCCCATGTTGCCTGAAGATAAGCGGAGTGCTTTCCTGACACTCATCAAGCAAGGCCAAAATACTTCAAAGTTTCTTACTAGGGCCTCTTTCAATGCCTTCAAGTTAACCAGCAGAACTTCAGCAGTCTGCATTGGGGCTCATAGAATGCCTTGTTACAGGCATCAAATCTAGAACAATGAGTTCAAGATAAACTGGCCATTATCCCATGTACTGAAGAAAACCTTTTTGTCAAGGATTGGAGCGAAAAAAACAGGAGAGATTGAAACACCTTTCCAGGAAGGCAGCTGACCCATCCAAAGAAATCTTTCTGTTCTAACAAGAAGAGATACTATCCTTCTTACCAACCATGCTACTTTTTGGCCTTAGCATCCTCAACAGAGACATAGAGGCCCTCGCCAGCCATGGAAACCCAAGGCTCCTAAGCCTGAACCAACTGCATGGGCACAACCTGCACCTAGATTTTGACTCCTTCCTGGAGAGCACTGACAATCTGTCCCTGGAGGGTCCGCAGCCCTTCCACATAGATGGCAGATTGTCACTATGTCCACAGGTGACACCTCATAACAACAGAGCAGTGGACACTCCAGATAGTCCAAGGGGGTCTTCAGCTTCACTTTGAAACCTTCCCCCCCTCCCAACAGCTTTTCAGGGGCTTATCCAACACAACCCCTTCAAAGCACTCTCTTAAGAGAAGAGGTGAACACCCTGTTCTCCCAGGGTACCATAGAAAGAGTTCCTTCTTCTCAAGAAGGGATGGTTTCTACTATCCATATTTTCTCATCCCAAATAAAACAGGCGGCTTCCTGCCCATCTTGGATCTCAGAGACCTAAACAAATTCATGCTCCGAGAAAAATTCAAATTATTTCTCTAAGAACTCTTCTACCGTATCTCCAGTCATGAATGGCTGTGTTCTCTACACCTAAAGGAGGTGTTCACGCATTTGCTCCAGGAACAAGCAGGAAGTCAGTCCTGACATATGGAACCGGTATGCAAACAGGGAAAAACTCAACTAAGGATATTTTTTAAGGAATTTTCCAGGGAAACAGGACATGCATCCGTTGGGCTCTGCAGAAGAAAGGAGACTGAGCAAGATGACACCCTTGGGTGGGAAGAGAACCCTGCATGCGTGGTAACTTTCCCAAAGGCTTTCTTTGAAAGCTGGGGAAATGTTCCGCATGGGCTGCGTCGACACCAACATCACCCATATGTCAGGACTGTGTTCTAGATTTGATGCCTGTTAACAAGGCATTCTATGAGCCCCAATGCAGACTGCTGAAGTTCTGCTGGTTAACTTGAAGGCATCGAAAGAGGCCCTAGTAAGAAACTTTGAAGTATTTTGGCCTTGCTTGATGAGTGTCAGGAAAGCACTCCACTTATCTTCAGGCAACATGGGGTGATATCTTTCAGAAATATACCCATATAGAGCATGTAAGAATTTATTCTGGAGACCAACATGCATGCTTGGAAGCATCGACACCCAAAGGCACAAGTGTACTTGAGTCTCTGCCAGGTGGCATGGATGAATGAGTTCTTAGAACTCTATGTGGCACATCGCTGTATCCACCGCCATTTGAATAATGGGGGAGTTGAGGTTTTTGGAAATCTGGACACTCTGGTTCTCGTTACATGTTATCGAGTCTTTTGCTGACAGGCGAAACCGTGAGCAGAGCTTCCCACATCCTGAGCATAAGGTCTTGAAGGATCCGATACACTGGCAATGTAGCTGCCTCCTTAGGCATGGAGGGGGGGTGGTACAAGAGTATCTCCAGTTCTTCCACCCTTGGTTCCTTTTTGGAGGCGACTATAATAGCAAGCCCTGCTGCCATGTAACATATAGTCCTGAAAAGACATATCCTCTGGTAGGGACCTACGCTGTGCCTGAGGCGGTGAAGGGTCTGTAGGAACGTCTGGCAGTTCCTGGGAACTGAGCTATTTCTCGTCAGACTCCAAAGAATTAGAATTGCAAGAAGTCAAAGTATTGGTGGTCATGCGTTTGATCTTAATGTTTCATCAATGTTGAAGGTCGGTACCAGTACCAATGCTCGGAGGTATCGGAACAGAACGCTACATTGGGTTGCGCCAGTTGGATTGGGTCGGTTCCAACAGCAATACCACACTCTGTCTCTCTGTCAACCCAGGCTTGAGGGCCAGCATCAGTGGGTGATACACATGGCTGAAGGCAAGGTGCCAAAGCCTGTACACTCCTGTACTCTCGATATTATTGGTTCAGAGACTGCCAGGAGTGTGGCCAAACTCCTCTCAAGAGCCATGTGTTAGTGCAGGGAGATGGCCAATTTCTGGATGGAGTCTCCAATAGGGCTTTGAACCATTGTCCCAGAACACGGAACTGGTAGCTCTCCGGAAGTTGGTTCCTCGGGAGCACCGCGGAACCCCCCTCATGCTTTGGAGGACAGATCCTCCTGCCAGGGCTGTTTGGCTGGCCAGTCTGCATTGTTAGCACCCCTAGGGGAGTCGTGATGCTTATACTGGGACTTCTCTTTGGTCTCAGCATCAGTCTTCGATGCCGATGACCTCAGTGTGGCCAGAGACTTAGACTTACTTTTATGTTTGGATTTTGAAGAAACCTGAGACCCATGAGAGGAAGATGATGCTACTGACATTGAGTCCGAGGCGAACAAAGATCCGTACTATCTGGCTCTGTTTTTTAAGCCTCTTTTAGTCATTTGTTGGCACAAAGGACAAGTACTGAGTTGATATTCAGGCCCCAAACATTTAAGACACTAGTCATGTTTAATCAGTGACTGATATTGTACCAGCATACTTAGTACACTTCTTAAAGCCACTTGTTGGCCTTTAAAATGTTGTCTTCAGATGAAGACTAAACTAAGCTTTTAGGCCTCCATAGCTTTATCTTCATCTGAAGACAACATTTTAAAGGCATGGAAAAGCCAACAAGTGAAAAACCGCGTGAAAGAAAAACACTAAATTATTGGGACTGGTATCTGATCCAACAGACCAGCGTAGATGGGAAGGCAAAAGCACAATGTTCCACACAAAAAAAATAAAGTTTTTCAGCAGTGACAGGATAGCACGTCCTGCTGGCTCCACAGAAAACAGATAACTGAGGAGAGGACTTGGGAAGGCAGGCATGCAGGCGCAGTGGAGTGCTCCCACTATTGGACATTGGGGAGCATTCCTGCGTGGGCTCCATCAATACAGACCTTACCCATATGTGAGGGCTGCATTCCTACTTGTTCCTGGAGATCGTCTCTAATATCTATATGTACAGCGCTGCATACACCTTGCAGCACTATACAAATTAATAGCAGCAGTAGAAGCCTCAGTTTCTTTCCAATTACAGGACTGGTTCTACTGCACTGAATTAATTTCCTGAAGGTGGTAGATATGGGTCTAGGGCAGGTGAGTCCACTACAGGGAATCATCTAAGAGTTGGATGAAGAACTATAGCTGGTAGTCTGTTTTAACTCTACTAAGAAACCCAGGAATCCATGATGATCTGTTCCCAGTGCTGTAATCCACCCCACTCTAAAGAAGCCTAATCTAGATATCTTTTTACCCTCTCAATTACCATCAAATCTCTAATCTTCCATTTTTGGCTAAACTTGAGAAAAATAGTACTAGCCAACTCACACTGATTTTATAACAAAAAACAATTGTTCTATATCCTAGACAATTCGGGTTGCAATCATAGCACAGAAAAGCACAGTTACTTACCTGTAAGAGGTGATCTCTGGGAACAGCAGGAATTAGTCTTCACATATGGGTACGTCGGTACCGACGGAGCCTGCACGGGAATGCTGCCCAGCTTTCAATTAGAAAGCTTTTGGCAGCATCCCTCGCGCCTGCGCAGTGACTTCCCGCCTTCTCCACAGCCTCTCTTCAGTTGAGTTTCAGAGCTGAGACAAAGGCGAGGAGAGAAAAGGGAAAAAATAAAAAAGATGCAACTCCTAGGGGAGGTGGGAGGGTTGTGAAGACTAATTCCTGCTGTTCCCAGAGATCACCAGTTACAGGTAAGTAACTGTGCTATCTCCAGGAACAAGCAGGAATGAGTCTTCACATATGGGGACTCCCTAGCTGGAGATGCCAGGGGGAGATCCCATAAAAATGCAAGTGCCCGGGTCAGGGGTGCATTTTGTCTCCAGGAATCCCCGGCATCCAATGTGGGATGGAGGGTAGGAGTTGACAATAAAGGAGCTGTGAGGAAAGAAACAGCATAGCCAAGGACTAGGTGTTCTACAGACTACAGGAGTCCTTGGTGGATATGATGAGTAGCATTAAAACACATTTAATGTACACTTAAAATATGCAGCTTACCTACTGTATTGTAGGAAGTAGAAAGCATGATGGAGTCTACTGGATAAGCAGTGAAGGAATCTTCAAGGTGACCTCTCAGTAGTGAGGAGGAAGGTCCAGACTTGGAGGTAGTAGATGAGCCAGGTGTCAACTGGGTAGGAGTAAACGTCTGGTCTTCAATGGAAAGCTTTATGGGAAAAGCTGAAAAGTCCTTTAGGAATCATGAACATTGAGGACTAAAGGAAGAAGACTGACGGAGTTGAAGAACTAGCTCAGTCCTGGCAGGAAAGGGGGAATGGAAAACCCCTATTCCTACGGAAAACAGTTGTGTACTCAAAGATAAAGATGTGCACAGTTTTTCCTAGCTGGCGAGAGATAGGAAAAATATTGAAGCTGGATGCTTCAAGGACATAAAGAAAAAATGGAAGATGTTAGCACCAAAGTGGTTGTTGGTGCTGAACAGGTCCTGTATCATAATTTGGTATGGGACGTAGGGCAACAATCTGTCTAAAACCTCTAAGAGGTAAATCATGTAGTATAGACAGTAAGGGTGATAGGGAATAAGAGTGACCAACCCTTAAGAAGCCCCCCATCAAACACATACATATGGGGAGATATATATATATGTGGCTGGAATAGATATGTATATATTCATATAGATATATAAATATGCATATGTCCAGATTTGTATATTAGGATATGGGTGGTGAAATATATCAAATTATATATATATATATCTATATATATAGATATAGATATAGATATAGATAGATATATATATATATATATATATATATATATATATAGAGAGAGAGAGAGAGAGAGAGATGATATACCTAGATATATGGAAATTTGTGGGACATGGTTTAGCACCACCAGAGTAATGATATAAGTATGTAGACATATATGGAGATGCTACATACAAGACAACAGATTGAGATACATTTCTACCACCCAGCCCCATAATTGTACATGGGGAATATAAAAGAAAAAGATTCTGCGTTCTACAAGAGGGTGAGCCCACTTGGGATATGCATAGAGAATCTATTTTCGTGGGTTGAGGGATGCAGGAAAGCAATCCAGTGAGATAACCGTGATGTTCTCGTGAGAACAGATGAAGATATGAATCTGTAGGGAACAAGGCAGGGAGTTCTACAGAACACTGACATGGTAGATGCCTTGGATTTTCACGCAGAAGAACTGCTATCTCGTGTTAACACCCCAGGCTAGAGGGGGTGTGGAGAACCCTTACAGGTATAGGAAGGGTTGATAAGTTTCTCTCTAATAATAGAGGAACTTCAGAGACAAGGACAATGCTCTATAGCAAAGCCCTCATAGTAGAAAGCTTCTCTGAAGACTGCAGAGAGCATTGTGCAGGAGAGCTATGAGATAAACTGACTGAAAGTCAGTTATGTTGCCATATCCTAGAAAAGGAGATGGTTAGAGTAATGTGAGAAAGCCTAACGAGTAGGAGGATCCAAGATAGTTTGGAATCACTACTGAGGCTAGACAAAAATTTTGAACAAGGGACTGGAACTTGGAAAGTCCCAGTAATACAATTACTATAACTCCTGCAGGCAGAGCTGCTGAGAGAAACAGCAGAGAGTTTGTCCTGTGCTGAATCAAGAAAAACAGACAAGAAAAGAGAGGGGATCTCTCTTCTCACTGTCTGGGGAACGACCAGAGAAGTAGTTCAGTATGGTAGCCCTCAAGTAGTTGGAGGGTGACGTACCCATGGGGTAAGTCAACTGAAGGAAAAATGTTCAGTTGGGAAAGAAACTATCAGGTGATAGTTGCAACTGCTCTTCTGGAGAGTAAGAGGAGGAGAAGTGTGTAGTACCTGAACAAAATAATTTTATGACAGGTTAGTACACTGAAAAAGAAAAGCACAGTGAATAATCTTTTAATATGTAAGTTACAATTCCCGGCCCCTATGGTTGCCGGGAATGTTGAGACTGGCCAGAACTGGAGGACTTCAGACTAGGCTGAGGCGTCTCTTGTTTAGGTACAGCCGAATGATGGGCAGGAGAGGAATGAAACTTTCTTTTCTTAGGAAAAGAAGGTTTGGTAGGACATTTCCTACTATTTGAAGAAGGAGGTGGCTTAGAATGGTTTCTAGTGGAAGAAGAGTCAGGGGAGCATTGAGCAACCTGACGTAAAGCCTCCTTATTAAAAAGACCTTCCCCTGTACAAGGAGAATGAGCTAATAGTTTGAGTATGTTGTCTAGTTAACCGATCATATACTCCATGTAGATAGTTCTCCCATTTTAAATTGTTTTTTCCAAGTTTATGCTCCTGTTATATGTAACACCGAACAGCTTGTTCTGGTTTTTGTTTTGTTCTCTGTAAACCGCGCTGATGCCGAATAGTGCGGTATATAAAAAATGTAAATAAATAAATAAAAATAAATATAGTTTGTGCCCATTTGCTCAAGTCTGAAGCCTCAAGCCAGGCTCTGCGACATGCTGCAATGGCAATAGCAGAGGATCTGCTAATGGACTCAAAAGAATCTATAGAAGCACGAGACAGAAACCAGGATATATTCCGGCTGTGATTGATGAGCAAGGTATAATCAGTAGCCTTGGGCTCTGGTAAAAAAGGGGTCAAGAGAGACAATTTCTCTGTGACTTCCTGGAGTGTTAGACTCATGTGAAAAATATATGAGAACTCTGGAAGCCAGCATAGAGTTTTGGAAGGCCTGACGGCCAAAAGCATCAAGTGTTCTTGAAGAGCGACCTAGCGGAAAAGAAGAATGCTTCTTCTTGCTCTTAACCTTCCTCAGTGCTGATTCCACTACAAGGGAACAATGAGAAAGTTGAGGTTTTTGGAACCCTGGAGAGGGTGGCACACGGTACCTAACCTCAATGTCAGTAGAAACTTGAGGAAGTCGTAAGGGTGATTTCCATACCCTAAGAAGGAGATCCTGCAGAGCAGGATGTAAAGGAAACTGTATATGTTGCATTTGTGCCGGTGAGCCATGGGTAGGATCACAACCAGGGATAGAAATATTAAGAAAGGTTGCCATATCCAGGAGAAAAGTCTGAAAAGACTGATCTCCTATGGGAACTATTCCTGGTGAGGCTAAAGAAAGAGCCTGAGTATCAGAGGACGTACAAGTTACTGCACCAATGCCAGGTATCGGTTCTAAACCAGGCAGTGGTGCAAGAACAGGCATCAACCTCGCTACTGATAAAGGACTAGCAGGTGAAGTAGTCATCGGGAACTGCTGTAGTGGTACCGAGATCATGAGGGAGTTATGGTCTTCGGAACTACCTATTGGGAAACGACAGGAGTCGGTTCCGGGACGCATCGGTACGCAGTCTTCGAGACTCAATATCGACTCAAGACTCGGCATCGAAGAGAGCGAGACTAGCGATGCATGTCTCGACAGTTCCGACGCCAGTGGTAGTATCGGCGATGCCGATACCACTAAGGCAGCCTGGGTGACATCGATCGATACCGACGGTACCGAGGATACCCGATGAGCACCCATCCATGTCGATGCCGATGCTAGGGTATCGGAACCGATCGATGTCGGTACCGTCCCGGAGCATGGCTGAGATTGAGGGAAGTCAATGCGGTGCGTATCGATCGGTCCCGAAGGTACCGAGGATGCCCGATGACGATCCCTGGTGAAGAGTGGAGTACTCGACACCGGTGCCGATGCCGGAGGCTCGGTACCGCTCGAAGCGGATACCACCCCCGCGCATGGCTCAGGTATGTTCTGTGAGGGGTGAGCCCCAGGAACATCCTGAAACCCCTTTAACGCTTTGGAGCCCGAAGACTCCCGCAGGGGTAATGCCAATGGATTCTTGAGGGTAAGGCCGGAGCCGTCACCATGCTGGGCATGGGACATACCACTCAAGCATTGACTAGTCTTAACAGACTGTTTTTGGGTTACCTGATCCTGTGAAGTAGAGAAACCGGGTACCCTCACTGCCGAAGAAAAAACGGTATCGAGGGAAACTCTAAATACTGAAGGTTTTCTCACAAAATTATCTCCTGACAAGTCAGGGGAAAAAGGGTCAGGACCCACACAGTTGAGACACCAACTATGGGTGTCTAAAAAGAAACAGGTGTTTCCACAGCGGATGCACTTCTTAGGAAAAGAAGGCTCCATAATGAAAAAGGCCTAGTAGGCCTAAGAAGTTAAGGCAAAAAAA
Organism: Ichthyophis bannanicus; assembly: GCA_033557465.1. Taxonomy (NCBI): domain Eukaryota; kingdom Metazoa; phylum Chordata; class Amphibia; order Gymnophiona; family Ichthyophiidae; genus Ichthyophis; species Ichthyophis bannanicus. The sequence goes on from CM066043.1 coordinate 1,207,235, forward strand.
CTGAAGAAACGTTTTACAGACTTTAGCCGAAAAAACACCGGCAGTACCGGTGGTAGCGGGAAAAACAGCCGCGACCACAAGAAAACAAAAAAATTAAAATAATTAAAGCAATTAAAAGGAAAAATTTCTGCGGTGACAGGAGGATGTCCTGCCAGCTCCGTGGAAAAACGAAAACTGAAGAGAGGCTGTGGAGAAGGCGGGAAGTCACTGCGCAGGCGCGAGGGATGCTGCCAAAAGCTTTCTAATTGAAAGCTGGGCAGCATTCCCGTGCAGGCTCCGTCGGTACCGACGTACCCATATGTGAAGACTCATTCCTACTTGTTCCTGGAGATCAGACATCACCGCTCTGCTAGTGACCTCCACAAAACTTAGGTGCCCACAAAATTGCTGTGATCATTTTAGCTCTCCTGCCTGCCTCTGATGTCGTTGATCATGGTTTACTATTTCATTGCTTATCCGATACTGGTATTAAGGATCTTGTTCTCAACTGGTTTTCATCCTTCCTCCAAGAACATACATTGCAGGTACAAACCAGTCATGATTCCTTTACAGATTCTGTTAGCTTTCCATGAGGTGTGCCTCAAGGCTCAGTCCCTTCCCCAACTCTTTTTTGCATATTCCTAGACCCACTTCTGACCTTGATCCAGGGGCACAGTATTAGCTCCTTTTCGAATGCTAATAACATTCTTTGGGTTCACTATTCCATCTTTCTTCCTTTCCTAATATGTCATCAATAAATAAGTATTTAGACTCTGTAGCAACTATGTTAGAATCATACCCAATAACACCCACTGATACCAGTCCCAGATAAATCTAGGGTGTATCAACAACTCACCAAGTGTGATATTCATTCCTATAGTGGGCTGGTTTCTCTATTTATTTTATTTATTTATTACAGTTTCTTATATACCGCGCTATTCGGCATCAGCGCGGTTTACATTATAACATAACTACCATACGACAAGGTGTCTGGTTTTACATTGAACAGGGAAAAGAAACTTGGATAACTGGGTTAACTATATATATGAACTATTTACACTGCAGGATAGGTAAAATCAGGTCATAAGTAAGGGGGCATCTCTAGAGGGGTGATTTCTTGAGGGATATCTAGGCTCAAAGGTTGTCTGGGAAGTATTGGATGAAGAGGTAGGTTTTGAGTGCCTTCCTGAATTGATATAGATTGGTTATGGCTCTAATGTCAGGGGGTAGAGCATTCCAGCATCTGGGGATATAGAAACTGCACGCTCTGTTTGTGGTTGTCTTGTTGCACTTTGTCGATACCTTTGGTGTGATTAGCAGGTTGACAGATGTATCTTCTGTGTATATGATTCCATGTAGTATGTTTTGTAAATAGTTACCCCGGTTATCCAAGTTATTTATACCCTGTTACCTGTAAACTCATACGTGTTAAATGTACTGAGCATTTTGTTCCATGTGAACCGCGCTGATGATGAATAGTGCGGTATATAAGAGATTGTAAATAAATAAATAAATAAAAATACCATCTTCAACTAAACCCAGCTAAATCCCATGCCCTATAGGTCACTAAGAGCGCTTTCTCTCCTCCTGCGAGTCGAATGAACAAAGGCTATTCCATAATACTGGTCATTTTGTTTACGCATTTAGTTATTTTAGATACACAGTTTTTCTTTAACAAAGTAGCTGCCACCATATGAACATCATTTATTTTGATAGATCTTTTCTTACTACCAATGCTTTACACACTCATCCACACCTTCGTCATATCTCGCATTGATGAATGTAAAGCATAGTGTGGCAAGGAGGCCTATCCAGAGTCCAGGGGAGGACAACGAGACAGGGAATTCACCCTAGTAAAGGGCTCCCTTTTACCAAGACAGGGTAGGAAAGCCATAAACACCTTCAGGAATCAGAAAACTTCCACTTGGAAAACATTTCAGGCTTCCCCCTAGTAGAATGAAGGGGAGAGGGTACAAGGCTCAGAACCCTTTAGGCAGTGAATGCTTCAAGCATTCAGGTGACCGGAGTCAGGCTGATTGCTGTCACCTGAGTAGGGTGGGTTGGAGCTAGAGCCCTGGAAGTATAAACCCAGAGCAGAGTATGATTTAGTGGAAAGGAGGAGAGGAGAAGCAGGAAGCCAAGCTGAGCAGAGCAGAGGAACGGAGCTTCCAGCTGGAGGAGAGTGCTATTTGGCATGTATCACGGCTGCAGGAGAGTTAGGAGCCAGGAACAAGAGAGACTCCAAGATCCCCCGGGAGGTTGTTAGTTGAGCATGCTGAGCAGGATGGGGAGTCAGAGCCTATGCAGCTGGGAGAGCCCAAGGTGAAGCTGATTGAGGACACTCCCATGGACTGTTCCTTGTGCCAAGCTATAAACCTGGGAACGTAGAGAAGGCAAGCCAGTCCAGAAAGAAGGTTATCCAGGAAAAAGGTACCCTTATTCCACAAGCAGGGTGGCTGTGTTTCCCTGGTGTTTATAAAGGGGAAGTTTACCACAGACTTTAAATGTGCTTATTTATTTAGCTGTATTTATATCCCGCTTTTCACCGGGTCAAAGCGTTCAATTGGGGGATACATTTAATACGAGGGGATATGAGACACATACGCTAATACTTACAGGGAACATGGGCAATGGAGGGTTAAGTGGCTTGCCCAAGACAACAAGGAGTGCCTATAGGACTAGAAATCCCAGACCCTCCGGCCTGAGATTGCTGTCCCCAGGTGGGACTTGAACCCCCGGCCCTCCGGCCTGAAGTACCTTGTCCTAACCACTAGATCACTCCTCCTTCGGGAGCATTTTGGTTGTGCTTTAGCCAGCAAGGCTAAGAAGGGATTATAATAGGTTTGCTGGTAAAGACTGTGTATCCTGCAATAGAGAGAACCTTTAAAACTGCATTTTGTGGTTGGAAATGTTTTGGACAATTTTTGCTTCAAAGAATCCTGAACCAACAATCCTATGTGTGGTATGATCGAACCATTGTGTATATAAAAAAAATAATTTTCTGTCATTTGCCTTACCTACTTGAGCCTGACTACAGCTCTCTGCATGGTGCACTCATACAGCTGAAAAAGGACTACATTTCCCAGAGGACTCTGCAGGGAAATAGTTTTAAAAAAAGCTGAAAAAGCATACCGCAGAAAGTTCCTTCAATAATCCACGCCCCTCTAACCTAGAGGCGAGTGGTGGTGGCGTGACAATAGTTACTCACCTGTAACAGATGATCTCCGAGAACAGCAGGAATTTAGTATTCACATATGGGTATCGTCGGTACCGACGGAGCCTGCATGGGAATGCTCCCCAGCGTCCAATTAGAAAGATTTTGGGAGCATCCCACAGCGCCTGCGTGCTGCCTTCCCACCTTTCCCAACTGCCTCTCTCCAGTTGAGTTTTAAAGCTGAGACAAAGAGAGAGAGAGAGGGAAAGAGAAAGAGATAGATAGAGATACACAACTCCTAGGGGAGGTGGGTGGGTTGTGAAGACGAAATTCCTGCTGTTCACGTACATCACCTGTTATAGGTGAGTAACTATGCTATCTCCAGGAACAAGCAGGAATGTAGTCTTCACATAGGGGGACTCCCTAACTTTAGATGCTAGGGAGAGAACCCCAGAAATTGTGTGTCCCTGTGAAAGGGCTCCACATCCCCCCATGGATCTCCGCATCCTACCAGGGATGGTGGGTCGGAGTTGATTAAGTATGGAACAGATGTTGGAGAACAGCCTGACCAAACAAGGCATTCCGGCGGGAGTCCTTGTCCAAGCAGTAATGGGCTGTGAAGGTATGAACCGAGGCCCAAGTGGCTGCTCGACAGATGTCGTCGATAGACACAGAGTGCGGATGAGCCATTGAAGCTGCCATGGCTCTCACATTGTGAGCTGTGACATAGCCCTCCAGAGGAAGATTCTTACTTTGATAGGCAAACGAAATACACTGTGCAATCCAGTTGGACAGTGTTCTCTTGGAGACTGGAAGTCCCAAATGAGAAGGATCAAAAGCAACAAAGAGTTGAGAGGACTTTCTATGTTGCTGTGTTCTTTGGAAGTAAAAGGCTAAAGCTCTTTTACAGTCCAAAGTATGAAGATTCCTTTCTGTATTTGATGCATGAGGCCTTGGAAAAAACACAGGCAGGTAAACCGCTTGGTTCAAATGAAAAGGCGAGGCCACCTTTGGCATAAAGTGTGGATGAGTCCTAAGGACTACCTTGTCATGATGGAACCTTGTATAAGGTGGATCAGCCACTAGTGCCGCAACTCACTGATGCGACATGCTGATGTGACTGCAATGAGAAAGATAACCTTCCAGGAAAGGAATTTCAATGAGGTAGTAGCTAAGGGTTCGAAAGGTGGCTTCATGAGCTGGCCAAGAACCAGGTTTAAGTCCCATGCCACCAGTGGTGGCCTAATCGGAGGCTTAGTTAGAAGAAGGCCTCTCATAAATCTTGCTATAAGAGGATGGCAGGAAATAGGTTGTCCATTTAAAGGCTTGAAAGAAGCTGCAATAGCACTCAAATGGACTCTTACTGAGTTAGTCTTAAGTCCTGCATTGGATAAATGAAGGAGATACTCCAGTAATGATTCCAGAGGTATCGCAAGAGGACTAAGACCCTTCTGCGAGCACCATATGGTAAACCTTTTCCACTTGAAAGCATAAGAGCGTCTTGTGGAAGGTTTTCTGGAAGCATAAGATATAGGCCTTCAGCAACCAAGCCCTGAGATGCAGAGACTGGGGATTGGGATGCCATAACATTCCGTCCTCCTGATTCAGGAGATCTGGAGCGGACCCTAACTCCAGAGAGGGAGCTTGAGAGAGATGTAGAAGCAGAGGGTACCCACACTTGCCGTGGCCAATGTGGAGCTATGAGAATCATACAGCCTCTGTCTTTCTGAAGCTTGAACAGGGTTTTGGGAATGGGAGGAAAGGCATAAAGGAAGTCTTGACCCCAATGAAGAAGGAAAGCATCCCTGGCCTGAGAGCCCTGAGCCGGAATTCTGGAACAGCTGAGGGATGTACAAAAACAGTGGGAAAAACTGAAAGGGGATATTTTAAGGGCAACCAACCTTTTTGTTAAAATGGTAAATAAAGATAAAAGGAAAAGGAGACCACTATGGTTTTCGAAAGAAGTAGCTGAAAAAGTAAAGAAAAAGAGGGAGACCTTCATGAAATACAAGAGATCACAGAGAGAGGAAAACAGGCATCTGTATTTGGAAAAACTTAGAGAAGCTAGCCAAGTAGTCAAGAAGGCAAAAATTCAAAAGGAGGAGAAAATAGCCAATGCAATAAAATGGGGGGGATAAGACATTTTTCAGATATATTAGTGAGAAGAGGAAGGGCAAGAGTGGTATTGTCAGACTCAAGGGTGCAGGGGAGGAATATGTAGAAGCTGATAAGGATAAAGCGGAATTGCTTAACAAATATTTTTGTTCTGTGTTCACAGATGAAGAACCAGGAGCAGGACCTCAGAAAACACCCACAAATAGGAACAGAAGCAAAGGACATCTTGAACAATTTTCAAAAGATTGTGTTCGTGAGAAACTATCTCAACTTAAAGTAAACAAATCGATGGGACCGGATGGGATACACCCGAGAATACTGAGGGAACTTGGGGATGTTCTAGCAGCTCCACTGACTGACCTTTTCAATGCTTCGTTGGAGTCAGGAGTGGTGCCAAAGGACTGGAGAGAGGCTCATGTGGTGCCTTTACACAAAAGCGGAAGTAAGGATGTGGTTGAAAACTACAGGCCGGTTAGTTTAACTTCGGTGGTGAGTAAATTATTGGAAACGCTGCTGAAAGAGAAAATAGTGAGGTTTCTGGAGTCCAGCGGATTACAGGATCCAAGGCAGCATGGATTCACCAGAGGCAGGTCTTGTCAGACAAATCTGATTGATTTCTTTGACTGGGTGACCAGGGAGTTGGACCGAGGAAGAGCCCTAGATGTGGTGTATTTAGATTTCAGTAAAGTCTTTGACACTGTTCCTCACAGGCAACTTATAAACAAACTGAGCACCCTAGGGATGGATCCTAAAGTTACTGCTTGGGTTAGAAATTGGTTGGGTGGGAGGCAACAAAAAGTACAAGCAAATGGAGCTCACTCTGAGGAGAAGGATGTTATCAGTGGTGTGCCCCAGGGATCTGTCCTTGGTCCGATTCTTTTTAACATCTTTGTTAACGATATAGCGGAAGGGCTTTCAGGTAAGGTTTGCTTCTTTGCGGGTGATACCAAAATCTGCAATAGAGTAGACACCAAGGAAGGGGTAGATAACATGAGGAGGGATCTAGCTAAACTTGAAGAATGGTCTAGAATTTGGCAGCTGGGATTTAATGTTAAAAAATGTAAGGTCATGCATTTGGGCTGCAACAATCCAAGGGAGCAATATAGTATATGGGGTGAAGTACTTTTGTCCACTAAAGAAGAGCGGGACCTAGGCGTGGCTGTGTCTGATAATTTTAAGTAGCTAAACAGGTAGAAAAGGCGACGGCAAAAGCTAGAAGAATGCTTGGGTGCATACGGAGAGGAATGGCTAGCAGAAAAAAGGAGGTGATAATGCTTCTGTATAAGTCTTCGGTGCAACTTCATTTGGAGTATAGTGTGCAATTCTGGAGACCGCACCTTCAAAAGGATGTGAACAGGATGCGCAGAGGGTGGCTACTAAAATGATTAATGGGCTTCATTATAAAGCATATGAGGACAGACTTAAGGATCTTAATATGTACACCTTAGAGGAAAGGCGGGATAGAGGTGATATGATTGAGATGTTTAAATACCTCCGTGGCATAAATGTTCAGGGAGAGAGCCTCTTTCAATTGAAAGCAAGTTCTGCTACGAGGGGACATGGGATGAGGGTGAAGGGAGATAGATTCAGGATATGCGGAAATATTTATTTACGGAAAGAGTAGTGGATCAGTGGAATAGTCTCCCAGTGGAGGTGGTAGAGATGAGGACAGTAACTGAATTCAAAAAAGCATGGGACAAACACAGAGGATCTCTAAAAGTAAAAAGGGGACTGTTGTAGTTGTTATGGAAGGACAGACTAGATAGGCCATGTGGTCTTTTTCTGTCATCATATTTCTATGTTTCTATGAACTAGAAACATATAGACATACATTTAAAACCAAATAATTACTTGTAGTAAAACTTATACAAAAAATAAATATGTAAAAGTGTATTGCTAAAATCATATCTGTGTGTGCTAGTGTAGCAAAGTAATACTCTTGCCGACACATGAGTGCTTTAGTTAAAAATTGTACTTGTAGAAGAAATGTGCAGACCTTGCAATATACAATAATATCGAAAAAGGATGCATCGAATTAATATGCACCGACTATGATATCAATAAATATGCAAACTTGCTTGTTTAAAGTGAGAGGAAGGAAAAAAGGAGAATAATAAAACTGCACAACCACCCACTCGTGTGTAAATCTTGTAATCCGTAAGATCTCACCTAACCGGCATCTACAAAGCAAAAAATACAAGAGGGTTGAAAAAGAGCACGTTTGAGAACGATAAAGTATGGTGTAAAATGTGGAAACCATATCCAAAAGGTTAGCTGACACGATGCCACTCAGAAAAACGCGGAGCGTTATGTCTGATGTACTGTTTAGAAACCGAGTGCTGAACAAACATAACCTTTTAAAGAACGCTAGAAACCGTGCCAAAAAAGGGGGCGTGGCTAAGCTCCCGTTGATAGTCAATGAATATCAAACTAGAACATATAACCATCCTGTGCTGAATGACTTGCAGTAAAACTTAACCTTAAAATAAGATGTACAGTCAAACCTCGGTTTTCGTATGCCCCGGTTTTCGTACGATTCGGTTTTCGTTGACTTTTTTCATCAAGATTTTGTTTCGGTTTTCGTACGTTGTCTCGGTTTTCGTACAGCCTTTTACCCCCCCCCCCCCCCCGTACCTGCCATGGATTAGCGTGAGCCAGCGATCTCCCACGGAGCTTGAGCCAGCGATTCTGCGGGACCTCTGGGGAGCCGAGGAGTTCAACGCTCCAGCGTGGCCTGCCCGAAACTGCTTCCTGCCCCGGACTCTCCCCCGATTGACGTCTGCCTGCTGCCTCTTCCCCTGCACATCCCTTGAACCGGGACAGGAGCTGGTGACCGAATCTGCTTCTCCTTGGCGGCCCAGTCTCCCGCCGGGGCCCCTGCCCTCCCGATTGGATTCTGGGTGTCCTGCAGGCTTGCACACGCGGCCTCTCCTTGAAACCTTGCAGTCTGCAGCTGCAGGCTCCTGCTGGCACAGCCCCACGCTGTTCTCTGACTCTCACCTGTGTCAGGCTGCTACCTTAGGGGGGCCGGAGGCAGCCTAAGACTCTCTGTCCCACTGTTTCTCAACTGCCTGCTGCTTGGCTGACACTGCCTCTCCACCTCTCCCGACACTGTGTAGGAGTGGCTGCCCTACAGGCTGGTGTGACTTCGGGTACTGTCCTCTTTCTGGTGCCCTTACTTTTGCTGACATTGGCACTACCTCTCCTGACACTGTGAGCTTGGTAACTGGGTGTGATGGCTGCTAAGTTAAAAGGCAGGCTGGAGCCCCGATTGTGCAGACGGCCAAGATGGCTGTTCCCACCTCCGCTGCTGGTGGTGATTGCTCGATCCCCAGAGGGGAGAGCAGCTGGAGCTGGCTGGAGTGCGTCCCATATGCCAACAAAAGTCTTCAATAAAGGTAAAAGTGATGTTACATGCTCATTTATCCATTTCATTAGTCATTTATATGTATTTCTCATTGTTTTCTGTATGTAAAAAGATAGTTATTCTCTATAAAATGTATTTTTTGTCAATATTTTTGTGTGTCTGGAACGGATTAATTGAATTTACATTATTTTTTATGGGAAATCTTGCTTCGGTTTTAGTCCGTTTCGGTTATAGTCAGACTTTTTTGAACGGATTAATCATGAAAACCGAGGTTTGACTGTACTATTAAGATAACATGTTTTTATATAAATATAACACTGCAATACTTTTACTAAAAATATATACTTGCAAAAAGTGTATTTAAAAAAGTGTATACAGACATTATAGTATAAAAACATTGTATATAAACATAGTATAAAAACATAGTATAAACACATATCGGGAACATTACTCAAAACATATTAAAACTTATTATCATGAGCCCTATATAGTATTAAAAAATCAAATGCTGTATGAAAGGGGAGAGGGGAGAGGGGAGAGGGGGGAGGGGGGAGAGGGGAGGGGGAGGGAGGGAAAGGGGGAGAAAAAGGGGGAGGGGGAAGAGGGGGAGGAGGGAGAGGAGGAATATGTTTGACTTAGTACACAGTGATCATTGCAAGCTCGCAAAAAAAGTGTGTATCTATTCAATTAATCTGTAAATTAAACTGGATAATAAATACTAATCACAAAATTGTGCGTTACTATTGATGAAGCATATCAATGCAAATAAAAAAGTGTGTATAAAACTATAGATCCTCTCTATGTACAATAGGGGTGACCATTGCACATACTTTCTGCAAGTAAATGAAAGAACCTTGAATGTTGTTGTTGTTAAGTGCCATCGAGTCGGAGTCGACTCATGGCGACCCTCTGGATAGCTATCCTAAATTGTGTTCGGTCTTCAGTCAGGCGGCTCATTGTTGACAGACTGGTACCCATAGCTGCTCTTATTTTATCGATCCACCTCATTGCTGGCCTTCCTCTTTTGCGTTGACCTTCTATCTTGCCAAGCATGATGTCTTTCTCTAATGATCTCTCTCTTCGCATGATGTGTCCAAAGTATGAAAGTCAAAGTCTTGTCATCTGAGCTTCTAAAGAAAGCTTAGGTTTGATCTCCTCTCGTACCGACTGGTTTGTTCTTCGGGCAGTCCATGGTATACACAGTATTCGCCGCCAGTACCATAATTCAAAGGCATCAATTTTCTTCCTGTCTATCTTTTTCACTGTCCAGCTTTCACATCCATATGATGTTATTGAAAATACCATGGCTTGAACAAGTCAAATCTTTGTATGGAGAGAGACATCTCTGCTCTTGAGAATTTTATCTAGGTCTTTCATAGCCATTCTGCCAAGAGCAATGCGTCGTCTGATTTCTTGACTGCTTGTTGCTTCTTTTTTATTGATAGTTGATCCAAGTAGGTTAAAGTTGTTCACGATTTTAATTTCTTCTCCTTCAACGATGAACCTGTTGATTATGCCAGTTGTCATGATCTTTGTCTTCTTTACATTAAGGTTCAGGCCCATTTTGAGACTATATTCTTTGACTGTGAGAAGCAAATGTTTCAGATCTTCTTCACTTTCAGCCAGTAATGTGGTATCATCAGCACAGCGAAGGTTGTTGATGAGTCTTCCACCCATCTGTTGTCTTCATACAATCCTGCTTCTCTGATGATTTGTTCTGCATATAAATTAAACAGTAGGGGGAAAGTATGCAGCCTTGTCTTACACCTTTGCTTATTTTAAACCATTCTGTTTCTCCTTGTTCCGTTCGAACTGTTGCTTCTTGATCAATGTACAGATTGTGCAAGAGTACGATCAGGTGTTCTGGTATACCCATGCTTCTTAATGTGGCCCAGAGTTTCTCACAGTTTACACAGTCAAAAGCTTTGCTATACTCGATAAAGCACAAATAGATATCCTTTTGGTATTCTTTAGTCTTTTCAAGGATCCATCTAACATCCGCAATGATTTCTCTCGTTCCTTGCCCTTTCCTGAACCCTGCTTGCATTTCAGGTAGTTCTTGTTCCAGGTATGGTTGTAGTCTCTTTTGAATAATCTTCAGTAGAATCTTGCTGGCATGTGGGATCAGAGCGATTGTGTGATAATATCCACAGTCAGTTGGATCACCTTTCTTTAGTATTGTTATAAACACAGATCTTTTCCAGTCAATTGGCCATGATGTTGTCTTCCATATTTCTTGGCAGAGCTTTGTAAGTACGGTAACAGCTGCATCAGATTGCTGTAATACGTCTATGGGAATGCTATCAACGTCTTGTGCTTTGTTCTTTGATAAGGCTTTTAATGCTGCTTCAACTTCTTCTTTCATCACCAATGGTTCCCGATCATAAGGTACAGGTTGAAACGGCTGTTGGTCCACTTCATCTTTATCATATAAAAACTCTGTATATTCCTTCCATCTTTTCTTGATCTTCTCAGCATCATTCAACATAGAACCTTGAGCATCTTGTAACATTCCAATTTGAGGCTGGAACTTTTTCCTTAACTCTCGTAGCTTTAGGAAAGCCGATCTTGTTCTTCCTCTAATAGTTTCTGCTTCTATTTCCTTGCATGCGTCATTGTAGTACTTTTCCTTGTTCTGTCTTGCTGCACGTTGGAAATCTCTGTTGAGTTCTGTGATTGTCTTTTTCTCCTCTGGCTTTAGCTTCTCTGCGTTTCTGGGCAATTTTCAGAGTTTCTTCCGTCATCCATTTTGGCTGTTTTTTCTTTTTCACCTTTTGTAGAGACTTCTCGCTTTCTTCCAACACAACCCTCTTGATGTCATTCAATAACTCTTCCGGAGCTCTATCATTTGTATCTAAAGCAGCAAATCGATTTTGCAGGCAGTCTTTAAATTCCAGTGGTATATTCTCAAGGTCATATTTTGCTGCATTCATGAGTGGTTTGCTCTTTTTCAACTTTAGCTTGAGTTTGCATACTAGTAGTTGATGATCTGTACCACAGTCAGCTCCAGGTTTTGTCTTTGTTGATGTTATAGAGCTTTTCTATCGTTGACTTCCACAGTTGTAGTCAATTTGATTTTTATTTATTTATTTATTTAACATTTCTTATATACTGCGCTATTTGTCATCAGTGCGGTTTACATTAAAGCAATATAACACTTGGTCAGATACATTGGCCGTCGTTTACATAGAACAGGGGGTTTAACATGGAGATGTTATACAAGCCATTGGGTGACGTCCATGTATACAGTCGCCGCTTGTGTTGCTGGAAGAAGGTGTTTGAGATGAATAGATCGTTGGTCTTGCAGAATTCTATCAATCTTTCTCCAGCTTCATTTCTGTTGCCAAGTCCATATTTTCCAACTACTTTATCTTCTTTGTTGCCAACCTTTGCGTTCCAGTCACCCATGACTATCAGGATATCCTGTTTGCATGTTCTGTCAATTTCAGCTTCTATTGTTCATAGAACTCTTCAATTTCATTCTCTTCTGCAGCTGTTGTTGGGGCATATACTTGAATTATAGTTGTGTTGAGAGGCATTCCTTGTAGACGAATAGAGATTAAACGTTCGCTGACTGCATTGTATTTCATTACAGTTCTTGCAAGTTTCTTCTTTATTATAAATGCAACACCATTTCTTCTTTGTCTTTCATTTCCAGCATAGTAGACCATGTGATCATCTGATGCAAAGTGCCCGGTGCCAGTCCATTTCAGTTCGCTGACACCCAACAGATCAAGTTGTACACGTTCCATTTCATTCTTGACCACCTCCAACTTCCCTTGGTTCATGCTTCGTACGTTCCATGTTCCAATGTGTAAGACATCTTTACAGCTTCTGACTCTCATTTCATGCGCAGCTACATCAGCAGTCAGACGTCCCGAGGGCTTTGATCCAACCACATCATAAATGCTGGCTTTACTCTGAAAAGTCTTCAGCTCTTCCCCAGTAGCTAGTTGAGTGCCTTCTGACCTGGGGGTCTCATCTTCCAGCACTACAGCACAATTAATTTTGTTGTAACTATCCATTGGGTTTTTATGGCAAGATACAGAAGTAGATTGCTGGGCCTTTCTTCCGCGCAGTTTAAGTTTGGTATTGTTGCCGTTGTCACAGAAATGTGATCCTCCGCCGTCAACACTATCCCATTCTGCTGCTGCCCAGATGGGTGGTTTGTCTTGGTCTGGGCACCTCAGCTGAGACCTGTCCATCTTGGGAGACCCTGTCAGTAAATAAACTACAGATAGTTTAGCTCTCAGCATCACTGATGCACACAAGCCCTCACAGCACGACAAGCTGCAAACCAAGTGAGGTACTTGTTTTTAAAATGATTCGCATGTTTCGTATGGTCAAAATATTAACCTGCGATACATTAATATTGTTAGTTCATTAACTTAAACCTATCTCTATGTGGTGCAACCTAAGCATATTAAAAAACTATATTTCAATGATATAATATCAGTGAGAACATTATACTTATAAAATTTAAATATGATCCATTCATGAATTACAAAAACACAGACAAATCTATTTCCTGGTTTAGTCCGTGTGGCTCCAAACTATTAAATTTGTATATATAACGCTGTTCTAATTTAAGTAGTGATCTGTTGACATCTCCTCCTCTCCAATGTGACACTACTGTCCTCAAAACTAGATATTTCAAGTCACTAATGGTATGTTTTGTTTTCAACCAATGTGTAACAAGGCGCGGTTTCTAGCGTTCTTTAAAACGTTCTTTGTTCAGCACTCGGTTTCTAAACAGTACATCAGACATAACGCTCTGTGTTTTTCTGAGTGGCATCGTGTCAGGTAACTTTTTGGATATGGTTTCCACATTTTGCACCATACTTCATCGTTCTCAAACGTGCTCTTTTTCAACCCTCTTGTATTTTTTGCTTTGTAGATGCCGGTTAGGTGAGATCTTAAGGATTACAAGATTTACACACGAGTGGGTGGTTGTGAAGTTTTATTATTCTCCTTTCTTCCTTCCTCTCACTTTAAACAAGCAAGTTTGCATATTTGTTGATATCATAGTCAGTGCATATTAATTCGATGCATCCTTTTTTGATATGGTTGTATATATTGCAAGGTCTGTACATTTCTTCTACAAGTACAATTTTTAACTAAAGCACTCGTGTCAGCAAGAGTATTGCTTTGCTACACTAGCACACACAGATATGATTTTAGCAATACATTTTTACATATTTATTTTTAGTTTAAGTTTTACTACAAGTAATTATTTAGTTTTAAATGTATGTCTATATGTTTCTAGTTCATCTTCATGAGCTTAGCCACGCCCCTTTTCTTTAGCATCTATTTAAAGGTTTGGTTTGCTTAAAACTACAAAATGGATACAGCGTTTTTTTAAAAGGCCCCATGTTCAGGTCACTTCTTTGGTATGGTTTCTATATCATACATTACATTTTACTATTTTTGGAACTTTTTTTGAAACATGTTCCTCTTTTAACATCCCGTGTATTTTTTGCCCTGTAGATGCCGGTTATTTAAGAATTCAAGGTTCACAATACTATACATCAGTGGGTGGTTGTGTATTTTCATCAATTTTCCCTTTACTTTTTATTCTAAACAAGGATGTTCGTAAATTTGGTGATATTTTAACAATAGTGATGCAGCAACAATTTGGTGCAACACATTTTATTAGTGGCTCATTATTAATTATTATTAATAGCTTTTCAACATAGCATTATTTTAATTCTTTTAAAAAAACGATGTCTTAGGCCAATAGTCATTTTTATGGCTAAAGGTTAACAGATAATATACATCCTGTCTCCTGTGTTAATGTAACACTATACCACACAATTCTTTTTTAAGTATAGTTGTATCTGATTATGATTCCCTTATGTTTTGGAAATTGATTTGTAATCAAGTTCGTACCATTTTTCTTGTTGTCAGCTCCAGCAAGTTCTATAATACAGTATCACTGATTATAGCAAAAACAGTTGCGCACCTAGGGTGCATTATTGTAAGTAGTTTTTTAAAACATTTCAATACTTTACATTAACTTTAGTCTTTCCTGTTTTATATTCACATTGCTTCATAACTTCATTGCCCTGCGTCTATTTAAACTAAACACAATATGTATTTTATGATTTATCCAATATCTGAAATTCATTTTGAGTGTTGACTATATATGGATTTTTTTAGTGGTTCTTTTATCTTTTAGAATTTGATGTCATGCCTATTTGTTTTTAAGTTGTTTTTAAGTTGTTAATTATGCTTTTCAACAAATGTTCTTAATGTTTATTATTAATATTATTATTATTATTTTTTATCTTTTGTAAGCTGCTATCTCCCCCTGAAGAAGGCGTTCGTCGAAACACGTTGGGGTTTTTCAATAAAGCAACTGTGTTCTTCATTCACTCTTGCTCTCTGTGTATCCTTGGTTTGTATTTTGCAAGAGCGACCTGCTCTTCTTTGTGCTTGACCTAATTTTGGAGTAAAGGCAGGAGAGAGGAGATATGACAGAAGTTTAAATACTTCCGTGGCATAAATGCAGAAGAGGAGAGTTTCTTTCAATTGAAAGAAAGCTCTGCAAGAGAGAGCATAGGATGAAGGTGAAAGGGGATAGACTCAGGAGTAATATGTAGAAATATCTTTTTGCGGAAAGAGTGGTAGAGGCTTGGAACAGTCTCACAGTGGAGTAAGTAGAAACCAGGACAGTATCTGAATTCAAGAAAGCATGGAACCAACACAGAAGATCTCTAAAGGAAAAAAATAGACTACAGAAGTTGGCGTGGAAAGGCAGATTGGATAGGTCATATGGTCTTTTTCTGCCGTCATGTTTCTACATTTCTGCAGTTCTATGTTTACCTTCTACTCCCAATCATCACGGAACCATAAATTCATGTCTGCAACTGCATTGTATCCATCGTCTTCCACTACAATGGCTTTGAGATCAATGATTTTGCTGGACTATGAACATTTACACACAACTTTTCAAATTATTTTTCTAATTTCTTATTTCCTACTCATCAGTTTTAGATAAACTATTTGCTAATATGTTTTCACTACTTAAACAGACCTGCTTGACCAGTGACACCTCTAGATGCTAAATGTTGGGTCTCAAGATAGGATTTATACTGAAGGAAGAAATTACACATCTCTCTTTTGTAACAAATGCCCTCTTACCTGATTCCAATTACTGACGGATGAACCTCAGCGACCTCTAAAAAGAAAAGAAAAATACATTAAGTCTCTCTCTTCTTGAACTAGTATATAATGGAAAAGAACGCAATGTTGCTCAACTGTAACAGATGTTTTTGGTAGACAGCAGGATTGATAAGGCACCCAAAGTGGTTGACCTCATCCAATGGCACTAAGGACAAAATTGCTCTCAGTTAGCTCAGAAATTTAGTGTAAAGTTCTGAGCATGTGCAGCCCTTCCTGAGTGCAGCAGTCCCTTCAGCTCCTCAACTGGTTACAGAATCTCAATGAAATGCAACTTTAAGGGACCTGGGAGGGACTGTGTGCCTTATCAATCCTGCTGTCTATGGAATGCACCATAGAAGTGAGCAACACTTTTTTCTATCAACAAGCAGGATTGTGTCAGACACACACAACTGGGTGACTCCTAAGCTTAGAGCTGTTCTTCTTGTATGATAAATTAACTGCATCTTTAAAGCAGCCTGAATAGTCAGTTGCAAGAGCTGCCTGGAGAAAAAAGGCCAGCATGTTTATAGTTTGACCAAAAGCATTGTCCTCCAATTCCTGGTCTAGACAATGAGCAAAAAGGTATCAAACGAATACTGTGTAGCTGCTTTATACATTGCATGCAGTGAGGCAGCCTTTAGGAGAGCTACTATTGCTTCTATAGCTCTGTTCTGATAAACTCTGCTTTAGAGCAGAAAGGAGCATTTGCTTGTTCATAGCAAAATCGTATACATGAAGCAAGCCAGTTAAAAACATAAGATATGCCATACTGGATCAGACCAAAGGTCCATCAAGCCCAATATCCCGTTTCCAACAGTGGCCAATCCAGGTCACGAGTATCCGTCAGGATCCCAAAAGGCAGACAGCTTGCTAAAGTTCTCTTCATAACTGCAATGCCAGGTTTGTTTGAATCACAGACAAAAAGCTGAGCATTTTTTCCAGAAAGACTCAGTCCTTTTCAAACAAGTATGCTAAAGCCCATGAGTGTTCATATGAGGATTTGAGCAGTAAATGGGAAGACCTATTCCTTACTTAAATGTAAAGGGGTAACCACTTTAGATAAGAATTTAAGATGTGTATGAAATACACTTACTCTTCTAGCTAAAGTGATGGCAACCAAGAAGAGAGCATTTCAAGTAAGAAACTTCAATGAAGCAGATTCCAACAGTTCAAAGCAAGACTTTATCAGATCAGTAAGCACCAAGTTCAATTCTCATGGAATAGGATCTTCTGATGAGGTTTGACATGAAGGAGACTTTTCATGAAACAAGTATACAAATCATCTGGAAGGTTCTCTCTGAATCATGGTAAGCTGAACCACTTGAAGGTCATCTATCGCATCATAGTCAGCGATATAATACCTCTATATCATTCCATGGTGAGACCGCACCTTGAATATTGTGTGCAATTCTGGTCGTCGTATCTTAAAAAGGATATAGCGTTATTAGAAAAGTTTCAGAGAAGAGCCACCAAAATGGTAAAGGGGATGGAAGGATACTCCTATGAAGAAAGGCTAAAAAGGTTAGGGCTCTTTAACCTGGAAAAGAGACGGCTGAGGGGAGATATGATAGAAGTCTATAAATTAATGAACGGAGTGTAACTGGTAAACGTAGATCAATTGTTTACGTTATCAGAATATAGAAAGACTAGGGGACATGCAATGAAGCTACAAGGCAAACTATTTAAGACTAATAAAAGAAAATATTTTTTCACTCAACGTGTAATCAAACTCTGGAATTTGTTACCGGAGGATGTAGTAAAGGCTGTTAGTGTAGCTGGGTTTAAAAAAGGTTTGGACAAGTTCCTGGAGGAAAGGTCCATAAACCATTATTAAGAAGGGACTCAGGATATCAATGCTTGACCCAGTACAAGCATTGCGGAACCTGTGTCTTTTGGGAAACTGCTAGGTACGTATGACCTAGATTGGCCACTGTTGGAAACAGGATACTGAGCTTGATGGACCTTGGTCTGACCCAGTATGGCATATCTTATGTTCTTATGTTCTAATAGAGCACTAAAGATGTACTCTTATTGAGGACGTTTGAAGACCAAGACAGTACTGTAAGATGGTGGTAGGAGGGTTTTTCAGGAAGATATTAAAAGGTCTTGAATCAGCTGCTGTAAACCAGGAGCCAAAATTAAGGACACTTCAATTTGTTTCCAGAAAGAGAGCTAGAGATGTCAAGTCTAGATAAAGGAGATGGCCCTCTTTCTGAATCAAGTTTGAGAACTTGTTCAGTTTCCAAGATGGAAGAATGGCTAGTCTATGCAGAGAAATTTTTTTTTTAATTTTTATTTTATCAATAGCAGAATACATCAACATACCTTACGCTATATTATGAATAACACACACATTGTGCCTTAATATAAACGATAATACACACCTCATCTAATGAGTTCTAGCTTAAGCAGTCCCCTCCATTCCCCCTCCCCCCAAAGTTGCTCCAATATTTTAATTTTCATTTCATTTATTATATATTTTATCTGCCCATACAAAAATCCTAGAGCAGAATACAATAAAACACAAATCGAAACATACAATTCTGTGATTTTTACACACAAAATTACACTGACCAACACTGAAATTGTTACTGACTTTAAAAGGCCCTAATCTGTAGTATTCGTGGTGAGCTCAACACGAATATAACATTAAAAAAATGTTAATGGCTCTCGTTTTGAAGATATTGCATGTAGTTCATTTTTGACGTTTCACAGTGTAAATTTATCCAGTAGGACATCAAAAATATCCCAAATAAGCCTTGAATGATGTAATATAGCATCACGTTGCATAATACCAGCATGCACACATCATCCAGAGTTGACTGCATCATTTTCTGATGCAATGCAATACTACTGCCAGACGGCTGCTGAAGCCATCTGACGTCAGCAGTGTACTATATGAGGTTGGAAAGGAAAGTAATCTGGTATTCTGTTCCGTTATTGAAAGCCTCATGAATGCCTTAAAAATCACTCATGACCCACAAGACTGGAGACTATTTATAGACTCTTCGAAACTGAGTCTGAAGGCTGAACAATGGAAACCGTCGTCCATCTATTCCAGTAGCGCATGCCGTCCACATGAAAGAGACATACGATAACATAAAGCATCTACTGACTTCCATTAACTATAACAAGTACAGCTGGCACCTCTGTGGTGACTTGAAGGTAGCTGCCCTTTTAATGGGACTGCAGCAGGGATATATAAAATACATGTGTTTCTTATGTGAGTGGGATAGCCGAGCAAGGGATTAGCACTACTTGCGGAAGGAATGGAATCGCAGACAAAATGTAACAGTTGGAGAGAAGAATATCCAGCACCCAGCTCTGGTTGAGGCTCACAAAATCCTGCTACCACCCCTTCACATCAGACTAGGTTTGATGAAAAACTTCGTGAAAGCCATGGACCGCTCTTCGCCAGCTTTCCGATACCTGCATGAAAAATTCCCTCGACTCGGCGAAGCAAAGATTAAAGAGGGAGTTTTTGTGGGTCCTCAAATTCGAGAGCTCTTCAAAGATGACCGGTTCAACAACTTGCTGCAAGATGATGTGAAACAAGCATGGAATGCTTTTCGCCTAGTGTCAACAAACGTTCTCGGGAATGTTAGGGCAGAAAACTACAAGGAACTAGAAGAAGACATGCTGATGCAATATCAGAAACTTGGCTGCAATATGTCTCTAAAGATCCATTTCCTTGATTCCCAACTTGATTTTTTTCCTGACAACTGTGGTATGGTTAGTGATGAACAGGGCGAACGTTTTCACCAGGATATCGCAACGATGGAGCAAAGATACCAGGGAAAATGGTCCACTACAATGCTGGCTGACTACTACTGGACACTCCCCAGAGAAACTCCCGAACAGCTGTACAAGAGACAGGCAAAAAAATATAAGTAGTAGTCTATGACTTGGTTTTTTTACAGGTATTAACCGAAGGCCTATTATATTTACTATTGACATGCATTTCGTGATATAAACATTAATTCTTGTAGATTACAAAAAAACTAGAGCCAACTTTGCAATTTCACTGTCATATTTGTGTTCAGCATATAAAGATTGATAAGAAATGACTATTTTTATTTCAGTAACATGATTTTTGTAAATATTTGTTAACCAGTGATACACCCCCCCCCCCCTCCAGAGAAGGAGTCTTATAAGATGAGGTTAGTTATTACCTTCAGGAGAACCCACCCACTGACCCCACCATTCAAAGAATTTCCCCCAGGTAGCCTCTATGCACAGCCTTATTCAGATGATATAATTTGACTAGTCTATCACTAACTAGTCTAATTCAGGAAGTTTCCAGTACAAAGCAATGTCCCCCCCCCCCCTCTTACTGCCACAATACAGCATTTAAAAAAAAAACTCAACCCTTGGTCTCCCCCCCCTGCTGCAAGTAATAGTGCAACAGAAATATTTTTGGGTCCCGAGGTAACTGTCACCCCAGAATCTCCTCTATTACTTTAATATAATCTTCCCAAAAACACCTAGCTTCAGAGTACTTTCACTACAATGTTCCCATTTATCTATACATCCCACCCCTGCCCCCAGCTAAACTTTCACCACTCTTACTGGAGTTAGATGCTATCTACAGAGGAGCTTCAGTCCATTCTCCACTAAATTAGCAGAAATGGAAATTTTAGCAAGATTCTGAAACATCGTTCACCACTCCAAGTCATCAAAATTATGATCCAAGTCAGTCACCCAATGCATCAAATACCTAGGAAGGTCTGCTGGGTCTCCGAGCTCATCATAAGTCTTAAATATAATCTCCTTAAATCCCATACACCTCCAGCAGAAACAATCCAAAAAGGATTTATTTTCTTGTAAATCAATCCACCCTCCCCCCATCTGGATATGTCTTATTTGCAGATATCAAAATCTCTCTCTCCAATCTAAATTATAAGCTTCCCATAACTGATCAAAAGACATCATCTCACCCTGATCAAATAATGACAATCTAGCCCTGCTCTTTCCCAGCACTAGAACACTTCGGACTTAGTGCCTAGAGAAGACTCCAGGATGTCAAATAAGATTTTTACAAGGGCAAGAAAGTCTCTTTCCTAAACCACCCCCACAACCGCCCATGTATGTGCCACACATGGGCTCTCCCACTTATCCACTCTACCTAACTAGTCTCTAGGCCGCCCATTCCAATGAGGGCCAAATTCAAATACCTCATAATTACCTTCAAATTGCATAATAAAATAGTCACATCCTTCCTCAACTCCCTCCTTAGTCCACTCAACAACTCAAGAACCAGGAGGACCTGCTCCCAAAATACACTAATAATGCCCACCCACATCCTCAATGTCAACAAAACTGTCAGCAATAGAGCCTTCTCTTATGTAGCCCCTTCCATTTGGAATGCATTACCAGACAACCTCAGAGCCAAAGACCTTCAAACTTTCCGGAAAGAGCTCAAAACCCACCTATTTGTTGAGTACTATGGTCCCTCCACCAATAACAATCTCCCCCAAACCTCCCACCCCCCTTGATAGCCCTTGCTTCCCCATCCCCTCCCTTTCACGCACCTTCACATATGCTATACAACATCTCCATATTGTACATAGCTATGCAAATTGTTAAGCTGTACTATCTCGCTTTGTTCTGTAAATGTTTTTCAAAGTTATAATGTAAATTTCCAATTTTGTTCTCTGTAAACTGCCACTCATCTTTGGAAGTGGCATTATATAAGTTCTAATAAATCAATATCTAACTCTCCAGGAGTCCATATTAAATGCCTCAATCCCCCTCCCCTCCCCCACCCCACGCACACACAGAGACACACTGACGCTTGGTTCTATCACCCATTGTTTATTGGGGTTCTTTGTCTATTTCTACACCACCCACATTTGAGTTACTATATATTAGCACTTAAAATCAGACACAGCAAGCTCCTTTGCCTACATGACCTCAAAAGGACAGATCTTTTCCCAAATGGAATGATAATTTCCTTTGCATTTCTCTGCTGGAAATGCAATTGTAAGAACCTGGGAGAGATACAAGAACCTGGGTAGAATTACCATTTTTATGCTAGCACAGGCCTTGACAAATTCTCTTGAGATCTAGGAGCCAGCCACTGAAATCTAGGTCAGTGTATGTCCCTGTCCCCTCCCCACCAAAAAGGTGTACTATTACTATTTTACTATGTAAAACGGCTTAATAAAAATCAAGCTCTTAACGAGCAACTGAACAGTGCCAACAAAAGGCAGTTACCCCATTCATCTTCCTCCCTCTCCCATCACTACCACTGACTCTTTAGGCTACTCCTGTGTGTGTGTAGGGGTAGGGGAAAGAGGTGGGGTGCCTGTATGTGTGTGTGTACAGTGAAAGGTGGGCTGCCTGCATGTGTGTGGTGGGAGAGAGATGCATATTTTCCATATACACATTGTGCATGTTACTTTCCTTGCATTCTTCTCATCATCCTCCAACCTCTTGCACTATTCCCTCCCACCCCACCCCCTCTCCTGCTGTGCCTCTCCTACCCAAGTCTGTTTCCTTTCCCAGACACTCTCCCCTTGCTCTCCATTTCCCCTCCTAACAACATTCTTTATTAAATCAACTTGCTGTCCCTTTAAATTTCTTCAGCCTCTATGCACTAACTTTTTTTTTTTTTGACAGGCTCTGGCTGTAGCCCTTCTACCTGCAGGGATCCCACCTCCCACAAGCACTCTCCTGGTCACGGCCATGACAGTGGCCTTTTGGAGCACTTCTCCACAGGAGATGGGATTCCCGTGGGCAGACAGCCCTGGTCTCAGCCTTTTCCAGCTCTTTTGCCCACATGTGCTCTGAGCCCCAGTTGCCAAGTGTAATAGGAATTGAAAGATTTGTTGGATCAATCATGAATACTGCACTCTGAATCACCCTGCATGTGATCAGTCACCTGAATTGCTGTTTACTGGCCCAGAGGTCAAAGGTGTGGAGAATGTTTGTAGGGTCCCTTGTATGGACTTGAACCCCCGGCCC
This sequence comes from Ichthyophis bannanicus, assembly GCA_033557465.1. Taxonomy (NCBI): domain Eukaryota; kingdom Metazoa; phylum Chordata; class Amphibia; order Gymnophiona; family Ichthyophiidae; genus Ichthyophis; species Ichthyophis bannanicus. The sequence continues at coordinate 1,229,980 of CM066043.1, forward strand.
TCCGGCCTGAAGTACCTTGTCCTAACCACTAGACCACTCCTCCCTGTGCTGAATAGAACCCCTTAGTTTCAGAAGATAGATCTGCATTTCCCATAGTAAGAGCAATTTTTTGGGGGGGGGGGCCTTATTTCTGCCGAACTGCCTATCCAATCTGCCTATTTTTTTTTAATTTGATGCAACATTTTACTAGTTTCTCCCCCTTATCAAGTTTCATCCCAGTCTGTAAAATTTTCAGAGTTAACTGGCCCCCAGATATATAGACATTCTCAACTCCTTTTGTATAATTCTTTCCAATTTCAGTTGGGTTAGAATGAAAAATGCTGTGTTCTCTTCAAACACTCATATCTTTGATGTTAACTCATGAACTTCTAACTGTACTAAGAGGTGGTGCGTTTAGATCTTGTTAATAGCAGTGTAAGCGGATCAAATCTTTACACATATTTAAGCACAATTTTAACTTCACAAAAAGCAGATGCAAGAGCTCAAGAGTATTTTGTATCTGTCACAATTTTCAAAGTGAAAGTCCTCATGTACTTTTCCTCTGAAAAATGGCAAAAAAAACACACAGGCTTTCTACTGATACAGGCAGTTTGAAAACTGCTGCCTTAGTTTATAAATTCTGCCACATTATAAAAAAATGTCATCTTGTGGGTTGTCTGGATGCTTTATTGCTCAATGGTCTTGCAGTCCTGTCTTCATTTTATTTTTTACTGCCTTCTAACTTTCCATTCTGTTTTTCAACTCTTCTGCTTTCTCTATTCTTCATACATTCTATTCTAATCTGTTTAATCGCTCTTGCACATTTTCCTCTTACCAGTCTTATATCCCTTTGGCCTCCCAGTTCCATCTGCTCTCTCATGCTTCTCCCCCACCACCCTTAGTTCTCATTCCACCTACACTCACTCCTATTTTCCCCACTCAAATGCATTCTGTCAACTGCCCTAACCTTATCATCCAAACTTCTCCTTCCATTATCTTCTGTCCTTAGCATTTAACTTATGCCGCCTGTCCACCGCCCAGCTTCCTTGATCCACTGCATACAAATCTCACAAATGCCTAATGTGGGCACAGCTCAAACCACCAATTTGGCCCCAGCCAACAGAATGTGTCAATTCAGAAAAAAGCAGTGCTCCTGAAGGACTGTGGTTAGAGGAGCAGATACTAAATAGAAAGAGGCCGAAGAAAACTAGCGCAGCCTTTACATGCAGATAACGCAACTTTTAAGCACAAAAGAGTAATTAGTCCCTACCTGCTAATTAGCGTTCCTGAAGGAACTCCAGTCCAGTCCCTTTCCACTGGGTTGTACCCCCCTTCCAGCAGCCTGGGAGACTGAGCACATCATCATTTTGATGACCCTTTGGTATAAATACCTCTGGCACCACCCACCAGATTCAGTATCCTGTTGACAAAGCAGACTCCACGGAGAGAGAAACTAAATAAGAAAACCAACAATGTTAAACTTAATAACTAGATAATACCAAAACTTTAACTCCCCCCTCTCCGACCCTCGAGGAGAGACCTCCCACCCCCCTCCGGGTGAGAAGAAGAGGGGAAGACGACGAATGAGGAGAAGAAGTTGGAAAAGGAAGAGGCAAACTGAAAATGCCCTTCCGCAACCCTACTCCCCCCAGCTCAGCAGCACCGCCATACTGTGCTATATCTTTGCTTACCAGATACTTCGGGACAGTGAATCCACCTCCAACTGAAAGACTACAAATCGGGCGGTATCAGGTACTGGACTGGAGTTCCTTCAGGAACGCTAATTAGCAAGTAAGGACTAATTACTCTTTCCTAAGCGTCCCTCCAGTCCAGTCCCTTTCCACTGGGATGTAAGAGCAGTTCACAACTGGGAGGGGCCTGCAAAACCGGCCCGAATTATTGCTTCCCTGAACCCAGCATCCGCCACTGCCTAAACATCCAGACGGTAATGCTTGGCAAAGGTATGAAGGGAAGACCAAGTCACCACTCTACAAATATCTAGCGGCGGCACCATATTAAACTCCACCCAAGAGGCCGCCTGGGCTCGCGCAGAAAGAGGCCGCCTGGGCTCGCGCAGAAAGAGGCCGCCTGGGCTCGCGCAGAAAGAGGCCGCCTGGGCTCGCGCAGAAAGAGGCCGCCTGGGCTCGCGCAGAAAGAGGCCGCCTGGGCTCGCGCAGAAAGAGGCCGCCTGGGCTCGCGCAGAAAGAGGCCGCCTGGGCTCGCGCAGAAAGAGGCCGCCTGGGCTCGCGCAGAAAGAGGCCGCCTGGGCTCGCGCAGAAAGAGGCCGCCTGGGCTCGCGCAGAAAGAGGCCGCCTGGGCTCGCGCAGAAAGAGGCCGCCTGGGCTCGCGCAGAAAGAGGCCGCCTGGGCTCGCGCAGAAAGAGGCCGCCTGGGCTCGCGCAGAAAGAGGCCGCCTGGGCTCGCGCAGAAAGAGGCCGCCTGGGCTCGCGCAGAAAGAGGCCGCCTGGGCTCGCGCAGAAAGAGGCCGCCTGGGCTCGCGCAGAAAGAGGCCGCCTGGGCTCGCGCAGAAAGAGGCCGCCTGGGCTCGCGCAGAAAGAGGCCGCCTGGGCTCGCGCAGAAAGAGGCCGCCTGGGCTCGCGCAGAAAGAGGCCGCCTGGGCTCGCGCAGAAAGAGGCCGCCTGGGCTCGCGCAGAAAGAGGCCGCCTGGGCTCGCGCAGAAAGAGGCCGCCTGGGCTCGCGCAGAAAGAGGCCGCCTGGGCTCGCGCAGAAAGAGGCCGGAGCCCCTTTGGCACTGGCTTTCCCTTCAGCAAATACGCCGAAGCAATAGCATCCCTAATCCACCTTGAGATGGAGGCCTTAGAAGCCACTTCACCTTTGCGTGGCCCCCTGCACAAAACAAATAAGCACTCCAATACCCGGAATGTCGCCATACGTTTCAAGTAGTGCTTGAGTACCCTGCGCATGTCCGGACTATGAAGTTGTGCATTCTCCACCTCTCGACTCAACCTGGGAAAAGAAGGAAGAGATACTGACTGATTCATATGGAAGGGAGAGATGACCTTGGCCAAAAAGGAAGATACCGTTCGCAAAACCATCTTTCCTTGAAAAACGATAGGAACGGGGGACGACAGGAAAGAGCATGAAGCTCCGAAATTCGCCTAGATGAAAAAACTGCCAGAAAGAAAACGGTCTTGAGAGTCAAATCCTTGACCGTAGCTCACCGAAGTGGCTCGAAGGGCTCTCCCGCTAGAGCATTCAGAACAAGACTGAGATCCCAAGAAGGCACCGACGATCTCCGCTGCGATCGCAGGTGGTGAACCGCTCTTAAAAATCTACTCACATCGGCATGCTCCCCTATAGTCTTGCCCCTGTAACAGGAAATAGCCGCCAACTGAACCCGCAAGGAGCTAAACCCTTCTCAAATCCTGCCTGCAAAAAATCCAAGATTTCCAGAATCTAATCTGCCACAGGCCTATTCCGCAGCGACTCACACCAGCCCTCAAAAATGCGCCAAACTCGCACATATGAGAGACAGGTGGAATGCTTGCGAGCTTTCAGCAATGTCGAGATCACGGCCCCGGAATACCCTCGCTTTCACAGCCTCGCCCTTTCAAGAGCAAGGCCGTAAACGAGAACCGATTGACCTGTGGCATGCGCAGCGGTCCCTGGACCAAGAGGTCGTCCTTTACTGGAAGACGCCACGGGCGGTCGACCAGTAACCTCATGAGGTCAGCATACCACGGCCGACACGGCCAATCTGGAGCTATGAGAACCACCTGTCCACTGTGGACCTCTATTCGGTGGAGGAACCTGCCTATCAAAGCCCACAGAGGAAACACATACAGAAGTCCCTCCGAGGGCCACTTCTGGACCAACACGTCCAACACCTCCGACATTCACTCTCTTCTTCTGCTGTAGAAGCAGCTCGCTTTTACCGACTGCCAGCGAGCCATGACTGGAGCACCCCATCTGCGCACCAGCTGCTCGAAGACCTTCCGACACAGCTCCCATTCTCCGTGATCTACTCTGACTCTGCTTAGGTAGTCCGCCGTGACGTTTTCCACTCCAGCCATGTGTTGCGCTGAAAGGGCCACCAGATGAGCTTTGGCCCAATCTAGCAGGCCCTCCGCCTCTTCCTCCAACAGAAGACTTATTGTGCTGCCCTGACGATTGATGTAGGCAACTGTGGTTACATTGTCCGATAGCACAAGGATCGCCCTCCGGCAGACCCATTGCTCGAACGCCATGAGAGCTAGAAACACCGCCCATAACTCTAATCTGTTGATGGACCATTGGGCCTCCTGGGGACTCCAGCTCCCCTGGGCAAAGCGACCTTCAAAGTGAGCTCCCCAACCCCAACCAGTCAGGCTGGCATCCGTTGTTAACAGTAGCCAGGTCGGAGGCTTCAGGGACATGCCCCTTGCCAGATTTCCTGGACAAAGCCATCACTGCAGTGCCTTCTTGGCCGCTAGAGGACAAGGGAGCTGCACTGACAAGGCCTGGGACCAACCCCAAAGAAGCGCCCTCTGAAGTGGGCACATGTGCGCCCTGGCCCAAGGAACCAGCTCGATGGTAGCCGCCATGGTTCCTAGCACTTGCAGATAATGCCAAGCTGAGGGTGCCTCCATGCTTAGAAAGCAGTGTTACTTACCTGTAACAGGTGATCTCTGGGAACAGCAGGAATTAGTCCTCACATATGTGGTACATTGGTACCGACGGAGCCTGCGTGGGAACGCTCCCCAGCGTCCCAAAAAAGGAAAGCTTTTGGGAGCATCCCACAGCGCCTGCGCGCTGCCTTCCCGCCTTTCCTAACTGCCTCTCTCCAGTTCGAGTTTTAAAGCTGAGACAGAGAGAGAGGAAAGGAAAGATAGATAGAGAGATACAACTCCTAGGGGAGGTGGGTGGGTTGTGAAGACTTATTCCTGCTGTTCCCAGAGATCACCTGTTACAGATAAGTAACTGTGCTATCTCCAGGAACAAGCAGGAATGAGTCTTCACATATGGGGACTCCCCAGCTAGAGATGCCTGGGAGATCCCCAAGGTTGTGAGACCCTGAGAAGGGCTCTACCTCCTCCCATGGATCTCAGGCATCCAACCAGGGATGGAGGGTAGGAGTTGATTAAGCATGGAATAGGTGTTTGAGAACAGCCTGACCAAACAAGGCGTCCCGGTGGGAGTCCTTGTCCAAACAGTAATGGGCTGTGAAGGTATGAACCGAGGCCCAGGTGGCTGCTCGACAGATCTGGTCGATGGACACAGAATGTAGATGAGCCATAGAGGTTGCCATGGCCCTCACATTATGAGCTGTGACATGGCCCTCCAGAGAAAGGTTCTTACTCTGGTAGGGGAAAGAAATACACTGAGCAATCCAATTGGACAGTGTCCTCTTAGAGACTGGAAGTCCCAAATGAGAGGGATCAAAAGCAACAAAGAGTTGAGAAGACTTTCTATGTTGCTGTGTCCTTTGTAAGTAAAAAGCCAGAGCCCTCTTACAATCCAGGGTATGAAGATTCCTCTCTGCACTTGATGCATGAGGACCTGGAAAAAAGACAGCTAAATACACCTCTTGGTTAAGATGAAAAGGTGAGACCACTTTAGGCATAAAGTGTGGATTGGTCCTAAGGACTACCTTATCATGATGGAACCTTGTATAAGGTGGATTAGCCACTAAGGCCTGCAGTTCACTGATGCGGCGAGCTGAGGTGACTGCAATAAGAAAGATAACTTTCCAGGAAAGAAATTTCAAGGAGGTAGTGGCTAAGGGTTCAAAGGGTGGCTTCATGAGCTGACCAAGAACCAGATTCAAGTCCCATGCCACTGGAGGTGGTCTAATGGGAGGTTTAGTTAAAAGAAGGCCTCTCATGAATCTTGCAATAAGAGGATGAGAGGAGACAGGTTGTCCATTGAGAGGCTTGAGGGATGCTGCAATAGCATTCAAATGGACCCTTACTGAATTCGTTTTGAGGCCTGCATGGGGAAGATGCAGGAGATACTCTAGTAAAGAATTCAAAGGTATTGCTAGAGGGTTAATACCCTTCTCAGCACACCAAATGGTAAACCTTTTCCAATTAAAAGCATAGGAACGTCTAATAGAAAGCTTTCTGGAAGCATGAAGGATATCCCTTACTTGCTGAGAAAGATGCCAATCTTGAAGGTCTAAGCCTTCAGCAACCAAGCCCTGAGATGGAGAGATTGGGGGTTTGGGTGCCACAACGTTCCCCCCTCCTGAGACAGGAGATCTGGAGCAGACCCCAAGTCCAGGGAGGGAGCTTGAGAGAGATGCAGAAGTAGAGGGTACCACACTTGGCGTGGCCAACGTGGAGCTATGAGGATCATAGTCCCTCGATCTCTCTGAAGCTTGAACAGGGTCTTGGGAATTAGGGGAATGGGTGGAAAGGCGTACAGGAAGTCTTGACCCCAATGAAGGAGGAAGGCATCCCTGGCCTGAACTCCCTGACACGGAATTCTGGAACAGAATCGGGGAAGTTTGGCATTCCACGGACTTGCAAAGAGGTCTATGTCCAGGGTTCCCCAAATTCGAAAGATTCTGACTATCTGGTCCATATGAAGGGACCATTCGTGTGGAAGCAGAACTCGACTGAGTCTGTCTGCCCAAGAGTTTTGAACTCCTGGAAGGTATACTGCCAGAAGATGAATTTGATGTTCTCTGGCGAAGGCCGACAATCTCAGAGCTTCGTTGCAAAGCGACAGAGAGCCAGTCCCTCCCTGCTTGTTCACATAGAACATAGCTACTTGGTTGTCCGTGTGAATGAGGACTGTCTTGTAGCTGAGCAGGGTATGGAAGACTGAGAGCCAAGAAGATTGCTCTGAGCTCTAAGATGTTGATATGTAGGGAGGTCTCCTGTGGAGACCAAATGCCCTGGGTGGAGAGGTCTTGAAGATGAGCTCCCCAACCCTTTGGAGAGGCATCTGTTGTAAGGAATGCTTGGGGTAACAATTGTTGGAAGGGGGACCCCAGCAACAGATTTTGAGTGAACTTCCACCACTGGAGAGACCAATACTAACCAGCCAGCAACCGAGTCTAAGTAACCCACCTTAAAACACCCCTCCCTAGTGTTCCTATATTCCCAGCCTCCTTCCTGCAGATCAGGCGCATACCGTCTTAAAGTGATTACTGGACTTCATTAGATTCTTGTAATTATCATTTCATATATTCACCTCAACCCTGTTGTTGCAATTTATTATCTCATGTATATAGTTCAACCCTGTTGTTGTAATTATTGTCTCTGTATATAGTTCAACCCTGTTAGCCAAGTTGTTACTCCTGTTCCTTGTAAAACCAAACAGAATGTTGTCTTGGTCGTTTTGTTATATTGCAAACCGCGCTGATGCCGAATAGCGCGGTATATAAGCAAATGTAATAAATAAATAAATAAATAAAAGAGGCGCCTGGAGGTTGCTATTTTGTCTGACAGACCCCCTGATGCCTGGGTCCACTGGGTGGACAAAGTCCATTGAGCTGCCCTCATGTGAAGGCGAGCATAAGGGACCACATGCACAGTGGATGCCATGTGGCCTAGCAGTTGTAACATCTCTCGAGCAGTTAGATGGGTTTTTAACTGAATCTGAGAGGCTAACTGCACTAAGCATAGGCAACGGGCCTGGGGAAGATAGGCCCTTGCAGTTGTGGTATCCAGCAAGGCCCCTATGAACTCTAGAGACTGAGTAGGGGTGAGTTAGGATTTTGGAATGTTTATCACCAGTCCCAGATACTGCAGAACACGCATTGTGCAGGCTAGGGAAGTCTGGGCCTTTGATTGGGATGAAGCTCGGATGAGCCAGTCGTCCAGATATGGGAATACAAATATTCCTAGAGTGCGTAGAAATGCAGCTATTACTGCCATGCATTTTGTAAACACTCTTGGAGCAGAGGCCAGACCAAAAGGAAGCACCCTCTATTGGTAGTACTTTCCCTGATAAAGGAACCGAAGGAACCTTCTGTGTGCTGGATGGATAAGTATATGGGTATACGCATCCTTGAGATCTAGAGAACAAAGCCAATCCTGACTGAAGGAATGGAAGGAGAGTACCTAGAGAAATCATCTTGAATTTCTCCTTGCATAGGAATTTGTTCAATTCTCTGAGATCTAATATGGGTCTGTAACCCCCTGTTTTCTTTGGAATTAGAAAGTAGGGGGAGTAGAACCCTGAGACCTGTTGAAGAAGAGGTACTGTGATAAGGAAGCTTATCATAGTTCAGGAGGGAGCTATAAAAGAGGTGAATTGGCTCTGAACAAGCAACCTGTCTTTGCTGGTAGAAATACTAAAACAGAATGTTTTCATAAAAGACTACCAGTCCCAGAATGCACCAGGTTACAAACAGGCTCTAGGAGGGCTGAAGTGGGGAAACGTGTGTTCAATCAGGAGAGCTGTGAGGTAATCCCCAATCACTCATCTCCAAGGGCAGGGCTTGATTCAGCACACCTGGGCTGTGCTAGGGTGGAGTGTCCCTCTAAGCACTTTAAAAGTAAAAGATATTCTACACAGGAACAGAATCGTCAGAACCGGATCTCACAGCACAGGGAGAAGCAGAAGCTGCAGATCCAGAAACAGAAGCCATTGGAGAAAGAAGAGAGAGGACTACAACAGCAGAAGCAACGCAGAAGGAAGAAGAGAAAGACATCTTGGAGGTCTAAAGAAGGAGGCCACAGCAGTACGTGTGTTAGGAGTGATTCCAGAGGCAAGCATACTCCATTGGACTGGAGGAAGCCAAAGGATTGGGGTTATAGAGCCAGGAACTTCCAAACGGCACCTTTGAGGGAGACGGCTGCATTTGGAAGGGGCCTTAAGACTGGTGCAAGAAGGTATGTGAAGAGAGACCCAGTGTCCAGGGATCTTGATTGGAAGGCTGGACATAAAAGCTGGACTACTTACTGGCCAGGATACCTGGAGAGGAAGCCTAACAGCAAGGGGATCACAGGTATGAACTTTGATCTATGCCCTAGCTCTTCATCAGGAAGACAGCAGGGAAACAAATATTATCCTGAGAGTGATCAATTAAGGAATTCCTCTGAGCCAGACCATGATACTGATTCCATGATATTTGAGGAAGAAGGAGATATAGCAAATGACCCGTTGGAATACATGGATTGCTCTCTGTCTAAGCTGCTGTTTTAAAGTAGTTTCTCACTAATACAACAACCACCAAAAGGAACTGTAACTTGTTCTTTTATCTACCCAGAAAAGACTCTGCAAGAAAGCTTTAGGGTAGGATTGAGCCACGTAGAGAGAGTGAACCAGCAAAGGGGTTTGCAGCTGGCTAATTATTTGTAATTGAGCCAGGCACAAGTGCACGTGAGCTCTAGAAGGAAACTTCTTCCTTGAGTGTGTGAATAGAATAAAGTTATCCTTGATAAAGAACAGTTTTGTTACTTTTGGGTTTGTTTTTGCTTTTTGGAGCACTGCTAAGAAGGTCATTAGCAGGAGCCATCAAAAATACCTTTTCTGTTTACCATCAAGGTCTTTATTGATCTATTGCTTAAGAAGTTCAGTTACCTTATAACATGTTTTGTTTTTCCTGAGTACAATACTTGAAGCAAGTGTCCTTTTGTGTTACCAAGTAAATCTGTGTGGGAGAATTAACCCCATGAATAAAATCTATTTTTCTTTGCTTACACTCGAGCATCACAACTCATTATTTTGTGAACGGCTGATTCTGGTATAAATGAACTGAAACCCCCACAATCCTTTGCATGTCATAATAATATTTTGCCTTTGCCAAGACTGTGGACTTTCACGACCAGCGCCCCCGTTTACAGTACTTCTTCTATTGCCCCTTGGGCAAGAAGGGTAGAAACCTCCTGACCCAGAAGGTCGAGGAGAGATGTTGGAGAATTGAACTGTCTCACCATGGAGTAAGGAGGAAGGTTTGAGAAATGAAGTTTGTACCCTTCCCTTATGATGGAAAGGGTCCACTGCTCTGCTGTGATTTGCTCCCATCTGGGAGCAAAGTGAGCTAACCTTCCTGGAATGGTGAGAGGCTCTGGTTCTTTTAGAGCCAGAAAGGCTAAGTTCTCTAGCTGCAAGTCAAAGGCCCTGAGGAGGCTGAGGCTGTTGGGCTACAGTAGTCCTTGCAGCCTTAGGCTTGGCCTGTTTAGGATGTTGACGCTTTGCAGCAAAACGACCTGCAGAAGATGTCTGTTGACCATAAGCAGGATAATATCTTCCCTTCTTGGGAAAATATGCCTTTTTGAACAACCTCTTCTGGACAGGATTAGAGGTAGACTTTGAAAGCCTATCCAAAGCAGAATTTTCTGCATCCATTTGTGTGGCCTTTGCTTGCCAATCTTTGCCAAACAGGTTTTCACCTGTACAAGGAAGATTTCCTAATCCATCTTGGACCCAGGGTTCCAAATCAGAAGCTTGTAACCAAGCAATTCTGCATGCACCTATGGCAATGGTCGAGGCTCTGCTGGCCCCCTCAAAAGAGTCAAAGGCTGCACGGTTAGAAAACTTGGAAACATCCTGGGCATGCTTAAGCCAGGTAAGAAAGTCTTCCCTTTTATCTTCTGGAAGAAAAGGGAGGAAAGTTTGCAGATGATCTGTAACTTCCTTCAGAAACATCCCCATATAGACTATAGGAGTTGATTCTGGCAACAAGCATACTGGCTTGGAAACTTTTCCTGCCAAAAGCATCTAAGGTTCTACATTCTCTTCCTGGAGGAGTAGATGAGTGCCTCTCTGCACTCTAACTTTTTCATAGCAGACTCCACCACAATAGAATAGTGAGGAAGCTGAGTTTTATGAAATCCAGGACAAGGAGGGACACAATACATGGTATCCAACCTACAAGAATGAGAAGAGATGGTGAGAGAAGTCTCCCATATGCCCAGCATGTGGTCATAAAGGATCTCATGAATTGGCAAAGTGGCTGCTTCTTTAGGAGCCTTGGGATATTGCAAAATATCCAATTTTTTGGCTCTAGGCTCTGACTCAGGGGCTACTGAGATTGAAAGCCCCTTTGCCACTTCCCTTATGAAGTCTTGAAAAGACAAGTCCTCTGGAGGGGACATTCTTCTTTTTGGAGAAGAAGGCTCCTGAGGAAGGAGTACCGATGCTTCGACAGAGGCCTCCGATGCATCAGAGTCTTCGGAGGAATCGAAGTATCGCCTGTCTGGATGCTCCTGTAAAGCCCAATACGCGTTATCAAGTGGTATCGACATCGGGAGTCATCGGTACCGATAGGCATCATCTGACAGGGTACCGCTGCAGTCGACAGCGAAGCTGATGTCGATGCAATTGGTACCGGCACCGGAACCGATATCGGAGCCGGTGTCGGAGCCGGTACAGACAACGGAGCTTGTTGCGATACCAACGGCGTCGCAGCTTGTATGAATGCCGTAATGGCACGCTGCATGGTCAGAACATTCTGATCCATCGACGCCATGAATGTCTGGAGGTCGGTACCGGCAGATTCCACCGGTACCCCAGAACATTGCAACAGGTGATCGGTCGAGGCCGTGCCATCGATGTCAACCTGTGACCCCATAGGAGGAGCTTTCGAAGCCGGAGCTTCCCGCCAGGGTAGTTTTGCCGGTGCAGAATCCTCGAGGGCAAGCCCGGAGGCATCTCGATGCTTAGAGGGAGATCTACCCTTCGAGGACCGGCTGGACTTATGTTTGGTTACCTGAGATCCATAGGAGGAAGAAGAAACCCTGGACGACGTCGATGCCACCGAAGGTGCATCAGAGGGAAACAGTGTACTAAGCTTGGCTGCTCGGTTCTGTAAACCTCTTTTAGACATCATGGAACAGGACACACAATCCGTGATGGAATGGTCAGGACCCAAACACTTAAGACACCAGTCATGGGTGTCGGTAACAGAGATGGTACCGCTGCACTTAGGGCATTTTTTAAACCCGGAGGCGGGCTTTTCCATGAGGAATTTTTCTGTTAGGCCTAAAGCCCAAAGAAGAAAAAATACACTGAAGTGAAACGGAAAGTATCTTTTTTTTTTTTTTTTTTAAAGAAAAAGAAAGAAAAGACCGGCGGTACCGGTCCGACGTCGAAGGCGGCAGATGCACGACCAAAGAAATAAAATAAAATAAAGAACTTCTTCAGCGGTGACAGGAACACGACCTGCTGGCTCCGCGGAAAAGAACTGGAGAGAGGCGGTTAGGAAAGGCAGGAAGGCAGTGCGCAGGCGCTGTGGGATGCTCCCAAAAGCTTTCCTTTTTTGGGACGCTGGGTAGCGTTCCCGCGCAGGCTCCGTTGGTACCGACGTACCCATATGTGAAGACTCATTCCTGCTTATTCCTGGAGATACTGCTGCACCAGCCAACAAAGGTCCTCCACTCTCTGCTGTGGCAAGAACACCTTGCCCTTGGAGGTGTCGAATCTCGCCCCAAGATACTCGAGTTCCTGAGAGGGAACCAATCTGCTCTTTGTCTGATTGATGCCCCAACCCAAACTCCTCAAAAACCCAACTACTCTGTCCGTTGCCTTCCAACTTTCTTCCTTGGACTTGGCCCGGATCAACCAGTCGTCAAGGTACGGACGGACCAGTATCCCTTCTCTGCGAACTGCCACCGCCGCCACCACCATCATCACTTTGGTAAAGGTTCGAGGCGCCATCGCAAGGCCTGAAACTGAAAGTGACCGCTGTCAGACGGCTGCCTAGGGTGAGAACTTACACAATCTTGACGATGCATATATTCATATGATTCTTGCAAGGTATTGTGGGTATTGTAGTTCATTCACTCCCAAACACAGCTGATGACAATAATTTGAGTTGTGAAACCAAGTGGTAAGATCAATAAAATACTTCTTTTATTGATGGGGTTTAATTCACCCAGCACATGTATGCTTGATAGCACTATAAATGAGGTTACTTGCTTGCAGTGTTTAAATGGATAACAAAAAGTCACAAAGTAAACCAGAAAACAACCTTCAGCTTGTCAGGCAATTAGCTAATGTTTTCTTAGCAAATAATTACCAAATACAAAGGCACAACGAAAAGAATAAACTTGGCTGGTTAGGTTAACTTCTGCTTATTTTCCACGCTGATCTCAGCAGTGATTCTCCCTTGCTCACACACACAATCAGGTGCAGCCCTAATTACTATCCATGGACCAGCTGAAAGCCTTTAGCTGGCTGGCTGCTACTGTGTGAGCCCAAATCCTGCTTTAAGAGCTGTTTGCAGTGGAAATAAAGAACAAAGTTAGGTTTCTTTGTGATGGCTGATGTGTTTGCTCATAGAAAACTAGCAATAGCATTTAGATAAAGAACAGTCCATGTAAATAGTTTCATCTGCTGTATTTCCCCCTGCATCAACAATCATAGGGTCAATATCATACATTGGCACAGATGAGTCTTTCATTAAGGCACTATCATGAGAATGCTTATTCCCTTGCTGCCATTCTCTATTATAGATAGGGTCTGGATCAGTGTTCATACCTGAGCCTCTCCTGCTATCATTATTCCTCTCTGTATAGCCTGGCCAATATGTAATCCAATTCTGATGTCCAGCCTTCCAATCTTGATCCCTGGACGCTGGATCTTCTCTCACATACCTTCTGGCCTTGGTCTGAAAGTCCCTTCCACATGCAGTCTTCTCTCTTCCAGGTAGCCACTGGTGATTCCTATCTCTGCCACTCCATTCCTCTGGCTGAATCCAGTCCAATGGACTCTGCTGGCTTTTGGAATACCTCCCAGTATGAGTACTGCCTTGGAATCTCCCAGACCTTCCAATGGCCTTTCTTCTCTTCCTTCCAGAGAGTTTCCTTCTCTCTCTATCTGCTTGGCTTGGCTTCTGTTTCTCCAGGTGATACTGGTGCTTGTAGCCGTTGCTGTCTCTGTATCTCTTCCTCCCTCTGTAGCTGTTATCTGAAGAATAAGCTCTATTCTTATCCTGTTCTAATGTGTGCTGCTCCCTAACACAGCGCAGCTGTGTTGAATCAGGCCCTGCCCTTTGAGATGAGTGCTTAGGGATTACCTCATAGCTCTCTTGATTGCACACACATTCTCTCACTTCAGCCCCTCTCATGGCTGCTGGAAACCTGGTGCATTCTGGGACTGGTAGTCTTTTATGTGAAAATTCTGTTTTCTCACTTCTACCAGAACTGACAGGTTGCTTGTTCAGAGTCACATCATCTTTTCTATAGCTCCTACCTGAGCTATGATAAGCTTCCTTATCACACCGCTTGGCATCGCAAACCAAAGAAACCTTTGATGCGAGTCCCTGACAGGAATATGCAAATAGGCTTCTGTAAGGTTAGAAATTCTCCCTGTCTCACCGCCACTAACACCAACTTTAAAGTTTCCAATTGAAAGTGAGGTACTCTGAGGCATTGATTTACTTGCTTTAGGTCGAGAATTGGACGAAAGGAGCACTCCTTTTTTGGCCCCACAAAATAAATGGAGTATTGACCAGACCCGCATTGGTCTCTGGGAACCAGCACCACCGCCTCCAACAACTGAAGACTGGCTAAGGTTTCCTCCACCATCAATCTCTTGGCTGGGGAGCTGCAAGAAGACTGCACAAAGGATGGAAGAATCGGTCTTGCCAACTCTAAGGCATAGCCTTCTCAAATCACCTCTATAGCCCACTATAAGAACATAAGATATGCCATACTGGGTCAGACCAAGGTCCATCAAGCCCAGCATTCTGTTTCCAACAGTGGCCAATCTAGGTCATACGTACCTAGCAGTTTTCCCAAGGGACACAGGTTCCACAATGCTTGTACTGGTTCAAGCATTGATATCATGGGTCCCTTCTTAATAATGGTTTATGGACCTTTCCTCCAGGAACTTGTCCAAACCTTTTTTAAACCCAGCTACACTAACAGCCTTTACTACATCCTCCGGTAACAAATTCCAGAGTTTGATTACACGTTGAGTGAAAAAATATTTTCTTTTATTAGTCTTAAATAGTTTACCCTGTAGCTTCATTGCATGTCCCCTAGTCTTTCCATATTCTGATAAGGTAAACAATCGATCTACGTTTACCCGTTCCACTCCGTTCATTAATTTATAGACTTCAATCATATCTCCCCTCAGCCGTCTCTTCTCCAGGCTAAAGAGCCCCAACCTTTTTAGCCTTTCTTCATAGGAGTATCCTTCCATCCCCTTTACCATTTTCGTGGCTCTTCTCTGAACCTTTTCTAAAATCGCTATATCCTTTTTAAGATACGGCGACCAGAATTGCACACAATATTCAAGGTGCGGTCTCACCATGGAACGATATAGAGGCATTATAATATCTTTTGTTTTATTTTCCATTCCTTTCCTTATCATACCTAGCATTCTATTTGCTCTCTTGGCCGCCGCTGCACACTGGGCCGAGGGTTTTAACAAGGTATCCACAATGACGCCTAAATCTTTTTCCTGGGTGGTGGTTCCTAATGTGGAACCTTGCATCGTGTAACCATAGTTTGGGTTGTTCTTCCTTAGGTGCATAACCTTGCACTTCTCCACATTAAATTTCATCTGCCATTTTGATGCCCAGTCTTCCAATTTATCAAGATCCTCTAGCAATTTTCCACAATCCTCCTGGGTTTTAACAACTTTAAATAGTTTTGTGTCATCTGCAAATTTGATAACCTCACTTGTTATTCCACTTTCCAGGTCATTTATGAATATGTCAAAAAGCAGCGGACCCAGCACAGATCCCTGGGGTACACCACTATTCACCTTTCTCCATTGGGAAAATTGGCCATTTAGCCCTACCCTCTGCTTTCCATCTTTTAACCAGTTCCTGATCCACAGTAGTACACTGCCTCCTATCCCATGACTCTTTAGTTTTGCCAAAAGTCTCTCATGAGGGACTTTGTCAAAGGCTTTCTGAAAGTCCAGATACACAATATCAACCGACTCTCCTTTGTCCACCTGTTTATTCACTCCTTCAAAAAAACATAACAGATTAGTAAGACAAGATCTTCCTTGTCTAAAGCCATATTGGCTGTCTCCCATTAGGTCATGACTATCTACATGCTGAGTAATTTTATTCTTTATGATGGTTTCTACCATTTTTCCCGGTACTGATGTCAGGCTCACTGGTCTGTAGTTTCCCGGATCACCCCTCGAACCCTTTTTAAAAATTGGTGTTACATTGGCGATCCTCCAATCCTCAGGTATTAGAGATGATTTTAATGATAGTTCACAGATTACTGATAGCAGGTCTGCAATCTCAAATTTCAGTTCTTTCAACACCCTTGGATGTATACCATCCGGCCCAGGTGATTTGCTACTCTTCAGTTTATCTAATAGTTGTAAGACATCTTCCCGATGTATCGATATTTCCTTCAATTCTTCCACACCTTTAAATACCACTTCAGTCATGGGTAACATCCCTACATCTTCCTCAGTAAAGACCGAAGCAAAGAATTCATTCAGTCTCTCTGCTATCGCCTTGTCGCCTCTTAGTGCTCCTTTAACCCCTTTATCATCTAATGGACCAACTGACTCTCTCACAGGTTTTTTGCTACGAATGTACTTGAAAAGGTCTTTATTTCGCGTTTTTGCTTCCACAGCAAGCTTCTTCTCAAATTCTCTCTTTGCCTGCCTTATCAATGCCTTGCATTTGACTTGCCAGTGCTTGTGCTGTTTCCAGGTTTCATCGTTTGGCTCTTTTTTCCATTTCCTGAAAGATGCTTTTTTGGCAACAACAGCCTCTCTGACCTCACCTTTAAACCATGCTGGCAGTTTTTTGGACTTCCTTCCACTTTTCTTAAAGCGTGGAATACAGCTGGTCTGGGCTTCCAAGATAGTATTTTTCAACACCCAAGCTTGATGTACGTCTTTAACCTTTGCAACTGCTCCTTTTAGTTTTTTCTTAACTGTTTTCCTCATTTTATCATAGTCTCCCTTTCGAAAGTTAAAGGGTAGTACTGTGGATTTCCTTACTATCCCTCCTCCACTAATTAAATCAAAGGTGATCATGCTATGATCACTATTGCCAAGTGGCCCCAACACCCTTATCTCTTGCACTACATTTGGTGTTCCACTAAGGACTAGGTCTAATATTGCTTCCCCCTCTGGTTGGTTCATGAACCAGCTGCTCCAAGAAGCAGTCATTTATTTCATCTAGAAACTTTATCTCCCTAGCATGTCCTGTTGTGACACTGACCCAGTCGATGCCGGGGTAATTGAAATCACCCATTATTATTACTGCACTGTAACATTTGCTAGCTTCCTTGATTTCTTTGAGCATTTCATCATCCATTTGTTCATTCTGGCCAGGCGGACGATAGTACACCCCCACTGCCATCGCCTTCCCCTTTTTACATGGAATTTCAATCCATAGAGATTCTACAGCAAATTTTGTTTCTTGCAAAACTTTAATCCTTTCTGACTCAATGCCCTCTCTAACATAGAGCGCAACCCCTCCACCAATTTGGTCAGCTCTATCATTACGATATAGTTTGTACCCAGGTATCACAGTGTCCCACTGGTTGTCCTCCTTCCACCATGTCTCTGATATTCCAATCATATCTAACCTCTCCTTTAGTGCTATATATTCTAACTCTCCCATCTTGTTTTGTAGACTTCTAGCATTTGCATACAAGCATTTTAGAGACTGTATTTTATTCATATTAATTTGGCTATTGGTAGACATGGGTAATTTGGGATCTTTAAGTTCTGTCTGCTCCATACTCGAGGACATTTGGGCTACTTTACTCTTTTTTGGAACCTCTCTGCTTTTTGTAGTATCCTTCAAGGATACATTCTTCCGAACCATGCGCTCTTGGGCGACTGTCGGCTTTCCCCTATTATCTAGTTTAAAAGCTGCTCTATATCCTTTTTAAAGATTAATGCCAGCAGCCTGGTTCCATCCCGGTTAAGGTGAAGCCCATCCCTTCGGAAGAGCCCCTCCTTTCCCCAGAATGTTCCCCAGTTCCTAACAAATCCGAACCCCTCATCTCTGCATCATTGTCTCATCCACGCATTGAGACTCCGGAGCTCTGCCTGCCTTTTGGGTCCTGCGCGTGGAACGGGAAGCATTTCGGAGAACGCTACCCTGGAAGTTCTGGATTTCAACTTCCTACCTAAAAGCCTAAATTTAGCTTCCAGAACCTCCCTACCACATTTTCCTATGTCATTGGTACCGACATGTACCAAGACAGCAGACTCCTCCCCAGCACTATCTAAGACCTTATCTAGGTGGCGTGTGAGGTCCGCTACCTTCGCACCAGGCAGGCATGTTACCAGGCGATCCTCACGTCCACCAGCCACCCAGCTATCTACATGCCTAATGATCGAATCACCAACTATAACTGCTGTCCTAACCCTTCCCTCATGGGCACTTGGCCCTGGAGAAACCTCCTCGGTGCGAGAGGGGTTTACATCACCTGGAGGACAGGTCCTAGTTACAGGATCACTTCCTGCCACACCAGGGTGATGCTCTCCTGTCACGTGACCTCTCTCCTCCCTGGCAACAGGGATGCTGCCAGACTGGAGGTGGGACTTCAGGACTATATCCCTGTAGGTCTCGTCTATGTACTTCTCTGTCTGTCTTATGTTTTCCAAGTCTGCTACTCTAGCCTCTAGAGAACGGACTCGTTCCCTGAGAGCAGAGAGCTCCTTGCACCTAGTGCACACGTAAGACCTCTCACCAGCTGGGAGAAAATCATACATGTGACACTCAATGCAAAAGACTGGAAAGCCCACATCCCGCTGCTGGACTGCTGTCTGCATCTTAGTTTTAAGTTTGTGTTTAGATCTTTAAGTTCTTTATGTACTAAAGGGTGCTATGGATATTTATACCACTAAAACTGTACCTAAGAAGTTTAATATACCTTGTTCACCTGAAGCTTAATTAATCTCAGGTCCTTAGTGTATGACTGATTTGGGTAATGAGCTTCACCTGAGAGCACCTCCTGTCTTTTAAGTTGTGCAAGTACCTATAAAGCTGTGATTATCCCAGGGGAGGGTGGGTGTGGGGAGGGAGGAAGGGATATAACACTTATTAAAAAAGGGCTGCTACACAGTACCTTGTCCTGTGCCGCTGAGGTAAGCTATATTCTGATTTGATTTAAATTATAGCTCTTTGCTGCTACTAGGCTCTAACCTATTAAGAAATTTAAACTACAAGCTCTCTGCTGGATTCTAAACTTAACCAGAAAGCTTTCTTCTGTGTTTTAATTTGAAACTAAAAGTACTTTGCTGATGCTAGGCCCTGAGTGACTATGAAATTTAAACTACAGCTGTCTACTGGGTATGAAAGGTAACCAGAAAGTTCTCTTCTGTGTTTTAAATTGAATCTTAAACTGTTGCTACTAGGCCCTGACTGATTTAACAAAAAAATAGTGGGTTCACAGATTAATTAGCTTTAAAAGAAAAAAAATTCCTTTCAGAAAAATTCCCAGAAGTATATACTCACAATTTCAGATTTCTCTGCAGAAGTAACAGCCCCCCTTTCTAGTCCTTCAAGACACTGATCTGACGTGACCCGGACCCAGGTGGAAAGGAACAGCCGCAACCGCCCTCCTACTGGAGAACCTCCGCCCGAGTCCCCCTCACATCATTGTGGCTTCCTGGGCCCCGAGGAAGAGGCCCCAAAACCTCTACCTGCCCCCCCGGAACCCACGGAAGCCCTGACCCCTGAAGGAGAAACGACCCCCTCTGAAAGGGCGTCAAGCAAGTCTGAAACTTAACAGAACTCCCTTGGCTGGGACCTTGCAGGAGTAGGAGCCCGAACTTGCTTTGGTTTATCCTCTGGGAGACTACCCCCTTTGGACTCCCCCAGCTTTTTAACTAGCTTTATCTAACTCCTCTCCAAACAGAAGCTTTCCCCTGAATGGGAGCTTGCTGAGGCGAGCCTTGGACGAACCATCCGCCGCCCAATTACGGAGCCAAAGGTAGCGACGTGCTGCCACTACCGACACCATATTCTTAGCCAAGCTCCTGATGAGATCATATTGGCTATCCGCCAGGTAGGCAGCGCCTGACTCAATCCTGGCTGCCTCCCCGGGAGAATCCTTAGGCAGAGAACCCGACAGCTGAAGCTGTTGAGACTACCTCAAGCACGCCCTGGCTACCCAAGCGCCGCACACAATGCCTGTAGGGCCAGGGCACGAACATCAAACGCCTGCTTCAACAATGTATCTAATTTCCTATCCTACGTATCCTTTAGGGCCGCACTGCCCTCAACTGGAATGGTGGTCTTCTTGGTGACTGCTGAAACCGCAGCATCCACTCTGGGCGCACCGCCTGAATCAGAGGGTCCTCCAAGGATTCCTCTTCTGCCTAAGCCCCTGCGAAGATATTGAGGGCTTTCAAAGACTCCCCCTATCAATGCCAGTAACTCCTCACGGCAGAAGACCCGCACAATTCGCGCTTGTTCCTCTTCAGGGATCTCGCCTTCTTCCAGCTCCTCCTCATCCTCCCCCAACTCAGAGACCTCCCCTTCCAGATCCTCTGAGGAGGAGGAGCGGAGAGCCTCCTCACCCCACAGCCTGGGACACTTATGCAGGACTTCTGCATTTTCCTCCTGGGGACCAACTGCCCTTGAGGCCGAAGAGCCTTGCGCTACCCCCTGATCAGGCACTCCCTGCCGCCGGAGACAAAAAGTCTTGTGCAGTAACACCACAAATTCTGGGGAGAACTCCCCCAAAGTTTCCCCTGACAGGTTTCCCAGGGGAGCCGAGGAAGCCATCTGAGCCTGGGAAGAAACTGCCTGCTCTGGGGCCAAGGGCAATGAGGATTCGGACCCTAGACCTGTGCCTAGAGAGTCCCCTGACTCCTGAGAGACCGGGGGGGGGGGGACTGAATGCTGGCTTGAATTCCCTGTTCTACAGAGGCAGTCTCCACTGCACAGCCTCTGCAGACCCCTGTCTCAGACACTGTCCCCCTTTGAGTTCCGCAGACCAGACACTGAGGTCTAGCTGGCATGACAGCTATGCCTTACTCAGATGTCACTCACTCCTTTTTCTCTTTTTTTTTTTGCCCTGGCTCAGCCAAACCACGCTATTTTTATTTATTTATTTATTTTTTAAAACTTCAAACAAATCAATCCTCTTCAGGGAGCTTTTCTCTCTCCTTTTACTTCTTTTCTCTTTTTTTTTTTTTCCTACAAAGAAAACAGCTCAAAAGAACCCCTACACTCGGGCTCAAAGATGGCCGCGGCTCCCAAAAAGGCACGCGAAACAAGACCCCTCACCTACCTCCTTCCTGAATTCGTCCCCGGAGGTGGCTGCCCGTTCCAACAAACAAGGACAGTGAACCCGTGGTGTCTCCACCCTCTTCGGGATTCGCCGCCGCTTACTGCGCTGTTCCTGCACCTCCAGTCATCCGGAACTGCGGGCCTTGTCTCCTCTTCCTTCGGGGTGCAGCTTCTTGCCCTCGTGCTCAGCCACCACCGGGGCTTCGGCGGCGAGGCGGGAACTGCTGGCCGCAACCTCCTCCACTGTCCCTGCGGCTTCAGACACTGCCGTTGCGCCTTTTTTTTTTTTTATACCAAAAGGGAGAAAAGAGGAGAGGAGGGAGAGAGAAAGAGAGAAGGGAAGGGAAGGAAATCTCTCCCTTAACCCTCCCTAGCTAAGACCACATTCAATTCCCAAAGAAAATTAAGGTAATTAACCCAAAGGAAATCAGAAAATAAAGAGAAAAAAAATTCTAACTATCTGCGTCTCTCCTAAATCCTGCACTGGATTTTGACCCCCTGCAGCTGCTTGGAGACTGAGCAAATATTGAATCTGGTGGGTGGTGCCAGAGGTATTTATACCAAAGGGTCATCAAGACGATGACGTGCTCAGTCTCCCAGGCTGCTAGAAGGGGGGGCAGAACCCAGTGGAAAGGGACTGGACTGAAGGGACGCTTAGGAACTACCACTACGCCTAATGCAGAAAAGAGATGGATGTGCACGTAAACAGCAAAGGAAAAGCAGCTCCCAGCCGGCTCTGTGCTCCCCGATCGGGGTAGAGCACGCCTGAGCAGGCTTCAGCCATCTTAGCCTGCTCAGGAGACCTCCGGCCCAATCGGGGCTGTGGGAGGCGGAGCCTTGCCCCAGAAAAAGCAGCCGCCGTCGAGGAATCACCCCCTCTTCAGCTCCCAGCCGGCTCTGTGCTCCCCGATCGGGGTAGAGCACGCCTGAGCAGGCTTCAGCCATCTTAGCCTGCTCAGGAGACCTCCGGCCCAATCGGGGCTGTGGGAGGCGGAGCCTTGCCCCAGAAAAAGCAGCCGCCGTCGAGGAATCACCCCCTCTTCAGCTCCCAGCCGGCTCTGTGCTCCCCGATCGGGGTAGAGCACGCCTGAGCAGGCTTCAGCCATCTTAGCCTGCTCAGGAGACCTCCGGCCCAATCGGGGCTGTGGGAGGCGGAGCCTTGCCCCAGAAAAAGCAGCCGCCGTCAGGCGGGCCCGCGCCTGAGGGCCTCGCCAGAGGGCCCTTTGGCACGGCCCTTAGGCAAAGGCTCTCTCAGATGAAACCGAGTAACAGCCAAGCCAAGAAGCCTGCAACTACACCCGACCCCTAACTTGATCCCTCAGTCGTCTCCAGCGAGTTGTCCAACTTCACAGCAAGTATACTTCAATTCTATAACCAAGAAACTCACTCAGCAGTTCAAAGCAATCCCACATACTACCACTGATAGCATTTCATGACTGTCCCTTGAATATACACCTTAAGATCCAACGAACTGACTATACTCCTGACTAGTCCCATACTGTTGTCAGTAACCATCAATATTCTGCTGTCTTATGTTGTCACACACTATCTTATACTGTCGTCAGTATTCACTCCTAACTGATCTCCCACTTCACCCTCACTAAGCAACACCACTCACAAACACTGTCTTCATCAGCCTGCCTATTACAGTTGTCTGTATCGCATTCACACACACACACACACCTGACACCTGTTATATTTGCCTGACTCTTACAGTTGCCTGTACTGCATTCACATACCCACACACCTGACACCTGTTACATCTTGCTGTAGCCATTACTAGCCTTGTAACATACACCTTAATCAGTGATATCTTACAGTTGTCTGTATCGCATTCACACACGCACACACCTGACACCTGTTATATTTTGCTGTAGCCATTACTAGCTCTGTAACATACACCTTAATCAGTGATATCTTTGTTACCTCCTCATAGCCTGTTATACTGTACTGTGAAATTACCTGTATACTGTATTGTGTATTCTTACCACCCAAAACTCAATTACCCCCTCATATTACATCCCAGAAACCAAAATGTCTCTCCACCTCATTACTCTCCTCAGTTTCTATCTTCTCACAGATTGGCTCGGAACCACCACTGCCTACTCCCCCACCTACAGTTTTATCCCCATCCTCAAAAACCACGGAAAGCAATGGGCAGGCAACCCTTTTCAGTATCCGACTAGGGAAGCGCATATCCGACACTCCCACCTGATCCACATTGCAATACAGCAATCCAGCAACCTGAAGCAACACAAACCATCGCCCTCACAAAGCCTAAAATGTGCCCTTATAAATGCTCGATCAATTCGGAAAAAATGGCCTGTAATCCTAGACATAGTTACCCTCCATAATCTTGATGCTCTCATGATCACCGAAACCTGGTTATCTAAAGAGGACAATGTCCTTATCAACCAACTCATTCCACCAAACTTCACTATACACACAACCCACAGAGAAAACAAGAAAGGAGGAGGAGCACTCATACTCACCAAGTCTGAACTCCTCTTCAACATGACCAACTCCCATAGCACAAACAATCTGGACATAATCACCATAGCCAATAAACAATGCTCCATAAACCTGGTATACAGAGCCCCCTCGAGCTCCCCAGACGATCTGCCCACTATATTGGATCTGGCCGCTAACACCAACAACCCCAACACTCCCAACTGGATCATGGGAGACCTGAACCTCCCATCACTACAACAAAACCAATCCTCATCACTCCTCAATGCCATCGAAAATCTTGGTTATAAACAAATGATCACTGAACCCACTCATACCAAAGGAAACATTCTTGACATGGTATTTGCCCCACACCATTTCTCTGAGCAAAACAGCAACATTGTAGAATCGATCACCGATGTCCCATGGTCTGACCATAAACTTATAAACCTACGAATCCCCCTGAACAACAGTCATAATCTGAACACCAGCAAACTCGCCAATACATCCAGAGTAACACGGGGCTTTCGACCTTTCAATAGAGAACTTATTCTGTCAAGTACCCAACCAATCCTCAACAACACATCACTCAACCTTGACGAGTCAATCGCTGCCTGGAACAACAGCCTCAACGCTGTTGCTCAACTACCAAACAAAAAGACCTTTTCAGGGAAAAGAACCTCTGCTCCATGGTTTTCCCCGGAACTACGGGCCTCTCTTACTCACCTACGAAGGCTAGAAAAACGCTGGCGCCGCACACTAGCCACCGATGACCACGAAGCCTACATTCTTCACCTCTCAACTCACCGCGAGGCAATCGCAGCCAGAAAGAAGCAATACCACTCAGATATACTCAAGAGATCTTTGAACAAACCTCGTGACCTTTTCAACCTGGTTAAGTCACTATCAAAGGAACCATCCTCTGAACAAAACAATGATATTCACCCGCAAGAATTCGCTGATTACTTGCAATCAAAACTCCTACAGACAGATGAACTCTCAAAAAACAATATACAAGAAACAACCTGCCCAACATCCCTATCCTCACTTAACACGCCTTCTTCCAAACACATTGAAGACACCATCTCCTCACTCAACACGACCACTGCGCAAACCGATCCCTGCCCAGCCTTTTGGATAAAGGATCTGCGGTGTGACTTTAGCACCTTCATTGCAAGAATCATGAACCTCTCCTTCACTACTGGCTCCTTCCCATCTGCATTAAAACTCACATCCATCAGGCCACTGCTAAAAAACGCTAAACTAGACCCAAAACGGCCAGACTCATACAGGCCTATAGCCAGTATCCCCCTCTTAGCAAAGATCTTTGAGAAAGAGGCACAGCGCCAAATCCAAGACCACATCGACTCCACAGCCCCTCTAGACTATTCTCAACACGGATTCAGAGAATTCCATGGCGTGGAGACACTGCTTACCACCCTCTTCAATGATGTTCTCAATACCATAGACAACATCCGACAAGGCGTTGTGCTAATCTTCTTGGATATAGCAGCAGCGTTTGACTCGGTAAATCACGAGATTCTCCTCGGTCGACTGAAAGAAAAAGGCATCTGCAACTCAGCACTTGAATGGTGTAAATCATACCTCGACACCAGGATGCAATACGTCAAATCCGCAACAGGAGAATCAAAACTTTTCCACCAAAGACAAGGCGTTCCGCAGGGGTCCTCACTTTCATCCCTCTTGTTCAACGTCTATATGCAGCCTATCTGCGATATCATCAGGTCCTTCAATGTGAAATGTATGATATACGCCGACGATATCCTACTCTACATGCCATTTTCCACAATGCAAATGGACTTATTGCCTATAACAAACTGCTTCGATGCAGTCTCACAATGGCTCCTGTCACAGAACCTCCGCATTCAGCATAAGAAAACTGAGGTTCTCTTTATCACAAGAGACCCCAACTTCACCCCACCACCACATATAAGTGTCAAGGGAGCTGACCTAGGCACCAAGGATACAATAAAATACCTCGGAGTCACACTAGACCATAGACTCGACATGAAATCACACAAACAATATCGTAAAATCTGTATACTTCAAAATACGCACCCTCAGACACCTGCGTCCCCTACTAGACCAGGAAGACTTCAGAACCATCTACCAAGCTCTGATACTGCCGCATTTCGACTTCGCCAATTCCATTCTACAAGGACTACCACTATCCACCATAAGCTCCTTGCAGCTCGCAATGAACACCGCTGCCAGGGTTCTTCTAGGAGCGGCCAGAAGTGAACACATCACACCTATCCTCAAACAGCTCCATTGGCTCCCTATACATGGAAGACTTACATTCAAAACCCTCATTCTCACATTTAAGGCCTTAAATGGTTTATCGTCCACATCACTTACCGCACTCATCCAATCCATTCCATCAAATAGAAATAGGAGACATGCAGCATTAAACTCACTAACAACCCCAAAGGCTATTACAACGTGCAGCCTATCAACATCAAACAGAGCTTTCATGTTCAGCGCACCAAAATACTGGAATTCTCTCCCACCTGATCTCCGTGCCATAACCGACCTAACTCAGTTCAGAAAAGCCCTTAAATTGCACCTTTTCATCAAATACTACCCCACATGAACCGTAACATAACAACCTCACCCTAGCACATTCCACAATATCCCTCTTGTCCCAAGCACCCCTGCTAATTCTATGTAAATAGTTTGAGCATGTTATCTAGCTAATAGATTATATACTCCATGTAAATAGTTATCCCATGTTATCCAAGTTGATACTCCTGTTATATGTAATACCAAACAGCCTGTTGTTCTGGTTTCTTTCTGTTATTTGTAAACCGCGCTGATGTCAAAGAGTGCGGTATATAAGAAGTTGAAATAAATAAATAAATAAAAACAACACCATGAGTACTTACATTATAGGCAAATGAGCTGCCCATAATAAAATAGAATGCTATCATCATCTGTGCCCAATGCGGAGAACACCACTATCTCTACACCTGGGTCCGAGGTGGCTTAAACGTGTTGTGCATGCCCCCGACAGTATTTTGATCGCATCGGAGCCTTTCCCCAATGCCTGGATCATCTAAGGGGAACAAGGCAGGGGGGCAAGCCCCCAATGGCATCAAAATACTGTCGGGGGACCGGTGCCCTTGACAGAAAGAAAATCCCTCCACCCACCCGAATTTAAAAAAAAACAACAAAAAAAAACCACATGGTGGCCCAGCAGCCTGAACTCCCCTGCCCCCTCCCCAGACCATTACAAAGGAATGTAATGTAATGTTGCCACACACTCCTGCTCTGCCAACTTAAACAAATGACAGCACCTGGCCCCACATGGTGTATACTGGGATGCACCAAGTGGGGTAAGACTGCCATATAAGGTAGAAAATGCTTTACATGGCAGTCTGACCCTGCCTGGTGCATACCAGTATGCACTGTGCAAAGCCAAGCACCGCCATTTTTCAAGATGGTGGCCAGGACAGGCGTGCGTGGGCAATGCTCCCGCTCCTTTGTAAATGTACCTGGAGAGGGTGGGGGATTTGGATTGCTGGGCCACCAGGGTTGTTTTTTTTAAATGGGAGGTGGGGTGGGGGACATTGGGGCCGCTGGGCCACCAGGGATTTGCTTTCTGTTGGATGTACCAGACACCTGACAGTATTTTGATGGCATCGGGGGCTTTCCCCGATCCCTGGATCTTCTGAGGGGAAGTTTGACACTTCACCTCAGATGACAAGAACTACGTCTGCCAAACAGGAAGAAAACTATCCATCAGGACTACACAAACACCAACTAGCCAGCAAAAGACATGACCCACTCTCCCTGGTCTCAATCCATGAAGACCCGGAAGGACACAAATTTCAACAGGAACATACGTAACTGAAATCATAGCATGAGCACAAACAAGAGAGAATTTCTGGAAGCCTGGTTTTCCACCACAAACTCAATAAATAGACCCAATCTACCAATCCCTGCGGACCAAAGAGTTGAGGCACCACCAACAATGCCCCAGCAACCCTCACGGAAACCAACCAATCTATCCCTGTGGATCAGAGTCATCACCAACAAGGCTACGAAACAACAAACACACCCAGTAACCCTCAAGGAAACCAATCAATCCCTGCAGACCAAAGAGCTGAGTCACCACCAACCCCAATAGAAGTACAAACCCAAGAAATCAGGCACATTACCATCTGGAACCCTGCTCTGATGATGTTTTGTCACCATTCAAGGGGACGTCTGCAATCAATCTATCAAGCTTGGAGAACAACCCATCAAAATAGTGTCGGGCGCATATGCAAAATTAGCCGCGCGGTGCCCATTTCTCTGTGACAGCATGCAAAACTTGCGCAGACTTCTGTGCACATGTGTTTGGCTTGCTCTCCCAGTTTAATGCTGCCATTTGAGCCAGTTTAACATGTGGCTAATTTGCATATATGACCCTTTCTGCATGCTGGCGCTGAAGTTGTGCGCTATCGGTGCACTGCATAGAGGTATAGAGTTGATAGTGTGCTACTTCAGAGACGGCTTTCTACATCAGCCCGAAAGAGCATATTTTGGGATGCATAAAACAGGTTAAAAAAAAGCTCCACACCCAAAAACCATGCTGCCAATTTGTATAGTAAATTTTATGGGATGAAAACTATTTAGTTTAATTTCATCATGTCCTCATATTTGTCCATATCTCAGGAAATTCCTAGACAGTACCCACCATATTCAAGCTGTTCTGGCTCTGGTTCTGACTTGCAGATGAACTGCAGGGAGCTGGTCCGAGACCTGGATTTGCGAGCGTTTTCTGCATCACGTCGACGAGAGGGAATTGAGTTTCTAGCATTATTGCGCCGGCCACGAGTGCCCCGTGAAGCTTTCATGATGGAGGCTTCATGCACCAGAACAGCTGATACATCATCTTCTTGCTTTGGATCTACAGCAAAAAAAAAAAAAAAAAAGCACAGACATGAGGATATGTGAACGGAGAAATTCTTTCATGCACCAGCATACCACTCATAAGGAAAGTAAAAAGCAATGTCCCTCTAAAGGACTTCTATATTCACCGTAATAGTTGTTAGTCTACCACACATTGAACAATTCTTTTGTAACTTTCTACAGCTGCTCTACAAATCAACAGGAATGGCCGGTTACTCCTGGACAAGCTCTCAGGCTAAATATCATAATTCTCCAGGTGGTTACAAAAGTGACATTTTACTTATATTAATGTCCTTTCCTCAAGTCCTGCTAGATCAGTCCAGACAAGTGAGTTGTGTTCCCCTATCAGCAGAGTGGTGGAGACAAAGAACCAATGAAAAGTCCAGGTTTTATTTATTTATTTAAAAGTATTTATATTCCGCTTTAATCAAAGCAGATTTCACTGCAAACCAATCAAGTAGGGTAGTGCAGGGGTGTCGGCATACAGTGGTTGTGAAGTTCGAGTTTGTGAGTGTGTGGATAGGTAAATCTTGATTTGGGGTGCAATATATACAGGTTGAACTTTCTACATTGGGCTATATACATTTTCATGAGGCAGTATATACAGGTTGAGCTATCTAAGTTGGGCTATATACATTTTAATGAGAGTGGTAAGATGTTTTAATGACATCGCTCCCATGCTGCAGCCACCAGAGGTCTCTTCAGAATCCGTCCCAAAGCATATGGGAAAACCTAAAACAACCTGAATATAGGCAACAGTGAGTAATCAAATAGTCGAGAACTATATAAAGAAAAGCATAAACAGAAGGCTGTCAGTAGAAGATGGACCTGCAGAGCCAAGAATATAAATCATAGCAGACTCCATGGTACCGCCGCTGAAGAATAGAGCAAACACAGTTCCAGGGGAGCGGACCCTAGACTGATTTAGCAGGACTCAAGGAAAGGATAATATCTGGGAAGTAAAATATCACCGTCCATATCGTCCTGCTAGACTAGTGCAGACAAGTAGGAGGTAACAAAGCTATGCCTCCAGTGGGCAGGACAATACAGCAGCTTGCAAAACCTTAGAGACAAGGTCATATCTGCCAGAGCAATGACATCCAGGTGGTAATGAACAAAAAAGTGAAAAGTGATGCCCAGATTGCCATCTAACAAACATCTGCAAGGGCTGCCGAGCTCCGCCCACAAGGATGCTTGCGCTCAGGTAGAATGTGGTACGCAAATCCTCCGGAATCGGACAGTTCTGCAAAAGCTACGCCGATGCAGTGGTCTCCTTAATCCAGTGCCACAATGTAGACTTTAGCCACCGCGTCACCTTTGAACGGGCCAGCAAACAGTACATAAAGATGGTCTGATTAAGAAAAGAATTCATAACCTCCAAGTACCAGAGAAGCACTTTCCAGACATCCACAAGGTGAAGATCCTTATGCTTCCCCCAACACTGCTCCTTCAAGGAGGAGAGCAGGCAACCACCTAGTTTACATGAAAGTCATCCATTGCTTACCCTAATACAAGCATTGTGGAATCTATCTTTTTGGGAAACTTCTAGGTACTTGTGACTTGGATTGGCCACTGTTGGAAACATGATTCTAGGCTGATGGACCTTGGTCTGACCCAATATGACATATCTTATGTTCTTAAGGTGAACAGGCTGAAATGAAAAACAGCCTCTCAAACAGATAGGTAAGGATTATGGCAAGACAGAGCCTGCAAAGCGGAAATCCGCTTTGTGGAAAAAACTGCAACCAAGACCATCTTGGGAATTAAACCAATCAGAGAAGCAGCCTTCAATGGCTCAAAGGGCTCAGCCATCAGGGCCCTGAGCACCAGACATAGACCCAGGAAAGGACTACAGATCAGAGGGGAGGATGCAGATGCCGAACCCCTAAAGAAAGCACAAAACAGCTGGGTGTAAAGCTAGAAACTTACCAGTCAACGATCCTCATAAAAAGGAGAAGGCTGCCACCTGACCCTTCAGGGAGCTTAGTGAAAGGCCCTTTGTCAGACCATCCTGCAGAAAGTCCAACAAAAACGGAACCTTGGCAACCTCAGGAGCCAGATGCCATGCACCACACCACTCAAAGCACCACCAAACCCATGTATTGCCCGGTTGGTAGACTTCCTCCAGGCTCTGAGCAGAGTGGAAACCACAGCTAGAGAACAGTCCCTATGTACAAGACAACTTTCAAGGACCAAGCCGTAAGCAAGAAGGGATCTGAATCTTCCAGGATGATCAGTCACCGACACAGTAAGCCCTGAGATGGAGGCAAACAAAGAGGTGCATCAGATCTCCAAGCCACGATCTCCTCAGCCAATCTGGTGCCACCAGAATACAACATTCTGGGTGCCACTCCATACATCGAATCGCATCCCACCACCAGGAGCCATGGAAGAAACACATACAGCAGACCTTGACTTGGCCAAGGCTCAGTCAGGGTCCCAAGAGAATTGTGAAAAATTGTAAGAGGACCTTGAGAAATTGGAAGACTGGGCATTCAAATGTTAGATGAAATTTAATGTGGACAAGTGCAACGTTATGCACCTAGGAAAGAACAACCCAAACATTTGTTACATGATCCGGACCCTTCGTCATCTGCGTCAGCTGCTAGAACCAGATGACTTTCGATCAGTCTTTCAGGCCTTAATAATGCCTCACCTGGACTACGCCAATGCGATCCTACATGGCCTGCCAAAGAGCACGATTAACCCCTTACAATTGGCAATGAACTCAGCTGCAAGAATCCTTTATGGAGCCTCCAAGAGAACCCATAACACTCCAATACTGAAACAATTACATTGGCTGCCTATACAATCTAGGATCTCTTTCAAGATCCTAACTATGACTCACAAAGCGATCAATAACAACTCCGCATCTACTATCACTGACCTGATATCAATTACACCCCCTAATCGAGCAAGGAGATCGACTGCCTCCAACTCTCTTGTACTACCTAAGGCAATCACGAAATGCTCTCAAGTCACTAGATCCAGAGCCTTCTCTTACTTTGCACCATCATGTTGGAACACCCTACCATCAGGCATCAGAACCATCAGTGACCTCTCCCAGTTCAGGAAGGCACTGAAGCATCACCTGTTCTTGCAGCACTACGATGTTTCAGACACCTTCCCATACCAACCCACCTCTACACCCCAGGCCAACACATTAAACCCATGCACTCCATAGTCTTAATCCGTAGAACTGCAATCTCACCTTGCACCTCCTCTCATCAAGAAATTACCTAGATTCATTTAAGCTCTACATATAGCTGCATTTAGTTGCTTTGTACATAGTTCTCATGTTCTCTGTTTTCACTGTTCATGAAACCTGTTTAATGTATACCCAGTTTATTGTCCTGTTCATTGTAAGCACAGATCAATTTTTGAGACGTGTAGTTTTATGTTCATTGTAAACCGCACTTATGTCAAATAGCGCGGTATAAAAGAAACTGTAAATAAAATAAATAAATAAATAAATGATGCAAGGTACCACCTTAGAAACCACCACCCAGGAAAAAGATTTATGCGTCATCAGGGATAATGCATTCAAACCCTCCGCACAGTGTGCAGCAGCAGCCAAAAAAGCAAATAGAATGTCAATAATCATAAGGAAAGGAAAGGAGAATAAAACAAAGGATATTATAATGCCTCTATCGTTTCATGGTTCGTCCGCATCTTGAATATTGGGTAAAATTCTGGTCGCCGTATCTTGAAAAGGATATAGCGGAATTAGAAAAAGTACAGAGAAGAGCCCCAAACTGGTAAAGGGGATGAAAGAATACCCCTATGAGGAAAGGCTTAAAAGGTTAGGGCTCTTCAACTTGGGAAAAAGACGACTGAGGAGAGATATGATAGAAGTCTATAAATTAATGGAATGGAACGGGTTAACGTAGATCGATTGTTTACGCCATTAAAAAGTAGAAAGACTAGAAGACATGCAATGAAGCTATAATGTAACCTATTTAAGACTAATAAGAGAAAAGCGTAGTTACTCATCTGTAACAGAAGAACATAAGATATGCCATACTGGGACAGACCAAGGTCCATCAAGCCCAGTATCCTGTTTCCAACAGTGGCCAATCTAGGTCTCCTGGATCTCTGGGAACAGCAGGAATTTAGTCTCAGAAACATAGAAACAGAAATATGACGACAGAAAAAGACCACATGGCCTATCTAGACCAGGCCTCACAAACCCTACCTTTAAAACTCAAGCATTTAAGAACCTATTGTAAATAATTGAAAATATCTGTTAATTGTTAATCCCTGTTATCCATGTTTTTATTCCCTGTTCTCTGTAAACTTAACATTTGTTTTTATGTTTAAGTACAAAACTTG
This sequence comes from Ichthyophis bannanicus, assembly GCA_033557465.1. Taxonomy (NCBI): domain Eukaryota; kingdom Metazoa; phylum Chordata; class Amphibia; order Gymnophiona; family Ichthyophiidae; genus Ichthyophis; species Ichthyophis bannanicus. The sequence goes on from CM066043.1 coordinate 1,262,737, forward strand.
TTAAAATGTAAACCGCGCTGATGTCAAAAGTGCGGTATATAAAAGCTGTTAAATAAATAAATAAATAAATAAATAAATATCTAGTCAGGCCTTCGATATCAACAGCTACAACAGTCCCCTTTTTAACTTTAGAGATCCTCTGTTTATTTATTTATTTATTTGAGTACATTTTTATACCGCTCCTTCCAGTGATCAGCAGCGGTTTACATTTAACAATTAACTCTGCGCAGTTTAGCAGTTACATAAAACAGTGAGAAGATAACTTAGAACATTGGAGGTATTAATGATTTAATATAACTCAAAATAATTCAAAACTATTTACATAATAGAAGATAACATGTTAACATACATGTTATAAATTTAACTATATACAGCATTTGTGAGTAATGTACAAGTAGGTAAATTTATAAATTAATTAATTCTTGGCGGATTTGTGATTTTATATGCTAACAGAGGGGAGACCATCAAATTGTTCAAGCACAGATTTACTCTAAGTTATTTCTGTCTGATTGAAGTATTCTTGAAATAGATGTGTTTTTAGGCTTTTACGGAATGATACGAGATCTTTGTTAGCTCTTAAGGTGTCTGGGAGTCTGTTCCATTGTGTGGGAGCAATGTATGTGAATGCTCTATTACTAGTGTTTACCTTTACTTTGCAAATGGAGAGAGGAGTTTGTAGTGTATTTAGGTTGTGTGTACGTCTTTTCCTATTAGTGGGTTGAGGTTTTATGAGTGAGGCAAGGTGAGATGGGGCAATGTTGTGTATTAACTTGAATGTTGTAATTATCTTGTATCTTATGCGTGCATGTATAGGTAGCCAGTGAAGTTCTCTTAGAATGGGTGTGATGTGATCTGAGAAAGGTACGTTCATCAGGATTCGGGCTGTGACATTCTGTGGCATCTGTAATATGTTTGTTGTTTTTTTGGGTAGGCCTTGTAATATGCCATTACAATAGTCCAGATGAGGCGTTATGATTGTTTGTATTATTGATCTAAAGTCTGATAGTTCGATGATATTGCGTAAAGGCTGGAGGGTTCTTAGTTTGTAGAAAATAGTTCTATTTAATAGCCTTAGGTGGGTTTCCATGTTAAGTGACATATCAAGGGTGACACCTAGGTATTTTAGTTCTTGTTTAGTGTTGTAGGTTGTATTATTTAGTATGATTGTGGGGGGTGTTTAAATTCCGGGTGTTTAGAGATAAACATTACTTCTGTTTTTTTATGATTGATAGACATTGTTTTGTTGGAGCCATAGTTGTGCTTCTTTTAAGGCAAGTTTCTAAGTGGCTGTAATCCGGGTTACATATATCCAGTTGTGTATAAAGCATTATGTCATCCGCATATAGATGATAGTCAATTTTGTGTTTCTGGAATATTGTACAGATGGGTCTTAAGTATAGGTTAAATAATATGGCAGATAATGCTGAGCCCTGTGGGATACCTTGTGTCTGTGGGAAAGTATTAGATAGATTTTTATCAAAGTATACTTGTTGTGTCCTATTAGATATATAAGAATAGAACCATTATAAGGGAGTTCCAATTATACCTATTGATTCCAATCTTTCTATGAGTATCTTATGGTTCACTGAATCAAAGGCTGCTGTTATGTCAATGAAGATTAAGACATTTTTTTGCAGTTTTCAATGCCTCTATAAAGTTTATCAAATAGTACTAGTAGGAGTGTTTCTACTCCATGTGCTTGTCGAAAACCATATTGTTGATCATCAAGTGCATTTGTGTTATCTATATGATCTTGCAATTGGTATTGTACGGATTTTTCAATGATTTTGGCTATAAAAGGTATACTTGATATGAGTCTGTAAGATGGATCTGTGTTTGTCCCATGCTTTTTTGAATTCAGTTACTATCCTCATCTCTACCACCTTCACTGGGAGACTATTCCATGGATCCACCACTCTTTTTGTAAAGAAATATTTCCACATATCACTCCTGAATCTATCCCCCTTCACCCTCATCCCATGTCTCCTCGTAGCAGAACTTGCTTTCAATTGAAAGAGGCTCTCCTCCTGAACATTTATGCCACAGAGGTATTTAAACATCTCAATCATATCACCTCTATCCCGCCTTTCCTCTAAGGTGTACATATTAAGATCCTTAAGTCTGTCCTCATATGCTTTATAATGAAGACCACTAACCATTTTAGTAGCCACCCTCTGCACTGACTCCATCCAGTTCACATCCTTTTGCAGGTGCGGTCTCCAGACTTGTACACTATACTCCAAATGAGGTCTCACTAAAGACTTATACAGAGGCACTATCACCTCCTTTTTTCTCTTAGCCATTCCTCTCCGTATGCACCCAAGCATTCTTCTAGCTTTTGCCGTTGCCTTTCTACCTGTTTAGCTATTTTATGATCATCAGACACAACCACTCCTAGGTCCCGCTCTTCTTTAGTGGACAAAAGTACTTCACCCCCTATAGTATATTGCTCCCTTGGATTCCTGCAGCCCAAATGCATGACCTTACATTTTTTAACATTAAATCGCAGCTGCCAAATTCTAGACCATTCTTCAAGCTTAGCTAGATCCCTCCTCATGCTATCTACACCTTCCTGGGTGTCTAATCTATTGCAGATTTTGGTATCATCAGCCCTTCCGCTATATCACTAACAAAGATGTTAAAAAGAATCAGACCAAGGACAGATCCTTGGGCCACACCACTGGTAGCATCCTTCTCCTCAGAATGAGCTCCATTTACCTGTACTCTGTCGCCTCCCACCCAATTTCTAACCCAAGCAGTAACTTTAGGGTCCATCCCTAGGGTGCTCAGTTTGTTTATAAGTCACCTGTGAGGAACAGTATCAAAGGCTTTACTGAAATCTAAATACACTACATCTAGGGCTCTCCCTCGATCCAACTCCCTAGTCACCCAGTCAAAGAAATCAATCGGATTTGTCTGACAAGACCTGCCTCTGGTGAATCCATGCTGCCTCGGATCCTGTAATCCGCTGGACTCCAGAAACCTCACTATTTTCTCTTTCAGCAGCATTTCCAATAATTTACTCATCACCGAAGTTAAACTAACGGGCCTGTAGTTTTCAACCACATCCTTACTTCCGCTTTTGTGTAAAGGTGCCACATGAGCCTCTCTCCAGTCCTTTGGCACCACTCCCGACTCCAACGAGGCATTGAAAAGGTCAGTCAGTGGAGCTGCTAGAACGTCCCCAAGTTCCCTCAGTATTCTAGGGTGTATCCCATCCGGTCCCATCGCTTTGTCTACTTTAAGTTTAGTTAGTTTCTCATGAACACAGTCTTCTGAAAATTGTTCAAGATGTCCCTCGCTTCTGTTCCCGTTTGTGGGTGTTTTCTGAGATCCTGCTCCTGGTTCTTCATCTGTGAACACAGAACAGAAATATTTGTTAAGCGATTCCGCTTTATCCTCATCAGCTTCTACATATTCCTCCCCTTCACCCTTGAGTCTGACAATACCACTTTTGCCCTTCCTCTTCTCACTAATATATCTGAAAATTGTCTTATTCCCCCCCCCTAATTTCCTCCTCTTTTTGAATCTTTGCTTTCCTGACTGCTTCGCTAGCTTCTCTAAGTTTTTCCAAATATAGATGCCCGTCTTCCTCTCTGTGATCTCTTGTATTTCATGAATGCTTCCCTCTTTTTCCTCACTTTTTCAGCTACTTCTTTCGAAAGCCATAGTGGTCTCCTTTTCCTTTTACCTTTATTTAACATTTTAACAAAAAGGTTGGTTGCCCTTAAAATATCCCCTTTCAGTTTTGCCCACTGTTTTTCTACATCCCCCAGCTGTTCCCATCCCGCTAACGACTCCGAGGGATTGGCCCATCTTGGCAAAGTTAGTCTTCCTAAAGTCTAAGACCCTCACTTTTGAATGCATTCTAACAGCCCTAGTCCTAATACTGAACCACACCATCTGGTGATCACTGGATGCAAAATGATCTCCCACTATAACATCAGAAACATTTTCACCATTGGTAAGCACCAAGTCCAGTATGGCCCCTTTCACGTGTGGGGTCTGTTACCAATTGCTTGAATAGTTCTCCCTGTAGAGAATCCAGGATCTCTTTACTTCTAGATGATACTGCAGCAGGAATGTGGCAAACAACATCTGGCATATTGAAATCCCCTATCAGTAGCACTTACCCTTTCCTAGCAATGCTGCGAATGTCTTCAATTAAGTCTGTCCAACTCTTCCTCTTGTGAGGGAGGTCTGTATATCATGTCAATGCAGACAGATTTCTCTTTCCCTCTTTCTAGTTTAACCCACAATGCCTCCTCTCTCCCTTTTAAGCTCTGTAATTCCAAAGCTTTAATAGTAGTTTTTCATATAGTGCCACTCCTCCCCTTCTTCCTACCCTGTCCTGTCTGAATAAAGTATAGCCAGGTTTAGTTACATCCCAGTCATGCTTTTCTGTGAACCATGTTTCTGTAACTGCCACTAAATCCAAGTCGGCCACTCCCACCAAAGCTTCAACATCAGGGATCATATTTCCCATGCTACGGGCATTTATACACACTGCTTTCCATATGTTACCCATTTCCATAAAGGTATTTAATGTATCACTTACCTGGGGGCTTTCTTCACCCATCCCCAACAAGCCTAGTTTAAAGCCCTCTTCAGTAGATTAGCCAATCTACTACTAAAGACGCGTTGACCTTTCTTGGACAGATGGATGCCATCTCTGCAACACTTGGAACAGCATCCCATGGTCTAGAAAACCAAAACGCTCTCGATGACACCATCCACCCAGCCATGCATTCGTCTCCAGGATGCGAGCCTCTGTCTTGGCCTTTACCCTCAACAGGGAGGACTGAAGAGGACACCACCTATGCACCTATCTGCCTCACCCTCTGTCCCAGAGCCATGAAGTCACTTTTGATATGCTCAGAGGGATACCCTGGCAGTACCATTTGTTCAGACATGGATTAGCAACATTGGGTAATAGTCATTGGGCTTGATGAGTCTCGGCAAACTCTCCGTAACATCTTGGATTTTGGCACAAGGCAGACAGCATACCTCTCTGGACATCAAGTCTGGTCGGCAGATGGACGCCTCAGTACCCCTCAGAAGAGAGTCACCAACCACCACTACCCTTCGCTTCCTTGTGGTCACTGATGACTTTGGGGTACTTGAGCTCTGGTTCTTCCCTTTCCAGGGATGCTTTCACCTCCTCCACTTCCAGGGCTGCATAATGGTTCTCCAACTCAAGGGCTGGAGAAGTTGGATTGGTGATTCTGCAGGCCCTGCTGACTTGTGTCCAACCTTCGTCATTCTGTTGGCACCCATCTTCTCCTCTGCTAGAGAGCTTGGATGTTTCAAGAAGCAAATCAATGTACTTCTCACTGTCTTGAATGCTCCTCAGCCTCGCCACCTCTTCTCCGAGTTCCTCCATTTGTTTCCTCAGAGCTTCAGCATGCAGGCACCCTGCACATGGAAAATAAAATTAGACTTACCTGCTAATTGTTGTTCCTGGAGGAATTCCAGTCTAGTCCTGAACCTCTGGGTTTAGCACATCCTCTCGCAGCTTTGGAGACTGAGCACGTCACTCTTTTGGTGACTCCTGGTATAAATAGGCTGGGATCCGCCTCCCTATTCCAGTAACCTATTGACAAAGCAGACTCACAAGAGTAATAAATAAGTAGTTTAGTTAGTGAATAACCCCCCCCTTTTTTTTTTTTTTTTTTGCAACTATCAACCTTTGTTTTAACTACCCTATCAAAAACTCTGCCACTGAACGCCTGGAAACAAACTTATGTTGCCAATGAAATACCTTTCTGAGAAGCTGCCGGGGCCGCTGCACCTGACATCCCGTGGACCCCAGCTAGCCCTTCCGGCCCCCCCCCCCCCCCCCAATACCGAACCGCCATCAACTTCTGCAGGCAATGGTCCGAATCCATACTAGGGAGGGATACAGAACTAGATTGGGGTTCCTCCAGGAACAACAATTAGCAGGTAAGTCTAATTTTATTTTCCTAATCGCCCCTCTAGTCTAGTCCTGAATCTCTGGGGATGTAATAGAGCAGTAAATAAATTACCAGGAGGGAACTGCCAGACCAGCCTGCAGCACTGCTGACCCAAAACAAGAATCCCTTTCCGCCTGAACATCCAACTTGCAGTGCTTCACAAAGGCATGAAGCGACGACCACGTCGCCGCCTTACAAATCTCCACCGCCGGCACCAGACTGCACTCGGCCCATGACGCAGCTTGTGCTCTCGTCGAATGAGCCCTGAGCCCCAACAGAACCTTCTTGCCCCTAACAGATAAGCCGACAATCGCCTCCTTCAGCCACCTAGCAATCGAAGACTTGGAAGCCGCTTCCTCTTGTCTGGGACCACCAAACACAAACAATCTGACTTGCGAAACGGTGCCATCCTCAGCAAATATTTCCCCAACACTTGCCCTACATCCAGACTATGTAGTCGTTCTTCGACCCCCTTCTTGCCATCCGCCTTGAAAATTGGCAGCACCACCCCCTGATTCAAGTGAAACGGTGACACCACCTTAGGCAGGAAGGAATTGTCCTCAAAACAACCTTCGTGCCTTGAAAGGACAAGAAAGGCTCTCTACAAGACAATGCTTGCAACTCCGAAATTTGCCGGGCCGAACAAATAGCTACCAAAAAGCTCGCCTTAAGCATGAGATCCTTCAATGCTGACCTTTCTAAAGGCTCAAATGGCTCCCTGACCAGAGCCTCCAACACCACGTTGAGATCCCACGTCGGCACTGCCGCTCTGCACTGGGGTCGCAAGAGAGACACAGCTCGTAAGAAACGCTTCACATCTGGATGAATGTCAAGATAGACTCCCTGTACCTTCCCACGATAACAGGACAGCGCTGCCACCTGTACTCACAGAGAAGCGGCTGCTAGACCCTTATCGAATCCTGCCTGCGGAAAGGAATGGACCTGCGGAACTGACGCTCTTAAGGCCGATATCTCCTCTTCACACCACGACTCGAACAGCCGCCACACTCTCACATAAGACATCAAGGTCGAACGCCTCCTGTACCTCAAGAGGGTAGAGATGACTTGCGGCATACACCCCTTTGCCGTCAACCTCGCCCTCTCAAGAGCCAAGCTGTAAGCAAGAACCGATCCACCTACGGCATCTTCAATGGCCCCTGCACCAGCAGATCCTCCCTCACCGGCAGACGCCATGGACGCCCCACCAGGAGACAGACGAGGTCCGCATATCACGGTCTCCGCGGCCAATCTGGAGCAATCAGAATGACCTGGCCCTTGTGCTACTCTATGCGCTGCAGAACCTGCCCTATCAACGCCCAGGGCGGAAACACGTAGAGAAGCTGCTCCTCCGGCCAACTCTGCATCAGTGCGTCCAGTCCTTCTGACATTCATCACACTTCTTCTTCCTGCCCTGATCTCACCCCTCTGAACTCTTGCCTCTCCTCCGTTGCTAGCTGGCTTACCACTAACTGTCTCCATCTCAACCTCACTAAGACTCTTGCTATTTGGTTTACTCATGGTGCTCCCCCCCACACTTTAGCCCCTTCTTTCTCCAATTCCCCAGTCCCACTGGTCTCTACATTTCGGTATTTAGGTGTCCACTTTGACTCAGATCTTTCCTTTCGTTCTCATATCTCCCATATTACTAAAACCTCTTTCTTTTTTCTCCGACAAATCCGCTCAATCCGCCCTTTCCTCTCCCCTTCTGCTCTGTCCACATTAGTACTGTCCTTAGTCATGTCACGGGTGGACTTCTCTAATGCATTGTTTCTTGGTCTCCCCAAAAAACAGGTGATTAGGCTCCAAAGAATACAAAACACTGCTGCACGTCTTGTCACTCACTCCACTCTTCGAGATCATGTCAATCCCTTACTCTTCCATCTTCACTGGTTGCCGGTCCCATTCCGCTCTCAGTTTAAACTGTTGATTTTGCTTCACAGAGCCCATCACACTGGTACCCCATCTTATCTGTCTGACCTTCTATCTTTCCATTCCCCTCGCTACACTCCCCGTTCTTTCCATCTCAATCGTCTCGCCCTTCCCGCCCCCTCCCGTACTCACCTCCAGCTCATACGTCTATCTGCGTTCTACTTCGCTGGTCCTGCACATTGGAACTCTCTCCCCTCCTCCCTCCGCCTGGAACCACAATTTGCAGTCTTTAAACAAAACCTTAAAACCCATCTCTTTTCACTGGCATTCAATATCCCCTCTCCTTTTGTATGAGCCCGCTCTCGCTGTACCTACCTACCTGTTGTATCATGTCCCGTACCCCTGCATATTGCCCTTCTGTCCTTTACAAAATTGTATACTTCTTTTCCTTTTCTGGCCATGGCCGAAGTTTTTATGTATTATGGTTTTTTTTATTATGCTTTGTATAATTTATGTATTTTATGAATTTATGTATTTTATTACTTGTACACCGCTTTGATTACCCCAGAAAGGCGGTTTTTATCAAATAATTAAACCTTAAACCTTATTCTTTCTCGTCGTCTGCTGTAAAACCGTGCAGCTTTTGCCGAATCTAAGGTCGCCATGAGGTCCATTACTGGCGTTCCCCAGCGCTGCACCAGCAATTCGAACACCTCCTGCTGCAGAACCCACTCTCCCGGATCCACTGACCCGACTCAAGAAATCGGCTGTCACATTGTCCACCCCGGCTACATGTGCTGCCGACAAGGCCTCCAGATGTTCTTCGGCCCAGCCCAACAGCTCCTCTGCCTCTTTCTCAGGAGCCATGCTGCTGATGCCGCCTTGGCGATTGACATATGCCACCACCGTGGCATTGTCTGAGAGTACGCGGATCGCTTCCCCTTGCAGATCTTGCTGAAAAGCCCCAAGTGCCAACTTCACCTCTCTTAACTCCAACCTGTTGATGGACCATATTCTTTCTCCTTCCGTCCACTGTCCCTGGGCAAACCGTCCTTCGAAATGCATTCCCCCCCCCCCCTCCGAACAGACTGGCATCTGTTGTGAGAGGCCGCCACCTCGGTGATTCTAAGGGCAACCCTTTCTCCAGGCTTCCGGGCTCCAACCACCACTGTGAAGAGCTTTCCTGGTTTCCCGCGGACAAGACAATCTCTGGGTCAACTGATCCGACTGACTTGATTATCTCCTGAGCAAGGCTCTCTGCAACGGTCTCATGTGGGCTCTGGCCCACGGCACCACCTCGAGGGTTGCCGCCATCTTTTTTAACAGTTGCAGATAATGCCACGCTGTGGGGGTCTTCTTCATCAGAAAGGCGTGAATGAGGCCTCTTAGATCCTGCGCTCTGCTGCTCGGTAAGAAGACTTTTCCTGCCCTTGTGTCGAAACGGGCTCCAAAATACTCCAACACCCGCGTGGGCTCCAGCCTGCTCTTTTCCGCATTGACTACCCAGCCCAGACTTCGCAGGAACTCCACCACCCGGTGGGTAGCCTCCTCGCTCTCTTTTCTCAACTTCACTCGGATCAACCAATCGTCCAGGTAAGGATGAACCAAAACTCCTTCCTTTCTTAATGCCGCCACTACCACCATCATCACTTTGGTGAAGGTACGCAGAGCTGTCGCCAACCTGAATGGTAACGCCCGGAACTGAAAATGTCCCATCGGTACTGCAAAGCAAAGGAACCGTTGGTGCTCTTCGTGAATTGGTATGTGTAGATAAGCTTCGGTCAGATCCAATGACGTGAGAAACTCCCCTTGTCTTACTGCTTCTATGACCGACTGCAGGGTCTCCATACGAAAGTGCGATACCCGGAGGCACCAATTCACCCTTTTTAGATCCAGAATCGGTCGAAAGGCACCCTCCTTCTTTGGGACTACAAAATATATGGAGTATGGACCGCAGCCGCACTCCTGCTCCGGCACCCTTACCACTGCTCAGAGCGCCAGCAGCCTTTCTAATGTCTCCTGCACCGCTACCCTCTTTGATCGGACCCTGCACGGAGATAGAACAAAGGCGACAACCACCAGACGCTGGAACTCTAGCGTATACCCTTTCTGAATGATGTCCAGCACCCACTGGTCTGACGTAACCCGGACCCAGGCCTAATAGAACTCCCTTAAATGACCCCCTACGGGTATCCATCCCGTCTGGATCCCCCTCACTTCATTGCGACTTCTTGAAGGTCAAGGACGAGGAGGCCCCAAAACCCAACCCGCTCCTCTGAAACCTCTAAAATTCTGGGCGCGGAAGACGGCACGTCCTCTCTGAAACTGACCAAACCTCTGAGGGCGAAAACGCCGAAACTCCCTCTGCTGACTCCCCCCCCCCCGAGTCCATCCCGGCTTCTGTTTATCTTCCGGCAACCTACTGCCCTTAGACTCTCTAAGATCTTTCACTATCTTGCCTAAGTCTTCTCCAAACAGAAGCCTACCGCGGAAGGGAAGCTTACTCAACCGAGCCTTAGAGGAACCATCGGCCGCCCAGTTACGAAGCCACAAGCACCTCCTAGCCGCTACCACCGAAGCCATACTTCTGGACAGTCTCCGGATGAAATCATACTGGACATCTGCCAAATAAGCCGCCCCCGTCTCCAACCGGGCAGCTTCCTCAGCCGTGTCGTCCAACTGAGTTCCCCTAATTCTCTGAGACCATCGCATTCAGGCCTTGGCCACCCATGCCCCACAAACAGCAGTCTGCATGGCCAGGGCGTTAACATCAAACACCTGCTTCAATAGGGTGTCCAGGTGCCTGTCTTGAGCATCCTTAAGGGCCGCACAACCCTCCACAGGTATGGTCGTCTTTTTTGTGAAGGCTGTCACCGCTGCCTCTACCTTAGGGGACTTGAAAAGTTCCTTATCCTGGTCCGCCAAAGGTTAAAGGTGCGCCATCGCTCTAGACCCCTTCATCCCTGACTCTGGCATATCCCTTTCCTCTTGAATCATCTCCCTAAACACTATGTAGGGGAAAAACCCTCTGGGACTTGCGTGCCGCCTGCAAAAACGGGTCTTCCAGGGTACCATCCTCCCCTGAACCCGCCGCCGGCATATTGAGGGCCTTCCGTGACTCTGTGATAAGGGCGGGCAACTCATCATGCCGGAACACCCTAACCACTCTTGCCTGGTCTTCCTGCTCCGGAAGCTCACCCTCTTCTAAATCCTCTTCTACTTCTAACTCCTCCAGAGTTTCCGGCAGCTCCTCCAGCTCCAGCAAGCTCTCCTTTTCATTCTGGAGTCTTGGTCTCTTAACTGGGACGCTATCCACTCCCTCGTCCAGCTGGGGACCTGGCCGTTTCTCCTGCTCTTTTGTTCCTGCCCCTGCCGCTATCGCCACCCCCACTAGGGCTTGCTGCAACAGAGCCACAAACTCCAGGGAGAATACTGCTGCTAATCCCCCCTGCACCAAGGTCGCAGCTGCGGGACTATCTGCAGCCATAGATGGCCCTGCCACCGGCTCCATAGAGGGAACCAAAGGAGAGAGTGGAGCAGCCAAGACCACAGGAAGCCCTCCTGGGCACTCTCCAACCTCCCCCTTGTCCAACTCTGCGGAGGCCACCTCTAGTAAACAGCCCTTACACAGGCCCACCTCAGACAGAGATCCCTTCTTAGCCCCACAAAGTAAACACACCGGCTTAGAAGGCATACCTGTTCTTTTTATTATTTCTCTTCTTTTTTTTTTTTTTTTTTTTTTTTTTTTAAATTATCACCAAACTTGCTTTTCCATTACCATCCAAGAGACTCCCAACTCTTTTTTTCTCTCTCTTCCTCGAGTCTTAACTCAGCCTGAAGCCGTGCGGCCAGCCGCAAGTCTGCAGCCTGCCTTCCAGTGCTTTCCTTTTCACCACGCGGCTTGGGACTGCCCGGCCCAGAAACAGCTGTGCGCGCTTCTGCCCACCTCATGACAGCCCCCCCCCCCCCAAGCCACCTGCGTGGCTTGCGTTCTCCCTGCCTGCCGGCTCTTACCTCACCAGCCGCAGGTACTGCTGTCTAAACAGCGCTCAGCCTGCTAACGGCTTCCGTGTCAGCCGAGCTGAAGAGCACACTGGAGCCCTGAACTTCCGCCGGTGTGCGAGCCGCCGCTGCCGCGCTCCCCGGCAGCAGCACAGTGATTACACTCCCGGCCTGCTCTTCCACCCGACTCCTCACCCACGCGGTGGATTCGGGATTTGGGATTTGCCTCTTACCGGCCCACTCTGCAACCTTTACTCCTCGGGGCCTGCTACTCCCCCTGGGGATGGAGGAATAGTGAAGAGAACGCCCCTGCAGCTCCACAGACTGCCAGGCCAGTTCTTTATTTTATTTATTTATTTTATTTAACACTCATTTTTATACCGCATCTTCCATAGATCAGTTGCGGTGTACAAACAACAACATTTAACAAAGCTAAGTTTGTTTTACATAGAACATCTTAATTTTACATAGAACATCTTAACATATCAAAAGTAAACAAGGTGAGTTTTTGAACTGGGACCGTGTAAAAACAGTTAACTAACAAAGTGGAGTATCTATATACGTAAGACAGTACATAACTGATACAACTATATACATGCGTAGGTATTAGGGCATAAGAGATAGGATCGTCAATTCGTTAGAGCTGAGTGTTGTCCGTTTAGGTGGGAGGTTTGTGCTTTAAGTGGTCATTTACCTGATTATCCTTTGTCTATGTTGAATGCAAGGTTTTCCATGGTGTTGTAGTGTTTAGTGAATAGAAAAGTTTTTAATTAATAGCGGAATTCCAAGATCTCTGTTAGTGAACGTAGATCCTCTGGTAGGGAATTCCAGATAGTTGGGGCTATGTGTGAGAAAGCTCTGTTGTTGGTCAATTTATGTGCTTTTATGAAGTCCTTCGGGGTCTTTAGTTTATTTAACTGTTCTTTTCTATTAGTAGGCTTAGGTGTTTCTTTGCATATTAGATTACATAGAGTAATCGGCGCCATGTCGTTTAATGCTTTAAATGAGGTTATTATTGTTTTGTATATTATCCTGCTTTGTATTGGTAACCAGTGAAGTGATGCAAGTATAGGTGTTATGTGTTGGAGAGAGTTTATTTTTAGTATAATTCTTGCTGTTGCATTTTGGGCTAATTGAATTCTTTTAATGTTCTGTTTTGAAATGCCTATAAGTATTAGGTTGGCGAAATCAAAGTGAGGGGTTATGATAGCTTGTGTTATATTAATGAAATCATGTACAAATACAAGCGGACGTAGTTGTTTGAGAATTCTAAGCTTGAAATAGATTTTCTTTAAAGTGTTTCTAATATGGGTTTCCATTGTAAGGTGTGTATCTAGGATAACACCTAGATATCTTATTTCGTTTTTTATTTTAATTTCTTGCTCTTGTAGTGTTATATGGGTAGGGTGGATAAATGATTGATTTTTTGTTACGATTAGGACTTCAGTTTTGGCATGGTTTATGTAAAGGTTTTGAGTTTTTAGCCAAATTGTGATTTCATTATAGCAGTCTGAGAGGAGTTGTAATGGTATGTTAGGGATTGTAAATGGAATGTACATCATAATATTGTCTGCATAGAGGTGATAATGTACTCCAAATTTTTTAAAGATATTGCAACCGGCTTTATGTAAATGTTAAAGAGTAGGGCTGAAAGAGCAGATCCTTGTGGTAAACCTATTTCTTGGTTATATGTAGTTGAAGTTTGATTACCTATTCGTACATTTTGTGTTCTGTTGTTTAAATAGGAAGTGAACCAATTATGTACTGTGGAGTTTATGCCTATCTGTCTTAGGTTGCTGAGCATTATTGAATGGTGAACACTATCAAAGGCTGCTGATATGTCGATAAAGAGGAGGATGAATGCTTGTTTATGATTATCGATTCCTCTTAGAAGAGTATCAATTAATACTGTTAGTAGTGTTTCTACTCCGTGGCGGGGCCGAAATCCATATTGTTGTTCGTCAAGTGGGTAAGAAGTGTCTATGTATTCCTGTGTCTGTAATTGCACTACTTTTTCTATTATTTTGGCCAAAAATGGGATGCTAGAAATGGGCCTGTATGATGCTGGGCATGTTTTATCTAGTTTGCCATTCTTTAGGATTGGGCGTATTTGTGCATGTTTGAGTGATTGAGGAAGGTAACCTTGGGATAATGAGAGGTTGACTATTGGGAGAATGAAGGATAGTAAGGTAGGCAGGGTGTTTTTTATCCATGACACTGGGCATGGGTCTAAATAAGAGGTTGTGGTATTGAGTCCTGATATGATAGTTTTTAATGTTGTTCTTGAAATGGGGTAAAAGTCTGACCATTGGTCAACAGATTGGTGAGAGTTGTTGATTGTATCAAAAGGCATTTGAAGTTTTTTTGATTTATCTTGGTAGTGATTAGCTAGTATTTGTACTGAGATGTCGGTGATTTCGTTGCTAGAATTTTGAGCGTTATTGGTAAGGTTTCTGACAATAGAGAATAGTTCTCTAGGTCTGTTATATGATTTTGATAAGGTTGCAGCGTAGTAGTTTTTCTTTGTACTATCGAGTGTTTCTTTATATTTTATGAGATGGTTATTGTATATTTCCTTATGTATAGTCAACTTAGATTTTCGCCATTTACTTTCGTGTTTTCTTAGTTCTTTTTTCATTTGTTTTAATATGTTATTGAACCATGGTGTGTTGTTGGTTTTGGGGTGTATCCTTTGTTTATTTATGTGATTGATTTTGGCTGCATTATTGATGGTATCATACCAATTTTTAACAGCATCATCAAGGTTTGATGTGGATGGTAGAAGGTGGGGAATTGTTAAATCGAGGAATTCCGTTTCATTAAATTTTTTAAATTTTGATGTGGGGCCACTTAATGTATAGCTTTTGACATTAGTAGTATGATATGTGAAGTTTGTTTTGATTATATAATGATCAGACCATGGTGTCTCTGTGAGTACTATGGAATTTAGATTCATTAGTTTGAAGAGTGAATCGGGAAGAAAGATCAGGTCTAGTGTTCCTCCTTTTATGTGTGTTGCGGTATTTATTATTTGATGATAATCTATATCTGATAAGGCATCCATAAATAATTTGGAGTTTTGTGTTGATAGTGATGGTAGGTTGAAGTCACCTAGCATGATTATAGGGTTTTGTTCGGTAGATGAGCTAAGGAGATCAATAAATGAGTCCAGACAATCTGCACTTTGGTCTGGAGGTCTATAAATTAAACAAATTTTCATGAGGCCAATTTTTATCAATAATGTGTCTATGTTATTAGAGATATTTGATTGAATTGATTTGGCTTTTAGTATCTTTTTTGTCATCATTAAGACTCCTCCACCTTTTTTGTTGGATCTATGTTTGTAAAAGAGGTCGTAGTTTTCATTATCAAGTTGGTTTAGGTAGACTGTGTCCGTTTCAGAAAGCCAAGTCTCTGTGACACATAATATGTCTGGTTTAGAGTCTGTTATTAGATCATTAAATATAGGGAGTTTGTTTTTCATTGAGCGAGCATTAATAAGTATGCATGACAGTGAGGATGTGTTTGAGCAGGTTTCCTTGTAAATTTGGGATGAGTTTGTTTGTTTTATGTGTATTAGTCTATGATAGTTTATTTTTGGATAGTTATTTGGGTAATTGTGTCCAATATGGTTGTCATATCGAGGTTGGGTGTGTATTATGGGAATGGTCATGTAATATTTGATGTTTAGGCTTAGTGATAGATTAATTATTAATATTGCTAAAAGTATACAAGTGTATGATATTCTTAGAAACATGATGTTGTGGTGTGGCAATGCAAGTGATAGTGCGGCCATGGCGTAGGATGCCGTGTTGTCAGTAGATCATAGAGGGTCAGGTTGAGCCTTTAGTGTGGGCGGTTGGTGGCAAGTTACTGACTACAGTAATTGAGAGGTAGGCAAGCAGTATGGCTACTGATAACAGGTTACTGACTACGGTAATTATGAGGTAGACAAGCAGTAAAGTTCTTAGCAATTGGTAACAGTATACTGACTACAGTAATTAAGAGGTAGACAATTATGAGGTAGATAAGCAGTGATTATGAGGTAGATAAGCAGTAATTATGAGGTAGACAGTGGTAACAGGTTACTGACTACAGTAATTATGAGGTAGACAATTATGAGGTAGGTAAGCAGTGATTATGAGGTAGATAAGCAGTAATTATGAGGTAGACACTGGTAACAGGTTACTGGCTACAGTAGTTATGATGTGGACAGGCAGTAAAGTTCTTGGCAACAAGTTATTGGTTACAGTAGCCCTTAGATAGATAGGGGGTAAGTGTATTAGCAACAAGCTGATGAAACCAGTATACTGTAGTGCTAGCCGACGGGATTTGTAAGATGTGGTTCTAGCAACAGTGGAGAAGAGTTCGAGCTGTTGGCTACAGTTTAAGTGGTTATAAGAAGTTGCTGCTGGTTACCTTGAGGCGGCTGGGAATGGTACTGCTGTCGGGAAAGTTATCGCTGTTGAGGATAGCGAGCTCAACCCTGAAGGAGCTCAAGCAGTTGGTCAGTCGACGCGATGATTAGATGGGTGTTTTCGGGGAGGCCACTGCCTAAGGGCCACGCCAAAGGGCCCTCTGGCGAGGCCCTCAGGCGCGGGCCCGCCAGGCGCGGGCACGCCCGCTGGCGCTTCTCTTTTTAAAATGGAGCACTGCCCCGATTGGACAGGGGAGCCGATGGGACGTCCGGCGTTGCAGCCCTTGTTGAGCACGCGGCAATCTCCCTCCTGGGAGCTGTGCAGGGCCGGAGAGAGAGATCCGGAGCTGGCGCTTCTCTTTTTAAAATGGAGCACTGCCCCGATTGGACAGGGGAGCCGATGGGACGTCCGGCGTTGCAGCCCTTGTTGAGCACGC
Organism: Ichthyophis bannanicus; assembly: GCA_033557465.1. Taxonomy (NCBI): domain Eukaryota; kingdom Metazoa; phylum Chordata; class Amphibia; order Gymnophiona; family Ichthyophiidae; genus Ichthyophis; species Ichthyophis bannanicus. Next base: position 1,279,416 of record CM066043.1, read on the forward strand.
GGCAATCTCCCTCCTGGGAGCTGTGCAGGGCCGGAGAGAGAGATCCGGAGCTGGCGCTTCTCTTTTTAAAATGGAGCACTGCCCCGATTGGACAGGGGAGCCGATGGGACGTCCGGCGTTGCAGCCCTTGTTGAGCACACGGCAATCTCCCTCCTGGGAGCTGTGCAGGGCCGGAGAGAGAGATCCGGAGCTGGCGCTTCTTTGTTTTTCTCTTCCCCCCAGGTGGGGGCAAATAACAGCAGAGCATTGGACACTCTCCATTATAAAAGAGGGGTACAAGCTTCACTTTCTGCGCATGCCCCCTCCCACAATGGTAAGACAGTTCAATTCTCAAACCTCTCTCATCAACCTGTTAGATCAAGAGGTCGCTATGCTTCTTGCCCACGGGGCAATAGAAGAAGTGGCAGTGGGGTGTACTATCGAGCACCTGGCCAGGATGACCAAATGGATGATGAAATGCTCAAAGAAATCAAGGAAGCTAACAAAAGTTACAGCACAGTAATAATAATGGGTGATTTCAATTACCCCGGTATCGACTGGGTCAGTGTCACGTCAGGACATGCTAGGGAGATAAAGTTCCTAGATGAAATAAATGACTGCTTCTTGGAGCAGCTGGTTCATGAACCAACCAGAGGGGAAGCCATATTAGACCTAGTCCTTAGTGGAACACCAGATCTAGTGCAAGAGATAAGGGTGTTGGCGCCACTTGGCAATAGTGATCATAGCATGATCGCCTTTGATTTAATTAGTGGAGGAGGGATAGTAAGGAAATCCACAGTACTACCTTTTAACTTTCGAAAGGGAGACTATGATAAAATGAGGAAAACAGTTAAGAAAAAACTAAAAGTAGCAGTTGCGAAGATTAAAGACGTACATCAAGCTTGGGTGTTGTTGAAAAATACTATCTTGGAAGCCCAGACCAGCTGTATCCCACACGCTTTAAAAGAAGTGGAAGGAAGTCCAAAAAACTGCCAGCATGGTTTAAAGGTGAGGTCAGAGAGGCTGTTGCCAAAAAAGCATCTTTCAGGAAATGGAAAAAAGAGCCAAACGATGAAACCTGGAAACAGCACAAACACTGGCAAGTCAAATGCAAGGCATTGATAAGGCAGGCAAAGAGAGCATTTGAGAAGAAGCTTGCTGCGGAAGCAAAAGCGCGAAATAAAGACCTTTTCAAGTACATTCGTAGCAAAAAACCTGTGAGAGAGTCAGTTGGTCCATTAGATGATAAAGGGGTTAAAGGAGCACTAAGAGGCGACAAGGCGATAGCGGAGAAACTGGATGAATTCTTTGCTTCGGTCTTTACTGAGGAAGATGTAGGGATGTTACCCATGACTGAAGTGGTATTTAAAGGTGCAGAAGAATTGAAGGAAATATCGATACATTGCGAAGATGTCTTACAACTATTAGATAAACTGAAGAGTAGCAAATCACCTGGGCCGGATGGTATACATCCAAGGGTGTTGAATGAAATATGAGATTGCAGAACTGCTATCAGTAATCTGTGAACTATCATTAAAATCATTTCTAATACCTGAAGATTGGAGGATCGCCAATGTAACACCAATTTTTAAAAAGGGTTCCAGGGGTGATCCGGGAAACTACAGACCGGTGAGCCTGACGTCAGTACCAGGAAAAATGGTAGAAACCATCATAAAGAATAAAATTACTCAACATGTAGATAGTGTCACACCGCCCCCTTGGTGGTAATTGCGCAACCCAACAGAAAGGGGGTGGACATGGAAGAAGAAAGTTTGTTTGTGGGGGAGCTTAGTTCAAGTGCAGGGCCCAGGTTCTCACAGGCCTGGTAGCCTTCTGGATAACTAAGAGCTCCCGAGAAATAACAGTCCGAGGGTAGGGAAATTATAAGGCTTTTATTTCCCACGTTGCAAATAGGTTCCTTTAGCTCAGAATACAACAGCACACACAAAAGAAAATGTCCTTGCTCCAGGTAAAAGGAAAAACATGAACTGAAAACTCTGTTAACTTCACAGTGATGTCAAAACGGAATACAGCAACAAACTTTATATATAGGCCACAGCTATGCCTCTGCTAGGGCTCAATCCTTTCGGTCAGGCAATAGCTACAGTCCATTGGAATATCTGAGGGATCCTCTGGGAATTCAATCTGCATGGGCTCGCAGTCCGGAATGGCTGGGGACTCTTTCAGGCTTCCGGTGTAACGCTTGTATAATGCACCAATGATCAGCATTAAAAGGTAAGTCCTTGCTTTGTGTATTTTTATAACAGGAACAGTCTCTCCTACACACTGTTTCTTCTCTAGCAAGTTTCCTGTTTAATGCAGGTTTGTATCTTGTCTCATGAATGCCTCCTTGCACCACTCCTTGCCAGTCTCCTGGGCAATCTCCTTGCCAATCTGCTTGCGAATTTCCTTGCGACTCTCTTTGGCACTCTCTTTGCCACTCTGCGTACCGCTCTTCTCTTTGCCACTCTCTTGGCCACTCTGCGTACCGGTCTGGCTTCCTCCAGTCATCTGAGCTTTTAAAAGGAATTCTTCCCTTTCTACATTGGGTGTTGGCTGGTATTGCATCATTGGCTCTAGGGCGTGGTTCCTCAGTCCTCCAGAGGTCTCTCTGGCTCCCCCTATATGGCTCCTCGTGATGCTGCAGCCGGTGTTTACCTCTTTTTTCTGGGTTTAAAACCTTTTCTTCTGCCTGCAGCTGGTCTGCAGTGCCACAATAGTCACAACCTAATGAGAAACATAGAAACATAGAAATATGACGACAGAAAAAGACCACATGGCCTATCTAGTCTGTCCTTCCATAACAACTACAACAGTCCACTTTTTGCCTTTAGAGATCCTCTGTGTTGGTCCCATGCTTTCTTGAATTCAGTTACTGTCCTCATCTCTACCACCTCCACTGGGAGACTATTCCACGGATCCACTACTCTTTCCGTAAAGAAATATTTCCGCATATCACTCCTGAATCTATCTCCCTTCACCCTCATCCCATGTCCCCTCGTAGCAGAACCTGCTTTCAATTGAAAGAGGCTCTCTCCCTGAACATTTATGCCACGGAGGTATTTAAACATCTCAATCATATCACCTCTATCCCGCCTTTCCTCTAAGGTGTACATATTAAGATCCTTAAGTCTGTCCTCATATGCTTTATAATGAAGCCCATTAATCATTTTGGTAGCAACCCTCTGCACCGACTCCATCCTGTTCACATCCTTTTGAAGGTGCGGTCTCCAGAATTGCACACCATACTCCAAATGAGGTCGCACCAAAGACTTATACAGAGGCATTATCACCTCCTTTTTTCTGCTAGCCATTCCTCTCCGTATGCACCCAAGCATCCTTCTAGCTTTTGCTGTCGCCTTTTCCACCTGTTTAGCTACTTTAAGATCATCAGACACAACCACGCCTAGGTCCCTCTCTTCTTTAGTGGACAAAAGTACTTCACCTCCTATACTGTATTGCTCCCTTGGATTGCTGCAGCCCAAATGCATGAACTTACATTTTTTAACATTAAATCCCAGCTGCCAAATTCTAGACCATTCTTCAAGCTTAGCTAGATCCCTCCTCATGTTATCTACCCCTTCCTGGGTGTCTACTCTATTGCAGATTTTGGTATCATCCGCAAAGAGGCAAACCTTACCCGACAGCCCTTCCGCTATATCACTAACAAAGATGTTAAAAAGAATTGGACCAAGGACAGATCCCTGGGGCACACCACTGGTAACATCCTTCTCCTCAGAGTGAGCTCCATTTACTTGTACTCTTTGTCGCCTCCAACCCAACCAACTTCTAACCCAAGCAGTAACTTTAGGGTCCATCCCTAGGGTGCACAGTTTGTTTATAAGTCGCCTGTGAGGAACAGTGTCAAAGGCTTTACGGAAATCCAAATACACCACATCTAGAGCTCTCCCTTGGTCCAACTCCCTGGTCACCCAGTCAAAAAAATCAATCAGATTTGTCTGACAAGACCTGCCTCTGGTGAATCCATGCTGCCTCGGATCCTGTAATCCGCTGGACTCCAGAAACCTCACTATTTTCTCTTTCAGCAGCGTTTCCAATAATTTACTCACCACCGAAGTTAAACTAACCGGCCTGTAGTTTTCAACCACATCCTTACTTCCGCTTTTGTGTAAAGGCACCACATGAGCCTCTCTCCAGTCCTTTGGCACCACTCCTGACTCCAACGAGGCATTGAAAAGGTCAGTCAGTGGAGCTGCTAGAACGTCCCCAAGTTCCCTCAGTATTCTAGGGTGTATCCCATCCGGTCCCATCGCTTTGTCTACTTTAAGTTGAGCTAGTTTCTCACGAACACAGTCTTCTGAAAATAGTTCAAGATGTCCCTCGCTTCTGTTCTTATTTGTGGGTGTTTTCTGAGGTCCTGCTCCTGGTTCTTCATCTGTGAACACAGAACAAAAATATTTGTTAAGCAATTCCGCTTTATCCTTATCAGCTTCTACATATTCCCCCCCTGCACCCTTGAGTCTGACAATACCACTTTTGCTCTTCCTCTTCTCACTAATATATCTGAAAAATGTCTTATCCCCCCATTTTATTGCATTGGCTATTTCCTCCTCCTTTTGAATCTTTGCCTTCTTGACTACTTTGCTAGCTTCTCTAAGTTTTTCCAAATACAGATGCCTGTCTTCTGCTCTCTGTGATCTCTTGTATTTCATGAAGGCCTCCCTCTTTTTCTTCACTTTTTCAGCTACCTCCTTCGAAAACCATAGCGATCTCCTGTTCCTTTTGCCTTTATTTACCATTTTAACAAAAAGGTTGGTTGCCCTTAAAATACCCCCTTTCAGTTTTGCCCACTGTTTTTCTACATCCCCCAGCTGTTCCCATCCCACTAACGACTCCCTGAGGTATTGGCCCATCTTCGCAAAGTTAGTCTTCCTAAAGTCTAAGATCCTCACCTTGGAATGGATTCTAACAGCCCCAGTCCTAATACTGAACCACACCATCTGGTGATCACTGGATGCAAAATGATCTCCCACTACAACATCAGAAACACTTTCACCATTGGTAAGCACCAAGTCCAGTATGGCCCCTTCACGTGTGGGGTCTGTTACCAATTGCCTGAATAGTTCTCCCTGTAGAGAATCCAGGATCTCCTTACTTCTAGATGATACTGCAGCAGGAATGTGCCAATGAACATCTGGCATATTGAAATCTCCTATCAGTAGCACTTCCCCTTTTTAGCAATGCTGCGTATGTCTTCAATTAACTCTCTGTCCACCTCTTCCTCTTGTGAGGGAGGTCTGTATATCACTCCAATGCAAATAGATTTCTCTTTCCCTCTTTCTAGTTTAACCCACAATGCCTCCTCTCTCCCTTTTAAGCTCTGTAATTCCAAAGCTTTAATAGTAGTTTTTACATATAGTGCCACTCCTCCTCCTCTTCTTCCTACCCCGTCCTTCCTGAATAAAGTATAGCCAGGTATAGTTACATCCCAGTCATTGTTTTCTGTGAACCATGTTTCTGTAACTGCCACTAAATCCAAGTCAGCCACTCCCACCAAAGCTTCAACCTCAGGGATCTTATTTCCCATGCTACGGGCATTAATACACACTGCTTTCCATATGTTACCCCTGTTACCCATTTCCATAAAGGTATTTAATGTATCACCTACCTGGGGGCTTTCACTTACCTGGGGGCTTTCTTCACCCATCCCCAAGGAATCTAGTTTAAAGCCCTCTTCAGTAGATTAGCCAGTCTACTACCAAAGATGCGTTGACCTCTCTTGGACAGATGGATGCCATCTCTGCTTTGCAACCCTTGGAAAAGCATCCCATGGTCTAGGAAACCAAAACGCTCTCGATGACACCATCCACGCAGCCATGCATTTGTCTCCAGGATGCGAGAGCCATGCATTTGTCTCCAGGATGCGAGAGACAGCCAACATAGCTTTAGACAAGGAAGATCTTGTCTTACTAATCTGTTATGTTTTTTTGAAGGAGTGAATAAACAGGTGGACAAAGGTGAGTCGGTTGATATTGTGTATCTGGACTTTCAGAAAGCCTTTGACAAGGTCCCTCATCAGAGACTTTTGGCAAAACTAAAGAGTCATGGGATAGGAGGCAGTGTACTATTGTGGATCAGGAACTGGTTAAAAGATAGAAAGCAGAGGGTAAGGCTAAATGGCCAATTTTCCCAATGGAGAAAGGTGAATAGTGGTGTACCCCAGGGATCTGTGCTGGGTCCGCTGCTTTTTGACATATTCATAAATGACCTGGAAAGTGGAATAACGAGTGAGGTTATCAAATTTGCAGATGACACAAAACTATTTAAAGTTGTTAAAACCCAAGAGGATTGTGAAAAATTGCAAGAGGATCTTGATAAATTGGAAGACTGGGCATCAAAATGGCAGATGAAATTTAATGTGGACAAATGCAAGGTTATGCACCTAGGGAAGAACAACCCAAACTATGGTTACACGATGCAAGGTTCCACATTAGGAACCACCACCCAGGAAAAAGATTTAGGCGTCATTGTGGATACCATGTTAAAACCCTCGGCCCAGTGTGCAGTGGCGGCCAAGAGAGCAAATAGAATGCTAGGTATGATAAGGAAAGGAATGGAAAATAAAACAAAAGATATTATAATGCCTCTATATCGTTCCATGGTGAGACCGCACCTTGAATATTGTGTGCAATTCTGGTCGCCGTATCTTAAAAAGGATATAGCGATTTTAGAAAAGATACAGAGAAGAGCCACCAAAATGGTAAAGGGGATGGAAGAAAGGGGATGGAAGAAATGCTAAAAAGGTTAGGGCTCTTTAACCTGGAAAAGAGACGGCTGAGGGGAGATATGATAGAAGTCTATAAATTAATGAACGGAGTGGAACGGGTAAACGTAGATCGATTGTTTACCTTATCAGAATATAGAAAGACTAGGGGACATGCAATGAAGCTACAGGGTACACTGTTTAAGACTAATAAAAGAAAATATTTTTTCACTAAACGTGTAATCAAACTCTGGAATTTGTTACCGGAGGATGTAGTAAAGGCTGTTAGTGTAGCTGGGTTTAAAAAAGGTTTGGACAAGTTCCTGGAGGAAAGGTCCATAAACCATTATTAAGAAGTGACCAAAGATATCAATGCTTGACCCAGTGTACAAGCATTGTGGAACTTGTGTCTCTTGGGGAAACTGCTAGGTACATATGACCTAGATTGGCCACTGTTGGAAACAGAATACTGGGCTTGATGGACCTTGGTCTGACCAGTATGGCATATCTTATGTTCTCTTATGTTCTTATGAACCTTTCTAATAACGCTATATCCTTTTTAAGATACGGCGACCAGAATTGCACACAATATTCAAGGTGCGGTCTCACAATGGAACGATATAGAGGCATTATAATATCTTTTGTTTTATTTTCCATTCCTTTCCTTATCATACGTAGCATTCTATTTGCTCTCTTGGCCGCCGCTGCACACTGGGCCGAGGGTTTTAACATTGTATCCACAATGACGCCTAAATCTTTTTCCTGGGTGGTGGTTCCTAAAGTGGAACCTTGCATCGTGTAACCATAGTTTGGGTTGTTCTTTCCTAGGTGCATAACTTTGCACTTCTCCACATTAAATTTCATCTGCCATTTTGATGCCCAGTCTTCCAATTTATCAAGATCCTCTTGCAATTTTCCACAATCCTCTTGGGTTTTAACAACTTCAAATAGTTTTGTGTCATCTGCAAATTTGATAACCTCACTCGTTATTCCACTTTCCAGGTCATTTATGAATATGTCAAAAAGCAGCGGACCCAGCACAGATCCCTGGGGTACACCACTATCCACCTTTCTCCAATGGGAAAATTGGCCATTTAGCCCAACCCTCTGCTTTCTATCTTTTTTTTTCTTTTTTCATATTTTCAATTTTTATTAGAAACAGAGTTTAAACATAGCCAATCACACACAACCAAAACATACCAATAATACAACCAACATGGCCCCCCCCCCCCCCCGCAAGCCCCCTTCATATTTTATCCCACTTAAACCCCATACCATATACACCTCTTTCAAGCACCCACCTTGCACAGGCCTTATACAGTTACTGTGTTTAATACTCACATACTTTAAGACCCCATACTAACCCCCCAACTTACCCTATCCCCCCCCCTCACAGCTAATCAGTGGATACCCACTCCCGTACCCCCCACTCCGAGCCACTTCCTTACTCCCACCCCCCCTCCTGCCCCCCATCCTCCCCACCCCCCTCCTTCTCTTATCCCAGCCCCAGGACATGACACAACCTTCCCCATGCCGTGTTGAACCTCTCCCCCTTCTGCTTTCTGATAGCTGTAAGCTTTTCCATAAGGACAATAGCCTTCAGTCTGGTCTCAAACTGTTCCAGGCCTGGCATCGCTTTTTGCTTCCACGCCCTAGCCACCACCCCCCTTGCTGCGCATAAACAGGCCAGTACCATTTTACCCCCTCGTTCCTCCCTTCCTTCCCCCCACCACGAGAGTAAGCAAATGGTCGGATCCAGGTCCACCTCCATCCCTAAATTCCCCTTAATCCACCCCAATACCATCCTCCAATAAGCTTGAGCTTTGCTACAACTCCACCATATATGCCAGAAAGTCCCCCTCTCCCCACACTCCCTCCAACACAAATAAGAGGCCCCAGGATACATCTGACTATCTCTCCAGTGTATAATACCACCTCATCATCACTTTGTAGCAATTCTCCTTGATTCGGCTCGCACTTGGACCTCGCCTTATTTGATCCCAAATCACTTTCCAATCCGTATCCGCCAGGGTCTTCCCCAGGTCCCTTTCCCACTCAACCATATACTTGTGCTTCCCTGCCCCCACCCCCCTGACCCCCTTATATAGACCAGAAATCAACCCCCTCGTACCCCTCTTACCAAACCAAACAGCCTCCAATCTAGACACCTCCCACCCCAGACCTTCCTTCCCCAACTCTTTTAAAAGAAAGGATCGCACCTGCGCATAGTGTCATGGCGTAAGGCAAATAGTGCCTAGGGAAACAGAGGAAAATGTGCAGAGCAGTTTTAAAATGGGCAGCTCAAAGCACATGGCTAGGGGTTGCTATAGGCAACCAACCAAAACACTAGCACCGGGTGTAGGTAAACGCCCCAGCAAAGCATTACCTCATAGCTCATTAGAGGAGCAGGAACAGCTGCAGAGACTTGAGCTTATGAGAAACTCAAAGAATGACGCACTTAAAATAGAGTCAGTCTTGAGCAGAGACAGAACACACGGGAGAGGTAACAGCGGAGCTAACAGGAGAGCTCAGGACAGAGCTATTCAGAGAGCTAACAGGAAAGCTAACCAGGACACATACCTGAGAATTTCAGACGGAGATTCCAGCAGCACCTCAGAGGAGTTTGCCCAAGAGGGAATACCGGAGGTTAGTGCCAGAGAGTTGGGCTGCACTGAACCAGAGTCTGGTCGTTGGGGACACAGAGGGATTCCTACCAGCAAACGGAGAGAAGCTGTGAGAGGGAACTTCCATGAAAGCAGGTACCTGGGGAATAGAAGCTCTGGTCCAAGGGAGATTTCCCGGCTCAAAGAAGCACGTCCTGTAAGGGGAAGTGAAAAGCTTTCGAGGGAGAAAGGCTATTTTCAGCTTCCCAGCCACAAAGGTTCTGGCAGAGGCCAGCCTGAAGAAAGGCCAATTCCCTGGAGTAGAGGGGCACTTGAAAAGCAGGATTTTACACAGGCTTGTCCTGAAGTGTATGGCCCTCTAGAGGGAAAGTCTACACTGCATGGTAACTTTCCCTTCCACTTTAATAGTGAGGAAGAGAGAAGCCCTTGCCAGAGAGAGGAGGGATTTTTGAATACTGGTGTAAGTTCCAATCCCGCAGAAGAGAATTGCAGGGAAGTTCATGAGGCCATGGACTGTGATTACTGTGTGGAAAACTCAGAGGATTTCCAAATGGATTGTACACTTGTATTTGCGGATAATGTGACCTCTCTCTGCTAAAGTGTGCAGAAGAGAAATCTGTTTAAAGGAACAGATTTCAATTCACAGCTGTTGTAAGGTACAAGACTTGTTTTGCACTTTTTGTTTTGCCTTAAGCTGAAAAGAAGCATTCCTCTGTAATTTCTGTAGTTCCATTTTGTGTTACACCAGAAGCATGGTTTATTTTCCTTTGTGATTCCTGACTGCAGAAGTTCTCCCGGGAAGGGAAATAAAATACCTCTTTATCAGCCTAGCTACTCGCCCACGACTACACTCTTTTTATTGAATAGCTGGTGGGACTTCAACTCCCAGGGGGCAATAGTTGTCCCTGCTACCTAAGAAGAGGCCTCACTGAAACCCCAGGTCCTTTGCCTTCGGGGGTAAGTAGGTGCGTGACAATAGGCAAACCTATCCCCTTCCCCCAACCCAAATTCCTTACTCACCTCTTCAAAGCTCTTTAACGCTCCCTCCTCAATAAGCTGCAAACTGCATTCCAACCCTTTCTCCCGCCAGTTATCAAACCGTCCTCCCTCCCACCCTGGTTGAAAAGCACGCCACCCCCTCCACGGGGTCATAACCGAAAACCCCGTGACCCTGGCAGAAATCTCCGGCTCCCTCACTTTATCCCAGATCTTCACCGCCTGCCGCATTGCTGGGGTCCCATCCCCAAGCTCCCCCCTCGTTCCTTTCGACGCCCATACCCAGGCATCCAACCTCCCCCCTCTGACCTGAAGTTGCTCTAAACTGGCCCACGGCTTCTCCTCCCTGCCATCCCTCCAACCCAAAACATGTGTCAGTTGAGCCGCTCTATAGTAATCTCTCACATTGGGAACCCCCAACCCTCCCTCCTCTTTGGCAGCATACATCACTACTCTCGCAATGTGTGGGTGCCTTCTTTTCCAAATGTAGCTAAACAACTTCCTTTGCAAAGTCCGTAGTGTGCTCTCTGGTACTTCCACCGGTAATACTTGAAACAGATAAAGTAGCCGAGGCAAGACATTCATTTTTAATACCGCTATTCTGCCCACCCAAGAGGTTTCCAATCGCATCCACCCCTCCAAATCCTTGCAAATCTGCCCTATTATCCGCGGGTAGTTTGCCTGGAACAGCTCCTCATATCGTTCAGTCAATCTCACCCCCAAGTACTCTATCGAGTGACTAACCCACTTCAATGGGAACAGCCTCCTCAACATCTCTTCCCTCCCACGATTCAGCTTCACCTTCATCACTTCAGTTTTATCTATATTCATTTTAAAGCCGGAGAAGGCCCCATATCTCTCCACTTCGCCCATCACCTCTGGTAGGGTCTCCCTAGGGTTACTTAAATACAGAAGAATATCATCAGCATATAAGGAAATTTTATGGTGCTGGTCTCCTCTAACCAAGCCGATTATCTTGCCATTCACCCGAATACTTTCTGCAAACGGCTCCACCACCAATGCAAATAGTATTTTATTTATTTATTTATGCTTTTCTTCTATACCGCTTTTTCCCAAGATCAAAGGCGGTTTACAATTAACAATGAACGGTTTACAATTAACATAATGAACATGGTTTTACATGGAACATCGTATTTTCTTCAAACTATGTACAATTAACTTTTCATGAACAATAACATGGAACATATAATTATACAACTGCTTAACTATTTACATCAGTCAAATATTTACATTAGTCAATTATTAATCGTGGTTTTTAAGGGTTGTTTTTTTCCTAAGTGTGTTGAGTTTTGAGGCTTTTTGATCTGTGGTTCGGGAGGATTTTCATGGCGGTGTGGTGCGGGGGATGGGGGGGGTTCATTAGGATTTATAAAGTGTTCTTTAAACAGATATGTTTTTAGTTCTTTCCGGAATGTCTGGAGATCCTTTATTTTGCGGAGGCTTAGTGGGAGTTTATTCCATAGGGTGGGGGCTGCATATGAGAATGCTCTTGAGCTTGTGGTTTTTTTTGTTTTTCGAATGCCTGCCTGGTGCGAAGGTAGCGGACCTCACACGCCACCTAGATAAGGTCTTAGATAGTGCTGGGGAGGAGTCTGCTGTCTTGGTACATGTTGGTACCAATGACATAGGAAAATGTGGTAGGGAGGTTCTGGAAGCTAAATTTAGGCTTTTAGGTAGGAAGTTGAAATCCAGAACTTCCAGGGTAGCGTTCTCCGAAATGCTTCCCGTTCCACGCGCAGGACCCAATAGGCAGGCAGAGCTCCGGAGTCTCAATGCGTGGATGAGACAATGGTGCAGAGATGAGGGGTTCGGATTTGTTAGGAACTGGGGAACATTCTGGGGAAAGGAGGGGCTCTTCCGAAGGGATGGGCTTCACCTTAACCGGGATGGAACCAGGCTGCTGGCATTAACCTTTAAAAAGGAGATAGAGCAGCTTTTAAACTAGATAATAGGGGAAAGCCGACAGTCGCCCAAGAGCGCATGGTTCGGAAGAATGTATCCTTGAAGGATACTACAAAAAGCAGAGAGGTTCCAAAAAAGAGTAAAGTAGCCCAAATGCCCTCGAGTATGGAGCAGACAGAACTTAAAGATCCCAAATTACCCATGTCTACCAATAGCCAAATTAATATGAATAAAATACAGTCTCTAAAATGCTTGTATGCAAATGCTAGGAGTCTACAAAACAAGATGGGAGAGTTAGAATATATAGCACTAAACGAGAGGTTAGATATGATTGGAATATCAGAGACATGGTGGAAGGAGGACAACCAGTGGGACACTGTGATACCTGGGTACAAACTATATCGAAATGATAGAGCTGATCAAATTGGTGGAGGGGTTGCGCTCTATGTTAGAGAGGGCATTGAGTCAGAAAGGATTAAAGTTTTGCAAGAAACAAAATTTGCTGTAGAATCTCTATGGATTGAAATTCCATGTAAAAAGGGGAAGGCGATGGCAGTGGGGGTGTACTATCGTCCGCCTGGCCAGAATGAACAAATGGATGATGAAATGCTCAAAGAAATCAAGGAAGCTAGCAAAAGTTACAGTGCAGTAATAATAATGGGTGATTTCAATTACCCCGGCATCGACTGGGTCAGTGTCACAACAGGACATGCTAGGGAGATAAAGTTCCTAGATGAAATAAATGACTGCTTCTTGGAGCAGCTGGTTCATGAACCGACCAGAGGGGAAGCAATATTAGACCTAGTCCTTAGTGGAACACCAGATGTAGTGCAAGAGATAAGGGTGTTGGGGCCACTTGGCAATAGTGATCATAGCATGATCGCCTTTGATTTAATTAGTGGAGGAGGGATAGTAAGGAAATCCACAGTACTACCCTTTAACTTTCGAAAGGGAGACTATGATAGAATGAGGAAAACAGTTAAGAAAAAACTAAAAGGAGCAGTTGCAAAGGTTAAAGACGTACATCAAGCTTGGGTGTTGTTGAAAAATACTATCTTGGAAGCCCAGACCAGCTGTATTCCACGCTTTAAGAAAAGTGGAAGGAAGTCCAAAAAATTGCCAGCATGGTTTAAAGCTGAGGTCAGAGAGGCTGTTGTTGCCAAAAAAGAATCTTTCAAGAAATGGAAAAAAGAGCCAAATGATGAAACCTGGAAACAGCACAAGCACTGGCAAGTCAAATGCAAGGCATTGATAAGGCAGGCAAAGAGAGAATTTGAGAAGAAGCTTGCTGCGGAAGCAAAAACGCGAAATAAAGACCTTTTCAAGTACATTCGTAGCAAAAAACCCGTGAGAGAGTCAGTTGGTCCATTAGATGATAAAGGGGTTAAAGGAGCACTAAGAGGCGACAAGGCGATAGCGGAGAGACTGAATGAATTCTTTGCTTCGGTCTTTACTGAGGAAGATGTAGGGATGTTACCCACGACTGAAGTGGTATTTAAAGGTGTGGAAGAATTGAAGGAAATATCGATACATCGGGAAGATGTCCTACAACTATTAGATAAACTGAAGAGTAGCAAATCACCTGGGCCGGATGGTATACATCCAAGGGTGTTGAAAGAACTGAAATTTGAGATTGCAGACCTGCTATCAGTAATCTGTGAACTATCATTAAAATCATCTCTAATACCTGAGGATTGGAGGATCGCCAATGTAACACCAATTTTTAAAAAGGGTTCGAGGGGTGATCCGGGAAACTACAGACCGGTGAGCCTGACATCAGTACCAGGAAAAATGGTAGAAACCTTCATAAAGAATAAAATTACTCAGCATGTAGATAGTCATGACCTAATGGGAGACAGCCAACATGGCTTTAGACAAGGAAGATCTTGTCTTACTAATCTGTTATGTTTTTTTGAAGGAGTGAATAAACAGGTGGACAAAGGTGAGTCGGTTGATATTGTGTATCTGGACTTTCAGAAAGCCTTTGACAAGGTCCCTCATGAGAGACTTTTGGCAAAACTAAAGAGTCATGGGATAGGAGGCAGTGTACTACTGTGGATCAGGAACTGGTTAAAAGATAGAAAGCAGAGGGTAGGGCTAAATGGCCAATTTTCCCAATGGAGAAAGGTGAATAGTGGTGTACCCCAGGGATCTGTGCTGGGTCCGCTGCTTTTTGACATATTCATAAATGACCTGGAAAGTGGAATAACGAGTGAGGTTATCAAATTTGCTGATGACACAAAACTATTTAAAGTTGTTAAAACCCAGGAGGATTGTGGAAAATTGCAAGAGGATCTTGATAAATTGGAAGACTGGGCATCAAAATGGCAGATGAAATTTAATGTGGAGAAGTGCAAGGTTATGCACCTAGGGAAGAACAACCCAAACTATGGTTACACGATGCAAGGTTCCACATTAGGAACCACCACCCAAGAAAAAGATTTAGGCGTCCTTGTGGATACCATGTTAAAACCCTCGGCCCAGTGTGCAGCGGCGGCCAAGAGAGCAAATAGAATGCTAGGTATGATAAGGAAAGGAATGGAAAATAAAACAAAAGATATTATAATGCCTCTATATCGTTCCATGGTGAGACCGCACCTTGAATATTGTGTGCAATTCTGGTCGCCATATCTTAAAAAGGATATAGCAATTTTAGAAAAGGTTCAGAGAAGAGCCACCAAAATGGTAAAGGGGATGGAAGGCTACTCCTATGAAGAAAGGCTAAAAAGGTTGGGGCTCTTTAACCTGGAAAAGAGACGGCTGAGGGGAGATATGATAGAAGTCTATAAATTAATGAACGGAGTGGAACGGGTAAACGTAGATCGATTGTTTACCTTATCAGAATATAGAAAGACTAGGGGACATGCAATGAAGCTACAGGGTAAACTATTTAAGACTAATAAAAGAAAATATTTTTTCACTCAACGTGTAATCAAACTCTGGAATTTGTTACCGGAGGATGTAGTAAAGGCTGTTAGTGTAGCTGGGTTTAAAAAAGGTTTGGACAAGTTCCTGGAGGAAAGCTCCATAAACCATTATTAAGAAGGGACCCAGGATATCAATGCTTGAACCAATACAAGCATTGTGGAACCTGTGTCCCTTGGGGAAACTGCTAGGTACGTATGACCTAGATTGGCCACTGTTGGAAACAGAATACTGGGCTTGATGGACCTTGGTCTGACCCAGTATGGCATATCTTATGTTCTTATGAATTGATTTTTTTATGTCTAGTGAGTGGGTTGCGTTTTGTCTGCGGGTTCTATGTTCTTTTGGAGCATGTAGTAGAGTGGTTAGATGTGAGGGTGATATGCCGTTGATAAGTTTAAATGTGGTTAAGAGTATTTTGTATGATATTCTACTATTTATGGGAAGCCAGTGTAGTTCGGCGAGGATGGGAGTTATGTGGTCAGTGAGGCGGGCTTTTGCTGTTACTCGAGCACAGATGTTTTGAGCTCGTTGGAGTAAGTTGGTATTTGTGAGAGGGAGGCCGATAAGTAGACTATTACAATAGTCAAAGTGTGGAGTGATGAGTGTGCTGATAACAGATCTGAAGTCATGTGTGTCTAGTATTGGTCGTAGGTGTTGAATGGTCTTAAGTTTATAGAATATAGTTTTCACGGTTTGTTTTATGTGAGGGAGCATACTAAGTGTGTGGTCTATTATGATGCCTAGGTATTTTACTTCCTTTTTGATTGGGATTATTGTGTCGTTAATTGTTATTGTTTCAGGGAGAGTAGTATCTGGTTTTCTTGTTACGAACATTGCTTCAGTTTTTTTTAGGTTGATGCTGAGGTTATTATTTTCTAGCCAAGTATTTGCTTCGCTGATGCAGTCTAGTAAGTTCTGGTAGGTGGGATTGTTTGTGTTTATTGGTTGAGTGAGCATGATATCATCTGCGTATATGTAGTGGTTGACTTTATGTTTTTTAAATATATTTGTGATGGGTTGAAGATACAAGTTGAAAAGGAGGGCCGAAAGGGCCGAGCCCTGTGGAATACCTTGTCCTTGTACGAATGGCTCAGAGGTGTCTTGGCCTAATTTAACGTGTATCGATCGGTTTGTGATGTATGATATAAACCATTGTAGAATTGTTCCTCCTATTCCTAGGCTTAGGAGTCTGTTAATGAGTGTGTTGTGGTGGACATTGTCAAAGGCACCAGCTATATCAATGAATATGAGGATGTAACCTTGGTTGCATGTGTCAGTGCCTTTTATGAGGTGTAGCGGGGTACAGTAGCGGGGATAACAGACACCCCTGACGGGTCCCCCGCCCCAGCTCAAAATCTCTTGAGTACCTGCCATTAATTTTAATCCTTGCTCTTGGGCCCGCATATAAACCCTGTACCCACCTCAAAAAATGAGTCATACACCCCACCTTCTCCAGTACTTTCATTAGAAACCCCCAATGCACCCTGTCGAAGGCTTTCTCCGCATCTATGGACATCACTAAAAAATCCCCGTGATCCTGTCTGGCCTCCCATATCACCTCTATAGCCCTCTTAATGTTGTCCCCCGCCTGTCTCCCCAAAATAAATCCCGCTTGATCCACTTTAACTATCCCCAGCATCCACCGCGCCAAACGCTCCGCGAGGATCTTAGCCAGAATCTTTACATCCACGTTAAGGAGCGAGATAGGCCTGTAGGAACTGCAACTCGAGGGGTCCTTCCCCAGTTTCAATAAGATCGTTATCCCCGCCGTCAGCATATCCCGCGATAACTCCCCCCCTGGACATAAAATCCCATTAAAAACCCTCTCTAAAAGATCCCCCACCTCTTCCACAAAGACCTTATAAAACAGTCCCGACAGACCATCTAACCCTGGGGCCTTCCCACCAACCAACCCCATAACTACCCTATTTCTACTCTTGTAATCGGAGCCTCCAAGTCCCCATGAGCCTCCTGCGGGAGACTCCGTAACTCCACCCCCTCCAAGTAACCCATAATATCCCCCTCCCCCACCCCCCCTTATATAGCGTCCTATAGAACTCCGTAAACTGTTCCCGAATCTCTTCCTCCCCCCGACACATGATGCCATCCCTCCCCTTAATTTGATAGATTACTGCTGCCCCTTTTTGCTGCTTTAGCCTCCGAGCTAACAATCTTCCCGCCTTATCCCCCTGCCTAGCCCTCTGTAATGCAAAATCTACCTTCGCCATCTGCAAAGCTCGGAGCTCTTCCCTCACTTTCCCCATCGTTTCCCTATCCCTTCCGCGCACCTGATTCCCGGAAGATTGCCTCTGCTTCACTCAACGCCACCTCCAACTCCTCCTCCCTCCTTGCCCTCTCCCTCTTTCTCCTGGCCCCCCACATCATCAACCGCCCTCACACCACCGCTTTCAGCCCCTCCCATACCGTTATATCAGCCACCTCACCCGTATCATTAAAGCGTAGATATTTCTGTATAACCTCTTTGACATCTTCCACAATCCTCACATCCTTAAGGAGGCTCTCATTCATCTTCCAAAACACTGTTCCACTCTTCCCCTGTCTGCAACAGCGTATCTCCACTGCGCTATGATCCGTCCATCCTACCACCTTGATACCCCTCTCCTCCACCTCCAGCATCCACTCCTTATCCATGAGAAGCATATCTATCCTACTCCAACTACCATGTGGATTCGAGAAGAATGTGAATGCTCTCTCCTTAGGGTTGAGCGCTCTCCACGCATCCACCAGCTTAAATTGTTTCATCAGTAATCGCAAGCCCTGCCTGTTCCTACTCTCCCCGCTATCTCCCTTGGGGGTCCTATCCACTCCCGGGTCCAAAACCACGTTGAAGTCCCCCCCCCACCACCAGCTTCCCCCCACCTGCCCCTTCGATCAACCTCCCAACCTCCCTCCAAAAGCCCTTTTGACTCCCGTTCGGGCCATACACCACCACAAGCACTACATCCTCTCCCCCCAATTTCCCTCTTATCCCCACTACCCGCCCCTCTTCATCTTTAAAACTGCCCTCAACCTGAATCCCACTGCCATGCCTCACCCATATGGCCACGCCCCCCTTCTTTACCGCCCCCCCCCCTTATTGCAAGAATAATATTGATCCGGATAATGCCGGTTTTTCAACCTATCCACATCCCGTCTGCGCAAATGAGTCTCCTGCAGCATCACCACATCCCATTGAAACCTCCACACCTCCCTTGCCAACAGACTGCGTTTCGCTGGGGAGTTCAGGCCTTTGACATTAACGGTGCCTATACGCAGCATTGATCATGCTCTCCCCCCTTCTCCATCCCCCCAATTGTGCCAACAGTTCCCCCTCCCTCCCCCCTCCCTCCCCCCCTCACCATCCTCAGCCTTGCCCTTCCGAGACATCTTGTCCTCTCCCGACACCCCGTACCCCAATCCACACCAATCTCCCCCACTAGAAGCCCCACCATAGCCAAACACACCCACACATTACCATCCCCCTCCCCCATCACCTCCTGTATACTCCACCGGATCCCCAGTCTCTCACTCGGGTGGTTAGAGTAACATCACTCCACCTCCCGATGCTCACAACCAGTCCGAACTCTCCACTCTCCCTCATGTAGCAGGCGCGGGCGTTGCTCCTTGCCACTCTCTGGACAGCTGCTGTAACCTCTTCCCCTTTTCTCCTGCTCGTTGCCACTGCGAACTCATGGGCGGTTTCCCCAGTGCAGAACCACTGGGATTCTGGGAGTCGCTCCCCGCCGCTGGAGGAAGGCCATCACATCCCAACTCCCGCAACAGTTTCCACACTTCTTCCGCTGTCTTGGTCCTCCTGGTCACCCCATTCGCCGACACCAACAGTCCCAAAGGGGAACAGCCATCGGTAATGGAGCCCTTTCCCCCGCAAGTAGGTAGTGACCTCCTTCATTGCCCTCCGTCTCTCCAGAGTGCCTTTGGACAGATCATTAAACACCTCCACTTCTCCTCCTTCCCAGGCAATCCGCCCGAACTTTCTCGCCACCGTCAAGATCTGTTCCTTAAGGGGGAAGCTGCTCATACAGGCAATGATGTCTCTCGTTTGCCGCTCCCGTCTGGGCCCCAGGCTCCTATGGGCCCTCTCCACTGCAATCGTGGTGGCCTGTGCACCCGATACAACCCCCAGCTGTAAGATATGGCTGCACAGTTTTTGCACTACTACAACACAGTCTTTGTGGGCGTCATCCTCCGGCACCTCCCGGATGCGCAAGTTATTCCGTCGAGCTCTATCCTCAAGCTCCTCCAGCTTCTCTTGCATTTCCACTTGTTGCTCCTGCAACTTACTGTACTGCAGCGTGACTTCACACAGCTCCACTGCACAGGCCTCCACGTGCCTCTCAAGGTCTTCCACTCGCTGGCCCAGACACCCCACTTCTTTTTGAATCGCAGTGTCTCCTTCACCTCTTTCCTCATAGCTTTAATTTCGCCCTGCATATTGCTTTTAAAGGCGTTCAGCCATTTCTTTAGCGACCGTTCACCGCAGTCCTCCGCTCCCTCCTCCTCCGAACTCCCAACGTCGGCCTCCTCTTCGGAGCCGGCTGACTCCGCGGCCTCTTTCCACGCATATGGGGATTGGAAGTTGGCCGGCTTTTTCTTCACTGCCATCGCCATGGTGTTCGCTCTCTGCCCTTCCACTTTGTTTGCACTTGGGGCACCGCTTTGTCACCTCAATCTCGGGATTCAAACGGAGCTTGGCTTCTATGCTGCCATCAGCTCCGTGACGTCACCGGAAGTCTGCTTTCTATCTTTTAACCAGTTCCTGATCCACAGTAGTACACTGCCTCCTATCCCATGACTCTCTAGTTTTGCCAAAAGTCTCTGATGAGGGACCTTGTCAAAGGCTTTCTGAAAGTCTAGATACACTATATCAACCGACTCACCTTTGTCCACCTGTTTATTCACACCTTCAAAAAAACATAACAGATTAGTAAGACAAGATCTTTCTTGTCTAAAGCCATGTTGGCTGTTTCCCATTAGGCCATGGCTATCTAAATGCTGAGTAATTTTATTCTTTATGATGGTTTCTACCATTTTTCCCGGTACTAACGTCAGGCTCACCGGTCTGTAGTTTCTCAGATCACCCCTGGAACCCAGGGGGAACCAGGATTACTGCAGCATGGTCGCTCTGGATCTTGAAAAATGTATCTGTCTATTAGAGGGGTCGGAAGGAATGCATAAAGCAGGCCCCTCTACCATGAGATGAGGAAGGCATCCGCTGCCACCCTCCTGTGATGTGACTGAGGTGAGCAGAATCTGGGCAGCTGTGCATTGTCCGGGGAAGCAAACAGGTCCAGCCAAGGTCTGCTCCAGAGGCGGAAGAGCTTCTGTGCCACCCTGGGATCCAGACGCCACTCGTGTGGGCAAAGGATCCTGCTGAGCTTGTCCACTAGGAGGCTGTACTGGACCGGCACATACACCGCTCTCAGGAGCACACTGTTGCACACTGTGAAGGAATGGAGGGCTACTGCCTCCTGACAAAGGAAGTAGGAGCCCACACCTCCCTACTTGTTCACATAAAACATGGCAACCTGATGGTCCTCATACAGACAGACAGAGAAGTTGCTCAGAAGGTAGCAGGAAGATGGCCCTGAGCTTCAGAAGGTTGATTAACAGATATTCATCTGGGGACCAGTTGCCCCGAGTGCAATGGTCCTCGCAATGTGCACCCCAGCCCGCCAGGGAGGCATCTGTTGTCAGGACATTTTGTGGTGCTGGTGTTTGGAAAGGCATCCCTGCCCTGAGATGTTGCGGGGACTGCCACCAGTTAAGGGAGGTTGCCAGTCGGTGGGTGACCTTTACCCTGTCCCTCAGCCCATCTGTGGCCTGTGTCCATTGGGATCTGAGGCACAACTGGGCTGCTCGCATGTGCAGGCGAGCCAAGGGTGTGACATGAACCATTGAGTCCATGTGGCCAAATAAGCAGAGGAGCAGGCGGGCTGGCACCGACCTGCAGTTTTGAACCTCCTTCACTAACTGCATTAGGCGGCGGGCCCTTTCTATTGGGGAGGAAGGCCTTAACCTGCAGTGTACAGCTGGGCTCCTATGAACTCCAGGACTTGAACTGGGGAGAGGCTAGAATTGGCGTTGATGATAATCCCAATTCCTGCAGAGTGTGGATTGTAAGCCTTGTGGCTTGGCTGGTCTCGAGGAACGTGCTGCCTCTGATGAGCCAGTCATCCAGGTAGGGGACGACGTAGCTCCCCGGAGGTGGACATGTGCGGCCACGACCGCCAGGCACTTCGTGAAGACTCTTGGAAAGGAGGCGAGGCCAAATGGTAGTAACCCTGTTCTGGTTGTGCAGCCCCCCCCCCCCCCCCCACCATGAATCTCAGTTACTGTCTGTGGGAGGGATGGACCAGGATGTGGGTGTACATAAGAACATAAGATATGCCATACTGGGTCAGACCAAGGTCCATCAAGCCCAGTATCCTGTTTCCAACAGTGGCCAATCTAGGTCATACGTACCTAACAGTTTCCCCAAAAGACACAGGTTCCACAATGCTTGTACTGGGGTCAAGCATTGATATCCTGAGTCCCTTCTTAATAATGGTTTATGGACCTTTCCTCCAGGAACTTGTCCAAACCCTTTTTTAAACCCAGCTACACTAACAGCCTTTACTACATCCTCCGGTAACAAATTTCAGAGTTTGATTACACGTTGAGTGAAAATATATATTTTTTTATTAGTCTTAAATAGTTTACCCTGTAGCTTCATTGCATGTCCCCTAGTCTTTCTATATTCTGATAACATAAACAATCGATCTACGTTTACCCGTTCCACTCCGTTCATTAATTTATAGACTTCTATCAAATCTCCCCTCAGCCGTCTCTTTTCCAGGTTAAAGAGCCCTAACCTTTTTAGCCTTTCTTCATAGAAGTATCCTTCCATCCCCTTTACCATTTTGGTGGCTCTTCTCTGAACCTTTTCTAATAACGCTATATCCTTTTTAAGATACGGCGACCAGAATTGCACACAATATTCAAGGTGCGGTCTCACCATGGAACGATATAGAGGCATTATCTTTTGTTTTATTTTCCATTCCTTTCCTTATGATACCTAACATTCTATTTGCTCTCTTGAGGTCCAAGGAGCAGAGCCAGTCTCTCTGGCAGAGGTAGGGCAGCAGTGTCCCATGAGAGAGCATCTTGAACTTCTCCCTCACCAGAAACTTGTTCAAGTTGCGCAGGTCCAGGATGGGCCAGAGGCCCCCTGTTCTTTTTGGGACAAGGAAATACCTTGAGTAGAACCCCTTTCCCCAGAGGTATTGGGGTACGGGCTCCACTGCCCTGTCCCTGAGTAAGCCTGCGAGTTCTGCGATGAGCAAGGCCTGGTGGAGGAGAGGCCATGATGGTTCACCTGGGAAGAAGTCTGAAGGGTTCTGTAGCAGATGGAGGTGGTAACCCTCTCCCTCACCACCTGAAGGACCCACCTGTCTGTGGTGATTCTGGACCAGTTGTGGGCAAATAAGGCCAGCCGATACCCTGTGGGCTGAGGCGGGACTCCTGGGGGAAGGGAGGTTTGGTGGGGGCTGGTGTCTGAGGCTTAAGGGGCCTTGGGCTTCTGGGGCCAATGATGCTGGAAAACCAGACATCAACGCCTGCTGCAAGGCCAGGATGGAGACGACGCTTTGCTCCATGGCTGCCATTCAAGACTCGAGGCTCAATGGTTATGCAGCTTTCGGCATGGATACAGAGAGCCTCAGGTCCGACGCCGGCACTCCAGAGAGTGCGTCTTTGAGGATGACTATGGGCTCACAGATCCCGGCCAAGGAATCCTGTCTTCAGACTTTGAGGGTGCTGCTCAGAGTTGCCCGAGTCCTGCCACGGGACTTTGCCAGGTTTCATCAGAGGTACCTCAGCAGGCTTTGGTACCTTTCTTTTTCTTGGGAGGGTCCGGGGCTGTGTGGAGGAGCCCCTGCCATGGATTCCAAGGACGCCCAGACCTCACCGGAAGTGCCGGCTTTGGGGCTTGGCAATGGGGAAGCTGGGGCAGAGTCAGATCTCAGGAACAGCTTCCCCTGCAACTCTAACCGCTCTTTGTTTGTTTTGGGGGTCATGGCCTGGCACCGGTCGCAGGTGGAGCTGTCGTGGTCTGGGCCCAGGCAGCGAAGACAGCAGTCATGAGTGTCAGTAACTGAAATAGTCTGACTGCAGCGGATGCAGTTCTTGAACCCACCTGGAGTCATGGTGGGGGAACAGCCAGCTGGGGTCAACGACCCCTGGGCGAAAAATGGCACGAAAGGCAGTCGAGGATGAACCTCGAGGAAAAAAAGGGAATAAGAGCCAAGGATGGCGCTGAGGGTGCCGGCTCGAGGCGGGAAGGGAACCGGTACGCAAACCAGAGAATTTTAATGGTTTTAATAACTTTTTCTGAGAAAGTAGAGGACTACGTCCATTGGGATCCACGGTAAAAAGGAGACCAAGAAAGATGGCACCCTTGGGCAGGAAGGGGACCACGAATGTGTGGTAGCATTCCCAAAGGCTTTCTTTGAAAGCTAGGGCAATGCTCCATGCGGGGCTCCATCGGTGCCGACGTCACCCATATGCGAGAACTGACTTCCTGCTTGTTCCTGGAGAACGAAGTAAACCAAGCTCTAACCCTTAAGCATCAAATCAACAAGACCACCGGAACTATATTCCACAAAGCTAAAACTGTACAACGTCTCCGACCCCTCCTCGAACCTCAGGACTTCAGGACAGTAATGCAGGCTGTGACACTCCCACATCTGGACTTCTGTAACATAATCTACCATGGACTACCCGCCACACAAACCAACACCCTCCGAACTGCCTTAAATACTACGGCAAGAATTATTCAGAATGCGAAAAAACGGGACCACATCACTCCAATCCTAAGAGACCTACACATTCTTCCCATCGAAGCAAGAATCAAGAATCAAGTACAAAGCCATCCTACTCACCCACAAAACCATCCACCAAACACAGAACACCCCGCTTCACACCTTACTGCCTCGCCTGATCCACGGCAGAACAACCCGACAATCCTCCAATAACTCAATCACCGTCCCCCACAAAAGAACCAAGTCCACACAACGGACCTGCAACAGAGCCTTCTAACTTTATGCTCCATCCCTCTGGAACTCTCTGCCGAACCACATCAGAAACAACGGTGATCTCACATCATTCAAAAAACAGCTGAAAATGGTCCTATTCCGTGAACATCTCTGAACAGAAACACCACTCCCTCTTCAAGAACCCATGATTAGAAACTGTAGGATTGTACATGTCTATGTCCATCCCATATCATTAATGTTGCCCCATGGTGATGGCCCCACCCTATAACCATTGATTCCCTCCCCCCCCCCCCCTGTTATGTGTTACACCGCTTTGACCCGGTGAAAAGCGGGATATAAATACAGTTAAATAAATAAATAAAATAAATAAATAAATAAACCCAAAAGTTGACCAGACATAGCATATATTCCCTGGAACAGCTATATGAAGCAACAAAACACAACCAGTCTACCCTCCTCTGGCAATTAATTCACCTTCCACTCACTTGGATCCACATTTCTCCACCGAGAAATACCCAGATAAATATAAAAACATGTAAAACTTAAGACTTATTTTATTCAGAAGTATTGTAAATAAGTTAAAGTTGAGTAAAATTGTATAATCATGTATATATCTTTGATATTCACCTGTAACTATTAATTTGTTTAAAATGTTCAATATATCTCAATATATACTCCATCCGAGGATCGAGCTGCAGGAGCACCGGACCTCCCCCTGCACTCGTGCTGCCCAATCGGGGCAGCCTGCATCCTGCTCATAAGAAACGCCATCGGACACAGCAGTCTTTCTGCTCCAGCAACTCCTGCCTTCCATCAGCTCTCCTCCGTCCGAGGATCGAGCTGCAGGAGCACCGGACCTCCCCCTGCACACGTGCTGCCCAATCGGGGCAGCCTGCATCCTGCTCATAAGAAACGCCGTCAGGCACAGCAGTCTTTCTGCTTCAGCAACTCCTGCCTTCCATCAGCTCTCCTCCGTCCGAGGATCGAGCTGCAGGAGCACCGGACCTCCCCCTGCACACGTGCTGCCCAATCGGGGCAGCCTGCATCCTGCTCATAAGAAACGCCGTCGGGCGCGCCCGCACCTGTCGGGCCCGCGCCTGAGGTCCTCGCCAGAGGGCCCTTGGGCATGGCCCTTAGGCGGGGACCTCTAAAGCTACATAAGCAGCAGAGCACCCTTTCCAAGCATCATCAGCTATCAACCTGACCCTCCGTACTCACTGCCCCCTCACCACTGACGGGAGATCGATCAGGAAACCACAGAACCAGCCTCCTTGATCAAACACACCAACTTCCCAAACAAGAACCATATAGCCAACCAGCTGGAGCTCCCCTATGGTCGAGCTCGCTCCCACCTCAAACCAGACCATCCATCGATCACAGCAAGTATACCACTTCTAAATGAACTGACTATAGCGGAGACTTCTAGCACACCTAATCATACCGTTGTCAGTAATCACTTATCTCCATACATATCCTATTGTCAGTAGCCTCATATACTGTTGTCAATATCCTATATAACATTGTCAGTACCTTTACACACTGTCGTCAGTAACCAGTAATTTCCATAACTATCCTTCATGTACTGTTGCCAGTAGCTATATATACTGTGGTCAGTACCTAAATTTACTGTTGTTCAGTAATTACTAATCCCCCAACCTATCTCCCAGGTACTGTCGCCAGTAGTATACATACTGTTATAAGAAATCACCAATCCCCCTACCTATCTATCTTGCACTATTACCAGTAGCCATTATACTGTTGCCAGTAGATATACATAGCATTTGGAACCGTTCCCATTAGCTATATATTCTGTTGTCAGTAATCTTTCATGTATCTTTCATGCACTATTGCCAGTAGCCATTATACTGTTGCCAGTAACCATACATACCATTGAGAACTGTTGCCAACTGCTATATACCCTGTTGTCAGTAATAATTTAATCTCCATAGCCATCTTTCATATACTGTTGTACTGTTGTCAGTAACCCTCAATCTCCCTACTCATCCACTAGTCCTCCCCATACACAGAGTTCCCTCACACTCAATCCCCCCCTCAAAAATACATAACGTCTCCTAAAAAACGTATAAACCTCCCCCTCACTCTCCTTCTAATAACACTCCTAACACAACACATTTATACGTACAATACCAATCAAAGTCCCTACAATAACATCCCCATCATCCATAATCATTACCGAAACCCATATAATAACATCCCCACCATCCATAACCTCTACCAAAACCCGCCACACAGCTCAACATACACACACACCCACAACCATTATTCTCACCATGACTCAGACAGACGCCATCATAGACTTATTCAAATAAAACATCAACCACATAGCGGTATAAGTGACAACGCAGCCAATATAGACACTAAAACAAAGCTCTTCTTAATAAACATCCGATCCATACGAAACAAAATACCGATAATCAATGACATGATAAAAGACAAAAACCCAGATATTATCTGCATTACCGAGACATGGCTCACACCCACAGACACCATACTACTAAACCAGCTAACCACACATCAATATGATATATTCAGCTGCCATCGGGATGTAAAAAGAGGTGGTGGCACTCTCATACTCACCAAAAAAGTCCTACAATACACCTTAACAAGCTTAAATAATATAGACGGAATGGACATTATCAATATAGAAAATAGAACCCTTGCACACACCCTCATATATAGACCCCCTTCAGCTGATCAAAAAAACCTCTCCCCCATCCTTGAACTCGCATGCACAGCATCACAAAACAAACCACTCGTAATTCTAGGTGATCTAAACCTCCCTTCTCTAAACAATTCCCAATCAGATAACTTCATGGACGCCATGATCCAAATGGGATACACACAGATAGTACATGCCCCCACACACATAAAAGGCAACACTTAAGATCTCATCTTCCTCCCCTCCTCCCTTAATAATCACCAACAACTTACCCCTCCAACTATAACAGAAGTACCATGGTCCGACCTTCACCTCATAACACTCCACCTCCCAGCACAAGCAACACTGAATACAACAAGCACCTCACCCCATATATCACGCTTTGCACACTTTGACAAAGATACTTTCCTTGACAAAGTATTACCCATACTCAACACAAACTTCCCTGACATCAACTCCACTGTAAATCATTGGAATTTAACAGTACAAAAAGCAGCTGTCCCCACACACACTATGCATAGACAAACAAAAAAGACAGAAAAATGGTTCACAAAAGAACTAGCAAAACTAAAAAAACAACTGAGGAGAGACCATGTGATGCGCACACCGTAGAGGTCGCATCCTGAGCTAGTCCCTGAACCCTCGGACTATACCGGCGATTTAGAGCCGTTTATTACTGCCCTTACCTGCCGAAAAGGCAACTATTTGAATCGGAGTGCCGGCAGATTCTAGGAGTGCAAACTCGACTGCCCTACTGCATGGCGACTGCGGTAAAATCGATGCGGAGAGATCGGGAGCGGGGGACCGGCTCAACTAAGATGGCGGAATCAGCCCAGATGCCGGCATCGCCGCAGTCACCGAAGTCTCCTGCCTCAATCGACGAGATGACAACGGCTATAAAGACAGCCTTGCTGCCTCAATTTGAAGCCCTCCATGAGAAAATAGATGGGCTGAAATCCGCATTTGACATGCTTAGTCAGAGACAGCAGGAGGCCGAAGATCGTGTGGGACTGGCAGAGGAAAAGGTGGAGACACTGACAGTGGAGGTGGCGGGCTTGCGATCTCAACTGGCCCATCACGAAGCAAAACTTGACGATTTAGAGAACAGGTCTCGACGAAATAACCTGCGCTTCATGGGGTCCCTGAAACCATTTTGGATAAGGACCTGCGAGAATACCTAGAGGCCTTAGTTCGGCAGACAGTGGAGGAAAGTGCACTGGGAGGTAAACTCTGTATAGAAAGGGTGCATCGGGTCGGTGTTAAACAAACTCGCGACCCTCGCCCCAGAATCGTGTTGGCTAAATTCCTCCACTTCCCGCAGAAGGAACTGATCCTCAAGGCAGCGCGACAAAAGGGAGAGGTGGTGTTTAATAATAGCAAAATTCGTGTAGCGCAGGACTATTCAGTCGCCCTGAGCCGGAAAAGGAAGGAGTATGCCCCCCTATGTGGCAAACTGATAGACGCAGGAATTAGGTTTTCTGTGCAATATCCCGCTAAACTCCATGTGCTTAGTGAGGGAGCTCATCGTACCTTTGACTCCGCCTCTGCAGCAGAGGACTATGTGAATCGGCTATATCTTCAAAAAACAGCAGTGTCAGTGACTCCTACATCATGATCTACTTCGCTCTAACAATACGTTGAGAACCCTTCTTTTGGAGAGTAACGAGGGGGAGATACAGTGTAGCATCGGCTACGGAGTGTTTTGCAGCTGCCCAGTAACTTTGGATCCCATGTCTACAGTAACAGTTACAAATTGTTTTGTATGGCAACAAAGTATTTAGTCTCCAAGAACCTTTCCCTTGGTCTCCCCATGCTCTGTCTGTAACAGCGAAGTTTGGTCCTGGGGATCTCCCTGGCTAATATTTTTGATTGGCCTGGAAGACCCGGCATGGCGACGGGTTGAATGTTCGGTGGGGGTGAATCAGCTGTCCCGGAAGGGGGTGGTCTCCCCTGGATATGCCAGCTGTTGCCATTGGAGCGACGGGAGACATTGCCCTCGTGCGCGGTCGGGGGAATTTCTTTTCCTTGGGAGGGAGGGGGTTCTCCTCCACCTGTGCCTGGGGCAGTCCCAAGTGCATCGAGGCCCGGCAGACACGGCACATTCCGTGACGAGAAGTGGTTAGGGGGGATGAGGGGGGATGAGGGAGTCCGGAGAAAGAACCATGCTTCCCCTTAAACTTTTCACCAGAACAGCATAAAGCAGCAGAAACACTACCTGTAGAGCTCCCACAGCCACCGGTGCAGCAAGATTTAGGCAGGAGGGGCTCACCATCTCTCCTTTGGCAGGAGCTGTATAGGTAGTCTAAATACATGCTGTACAATTCAGCCAGATCTCATTCTCAGAGGGGACTATTTTTCAACTACGTTTGCTCCCGGAGACTGGGGGGGGAAGAGTGCAAAGGGTAGAGCATAATTTCCGTATATTAAAGACTCAAGTTTTATGTCAGGATGTTCTATTTCTGTTTCATCTATGGTTGGATTAATTGGCTACTATTTTACCAGCTAAATTCCCAAACTGTTCCAGAATTCCTGGTTAATTATCTTTATAGTGCAGCAGGCACTCCTGCTTATAAGTATGCCCCTCCCATGCACACACCTGCCCACTTACTTCTTTGCATCACTTTCCCCCCTTTTGACACCACCCCCATGATTGGCATCTTTTACTGCCATTTTTGTTTGCAAGTTTCAGGAGGCTTGTGCACCCTTCAGGCTACCCTGTTAGTCGTTTATAAGAAGCAAACAAACGTTCAAGGTTATCTTAACCCTTCAATTGGCATATTTGGGTCACTCAGGATGGTGTTTATGTAATCTTTCCGTTCTATCCCTCCTGGGATTTCTGTCAGCTGACCCTCGTAATGTCTTTCGCTGCACATAGTTTGATTTGTTACTCTAAATATTGTGTTAACGTGAACAGTTTTTGTTCGTGGGATTTGTTTAAGTGCAAGTGGTTTATTATTTTACAAGCAGAAGTATGCCATTTTTCGTTCAGAAAATGTCCTTTGTTTTTATACTATAATACGGTGGGGAGGAGGAGGAGTGTTTTTCTTTTCTTTTCTTCCTTCAGGAGTTTGCCGTGATGGGGGAGTGGTTGTAGAAGACTGGAGGTGTACCCCTGAGGGGAGGGGACTCCACTTTCATCTTATTGCAGGAGGCCACACCTGCAGGTCAGCCCTGGGGGTGCGGTTCCTCCCTAGAGCAGAGGTTCGACCGGTGGGGGGGGGGGGGGGTGTGGAGAGATGGTAGGGCGGAGTCGGCACCCACAATTAAGGGGGATTAAAGGTGGGATGGCTGGCGGTATGTAGTTACTTTTAGGTCTGGGGGGGGAAGGGGGACGGGCTCAGAGGGGTCTCGGGAGGGCTTTCTAGGAGGGGGTAGGAGAGTAGGGAGCCCTGTAGATAGGAGGCAGCGAATAGGGATTGGGTGCATTGGTTAGGGTAAGTTCTCGGCTGGGGGGGGAGGTTAGGGGAAGGGTCACCGGGGTAGGGGGTAGGGGGTTAGGTGGGGGGGGGGAATGGGGGAAAAGTCGTCGCACCATACAATCTTTGCAAAGAGCTAACACAACCCATCTTAGTAGAAATTTGGGGAGACCCCAGGCTGGGAGGGTCTCCTTGAGCACGAAGTGCTGGCAGCGGGGGCGTCAACAGACAGGATCCCTCTGAGAGTAATAACCTGGAATGTTTGTGGACTGGGTAACCCGATCAAACGCTATAAAGTGCTCAAGGCATTGGCTCGGCAGCACTGTGATATTGCGCTATTGCAAGAGACCCATCAGACGGCCGAAGAACATGCTAAATTGTGTCGGGACTGGGTGGGTCAGACATGGGGTGCGCCTGCACTGGGAAAGAAAGGAGGGGTGGTCATACTTATTCATAAACGTGTGCGCTTTACGCTGCACCGTCAGTGGGCCGATCCCAATGGGAAATCTTTGCTATTACATGGACTACTGGAAGATCGGGATATTATACTAGGAGATGTATATGGCCCCAATGTATTAGATCGGGATTTTCTGAACCGCATCGCAGCCAAAATTGAACAAATGCCGGACGTGCCAATGCTTATAGGGGGGGACTTTAATGGTGTTTTCGACGTGAGTTTAGATACCTCTGCCGCCAAGGAGACGAGAGATAGGGTGCTTGGTTCTCAATTGCTGCAACGCTTTCGAGCCCGTTTAAACTTGGTAGATCCCTGGAGACTGCTGCACCCTTCTGAGAAAGAGTTTACACATATCTCGCGGGCGCATGGGACTAGCGCGAGATTAGACTACCTATTGCTCTCCACTACTACCTTTGCCCAAGTGGAAGAGGCGCAAATAGGTCCTTTGGAAATCTCCGACCATGCTATGGTTTGGTTCGAGTTGCAATGGGGGAGCGGGACCGGAACATCTCGTATATGGCGGTTCCCCGCCGAGCTATATCACGATAACCACTTTCGGCGGTTTCTGGGTCAGCGCTGGCGTGATTTTGAATTAAACCACCAGGTCCACACAGATGACCCGGAGCTGGTTTGGGAAACTGCCAAAGTGGTGTTGCGCGGGGATATTATTGGATTTGTGGCTCGGAAGCGGAGATTGTTGGCAGAACAAATTATCCAGTTGGAGCAGCAGGTGTCACAGGCGCGGGTACTAAGTGGCCACGCCCCTACCGTGTCCAATAGAAAACGATTATGAGTATTACAGGTCGCCTTAAATGAATTACTCCATCAGAGAGCCAAGAAATCGATAATGTATTACAAATATCGCTTACAGTGTTTTGGCGATAAACCGGGGAAACTACTGGGCCGCTGCTTGCAGGGTCAGAGAGGCGGGCGGGGGGTAGCAGCACTTCGGGATGAGAGAGGAAAATTACAGCAGAAGCGGGAAGTGATAAGTGAGATTTTTAAAGATTTCTTTCAGAAATTGTACTCAGCGGAGGGGACTGACCCCGCTACTATGGAAAATTACCTCCAGGGACTACAGCTCCCTAAGGCAACAGACGAACAACGGGCCATGTTGGGGCGTCCGATAACCCTAGAGGAGGTGCAACTTATAATTATGAAAGCTAACTGCTATAAAACTCCGGGACCAGACGGCTATGGGGCTGAATTCTATAAATTACTGTCGAACTGGGTTAGCCCTTTGTTAGTGGATACTTACCGGCAAAGAATAGAAGGCAGGGGTAGAAGATGGGGAGAGAATCAGGCGTATATTACGTTGATACCCAAGCCGGACAAAGACCCGCTGCAGGCGGCTTCCTACAGGCCGATCTCCCTGCTAAATTTTGATATGAAGCTGATGGCCAAGATTTTGGCGAAAAGACTAGCGGGACTATTGGGGGATATTGTTCATGCTTCACAGGTGGGGTTTGTGCGGGGCCGTTATGCGGTCCGTAATATTCGCAGAATCTTAACATCGTTGGAGTGGGTGCATGGTCATCGGCTTCAATCCCTGCTGGTGAGTTTTGACGCTGAAAAAGCGTTTGATCGGGTCAACTGGACATATTTACAGCACCTATTACCGCAGTACGGCTTGGGACAGGCCTTTTGCGACATGGTTAAGAGCCTTTACGATACACCGACGGCTAAAGTACTCTGTAACGGGGTTTTATCGGATCCTTTTCCCCTGTATAGGGGTACAAGGCAAGGCTGTCCATTATCCCCTCTATTATTTGTTTTGTCCCTAGATCCCCTAATAAGGCGTATAGAACTTGACCCGCAAATTCGCGGAATTGAGATTGGCAATCAAGGGTTTAAGATGTCGGCTTTTGCCGATGACATGCTGGTACACCTTCTAGCTCCACGGGAATCTTTGCCTAGATTGTTAATGGAATTTCGATTATTTGGTAGTTTTGCGGGTCTCCGGATCAACGAAGAGAAATCAGAGGCCTTGGATGTTTCAGGGCAGTTACGAGGGCATTGGGGGGAGGAGGGGTTTCCTCTGAAATGGGCTGAGCAGACGTTCAAATACTTAGGTGTTGTTTTGACGAGGGTACCGCAGGACCTTTACCATATTAACTTCGAGAGAGTTTTGTCTGGGGTACGGAACCAGTTGAGGGCGTGGAATCCGCTACCTTTCTCGCTGCTGGGGAGAATTGCAGCATTCAAAATGGTGGTGTTGCCTCGTATACTGTACTGGATGCAAACCCTACCCGTGTGGTTATTGAGGCGGGATCTGCTTAGGTTGGAAAAGGAGATTCAACGCTTTCTGTGGAAGGGGGCTAGAGCGCGGATCCCGATATCCCGTATGATTGGCAAATGGTGCAGAGGGGGCTTAGGGCTCCCGGATATACGGCTTTATGCTTTGGCGTGTCAAGCACGTCATCTCGGGGACTATCTGGGCGACACCAACGTATACACGCCACGGGCCTTAGAAGCAGCTTTTGTGGCTCCTCTCTCGCTGGTGGGAGTCCGACATGCGGACAGTGCGCAATTACCAACGTGTTTTACGCGAAATATTATGTTAATTGCGCTGCGCCATACTTGGCGACAATTAAATAGCTTTTGGCGAAGGAATTGGCAGGTGTCTAGCTGGCTCCCCCTTCGTGGAAACTTACAGTTCCTGCCGGGATCCGATTCCACGGCGTTTCAGTTATGGTATCGACAGGGCTTACGGTATATAGGGCATGTAGTGGACCTTACTGGTAAATGTAAGTCGTTTTCAGAGCTTCGAGAGGAGTTTCAATTGCCCCCCACTCAATATTTTGCGTACCTCCAACTCTCTCACTACGTGGCAAAGCTGCCCAAGGAGGAACTGGGGGTGGACAGATCGGCGCAACTTCTCGAATTTTTTGACCTTGGAGGCGCTGCACCACCAGCAATAAGGGGACTGAAGTCTCGGCTGGAGTGTTTTGGGGTACGACCAGATTATGAGAGGGTGGAGACGGCTTGGGCAGAGGAACTGGGGCGGGTGGTGCAGCCCGGCACTATCTGTGCGGCGGTAGGGCGGATAACAGCATTGGTGGGGGGAGCGCGGTGGAGGGAGGTTCAATATAAGGCCCTGACACGAGTGCATTTTTCGCCTCGGTGAGAGTTGAGGAGTCACATCACACAAGATGGGTCTTGTCCTAGATGTTCTTTACCCTTAGCCACCCTAACTCACATGTGGTGGCAGTGCAGGCGCATCCTTCCCTACTGGTCCCGTATTCGCAGATACCTTACGGGGTTGCTGCAGCAAAGATTTCCGTGGACTAGCATTCTAGTCATTCTCGATCAATTGCATCCAACCCTACCCGGGGGGAGATGGGAGCGGTTATTGGTGCGTAAGGCCTGTCTGGTGGGGAAAGGTCAGATTCTCCATAGATGGAGAGATCAACATCCACCCACGTTCTTGGAATGGCGCAATGGTTTCCATCAGCTGATGCTTGCAGAGCGTTGGTGGGCCCGGGGCTCCGTAAAGCGATGGTCCACTTTTATGTTGATCTGGGAACCCTACATTCAGAGCTTAAGCTCCCGCTGCCGGAATGAAATAGTAAATATAGGCTATTGAGCTAGGTGGGGTTAGGGTTGCGACGACAAAAAAAAGGGGGGGGGAGGTAGGGGGGGTGGTGGGGGAGGTTAAGGGGGGCACCCTAGATTAAGTTTCTACCACAAAAAAAAAAAATGAATAATAATAATCATGGGCGCTCTGTGCTCTGTTCTGTATACATGACTGTTTGTGGTTTGTGCCGCAGCGGAGATAAGATTCCACTCCGCAGCAGCGTGTTGTATATATTGTTTGTCTGTATCGAAAGTTATGTATCTGCTGGTTTATATATAAATAAAGTTTAAAAAAAAAAAAAACAACAACTGAGGAAACAAGAAAAGAGATGGAGGAAAACTAAATCAGATGAAAATAAATCCCAATATATGAACACACTTAACGAATACAAGAACGCAATTAACAAATCAAAAAGGGATTACCACTCTAAAGTAATAAATCTGGCCATCAACCGACCTAGAGAACTATTTGCAATTGTAAAAACATTGACAAAAGCAAAGAACCCCGAGCCAAAACAATCAGCAATAAGTATACAAACATTAGCAACCCACTTTGCAGAAAAACTAAAGTGCAAACCCAATACTCTAACAGCAATACTACCTTCAAGCACTGAAATTAATAACAATTGGACAACTTTTCACACGGTAGACCAAAAACACCTCCTTAAGATCATAACAATGATCAACACCACAACCTCTCCACTCGATCCATGCCCTGTGTCATGGATCAAATGTACAAAGGAAGAACTCGCTGAAAACATTCAACACATGGTGAACCAATCCCTTTCCCAAGGTATCATGCCCGATGCCCTAAAACTCACAACGCTTCGCCCAATAATAAAAAACAATAAACTCGACTCAAAAGACCCAAATTCATACAGACCGATAGCCAGCATTCCATTTATTGCTAAAATAATAGAAAAAACAATTCAATTACAATTACAAGAGCATATTGATGAGCACAAACCCCTTGACTCACACCAGTTTGGTTTCCGCCCCTTCCACGGAGTAGAAACCCTCTTAATTACACTGATGGACTACCTCATCAAAGGTACAGATGACAACAGTCAAGGCTTCCTACTCCTCTTTATAGACATTTCTGCCGCCTTTGACAACATCAACCACCTTACTCTGATCAATAGACTAGAAAACTTAGGAATAGGTGGGACTGTTCTCAAATGGTTCAAGTCTTACATCACACACAGACTAATACGTGTTCAAATAGACCAAGAAGCATCAGAAACCTTCCCCCAAGGACAAGGAATACCCCAAGGATCAGCCCTTTCTGCCCTCCTTTTCAACCTGTACCTGCAACCTATCACAAACATATTTAGAAAACACAGGATTAGTCACTTTATTTATGCGGACATCATGCTCGCTATCCCCATAACCACCAAAAACCCCACTTACGACACCCTATCCGAATGCATGGCTGAGACCACCTCTTGGATGGAAACCAACTACCTCAGCATCAACCTCAAAAAAACGGAAGCAATGTTCGTAACAAGATCACCCGTGACCGAGGACACATCCAACAACAATCTCAATCAACAATACATCTATACCTGTTAAAAAAGGGGTAAAATACCTGGGTGTAATAGATCATACTCTCACCATGCTACCGCACATAAAGCAGACAGTAAAAACCATATTCTACAAACTCAAAACCATACAACACCTAAGGCCCCCTCCTTCACACACATGACTTTAGATCGGTTGTTAATACACTCATCACCCCCCATTTTGACTATTGCAACAGTTTCCTAATTGGCCTACCACAAAAAAACACATACCTATTACAAAGAGCCCAGAACATCTGTGCAAAAGTAATTACTAAAGCTCGCCTAACAGACCATGTGATCCCTATACTGCTAGAACTACATTGGCTCCCTATAAACAGCCGAATCAGATATAAAATTCTCCTAACAACTTTCAAGCTCCTAAACATCGCCCCTCACACCTATCCACACTACTACACGCCCCATCCGAATCAAGAGCTCGCAGACAAAACGCAGACCACTCACTTGATATGCCAAAAACATTCATGAAGACTAAAAAATCCACAAGCGCCAAAGCCTTCACGTTCACTGCCCCCATGCTCTGGAATGATCTCCCAATAGACCTCCGTATCATAAAAGACCTCTCCCAATTTAGGAAAGAACTCAAAACCTACCTATTCTCCGAACACTTCGAAATCCCCTACCCCCCAAAGTCCTGTCCCACAGCATCCACAGACACACAAACTCAAAACTCCCAAAATCACAATTAGCTAACCCCACACAGACCTCCCACACACACAAAAAACTTATGATAAAAAAATGGAAATAAATTCCACCACCTACGCATGACCAATGAATATTCTGTAACACATTGTATATAACCATCTGTAAATAACCAATGTAAATAGTTTGGACAGTTTATCGCATTTATTATTTGTAAAAAGTTAGAATTTTTCTGTTCAATGTAAATGTATACTGAAGTATACAAAATTGTTAACTTGTTCCATGTAAACCACCCTTGATCTCTGAAAGGGGCGGTATAGAAGAAATAGATAAATAAATAAATAAATAAATCTCAGTTTAGTATGTAAACTGCTATGATTACTCGAAATGGCGGTATAAAAATCTCTATAAATAATCTCTACCAAGTTTAGATCTTTCAGCTTTCTTGGAGACGTCCCTGGGGAATATTCCTACCCGGGCAACTCTCCTTGTTACTTTTTTGGCTGAGGCTGATAAGGATCGGATCCTTCGGCTACACTTTTCTAAAAAGCAAGAAAAGTTCATTGGTAAAACAATTCAGGTGTTCCCAGATGTTTCTCAAGTAACTCAGAGGAGACAGAAGGCCCTTTTAGTGCTTAGACCCACAGTCTTAGCCCTGGGGGCCTCCTCCTTTCTGAAGTACCCCTGTTTCGTTTCAAGGCAAGAGTTGAGTCTCTTGACTCAGTGCAACTGGAAGGTTTCTAACAGTGGGAAAGGTTTATTTTCTTTGATTTTTCTCAATTTTGTATTCCTTGGTTATGAGTTTTGTTTTGTTTTTTCAGTGCTGTCAAATCAGTGACTTCTCCTAGCAACCCAGCTGCCTCTGGGTTTTCTTGGCAATGTATCACCATAAGTAGATTGCCAGGCCTTTTCTTCTGAGGAAATGGAGGGTAAAGTGACTTGCCCAAGATCACAAAGAGTGCCAGTGGGAATCAAACCCTTGATTTTCTGGGTACAAGGCAGTTGCTCTAACCACTAGGCTACTCCTCCACTCCTTGGTTACGTAAAAGGGGGTAAAAGCTTATCTTCTGATGTCCTTTGTATTTCCAAGCGCTCCTCTTGATGTGGGCTAGGTTTTTTGTCTATGTACGTATGTATTTACAGACTTGTGCAAGTGAGCATTAGTCTATCTGTATTATTTCTTTTTCAGTATTGTAAACTCTTATAAATATATAAATTACATTTTTTAAAAACTAAAAGTGGACAAGGCCATGAGACCGGATGGGATACATCCCAGAATACTGAAAGAGCTCAGAGAGGTTATGGGCAGTGCAAAAACCTGGACCTTTGAGAGTTACCTCATGCAGTCTGTAACTTCCGAAATGCACAAACCCTTCCCCAGGAGGGAGCACCCTCCTGGCACCCTTGGGTTGATCATCAGGCAGTCGAGGGACGTTTAACCAGCTTCTCCAGGTCCACACCAAAAAGAGCAGTTGCTCCACAAAGGGGAGCTTCCTGAGCCATGTCTTAGAAACGACATCTGCTGACCAATTTCGGAGCCACAAGAAGTACCCAACAACCATCACGATGGCCTTATTCTTCACAGAAGCCTGGATTAAATCATAGAAGTAGGTCTGCCAGGAAAGCAGTACCAGACTCCAAACAAGCCACATCGACAAGGTCCACCAACTCAGCCAAGGAGCCTTCCAGAACCCTCTGCAACCAGAAGAGACAGGCCCTTACCACATAGGCCCTGCAGACTGCGCCTGTAAGGCTAGGGAGGAAACTTCAAAGAACTGTTTGAGCAGGCCTCCATACAGTTATCCTGCAGCTCCTTCAAGGTGGCTCCACCTTCCACTGGAATGGTGGTATTTCTGGTGAATGATGCCACTGGGGCGTCCACTCATGTTATATGCAACCTCTCCTTCTCCAAGACAATAGGATAAAGCCTTGTCATGGTTCTCCCCATACACAATCCAGGATTGAAGACCTTCCACTCCACCTCAATGAGTTACTTCACAGTACTGTGGAAGAGGAAGGCTTTAGGGGCTTCCTGACTCCCTGCAAGATTGCATCCCTAGCCTTTTAAGCAGGAGTCGATCTAGTCTCCTTGGAGATAAAGTTCTGCCAAGGCATGGGAGATGTGCAATATCCTCAACTCCATCAGATCTTCTCCCAATAGGGCACTCCAGTTCTTCCTAGTCATCCTGTGAGACCGCCTCCAGGAGACCAGAGGGCCCACTCCAAAGCCCCTAAGTAGTCTAGCAAGTCCACAGGGATCACATCCTCCTCCTCAATCAGCAGCTCCCATCAAGCCTGCTTCAGGCTGTGAGGGAAGGTCTCACCTGGATTACCAGGGGACTTCCCCTAGCCTACAGTCTGACCCCCCCACCCCCGGCCTTGCCAAAGGCATAAAGCTTGAGAACAAATTCTGCAGAAAAAGGGGGGGGACCCGCTCCAGGAGCACTTTCCAACCCCCCCCCCCCCCCGTGCAGTATTTGACACCAGTTGGAATGCTGGGGAATCCCTGCACACTGCCAGGCCCATAGCCACCTCCCAAATGATGTCCATTCCTGCCAAAAGGCTGGAGCAGATATCTCTCAAGGTCACGTGGTGGTCACCATGATGGTTATCCAAGGCTCCCTGCACAATCTGGGTTCCAGCCAGCAAGTCCATGGTTGCAGCACTTTCCCAGAGGCAGCCACCACACAACCTCTCCACTGAGAGGTGTTCCCGCCAGCTGCTGCAGGTCATGCTCTGGCTGCAGGTCTTGCTCCGGCTGCAAAGCTACGAGTCGGCCACGTGCGACATCCGAAATGCACTGCACTCCCTCACACTCGCCGCACTCCCAAAATCGCCCTAGCCACTACCAGGACGTCGCCACACACACACAAAGCCTTCTGGTATGTTTTTACTGCTTCAGTTTTCTACTCTGTGGTTTTTTGTTTTTTTTTTTATTTGTAGAGCACGATCTGCGCAGAGAAAACCCACTCAACTTCAGGACCCATCCCAAGTGTTGGTGAGAGGGACTGGAGGAGCCCCGAGTACGGCTGGGGTGAGCGAACTAGACTACACCCTGGAACACCCAACAAAAGCTACAGGCCAAGGCTAGCAAATCACCAGTACAGATCAGAGCACAGGCTATGCACATCCATCATCTCCTAAGACAGAGAAATTATTGACTGAGTGAGGGTGTCAGGCTTCTTACTTGAGCTGCTTCAGCTCAGTTTGTTTTTCCTTAGTCTCCATCTTCTGGTCCCACGCATATCAACTGGACTGGAGGAACGATTAGGAAGTATCCTTCAGGAAATAGAAAAAAGCTAAAATGACAAAAAAAAATGTGGAGTGGAGTAGCAGCCTAATGGTTAGAGCACTGGATTGGTAATCAAGAGAACAAGGTTAGACTCCTACTAGCACTCCCCTTGTGGCCCTGGGCATCGCTTAAACCTCCACTGCCTCAGAAGAAATCTACTTCGTCACAATGCCAAAAAAATCCAGGAGCTGCTGAGTTGCCAGGAATCAGCAATGATTTGAAGGAACACATTACTTTTTTCGTCAAAAATGCAAAGCAAACTGGCGAATTAGATTCAAGGCATTGAAAAGACAGGGAAACAGAATTTAAAAAGCAACACACGCATAAGGTGAAATTAGACCTTACCTGCTAATTTTCTTTCCTGGCGCCCCTCCAGACAAGTGGGTTATGCTCCTCTACCAGCAGGTGGAGATGGAACACAAACCAGAAGTGTACTATGAGTAGCCTGTGCCCACTAATAACAGCCACTATGATCATCCAAAAACAGAGAAAAGAAACCCAAACTCCAGTTCTCTGGCAGCTCCCTCTTAATGAGCGCCCAGCAATAGGGACAACAATTACGCTGGCAATCAGTGGTAGCCACCACCCACTCCAGGAGCTCGAGAGGTCTGCCTGGAAGGCCTCATATGCAGCCTCACAAAGGTACGAGTACTAGGATGGCCGCCATAGAACTCAGCACCTGCAGGTAGTTTCACGCCCTCGGACGGGGGATTCTCCATAGCTCCCAAACCTGGGATTACGATTTTAGAATCCTGCCCTCTGACGAGAAGACCATACCCTTGAGGATGTCAAACCAGGCCCTCAGGTACTCCAAAGCACTGGGTCATCTTGAGCAGAGACCAAAAAAGCAAACAGAATGCTAGAAATCATAAGAAAAGGAATGGAGAATAAAACCAAGATTATTATAATGCTTGTGCACAGCTTCACAATAAGACCGCACATTGAATATGGCGTGCAACTCTGCTCGCTGTATCTCTATTAGAATTTGAAGAGGTGCAGAGAACCACTACTAAAATGAAGGGTATGGAAGGATTCCCCTATGAGAAAAGGCTAAAAAGGTTAGGGCTCTCCAACTTAGAAAAAAAAGACGCCTGAGTGGGCCTGATTACCTGAGAGCAGCTGAGGCCTGCATAAAAGGCTCAGGAGCCCTGCCCTGTTAAGGCATTCCTAACAGGGACTCTACAGGTCAAACAACGGTAAGGATTTGAGGGTTTATTTTTATTAAATTGCTAGCTCTCTGACTGGGAGCTCTTAAAAGGGGTTTTGTATATTTTTAAAGCAAAGCTACTATCTTTTTGGTGCTTTAGTAGAAATTTCCTTGAGCAGAGTAGGTTGTTGAACTCTAGTAACCTTCTCAGCTTTGAGAACTGCTGACACCTAATCAGGTGTTAGTTCCCTCCCTACCCACCCCGACTCCCACCCACCCCTAGTGAGCAGTCTTGCTTTATAGGGCACCTCCCCATTAAACGAAGCACAGAGACTTGGAGCAGCACATTTTGAATATAAGTAAAAAGATTTAACTGTTTTTTCTCTGAAAGGGCAGCAGGGAAACCGGCTGATACTTGGAAGATCTCTCTCTTTTGCTTTAACAGATACCTAAGTTCCACGAACAGAACAATGGCTGAGAAAAATCATATTGCTAAAGCTGTTCCCCTGTTACAGCTTCTGCCTCTGTCCAGAGGTCCAAATGCCAGTTGAAGGACCGGTTCCATGTGCAGGGTGCATGTATGCTGAAGCTCTGAGGAAACAAGTGGAGGAACTCAGAGAGGAGGTGGCAAGGCTGAGGAGCATTCAAGACAGTGAGAAGTACATTGATGAGATGCTTCTTGCAGCAACCAAGCTTTCCAGCATGTCGATGATTGGACACAAGTCATAAGGGCCTGCAAAATCACCAAACCAACTTCTCCAGCCCTAGAACTGAAGAACCATTATGCACCCCTGGAAGTGGAGGAGGTGAAAGCATCCCTGGAAAGGGAAGAACCAGAGCTCAAGAACCTCAAAGTTGCAGAATCAGTGACTACAAGGAAGCGAAGGGTAGTGGTGGTTGCAGACTCTCTTCTGAGGGGTAATGAGGCATCCATCTGCCGACCAGACTTGATGTCCAGAGAGATATGCTGTCTGCCTGGTGCCAAAATCCAAGATGTTACGGAGAGCTTGCCGAGACTCATCAAGCCCACTGACTATTACCCAATGTTGCTATTCCATGTTGGAACAAATGATACTGCTAGATATCCCTCGGAACGTATCAAAAGTGACTTAATGGCTCTGGGGCAGAGGGTGAAGCAGTTAACTGCACAGATGGTGTTCTCTTCAATCCTCCCTGTAGAGGGTATTCTCTTCTATCCTCCCTGTAGTGAGTATTCTCTTCAATCATCCCTGTAGAGGGTAAAGGCCAAGGCAGAGAGGCTCGCATCCTGGAAATGAATGCATGGCTGCGTGGATGCTGTTATCAAGAGTGTTTTGGTTTCCTAGACCATGGGATGCTGTTCCAAGGGTTGCAGAGCAGAGATGGCATCCATCTGTCCAAGAAAGGTCAACGTGTCTTCAGTAGTAGACTGGCTAATCTACTGAAGAGGGCTTTAAACTAGATTCGTTGGGGATGGGTGAAGAAAGCCCTCAGGTAAGTGAAAGCCCCCAGATAGGTGATACATTAAATAACTTTATGGAAATGAGTAACAGGGGTAACATATGGAAAGCAGTGTGTATAAATGCCCGTAGCATGGGAAATAAGATCCCTGATGTTGAAGCTTTGGTGGGAGTGGCTGACTTGGATTTAGTGGCAGTTACAGAAACATGGTTCACAGAAAACCATGATTGGGATGTAACTATACCTGGCTATACTTTATTCAGAAAGGACAGGGTAGGAAGTAGGGGGGGAGGAGGAGTGGCACTATATGTAAAAACTACTATTAAAGCTTTGGAATTACAGAGCTTAAAAGGGAGAGGGGAGGCATTGTGGGTTAAACTAGAAAGAGGGAAAGAGAAATCTATTTACATTGGTGTGATATACAGACCTCCCTCACAAGAGGAAGAGGTGGACAGAGAGTTAATTGAAGATATGCGCAGCATTGCTAGGAAAGGGGAAGTGCTACTGATAGGAGATTTCAATATGCCAGATGTTGATTGGCACATTCCTGCTGCAGTATCATCTAGAAGTAAGGAGATCCTGGATTCTCTACAGGGAGAACTATTCAGGCAATTGGTAACAGACCCCACACGTGAAGGGGGCCATACTGGACTTGGTGCTTACCAATGGTGAAAGTGTTTCTGATGTTGTAGTGGGAGATCATTTTGCATCCAGTGATCACCAGATGGTGAGGTTCAGTATTAGGACTAGGGCTGTTAGAATCCATTCAAAGGCGAGGATCTTAGACTTTAGGAAGACTAACTTTGCGAAGATGGGCCAATACCTCAGGGAGTCGTTAGTTGGATGGGAACAGCTGAGGAATGTAGAAAAACAGTGGGAAAAACTGAAAGGGGATATTTTAAGGGCAACCAACCTTTTGGTTAAAATGGTAAATAAAGGTAAAAGGAAAAGGAGACTGCTATGGCTTTCGAAAGAAGTAGCTGAAAAAGTGAAGAAAAAGAGGGAGGCCTTCATGAAATACAAGAGATCATAGAGAGAGGCAGAGTGGAGGAGTAGCCAAGTGGTTGGGGCAAGGTACTTCAGGCCGGAAGGTCAGGGGTTCAAATCCCACTAGAGGACAGCAACCTTGGGCCGGAAGGACTGGGGTTTCTAGTCCCACAGGTGCTCCTTGTGGTCTTGGGCAAGCCACTTAACCCTCCATAGCCAATGTTCCCTGTAAAATAGTTATCTCCAAGTTATAATGCCCTGTTCAATGTAATTTCAGTTTGTTCAATGTAAACCGCACTGATGCAGAATAGCACGGTATATAAGAGAATGTAAAGCACAGTTACTTACCTGTAACAGGTGAACTCTGGGAACAGCAGGAATTAGTCCTCACATATGGGGTACGTTGGTACCGACGGAGCCCGCGCGGGAAAGCTCCCCAGCTTCCCAGAAGGAAAGCTTTTGGGGCCTCCCACTGTGCATGCGCGCTGCCTTCCCGCCTTCCTGACCAACTCTCCTCAGTTCGAGTTTAAAGCTGAGACAATAGAGAGAGGAAAGGAAAGAGAGAGATAGATACAACTCCTAGGGGAGGCGGGTGGGTTGTGAGGACTAATTCCTGCTGTTCCCAGAGATCACCTGTTACAGATAAGTAACTGTGCTATCTCCAGGAACAAGCAGGAATAAGTCCTCACATATGGGGACTCCCTAGCTAAGATGCCCGGGAGATCCAATGAAGGGTATGAGACCCTGAAGGATCCTCATCTTCCTATGGATCTCCAGCATCCATTCAGGGAAGGTGGGCTGGAGTTGTTCAAGAATGCAACAGGTGTCTGAGGACAGCCTGACCAAACAAGGCATCCCGGCGGGAGTCCTTGTCCAAACAGTAATGGGCTGTAAAGGTATGAACCGAGGCCCAGGTGGCTGCTCGACAGATATGGTCAATCGACACAGAGTTTAAATGAGCCATAGAGGTGGCCATGGCCCTCACGTTGTGAGCGGTGACATGGCCCTCCAGAGAAAGGTTCTTACTCTGGTAAGCAAAAGAGATACACTGAGCAATCCAATTGGAGAGTGTTCTTTTGGAGACTGGAAGTCCTAAATGAGAAGGATCAAAAGCAACAAAAAGCTGAGAAGACTTTCGATGTTGCTGTGTCCTGTGGAGGTAAAAGGCAAGAGCTCTTTTACAGTCTAGAGTATGAAGGTTCCTCTCTGCACTGGATGCATGAGGAGCTGGAAAAGACAGGTAAATATACCTCTTGATTAAGATGAAAAGGGGAGACCACTTTAGGCATAAAGTGGGGATTGGTCCGAAGGACCACCTTATCATGATGGAGCCTTGTATAAGGTGCATTAGCCACTAGAGCTTGTAGTTCACTGATACGGCGAGCTGAGGTGACTGCAATAAGAAAAATAACCTTCCAGGAAAGAAATTTCAAGGAGGTAGTGGCTAAGGGTT
Source organism: Ichthyophis bannanicus (assembly GCA_033557465.1). Lineage (NCBI taxonomy): Eukaryota > Metazoa > Chordata > Amphibia > Gymnophiona > Ichthyophiidae > Ichthyophis > Ichthyophis bannanicus. The sequence goes on from CM066043.1 coordinate 1,324,313, forward strand.
CAAAAGGTGGCTTCATAAGCTGACCAAGAACCAAGTTTAAGTCCCATGCCACCGGAGGAGGTCGAATGGGAGGTTTAGTTAAGGTTAGGGCTCTCATGAATCTTGCAATAAGAGGATGAGAGGAAACAGGTTGTCCATTGATGGGCTTAAGTGATGCCGCAATAGCACTCAAATGGACTCTTACTGAATTTGTTTTGAGTCCTGCATTGGAGAGATGCAGGAGATATTCCAAAAGAGAATTCAATGGGAGTGCCAGAGGGTTAAGACCCTTTTGAGCACACCAAATGGAAAATCTTTTCCATTTAAAAGCGTAAGAACGCCTAGTGGAAGGTTTCCTAGAGGCATGTAGGATATCCTTCACTTGCTGCGAAAGATTGAAGTGTTGAAGGTCTAGGCCTTCAGTAACCAAGCTCTGAGGTGAAGGGACTTGGGGTTTGGGTGCCACAAAGTCCCCTTCTCCTGAGACAGAAGGTCTGGAGCCGCTCCCAAGTCCAGGGAGGGGGCTTGGGAGAGATGCAGAAGTAGAGGGTACCACACTTGGCGTGGCCAGCGTGGAGCTATGAGGATCATGGACCCTTGATCCCTTTGAAGTTTGAACAGAGTCTTGGGAATCAAAGGAATGGGTGGAAATGCATACAGGAAGCCCTGACCCCAATGCAGGAGGAAGGCATCCTTGGCCTGAACTCCCTGACATGGAATTCTAGAACAGAACCGGGGAAGTTTGGCATTCCACGGACTTGCAAAGAGATCTATGTCCGGGGTTCCCCATTTCTGGAAGATTCTGAGTACCTGATCCATGTGCAGGGACCATTCGTGTGGAAGCAGAACTCGACTGAGTCTGTCTGCCCAAGAGTTTTGGATTCCTGGAAGATATACTGCCAGGAGATGGATTTGATGCTCTCTGGCGAAGGCCCATAATCTTAGAGCTTCGTTGCAAAGCGACAGAGAGCCAGTCCCTCCTTGTTTGTTTATGTAAAACATGGCTACTTGATTGTCCATGTGAATAAGGACTGTCATGTTGCTGAGGAGGGTATGAAAAACTTTGAGAGCCAGAAAGATTGCTCGAAGTTCCAAGTGGTTGATATGAAGGGTGGTCTCCTGTGGAGACCAAGTGCCCTGAGTGGAGAGATCTTGGAGATGAGCCCCCCAACCTGTTTGGGAGGCATCTGTTGTGAGGGTTGCTTGGGGCAACAATGGTTGAAAGGGGGTCCCCAACAACAGATTTTGAGTGGATATCCACCATTGGAGAGACCAAAAGAGACGATTGGAGTTTGCTATTTGGTCTGAGAGAGCTCCTGATGCTTGAGTCCACTGGGTGGATAAAGTCCATTGAGCTGCTCTCATATGTAGGCGAGCATAAGGCACCACATGCACTGTGGAGGCCATGTGGCCTAATAGTTGTAGCATCTCTCTGGCAGTCAAGTGGCTTCTGGACTGAGTCTGAGAGGCTAAGTGCACTAGACGTTGGCAACGGGCCTGAGGTAGATAGGCCCTTGCAGTGGTGGTATCCAACCAGGCCCCTATGAATTCTAGGGATTGAGTAGGGGTGAGTTGGGACTTTGGCAGATTGATCACAAGTCCCAGATACTGTAGAATTCGCCTGGTGCGATCCAGGGAAGTCTGAGCCTCGGACTGAGATGGAGCTCGGATGAGCCAGTCGTCCAGGTATGGGAAGACAAAAATTCCCAGGGCGCGTAGAAATGCAGCTACTATTGCCATGCATTTGGTAAATACCCTTGGAGCAGAGGCTAGACCGAAGGGAAGTACTCTGTATTGAAAATGTTTTCCCTGGAACAGAAACCGTAGGAATTTTCTGTGGGATGGATGGATAAGTATATGTGTGTACTCATCCTTGAGATCTAGAGAACAAAGCCAATCCTGACTCTGTAGGTATGGAAGGAGAGTACCTAGAGAAAGCATCTTGAATTTCTCCTTGTATAGAAATTTGTTCAATTCTCTGAGATCCAGAATGGGTCTGTACCCCCCCTGTTTTCTTGGGAATGAGAAAATAAGGGGAGTAAAAACCTGACCCCTGTTGAGGAAGAGGAACCTCTTCTATTGCCTTTTGGGCGAGAAGAGTGGTCACCTCCTGACCCAACAGGTCTAGGAGAGATGGGGGAGAATTGAAACTTCTCACCATGGTATGGGGAGGAAGGTTGGAGAAATGTAGTTTGTAGCCCTCTCTGATGATAGAGAGGGTCCATTGTTCTGATGTGATTTGCTCCCATCTGGGAGCAAAATGAGTTAACCTTCCTGGAATGGTGAGAGGTTCTGGATGTTTTAGAGCCAGAAAGGTTAAGTTCTCTAGTTTTAAGTCAAAAACCCTGAGGGGGTTGGGACTGTTGGGCTGTAGCAGCCCCTGCAGGTTTTGCCCTGGCCTGTTTAAGCTGCTGACGCTTAGGAGCAAAGCGAGCTGCCGAAGATTGTTTGCCAGTATTTGTGGCAAATCTGGCCTTCTTATAGAAAGGCTTTTTGAAAGATTTTTTCTTGACAGGGGTAGAGGTAGACTTAGAAAGTCTATCTAAAGCAGCATTTTCTGCATCCATTTGAGTGGCTTTGATTTGCCACTCCTTACCAAACAGATTCTCACCTGTACAGGGTAAATTTCCCAACCCATCTTGGACCCAAGCAATTCTGCGAGCCGCTATGGCAATACCTGAGGCTCTGCTAGCACCCTCAAAGGAGTCAAAGGCTGCTCTGTTGGAGAACTTTGAAATATCTTGGGTATGCTTCAGCAAAAGAAGGAACTCCTCCTTTCTATCCTCTGGGATAAAGGGAAGAAAATGGCGTATTTTTAATGCAATTTCCTTCAGAAACATGCCCATATAGAGGCTGTATGAGTTGATTCTGCCAATAAGCATACTTGCTTGGAAGATTTTTCTTCCAAAAGCATCCAGAGTCCTACATTCTCTTCCTGGGGGAGTAGAAGAGTGTCTTTTAGTACTCTTGATCCTTTTCATAGCTGACTGCACCACGATGGAGTGGTGAGGGAGCTGAGTTTTTTGAAACCCAGGAGAAGGGGGGACACGATACATGGTGTCCAGACGACGAGAATGTGGAGATAGGGTGAGAGGAGTCTCCCATAAGTCCATCATGTGTTCTTGAAGAATTTCATGGATGGGCAAGGTGACTGCCTCTTTGGGAACCTTAGAGTATCCTAAAATGTCTAACTTTTTTGCTCTAGGTTCTTTTTCAGAGGATACAGAAATAGAAAGACCTTTAGCTACTTCAATGATGAAGTCTTGAAAGGATAAATCCTCTGGAGGAGACATTCTCCTCTTTGGAGAAGAGGGCTTCTCAGGTAGAGTAAGGGATACTTCAGCAGAGTCATCTGATGAATCAGAATCATCAGAAGACTCAAAGTATCGTCTGTTTGCTTCCAGGGATCGATAAGCGTATCGACCGGTATCGACATCGGGGGTACACGGAACCGGATCGGTATCGGGAAGAACCCCGGAACCGGGAACCGGAATAGATATCCTGGTCGATGTGGATGGCCTGGGCACCGGTATCGGTTGTGGTACCAGAACCGGAGTCGGTACTGCAGGGTGAGGTACCAAGGGCATCGCAGCCTTAATGAAAGCCAAAATGGCCTGCTGCATGGATTGAACTGTACGATCCACGACTGTCTGGATGTCGGTACCGGATGATTGAGCCAGTACCCCAGAACAGTCTAACAGGTGATCGGTCGAGGCCGTGCCATCGATGTCAACCTGTAACCCATAGGAGGAGCTTTGGAAGCCAGAGCTTCCCGCCAGGGTTGTTTGGCTGGGGCAGGGTCCTCAGGGTCAAGCCCAGGGGTATCACGATACTTAGAGGGAGATTTGCCCTTTGAGGACCTGCCAGAGGAATGTTTGGTTACCTGAGATCCATCAGGAGAGGAAGACCTGGAAGATGTCGATGCTGGAGTATCTGTAGAAAACAGCATGTGAAACTTGGCTGCCCGGTTCTGTAAGCCACGTTTAGACATCAAAGAACAGGATGGGCAATCCGGAATGGAATGGTCAGGCCCCAAACATTTAAGACACCATTCATGGGTGACTGTAACTGAAATAGTACCGCTGCACTTGGTGCATTTTTTAAACCCAGAGGCTTGTTTCTCCATGAGGGAGAATTAGTGAAGGCCTAAAGGCCTCACAGAACAAACACACCAAGTGAGGAAAAAAGAAGATTTTTTTTTTTTTTTTTTTAAGAAATAAAGGAAAAAAGACCGGCGGTACCGGTCTGGAATCGAGGAAGGCAGACACACGGCCAAAGAAATAAATTAAAATAACAACTTCTTCAGCGGTGACAGGAACACGACCTGCTGGCTCCGTGGAAAAAGAAGAACTGAGGAGAGTTGGTCAGGAAGGCGGGAAGGCAGCGCACATGCGCAGTGGGAAGCCCCAAAAGCTTTCCTTCTGGGAAGCTGGGGAGCTTTCCCGCGCGGGCTCCGTCGGTACCGACGTACCCCATATATGAGGACTTATTCCTGCTTGTTCCTGGAGATATAAATAAATAAATAAAATAAAAATATTTGGAAAAACCTAGAGAAGCTAGAAAAGTAGTCAGGAAGGCAAAGATTCAAAAGGAGGAGGAAATAGCCAATGCAATAAAATGGGGGGATAAGACTTTTTCAGATATGTTAGTGAGAAGAAGGGCATAAGTGGTATTGTCAGACTCAATCAGAAGCTGATAAGGATAAAGCAGAATTGCTTAACAAATATTTCTGTTCTGTGTTCACAAATGAAGAACCAGGAGAAGGACCTCAGAAAAGACCCACAAACAGGAATAGAAAGAGTAGTTACTCACCTGTAACAGGTGTTCTCCAGGAGCAGCAGGAATCAGTCCTCACATATGGGTGACGTCGGCTCTGACGGAGCCCCCGTGCGGAGCATTTCCCCAGCTTTCAAAGAAAGCTTTTGGGAATTGCAGCGCGCATGCGCGGTCCTCTTCCCGCCCAAGGGTGCCATCTTGCTCAGTCTGATGACATAGCTAAAAGACAGCAAAAGGGGAGGAGGGAGGGTTGTGAGGACTGATTCCTGCTGCTCCTGGAGAACACCTGTTACAGGTAGCTACTCTTTCTCCAGGACCAAGCAGGAAGTCAGTAATCATATATGGGACTCCCCAGCTTAAGGCTACCGGAGACCTCAAGCAGAAAAAATGAGCTCCCTCTAGCTCGTCAGTACGTAAGGAAGGAATCTTCTCTGAGAACGCCCCCGACCGGTAGCCCAACACCAGGGCCAGAGGGTAGAAGTTGCCTAAACCCCAAAGAGATTATGGAGTACTGCCTGTCCGAAAGCACAGTCCCTGCGGGACTCCCTCTCAAGGCAGTAATGGGCCGCATAAGTCTGGCTTGAAGACCAAGTAGCGGCCCGGCAGATGTCTGCCAACGGAACAGAGCGGAGATGAGCCACTGACGCAGCCTTCGCCCTGACACGATGAGCCGTGACTCGACCCTCCAACGAGAGGCCGGCTGCCCCATAAGCCCAGGCGATACAGTCAGCAATCCATATGGACAAAGTACGCTTGTAAACAGGTAACCCCAACTTATTGGGGTCAAAAGAAACGAAGAGCTGAACCGCCCTCCGGTGCTCCCGCGTACGGTCAAGGTAGAAGGATAACGCCCTCCTACAGTCCAGGGTATGCAGGACCATCTCAGCCCGGTTGGCATGCGGCCTGGGAAAGAAGGTCGGAAGAACCACCTCCTGATTGAGGTGAAAAGGGGAGACAACCTTAGGGAGAAACTTCGGGTGAGTCCGTAAGACTACCCTATTCCTGTAGAACCTAGTGTAAGGGGGATCAGACACTAGTGCCTGAAGTTCACTCACTCGCCTAGCAGAGGTAAGAGCTACCAGAAAGAAGGTTTTCCAGGACAGAAAACGGAGAGGGCAGGTAGCCATAGGTTCAAAGGGCGGACAAGTAATCCGCTGTAGGACCACATTCAGATCCCACTCAGGGGCCGGTGGACGCAGAGGAGGCTTAAGCAGGAGGAGGCCTCTGAGGAAACGAGCCACCAAAGGGTGGTTGGAAAGAGGCCTCCCGTCCACCGGCGAGTGGTGCGCTGAGAGAGCACTGAGGTGAACTCTGACAGAATTGTACTTAAGGCCGAGATTGGAGAGGTAAAGCAAATATTGCAATACTACCGCTACCAAGCACAAGAAGGGATTCTCGCTGTGCTGAGCACACCAAACGGAGAATCTACGCCACTTAAGAGCGTAGGATTTCCGGGTGTATTGCCTTCTAGAGGCTAAGACTACGTCTTCTACCTCTTTAGGCAGTAGTAGGGGAGCCAGAACTACCCTTTCAGCAGCCAGGCCATCAGATGAAGGGACCAGAGGTTGGGGTGCAAGAGAGTCCCCTGTTCCTGAGACAGGAGATCGTGCTGAAACCCCAGAGGAAGAGGAGTGTCCACCACCAGTTGCAGCAGAAGCGGGAACCATGGTTGCCTCGGCCACCTGGGGGCTTATCAGGATCAATGAGGCCCCAATCCTGGAGAATGTAAATAGTTCAGCATATGTATTATTATATGCTCCATGTTATTGTTCATGAAAAGTTAATTGTACATAGTTTAAAGAAAATACTATGTTCTATGTAAAACAATGTTCAACATGTTAATTGTAAACTGTTCATTATGTTATTTGTAAACCGCCTTTGATCTTGGGAAAAAGCGGTATAAAAGAAAAAGTATAAATAAACTATGAACAGTGTTCTGGACACTAGTGGCATGGGAGGAAACCCATGCCACTAGTGGACCACGAGATTAGAAACGCATCCGCTGCTACTCTGAGAGGATGCGGTTCTCTGGAGCAGAATTTTGGGAGTTGCCGGTTCAGAGGACTGGCGAAAAGACCCATGGTGGGGAGGCCCCACCTGAGAAAGATCCGCTGAACCACCAATGGGTTCAATCTCCATTCGTGTGGTTGCAGGATCCTGCTCAGTCTGTCCGCCAGGTAATTTTCTTGACCTGGGAGGTAGACAGCCTTGAGGAGGATTCCGTGATAGACTGCCCAAGAGCACAGTCGTCATGCCTCCTGAAGAGAAGGAAGGAGCCCGTGCCTCCTTGTTTGTTCACGTAGAACATGGCAACTTGATTGTCCGTCTGGACCAGTACAGACTGGTGAGAGGTGAGGTGGGAGAAGGCTCTCAGAGCTAGGCGTATCGCCCGTAGCTCCAGGAAGTTTATCTGTTGAGCAGCTTCCCAAGGGGTCCAGAGACCCTGAGTACAGGTCCCTTGGCAATGTGCTCCCCAACCTAGAAGAGAAGCATCTGTCGTCAGCACTTGAGAATGCGGAGGGGATTGAAAAACCACTCCGAGGACCAGATTCGGAAGATGAAGCCACCATTGCAGAGAGGAGACGAGCAGGTCTGATATTCTTACTGAGTCCGCTAGGCTCCCTGTGGTTTGATGCCACTGAGTTCGAAGGCTCCACTGAGTAGACCGCATGTGCAGGCGGGCATTGGGGGTTACATGGACCGTGGAAGCCATATGGCCGAGAAGTCTCAGGAATTGCCTGGCAGAGACCAGGGAATTGCTGTGAAACTGCCTGGCTAGATCCATCAGCCTGTGGGCTCTGTCCATGGGCAGAAAAGCCTTCGCCTGAAGAGTGTCCAGCCTTGCTCCTATGAATTCTAAGTTCTGGGATGGGAGCAAAGTGGACTTTGCGAAGTTTATGACAAACCCCAAGTGCTGAAGCAGAGCCACAGTGCGAAGGGTGGCTTGACTGGCCTCCTGGGAAGACTGGCCCCTTATGAGCCAGTCGTCGAGGTATGGAAACACAAAAAGGCCTTGAAGCCTTAGGTAGGCTGCCACCACTGCCAGGCACTTGGTGAACACCCTGGGAGCGGAGGTCAGGCCAAAGGGTAGTACTCTGTACTGATAGTGGTTTCCTCCCACAACAAATCTGAGATATTGTCTGTGGTCTGGATGAATAAGGATGTGAGTATAAGTGTCCTTTAGATCTAAGGAGCATAGCCAATCTCCCTGCTGGAGGTCGGGCAGCAGGATTCCAAGGGTAAGCATCTTGAACTTTTCCCTCTCCAGAAACTTGTTGAGGTTGCACAAGTCTAGGATGAGTCTGAGGCCTCCTGTCCTTTTTGGTACCAAAAAGTACCTGGAATAAAAGCCGTGACCTCTCAGGTGGTGGGGCACCGGTTCCACAGCCTGTTCCTTTAGTAGACTTGCTAACTCCTGAAGGAGTAGGTCCCTGTGCAGAGGGAGTCTTGGAGGCTCCCCTGGAAAATAGGAGGGAGGTACCTGGTGAAAATGGAGAAGATAGCCCTTTTGGACTATATGAAGCACCCAGGTATCTGATGTGACGGCTGACCACCTGTGGGCAAAGTGGGCCAGCCGGCCTCCTGTGCTGATAGAAGCCAGGTGAGGAGAAGAGGCTATGCTTTCTGAGTCAAAAACCCAAACCCTGCTGAGCAGGGGCAAGTGTTGGTGGCTTGGAAGACTTCTGCCTACGGGGCCCATGACCCTGCCCCTTGGCCTGCTGTAGGGCTGGTACCCCTGCAATTCTACATGCAAATCTCCGGCCTGCTCAGCAACTCAGGCCTGAACCAAAATGAACCAAACTGCACAAAACAAGATGGATTCTACACTTCACTTTTGCTGTGTTCAGCTATAAGCCTGTCCTTCATGCAACTGCTTGCACAGCGTTTCTAAGTGTGCATGCATACAGAGGCTATTGTCCGTGGCTGGCCTTGGACACTTGTATATGCCCAGAAGTTACATACTGTTGCTTCTGCCTGACTTTTACCATGGCTCCTTTGTTTACAAGAAGCTGCTCATCATCGACCTTCTGATTCGCTGAGAATACCTCAGACTGCCTGGTGCCCACCAATCATCGGACCTATGACGGAGGATTCTCACACAGAATTATGCATTCTGCGCTGGAAACTTTAGTTAGTTAGTTAGTTGTAAGTAGGAGAGTAAGAGAGAGTTGGGGACTTTCCAAACCTGGACATATAGACTTCTGCACCGGTCCTGCTGCTGTGCACTGCATACCTGATTCCTGAGCCCTGAGCCTTCCGCCAGACGGCCCCTACGTGTGGGCTAGGCCGTCCTCCACAGGTCTGAGATAAGACTTTCACAGATACCTCCGGTTCGGACTTACTGCGGCTCGCCTCTGAAGGGGCTGGAGCCGGCATTAGCTAACAGCTGCATCCTTGGACGGAGCTAAGGTACTGGCTTATCTCTCCTCTCCTGGATGGGCAAAGGGGTTAGCAATATATTTCTTGCTTTTCCTCAGTGCAGAGCGAATCAGTGACGTCTGGTTTACTAATCTGTGATTTATTGCGTTGTCCAAGTGTACATCTGTACCATAACAAATGTCTACCTCATTTTTCTAATTAGCCATATATGTGTGTGTATATTTTTCTATTTGGTTGCCTATAATAAAGTCTAATATATATCTGCAGACCAGAATTCTTTCGTGGCTCATTGCCAGAATAACTCACCGAACCTTGGGCTGTATATTAGTAGCTATCTCCCCTAGACAACAACAGAGTCTAACTTATTTTTGTGCTACGAATATACCCTACACTGCTGACCCTGTTGGGGAGCTGCAGAGGCCTTATAATGAGAGTAATGTTTTTAGGCAGATGACTTCCTCGGGTAAAAGGTCTTTTTTCCCTGATCCCTTCTTTTTCTGAGAAGGGGCTGAGGTTTCCCTGGACAGCCTAGTCCTGGTCAGAGTCTCAGTCTCGAGTTCTGCAGCCTTTTTAGACATGGGCTTTCCAAAAGAGGTTTTCACCTCGGCAGGGGACATCGACCAACTTGTCCTGTACCCATGGCTCGAAGTCGGATGACTGTAGCCAAGCCTGTCGGCGGGCACCGATGCTGGCCCCAGCTACTTGGGCCGAAGCCTCGAAGCCATCGTAGGCTGCTCAAGAGATAAACTTCGAGCACTCTCGAATACCGGTGGACAGGGCTTGGAACCTCTGCAAAGGTTCCTCGGAGAGACCAGCAGAGAACCCGGCAATCTCCTTTGCCAGGTCTCGGAGATACATGCCCATGTAGAGCTGGTATGTCTGGACACGGCAAGCAAGCATAGAGCTCTGGAAGCACTTCTTACCGAGGGCATCCAGGTTCCAGGCCTCCCGGCCGGGAGGCACCGAGGAGTGCATCTTCTGACTTTTCAGTCGATGCATGGCCAATTCCACAACCATGGAGTGGTGCAATAAATGTGCCTTTTGGAACCCGGGGCTCTTGAGGACTCTATAGATGGAATCGACCCGCTTGCTTAACACCGGCGTCGAGGCCGGGGTCTCCCACATGTGGAAGAGCAGCCGCTCCAGCATCGGAGGAACCGGAACAGTAAAGGCCTCCTTCGGGGGAGAGTCATACTGGAGGGCCTCGAGCTCCTCAGCTCGAGGCTCCTCCTCAGTATCCGCGGGGAAGGCCAAAGCCTTGGCCATATCCCGCACGAAGTCCGAGAACCGGGTATGCTCCGGTGGGGATAGTCTCCGAGGTTCGGACTCCGGCGAGTCCGATGGGACACACCGAGTCCGATAAGTGTCGGGTGACTCTTCGTCCTCCGTCTCACAGCCCGACTCCTCGGAGGAGGAATCGAGCGGCTCCAGTCGGGCAGGCACCAATGCCATCCGCCCCGACGCCGAGGGTACCGGCGTCGACGACCTCCGTGGCCAAGGATCGACTCGAGCCCGCATGGATTCGAGAATCGGCTCGGCCTCCGGGGTCGACTTGGACGTCGATGTCCCGGTGGTCGGGGCAGATGCACCGGTGAGACCGGCGATCAATGCCCGCTGCTGTTCCATGAAGGCAGCGAGGCTGCTCTCCAAGGCCGTCAACCTGAGTCCGAGCTCAGGAGACCCAGCAGCCCTCGACTCGGGCCCCGACAGCATCGGGCCCGACGTCAGCTCCCCTGGAGGAGAGTCCACGAGGACTACAGCACTCACGTGTCCAGGAGACTCCATCTCGATACGAGGATGCTTGGCAGGCCTCTCTGACTCCGAAGACCCGGGATGGCTATCGGGGCTATGCGACATGGCCCTCGAGGAACCAGGAGCGTCCACCGACGATGCCCTTGTGGGTTTCTTCTTCCTGCACTGTTCCCGCGAAGGAGACTCCCGCTCAGAGGAACCCCGACGCTGCTCGGGGCCGGAGTCCCGAGACGTCGAGGCCTCTGACGAGGTCTGGGCCCGTCCAGACGCAGAGTCAGAGAAGATCCTATCCTTCTGGTGCTGCCGACTCAACGCCTTTGAGGACATTTTGCCACACGGACCACAGATCATAGGGTCATGATCGGGTCCGAGGCAGCGGAGGCAGCAGTCATGTGTGTCGGTAAGACATAAGTTTCTTACACCGATCACACTTTTTAAACCCGCTGGCAGCCATGGGGGGAAAAAGGGCCCCTGCGAGGTCAAAAGACAGGGCTGCCAGTGAAAAAAGAAAAATGGCGCGAACGCTAGTCACAAAGAACAAAAACCGAAAAACAGAGAGTGGGCTCGATACCAGCGTATTGGGCCCAGGCGGGAAAAGGATCCGGCGTCGAACCAAAGGAGAAAAAGAAAAAACAGGGAAATCAACTTTTTCCTCGGCGAAAAACGAACTACGTCCGTCGGGCTCCACGGAAAAAAGAAGACTGAGCAAGATGGCACCCTTGGGCGGGAAGGGGACCGCGCATGCACGCTGCAATTCCCAAAGGCTTTCTTTGAAAGCTGGGGAAATGCTCCGCACGGGGGCTCCGTCGGCGCCGATGTCACCCATATGTGAGGACTGACTTCCTGCTTGGTCCTGGAGAAGCGAAGAACATCTTGAACAATTGTCAAAAGACTGTGTTCGTGAGAAACTAACTAAACTTAAAGTAGACAAAGCGATGGGACCGGATGGGATACACCCTAGAATACGGAGGGAACTTGGGGATGTTCTAGCAGCTCCACTGACTGACCTTTTCAATGCCTCGGAGTCGGGAGTGGTGCCAAAGGACTGGAGAGAGGCTCATGTGGTGCCTTTACACAAAAGCGGAAGTAAGGATGTGGTTGAAAACTACAGGCCCGTTAGTTTAACTTTGGTGGTGAGTAAATTATTGGAAACGCTGCTGAAAGAGAAAATAGTGAGGTTTCTGGAGTGCAGCAGATTACAGGATCCGAGGCAGCACAGATTCACCAGAGGCAGGTCTTGTCAGACAAATCTGATTGATTTCTTTGACTGGGTGACCAGGGAGTTGGACCGAGGGAGAGCCCTAGATGTGGTGTATTTAGATTTCAGCAAAGCCTTTGACACTGTTCCTCACAGGCGACTTATAAACAAACTGAGCTCCCTAGGGATGGACCCTAAAGTTACTGCTTGGGTTAGAAATTGGATGGGTGGGAGGCGACGAAGAGTACAAGTAAATGGAGCTCACTCTGAGGAGAAGGATGTTACCAGTGGTGTGCCCCAGGGATCTGTCCCTGGTCCGATTCTTTTTAACATCTTTGTTAGTGATATAGCGGAAGGGCTGTCGGGTAAGGTTTGCCTCTTTGAGGATGATACCAAAATCTGCAACAGAGTAGACACCCAGGAAGGTGTAGATAACATGAGGCGGGATCTAGCTAAGCTTGAAGAATGGTCTAGAATTTGACAGCTGGGATTTAATGTTAAAAAATGTAAGGTCATGCATTTGGGCTGAAGCAATCCAAGGGAGCAATATAGTATAGGGGGTGAAGTACTTTTGTCCACTAAAGAAGAGCGGGACCTAGGCGTGGTTGTGTCTGATGATCTTAAAGTATCTAAACAGGTAGAAAAGGCGACGGCAAAAGCTAGAAGTATGCTTGGGTGCATACGGAGAGGAATGGCTAGCAGAAAAAAAGGAGGTGATAATGCCTCTGTATAAGTCTTTGGTGCGACCTCATTTGGAGTATAGTGTGCAATTATGGAAACTGCACCTTCAAAAGGATGTGACCAGGATGGAGTTGGTGCTGAGGGTGGCTACTAAAATGATTAGTGGTCTTCATTATAAAACATATGAGGACAGACTTAGGGATCTTAGTATGTACACCTTAGAGGAAAGGCGGGATAGAGGTGATATGATTGAGATGTTTAAATACCTCCGTGGCATAAATGTTCAGGGAGAGAGCCTCTTTCAATTGAAAGCAAGTTCTGCTATGAGGGGACATGGGATGAGGGTGAAGGGAGACAGATTCAGGAGTGATATGCGGAAATATTTCTTTACGGAAAGAGTAGTGGATCCGTGGAATAGTCTCCCAGTGGAGGTGGTAGAGATGAGGACAGTAACTGAATTCAAAAAAGCATGGGACAAACACAGAAGATCTCTAAAGGTAAAAAAGGGACTGTTGTAGTTGTTGATATGGAAGGACCGACTAGATAGGCCATGTGGTCTTTTTCTGTCATCATATTTCTATGTTTCTACATATGATAGATGTCTATAAAATAATGAATGGAGTAGAAGAGTCAAATATAGACTGGTTGTTTACTCCTTTGAAAAGTAGAAAGACTATTGGACATTCAATGAAGCTACAATGTAGCAAGATTAATTGGAAAAATATTTTTTTTCACATCACAGAATCAAACTGGAATTCATTACCGGAGGATGTAGTAAAAGCTGTTAGTGTAGCTGGGTTTAAGAGGTTTGAACTAGGTTCTGGAGGGGAAGTCCATAAACTATTAAAAACAGGGCTAGGGAAATTCATTGCTTATCCCTTGGATAAAGCAGCATGGAATGTGTATGATTTTGGAAACCCAAGTAGTACTTGTGAGCTGGATTGGCCGCTGTTGGAAATAGAATACTGGGCTCAAGAGCCTCTAGTCTAACCCAGTATGGCATTTCTTATGCCCTTATTTACATTATCTCTCCTGCTATTTTGCCTTCTACCCTCTCTTCTGCTCTCTAGCTTCACCATTTTCTTCTTCTCAGCCATCCCCACTCTCAGAGAGCCTCACGCTCCTGTAATCATGCCGCCTCCTCCTCCTCCGCCCCGTAACTTTCCTGCTCTTTTCTCTCTTTCTCAAATAGGGATATCAATCCCAACCCTCACTCTCCTAGGCTTTTCTTATATTCTCCAGGCAGATCAATCCGCACCCCTCAAATTTTACTCATAAGAACGTAAGACATGCCATAATGGGTCAGACTAAAGATCTATCAAGCCCAGTTTCCTGTGTCCAACAATGGCCAATTAGATTACAATTATCTGTCAGGTTCCCAAAAGAAAGAACAGATTCCTTGCTGCTTATACCAAGACTAAGCAGTGGATTTCCCTGGTCCTCTTTAATAATGGTTTATAGGGTTTTCCTCCACGAACTTGTCCAAACTCTTAAACCAGCTATACTAACAGTTTTTACTGCATCCTCCAGGAACAAATTCACCCCTCTCATGTATCTTGTGGAATGTACACTGTCTCCAATAAACATGTCTTCATCTCTAATATTCTGCATCTTTTTGCTCTGTAACTTGGCTTTTCCCTAAAGACCCTGCTTCAGTTGCTGGTCTTTGTCATAGAGGTTGTCTATTCTCCCTTACGCTTCGCTCCATTGGCTGCAATGGCGAGGTTGGTGTTGGGTTGCTACTCTCTCATTCCTGCCAATTTCAAAACCCCTTCTACCTCAGTATCACTCCTTTTCTTCCTGTGAAGTCCATTCTATCTGCCTATCGACTCCACTAACTTTCTGGGCAGCTTTCATTTATTGATTCCTTGACAAGTCCACCTTTAGCTTTCTCATCCTGGGCTCTGACTGCTGCTTTGCCTTCTTTCTGGATTCATCTTCCACTTCCCTCATTCTTGAGGATTTTAACATTCATGCTGATGACCCCTTTCACCCTTATGTCTTAAAGCTCCTTTCCCTAACCTCGTCATTCAACCTCCAGCTATGCTCTACTGCTCCTCCTTACCAGTATGGCCACTGCCTCAACCTCATTTTTCTCCAACTGCACACCCTCAAACTTCTTCAGCTCTTCCCTTATCTGCCCATCATCTTTACCACACTCCCACCTCAGGCTTGTTCTATTCTCCACCAATATGTTTAGGAATCTTCACACTACCTGCTCTTCAGCTCTCTCCATAGCTGTCTCATCACCTCTTTCCTCAATTATGTCATCTGTGTCTATTGATGAGGCAGTGTCTTCCTATAACACTATACTCTTCTCTGCTCTAGATGCTCTCATTCCTCCTATTCCACAACCTGTCAGGTGCACTGTACCGCAGAGGTGTCCTCTAAAACCTGCTTACATTCCTGTACCAGCTCAGTTGAACATCTTTGGCTTAAACCTATACGCTTGCAGACTTCCTTCATTTTAAATTCATGCAAACTGTTTCTAGTCATCCATACCACTTGCCAGGCAAGAATACTATGTCCATCTGACTAACCCTCTTGCTTCTGACCATCGCATCTCTTTGCAACACTCCACTTTCCCCTCAAAGTATTTCCATCCCGACACTTCCTTCATTTTCTGTCCAGACTTTGGTTATTTCCATGATAACATCCACAATATTAGTCTTGAATTTTCCACACAGTCATATACATCTGCAATTCCACCTCTTCACTCCAAAATCCTTCCTTCAACCTTAGTCACCCTCTCTTCATTTTCTAAAATCAGGAGGAGAAAACCACCTCTCTTCTCCTCCTCCAAACTCAGCCTGCTCCTCTAATGCCATTCCCATTTGTCTGCTAAGCGCTCTCTCTTCCGCTGTCATCCTTGCCAACTGTCATATTCTCAACCTTTTGCTTTCCACAAGAACTGTTCCTGCAGCTTTCAAATATGTTGTAGTTACACCTCTCAAAAAAAACAAACCTTTACTAGACCCTACCTGTCCAAATTATCAGCCCATCTCCATCCTCCCTTTTGCTTCTAAAGTACTTGAACATTTATTTTATTTATGTGCGCTTATATACCGCCTTTCTGAAATCAAAACGGTTTACAATAAACTCAAAAACAGTATTACATCAAATAAACGATACACAGAACGTTGCTAACACAGTGTGCCATAGAATTATAAGAACATAATAATGTTAACAACATTTAACAAAGAATTTCCTAAAACTATTTACATGTTCCATACATATGTGCATATGGATAGATTTAATCACCTTATATTATCCTTCAGCTTAGGATTAATTTTTTAAAACTATTTACATAATGGTATTGCACTATGAGCTAAGTTTACAGTGAAACAAAGTGAAACACTAAGTTTACAATGAAACACTGAAAACCGATAGGAGACCTTGGACAACTTGCATCAAGTAACTACCTCTCCAAAATACTCTCTAAACAGAAAGGTTTTCAGGAGCTTGCGGAAAGCATTTGGATCCTTAGTTTCTCTTATGATGTCGGGGAGAGAGTTCCACAAGGTTAGTGCATATAGGGAGAATGCACTCTCGGAAGTGGAAGCATTACTATTCTTGAAGTCCGACGGGACTACCAATGAGTTTTTTCCTCCACTTCTTCGTGGTCCAATTTCCAGGGTGGTTTGTATGATCGATCTCAAGCTTGACGTTGATTCATTTTGTAGAGCTTTGAATGTTGTGTGAATTGCTTTGAATTTGATTCCTTTGACTATTGGCAACCAATGTAGCCACTTTAATATTCGAGTAATGTGTTCCCTGATTGGCACTTGTGAAATGACTCTAGCTGCCGTGTTTTGGGCCAACCGAAGACGGCAAATGTTAGGGCAGAGGTTCCCAACTCCAGTCCTGGAGGGCCAAACACCATTCAGGTTGCCAGGCTGTCCCTAATGAATATGCATGAGATACATTTGAATACAATGGGGGCAGTGCATGCAAATGCATCTCATGCATATTTATTAGGGACAGCCTGAAAACCTGAATGGTGTTTGGCCCTCCAGGACTGAAGTTGGGAACCTCTGGTTTAGGGAGACCCATGAGAATACTGTTACAGAAATCTAGGTGTGGGAAGATCATTGCTTGTAGTGTTGTTATGAAGTCGCTTGTTGATAGGAGGGGTCTGAGATGTTATAGCATCTTCAGTTTTGAGTGAATGGCCCTAGTTATATTGCTTATGTGTTTGGAGAAGTTGAGATGCTGGTCTAGAGTAACATCCAAGTATCTCACTTCACTTTGTACCTGAAGGATTGCATCATTTACTCTTATAGTTTCCGGAGGAGTGAAGGAGTAGTCTCTTGTAATAAACAAGACTTACATCTTCTTATAGTTAATCCATAGGCTATGATTGGTTAGCCATGTGACGTCATCGATGAAGCATTCTTCTGTTTTTGTGAGAATTGTTTAATATCAATTTGCATATGCAACATAATATCATACGCATATAAATGGAACTGTATGTTATGACCCTGGATTATTTTGCATATAGGTTGAACGTATAAATTAAATAACAGAGCTGACAGCATAATTACTCACCTGTAACAGGTGATCTCTGGGAACAGCAGGAATTTAGTCTTCACAAATGGGTATCGTCGGTACCGACGGAGCTTGCGCAGGAACGCTCCCCAGCATCCAATTAGAAAGCTTTTGGGAGCCTGCGTGCTGCCTTCCCCAACTGCCTCTCTCCAGTTGAGTTTTAAAGCTGAGACAAAGAGAGAGAGAGGGAAAGAGAAAGAGATAGAGAGATACAACTCCTAGGGGAGGTGGGTGGGTTGTGAAGACTAAATTCCTGCTGTTCCCGGAGATCACCGAAGAAAAAATAGAAATAAATCGCGAAAATCAACTTTTTCAGCGGGGACACGACAGGTACGTCTGTAGGGCTCCGCGGAAAAAAGAAGACTGGCTAAGATGGCACCCTTGGGCGGGAAGGAGACCGCGCATGCGCGCTGCAATTCCCAAAGGCTTTCTTTGAAAGCTGGGGAAAATTGCTCCGCGAGGGCTCCGTCGGCGCCGACGTCACCCATATGTGAGGACTGACTTCCTGCTTGGTCCTGGAGAATGGACAGACCTCGAGCCACCTCCCCGATGAAGTCCTGAAAGGAAATATCCTCTGGAGGAGACATCCTGCGCTTAGGGGAGGAAGGCTCCTCTGGGAGAAGTATTCCTGCATCGACAGAACTGTCAGAATCCGAAGTACCGTCTGTCCGGATGCTCTTGAAGAGCCCGATACCCGCACCGACCGAAGCCGGTACCGGGAGTAATCGGTACCGGTGTATCGGTACCGGACGGCATCGCATGACTGGGTGCCGGCAATGCAGACACCGATGTCAATGCCGATGCTGTCGGTACCAGTACCGATACCGGTGCTGGAGTCGGTGCCAGTACCGTTTGAACTGTCTGATGCGGTTCCGAGGGTGTCGATGCCACAAGGAGAGCCGCCAGACTGCGTTCAATAGCCAGGAATCTCTGGTCTATCAACGCTGCTGATGCCTGGATGTCGGTACCGGAGAAAACAGCCAGTACCCCCAGAGCATGGCACCAGTAGTTCTGCCGAGGTTGAGGCCTCGAGAACGTCCTAGAGCCCCGATAATGCTTTGGAAGCTGAAGCCCCGCCAGGGCAATTTTGCCGGTGCAGAGTCCTCAAGGGCAACGCCAGAGGCATCTCGATGCTTGGAAGGAGATCTACCCTTTGAGGACCGGCTAGACTTATGTTTAGTTACCTGAGATCCACGGGAGGAAGAGGAAGCCCTGGAAGACATTGATGCAACCGAGGCTGCATCGGAGGGAAACAGGGTACTGAGCTTAGCAGCTCGGTTCTGCCGATCTCTTTTGGACATCATGGCACAGGACATACATTCTGTGATGGAGTGGTCAGGACCTAAACATTTGAGACACCACTCATGGGTGTTGTTGACGGAGATGGTACCGCCACACTTGGTACACTTTTTGAAACCCGAAGCGGGTTTTTCCATTTTGGAGGAATTTTGGGCCTAAGGCTCGTGCACGTGGAAAAAAGTACTAATATATATATATTTTTTTAAAGAAAAATAAAGAAAGAAGAACCGGCGGTACCGGTAAAGTGTTGAGGAAGGCAGACGCGACCACAAAAATGAAGGACAAAAAAAGAAAATTTTCTGCGGTGACAGGAACAATGACCTGTTGGCTCCGCGGAAAACGAAGAACTGAAGAGAGGCAGTTGGGAAAGGCGGGAAGGCAGCGTGCAGGCGTTGTGGGATGCTCCCAAAAGCTTTCCAATTGGACGCTGGGGAGCGTTCCCGCGCAGGCTCAGTCTGTACAGACGATACCCATATGTGAAGACTACATTCCTGCTTGTTCCTGGAGATAATGCTGATCCTTGAGGGATACCTAGAGATTGGCTGAATAGAGTAGATATGCTGTTACCCTTTTTCACTTGCTGGGTTCAACTGGATAAGTAAGAGTTGAACCACATTAACGTTTTGTCTGTAAGGCCAATTTCTTGTAGTCTGATTAGGAGGTGTTCGTGAACTATGACGTTGTATGCTGCTAATATATCTAAGAATACTAGGATGAATCCTGATCTCTTATTTTCCGTTCCTTTTAATAGCCAGTCTATTAAAGTTAAAAGAAGAGTTTCCACTCTGTGTCCTACTCTAAACCCATGTTGTTGTGGGTTGAGCAGAGCGAACATATGATTCACCACTGTTGTCATGACTTTTTCTTCTCAAACCTTTCTGGATCTACTGCAATCTAGCTTTCGTCATCTAAATTCTATACAAACTACTTTTGCTAAGGTCTCCAGTGACCTGTTCCTGGTCAAATCCAATGATGGGTTTCTTCTTCTCTCCCATGGCACTTTTTGAGTATGTTCTGGTAAATCCTCCTCTACTGCCATCCTGCTTTCAGTTTGTGTACCTCAGGGCTCTGTTTTGGGACCTCCTCTTTTCTCTCTGTCCCTTGCTGCACTTATCTCCTCCCATGATTTTCAGTACCATCTTTATGCTGATGACTCTCACATCTGTATCTCTCCACCTGAAATCTCTACAGGAATCCAGGCCCATATATAGAGAAATTAGACTTACCTGCTAATTGCTGTTCCTTGAGGAACTTCAGTCCAGTCCAGCACCTTTTCCAGCAGCTTGGAGACTGAGTATGTCATCTTTTGTGACACCAGTGTACTTATGCACCTGGCACCACCTACCAGCCCCAGTAATCTAATGACAGAGCAGACTCGCAGGAGCAACAATTGAGTAGTTAACATGCAAAAAACACTTCTATGCCTAAATAACTGACCCCTCTCCCCTGGGAAGGGTACACTTCTGAGGCAATGGAGGGTAAAGTGACATGCCCAAGGTCACACAAGGAGTGCCAGTGGGAATCAGACCCTTGATCTTCTGGGTACTAGGCAGTTGCTCTAACCACTAGGCTACTCCTCCACTCCAATTAAGTAGTTAAATATGCAAAAAAACACTTCTACACCTAAATTTTAAATTGTAAAACACTTTTACACCTAAATTTTAATTATTTTAAGCATGTTTTGTTTTTAAAGTTCATACCTATTGTATATAGTTCACTGATGTTTAATGTAAAAAACAGACTTTTGCTCTGTCTCTTAACTTGTTTATTGTAAACCGTACCTGATCCATGGAAGGTGCGGTTTATAAGTGATTGTTAAATAAATAAATAAATAACTGACCTCTCTCCCCCCGGAAGGGTACCCCATTCCTCTCCACCAGGATAAGGAGCCTTACCTGTTTGGTCACCAGAACAACTCAAACCAACGAGAGACTGACAGCTCTTCCAGTCCGCTCCCCACAGCGTCGATTGCACTCCACTCCCCCGCACCTCCTGGTCACTTCCTCCACCAAGGAAAACAGCTTCAGGACCGGGGTGCTCACAGACTATCAGAATCACGGAGGGTTCCGGGACTGGACTGGAATTCCTCAGGGAACAACAATTAGCAGGTAAGTCTAATCTCTCTTTCCTTATTGTCCTTCTAGTCTAGTCCAGTCCCGCACCTCTGGGATATATCAGAGTAGTTAAACTAATGGGAGGGACCCACACAACCAGCCTGAAGCACTACCGATTCAAAGCAAGCAACCCCCGCTGCCTGGACATCAAGGCGATAATGCTTAGTGAAGGTATGAAGTGACGACCACGTCGCCGCCCTGCAGATCTTCCCTGGCTCTACCCATGAGGCCACCTGAGCCTTTGTGGAATGCGCCCACAACCCCATTGACATCGCTTTACCCGTTAGGAAGTGTGCCGACGCAATCGCTTCCTAGACCCATCTGGGAATGGAGGCCTTTGCTGTCGCCTCCCGTCTGCGCAGTCCTCCAAACAAAACAGAGTATCAGTCTTGTGAAAAGACGCTGTCCTTCTCAAATACCTCCAGAGGGCCCGTTTTACATCCAAGCATCGCAACTGAGGAGTGGCAGAGCCACTATCCGCCTTTGTCAGAGCTGGTAAGGAAACTACTTGGTTCATAATGAAATGCTGAAACCACTTTGAGCAAAAAAGAAGGTACCGGCCACACCATCATCTTCTCCCTGGAGAACGAAAGAAATGGCTCCTGGCAGAATAAAGCCCGAAGCTCCGAAATCCTGTGCGCCGAATTGTCACTAAGAAAACAGTCTTTAGGATCAGATCCTACATGGAAGCCTGGCTCAGCAGCTCAAAGGGGTCCCCCCCCCCCCCCAAGAGCCATCAGCACAAGAACACTCCATGGAGGTTGTAGGTGAATCACTGCCCTCAGATATTCAGCATGATCAGGTGTGTACCTGGCAACACCACACTGATCTTTCCTCGATAACAGGAAATCACCACCAGCTGCACCCAGAATGAACTGGCAGTCAGTCCCTTATCAAAACCGGACTGCAAGAAAGTTAAGATTTATGGGACGAAGGCAGCGGATTGGCACATTTGCCTTTATTCGCACCATGACTCGCAGGCTGCCAATCAGAGCCCTTCTACACAGTCAAGAAACCGCCGCAGCTGAGGCAGAGAAGTGCGATCGGGGAAACCAAAGAGCATCAGCTGTTGTGATTTAATTGCTTTAACGTCAGGGAGCAGGCTGCCAATCAGAGCCCTTCTACACAGTCAAGAAACCGCCGCAGCTGAGGCAGAGAAGTGCGATCGGGGAAACCAAAGAGCATCAGCTGTTGTGATTTAATTGCTTTAACGTCAGGGAGCAGGCTGCCAATCAGAGCCCTTCTACACAGTCAAGAAACCGCCGCAGCTGATGCAGAGAAGTGCGATCGGGGAAACCAAAGAGCATCAGCTGTTGTGATTTAATTGCTTTAACGTCAGGGAGCAGGCTGCCAATCAGAGCCCTTCTACACAGTCAAGAAACCGCCGCAGCTGAGGTGGCCCTTAGGCGTGGCACAAAAGGAGAATAAAGATCTGCATGCAAATATCTATCAAAGGTATACTGTCAGATCGGAAATAACCAAAGCTAAAAGTAAAAGTGAGTAAAGTTACACAGTAGATCTCACCCTTACAGCTGACCTTGCTCTATCATAGCAACTATTCTTATTTTATTTACATGAAGGAGCTGAATCTTTGTTCCCTTTAACCGCCCTACTTTAGAAGTTTATGTTAAGAAAATTAACGCTGACAGACTTTAAATGCTAAAATTTGAATCCATTCTTATAAATATTCTCAACGATCAACTAATATGACTACTCCTACCTACCATCCTGTATTTCCTTTACCTACTCAACATTACACTCTACAATTTGAAGCTCCTTATTCCCAACCCCTTTATATGTGGTTCTCAACCTACATGCCAATATACCATATTCTCCTCAATTCAATAAATTCACATATATTATCAAAACACAAACACAACTGTAATCAACACCAGCAAACAAATCCTAAGAATCTTCAAAAAAGGTCTTACACGCCAAATTCAACTTCCATTGAATTAATGAACACAAGATCAGTTAGAAATAAAATTCACACAATCAGAGACATATCTATGACCAACAACTAGATATCCTTTGCATTACAGAATCTTGGCTAACTCCCACTGACAGCGTTCTACTCAACCAACTGGTCCCACCAGAATATTCCGCCTTTAACAACCCTCGCACACAGAAAAGAGGTGGAGGAGTTCTGATCATCGCAAAAAAATCTTTACAGCTACAAACTATCGCCTCTAATACCTCTGATCAATCCAGCTCTATCACAGTGGGTAACAAACACTTAGCCATCAGCCTCCTATATAGAGCCCCTCACGCCCCAGCTGATGAGCTAACCTCTATTTTAGAGACCGTCTGTGCAGTCAACACTTACCATAAACCTCTAATTTTATTAGGTGACTTCAACCTCAACTCCTCTTCTAATACAGATAAGGAAACCTTCTTGCAAGCTATGGACTCCCTACAATATACCCAATTAATAAATGCTCCTACACATAAATACGGATCTGCACCTTGAATACTGTGTGCAATTCTAGTCGCCGTATCTTAAAAAGGATATAGCAATTTTAGAAAAGGTTCAGAGAAGAGCCACCAAAATGGTAAAGGGGATGGAAGGATACTCCTATGAAGAAAGGCTAAAAAGGTTGGGGCTCTTTAACCTGGAAAAGAGACGGCTGAGGGGAGATATGATAGAAGTCTATAAATTAATGAACGGAGTGGAACGGGTAAACGTAGATCGATTGTTTACCTTATCAGAATATAGAAAGACTAGGGGACATGCAATGAAGCTACAGGGTAAACTATTTAAGACTAATAAAAGAAAATATTTTTTCACTCAACGTGTAATCAAACTCTGGAATTTGTTACCGGAGGATGTAGTAAAGGCTGTTAGTGTAGCTGGGTTTAAAAAAGGTTTGGACAAGTTCCTGGAGGAAAGGTCCATAAACCATTATTAAGAAGGGACCCAGGATATCAATGCTTGAACCAATACAAGCATTGTGGAACCTGTGTCCCTTGGGGAAACTGCTAGGTACGTATGACCTAGATTGGCCACTGTTGGAAACAGAATACTGGGCTTGATGGACCTTGGTCTGACCCAGTATGGCATATCTTATGTTCTTATGTTCTTATGTTCTCTTCTTTGCCCCCAACCACTTTGTTAATAATGGCAGCTTCTCCTCACCCATAATCACACCAGTCCCATGGTCAGACCACCTTAGAATTAAAATAGAATTCTCAAGCAGGATTGACAAACTTGATAAGATAAAAACTTCTACATTTACTCCAAGAAGATTCAAAGCTTTCAATAAAGAACAGTTCTTACTTGACACACTACCTTGCCTGACTCAACTGAACTTGATTTGAACAAACAAGTGAACAATTGGTATAACACCCGGTTGTCCTATTGTTGAATTTCCCTGTTCAATGTAAAACTCAATGTTACCTGTATGCATTGTAGTATGTTCTTGTTCTATGTACACCGCACTGATTATAATAGCGCGGTATAAAAGAATTGTTAAATAAATAAATAAATAAATAAGCACTGCATCCAAGGCCATTTCAGACTCAAGAAAATTCAAAAAGAGACATCACGCTCCGTGGTATTCCAAAAACATACGCAATGCTAAGAGGGAATTAAGGAGACTTGAACGCCACTGGAGACGATCCAAATCTCCTACCTCTCAAAATTTATATTTAATTCAGCAAAAGAATTACAACGATCTCATCAACAAAACTAAAAAAGAGCACCACACAAATACTATACAGAAAGCATATAACAAACCTAGAGAACTTTTTGCAATTGTAAAAAATCTAGTCAACGAACCAAGCTCTGATAGAGACATTCAGATCAGTCCTCAAGTATATGCAGATCATCTTCAATTGAAAATAGGCCAAACCCCACCTTTAAAGCAATCTGAAAACAGCCTTATTTTACCAAGTACAATTTGGAACAAGTTTTACGCTCCCTCGACTACACAACTTTCAGACATCATTGCTGCACTTAACACAAGCACTGCACCCACAGATCCTTGCCCTGTACCTTGGATCAAAGCTACCAAGTCAAACTTTATTAATTTTATTCACAATCTTGTAACTAACTCCCTAACTCAAGGAATCATGCCAGAACAACTTAAATTAGCCACAATTAGGCCTATCCATAAAAAACCAACCTTGAAAAAAACAATCCAGCTGCATATAGACCAATTTCCAGCTTAACACTCTTAGCAAAAATTATTGAGAAGGCAGTACAGCTACAACTCCAAGACCATATTGACGAACATGCGCCACTTGACATACATCAGCATGGCTTCCGCCCTAACCATGGTGTTGAAACGCTCCTACTATATTTATTTAATGACATCACTCAAACAATAGACAATTTCAATAGAGGAACCTTAATGATCTTCTTAGATATTTCAGCTGCCTTCGATACAGTGGACCATGCAATCCTCTTAACCAGACTAAAGAGCATCGGATTAACTGGCACCGTCCTAAAATGGTTTGAATCCTACCTAGTTGATAGACAGTTCCAAGTTAAAATTGGTCTAAACACTTCACGTCACATGGTAATCAAACAAGGCGTACCGCAAGGATCTGCACTCTCTTCACTTCTTTTTAACTTGTTCATCCAACCAATCTGTCGCATAATAGCAAATCATCAAATAGACTACACGATTTATGCGGATGATATCATGATTTACACTCCAATTGATATCAACTGCCCAGACTACAGCAAAATTTCAAACTGTATTACCAGCCTTTCTAATTGGCTAACAAATAATAACCTTGCAATGAACCTGAACAAGACGGAAGCACTTATTGTAACTAGAAACACCAGCTTTATCCCTCCACCTTACATTACATGCAACAACACAAAGATTCCAATTAAGGACGAAGTAAGATACCTCGGAGTAACCCTCGATAAGAAGCTAAACCTGCGATCTCATATAAGAAAAACTGTTAAAAACGCGTATTACAAAATGAAGATAATTAGACGACTTAAGCCTCTTATCTCCTATGATCACTTTCGAACAGTCTGTCAGGCACTCATTACTCCCATTCTGGATTTCTGCAACCCTATTTACAATGGACTGCCAAAACATGCTCTCAAGCCACTTCAAATGGCACAGAATACAGCAGCCAGAATCATCAATGGATCCTCAAATCATGAACACATTACCCCCATCCTTAAAGAACTCCACTGGCTCCCAATAATCCTTCGCATAAAGTATAAATTGATCATAAATATATTCAAAATGAAACACAACAGTTCTGCAATCAGCCTCCATGCCCTCTTACCCCATGATACCAGCAAAAGACCAAAAAGGTTATCCACTTCTAACACCCTCAGCACCCCAAAAAACTACTCTAAATCATGCAAATGTACTTCACAAAGAGCAATTTCTTTGGCCGCCCCTTTAATTTGGAACTCTCTCCCTCCTGATTTACGCTCACTGGATGATTTAAAAGACTTTCGTAAGCAATTAAAAACTATACTTTTCATTGAACAATATGGATCAACAATTGACTAAATATCATATATTGTATTTATTATAATTAATCTGCCTTATTGTTAACCCTTGTTATTTTTCCTATATTACCACTGTGCTGTTATGTTTATACTGTGTTTGTTTCCCTTGCCTATAACCTTTGTACTTCTTGTGACCGCTTTGATTGAAGGAAAAGGCGGAATAAAAGACTTGTTAAATAAATAAATAAATGACTCAAAGATGCACCATACACAGATGTATGCCAGACAGGAAGACCTCCTCCAGGCTGCAGCAAGGTTGCTATCACAGAGCCAAAATATCCTTTCTTCTTCAACTTCTCCTGTTGAAGAGCCATGCTGTAAGCGAGACTCGATCCATCTGGGGCATGCAGAGAGGTCCCTCCAATAAGAGGTCCTTCTGAACCGGAAGCCACCATAGCCAGTCCACCAGCAATCGGATCAGGTCAGCATACCATGGACGCCGTGGCCAATCCGGGGCAACCAGAATTACTAACCCCTGGTATGCCTCTATCCATTGCACTGCTCGGCCTATTAGAGTCCATGGGGAAAACACAAAGAAGCCCATCCTCGGGCCACCTCTGAACTAGAGCATCCAGGCAATCGGACTTTCGTTCTCTTCTGCTGAAAAACCCGGGTGGCCTTGGCCGATTCGAATGTTGCCATTAGGTCCATGACTGGTTCACCCCATCATTGTACCACCTGTTTGAACACCTCCTGGTTGGGGTGCCACTCTCCGGGGTCCATGCATACCCAAATGAGATAGTCCGCCATCACACTGTCGACTCCTACTACATGTGCTGCAGACAACACCTGAAGATGCATTTCTGCCCAGCTGAACAGGTTTTCAGCTTCTTCCTCCAGGGCTGGACTGCCCATGTCCCCTTGACGGTTGATGTAAGCCACCATGGTCTCATTGTCCGATATGTGCGCTGTCTTCCCCCGCAAGCCCACTTCAAAGCTGCGCAGCACCAGGGTCACTGCTCGCATCTCGAGCCTGTTGATCGACCAAATGTCCCTGGGCAAAGTGCCCTTCACAATAGATTCCCCACCCTGACAAACTGGCATCTGTAATCAATGGGATCCACACCGAGGACTCAAGGGGCATGCCCTTTTCCAAGTTCCTTGGGAGCAGCCACTACCTGAGAGCTTTCTTAATGCTCTGTGGACAGGGAAGTACTTGGGGGACAAGGGCTGGCTCTGATGGGACCACCAACAGAGCAGAGCACTCTGCAACAGTCACATGTGCGCCCTTGCCCATGGGACTAGCTCGAGCGTAGCCGCCATGGTTCCTAGAACCTGTAGACAATGCCATGCTGACGGCTAAGCCATCCTCAAGAAGCCGGATATATCAAACTTCATAGTTCCTGTGCCCGTGACTCCAGCAGGAAGATCTTGCCCACGCGGGTGTTGAAGCACGCTCCTAAATATTCCAGCTCCTGTGCCAGACTTAGATGACTCTTGGCCAGGTTGACCACCCAACTGAGACTTTGGAGGAACTCCACCACTCGCGTCGTTACTTTTTCGCTTTTGTCCCTGGACTTTGCTCAAATCAGCCAATCGTCGAGATACAGGTGACACGAGCACTGCCTTGGTGAAGATGCATAGAGCTGTCACCCGGCCCAAAGGGCAAAGCCCGAAACTGTAAACAGCCCATCGGCACCGCAAAACTGAGAAACTGCTGGTGTTCTGGGCAGATGGAAATGTGCAGGTATGCTTCCGTGAGATCAAACAATGTCAAAAACTCCCCACTTTACTGCCACAATGACTGATCTCAGCATCTCCATGTGGAAATGCGGCACACGCTCTTGAGATCAAGAATCGAGCGAGAAGAGCCTTCCTTTTTAGGCACCATGAAATAAATGGAGCATCGACCGCAGCCGTACTGGTCTCGTAGCACCGGCTCCATGGCTGTAGGAGACAAGTCAAAGTCTCTTCTACTGCTGCCACCTTGCCCTGTGCTTTGCAGGGGGACTGAATGAAGAACTGGTTCACTGGACGAATCACTCGAAGGCATAGCCCTTCCTGACAACCCTCCAGGACCCATTGGTCAGACATGATCTGGACCCAGGCAGAGTAAAATGCCAGCAGCCAACCTCCTATGGGTAGCAACCACCCCCCCCCCCCCTCTTGCTTCATTGTCCTTTTTTTTTGTCCCGAGACTGGGGAGGCTCCAGATCCCCTGCCTGAGCACTGGAAACCTCAAAACCCTTGCCCTCTGGAGGAAAACCTATCCCTCTGGGCCTGGCTGAAACAGGAGGTATGAAAACACTTGAAGTCCTTTGACTGGCCTCGAGCCGAAGGGGGGTTAGAGGCCTGCTTTTGCTTATCCTCAGGCAACAGACACCTCTTGGCTTTTTACCCTCCCCTGCACTCAGCCTTCAATTCTCGGCTTCGGCACTTGGGGGTGTGAGGGCAGCTGACCCGGACTGCCAATCTGCGAACTGCTGACCACACGGTGGCTCCTCACCCACTAATGGGTTCAGGAGCCACCTGAAGACTTGGGCTTCGGGAGGTCTGCAACAACTCCCCCCAGGCTCCTGGAGAAGGGAGGAGGGGTTCCTCCCAATCTGCCCTTCAGCCGTTCCTCTGACTTTGCCTTTACTTTTAAAAGCTTATTTAAAAAGAAATAAAGAACCTGTAGCTTACAGGGGAAAGAAACTCCAAAAACCTCACCAACTCTAACCTATTGCTCTCCTTAGTTGTCCCTTCAGTGAGTCCAGCATCCTGGCTCACTACCTTCTTCAGCTGCTTGGAGATTGAGCATACAAGGGGCTGGTAGGTGGTGCCAGCTGAATAAGTACACTGGTGTCATCAAAAGATGACATGCTTAGTCTCCAAGCTGCTGGAAGAGGTAAACTATCCAGAGGTGTGGGGCGGGACTGGACTGGAGGGATGATGAGGAACAGCCTGCTTATCTGACATCGATGTCTGGATGTTCCACTGTCATCTGAAACTGAACATGGCCAAAACCAAGTCCTTATCTTTCCCCCTAAATCCACCTCCCCCATTCCCTCCTTTCTCCATGTCTGTGGAGAACACTATACCCCTCCTCACTTTCTCAGCTTAAAACCTTAGGGTTACTTTGACTCTTCTCTCTCTTTCTCTGCATATATTCAACAGATAACTAAAACCTGCCCTCTTTCTCTGTATCAGCAGCAAAATTTGTCCCTTCCTTTCAGAATATACTAGTAAAGAGTAATTAGTCCTTACCTGCTAATTAGCGTTCCTGAAGGATCTCCGGTCCAGTCCCTCACCTCTGGGTTGTGCTCCCCTTCCAGCAGCTTGGAGACTGAGCATGACATCTCTTTGATGACTCAGAGTATATATACCACTGGCACCTCCTACCAGCTCCAGTATCCTATTGACAAGCAGACTTAACAGAGAGACAATTAAGCAGAAAACTCAACTAACCAGAACTTTAGCAAAAAACAAAACTAGGATCTCCTCATCCCCTCCGAAGGGGCTCCTCACACCCCCGATGAGGTGGCAGCTTATCAGAATTGACTCGCTCTTGAGTTCACAGAAGGCAGCAGACAGCTCAGCTCCTCCGATGCACCACCTCTGCCCCTCCAGCGCTGACTACCTTTACAACTTTTAAGATCCTGGCCTTCACCTTCGGGCCGGAGTCGTCTGAACAACACTTCATACCAAATACACTAGGTGGGATCAGGGACTGGACTGGAGTTCCTTCAGGAATGCTAATTAGCATGTAAGGTCTAATTACTCTTTCCTAGTCGTCCCTCCAGTCCAGTCCCTCACCTCTGGGATGTAGCAGAGCAATTCAAACCAAGGAAGGGACCAGCCCGAAGAACTACCCTGCCGAAAACTGCATCCCCCATTGCCTGGACATCCAATCAATAGTGCCTGGCAAACATATGCAAGGAGCACTAGGTTGCCCCCCTACAGAGGCAGTACCAGACTGTACTCCGCCCACGAGGCCGCCTGTCCCCGTGTAGAATGCTCCCGCAGTCCCACAGGGATGGGCTTGCCCATCAAAATGTACGCAGATGCAATGGCCACCCTGATCCATCTAGAAATGGCGGCCTTGGCCGCTGCCTCTTCTTTGCGTGGCCCCCAAAAATACAAATAGCTGATCCAATTTGCGAAACAACGCAGTCCTCTTC
This sequence comes from Ichthyophis bannanicus, assembly GCA_033557465.1. Classification (NCBI taxonomy): domain Eukaryota; kingdom Metazoa; phylum Chordata; class Amphibia; order Gymnophiona; family Ichthyophiidae; genus Ichthyophis; species Ichthyophis bannanicus. The sequence continues at coordinate 1,354,628 of CM066043.1, forward strand.
AGATAGCGTTTTAGCACTCTATGTATGTCCAGAAGACGCAGCTGAGCATCCGCAACCTCCTCTCCGACGCTCACCAAGGACAGTAGGGAGACTAGTTGATTCACATGAAATGCCAATATCACTTTGGGTAAAAAGGAAGGCAGCGTTCACAGAACTACCTTCTCCTTGGAGAAGAAAAGAAATGGAGGCTGACAAGAAAGGGCCTGAAGCTCCGAAATCCATCTGGCTGAACAGATCGCCATCAGAAATACCATCTTAAGTGTCAAGTTCTTCAAGGAAGCCCGTCCCACCGGCTCATAGGGCTCCCCCGTCAAGGATTGCGATACCAAGCTGAGATCCCAGGATGGAACTACTGACCTTTGCGGTGGATGAAAGCGACTGACCGCCCTCAAGAACCACCCCACGTCCTGATGCTCTCCCAGCGAATTCTCTTGAATCTTCTCACAATAACAGGAAATTGCTGCCAACTGCACTCTCAAGGAATTGGTAGCCAGGCCCTTTTTGAAGCCTGCCTGCAAGAATCTAGGACATCCGGCACAGTGGTCCCTGTAAGGCAACTCCCCCATGCGGCGCACCAACCTTGAAAGATGCACCAGACCCGAACATAGGAGAGACGGGTCGGCCCGAGCCCTCAGCAAGGTTGAGATCACCGGGCCAGAATATCCTCGCTTCAGCAGCCTCGCCCTTTCAAGAGCCATGCCGTAAGCGAGAACCGATCCATCTGAGGCATTCGGACTGGATCCTGGGTCAAGAGATCCTCTTGCACCGGAAGCCTCCACGGTCGATCCGCCATTAGTCTCACCAGGTCGGCATACCACGGACTTCTTGGCCAATCTGGAGCTATCAAAATGACCAAGCCTTGATGCGCTTCTATGCATTCGACGACCCTGCCTATGAGAGCCCACGGGGGAAACACATACAGTAAACCCTCCATGGGCCACCTCTGGACCAGAGTTCCAAACCCTCCGCCAGTTTCTCTCCTCCTGCTGTAGAAGCGACTTGCTTAGCTGAACCCCATCTTGCCATGCGGCCCATGATGAGAAGGGCCTAACGGCTCACCACCTGCTCGAATACTGCCAGAGAGCTCCCACCCTCCGTGATCCACCTGGACCCTGTGTATGACTTTTTCGATCCCTGCCACATGCACTGCTGACAAGGCCTGCAGGTGTGCTTCCGCACAATTCAACAAGTTTTCCACCTCTTCATCCAAGGAGGCGCTGCCCGTGTCGCCCTGGCAGTTGATGTAGGCTACGGTGGTCACATTGTCTGAGACTACTCAGACTGCCTTTCTGTGAATCCAGAGCTCGAAAGACTTGAGCATTAGAGCCACCACCCGCATCAACCATTTTATTCACCACTGGGCTTCCTGCGTTGACCAATGACCCTGAGCAATCTGTCCTTTGCAGTGGGCCCCCCAGCCGGCCAGACTGGCATCTGTCGTCAGCTGGAACCACTGGGGTGACTCTAGAAGCATGTCCCATTCCAAATTCTCTGGTCAAAGCCACCACTTGAGAGCTCTCCTGGTCATAGGAGGACAGAGAGCCTCTGACAACGGCTGATGCTGGTAAGAAAAACGACGGAGCAGGGACCGCTGTAACTGCCTCATGTGGGCCCTTGCCCAGGGGGCGAGTTCGAGAGTTGCTGTCATGGCCCCAGCACCTGAAGATAATGCCAGGCTGATGTGGCCCGCATGGCCAAGAACTGACGCACCAGCTGTCGAAGGTCCTGCACTTGCACCCAGTGAGCTGGCAAGAACACATAAGAACATAAGATTTGCCATACTGGGTCAGACCAAGGTCCATCAAGCCCAGTATCCTGTTTCTAACAGTAGCCAATCTAGGTCAAATACCTAGCAGTTTCCCCAAAAGACACTGGTTCTACTACAATGCTTGTATTGGGTCAAGCAGTGATATCCCGGGTCCCTTTTAATTATGTATTTATTTATTTAACAGGACTTATATCCCACCTTCTCCTTTAATCAAGGCGGTGTACACAGCAACCAATCGAATTATACTGACATTTGTGTTATCATGCAGTGTTATACAGTGTATGTGTGTGTGTGTGTAAGTTGGCATTGATTCGTTGTGGGCTATTTACAGCATGAGCTACATTACATTGTTATGTAGATGAGTGATAAAGGGTGGGTGGGGGGGGGGGTCGGTCTTAGTCCAGGGGTTGTCGAGCATTATGTGTTGTCGCCATAATGCTCGATGAAAAGCGTTGTCTTGAGTCGTTTTCAAAATTCCTTAATATCTTCTGTTGATCGGAGTTCGTCAGGGAGGGCGTTCCATATTGCAGGTGCTGCCATCGATAGAGCTCTTCTTGCGGTGTTCTTGCAAGCCTTTGTGAAGTCTTTTAGTGTGTTGATGGTGTCAGAGGTGCCTCTCCTCCTTGGTCTTGTACTGGTGTCTGGTTGTATGAGTGGTTGTAGGCTGAGTGTTGAGGTCCGGTGTTTGATTTTGAATATGTTTAGGACTGTCTTGTACCTGATGCGGGAGCCGATTGGGAGCCAGTTGAGGTCTTTTAGAATGGGGGTGATGTGGTCTTGTTTTAATGAGTCTGATATTATGCGTGCTGCTGTGTTTTGAGCCATTTGTAATGGCCTGAGTGTCTGCTTGGTTAGGCCAAGATAGATTGGGTTGCAGAAGTCTAGGATGGGAGTTAGAGCTTGACAGACTGTGTGGAAATGTTCTTGAGCGAGGAGGGGTTTGAGGCGTCTGATTAGTCCATAATGGTTTATGGACCTTTCCTCCAGGAACTTGTCCAAACCTTTTTTAAACCCAGCTACACTAATAGCTTTTACTACATCCTCCAGTAACAAATTCCAGAGTTTTTCACAATGGGTGAAAAAATATTTTCTCTCATTAGTCTTGCCCTGGCCCCCGCAGGTGTCGAATCTTGCGACGGGCTCAGCCTACTCTTGGCAAGGTTGATTACCCAACCCAGACTCCACATTAACTCCATTACTCTGGTGGTCGCCTTCATGCTCTATTCTTCAGTCTTGGCCCGGATCAACCAGTGGTCAAGGTATTTATTTATTTAGACAATTTTGTATACCACCTTATCTTTCAATCAAAGTGGTCAACAAGATATTGGGAGGCATACATTCAACAGGAGGGGATATAATTCATATACATAAAAGGCTATCTATTTATAGGTCTAAATGGGGATGGGCGGTTGGTGCTAAGTGGTGAGAGTAGCTAGTGGGCCACTTGGGTGGTATCTAGTGCTTGGCAACTTAAGGTGGTTGCTCATAGGCCTCGGTGAAGAGATGGGTCTTGAGAGCTTTGCGGAAGTCCTTGCTATCATTTATGGTCCTTAAGTCCATGGGGAGGGAGGTTCCACAATGCAGGCGCCAGTAGCAAAGGAGCTCTCTTAGATGTTACTTGCTTAGTCTTGTGATAACCTATGGGTAAGGTGATCCTGTTGTCATTGTTGGTTCTTCAAGGCCTGTTACTGACATCCTTGGTTATTACATCCTGGAGCGCATCTGCAGAGTGGTGGTGGAAGATTCTGAAAATGTTCAGGATTGATTTGAAATTCTGCCCTTGCAATTATTGGGAGCCAGTGCAGCTGTCGCAGGACAAGGGTGATGTGTTCAGATCTTGCAGTGCCCGTGATGTGTGCTGTAGTATTCTGCACCATTTGGAGTGGGTGAATAGACTGCTAGGGGAGGCCTTGGTATAGTGAGTTTCCATAGTCTAGCAGTGGGGTGATGACTGCTTGGCAAACTGTGTGGAAGCAGTCTTGGTCAAGGATTGGTTTGAGTTTTCTGATGATCCTCAATCGGTGGTAGGCTTATGCTGCAGTTTTAGTAATGTGCGATTGTAGGTGCAGAGATCTGTCCAGGGTGATGCCCAGGTACCTCACTTCGCCCTTGATTGCTATAGTTTTGTTTAGAATGCTGATTGTTTGGGGCGGCTTGAATGTGGAGTCTCTGGTGATAAACATAGCCTCTGTTTTATCAAAGTTGACCATCAGGATGTTAGCAGTGAGCCAGGTGTCCATGTCCTCAAGGCAGCTTGTCATCGATGACATGTCAGGTGATTGCAGGTTGACTGGGGCATATACCATGATATCGTCAGCATACAGGTGGTAATGTAATTTCCGGCGTTTGATGTTGCATATGGGTTGGATGTATATATTAAAGAGTATAGATGAAAGAGCTGAACCATGTGTCAAAAGCCGCTGAGATGTCCATGAACACTAGCAGGAATCCGTTCTTTATGTTGTCCATGCCTTTTAGGAGATTGTTGAAGAGAGTGGCAAGCAGAGTTTCCACATTGTGCTGTGGTTTAAAGCCATGCTGGTGGACATCAAGTGGCGCGTTCAAATCAATGTTATCCTGTAATTGTCTCTGCACGGTCTTTTCGATGATTTTTGTGAGGAATGGAAGGCTAGAGATGGGGCGGTAGGATTTTGGATCAGAGGGGCTTAGCGTGGTGCTCTTGAGGATCAGGCTATCGTGGCTTGCTTGAGGGATTGCAGCATATGTCCTTGCTGGAGAGATTCCTTAACGATTTTGTGGAGGTAATGGGCTAGTTGGCTTCTAGTAGCTTTGATCCACGCCACTGGGCATGGGTCAGATGGCGAGGTCATTGTGTTAAGGACGTTCACTATGTCCTCTATTTGCTGTGTTGAGGGTATGCTAAAGTTCTTCCAGGTTTGCTGAGGCTCAGTCACTTTCAGGTTGCATGCCTGGGGGAGAGGGGTGCTAATTTGGTTGTTCTTTGCATTTAGGTAGTTTGCAAATTTTTGTGGGTCCAGATGATGGGTGCAATGCTGAGTGGCGTCTTTGGTGAGCTTCTGCACAACGTTAAATAGCTCCTTTGGTTTGTTGGCTGATCTCATGATTAGATTGGTATGGTGTTGTTGCTTGCGCTCATTGATCAGGTTGTATTCCAATTGCTTGGATCTGTATTGGCCCATAGTCTTGTGACTTATCATGCCTCCATTTCCTCTCCAGCTTTCTGAATACACGTTTTGCATCCCTGATATGATTTGAATACCAGGGAGCACTGGGTCTCCTGTGTGCGTGTGGTCGTTCTCTGCTTGGAGCTGATGAGGCCTCAGCTATTATGCGGTTCCATTCCTCTATGATTTTGTCTAGGGTGTCGCACTCCTGTTGGAGCTGAGGAATGGTTTCTTTTGGAAAAGCATCTTTAATAAGCCTGATAGGTGTGGGTAGAGATGGGGAGTAGTGAAGAGGGGGGGAGGAAGAGGTGTGGAGAGGTGGGGGTGAAGCGGAATGGCAGGGTAGGAGTCAGGCTGCAGCCCGACAGTTAGTCACGGTCAGGGAAGTTGGTTCTCCCTTGAAGGGAGGGGGAAAGGAGAAGGGGGGAGAGGGGAAGGGGGGGAAAGGGGGAGGGAGGAAGACAAGAAGGGAGGGGGGGACAGTATTGGATAGAGGGAGAGGAGAAGGAGGGGGGGGGGGAACAGCACAGGTGAACTGAAAATTGTTACCTTAAACGTGACAGGTTTAAATTCACCCTTTAAGCGGCAGAAATTGTATAAGGAATTAACTAGGCAGAAAGCCTCACTTGTTTTATTGCAAAAGACACATTTGTTACGGAGACATGAGTCGGTAGTGAAGCCTAAAGGCAATACTGAATTATTGTTTGCAACTAATACAAGGGAGCAGAAGAAAGGTGGGGTGGCTTTGTTGATAAGTGGAACACAAAGTTGAGATGCACACAATAATTCGAGACAGAGGGGGTAGATACCTAATGGTACGAATGAGGATAGGAGATGAATGGTTTTGTGTGATAAATGTGTATGCTCCCACCGGGACACAAAAGGATTTTTGGGAAGAGGTGGATAAGAAAGTGAGTCTATTGGGGGAGGGAGCGAGGATTTGTGGAGGGGACTTTAATATGACCTGGGAGGTGGGGAGGGACTCTACAGGGAGGGGGGAGGGGAGGAGAGTGGACAGGAGAAGATATCAGAAATTTGTGAAAGATGACAGCACAGTTACTTACCTGTAACAGGTGATCTCTGGGAACAGCAGGAATTAGTCCTCACATATGGGTAAGTCGGAACCGACGGAGCCCGCGTGGGAAAGCTCCCCAGCTTTTCAGATGAAAAGCTTTTGGGGCTTCCCACAGCGCATGCGCGCTGCCTTCCCGCCTTCCTTACCAGCTCTCTTCAGTTCAAGTTTATAGCTGAGACAATAGAGAGAGGAAAGGAAGGTAGATAGAAGATACAACTCCTAGGGGAGGTGGGTGGGTTGTGAGGACTAATTCCTGCTGTTCCCAGAGATCACCTGTTACAGGTAAGTAACTGTGCTATCTCCAGGAACAAGCAGGAATAAGTCCTCACATATGGGGACTCCCTAGCTAAGATGCCTGGGAGATCCCCCTCCAAGGGTAAACCATCTTCGTATGGATCTCAGGCATCCATTCAGGGAAGGTGGGCAGGAGTTGCTTAAGTATGGAACAGGTGTTTGACGACAGCCTGACCAAACAAGGCATCCCGGCGGGAGTCCTTGTCCAAACAGTAATGGGCTGTGAAGGTATGAATCGAGGCCCAAGTGGCTGCTCGACAGATCTGATCTATGGATACAGAGTGAAGATGAGCCATAGAAGTAGCCATGGCTCTCACATTGTGAGCTGTGACATGGCGTTCCAGAGAAATGTTCTTACTCTGGTAAGCAAAAGAAATACACTGAGCAATCCAATTGGAAAGTGTACGTTTGGAGACTGGAAGTCCCAAATGAGAAGGATCAAAAGCCACAAAAAGTTGGGAAGACTTTCGATGTGGCTGAGTCCTGTTGAGGTAAAAGGCGAGAGCTCTTTTACAGTCAAGAGTATGAAGGTTCCTCTCTGCACTGGATGCATGAGGAGCCGGGAAAAAAACAGGTAGATATACCTCTTGATTAAGATGAAAAGGCGAGACCACTTTGGGCATAAAGTGGGGATTCGTCCTAAGGACCACCTTATTTATCATGATGAAATCTGGTATAAGGTGGATTAGCCACCAAAGCCTGCAGTTCACTGATGCGGCGAGCCGAAGTGACTGCAATAAGGAAAAGAACCTTCCAGGAAAGAAATTTCAAGGAGGTAGAGTCCAAAGGCTCAAAAGGTGGTTTCATAAGCTGACCTAGAACTAGGTTCAAATCCCATGCTACCGGCGGAGGTCGGATGGGAGGTTTAGTTAGGGTCAGGCCTCTCATGAACCCTGCAACGAGAGGATGAGAGGAGACAGGTTGTCCATTTATAGGTTTTAAGGATGCTGCAATAGCACTTAAATGGACTCGTACTGAATTTGTCTTGAAGCCTGCATTGGAAAGATGCAGGAGATAGTCTAGTAGAGAATTCAAAGGAAGTGCCAGAGGGTCAAGACCCTGTTGAGCACAGCAAATGGAAAAACGTTTCCATTTGAAAGCATAGGAACGCCTGGTAGAGGGTTTCCTAGAGGCATGAAGGATATCTTTCACTGGCTGAGAAAGATTAAACTCATGAAGGCTTAAGCCTTCAGTAACCAAGCTCGGAGATGTAGGTACTTGGGGTTTGGGTGCCCCAAAGTCCCTTTCTCCTGAGACAGAAGGTCTGGCGCAGCTTCCAGGTCCAGGGAGGAGCCCTGGGAGAGCTGTAGAAGTAGAGGGAACCACACTTGGCGTGGCCAGCGTGGAGCTATAAGGATCATCGACCCGTGATCCCTCTGAAGTTTGAACAGAGTCTTGGGAATCAAAGGAATGGGTGGAAAAGCATACAGGAATTCCTGACCCCAATGCAGGAGAAAGGCGTCGTTGGCCTGAGCTCCCTGACACGGAGTCCTGGAACAGAACCGGGGAAGTTTGGCATTCCACGGACTTGCAAAGAGGTCTATGTCCGGGGTCCCCCATTCCTGGAAGATTCTGTGTATCTGGTCCATATGCAGGGACCACTCGTGTGGAAGCAGAACTCGACTGAGTCTGTCTGCCCGAGAGTTTTGAACTCCTGGAAGATACACTGCCAGAAGATGAATTTGATGCTCTCTGGCGAAAGCCCATAATCTGAGAGCTTCGTTGCAAAGCAACAGAGAGCCCATCCCTCCTTGCTTGTTGACATAGAACATGGCCACCTGATTGTCTGTCTGAACTAGGACAGTCAGGTTGGCAAGGAGGGTATGGAAGACTGTGAGGGCAAGGAAGATTGCTCGCAGTTCCAGAAGGTTGATATGAAGGGTGGTCTCTTGGGGAGACCAGGTTCCCTGAGTGGAGAGATGTTGAAGATGAGCTCCCCACCCTGTTTGGGAGGCATCTGTTGTGAGGGTTGCTTGGGGCAACGAAGGTTGGAAGGGGGTCCCCAACAACAGATTTTTGGAGGATGTCCACCACTGGAGAGACCAAAACAGATGTTTTGAGGTGAGTACCTGGTCTGACAGCAGTCCCGATGCTTGAGACCACTGGGTGGCCAATGTCCATTGAGCTGCTCTCATATGGAGACAAGCATAGGGCACCACATGAACCGTGGAGGCCATGTGGCCCAGAAGTTGCAGCATTTCTCTGGCTGACAAGTGACTTCTGGACTGAGCCTGGGAGGCCAAGCTTATTAGCCGTTGGCCTCGGACCAGAGGAAGGTAGGCCCTTGCAGTGGTGGAATCCAGATAAGATCCTATGAATTCCAGGGACTGAGTAGGGATGAGTTGGGACTTGGGAATGTTTACCACAAATCCCAGATATTGAAGAATACGCCTTGTGCGGTCCAAGGAAATCTGGACTTCTGACTGAGATGGAGCTCGGATGAGCCAGTCGTCCAGATATGGGAACACGAAGATTCCCATGCCTCTTAGAAATGTGGCTACGACTGCCATGCATTTTGTGAATACTCTTGGAGCAGAGGCGAGACCGAAGGGAAGTACTCTGTATTGGAAATGTTTTCCCTGGAACAGAAATCGAAGATATTTTCTGTGGGATGGATGGATGAGTATATGAGTGTACGCATCCTTGAGATCTAGAGAACAAAGCCAATCCTGACTCTGAAGGTATGGAAGGAGAATGCCCAGAGAGAGCATTTTGAATTTCTCCTTGAATAGAAACTTGTTCAATTCTCTCAGATCTAGGATAGGTCTGAAGCCCCCTGTCTTCTTTGTTATGAGAAAATAAGGGGAGTAGAACCCTAACCCCTGTTGAGGAAGAGGAACCTCCTCTATTGCCCCTTGGGCAAGGAGAGAGGAGACTTCCTGACCCAACAGGGTCAGAAGAGATGGGGGAGAACTGAATTGCCTCACCATGGTATGGGGAGGAAGGCTGGAGAAATGAAGTTTGTAGCCCTCTCTGATGATAGAGAGGGTCCATTGCTCTGATGTTATTTGCTCCCATCTGGGAGCAAAGTGAGCTAACCTTCCCGGTATGGTGAGAGGCTCTGGTTGTTCCAGAGCCAGAAATGGTAAGTTCTCTAGGGGCAAGTCAAAACCCCTGAGGGGGTTGAGCCTGCTGGGGTGTAGCAGACACTGCAGACTTTGACTTTACTTGCTTAGATTGCTGACGTTTAGCAGCAAAGCGAGGCTGAGAAGATTGTTGGCCAGTATTTGTGGAAAATCTGGCCTTCTTGTAGTACGGCCTTTTAAAAGGTTTCTTTTTTGGCAGGAGTAGAAGTAGACTTAGAAAGTCTATCTAGAGTGGCATTTTCTGCGTCCATTTGAGCAGCTTTAATTTGCCAGTCCTCACCAAATAAGTTCTCTCCTGTACAGGGCAGATTCCTTAAGCCATCCATGACCCAGGGTTCTAGGTCAGAAGCCTGGAGCCAAGCAAGACGTCGGGCTGCAATAGCGATTCCCGAAGCCCTGCCAGCAATCTCAAAGGAATCAAAGGCTGCCCTGTTGGAAAACTTGGAGACCTCTGAAAGTTGTGTCACCAGAGTAGTGAAGTCCTCCTTTTATCCTCAGGGATAAAGGGGGCTAAATGCCGTACCTTTAGGGCAAGTTCTCTGAGAAACATGCCCATATAAAGGCTGTAAGAATTGATCCTGGCTATAAGCATACTAGCCTGAAAGATCTTTCTACCAAAAGAGTCGAGGGTCTTACATTCTCGCCCTGGAGGGGTAGAGGAATGCCTTTTAGGACTCTATCTTCTTCATAGCAGACTTCACCACAATGGAGTGGTGAGGCAGCTGAGTCTTTTGAAACCCAGGAGAAGGAGGGACCCGGTACATGGTGTCCAACCTACGGGAATGAGGAGACAGGGTTAGAGGAGTCTCCCACAAATCCATCAAGTGTTCTTGAAGGATTTCATGGATAGGCAGAGTAACTGCCTCTTTAGGAGGTTTAGAGTATCCTAAAATATCCAATTTTTTTGATCTGGGTTCCTTTTCAGCAGATGTAGCAATAGAAAGTGCTTTAGCTACATCAACAATGAAATCCTGAAAGGATAAATCCTCTGGAGGAGACATCCTCCTCTTTAGAGAAGAGGGCTCCTCAGGAAGATCAAACTCAGCAGAGTCATCAGAGGAATTGAACTCATCAGAAGAATCTGAGTATTCTCTCTGTGCTTGCAATGCACGATACGCGTACCGATCGATATCGACATCGGGCATGGGATTGGTATCGGGCAAAAGCCTGAATCCAGCAAGCGGAACCGATCGACGCTTGGAAGTCGATGGTCTCGGTTCCGGTGTGGATACCGGAACCGGGGTCGGTACCGATGGAATCGGTACCGAGGGCGTCGCAGCCTTAATGAAAGCCAAAACGGCCTGCTGCATGGTCTGGACAGTATTGCCCATGGACGCCACTGCTGCCTGGATGTCGGTACCGGTATCGACCGGTACCCCAGAGCAGTCTAACAGGTGATCAGTCGAGGCCGTGCCATCGATGTCAACCTGTAACCCCATAGGTGATGCTTTGGAGGCCGGAGCCTCCCGCCGGGGTTTTTTGGTCTGGGCAGAATCCTCGAACTCAAGATTGAGAGCCTCTCGATCTTTTGAAAGAGATTTGCTTTTAGAGGATTTGCCCACAGAAAGTTTGGTTACCTGAGATCCATCCGGAGAGGAAGACCTGGATGACTGTGATGCTGGATTATCTGAAGCAAACAGCACATGGAACTTGTTGGCCCGGTTCTGCATACCACGTTTAGACATCTGGGAGCAGAATGGGCAGTCTGGTATGGAGTGGTCAGGTCCTAAACATTTAAGACACCATTCATGGGTGTCTGTGAGAGAAATAACAGCATTGCACTTGGTACACTTTTTAAAACCAGGAGCTGGTTTCTCCATGAGGAGAATTTGTGTAGGCCTGAAGGCCTAACAAAAGTTACCAAGCTGTGCTGAGAAAATTTAAAAAAAAAGATTTTTTTTTTGATTTTTTTTTAAAGAAAGAAAGAGACCGGCAGTACCGGTTTTGGTATGGGGAAGGCAGGTACGCGGTCAAAAGAAACAAATTAAAATAACAATTTCTTCAGCGGTGACAGGAACACGACCTGCTGGCTCCGCGGAAAAAGAGAAACTGAAGAGAGCTGGTAAGGAAGGCGGGAAGGCAGCGCCCATGCGCTGTGGGAAGCCCCAAAAGCTTTTCATCTGAAAAGCTGGGGAGCTTTCCCACGCGGGCTCCGTCGGTTCCGACTTACCCATATGTGAGGACTTATTCCTGCTTGTTCCTGGAGATAACTTTACACGGTCCCAGTTCAAAAACTCACCTTGTTTATTTTTGATATGTTAAGATGTTCTATGTAAAATTAAGATGTTCTATGTAAAACAAACTTAGCTTTGTTAAATGTTGTTGTTTGTACACCGCAACTGATCTTATGGAGGGCTTGATTGGGAGGTGTGCATCTCGTACTCTTAGGGTCTCCGGGGGTGCGAATTCTCTGTTTTTCGTGACAATCAGTACTTCAGTTTTTTTGTAGTTTATTCGCATATTCTGCGTGAGTAACCAGTCTGCTATTGCATTAAAGCAATCTACTAAAGATGTGTAATCTGGGAGCTTGACATTGAATGGAGTGAATAGTAGAACATCATCTGCGTAGATCAGTGAGGAAATGCCAAAGGATCGAGTGATATCGCACAGGGGCTGCATGTAAATGTTAAATAGGAGTGCCGATAGGGATGAGCCTTGTGGAACTCCTTGTTTTAGCTGGAAAGGTTCTGATGTGCCTGTAATAGTCCGGACGTGTTGCAAGCGGTCTTCCAGGTATGATTTGCACCATTTCCATGCTAGGCCGTGGATTCCCTTGTCATATAGGCGGGTTAGTAGTATTTCATGGTCAACCGAGTCAAATGCTGCAGATATGTCGAGGAATATTAGTGCGAAGCCCTTGTTAATGTCATCTAGTCCACTGAAGTACTGATTGTCACGAAAAACAGAGAATTCGCACCCCCGGAGACCCTAAGAGTACGAGATGCACACCTCCCAATCAAGCCCTCCATAAGATACCTTGGAGTGATACTGGACTATCGCCTAGATTTTAAAGAACATATCAACCGCACTGTGAAAACCATTTATTTCAAGATAAAGACCCTACGCCATCTAAAAAATATGCTTGACCCAGACAGCTTCAGAACTATATTCCAAGCCATAGTCACACCCCACTTCGACTATGCGAATATAATACTCCATGGTCTCCCAAAGAACTCACTAAATACATTACAACTAGCCATGAATGCCGCAGCCCGGGTATTATACGGTGCTTCAAAGAGCGATCACATAACACCCATCCTAATGGAGCTTCACTGGCTCCCTATATACTGCAGAATAACATATAAAGCCCTTATCTTGACCTTTAAAGCAATAAATTCTATAGCTCCATCATCAATTTCGAAACTCCTCCATCACACTCCCAACACCAGATCTAGGAGGTCAGCAGCGGCAAATACCCTAACCACACCACATGAGGCCACAAAATACAAACGATCAACAACAGACAGGGCTTTCGCGTACTATGCACCCAGATGTTGGAACAACCTACCTCCCAACATTAGAGCTATTACTGACCTCAAACAATTTAGAAAAGCCATAAAGCATCACCTCTTCATTCTACATTTCCAAAGAACATCATCAACCCTCTAACACTTTCAGATAAAGTGTAACCGCCCTACTTAAGATGATGAAAAGAAACTCTATCCCGTGTATATAGGTCCTATACATGCTACAAATATGTACATAGTTTCCCTAAGTTATAATCCCAGTTGTATATTTCCTGTTATATGTAAACTCACCAGTCTGTTGATTGAAATGAGTATTCCTGTTTAATGTAAACCGCGCTGATGAAAAAGAGTGCGGTATAGAAGAAATACAAATAAATAAATAAAAATAAAAAAAAGAGATACCATATTTACCCTTCTAAGAGGGCAAAATGAGTATGATGCATTCTTGCGCTCAATATGAATTATTCCATGAGGAATTGAGGATGGAAGGTAATACACAAACAAAGACTGGCTGTCAGTGAAAGAAAACCATCCCTGGTGAAGGGGTCCACTGGGAACGTGAACCAACCCAGGGGATTGGATAATTCTGTAGGTCTTCATTTAATTAAAGGCGTGTGTCCTTTATTGAAGAAGACGACTTTAATGGAAATGGTAAGGGTAGGGAAGAACCCAGCAAAGCCTTTCCTAACCATCTGAAATTATTTGCTCTCTAGCAAGGGCCCATAGTGCAGAGCTGCTCTGTAGAGATGCAGAGAGCATGTTACAGGTTGGCTAGAAGAAAAAACTAGCTGTTTAAGAGCCAGTATGTGACCTGAACTATTCCGTCAACGCCAAGGATTGGGGAAGGCGAAGGATAGAAGGTATGCTGCAACAAGAAAACCTGAGAAGGTTCCAAGTCTGTCTGGGACTTAGTACTAAGACCAGAAAGATTAATATTGGAGATCAAGCCCTGGGTGCTTGGTTAGCAAGTTAGTAGTTTAAACACTAAGAACCCCTGCATTCTAACTATTGTTAGAGCGGCAGAACAAATCTTAGGTCTCAAGATTAGAAAAGACCTACAGACATAAGTAGGAGTGGTAAAAACTCCATCATTGTCTGAGAAGCTGCCATGAGCAACAAGAATGCAAGGTGATGATAACTCTGAAAAGAAACTCAGGGCTTAGGGATAAGCCCTCAGTTAAGTAGTATACTCTTACAGACCAAAATGTCTTAGTAAGAGGGGCAGAGTTGAACAAGACTTACGATGGAGTAAATCTTTGAAAAGAATAGTATGAGACATGCTGATACAGGAGAAACTGTCAAAGATAAAGGTATAGAGGACCTTATTGACAGTTGTTACTCCTCTACCTACTTAGAAGGAAGAGTAACCTTATTATCTGTAAAGCATAATCATGCTAAGGAGCTCTATGAGCTAAAAGTCAGGATGTCTCTTTAATGTAAAGTTTGGGATGGAACCGATGTAGATGCTTGTAAGAGAAGAAGCAAATTACAGGTTCTAAACCTCAAAGCAGGAAGAAGGATTCAGTGATGAATCTATCAGCAACCCTGCGACTGCTGGGTTTGCTGAAGTGGTTGATGTTGTGGTTTCTTCAGCCTGGTTTGATGTTTCCCCTGTTTGGAAACAGCTGTATGATGGGTAGAGAAAGGATACAACTTTTTCCCCTTGGAGGAATAAAGTTTGGTAGAAGATTACTTACCAACTGGGATAGAGGAAGGTGTAGACAATCCTTTGAAAGCAACAGTGCCAGTGGTTAACTGAGCAACTTGGCGTAAAGTCTCTTTGTTAAAGAGATTCTCCCCAGTACAAGGGGTATTTCCCAGTCTTTCTTGTACCAATGTCAGAAGCTTGGAGCCAGGCCATGCATCGTGCCCCTATGGCTATAGCAGAAGTTCTGCTAACAGACTCAAAACTGTCCAGGGTAGCACGAGTAAGAAATCTAGAGATGTTTTGAACATGACTAACCAGTAAAGAGTAGTCTGCTCTTTTGTAATCCTGAAGAAAAGGAGTCAAAAACAGCAAACTGGTCGTGAGCTGTTCAAGAGATAGTCCCATATAGAAAATATATGAGAGAATTCTTGTTGAAAACACGGATGCCTGGAAGCTTTTACGTCCAAAGGCATCTAAAGTTCTAGCCTCACGACCTGGCGGATAAGAAGAGTGCCTTTTAGCACTTTTCACACGCCTCATTGCTGATTCCACAACAAGAGAATAATGTGGAAGTTGAATCTTTTGAAAACCTGGAGAAGGGGGCACCTTGTACAGAGAGTCAGTGGCCCTTGAAGGGGGGGACACCTTTAAAGGAGTTTCCCCCCATTCTAAGTAAAAGATCCTGTAAGGTTTGATGCAAAGGGAGCATGATAACCTTCTTTGGAGTCTCAGGGAGACACAGAAACTCTGAATCCCTTGGAGCAGGATCTTGATCAGGTATAGAAATGGCAAGTAACCTTGCCATATCAAGCAAGAATGCTTGAAAAGAAATTTATCCAGAAGGGGATCCTGTATTATGAGGAGTGAAGGTGAGATCTGTTGAAGATCTAGCCTTAGCACTAATGGATTGATCCATTAGAGTACCAGACCCAAAAGGGTGGAGCATCGGGTTATCCTGAAAGAATAGTCGGCGGTACTGCTCGAGGTTGGTACCGCGACGAACCGGTGAAAAACTATCCATGCCAGGGGTAGACTCCAAGCTTGGTACCGAAGGAAGCGAGCTTGTGGAAGTAAGCGTGGAAGGCACCGGTACCGATGCAAAGTTAGAAAACGGAACCAGCAGTGGTATCGCAGCCGGTACCGACACCGGATGATCAGTCTGAAGCAACTCTAACGGTACCAAAGGCACCAAGAGCGGTAGACTTTGATCTCCGGGACAATGTCTTCGGCACCGAGCGAGGTCGATACCGAGACGAATCGGAACGCAATCGTCCAGGCTAGAGATAGATTCTAGACTCGGCATCGAAAGCAATGAATCAATCGAGACAGACCTGGAGGGTACCGACATGGATGCCAGAATTGGTACCGGGATCGATACCGATGCTGGAAGATCGGTCTGTAGCGGCTCTAGCGGTACCGAAGATACCGAGAACGCTAGACTGCGATCATCGGTGTGGAGTGTTACATCCAACACCGTTGCCGATGCCGGGGTACCGGCACCGCTCCCAGCGGATACCACCACCGAGCATGGCTCAGGTATTTTCGGAGGTGAAAACCCCGGAAATAACCTGAAACCCTGTTAGTGCTTTGGAGGCCGAAGACTCCCGTCGGGGTTTTAAAGCCAAATTGTCCTCGAGGGCAAGACCGAAGCCATGTCTATGTTGAACATGAGATCTACCACATGAGTGGCGGCTAGTCTTTACAGACTTTTGTGGGGTTACCTGATCCTGTGAAGAAGTTGTAGCTGGTACCCTCAGGGCTGACAGGAACCGCTTATCGAGTTGAGCTCAATGCTGAAAACGTCTTTTAGAAAAAATACTGCAGGAGGGACACTCCAGCGGATGGTGGTCAGGACCCAAACATGGAAGGCACCCGTTATGGGTGTCTAAGACTAACTTAGTACCGCCACAGTTAAAACATGTTTTAGGAATAGTGGCTGACGTTTCCATGAAAGAAGTGGAGAGGCCTAGTAGGCCGAAAACAGTCAGGCAGTAA
Source organism: Ichthyophis bannanicus (assembly GCA_033557465.1). Classification (NCBI taxonomy): domain Eukaryota; kingdom Metazoa; phylum Chordata; class Amphibia; order Gymnophiona; family Ichthyophiidae; genus Ichthyophis; species Ichthyophis bannanicus. The sequence goes on from CM066043.1 coordinate 1,371,107, forward strand.
ACAGGGAAAAATTCCCTACCAAGAAAATAATTTTGTTCAAGAAAAGAAAAAGAAAAACACCGGCGGTACCAGTGCGTCGAGGGAAGGCAGACGCGACCACAAGAAAAAATAAAAATAAAGGAAGAATTTTCTGCGGTGTACGTCCTGCCGGCTCCGCGGAAAAATGAAAACTGAGGAGAGGCAGTTGGGAAAGGCGGGAAGGCAGCACGCAGGCGTGGTGGGATGCTCCCAAAAGCGTTCTAATTGGACGCTGGGGAGCGTTCCCGTGCAGACTCCATCGGTACCGACGTACCCATATGTGAAGACTCATTCCTGCTTGTTCCTGGAGATGCGGGACTAAGGCCAGGTGAGCTGGAGAGAATGGTATGGAGAGGGAAGGGAAGATACAACTCCTAGAGGAGGTGGGTGGGATGTGAAGACTAAATTCCTGCTGTTCCCGGAGATCACCTGTTACAGGTGAGTAACTATGCTATCTCCAAGAATAAGCAGGAACGTAGTCTTCACATATGGGGACTCCCTAGCTTTAGATGCCAGGGAGAGACCCCAGAAGTTGTGTGTCCCTGTGAAAGGGCTCCACTTACCCCCATGGATCTTTGGCATCCAACCAGGGATGGTGGGTAGGAGTTGATTAGGTATGGAACAGGTGTTGAAGAACAGCCTGACCAAACAAGGCATCCTGGCGGGAGTCCTTGTCCAAGCAGTAATGGGCTGTGAAGGTAGGAATCGAGGCCCAAGTGGCTGCTCGACAGATGTCGTCGATAGATACAGAGTGCAGATGAGCCATTGAAACTGCCATGGCTCTCACATTGTGAGCTGTGACATGACCCTCCAGAGGAAGATTCTTACTCTGATAGGCAAAGGAAATACACTGAGCAATCCAGTTAGACAGTGTTCTCTTGGAGACTGGAAGTCCCAAATGAGAAGGATCAAAAGCAACAAAGAGTAGAGAGGACTTTCTATATTGCTGTGTTCTTTGTAAGTAAAAGGCTAAAAGCTCTTTTCAGTCCAAAGTATGAAGATTCCTTTTTGCATTTGGATGCATGAGGCCTTGGAAAAAACACAGGCTGGTAGATCGCTTGGTTTAGATGAAAATGCGAGACCACCTTTGGCATAAAGTGTGGATGAGTCCTAAAGACTACCTTGTCATGATGGAACCTTGTATAAAGTGGATCAGCCACTAGTGCTTGCAACTCACTGATGCAACGTGCTCATGTGACTGCAATGAGAAAGATAACCTTCCAAGAAAGGAATTTCAATGAGGTAGTAGGTAAGGGTTCGAAAGGTGGCTTCATGAGCTGACCAAGAACCAGGCTTAAGTCCCATGCCACGGGGTTGGCCTAAAGGGAGGCTTAGTTAGAAGGCGGCCTCTCATAAATCTTGCTATAAGAGGATGGGAGGAAATAGGTTGTCCATTTAGAGGCTTGAAAGAAGCTGCAATAGCACTCAAATGGACTCTTACTGAGTTAGTCTTAAGTCCTGCATTGGATAAATGAAGGAGATACTCCAGTAATGATTCCATAGGTATCGCAAGGGGGTTAAGACCCTTCTGCGAACACCATATGGTAAACCTTTTCCACTTGAAAGCATATAAGCGTCTTGTGGAAGGCTTCCTGAAAGCATAAAGGATATCCTTTACTTGCTGAGGGAGGTTAAGATCATGGAGATCTAGGCCTTCAGCAAACAAGCCCTGAGATGCAGAGACTGGGGATTGGGATGCCATAACATTCCAACCTCCTGAGACAGGAGATCTGGAGCAGACCCTAACTCCAGAGAGGGAACTTGCCATGGCCAATGTGGAGCTATGAGAATCATACGGCCTCTGTCTCTATGAAGCTTGAACAGGGTTTTGGGAATTAGGGGAATAGGTGGAAAGGCATAAAGGTAGTCTTGACCCCAGTGAAGGAGGAAAGCATCCCTGGCCTGAGAGCCCTGAGCCGGAATTCTAAAACAGAATCGGGGAAGTTTGGCATTCGACAGACTTGCAAAGAGGTCTATGTCCGGGGTTCCCCAAATTTGAAAAAGCTTGGTCACCTGGCCTGCATGTAGAGACCATTCATGTGGAAGCAGAACTTGACTGAGTGTCTGCCCAAGAGTATTGGATGCCTGGAAGATACACTGCCAGGAGATGAATCTGATGTTCTCTGGCGAGGGCCCATAGTTGCAAAGCTTCGTTGCAAATCGACAGAGAGCCTGTTCCCCCCTGCTTGTTCACATAGAACATGGCTACTTGATTGTCTGTATGAATGAGGACTGTCTTGTAGCTGAGCAGGGTGTGGAACACTCGAAGAGAAAGATAGATGGCTCTGAGCTCTAAGAGATTGATATGTAGATGAGTCTCGACAAGGCAACAAGGCGATAGCACAGAGACTGAATGAATCCTTTGCTTCTGTCTTTACTGAGGAAGATGTAGGGATGCTACCCATGACTGAAGTGGTATTTAAAAGTGTGGAAGAATTGAAGGAAATAGCGATACATCGGGAAGATGTATTACAACTATTAGATAAACTGAAGAGTAGCAAATCACCTGGGCCGGATGGTATACATCCAAGGGTGTTGAAAGAACTGAAATATGAGATTGCAGACCTGCTATCAGTAATCTGTGTACTATCATTAAAATCATCTCTAATACCTGAAGATTGGAGGATCGCCAATGTAACACCAATTTTTAAAAAGGGTTCCAGGGGCGATCCGGGAAACTACAGACCGGTGAGCCTCACGTCAGTACCGGCAAAAATAGTAGAAACCATCATAAAGAATAAAATTACTCAGCATGTAGATAGTCATAGCCTAATGGGAGACAGCCAACATGGCTTTAGAGAAGGAAGATCTTGTCTTACTAATCTGTTATGTTTTTTTGAAAGTGTGAATAAACAGGTGGACAAAGGTGAGTCAGTTGATATAGTGTATCTGGACTTTCAGAAAGCTTCTGACAAGGTCCCTCATCAGAGACTTTTTGGCAAAACTAAAGAGTCATGGGATAGGAGGCAGTGTACTACTGTGGATCAAGAACTGGTTAAAAGATAGAAAGCAGAGGGTTGGGCTAAATGGCCAATTTTCCCAATGGAGAAAGGTGAATAGTGGTGCACCGCAGGCATCTGTGATGGGTCCGCTGCTTTTTGACCTATTCATAAATGACCTGGAAAGTGGAATAACGAGTGAGGTTATCAAATTTGCAGATGACACAAAACTATTTAAAGTTGTTAAAACCCAAGAGGATTGTGGAAAATTGCAGGAGGATCTTGATAAATTGGAAGACTGGGCATCAAAATGGCAGATGAAATTTAATGTGGACAAGTGCAAAGTTATGCACCTAGGGAAGAACAACCCAAACTATGGTTACACAATGCAAGGTTCCACATTAGGAACCACCACCCAGGAAAAAGATTTAGGCGTCAATGTGGATAGCATGTTAAAACCCTCGGCACAGTGTGCAACAGCAGCCAAGAGAGGAAATAGAATGCTAGGTATCATAAGGAAAGGAACGGAAAATAAAACAAGATATTATAATGCCTCTATATCGTTCCATGGTGAGAATGCACCTTGAATATTGTGTGCAATTCTGGTCGCCGTATCTTAAAAAGGATATAGCGCTATTAGAAAAGGTTCAGACAAGAGCCACCAAAATGGTAAAGGGGATCAAAGGATATTCCTATGAAGAAAGGCTAAAAAGGTTACGGCTCTTTAACCTGGAAAAGAGACGGCTGAGGGGAGATATGATAGAAGTCTATAAATTAATGAACGGAGTGGAACGGGTAAACGTAGATCAATTGTTTACATTATCAGAATATAGAAAGACTAGGGGACATGTAATGAAGCTACAGGGTAAACTATTTAAGACTAATAAAAGAAAATATTTCTGCACTCAACGTGTAATCAAACTCTGGAATTTGTTACCTGAGGATGTAGTAAAGGCTGTTAGTGTAGCTGGGTTTAAAAAAGGTTTGGACAACTTCCTGGAGGAAAGGTCCATAAACCATTATTAAGAAGGGACCCAGGATATCAATGCTTGACCCAGTGCAAGCACTGCGGAACCTGTGTCTTTTCGAGAAACTGCTAGGTACGTATGACCTAGATTGGCCACTGTTGGAAACAGGATACTGGGCTTGATGGACCTTGGTCTGACCCAGTATGGCATATCTTATGTTCTTAGTCTCCTGTGGAGTCCAAGTGCCTTGGGTGGAGAGGTCTTGCAGATGAGCTCCCCAACCCACTGGTGAAGCATCTGTTGTGAGAGTTGCCTGGGGTAAAGGTTGTTGAAATGGGGGACCCCAGTAACACGTTTTGAGTGGACTGCCACCATTGGGGGGACAAAATAAGGCGATTTGTATTTGCTATTTTGTCTGACAGGCACCCTGATGCCTGGGTCCATTGAGTGGATAAAGTCCACTGGGCTGCTCTCATATGGAGACGAGGATAAGGAGCCACATGCAAGGTAGATGCCATGTGGCCTAGTAGTTGTAACATTTCTTGAGCAGTGAGATGAGGCTTTAGCACTGCTTGAGAAGCTAACTGCACCATGCGAAGTCAACGGGTCTGAGGAAGATAGGCCCTTGCTTTTCTGGTATCCAGCAAAACTCCTATGAACTCTAGAGACTGAGTGGGAGTTAGACTGGATTTTGGGATGTTTATGACCAGACCCAAATACTGAAGGATACGCATTGTTCAAGATAGAGAAATCCTGGCCTCTGACTCTGATGGGGCTCGAATGAGCCAGTCGTCTAAGTAGGGGAAGACGAATATTCCTAGAGTGCGGAGAAATGCTGCTACCACAGCCATGCATTTCAGCCAGGCCAAAAGGAAGCACCCTGTACTGGTAGTGCTTTCCTTGAAAAAGGATCCCAAGGACCTTTCTGTGAGTTGGACGGATGAGAACATGAGTGTACGCATCCTTGAGATCTAGAGAACAAAGCCAATACTGACTCTGAAGGTATGGCAGCAGAGTTCCCAGAGAATCATCTTGAATTTCTCCTTGAACAGGAATTTGCTCAATTCTCTGAGGTCTAAAATAGGTCTGTGTTTTCTTTGGGATAAGTAAATAGGGGGAGTAAAACCCTGTACCCTGTTGATGAATGGGTACTTCTTCTATTGCCCCTTGGGCAAGAAGCATAGTGACCTCTTGATCTAACAGGTTGATGAGAGAGGTCTGAGAATTCAACTGTCTTACCATTGTAGGAGGGGGCATGCACGAAAAGTGAAGCTTGTACCCCTCTTTTATAATGGAGAGTGTCCAATCTTCTGCTGTTATCTGCCCCCATCTGGGGGCAAAGTGACACAGCCTTCCTGGGATGGTGGAAGGCTCTGGTTCCTTGAGAGCCAGGAAGGATAAGTTCTCTAGATGAAAGTCAAAGGCCTTGTGAAGGCTGAGACTGCTGAGACGGTTGAGGCTTAGCAGTCTTTGCTTTCCTTTGTTTAGGTGGTTGCTGACTCTTTCGGGCAGATTGACCTGCAGAACGTCCCAGCTGGGAGTAAGAGGGATAAAACCTCTTCTTCTTGTCGTAGCCTTGTTTTCTTGTATTACTGGTTATGTTGTTCTATTTCTGCTTGTATCTCTTGATGTGGACTTTATCCACGCTACCTTGTTTTTTTGACTGGTTCATTCTGTTTTTAATGATTTACTTTGTTATGTTTGCTGAATTGCAATTTCATGCGAAAATTAAATTTAAAAAAAAAAAACTTCTTGGAGAAGAATGGTTTCTTGAAAGATTTCATTCTTGCAGGATCAGCCGTGGCTTTGGATAATCTATCCAAAGTAGAGTTGTCAGCATCTAATTCATTGGCTTTCTCTTGCCAATTCTTGCCAAATAGATTTTCACCTGTACAAGGGATATTGCCCAGTTTGTCCTGCACCCAGAGCTCCAAACCGGATGCCTGGAGCCATTCTACGTGCACCTATAGCAATGGCTGAGGTTCTGCTTATGCACTCAAAGCAGTCAAAAGCTGCACGGTTGACAAATTTAGAAACATCCTGGGCATGTTTGACCAGTGTGAGAAAATCCTGCCTTCTATCCTCAGGAAGAAGAGGGCTCAAAACCTCTAGATCTCCTGTGACTTCCTTAAGGAACATTCCCATATATAAAATATAGGAACTGATCCTGGCAGAAAGCATGGAAGCCTGGAAAGTACGACGTCCAAAGGCATCCAAAGTTCTACATTCACGTCCTGGAGGATTAGAGGCATTCCTCTTTGCACTCCTGATCCTTCTCATAGCTGATTCCACTACAATAGAGTGGTGAGGAAGCTGAGTCTTCTGGAACCCAGGATGAGAGTGAGGAGAGGTGGTAAGAGGTGTTTCCCACATTCTTAGCATGAGATCATGTAAGATCTCATGGATAGGCAAAGTAGCTGCCTCTTTAGGAGCCTTGGCATATTGTAGAATCTCCAACTCCTTTGCCCTGGGCTCTGTTTCGGGAGCCACAGTAATGGAAAGACCTTGAGCCACCTCCCTGATGAAATCCTGAAAGGAGATATCTTATGGAGGAGACATCCTATGTTTAGGAGACGAAGGCTCCTCTGGGAGAAGTATTCTGGTACCGACAGAGCTGTCAGAATCCTCTGAGTCCTCCGAAGATTCAAAGTACCTTCTGTCCGGATGCTCCTGAAGAGCCCGATACCCATACCGACCGAAGTCGGTACCGGGGGGAATCGCATGACTGGGTGCCGGCAAAGCAGACCTCTATGTCAATGCCGATGCTGTCGGTAGTGGTACTGATACCGGTGCCGGAGTCGGTACCGGTACTGGTTGAACTGTGACGCGGTTCCCTGGGTGTCGATGCTGCAAGGAGAGCTGCCAGACTGCGTTCAATAGCCAGGAACCTCTGGCCTATCGATGCTGCCGATGCCTGGGTATCGGTACTGGAGAAAGCAGCTGGTACACCAGAGCATGGCACCAGTAGTTCTGCCGAGGTTGAGGCCTCGAGAACATCCTGGAGCCCCGATAATGTTTTGGAAGCCGAAGCCTCCTGCCGGGACAATTTTGCCGGTACAGAACCCTCAAGGGCAACGCCAGAGGCATCTCGATGCTTGGAAGGAGATCTACCCTTTGAGGACCGGCTAGACTTATGTTTAGTTACCTGAGATCCATGGGAGGAAGACGAAGCCCTGGAAGACGTAGATGCCACAGAAGCTGCATCGGAGGGAAAAAGGGTGCTGAGCTTGGCAGCCCGGTTTTGTCGACCCCTCTTGGACATCATGGCACAAGCCATACACTCAGAGATGCAGTGGTCAGGACCTAAACATTTAAGACACCACTCATGGGTGTCGGTGACGGAGATGGTACCGCCACACTTGGTGCACTTTTTGAAACCCGAAGCGAGTTTTTCCATAGTGGAGGAAATTTTGGGCCTAAGGCCCAAAATGGCGTGTGCACCCGGAAAAGAAAATTTAAGAAACATGCTTTGTTTTTTGCTTTTTTTTTTAAAGAAAGAAAATTAGATCCGGCGGTACCGGTATAGTGTCGAGGAAGGCAGACGCGACCACAAAAAAGGAGAATAAGGAAAATTTTCTGCGGTGGCAGGAACGACGACCTGCTGGCTCCGCAAAAAACGAAGAACTGGAGAGAGGCAGTTGGGAAAGGCGGGAAGGCAGCACGCAGGCACTGTGGGATGCTCCCAAAAGCTTTCTAATTGGACGCTGGGGACGATACCCATATGTGAAGACTACATTCCTGCTTGTTCCTGGAGACAGACCACGCTCCCCCCCCCCACTAAGAGAAAGAAACCCACAAGGGTAAAGGGGCCGGCACCCGGAGCTACAAATCGTGCAAAAAATGACCCACGCTCCCGATAGACTGCGGAAAAAAAAGGCAATTAAAGGCCTGATCAATCACGTGGGTCGGCAGCCGTGTGGCTCTCTTACCTCCCCACGCGGTCTGCCGATCTGTGGCAGTACCAGCGGCGCTCCTGCAGCCTCACTCGGACCTCTGCCGGCGATGACCTGCTTTCACACCCATGCACTCAGCTATTCAGGAGCTTCGGTAGCAATGGGGAAGGGCTTACACCACACTGACTCTCTGAGCGGGCTCCTTCCAACAGCAGCTCCTCACCCGATTATGGGATCGGGAGCCGCTCAAAAGCACAGGGCTGACTTCCATTGCTCCTCTCCCCGAAGCCACCTCCTTAACTGACCCAACAGGAGAAAAGGTTGGGTGGGAGGGGGGCAGGTACCTTCCCCTGCCCTAAGTGCTTCCAGCCACTCACTCACTATAGGATAGGAGGGCCAGCTGGAAGGCACAGAGAAAGGTAACTAAGCAAGGATAAAGCAAAAGAAGCTAAGAAAAAAATGAAGCTCAAACTGCCCTTTCCTTAACAGTCTCTCCAGGAAGCCTACACTCTGGCTTACTGCTCCCTCCAGCTGCTTGGAGACCGAGCATACTGGAGCTGGTAGGAGGGACGACTAGGAAGACCTTTATCCACTCTCTAGATTATTGCAACCTGCTCCTCACTGGTCTCCCTCTGAATAATCTCTCTCCATGTCAACCTGTATCTTCTGCCAGTGTCACTATGCTCATAACACCCCTCTTCTCAAATCATTTCACTAGCTCCCTGTTTCTGCATCCAGTTCAAACGTTTCCTACTGACTTGTAAGTGCATTCATTCTGCAGCTCCTTGCTACCTTTCCTCTCTCTCCCTATATCCTCTCCTTGGGAACTCAACTCTTCTAGCAGATCCCTTTTATCTTCTATGCGTTTCTCTTCCACTGCCAACTCCAAACTTTTTTCATTCCATTTTGCTGCTTCATATGCCTGGAACAAACTACCCGAGTCAGTACATCAGGCTCCATCTCTTGATCTATTCAAATCCAGGCTAAAAACCCACCTCACCAAGGCTTCTTTTGGACCCTGACTCCTTATTTTCTTATTAACCACTTATGTATGTCTTCACCATTTCCCCTAGATTTTCCCTAATCCACAGTGTGTTCTGTTATCTGTCTTGAACAGATAAAGCACAGTTACTTACCTGTAACAGGTGATCTCTGGGAACAGCAGGAATTAGTCCTCACATATGGGTACGTCGGAACCGACGGAGCCTGCGCGGGAAAGCTCCCCAGCTTCCCTGAAAGGAAGCTTTTGGGGCCTCCCACTGCACATGCGCGCTGCCTTCCCGCCTTCCTGACCAGCTCTCCTCAGTTCGAGTTTATAGCTCAGACAATAGAGAGAGGAAAGGAAGATAGATAGAAGATACAACTCCTAGGGGAGGTGGGTGGGTTGTGAGGACTAATTCCTGCTGTTCCCAGAGATCACCTGTTACAGGTAAGTAACTGTGCTATCTCCAGGAACAAGCAGGAATAAGTCCTTACATATGGGGACTCCCTAGCTAAGATGCCTGGGAGATCCCGTTCCAAGGGTTCGCCATCTTTGTATGGATCTCAGGCATCCATCCTGGGAAGGTGGGCAGGAGTTGTTCAAGTATGGAACAGGTGTTTGAAGACAGCCTGACCAAACAAGGCATCCCGGCGGGAGTCCTTGTCCAAGCAGTAATGGGCTGTGAAGGTATGAACCGAGGCCCATGTGGCGGCTCGACAGATCTGATCTATGGAGACAGAGTGAAGATGAGCCATAGAAGTGGCCATGGCTCTCACATTGTGAGCTGTGACATGGCCTTCCAGAGAAATGTTTTTACTCTGGTAAGCAAAGGAAATACACTGAGCAATCCAATTGGAAAGTGTACATTTGGAGACTGGACGTCCCAAATGAGAAGGATCAAAAGCCACGAAAAGCTGGGAAGACTTTCGATGTGGCTGAGTCCTGTTGAGGTAAAAGGCAAGAGCTCTTTTGCAATCTAAAGTATGAAGGTTCCTCTCTGCAGTGGATGCATGAGGAGCCGGAAAAAAAGACAGGCAGATATACCTCTTGATTAAGATGAAAAGGCGAAACCACTTTGGGCATAAAGTGGGGGTTCGTCCTAAGGACCACCTTATCATGATGAAATCTAGTATAAGGTGGATTAGCCACTAAAGCCTGCAGTTCACTGATGCGGCGAGCTGAAGTGACTGCAATGAGGAAAACTACCTTCCATGAAAGAAATTTCAAGGAGGTGGAGTGTAAGGGCTCAAAAGGTGGCTTCATAAGCTGACCTAGAACTAGGTTCAAGTCCCATGCTACCGGAGGAGGTCGGATGGGAGGCTTAGTTAGGGTCAGGCCTCTCATGAATCTTGCAACAAGCGGATGAGAGGAGACAGGTTGTCCATTTATAGGTTTTAAGGATGCTGCAATAGCAGCCAAATGGACTCTCACTGAATTTGTCTTAAGGCCTGCATTAGAAAGATGCAGGAGATAGTCTAGTAGAGAATTCAAAGGAAGTGCTAGAGGGTCAAGACCCTGTTGAGCACACCAAATGGAAAAGCGCTTCCATTTGAAAGCATAGGAACGCCTCGTGGAGGGTTTCCTAGAGGCATGCAGGATATCTTTCACTGGTTGAGAAAGATTGAAGTCATGAAGGCTTAGGCCTTCAGTAACCAAGCTCTGAGGTGTAGGGACTTGGGGTTCGGGTGCCACAAAGTCCCTTTCTCCTGAGAGAGGAGGTCTGGCGCAGCTCCCAGGTCCAGGGAGGGTCCCTGGGAGAGATGCAGAAGTAGAGGGAACCACACTTGGCGTGGCCAGCGTGGAGCTATGAGGATCATGGATCCGTGATCCCTCTGGAGTTTGAACAGAGTCTTGGGAATCAAAGGAATGGGTGGAAAGGCATATAGGAATTCCTGACCCCAATGCAGGAGGAAGGCGTCGTTGGCCTGAGCTTCCTGACACGGAGTCCTGGAACAGAACCGGGGAAGTTTGGCATTCCACGGACTTGCAAAGAGGTCTATGTCCGGGGTTCCCCATTCCTGAAAGATTTTGCCTATCTGGTCCATATGTAGGGACCATTCGTGTGGGAGCAGAACTCGACTGAGTCTGTCTGCCCGAGAGAGTTTTGAACCCCTGGAAGATATACTGCCAGAAGATGAATTTGATGCTCTCTGGCGAAGGCCCACAATCTGAGAGCTTCGTTGCAAAGCGACAGAGCCTGTCCCTCCTTGTTTGTTTACGTAGAACATGGCCACCTGATTGTCTGTCTGAACTAGGATGGTCAGGTTGACAAGGAGGGTATGGAAGACTTTGAGGGCAAGAAAGATTGCTCGCAGTTCCAGGAGGTTGATGTGAAGGGTGGTCTCCTGCGGAGACCAAGTACCCTGAGTGGAGAGGGATTGTAGATGGGCTCCCCACCCTGTTTGGGAGGCATCTGTTGTGAGGGTTGCTTGGGGCAACAAAGGTTGGAAGGGGGCCCCCAACAACAGATTCTTGGTGGACATCAACCATTGGAGGGACCAAAACAGACGGTTTGAGGTGAGTATTTGGTCGGAGAGCGCTCCTGATGCTTGAGTCCACTGGGTGGCCAAGGTCCATTGAGCTGCTCTCATATGAAGACGAGCGTAGGGCACCACGTGTACCGTGGAGGCCATGTGGCCCAGAAGTCGCAGCATTTCTCTGGCTGTCAAGTGACTGCTGGACTGAGCTTGGGAGGCCAAGCACAGCAGACGTTGGCCCCGGACTTGAGGCAGGTAGGCCCTTGCAGTGGTGGTGTCCAACTGGGCCCCTATGAATTCTAGAGACTGAGTAGGGGTAAGTTGAGACTTGGGAAGGTTTACCACCAGTCCCAGATACTGCAGAAGATGCCTTGTGCGGTCCAGGGAAATCTGGGCCTCTGACTGAGATGGAGCTCGGATGAGCCAGTCGTCCAGATATGGGAATACAAAAATTCCCAGACCTCTTAGAAATGCGGCAACAACTGCCATGCATTTGGTGAACACTCTTGGAGCAGAGGCTAGACCGAAGGGAAGTACTCTGTACTGGAAATGTTTTCCCTGAAACAGAAATCTTAGATATTTTCTGTGGGATGGGTGGATGTGTGTACGCATCCTTGAGATCTAGAGAACAAAGCCAATCCTGACTCTGAAGGTATGGAAGGAGAATGCCTAGAGAAAGCATTTTGAATTTCTCCTTGTACAGAAATTTGTTCAATTCTCTCAGATCTAGGATAGGTCTGAATCCCCCTGTCTTCTTTGATATGAGAAAATAAGGGGAGTAGAATCCTGTCCCTTGTTGAAGAAGAGGAACCTCTTCTATGGCCCCTTGGGCAAGGAGAGAAGAGACCTCCTGATCCAACAGGTCCAGGAGAAATGGGGGAGAATTGAAGTGCCTCACCATGGTATATGGAGGAAGGTTGGAAAAATGAAGTTTGTAGCCCTCTCTGATGATAGAGAGGGTCCATTGCTCTGATGTGATTTGCTCCCATCTGGGAGCAAAGTGAGATAACCTTCCGGGAATGGTGAGGGGCTCTGGTTGTTCTAGAGCCAGAAATGTTAAGTTCTCTAGAGGCAAGTCAAAACCCCTGAGGGGGTTGAGCCTGCTGAGGAGTGGTAGACACTGCAGGCTTTGACTTTGCCTGTTTAGGCTGCTGACGTTTAGTAGCAAAGCGAGGCTGAGAAGATTGTTGGCCAGTATTTGTGGAAAATCTGGCCTTCTTGTAGTACGGCCTCTTGAAAGACTTTTTCTTGGCAGGAGCAGAGGTAGACTTAGAATGTCTATCCAAGGTAGCATTTTCTGCATCCATTTGGGTGGCTTTAATTTGCCAGTCTTTACCAAATAAGTTCTCACCTGTACAGGGCAGATTCCGTAAGCCATCCAGGACCCAGGGTTCTAGGTCAGAGGCCTGGAGCCAAGCAAGTCGTCGGGCTGCAATAGCAATGCCCGAAGCTCTACCGGCACCCTCAAAGGAATCAAAAGCTGCTCTGTTGGAGAACTTAGAAATATCTAAAAGCTGTTTCACCAGAGAAATGAACTCCTCTTTTCTATCCTCAGGGATAAAGGAGGCAAAAGGTCGTATCTTTAGGGCAAGTTCTCTAAGAAACATGCCCATATACAGACTGTAAGAATTAATCCTGGCTATAAGCATAGTAGCCTGGAAAGTTTTCTTGCCAAAAGAGTCTAGGGTCTTACATTCTCGTCCTGGAGGGGTAGAAGAGTGCCTTTTGGTACTCTTAATCTTTTTCAGTGCAGACTTCACCACAATGGAATGGTGAGGCAACTGAGTCTTTTGAAAACCAGGAGAAGGAGGGACCCGGTACATGGTGTCCAACCTACGAGAATAAGGAGACAACGTTAGAGGAGCCTCCCATAAGTCCATCAAGTGTTCTTGAAGGATTTCATGGATAGGCAGGGTGACTGCCTCTTTAGGAACATTGGGGTATCCTAAAATATCCAATTTCTTTGATCTAGGTTCTTTTTCTGAGGATGTGGTAATAGAAAGTCCTTTAGCTAATTCAATAATGAATTCTTGAAAGGACAAATCCTCTGGTGGAGACATTCTCCTCTTTGGGGAAGAGGGGTCTTCATGAAGAACTAGAGACAGCTCATCAGAGTCCTCAGAGGAGTTGAAATCCTCTGAGGAATCAGAGTATTCTCTATTTGCTTCCAACGCACGATACGCATACCGATTGGTATCGACATCGGGCGTACCGGGTATGGGATCGGTATTGGGTAAAAACCCGGATCCGGCATGCGGAACCGATCTGCGTTTGGAAGTCGATGGTCTCGGTTCCGGTATGGGAGACGATACCAGAACCGGACCCGGTATCGCTGAACGCGATACCGAGGGTGTCGCAGCATTGATAAAAGCCAGCATGGCCTGCTGCATGGTCTGAACAGTATTGCTCATAGACGCCACTGCTGCCTGGATGTCGGTACCGGTATGGGCCGGTACCCCAGAGCAGTCCAACAGGTGATCAGTCGAGGCCGTGCCATCGATGTCAACCTGTAACCCCATAGATGGTGCTTTGGAAGCCAGAGCTTCCCGCCGGGGTTGTTTGGCTGGGGCAGGATCCTCAGACTCAAGAGAGAGAGCCTCTCGATGCTTTGAAGGAGATTTGCTCTTTGAGGACCTGTCCACAGAGGGTTTGGTTACCTGAGATCCATCCGGAGAGGAAGACCTGGATGACTGTGATGCTGGATTATCAGAAGCAAACAGCACATGGAATTTGTTGGCCCGGTTCTGCAACCCACGTTTAGACATCTGGGAGCAGGATGGGCAGTCCGGAATGGAGTGGTCAGGTCCCAAACACTTAAGACACCATTCATGGGTGTCTGTGACTGAAATAACAGCACTACACTTGGTACACTTCTTAAAACCAGGGGCTGGTTTCTCCATGAGGAGAATTTGTGTAGGCCTGAGGCCCAACCGAAGTCACCAAGTTGTGCAGAAAAGAGATTTTTTTTTTTTTTTTTTAAAGAAAAGAAAAGAGAGACCGGCGGTACCGATTTCGGTATGGGGAAGGCAGGTACGCGGTCTAAAGAAACAAACTAAAACAATAATTTCTTCAGCGGTGACAGGAACACGACCTGCTGGCTCCGCGGAAAAAGAGAAACTGAGGAGAGCTGGTCAGGAAGGCGGGAAGGCAGCGCGCATGTGCAGTGGGAGGCCCCAAAAGCTTCCTTTCAGGGAAGCTGGGGAGCTTTCCTGCGCAGGCTCCGTCGGTTCCGACGTACCCATATGTGAGGACTTATTCCTGCTTGTTCCTGGAGATATATAGATATGTGCTGTATATGCCTTGTAGCATTATACAAATTAGTAGTTATTGAGATGGATGCCCTGAATACCAAAGTTGACAGAATGGACTTAAACCATGCCAAAAGTTATTTTGGATTTTAATTCTTGACCCTTGAGCTCTCTTTCTGACATTTGTAATCGCAAATTACAACTACAGAAATCATGACTGAGGCCCCAGAGACTGAACATAGTAACATAGTAGATGATGGCAGATAAAGACCAGCATGGTCCATCTAGTCTGCCCAGCAAGATGGCAAGAGTAGGTGCACCTGTCGCTCTGTGCAGGCCACCCCTCCCCATGTCTTTGTTTAGGGGTAAACCCACCACTCCATGTAGGACACCCCTATTTGTTGAGATGTTATGAAGGCACCAATTATGCATATTCATAACAGATACGGTCCTGTTGTATCTGGTGCATCTCTTAAACCCTCAGATGCAAAAATCAAATTGCTCAATTGTGAAAAGATTCCCAGCCAGGCTGCCTGAGGCCTCAAGACAAGCCTAATGAGGAGACATGCAAAAAAGAAACAAAACACTTGAAAACAGTTAAAAACCCTGACTAGAGTACTAATGGTAATGGTACCACATGACAGTAACAGTGAAAAATTCCAAAATACTAAATAACTTTGTACAAGGATAATACCAAAATTTTAGTAGGTGATGAGTGTGAAGGCACATCTACTCAGCAATATGGAAAAGACAGAGGATATCCTATGCAACAGTAGCAAGCAGAACAAGCATGTGTGCATGATGCAGTACTTCCAGAAGATTTGGAAGATATAGCTGGGGAACTGCTCCCAAACCAGGCTCTGCTGTTCTCCTCCATACATAAGAGCTCACTATCCTGCTTGTCCACTGAGAATATTTTTTGAATGCATAACTACTGAAACTGCTTCATCTCTTGAACCACAGCAGAGAAAATAACAGAAATCAAGAGAAACTAAAGCTACACTGAGAAGCAAAAAATAGGAATTACACTTGCCTGGTAATTGTGGTTCCGAAACAGACACACACAGACACACACAGAGACACACACAGACACACACAGACACACACAGACACACACAGACACACACCTTAATATATACACACATATATATATATATATACACACACACATACACATACACATCTTATCCACCTGCAACACCTCTCCAGAAGGAAAGGACCTGCTTCCTGCAGTCTCGCCTTTGTGCAAAAGCCTAGCCCTAATCAATGCCGAGCAATATAGTAATATATATATAACCATATAATATAATATAATATACCATAATAAAACAATATAGAAAGCAAAAGGAAGCATTAAAATGACCAAACACCAATGAAGGCCTATATCCACTATAACCTTGCACTTCCCCCAACAGGAAGGACCACTGCTAAGATCCCACCCCCGGGCGGGAATGAGGACCAAACTGGAGTTACTCAAGGAACCACAATTACCAGGTAAGTGTAATTCCTATTTCCTTATCGTTCCTCCAGTTTGGTCCTCAACCTCTGGGATGAATCAGAGCAGTAATCATTGGGAGGGACTTTTCCAGCCAGATCTCAACACTGCCTCCCTGAAAATGATATCATTAGCCGCCAGAACATCCGTAGTGCTAACTGAAAGTATGGAGATACGACCAAGTGGCCGATCTTCAGATGACTACTGGCAGAACCAAACTGTGCTCCGCCCAGGAAGTCGCTTGCGCCCTGGCAAAGTGAGCTCGTAAGTCCACTGGAAGTGTACAGTCCAGTAGAAGCTAAGCTGACGAAATCCCCTCTCTAATTCATCTAGACATGTAAGCCTGCGCCGCCGCTTCCGCTTTGCGGAGCTCTCCAAATAAGCCGAAAAGAAGCGGTCCGATTTGCAAAATGTTTCTGAAACCTTTTACCAGCGCAAGCTATGATCCGATACGCTCCCCTCCGCCGAACCTAGAGCTGGAAGAGAGACCGTTTGAAAGAAATCAACGGAGGAACCCACCTTAGGCAAAAAACAAACGATAGAACTGGCAGCAAGTCCAGCTTCTCTCTGGAGCAAGACAAAAACGGTACTCGACAGGACAACATCTGCAATTCCGAAATGCGCCTTGCCGAACAGATGGCTATCAAACATACGGTCTTGAAGGTTAAATCCTTAATTGACTCCTGTTGCCAGAGCTCCAAAGCAGCGCTAGCTAACGACCGCAAAAACAAATTGAACTCCTGCAAAGGAAAGCACAGTTACTTACCTGTAACAGGTGATTGTGGGAATCCTAGGGAAGGTGGGTGGGTTGTGAAGACCTATTCCTGCTGTTCCCAGAGATCACCTGTTACAGGTACATAACTGTGCTATCTCCAGGAACAAGCAGGAATGAGTCTTCACATATGGAGACTCCCAAGCTAGAGATGCCTAGAGGAGGTCCCAGCATGTTGCAAATCTAATAGATAGGCCATACTATTTCCCAGAACCTCAGGCATCCAAGGGATGGAGGGTAGGAGTTGAACTAAAAAGGGTGTGCTGTGGAACAGCTTGACTAAACAAGGCGTCTGGAGGACAGTCCTTGTGTAGATCATAAATGTTAGTAAATATTGGATTCCAATTTTCTAATGTGGACCTTCGTCAAAAGTATTGCGAAAGTACGTATTGAGGCTAATATGGGTCTGGTGCTAAGAGCCAGTACATTATCCTCAAAGAAAATACCTTACTGTGAAGTAGAGGAAAAATATTTTTGCAATACAGGCAGAGGTCAGAAGCCTAAATGGCTAGAACTAATCCCAGAAGAAAAACTGGGGGAGTTTAATGGGGTTGGACTTTGGATGAGAAGCTAAGGCTTCTGTAGGCCAAAGTTTGAAGCTCTTTGTCCTTGGAGCAGAAAAAGGCTCTAGGAAAGAGAGGAGATAAATCCGACTGGTTTGCAGAAAAAGGATGGGTCTTTAAGACCCCTCTATCCAAATGAAAGAAACAAACATTTGTAGTAGGCGGTGTAGCCTCCAATTTCTTGAAGATCAGTAATGTCTTCACTAAGTGATGCCACTTAGAATGATGACTTTACATGGAGAGCTTCAGATGTAACATAACTGGAGAGGTTACAGAAAAAAAAGGTAGTTTCTAATTACCATAGAAATTGGTTGTCCATTTAAAACCCTTGGCATGCTGGAACAGCATTAATATGGACAGTAACAAATCTTTCAGAGTGAGATATGTATTTATACACACACACACACACATATATATATATAGCACAGTTACTTACCAGTAACAAGTGATCTCTGGGAACAGCAGGAATAAGTCTTCACATATGGGTACGTCGGTACCGACGGAGCCTGTGCGGGAACGCTCCCCAGCTTCCCAAAAAGGAAAGCTTTTGGGAGCATCCCACAGCGCCTGCGCGCTGCCTTCCCGCCTTTCCTAACCAACTCTCCTCAGTTCGAGTTTAAAGCTGAGACAATAGAGAGAGAGAGAGGAAAGGAAAGATAGAAAAGAGATACAACTCCTAGGGGAGGTGGGTGGGTTGTGAAGACTTATTCCTGCTGTTCCCAGAGATCACCTGTTACAGGTAAGTAACTGTGCTATCTCCAGGAACAAGCAGGAATGAGTCTTCACATATGGGGACTCCCTAGCTGAGATGCCTGGGAGATCCCCAAGGATATGAGACCCTGAAAGGGGTCTGCGTCCTCCTATGGATCTCAGGCATCCATCCAGGGAAGGAGGGCTGGAGTTGTTTAAGAATGGAACAGGTGTCTGAGGACAGCCTGACCAAACAAGGCATCCCGGCGGGAATCCTTGTCCAAGCAGTAATGGGCTGTGAAGGTATGAACAGAGGCCCAGGTGGCTGCTCGACAGATCTGGTCGATGGACACAGAATTTAGATGAGCCATAGAGGTGGCCATGGCCTTCACATTATGAGCTGAGATATGGCTCTCCAGAGAAAGGTTCTTACTCTGGTAGGCGAAAGAAATACACTGAGCAATCCAATTGGACAGTGTTCTCTTAGAGACTGGAAGTCCCAAATAAGAAGGATCAAAAGCAACAAAAAGCTGGGAAGACTTTCTATGTTGCTGTGTCCTATGTAAGTAAAAAGCAAGAGCTCTCTTACAATCCAGAGTATGAAGATTCCTCTCTGCAATGGATGCATGAGGAGCTGGAAAAAAAGACAGGTAAATATACCTCTTGATTAAGATGAAAAGGTGAGACCACTTTAGGCATAAAGTGTGGATCTGTCCTAAGGACTACCTTGTCATGATGGAATCTTGTATAAGGTGGATTAGCCACTAAGGCCTGCAGTTCACTGATGCGGCGAGCAGAAGTGACTGCAATGAGGAAAATAATCTTCCAGGAAAGAAAATTCAAGGAGGTAGTGGCTAAGGGTTCAAAGGGTGGCTTCATAAGCTGACCAAGAACCAAATTTAAGTCCCATGCCACCGGAGGAGGCCTAATGGGAGGTTTAGTTAAAGTTAGGCCTCTCATGAATCTTGAAATAAGAGGATGAGAGGAGATAGGTTGTCCATTGATGGGCTTAAGTCCATTGATGGGCTTGAGTGCAATAGCACTCAAATGGACTCTTACTGAATTTGTCTTAAGTCCTGCATTGGAGAGATGCAGGAGATAGTCTAACAAAGAAGTTAAAGGTAGTGCCAGAGGGTCAAGACCCTTTTCAGCACACCAAATGGAAAATCTTTTCCACTTAAAAGCATAGGAACGCCTGGTGGAAGGTTTCCTGGAAGCATGGAAGAGAAGGTCTAGTAACCAAGCTCTGAGGTGAAGGGACTTGGGGTTTGGGTGCCACAAAGTCCCTTCCTCCTCGGACAGAAGGTCTGGAGCAGCTCCCAAGTCCAGGAAGGGGGCTTGGGAGAGATGCAGACGTAAAGGGTACCACACTTGGCGTGGCCAGCGTGGAGCTATAAGGATCATAGATCCTTGATCCCTCTGGAGTTTGAATAGAGTCTTTGGAATCAAGGGAATGGGTGGAAAGGCATACAGGAAGCCCTGACCCCAATGAAGGAGGAAGGCATCCTTGGCCTAAACTCCCTGACACGGAATTCTGGAACAGAACCGGGGAAGTTTGGCATTCCACGGACTTGCAAAGAGGTCTATGTCCGGGATTCCCCATTCTTGGAAGATTCTGAGTACCTGATCCATATGCAGGGACCATTCGTGTGGAAGCAGAACTCGACTGAGTCTGTCTGCCCAAGAATTTTGGATTCTATGTTTCTATGTTTCTATTGAAGAATGGTCTAGAATTTGGCAGCTGGGATTTAATGTTAAAAAATGTAAGGTCATGCATTTGGGCTGCAGCAATCCAAGGGAGCAATACAGTATAGGAGGTGAAGTACTTTTGTCCACTAAAGAAGAGCGGGACCTAGGCGTGGTTGTGTCTGATGATCTTAAAGTAGCTAAACAGGTAGAAAAGGCGACGGCAAAAGCTAGAAGGATGCTTGGGTGCATACGGAGAGGAATGGCTAGCAGAAAAAAGGAGGTGATAATGCCTCTGTATAAGTCCTTGGTGCGACCTCATTTGGAGTATGGTGTGCAATTCTGGAGACCGCACCTTCAAAAGGATGTGAACAGGATGGAGTCGGTGCAGAGGGTGGCTACTAAAATGATTAATGGGCTTCATTATAAAGCATATGAGGACAGACTTAAGGATCTTAATATGTATACCTTAGAGGAAAGGCGGGATAGAGGTGAAATGATTGAGATGTTTAAATACCTCCGTGGCATAAATGTTCAGGGAGCGAGCCTCTTTCAATTGAAAGCAAGTTCTGCTACGAGGGGACATGGAATGAGGGTGAAGGGAGATAGTTTCAGGAGTGATATGCGGAAATATTTCTTTACGGAAAGAGTAGTGGATCCGTGGAATAGTCTCCCAGTGGAGGTGGTAGAGATGAGGACAGTAACTGAATTCAAAAAAGCATGGGACCAACACAGAGGATCTCTAAAGGTAAAAAGTGGACTGTTGTAGTTGTTGTTATGGAAGGACAGACTAGATAGGCCTTGTGGTCTTTTTCTGTCATCATGTTTCTATGTTTCTATACTGCCAGGAGATGGATTTGATGCTCTCTGGCGAAGGCCCATAATCTTAGAGCTTCGTTGCAAAGCGACAGAGAGCCAGTTCTTCCTTGCTTGTTTATGTAAAACATGGCTACTTGATTGTCCGTATGAATAAGGACTGTCTTATAGCTGAGGAGGGTATGAAAGACCTTGAGAGCTAGAAACACTGCTCGAAGTTCCAAGTGGTTGATATGAAGAGAGGTCTCCTGTGGGGAACAAGTGCCTTGGGTGGAGAGGTCTTGTAGACGAGCTCCCCAACCTGTTTGGGAGGCATCTGTTGTGAGGGTTGCTTGGGGCAACAACTGTTGGAAGGGGGACCCCAGCAACAGATTTTGAGTGGACATCCACCATTGGAGAGACCAAAAGAGACGTTTGGAGGTTGCTATTTGGTCTGAGAGAGCTCCTGAAGCTTGAGTCCACTGGGTGGACAAAGTCCATTGAGCTGCTCTCATGTGTAGGCGAGCATAGGGTACCACATGTACTGTGGAAGCCATGTGGCCTAGCAGTTGTAGCATCTCCCTGGCAGTTAAGTGGCTCTTTGACTGAATCTGGGAGGCTAGTTGCACTAGACGTTGGCAATGGGCCTGAGGAAGGTAGGCCCTTGCAGTGGTGGTATCCAAACAGGCCCCTATGAATTCCAGGGACTGAGTAGGGATGAGCTGGGACTTTGGGAGGTTTACCACCAGTCCCAGATACTGCAGAATGCGCCTTGTGCGGTCCAGGGAAATTTGGGCCTCTGACTGAGATGGAGCTCGGATGAGCCAGTCGTCCAGGTATGGGAAGACAAATATTCCCAGAGTGCGTAGAAATGCAGCAACTATTGCCATGCATTTGGTGAACACTCTCGGAGCAGAGGCCAGACCAAAAGGAAGTACTCTGTATTGGTAATGTTTTCCCTGGAAAAGAAAACGTAGGAATTTTCTGTGAGATGGATGGATGAGGACATGTGTGTATGCATCCTTGAGATCTAGAGAACAAAGCCAATCCTGACTTTGAAGGTATGGAAGGAGAGTGCCCAGAGAAAGCATCTTGAACTTCTCCTTGCATAGAAATTTGTTCAATTCTCTGATATCTAGAATGGGTCTGTATCCCCCTGTCTTCTTTGGAATGAGAAAATAGGGGGAGTAGAACCCTGACCCCTTGTTGAAGAAGAGGAACTTCTTCTATTGCCCCTTGGGCAAGAAGGGTAGTTATCTCCTGACCTAAAAGGTCGAGAAGAGATGTGGGAGAATTGAAGTGTCTCACCATGGTGTGGGGAGGAAGGTCTGAGAAATAAAGTTTGTAGCCCTCTCTTATGATGGAGAGGGTCCACTGCTCTGATGTGATTTGCTCCCATCTGGGAGCAAAATGAGCTAACCTTCCTGGAATGGTGAGAGGTTCTGGCTGTGTTAAAGCCAGAAAGGCTAAGTTCTCTAGCATCAAGTCAAAAACCCTGAGGGGTTTGGGACTGCTGAGTTACAGCAGCCCCTGTAGACTTAGGCCTGGCCTGCTTAGGTTGCTGACGCTTAGCGGTAAAGCAACCTGTAGAAGATTGTTGGCCAGAAGTGGAAGGAAACCTGCCCTTTTTGAAAAAAGACTTTTTAAAAGTCTTTTTCTTGGCAGGAATGGAGGTAGACTTTGAAAGTCTATCCATAGCAGAATTCTCTGCATCCATTTGAGTGGCTTTAATTTGCCACTCTTTGCCAAATAGATTTTCACCTGTACAGGGCAGATTTCCCAAGCCATCTTGAACCCAGGGTTCTAAATCAGAAGCCTGGAGCCAAGCAATTCTGCGAGCAGCTATGGCAATGCCTGAGGCTCTACTGGCATCTTCAAAGGAGTCAAAGGCTGCCCTGTTTGAAAACTTGGAGATGTCTTGAGTATGCTTAAGCCACATGTTTATTTATTTTATTTATTTATTTATTTATTTATTTTATACACATTTATATACCGCATCTTCCAAAGTTCAGTTGCGGTTTACAGTGAACAATAGTTAACAAAGCAAGTTTGTTTTACAGGGAACGTCATATTATAACAGAACATATTTACAAGGAACATCATATTATATATAGAATATACAGTCTAAACAATGTGGGATAATACAGAACAGAATAAACTATATACAGTTTTATATATGTATTATATACATGGAAGTGAAAGGACATAAGCTGTGTAGTCATCATGATTGTGTGTCAATTGTGTGGGTTAGGGTTTTTGCTTGATGCAGATAGATACCTGTTTAACCTTTGTCTAAAGCAGGTTGTGAGTTATCTATGTTATAGTGTTTGGTGAACAAATAAGTTTTTAATTTTTTGCAGAGTTCCATGATCTCCGTTAGTGTTCGTAGCTCCTCTGGGAGGGAATTCCAGATCGTTGGGGCTATGTGGAATTCTTCCCTTTTATCTTCTGGAATAAAAGGGAGGAAAGCGTGCAGCTTTTCTGCCACTTCTTTTAGAAACATACCCATGTAGAGGCTATATGAGTTAATTCTGGCAATAAGCATACTGGCCTGGAAGATTTTCCTACCAAAAGCATCCAAGGTTCTGCATTCTCTTCCTGGAGGAGCAGAAGAGTGTCTCTTTGTACTCTTTATCCTCTTCATAGCTGACTGCACCACAATGGAATGGTGAGGAAGCTGAGTTTTTTGAAAGCCAGGACAGGGAGGGACACACGACCAAAGAAATAAAATAAAATAAAGAACTTCTTCAGTGGTGACAGGGCTCGACCTGCTGACTCCGCGGCAAAGAAGAACTGAGGAGAGTTGGTTAGGAAAGGCGGGAAGGCAGCGCGCAGGCGCTGTGGGATGCTCCCAAAAGCTTTCCTTTTTGGGAAGCTGGGGAGCGTTCCCGCACAGGCTCCATCGGTACCGACGTACCCATATGTGAAGACTCATTCCTGCTTGTTCCTGGAGATAAATATATATATATGTGTGTGTGAGTGTATAAATACACACACTCACTTAACAAGAAGGGGTAAGACCTGCATGAGAATATGGATAGAGAACCCCTTACTGGTTACACGTGGAAGAACCATGAAGGTGGTTACCTGGAAACCAGTGGAATGTTCCTAGTCAGAAGGATAGGTCTAGATTTCTTTAAAAATTCTAGACTTTGAATAACCAGAAATGGAGATCTACGTGAAGGGGTGCAGAGAAAATCCTTAGTCTTAAGACAAGTCTGGATCCTTCTATAACTTCAGTGTGGAGAAAAAGATGCAAAAAAAAGGAATACCATATTTGCCCGTCTATGAGGGCAATATGAGTATAACGCGTTCTTTGTTCAGCATAAGCTCCACTGAAGTACTGGTAATTAGAAGGAATGTACTAGACAAGGACCGACTTCAGTGAAAAGAAATGCATCCCTGTTGGAAGAGTTCCACTGGAGATGTGGAACAACTCAGGGAATTAAGCAATTCTTTATGCTTTCACGTGATCTAAGCCCTGGTACATTTTCCCTAAAAGGAAATTTTAAGGAAGATGGTAAGAGTAGTTAAAAACCGGTCATGTGGGAGCATGACTGGGCAAAGCCTTTTAACCATCTGGAAGTTACCCACCAGGAATGGCTCTGACGCTCTCTGGCAAAGGCCCATAGTTGCAGAGCTTTTTGTAGAATTGCAGAGAGTATGTTGTTGGTTGCTTAGGTGAGATCTGGTTGTTTAATTACCAGTGTGCAACCGAATCTATTCTGTGGGAGCCAAAGAATTGAAGATGGCTAAGAATAGTAAACAGGCTGGTTGCCTGCAACAATAAATTGTCCAAGTAGGTTTTGGAACCTCTCTTGGAATTATCTGTAATTAAGGCAGCAGAAGAGGTTTGTGTTTATTCAGGTAGGTTAGGTCCTATAGATTGGAAAAGGACCGACAGACATAATTAGAAGTGATAAAACTCAATTATGGTCTGATAAGCTGTCTTAAAAGAAATATTTGAAAAGATTGCAGAGGGGAAAAACTCTGTATGGAAATCACTTACTGGAGCAGGTATTGAAGACAATCCTATGGCTTAAAAGGTAAGCCCTCCAGTCAAATAGTATCACTCTTAGAGTGAAAGTCTCGACTAAGAGGGATAGAAAGTAATACAGAGTTTGAAAGACTTACAATTTGGTACGCCTCTGAAAAAGGTAAAGCTCCCCTGCAGTCAAAAGTATGAGATATCCTCGTACGGGACAACTGTCAAGGTGAAGGGTATAGCATACCTTGTAATTAGTTGTAACTCCTCTGTTTACTTTAAAAGGAGAGGAGAAACCAGTTACCTGTAGGGCATGATTATCCTTAATAGCTCTAAGAGCTAAAAGAATGGATTGCTCTTGGCAAGAGATTCATGCCTAAAGTGGAGGATTGAGTCAGTGTATCACTGACCTCTCAGTAAGGATGAGAAGAACTGTAAATGCTTCTGTTGTTAAGAAGTAGCGGTTCTGAAGCTCAACAGGAAAAAGAGATTTAATGAATAAAATATCAGAAACTCTGCGACTGCTGGAGTTTGCTGAGCCTGTTGAGGCTTTGGTTTTCTTAGCCTGGTATGATGTTGCCCTTCTTTGGAAACATCTGCATGATGGGTAGAAGATGAATAAAACTTTTTCCCTTTAGGGGTAATAAAGTTAGTTAGCAGATTTTTTACTAGCTGGGATAGAGGAAAGTTTTGACAATCCTCTGAAAGCAACAATATCAGTGTTTAACTGATTAGCTTGCAATAAAGCATCCTTGTTAAAGAGATTTTCACCAGTACAATAAGTATTTCCCAGCCTTTCTTGTACCCATTTGTCCAAGTCTGAAGCTTGGAGCCAGGTCATGCGTCGTGCTCCTATGGCTATAGCAGAAGTTCTGCTAATAGACTCAAAACAGTCCAGGGAAGCACGATTAAGGAATTTAGAGACATTTTGAGCATGACTGACTAATATGAAAAAGTCTGCTCTTTTATGTTCTTGAAGAAAAGGGTTCAAAAGCTTTAAGTTCTTTGTGACCTCTTCAAGAGATAATCCCATATAGAAAATATATGAGATAATTCTTGCTGAAAGCATGGATGCCTGGAAGCATCGACGTCCAAAGGCATCTAAAGTCCTAGACTCACGACCTGGCGGATAAGACGAGTGCTTCTTTGCACTCTTAATACGCCTCATTGCTGATTCTACAACAATAGAATGATGAGAAAGTTGAGTCTTTTGAAAACCTGGAGAAGGTGGCACCTTGTACATAGTGTCAAGTGTCTTAGAATGTGGGGATACCATTAAAGGAGTTTCCCATATTCTTAATAGTAGATCTTGTAAGATCTGATGAAAAGGAAGCATGATCACCTCCTTTGGAATCCAGGGGAATTGCAGTATCTCTGAATCCCCTGGTAGGGATTCTTTACCAGGTATAGAAATGGCAAGTAACTTTGCCATATCAAGCAGAAAAGCTTGAAAAGAAATCTCCCCCGAGGAGGACCCTCTAAAATGAGGGGTAAAGGCTAGACTTGTTGAAAATTCAGCCTTGGTACCGATGGATTCATCCCAGTCATCGGGATCGGAAGACTTGAAAGGATGAAGCATCGTATTTTCCTTAAAGCGATGTCTTCAGTACCGCCCGAGGTCAGTACCGAGATGAGTCAATACCGAATCCTCCATGCTAGAGATCGATTCCAGGCTCGGCATTGAAGGAAGCGAGTCTATCGAAGCAAGCATGGACGGTACCAACACCGATGTTGATGTCGATACCGGAACCGGTACCGAAGCCAATACCGATACTCGAGGAACGGTCTGCAGCAACTCTAGCGGTACCGAAGTAGCTGAGAGCACTAGACTACGTTCTTCGGTGAGGAGTGTTTCATCCATCACCATAGCCGATGCCAGGGTGTCGGTACTGCTCAAAGCAGCCACAACCACCGAGCATGGCTCAGGTATGTTCATAGAGGTAAGAACCCCGGGAACAACCTGAAGCCCCGTTAGTGCTTTGGAGCCCAAAGACTCCCGCCGGGGCTTTATTGCCAAAATGTCCTCGAGGGCAAGGCCAGAGCCATCTCGATGCTGAGAAGAAGATCTACCACTCAAGAACTGGCTACAGACTTTTGTTTGGTTACCTGATCCTGTGAAAAAGAAGATATTCTAGCTGGTGACATTGAGTGTGATGTGAACCGGGTATCGAGTTGTGCTTGATCCTGAAGACTTCTTCTGTTTGAGCTCCAGCAGGAGAGAGACACTCCAGTGGGCAATGGTCAGGACCTAAACATTTTAGACACCAAGTATGAATGTCTGAAAATATATCTGTACCGCCACACTTTGAGCATTTCTTAAGGATAGTGGCTGGCTTTTCCATAATGGAAGGATAGAGGCCTAGTGGCCTAGAAACCGTCAGGCACTAAACAGGAAAAAATTTCTAAAGAAAAGAAGAAATTCTTTAGTAAAAAGAAAGAAAAGCACTGGCGTCGAGGGAAGGCAGACGCGACCACAAAAAACTAAGAATAAAAAGAAGAATTTTCTGCAGTGACAGGAATACGTCCTGCCGGCTCGGCGGAAAACTGATGAGAGGGAAGTGAATGGGTGGGAAGGCAGCGCGCATGCGTGTGGGATGCTCCCAAAAGCTTTCGTTTTGGACGCTGGGGAGCGTTCCCGCGCAGGCTCCGTTGGTACCGACGTACCCATATGTGAAGACTCATTCCTGCTTGTTCCTGGAGATTAAATATTATACGAGAGGACTGTAATCTGGCAATCGTTTTGAGAAATCATACCACCTTGCCATGTGAATGAGAATCACTCCCCGTACTTTACTTCTATTGCAAGACAGAGCTGCTAACAGAACTCTCAAGGAACTGGCTGCTAACCGCTTATCAAACCTGTCGTGCAGAATACTTAATACCAAGGGAACTGACACTGTTGTGGCGCGAACGTGCCTCCGTGAGCGCTAGTCCTCATAAAGGCGCCATATACGTACATATGCAAGGGACCTAGATTTTTTTTTTTTTTTTTTTTAACTTGCCCTTTCATAGGCTACACCGTAATCGAGAACCGATCCGCCTGAGGCTTTCAAAGGGGATCCTGTAGCCACCGATTCTCCAACGTCTGGTAACGCCAGAGGTACTCGTCGAGCGACCGTATGCGGTGGACATACCACGGGCGACTCAGTCAGCTCGAGTCCCCCAACACCTTTCCCTGATGCGCTTTGATATGCTGAACCACTTGAGCTATGAGTGCCCCCGTTGGAAAGACCTAGAAAAAAAATCGGACGGCAGCCCCTGTTGTATCAGTGCATCGATGCGTTCCAATATCCTTTTGCGTCGACTGCTAAAGACACAAACCGTTTTCGCAGCCTGAAACGTCGCCATGAGGTCCGTTATTGGCTGTCTCCCTTTTTTTTTTTGTGATCGATCTGTGGGAACACCTCCGGATGCATCTCCATTGCCCAGTTTCTACTCGGACCCTGCTGAGGAAAGCCGTCATCATATTGTCCTCTCGCAACATGCGTCGCCTAGATCGCTGGAAGCAGATGCTCTATCCACGCTAACAGATCCTCTGCCTGGACCTCCATGTTCACACTTCCGGTTGCGCCCTGCAATTGATGTAGGCCACCGTCGCAGAGTTGTCGAAGAGCTCTTGCTCCGCTCGACTTGTCACCATAGCTTCAAACGTCTGGAACTCTAAGTCTACCGTTCACAGTTCCAGTCGGTTGATTGACCACCGGGTCTCCAGCGTACTCCAGGAGCCTTGCGCAAAAGGATCTCTGCAATGTAGCTGTGTTCAAAACAGTTTTTGCCAAGCTCCTGAAAGAAAGGTGCAAAACCTTTATCAAAGAGAACCTGGGAGAATTATTTAATTGTTCTTATATATCCCATCTTTCTACAATTCAAGATGGTCTACAAGACACATAACCTAAAAGATCATCACATCCATTGTACTTGTAACGGAACTCTTTGAATATGCACATACCTGAATCCACTTCTTACTCTGAAACACGCATTTTTATTTATTTATTTAACAACATTTTTTATATACCGCACTATTCATTATCAGCGCGGTTTACATGGAACAAGAAACTTCAGACAATTTACATTTATCTGATTTTTTTACAGTTAAAAAGGCAAACCAACTTGGATGACAGGATAACAGGAGCAACTATTTACAAAACAACTATTTACATAACAGTGTCATAGAGTCTGAATAGTGTATTGTTAATCTATTGAAGAAGTGTAAAGTGAAGTTGAGACAGGAAAGTTTACATGGTTGGGCTGACGTTATTGATATTTGTGTGTGACTGTGTTTCTTTGTTCTCCGGGAAGTATTTGAGGAACAGGTGATGTTTCAGGGCATTGTGTAGCCTATATGTCCTTCTGGGAAACTGCCAGGTACCTGAGACCTGGATTGGCCTCTATTGAGGACAGGATACTGGGCTTGAAGGAGCTTGGTCTGACCAGTAAGGCATTTCTTGTTTTCTTATGAATGGAACCTCCACAAGGTCTCTGCCTTGGAAGTAAGACTGAACCTAGCCCTATGGCACTGTGGTGATCTCACATAGTTAGAAGTCAAACTCAGAAGCAGTGAAGCTCAGCGATGTCTTGGAGAGAAGGAAACCTAGTGGTTGGGGCAAGTTGTCAGAGGCCCAAGGGGTTGAATCCCACTCGAAAACCACAACCTTGGGTCATAAGAACTGGATTTTCTGTCCCACAGGTGGTCCTTTTGGCCTTGGTTAAGCTACTTAACCCTATATTGCCTCAGGCACCAAAACTGAAATTGTGAGCCCTTCAGGGATAAGGAAAATAGAAATACCGTATCGGAATGAAAGCCATCTTGACTTGTATAAAAAAACAACCTGTGCAAATAAATGACTGGGAATATGTGACTCAGAGAATTCTGGCCAGCCTGGAGATGAGGCTGAGAATAGATTGTCCAGTGGGCCTGGGACCTTGCCTCTTGGGCAACAGAGGCATAGAAAGGCTAGGATTTGGGAGCAAAGCCAAAGAGAAAGGGAAACTGGTGCCTGAGAAATTGCATCTCAGCAGGACGGGTCACTCCACATCAGATCCCACGACTGCACTCCAACCCCATGTAACACCATGAGGTCCTCACACTTTATCACAATCGGTATCCCCCATTGCTGGACAGATTACATTAGCATGAGCATACAGACTGAACATAGAAAAAGAGCCTCACAGAAAAATTATGCTTAAGCAAATGTGAGTAGCTACCAACGGCACATCTACATACCTGGGTGACCAAGCTCCCGGCACCCAAACACAAGGCCGGAAGCACACTTGAACATAAGTTGAATTCATGGGGCAGTCAGAGTATGGACTTCAGCTATGAAACCTTCCTGATCCCTGGAACACTAAGTCCCAGACCATGGCTACCCAGAAGGACTGCTCTTTATCCTCAGTACGGCCCATTTAACCAGATGGCATAGAAGGGCCAGCAGCCCTGCTAAGAGCTTAAAATTCTGCTCTGATTTCACAGGCTCTAGAACTAGATGAGAATATCCTGCACCTGCTACCATCACACAGAGAATCTCTCATCTGCCGACCAATCTGAGAGGAAGCCTCTGTTCTTGAGATGGGCATGTTAAGGGAAGACAAAGCACACAGGTACTGGGGGGCCCCCCCCCCCCCCCCCCCCCCCGGCATTTCTGCCGCCAGAGAGACAGCTGTGGGAGACACAGACATGCTCGCCACTGAAGGTCTTAGAGATTGCCTCCTGTGTGAATCTGAAGATGAACGCGATTTCGTACTTAGCAAACCACCACAGGGAGAGAGCACAGAATAACATATGTGACACATGATCAGCGCCGCTAACTGGTGTCCGCTAGGGACACTACCACCAGAGAAACGATACAGAAATTAAAGTTTTAATTCTTGGTCATATAATCTTGATTTGCAGAAATTTCACAGCTGCTTATTTAGCCACGAACCCTGAATGACTTACAGAGATCTGCCTGATGATTGCTGCATATACTCGATCACAGAAGGGCACTATTGAATGTACCTACTGCTCTGGTGGCCATTGGATGTATTACAGGCCCTTCTAGGGTTACGGTCTGACTCAAAAAAAAAAAAATTAAAGTTTCTTAAACCTGTCCCTGTCTGCCACAGGTTTTCAGACTATGGTCATCTTACCTTAGAATATATTTACAGACAGAGAATACAAAAGGGCTACTGACTCGAGCACCTCTCTATTCTGCCCTCCTTTTAACTACCAGCTAGGGCTCTGCCCTTGTAGAACAACTAAAAGAAGAAAATTGCCTAATATCCAGGGACTTAACTAATGCTCCTCGGAGGGATGGTCAGGAGGGAAAGAATATGTGGTAACAGAAATCAAGTAAATACTGCTGCCTTATAACAAACTGAGAATAAATCAAAATTTAAAATAAACTTAAAAATAAACGAAATAGAATCACCATAAATGCTAGGAAGCTATCTATCTGGCTGTCTTCTGCCTTACACAGGCGAGCTGCTGCAACTCCCGCCACGCTGTCCAAAACCACAGAGAAAATAGCCACCCCTTCGTCAACAAATTTTGGCGCCAAACAACCAACAGCCGCTACAAAAGAAAAACTCTCAGCAAACCGATAGAGCCCGAAGGCCTTAACTGCCGAACTGAAAGCCCCTCATCATGTTTCTGCCACCGCGAAACCAATCGGCCCTGAAACCGCGCTGCTGTGATCATCAGTCGCGGTGAGGGTCGCTCAGCCGGTTCCACCAAATAAAATAAAGACCCCGCAAGTATGGAGAGCCTCCATCTCGCACAGTTTCAGTGTGGCTGTGCGGGCCCCGGAGCTCTCTCCCGTACATAAAGGGAGAGAGATCCACACCAGCGAAAGCCTGCCCAAGAGAAGACTGACAAGGAGAGAAGGCAGGAGCTGCTAATATTTTAAAGAGCCAGACTCAAACTTAAAAATTACATTAAACCTAAGGAAATTTGCTCCTAACAACTACAGAGAAGTAATCCCTGAGTGTCAATTAACCAAAGGTAAAGCATAGTTACTCACCTGTAACAGGTGATCTCCGGGAACAGCAGGAATTTAGTCCTCACATATGGGTATCTTATTTGTAGTGGTCGGAAACTGTGTTGCTGTGGGTCGAGTATCGACAGAGCCTGCACGGGAACGCTCCCCAGCGTCCAATTAGAAAGCTTTTGGGAGCATCCCACAGCGCCTGCGTGCTGCCTTCCCGCCTTTCCCAACTGCCTCTCTCCAGTTGAGTTTTAAAGCTGAGACAAAGAAAGAGGGAAAGGGAAAGAGATAGAGAGATACAACTCCTAGGGGAGGTGGGTGGGTTGCGAGGACTAAATTCCTGCTGTTCCTGGAGATCACCTGTTACAGGTGAGTAACTATGCTATCTCCAGAAACAAGCAGGAATGTAGTCATCACATATGGGGACTCCCTAGCTTTAGATGCCAGTGAGAGACCCCAGAAGTTGTGCGTCCCTGAGAAGGGCTCCACTTCGCCCCATGGATCTCTGGCATCCTACCAGGGATGGTGGGTAGGAGTTGATTAGGTATGGAACAGGTGTTGGAGAACAGCCTGACCAAACAAGGCATCCCGGCGGGAGTCCTTGTCCAAGCAGTAATGGGCTGTGAAGGTATGAACCGAGGCCCAGGTGGCTGCTCGACAGATGTCGTCGATAGACACAGAGTGCAGATGAGCCATTGAAGCTGCCATGGCTCTCACATTGTGAGCTGTGACATGGCCCTCCAGAGGAAGATTCTTACTCTGATAGGCAAAGGAAATACACTGAGCAATCCAGTTAGACAGTGTTCTCTTGGAGACTGGAAGGCCCAAATGAGAAGGATCAAAAGCCACAAAGAGTCGAGAGGACTTTCTATGTTGCTGTGTTCTTTTTAAGTAAAAGGCTAAAGCTCTTTTACAGTCCAAAGTATGAAAGTTCTTTTCTGCATTTGATGCATGAGGCCTTGGAAAGAACAAAGGTAGGTAGACCGCTTGGTTTAGATGAAAGGGCGAGACCACCTTTGGCATAAAGCGTGGATGAGCCCTAAGGACTACCTTGTCATGATGGAACCTTGTATAAGGTGGATCAGCTACTAGTGCTTGCAACTCACTGATGCGACGTGCTGATGTGATTGCAATGAGAAAGATAACTTTCCAAGAAAGGAATTTCAAGGAGGTTGTAGCTAAGGGTTCCAAAGGTGGCTTCATGAGCTGACCAAGAACCAAATTAAAGTCCCATGCCACAGGAGGTGGCTTAATGGGAGGCTTAGTTAGCAGAAGGCCTCTCATAAATCTTGCTATAAGAGGATTGGAGGAAATAGGCTGTCCATTTAGGGGCTTGAAGGAAGCTGCAATAGCACTCAAATGGACCCTCACTGAGTTAGTCTTAAGTCCTGCATTGGATAAATTTATTTATTTATTTTATTTATTTAACATTTTTATATACCGCGCTATTTGTTTTCAGTGCGGTTTACAAGTAACAGATCTGCACAATCAGAAAACACTGGTGTGCTTACATTATAACAGGGAAATTAAACTTGGAACAGGGGGTAATAAAACTATAACTATGTACACACAGTGGAACTATGTACAAAAACAGTGTAAAACTGAGCTATGTATAAACATATAGGGTTCTTTAGTATTCACAGGCAGATACTCCAGTAATGATTCCAGAGGTATGGCAATGGGGTTAAGACCCTTCTGCAAACACCATATGGTAAACCTTTTCCACTTGAAAGCATAAGAGCATCTTGTGGAAGGCTTCCTGGAAGCATAAAGGATATCCTTTATTTGCTTAGGGAGGTTAAGATCATGGAGATCTAGGCCTCCAGCAACCAAGACCTCAGATGCAGAGACTGGGGATTGGGATGCCATAACATTCCGTCCTCCTGAGAGAGAAGATCTAGAGCAGACCCTAACTCCAGGGAGGGAGCTTGAGAGAGATGTAGAAGCAGAGGGTACCACACTTGCCGTGGCCAATGTGGAGCTATGAGAATCATACAGCCTCTGTCTCTCTGAAGCTTGAAAAGGGTTTTGGGAATTAGGGGAATGGGTGGAAAGGCATACAGGAAGTCTTAACCCCAGTAAAGGAGGAAAGCGTCCCTGGCCTGAGCCCCCTGAGCCGAAACTCTGCAACAGAACCGGGGAAGTTTGGCATTCCACGAACTTGCAAAGAGGTCTATGTCCGGGGTTCCCCAAATTTGAAAATTCTTGGCCACCTGGTCTGCATGCAGAGACCACTTGTGTGGAAGCAGAACTCGACTGAGTCTCTCTGCCCAAGAGTTGTATGCCTGGAAGATACACTGCCAGGAGATGAATCCGATGCTCCCTGGCGAGGGCCCATAGTCGAAAAGTGACAGAGAGCCTGTCCCCCCCCTGCTTGTTCACATAGAACATAGCTACTTGATTGTCCGTATGAATGAGGACTGTCTTGTAGCTGAGCAGGGTGTGGAACACTCGAAGAGCAAGGAAGATTGCTCTGAGCTCCAAGAGATTGATATGTAGATGAGTCTCCTGTGGAGACCAGGTGCCTTGGGTGGAGAGGTCTTGTAGATGAGCTCCCCAACCCATCGGAGAAGCATCTGTTGTGAGAGTTGCCTGGGGTAAGGGTTGTTGAAAAGGGGACCCCAGCAACAGGTTTTGAGTGGACTTCCACCACTGGAGGGACAAAATAAGGCGACATATGTTTGCTATTTTGTCTGACAGGCATCCTGATGCCTGGGTCCATTGAGTGGATAAAGTCCACTGGGCTGCCCTCTTATGGAGGTGAGCATAGGGAACCACAAGCACAGTAGATGCCATGTGGCCTAGTAGCTGCAGCATTTCTCGGGCAGTGAGATAAGGCTTTAGCACTGCTTGAGAAGCTAACTGCACCATGCGAAGGCAACAGGCCTGGGGGAGATAGGCCCTTGCCTTTCTGGTATCCAGCAAAGCTCCTATGAACTCTAAAGACTGAGTGGGAGTTAGACTGGATTTTGGGATGTTTATTATCAGACCCAAATACTGAAGGATATGCATTCTGCAGGATAGAGAAGTCCTGACCTCTGACTCTGTTGGGGCTCGAATGAGCCAGTCGTCTAAGTAGGGGAAGGCGGATATCCCTAGAGTGCAGAGAAAGTAGTTACTTACCTGTAACAGGTGATCTCTGGGAACAGCAGGAATAAGTCTTCACATATGGGTACGTCGGTACCGACTGAGTCTGCGCGGGAACGCTCCCCAGCGTCCAATCAGAAAGGTTTTGGAAGCATCCCAACACGCCTGCGTGCTGCCTTCCCGCCTTTACCAACTGCCTCTCCTCAGTTACGTTTTAAGCTGAGGCAAAGAGAGAGAGAGCAAGAAAGGGAAAAATAGAGAAAGAGAAATGCAACTCCTAGGGGAGGTGGGTGGGTTGTGAAGACTTATTCCTGCTGTTCCCAGAGATCACCTATTACAGGTAAGTAACTGTGCTATCTCCAGGAACAAGCAGGAATGAGTCTTCACATATGGGGACTCCCAAGCTAAGTTGCCCAGAGGGAGTCCTAGCATGTTGCGAATCTAGAATGAGCCATGCTACTCCTCAGAACCTCAGGCATCCTGGGGATGGAGGGTAGGAGATCAATTACAGAAAGGTGCTGTGGAACAGCTGGATTAGAGCAGGACCTCTATAGAGGAAGACCCTGTATAGAGGGCATTTAGTAGTAAAATATTGTAATATGGGCCTCCCTTGTTGGCATTGCAAAAGTCTACTGAGGCTCATATGGATCTGTTAGAAGAGCCAGTGAAAAACCTCAAGGAGTACCTCACTGAGAAGTAGAGGTAATAAAAGTAGAAAAAACAAGTGGAGGTCAGAACCCTTCAGGGTGAGAAATAGCCCCAGGGGAAACTGGGGTAGTATAAAGAGGTAGGGTTTCAGCGGAAGACGCAGAAGGTACTATTAGACAAAGCTTAAGCTGTTTTGGTCCAAGAACAGTACAATCCTAGGACCAAAAGAAAAAATGAGTCTGACCCATCTGGAATGGCAATGGAATTAGTCCATGTAGGAGAGAAAGGGTATGGAGACCCCTGTATCTGATACGAAAGTAAAGACAGACTTAGGAAGCGCTAAGCTTTAGATTAACTGAAGTTCCACAATGTCTTTCCTAAATGGGGTCAATTAGGAAAGAAAAAGGTACATGGAGAGCTTCAGAGGTACCTAACCCTGAAAGGTTATGGTAAGGGAAAAGTTTGTTAATTACCACAGGAAGTGGTTATATGTGTAGAACCCTAAGTATGCTGGCACAGCATTGATAGGGGTAGTGCCCATATGTCAAGATCATATAGGAATGTATGGATATCTGAACCTAAACAGACAGATAGATAAGTATGTGGATACATATCTACCTAAAAGATATATCTCACTATATCTATATATCTATCCATGCATGGCTGCGTGGATGGTGTCTTCGAGAGCGTTTTGGTTTCCTAGACCATGGGATGCTGTTCCAAGGGTTGCAGAGCAGAGATGGCATCCATCTGTCCAAGAAAGGTCAACGCATCTTTGGTAGTAGACTGGCAATCTACTGAAGAGAGCTTTAAACTAGATTCGTTGGGGATGGGTGAAGAAAGCGCCCAGGTAAGTTAAAGCCCCTAGGTAGGTGATACATTAAATACCTTTATGGAAATGGGTAACAGGGGTAACATATGGAAAGCAGTGTGTATTAATGCCCGTAGCATGGGAAAAAAGATCCCTGAAGTTGAAGCTTTGGTGGGAGTGGCTGACTTGGATTTAGTGGCAGTTACAGAAACGTGGTTCACAGAAAACCATGACTGGGATGTAACTATACCTGGCTATACTTTATTCAGAAAGGACAGGGTAGGAAGAAGGGGAGGAGGAGTGGCACTATATGTAAAAACTACTATTAAAGCTTTGGAATTACAGAGCTTAAAAGGGAGAGAGGAGGCATTGTGGGTTAAACTAGAAAGAGGGAAAGAGAAATCTATTTGCATTGGTGTGATATAAAGACCTCTCTCACAAGAGGAAGAGGTGGACAGAGTTAATTGAAGACATACGCAGCATTGCTAGGAAAGGGGAAGTGCTACTGCTAGGAGATTTCAATATGCCAGATGTTGATTGGCACATTCCTGCTGCAGTATCATCTAGAAGTAAGGAGATCCTGGATTCTCTACAGGGAGAACTATTCAGGCAATTGGTAACAGACCCCACACGTGAAGGGGCCATACTGGACTTGGTGCTTACCAATGGTGAAAGTGTTTCTGATGTTGTAGTGGGAGATCATTTTGCATCCAGTGATCACCAGATGGTGGGGTTCAGTATTAGGACTAGGGCTGTTAGAATCCATTCCAAGGTGAAGATCTTAGACTTTAGGAAGACTAACTTTGCGAAGATGGGCCAATACCTCAGGGAGTCGTTAGTGGGATGGGAACAGCTGGGGGATGTAGAAAAACAGTGGGCAAAACTGAAAGGGGGTATTTTAAAGGCAACCAACCTTTTTGTTAAAATGGTAAATAAAGGCAAAAGGAACAGGAGACCGCTATGGTTTTCGAAGTAAGTAGCTGAAAAAGTGAAGAAAAAGAGGGAGGCCTTCATGAAATACAAGAGATCACAGAGAGAGGAAGACAGGCATCTGTATTTGGAAAAACTTAGAGAAGCTAGCAAAGTAGTCAAGAAGGCAAAGATTCAAAAGGACGAGGAAATAGCCAATGCAATAAAATGGGGGGATAAGACATTTTTCAGATATATTAGTGAGAAGAGGAAGGGCAAATGTGGTATTGTCAGACTCAAGGGTGCAGGGGGGGAATATGTAGAAGCTGATAAAGATAAAGCGGAATTGCTTAACAAATATTTTTGTTCTGTGTTCACAGATGAAGAACCAGGAGCAGGACCTCAGAAAACACCCACAAATAAGAACAGAAGCGAGGGACATCTTGAACAATTTTCAGAAGACTGTGTTCGTGAGAAACTAGCTCAACTTAAAGTAGACAAAGCGATGGGACCGGATGGGATACACCCTAGAATACTGAGTGAACTTGGGGACGTTCTAGCAAATCCACTGACTGACCTTTACAATGCCTCGTTGTAGTCGGGAGTGGTGCCAAAGGACTGGAGAGAGGCTCATGTGGTGCCTTTACACAAAAGCGGAAGTAAGGATGTGGTTGAAAACTACAGGCCGGTTAGTTTAACTTCGGTGGTGAGTAAATTATTGGAAACACTGCTGAAAGAGAAAATAGTGAGGTTTCTGGAGTCCGGCGGTTTACAGGATCCGAGGCAGCATGGATTCACCAGAGGCAGGTCTTGTCAGACAAATTTGATTTCTTTGACTGGGTGACCAGGGAGTTGGACCGAGGGAGAGCTCTAGATGTGGTGTATTTAGATTTCAGTAAAGCCTTTGACACTGTTCCTCACAGGCGACTTATAAACAAACTGAGCACCCTAGGGATGGACCCTAAAGTTACTGCTTGGGTTAGAAATTGATTGGGTGGGAGGCGACAAAGAGTACAAGTAAATGGAGCTCACTCTGAGGAGAAGGATGTTACCAGTGGTGTGCCCCAGGGATCTGTCCTTGGTCCGATTCTTTTTAACATCTTAGTTAGTGATATAGCGGAAGGGCTGTCGGGTAAGGTTTGCCTCTTTGCGGATGATACCAAAATCTGCAATAGAGTAGACACCCAGGAAGGTGTAGATAACATGAGGAGGGATCTAGCTAAGCTTGAAGAATGGTCTAGAATTTGGCAGCTGGGATTTAATGTTAAAAAATGTAAGGTCATGCATTTGGGCTGCAGCAATCCAAGGGAGCAATACAGTATAGGAGGTGAAGTACTTTTGTCCACTAAAGAAGAGCGGGACCTAGGCGTGGTTGTGTCTGATGATCTTAAAGTAGCTAAACAGGTAGAAAAGGCGACAGCAAAAGCTAGAAGGATGCTTGGGTGCATACGGAGAGGAATGGCTAGCAGAGAAAAGGAGGTGATAATGCCTCTGTATAAGTCTTTGGTGCGACCTCATTTGGAGTATGGTGTGCAATTCTGGAGACCGCACCTTCAAAAGGATGTGAACAGGATGGAGTCGGTGCAGAGGGTTGCTACTAAAATGATTAATGGGCTTCATTATAAAGCATATGAGGACAGACTTAAGGATCTTAATATGTACACCTTAGAGGAAAGGCGGGATAGAGGTGATATGATTGAGATGTTTAAATACCTCCGTGGCATAAATGTTCAGGGAGAAAGCCTCTTTCAATTGAAAGCAAGTTCTGCTACGAGGGGACATGGGATGAGGGTGAAGGGAGATAGATTCAGGAGTGATATGCGGAAATATTTCTTTACGGAAAGAGTAGTGGATCCATGGAATAGTCTCCCAGTGGAGGTGGTAGAGATGAGGACAGTAACTGAATTCAAAAAAGCATGGGACCAACACAGAGGATCTCTAAAGGTAAAAAGTGGACTGTTGTAGTTGTTATGGAAGGACAGACTAGATGGGCCTTGTGGTCTTTTTCTGTCAGCATGTTTCTATATATAGTGAGATACATCTTTTAGGTAGATATGTATCCACATACTTATCTATCTATGCATATATACACATATATACACACAGATAGATAGATAGATAGATAGATAGATAGATAGATAGAGAGAGAGATGTATGGGCAGAAGACACACAGATGGATATATATATATATGAATATGTAGGCATATAGACACACGTCTCCAGGTATGTGGATGGAGAGATGCCTATAGAACTAGATCCCCCTAGGAATATGGGGAGAGAGAAAGATTCATCTAATAGCAAGAAGGGTGATACCTGCTTGAATAGATGCATAGAGAATCTTCTTTCCCTGGTTATGAGTGACAGAGTCAGGAGGAATGGTTTCCCTGACAAGAAGGAATCTAGATTCCTTTCAGAAATCGAGCTCTTGAATAACCAGGATGACCTACGTGAAAAATGCAGAGGATAACTTCAGTCTGCAGGCAGCAAGTCCAGATCTCTCCAGAACTGCAGTATGGTGATTGGATGGAGGGCGCCAGTGGAATAAGATACCATGGTGATCTGCCTATAAGGGCAAGATGGGTATCAGGCGTCCTTGAGCTGCCACTGAAAGAAAACTATCTCTGGCGAGAGTCCAAAGGAGATATGGACCAAGCCAGGGAATTGGCCATTCTTTAGGTTTTCACGTGATGAAAGACCTGTGTCTTATGTCTCAAAAGAGATTTTAGATGAGATGGTAAGGGTAGGGAACACCTACCAGCTATGAGAACGACTGGGGGAACCCCTCCTAACCATCTAGGGTCATCTGCTAGGCAGAATACTAATGCTCTCTAGCAAGGGCCCATAGTGCAAAGCTACTCTGTAGAGTTGCAGAGAGCATACTGCAGGTTGATTAGAAGAAAGAAAACTGACTGTTTAAAGCCAGTGGGCAACTTAACTATTCTGCCAAGGACAAGGGGCAGAGAAAAGAAGTTAACCAACCAGTTTGTGATAATAGGGATTCCAAACAAGGTTAATAACCTGCTTGGGGTTTAGCACTGAGGCTAGAAGGATTGCTAGCGGAGGGGAAACCCTGGTTGTGTGGTGAACAGAACCAGTAGCTTAACCACTAGGAATTGCTGTATCTGCAGCAACTACCAGGGCAGCAGAAGAAAATTTCTTTTCCCCTCCTTTTTTAGATTGGGAAAAAGAAACAGACATAGTAGGCCTTCCTACTGTCTGATGAGCTGCCCTAAGGTAATAAAGGGGGAGACAACTCTGGAAGGGAGAATCCCCCTGTGGAATAGGTAGAGGACCATAGGGGCTTACCGGTGTAAAAGAGCCACTCTTACAAACCGAATGTTGTAGTAAGAGAGAGGTAAGATACAGTTGAAGGAGACTGACTATGCAGGAAGTCTCTGAAAAGTAAGATGATACCTGCCAGAACAGGGAAAAAACTGTCTTATTGATAGTTGTCACTTCTCTTTTCCCCAAAGAGGAAGAGAAACCTGTTAAGTATGGGCATGATCATCATAAAGACTCTTAGAGTAAAAGAAAAGATGTCTCGTGAAGAGATATCTAGAAAAGGTTAGGATAAAATCAGTGCAGATCAATGTTCCCTCTAATTTTCTGTAGGCTGTGTGCGCATAAAATATCAGCTGTGCAGCTTTTGAAGGAAGGTTAAATTTTTGTGCGCCACATAACGACACTCTGAGTTATATACTTTAAAATTTGACTACACGTCAGAATACAGTATGTATACCACATTGATTTTAATCAAATTAAATGAAAATAGACGATTACTAAATGAAGCAGAAAATTTCTAGTAATTACCATCACAAATTTTAAGTTTTAAGACGTCTGTGTTGTTTTCTATCAGAATCAGAACTGTAATTTTTGTGCGCTCTGTTGTAAAGTATGTGCGCTCTGTTGTAAAGTATGTGCGCTCGCTTGGCGAGATGTGTGCGCGCGCACACGCGCACAGCTTAGAGGGAACAGTGGTGCAGATACTTCAAGTGAAAAGAAGCAGACTGCCACTCTAACCACCAACCAAGAGAGGTAATGATGAGCTATTTGAAACCCTGCGACTGCTGGGTTTGCTGACCCTGTTGAGGTTGTGGTTTCTTCAGACCAGGGCGATGTTTCCCCTGTTTGGGAACATCTGTATGATGGGCAGAAGATGGATAAAACTTTTTCCCCCTAGGGGAAGAAAGTTTGGTAGGACATTTCCTACCAACTGGGAAAGAGGAAGGCGTAGAACAGCCTCTGGAAACAGGAATGTCAGTGGTTAACTGAGCAACTTGGAGTAAAGACTCCTTATTAAAGAGATTTTCTCCAGTGCAAGGAGTATTTCCCAGTCTTTCTTGTGCCCATTTGTCCAAGCCTGAAACCTGGAGCCAGGCTTTACGTCATGCCCCTATAGCTATAGCAGAAGTTCTGCTAACAGACTCAAAGAAGTCTAGGGAAGCACGAGTAAGGAACCTAGAGATATTTTGAGCATGACTAACCAGTAAGGAATAGTCTGCACTTTTGGGCTCTTGAAGAAGAGGAGTCAAAAACAGTAATTTCTTTGTGACCTCTTCAAGAGATAAACCCATATAGAAAACATATGAGAGAATTCTTGCTGAAAGCATGGATGTCTGGAAGGTTTGGCGTCCAAAGGCGTCTAAAGTCTTAGACTCACGACCTGGCGGATAAGAAGAGTGCTTTTTAATACTCTTAACCCGCCTCATTGCTGATTCTACAACAATGGAATGATGAGGAAGTTGAGTCCTTTGAAAACCTGGAGAGGGGGGCACCTGATATAGAAGATCAGTTGCCCTAAAGGTGGGGGTACCGTTAAAGGAGCTTCCCACATTCGTAGAAGGAGATCCTGCAAGGAATGATGCAAAGGAAGCATGATGTTCTCCTTTGCTCTCCCAGGAATATACAGGTATTCTGTATTCCCTTGTGTAGGATCCTGTCCAGGTATAGAAATGGCAAGTGATTTTGCCATATCCAGGAGAAAAGCTTGAAAAGAAGAATCCCCAGAGGGAAATCCTTTTGGACAGGCTAGATCTGTTGAAGAACCAGCATTGGCACCCAGGGATCTATCCAATTTTATAGGAGTATAAGATCCTAAAGGGTGGAGTACGATATCCTTAGAGGATGGTTGCCGGTACCGTAGAAGGTCGGGACCAGCAACAGTCGGTGGCATATCGTCCATGCCAGGAATCGATTAGAGACTCGGTATCGAGGGAAGCGAGCCTGATGAAAGAAGCATGGAAGGTACCGACAACGATGGTAAAAAGGATACCGGTACCGACTCCGGTACCGTATCCGATACCGGTGGACCAGCCGGTGAGGGCTCTAACGGTATCGAAAAAAACATCGATGTCAAACCTGGTTCATCGGAACCGTGCCTTCGGTACCGTCTGGTGTCGGTACCGAGGCGAGTCGGTACCCAGTCCTCCAGACTGGAGATCGATTCCAGACTCGGCATCGAAGGAAGCGAGTCTATCGATACACATCTGGAGAGTACCAACGTCGGTACTGGTACCGGTACCGGGATCGATACCGATACTGGAAGGTCGGTCGGTCTGCAGCGCATCCAACGGTCCGGTAGGTACCGAGGGCGCCAGACTACGATCCTTGGTGAGGAATGTTTCATCCAACACCATTGCCGATGCCAGGGTATCGGTACCACTCGAAGCGGATGCCAACACCGAGCATGGCTCAGGTGTGTTCTGTGAGGGGTGAACCTCAGGAACTACCTGAAACCCCACACAGGCTTTGGAGGCCGAAGACTCCCACCGGGGTTTTAAAGCCAGTGTATTCTCGAGAGCAAGGCCAGAGGCATCTCTATGCTGTGCATGAGATCTACCACTCGAGGACTGGCTAGTCTTAAAAGACTGTTTTTGGGTTACCTG
Organism: Ichthyophis bannanicus; assembly: GCA_033557465.1. NCBI lineage: Eukaryota > Metazoa > Chordata > Amphibia > Gymnophiona > Ichthyophiidae > Ichthyophis > Ichthyophis bannanicus. The sequence continues at coordinate 1,413,920 of CM066043.1, forward strand.
ATCCCGTGTAGAAGAGGAGGTGGTCATTTCCCTGAAGTTGGATGGGAACCGCATATCGAGGGGAACTCTTTGCTGAAGATTTCTTCCCACAATACTATTGCAGGAGGGACACTCCGGAGGAAAATGGTCAGGACCCAAGCAGGATAGACACCAATGATGAGTGTCTAAAATAAGTTTTTTACTGCCAAAGTTGAACATTTCTTAGGAATAGTGGCTGGCGTTTCCATGAGGAAAAAAGGGGTAGGCCTAGAAGGCCGGGAAAACCCCGTCAGGCACTAAGAGGGAAAAAGTTATTCCCTAACAGGAATAAATTGAAGAAAAAAAAGAAAAGAAACACCAGCAGTACCGGTGGCGTCGGGGAAGGCAGCCGCGACCACAAGAAAACTAAAAAATAAAAGAAAGATTTTCTGCGGTGACAGGAGGACGTCCTGTCGGCTCCGCGGAAAAACAAAAAACTGAGGAGAGGCAGTTGGGAAAGGCGGGAAGGCAGCACGCAGGCGTGTTGGGATGCTTCCAAAAGCATTCTGATTGGACGCTGGGGAGCATTCCCGCGCAGACTCCGTCGGTACCGACGTACCCATATGTGAAGACTCATTCCTACTTGTTCCTGGAGATATGCTGCTATCACAGCCATGCATTTCGTGAACACCCTTGGTGCTGAGGCCAGGCCAAAAGGAAGCACCCTCTATTGGTAGTGCTTTCCTTGAAAAAGGAACCGAAGGAACCTTCTGTGAGATGGATGGATGAGAACATGGGTGTATGCATCCTTGAGATCTAGAGAACAAAGCCAATCCTGACTCTGAAGGTATGGCAGCAGAGTTCCGAGAGAAATCATCTTTAATTTCTCTTTGACAAGGAATTTGTTCAATTCTCTGAGGTCCAAGATAGGTCTGTATCCCCCTGTTTTCTTTGGGATAAGGAAAGAGGGGGAGTAAAACCCTGTACCTGGCTGATGGATGGGTACTTCTATTGCCCCTTGGGCAAGAAACATAGTGACCTCCTGACCTAACAAGTTGATGAGAGAGGTCGGAGAATTGAACTGCCTTATCATTGTGGGAGGGGGCATGCTGAAAAAATGAAGCTTGTACCACTCTTTTATGATGGAGAGTGTCCAATGCTCTGCTGTTATCTGCCCCCATCTGAGGGCAAAGTGACACAACCTTCCTGGAATGGTGGAAGGCTCTGGTCAAATGAGAGCCAGGAAGGCTAAGTTCTCTAGTTGAAAGTCAAAGGCCTTGTGGAGGCTGAGACTGCTGGGACGGCTGAGGCTTAGCAGTCTTTGCTTTTCTTTGTTTGGGTGGTTGCTGACCTTTCCTGACAAGCTGACCTGCAGAACGTCCCTGCTGAGAATAAGCAGGATAATATCTTTTCTTTTTAGAAAAGAACGGTTTCCTGAAAGATTTCTTTCTTGCAGGATCAGCTGTGGACTTGGATAATCTATCCAAGGTGGAGTTGTCAGCATCCAACTCATTGGCCTTTTCTTGCCAATCTTTACTAAACAGGTTCTCACCTGTACAAGGAATATTTCCCAGTTTGTCATGTACCCAGAGCTCCAGATCAGATGCCTGGAGCCAAGCAATTCTACGTGCACCTATGGCAATGGTAGAGGTTCTGCTTATGCACTCGAAACAGTCAAAAGCTGCACGGTTGACAAATTTAGAAACATCTTGGGCATGTTTGACCAATGTGAGAAAATCTTGCCTTCTATCCTTAGGAAGAAGAGGACTCAAAGCCTCTAAATGACCTGTGACTTCCTTCAGGAACATTCCCATATATAGACTATAGGAACTGATCCTTGCAGAGAGCATGGAAGCTTGGAAGACACGACGTCCAAGAGCATCCAAAGTTCTGCACTCACATCCTGGAGGATTAGAGGCATGCCTCTTTGCACTCTTGATCCTTCTCATAGCTGATTCCACTACAATAAAGTGGTGAGGAAGCTGAGTTTTCTGGAAACCAGGACAAGGAGGGACTCGATACAGAGTATCCAGTCTACGAGAATGGGGAGAGGTGGTAAGAGGTGTCTCCCACATTCTTAACATGAGATCATGCAAGATCTCATGGATGGGCAAAGTAGCTGCCTCCTTAGGAGTTTTAGGATATTGTAAAATTTCCAACTCCTTTGCTCTGGGCTCTGTTTCAGGGGCCACAATAATGGACAGACCCCGAGCCACCTCTCTGATGAAATCCTGAAAGTGAATGTCCTCTGGAGGAGACATCCTGCGTTTAGGGGAGGAAGGCTCCTCCGGGAGAAGTATTCCCGCATCGACAGAACTATCAGAATCCTCAGATTCTTCTGAGGACTCGAAGTACCTTCTGTCAGGATGCTCTTGAATAGCCCGATACCCGTACCGACTGCAGTCGGTACCGAGGGGAATCAGTACCGGTGTAATGGTACCTGAAGGCATCGCATGACTGGGTGCCGGCAATGTGGACGCCTATGTCGATGCCGATGCTGTCGGTACCGGTACCGATACCAGTGCCGGAGTCGGTGCCAGTACCGGCTGAACTGTCTGACACGGTTCCGAGGGTGTCGAGGCCGCAAGGAGAGCTGCCAGACTGCGTTCAATAGCCAGGAATCTCTGGTCTATCGACGTTGCCGATGCCTGGATGTCGGTACCGGAGAAGATCGCCGGTACCCCAAAGCATGGCACCAGTAGTTCTACTGAGGTCGAGGCCTCGAGAACGTCCTGGAGCCCCGATAATGCTTTGGAAGCCGAAGCCTCCTGCTGGGGCAATTTTGCCGGTGCAGAATCCTCAAGGGCAACGTCAGAGGCATCTCGGTGCTTAGAAGGAGCTCTACCCTTTGAGGACCGGCTAGACTTATGTTTAGTTACCTGAGATCCATGGGAGGAAGACGAAGCCCTGGAAGACGTCGATGCCACCGAAGCTGCATCAGAGGGAAACAGGGTACTGAGCTTGGCAGCTCGGTTCTGTCGACCTCTTTTGGACATCATGGCACAGGCCATTCATTCCAAAATGGAATGGTCAGGACCTAAACATTTCAGACACCACTCATGGGTGTCGGTGACGGAGATGGTACCGCCACACTTGGTGCACTTTTTAAAACCCGAAGAGGGTTTTTCCATTGTGGAAAAAATCTTGGGCCTAAGGCCCAAAATGGCGCATGCACCTGGAAAAAATGGGAAAAGTACTAAGAAATTTTTTTTTTTTAATAAGAAAAGAAAGAAAGAAATACCGGCGGTACTGGTAAAGCGTCGAGAAAAGCAGACACAGCCACAAAAAAGAAGGAAAATTTTCTGCGGTGACAGGAACACGACCTGCTGGCTCCATGGAAAACAAAGAACTGGAGAGAGGCAGTTGGGAAAGGCGGGAAGGCAGCACGCAGGCGCTGTGGGATGCTCCCAAAAGCTTTCTAATTGGATGCTGGGGAGCGTTCCCGCGCAGGCTCTGTCGGTACCGACGATACCCATATGTGATGGGTACATTCCTGCTTGTTCCTGGAGATATGAGTTAAACTTAAACGTAAAATTAAAAGTAAAATTAAAATTAAAGGTAAAAATTAATTAAAATTAAAAGTAGGATCCAACTAAATGCTCCTTATCTGGTTTTTTTTTTTTTTATTTTGTATTTATGAATTTTACAAATAATCAAGAAAGTTACAAAAACATTCTTGAAGAAATAGGTAGATATCTCAAGAAATAACAATAATACAAATTGGAAAAGGAGAAATTAGGTCTTACCTGCTAATTGTCTTTCCTTGAGTTTTCTCCGGGCCAGTCCAGGGAACGATAGGGTTGTCAATCCCTTCCAGCAGCTGAGGACTGTAAAACCAAACTTTTGCCAGCAGCTTAAGCCCCTCCTCTTGCTGTTCCACTCCAGTCTCCCATTGCCAAAGCAGCCTAGAAGATAACTGTGCAACTATTAAAACAACAAAATTCACTGATAACCTTGCATATTTCCCGGACAATGAGGCCACAAACGCCTTAGGAAACTGAGTGCACACTGAACGGAACATTCGCTGAAACTATCCACATATATACATGGCTATTCTTTTTTTTTTTTTTTTCACAACCCACTCTTTGGAACAAAACCCCCTTGTGGGTAACGCCAGGGAGCCACAGTAACCACCTTAACATAAGCCCCATTCGCAGAAAGCCCGCCGCACGCGGGGACATGTGACATGCCGAACTTGTCGACAGAATAAACCCGCATATGGCAAAGAATTCCCGGGTGGGCCCTGGACTGGCCCGGAGAAAACTCAAGGAAAGACAATTAGCAGGTAAGACCTAATTTCTCCTTCCTTTTCGTATCTCCGGGCCAGTCCAGGGAACGATAGGGCAGTACCAAAGCAGTACCTAAAGTTGGGAGGGACCGGCGAGCCCCGCAATAAGAGCAGCCGCACCCACTCTCGCATCCGTCCGGGCCTGAACATCCAACCGGTAGTGTTTTGTAAACGTATGCAAAGAAGACCAGGTCGCGGCTCTACAAATATCAACTGGAGGCACTGCGGCACACTCAGCCCAGGACGCTGCCTGACTCCGAGTAGAATGAGCTTTGAGACCCTCTGGCGGAGATCTCCCCTTTGTCTCATAAGCTGTCACAATGGCCTGTTTGACCTACCTAGAAATAGTCGCCTTAGATGCCGCCTGCCCCCTCCGCGGGCCTCCATACAGAACAAACGATCCGATTTACGCATATCCTCAGAAGCCCTAAGGTACTTCCGCAACACTCTGCCGAGATCCAAACTTTTGAGCGCTGCATCCATCGGAGAGCCCGCGAGGTCAGAGAACACCGGCAAGGACACTGACTGATTCACATGAAAGCTAGAAACCACTTTAGGAAGAAATGAAGGAACTGGTCGCAGAATCACCTTCTCCGCCAGAAACTGCAGGTAAGGCTCCCTACACGATAAAGCCTGCAAATCCGACACTCTCCGAGCCAAACAGATAGCGAGGAGGAACGCGGTCTTCCAGGATAATTCTTTCAATGTTCCGGATCACCGAGATGTAAAGGGAGGCTTCGTCAAAGCTTCGAGAACGATGTTCAAATCCCAAGCCGGAATAACCGGACGCAAGGGAGGTTTGAGAAGGGAAGCCGCTCTGAAAAAACGTCGAACATCGCCATGCAACGTCAAACGACGACCGCGCACTAAACCCCTAAAGCAGGCCAGGGCCGCCAAATGGACTTTGAGCGTGTTCAGCGCTAACCCTTTATCAAGACCTGCTTGCAAAAATGACAGAATATGCGATACCGCCGCTGAAAAAGGACGAATGTCACGTCGAGAACACCACGACTCGAAGACACACCAGACGCGAACGTAGGCCAACGAAGTTGACCGTCGACGCGAACGCAGCATGGTGTCTATCACGGAAGCCGAGTAGCCTTTACGACTCAGCGTTTCCCTTTCAAGAGCCAAGCCGTAAGCAAGAAGCGATCTACCTGAGGCATTAAGATTGGGCCCTGATGTAACAGGTTGCAACGATGAGGCAGACGCCACGGCGCATCCACCAGCAGACGAACCAGGTCCGCATACCACGGCCGCCTGGGCCAATCCGGCGCAATGAGAATCACTCGGCCATTGTGGCATGCCACGCGTTGGATCACACGACCGATCATAGGCCACGGAGGAAACACATACAGCAGCAGATCCTCCGGCCACACCTGAACCAGAGCGTCGAGACCCTCTGACATGTGGTCCCTGCGTCTGCTGTAAAAGCGAGACGCCTTGGCATTGGATAGAGAAGCCATGAGATCCATCGCTGGTTGACCCCACCGCTGGACGATGGAATGAAACACCGCTGCATTTAGCTCCCATTCCCCCGGATCGAGTAGGTGGCGACTGAGAAAATCCGCTTGCACGTTGTCTTTCCCTGCTATATGCGCCGCTGACAATGCCCGAAGATGAGCTTCCGCCCAACGCATGAGCAGCTGACTCTCCTCCAGCAAGCCGGCGCTGCCCGTCCCGCCTTGCCGATTGATATAGGAGACTGTCGCCACATTGTCGGAGAACACCCTGACTGCTCTGCCCTCGACGGAGGAGCGGAATCGTTCCAGCGCCAAGCGCACCGCTCGGAGCTCCAACCGGTTGATCGACCATGAGCTCTCGGATGGGGACCACAGCCCCTGCGCCACCTGAGCCTGACAATGAGCTCCCCAGCCGGACAAACTGGCGTCGGAGGTTAGAAGTACCCACCTTGGCTCCGCCAACGGCACCCCCGCGCGCAGATGCGAGGCGTCCAACCACCAAGCGAGGCTTAGCCTCACTGCCTCCGGACACACGAGCTTCTGAGAAAGAGGCTGAAGCTGAGACGACCACCTGGACAACAATGCTTGTTGCAGAGGCCTCATATGAGCCCTGGCCCAAGGGACCATTTCCAGCGTCGCCGCCATGGAGCCCAAGAGCTGTAGGTATCGCCACGCTGATGGGGCAGCCTGAGCTAAGAAGGCCTGCACTTGACCCAAGATCTTCAACACTCTGGGCTCCGGCAGGGCTACCGACCCCGCGTCGGTGTTGAACAAGGCACCCAGGTAAGTAAGCTGTTGGACTGGGAGCAGCTGACTCTTCGCCCGGTTCACGACCCAACCGAGCTGCTCGAGTACTTGCACGACTCGCGCCGTAGCCATTACCGCTTCCGGATAAGAATCGGCCCGGATCAACCAATCGTCCAGATAAGGATGAACTCGAATACCTTCCTTGCGCAAAGCTGCCGCTACAACTACCATCACCTTTGTGAACGTCCGGGGAGCCGTTGCTAAGCCGAACGGCATAGCCCGAAACTGGAAATGCCCCTTGGGCACCGCAAATCTCAGAAACCGCTGGTGATCGGGGCGTATCGGAATGTGCAGATAAGCTTCGGTGAGATCTAGGGAGGAGAGAAATTCCCCTGTCCGCACGGCCCGAATGACGGACCGGAGCGTTTCCATCCGAAAATGCGTAACCTTTAAGGAGCGGTTGACATGCTTGAGATCGAGAACCGGACGAAAAGAACCTTCTTTCTTGGGCACGACAAAATAAATCGAGTATCGACCTAGTCCGCACTGGTCGGGGGGCACTGGAACCACCGCCTGTAGTTGTAATAATCTGCGCAGGGTATCGCTTATCGCTCGCTTTTTCAGCGCCGTTCCCGCACAAGACACCATGAAGGCTTCTCGTAACGGGAGAGCAAACTCCAACGCATACCCCTCCCGAATGATTTCCAGCACCCATCGATCTGACGTAATCGCGGTCCAGGCAGAGAGAAAGCCCTGCAAGCGACCCCCGACAGGTCTCTCCGCCTGGACCAGCTGACCTTCATTGAGGTTTCTTTGCTGCCCCCCCTGTGGAGCATTGAAATAACCTCTGCCGTAGCCCCGAGCTCCTCGAAAGGACTGATTGCGAGGGCCAAAACGAGACTTCGGATAGGGAGCAAAACGTGCTCCCCTAAACTTACGAGGATCACGACTGGGACCTTTAAACCCCAAGCCCGCTCTAGGTGTCTTAGGGCGATCCTCCGGCAAACGACCCCCCTTGGAGTCCCCGAGATCTTTCACAATCTTCTCCAAGGCTTCCCCAAAAAGCAGCTTGCCCTTATAGGGGAGTTTGCTGAGTCTGGCCTTCGAAGAAGCATCCGCCGCCCAGTTCCTCAGCCAGAGGAAACGGCGGGCCGCAATCACAGAAGCCATAGATTTCGTCGAGATCCGAACCAAATCATAGAAAGCGTCCGCTAGGTACGCCGCTGCCGACTCCAACTTAGCTACCTCAGCGGACGAACCTTCCGGAGACTGCGTCGTAGACTCTCCCTGGAGCCAACGAATGGACGCCCTGGAGACATACGCCCCACAAATGGACGTCTGCAACGCCAGAGCACTGGAATCAAAGGCCTGTTTCAGGAGACCCTCCAGTCTGCGATCCTGCAGGTCCTTAAGCGCTGCTCCACTTCGACGGGTATGGTGGTCTTCTTAGTCACCACCGAGACTAAGGCATCCACCTTAGGCATTTTCAATAGCTCCTTTTCCTCCAGGGGAATAGGGTAAAGGCGCCCCAGAGCGCGAGCCCCCCGAAGGGTAGCCTCCGGGAACTCCCACTCTGATTCCACCATCTGCCGTATAACTCGAACTGGGAAGCAGCGCTGCTCAGACTTAAAGCCCTGCAACAAAGGGTCCTCTAAGGGCTCCTGAGGCAGCGAGGGCACCACAATATTCAGCGCGGATAAGGATTGTGCAATAAGAGCCCCCAGTTCCTCCTTACGGAATACACGAAATACGTTAGGATCCTCCCCAGGGGCCATTCCATACCTGCTTCAGAACTAATCTCCCCCTCCTCCATTCCTAGAGGGACGGAGAACTGCTGCTCTGCGCTTTCGAGCCCAGACTCCAGCACTGTCCCCCCTCTGGGAAGGACCCTCATCCGGATCCAACGCAGACGGTGTATGCTGTACCATGTCCTCCCCAGCCTTTATTTATTTAAAGTTATTTATTTAAAGTTTCTTTTATACCGCACTATTCGACATCAGCGCGGTTTACAGTGAACAGAAATTACACTTCACAACATTGATCAGTGCTTACAATGAACAGGGCAATACATTAAACAGGTTTACATTAAACAGGTTTCTTAAACGGCGAACATAATAAACTATGTAGACAGGGCAATACATTAAACAGGTTTACATTAAACAGGTTTCTTAACAGCGAACATAATAAACTATGTACAAAAGGCAACTATATACAAAGCCGCTAAGTGCAGCTATATGATTCCTGATGAGAGCGGAAGCAAGGTGAGATTGCGGCTCTTCGTGTTAAGACTATAGCCTTTGACCGTGAGGGGCAGAGGAGCTGAGAAGCCTTCAGCGTATAGGCCTTATGTAAGGCCAAAATGAAATCTGGCGAAAATAACGCAGCCAGCTCTCCCTGAGCTTCAGGTGGGGCTGGAGCTGCGGTTACCGGCGCTGGAGCCTCTTTCTGCGCCTTTGCTTTGCGTTTGCCAGGCCTAGACTGCCCCGCGGGAGAAGCGGCCGGCTCAGTTAAAATGGCCGCCGTTCCCGCCTTTTCAGAAGGAGGGTGCTGCTTATCCCCCTGCTTCTGTTCCGATTTGCCCTCCATTGCGCTCCCGAAAAAAACAGCGATCCACTGAGGAAAAGGGAGGGGAGCACTGGCAGCCGGCCCAGAAAGCCCCTACGTTACCGACCCGTGAAACGCTGACAACCGCGCTGCCTAACACACGCCGCCACGAAAGACAAGGGACCCGCTGCAATTAGACGCCTACTTTGTGACCGCTGCGCTCCGGAGTGTGTCTCCGCCGCCCCGCAGCTAGCGGGAGACGGAGAACACGAGGCTCTGCAATTTTGGGTGGATTCTGGGGCTCCCAGATCGTACCTCCTGCAGGTTGAAAGAGTCCGGCTACAATGAGGCAGGCTCTGCCTCGCTCCTGAGGTAACTCTCAGAACCGGCTCTCCTTAAAATTCAACAATCGTTGCTGTGTCAGGGAAAGAAGCAAGATCACAGCTCAGCTAGAGCCTATCTGCTTATTTAAACTGCTGCAGTCATCTAGAGCCTTCAATGATCAGGCAGTGAGGAGGGAGAGGCATCGAACCCACATCCATTCCAGCTGCTGAGGACTGTAAGACTGGAGTGGAACAGCAAGAGGAGGGGCTAAAGCTGCTGGCAAAAGTTTGGTTTTACAGTCCTCAGCTGCTGGAAGGGATTGACAACCGTATCGTTCCCTGGACTGGCCCGGAGATACGAAAAGGAAATAAACAATTAGCAACTCAAATTGAGACAGAGATATCTTCCACGCTAGCCCACAATATAGGGGGAAGGAAATCAGCAATAATATTAACACCAAAAATGTAAAAGAAATTGGAAGCAGCTGTCTAGCTGTGGCAAATATATTTATGAGAGATCGAATGAGGCCCCCTGAGGGGACTCCAAACGCCTGGCATTAATGAATGTAATAAGTTGGGAAGGTTCATAAAAAATATAAGAAATCGATTTATATTTCACTAGACATTTACATGGGTGCTTAAGAAAAAACAACCCCCCCCCCCCCAACTGAAGAATATCAGGGCGCAACAAAAGAAACTCTTTTTGGCGCTTCTGTGTATCTCTAGCTAAATCAGGATACAATCTAACCATTTACCCTTTAAATAACAGATTGCTTTTCCTGAAAAAGAGCTTCAAAAGCCACTCTCTATCGGATAATAGAGCAAAGGTAACCAGCAATGTAGAGGGAATTGGATTCTCACTCTCAGATTTCTCAAATAACTCTGTTAAGAACATTTCCTTGTTTCTGGTCACCCCCATCCAAAGCCTCTCCCGAGGTTATTTTAGCCTTAGGCAGATAATACACTCTAACCAAAGGGGGAATTTATTTATTTATTTATTTATTTACATTCTCTTATATACCGCGCTATGCTGCATCAGTGCGGTTTACATTGAACAAACTGAAATTACATTGAACAGGGCATTATAACTTGGAGATAACTATTTTACAGGGAACATGGGCGATGGAGGGTTAAGTGGCTTGCCCAAGACCACAAGGAGCACCTGTGGGACTAGAAACCCCAGTCCTTCCGGCCTTAAGTACCTTGCCCCAACCACTAGGCCACTCCTCCACTCATTAACTCAGGGGATACACCCAAGATCTCAACTAAGTATAATCAAAACATTTCTCTAGGAGATATAGACATAATTCTCAGAAAATTAATAATCCGAATATTATTTATCCTAGAGAGATTATCGAGTTGCTCCAACTTCACTTGTGTAGATAAAAAGTTCTTTCTAAAGGCATCCGCTTGCTCTTCCAAGGTTTCCACCTTCCGACGTAAATCAACCACCTCTGGTTGCAATGCCGTAACTTTTTGCTCCAAGCCCTGGACAACAAAATCAAAATTATTCAATCTCTTCTCCAAAGAAGTTACCCATGGTACCAGGGCCTCACCCAAAGAGAAAATCGCTTGCCAGATGGACTCTAATGTAAAAGTCTTTGGATGCTGAAGGGTAAATGGCTGCCCCAAAGTCTCCAGAGTTCCTGCTTCCAGTCGTACCTCACGCGCTGGTTCTCGATCCACAGTAGTTAAATCCAGATCAGTGGGTCCTTCCTCAATCGGCACCGCTGCTGCTGTTACCTTGTACTGCCCAACAACTGCAGACTCTCGAGCTCGCCGTCCCTCTGTTCCCGGTCCACCCGAGCCACTGACTTCCTTCAACTTTGGAGGGGAGCAGAGCTCCAGGAACCCTTCTCGTAGGGACTGGCCGCGAGACACCTTCAGTGCCGGTGTCTCAGGGGAGAGAGATATACCCGATACAGACGAGCCACCCGACTCCGGTGTTATTGCAGCCCGGGACTCATCCCCTTGTTCCGCCACAGCTCGGTCAACGCGAGAAACAAAAGAATCCATAGGACCAGTGGAAATCAGTGTTGAGGTAGGAGGAGGGCGGGAGGACAAAGCCTCCACCTTACCTTTACGCTTTTTACCCATTGCATAAAAGTCGCGCTCACACAGATATGGCAACTGCCGCCATCTTGACTAGGACTCCTCCCCTACGAAAAAGGCCTTATCTGTTTCTTAAGTGAGCCCAGAACCTAGGCTCACTACTTCCTCCTGCTGCATGGAGACTGGACATACTGGGGGCTGATGGGAGAGACCAGCAGGCTATATCCAGTGATGTCATGAGTTTGACATGCCCAGTCTCCAAGCTGCAGGAGGAGGTACACAACCCAGAGGTTGAGGACCAAACTGGAAGAACGATAAGGAACATGACATCAATAAAGGCCGAGATTTCCGCTGTTATCACCATTCTTATTCAAAATGATATAACAAAATAAATAAAGGAAATCATCTTGAAATAGGGAAAAAAGTAAACAAAGGCAAGCTAGTCAAAGGTTCAAATATTTGCAAAATAACACTGCAAAGAACTCAATATTTCCAAAATCAGGCAAAGGCAACAGGATTACAAACACACACACAACACTACTTAGGCAGAAATTACCACACCCATGCTTAGCCAGTCTGAGTTTTAGGTTCTCCACAATGAATTCTATATGCTTGAAACAGAATAGCATGCAATAAAGGATAGTTACTCACCTGTAACAGGTGATCTCCGGGAACAGCAGGAATAAAGTCTTCACATATGGGTATCGTCTGTACCGACAGAGCCTGCGCAGGAACGCTCCCCAGCATCCAAAAGGAAAGCTTTTGGGAGAATCCCACAGCGCATGCGTGCTACCTTCCCACCTCACTGCCTCTCTCACCTCAGTTGAGTTTAAAGCTGAGCCAAGGAGAGAGACAGAAACAAAGATAGAGGAAGAGACAACTCCTAGGGGAGGTGGGTGGGTTGTGAAGACTTAATTCCTGCTGTTCCCGGAGATCACCTGTTACAGATGAGTAACTACGCTATCTCCAGGAACAAGCAGGAATGTAGTCTTCATATATGGGGACTCCCCAGCTGAAAGATGCCAGAGGAATGACCCCAGTGAGCTGTGAACCCGTGTGAACAGGGTCATACTTCCTCCCATGGATCCCTGGCATCCTACCGGGATGGAGGGTAGGAGTTGCATTAAGTCTGAAAGAGATGCTGTAGGACAGCCTGGCCAAACGAGGCATCCCGACGGGAGTCCTTGTCCAGACAGTAGTGGGCTGTGAAGGTATGTACTGAAGCCCAAGTAGCCGCTCTACAGATATCATCTATAGACACAGAGCGGAGATTAGCAACCGAGGCTGCCACTGCTCTGACATTATGAGCTGTAACATGGCCCTCGAGGGAAAGACCTTTACTGTTGCAAGTGAAGGATATCCAGTTTGCAATCCACTTAGATAGGGTTCGTTTGGAAACTGGAAGTCCCAAATGACTAGAATCAAAAGCAACAAAGAGTTGAGAAGACTTCCTATGTTGTTCAGTTCTTTGAAGGTAAAAGGCTAAAGCTCTTTTACAATCTAAGGTATGAAGGTTACTTTCTGCACTGGAGGCATGAGGCCTAGGAAAGAATACAGGAAGGTAAACTGACTGGTTTAAATGAAAAGACGAAACCACCTTTGGCATAAAGTGTGGATGAGTCCCGAGGACTACTTTATCATGGTGGAACCTTGTATAAGGAGGGTCAGCCACTAAAGCTTGCAGGTCACTAATGCGCCTAGCAGAAGTTATTGCAATTAGGAAAATGACCTTCCAGGAAAGGAATTTTAAAGTTGTAGTGGCTAAAGGTTCAAAAGGCGGCTTCATAAGCTGCCCAAGAACCAGATTCAGGTCCCATGCCACCGGTGGCGGCTTTATGGGGGGGCTTTGTCAATAGGAGACCTCTCATGAATCTTGACACAAGTGAATAAGAGGAGATTGGTTGTCCATCTTGGGGCTTGTGAAAAGCCGCAATAGCACCGAGATGGACTCGCACTGAATTTGTCTTAAGACCAAAATTTGAAAGATGAAGGAGATACTCCAGAAGCGACTCCGTGGGCGCAGAAAGGGGGTTAAGCCCCTTTTTTGAACACCATATAGAAAACCTTTTCCATTTGAAAGCGTAGGAACGCCTTGTGGAAGGTTTTCTCGAAGCCTGAGAGAGGTGGATATCTAAAAGTTTTATGCCTTCGGCAGCCAGGCCCAGAGGTGCAGGGACTGAGGATTGGGATGCAGAAGCTTCCCGTTCTCCTGGGAAAGGAGATCTGGAGCATATCCCAACTCTAGAGGAGTTGCTTGAGAGAGACGCAGAAGCAGAGGGTACCACGATTGCCTTGGCCAACGTGGAGCTATGATAATCATATAAACCCTATCTCTCTGAAGCTTGAAAAGAGTTTTGGGAATTAGGGGAATGGGTGGGAAGGCATAGAGGAAGTCCTGACCCCAATGGAGCTGGAAAGCATCGTAGGCTAGACAGTATTGAGCCAGAATTCTGGAAAAGAACCGGGGAAGTTTGGCATTCTGTGGACTTGCAAAGAGGTCTATATCTGGTGTTCCCCAGGTTTGGAACACTCGAGCCAGTTGGTCTGACTGGAGAGACCACTCATGTGGCTGCAGTATTCAACTGAGCTTGTCTGCCCACAGGTTTTCAATGCCTGGAAGGTATACCGCTAGAAGGTGAATTTGGAGCTCTCTGGCGAGGGCCCATAGTCGCAAAGCTTCGTTGCATAGCAACAGAGAGCCCGCTCCGCCTTGCTTTTTTATGCAAAACATGGCAACCTGATTGTCGGTTTGGACCAGAACTGTCTTTTGACTGAGCTGGGCCTGAAATGCTATTATAGCATTCTAAATGGCTCTTAGCTCTAAGGGAAGAGACGCCTCTTGTGAGTTCCAGAGACCCTGGGTGGAAAGATCGTGCAAGTGGGCTCCCCAACCCAGCTTGGACGCATCTGTTGTCAGGGTGATTTGGGGCAGTGGTTGCTGGAAGGGGGAACCTACCAGGAGGTTTTCGAGGGACTGCCACCACTGAAGGGACAAAATGAGACGTGTCGAATTCCTGATTTTGTCCATTAAGCGACCTGTGGCCTGTGTCCACTGCGAAGAGAGGGTGTCCACTGCGAAGAGAGGGTCCCCGCCTACACATGCGAGCGGCGCAGTGCATAAGAGACCACATGTACAGTGGATGCCATATGCCCCAGCAGTTGAAGTATTTCCCAGGCAGTTAGGAGGGTTTTCTTTACTGTTTGAGAAGCCAATTCTATTATTCATAGACAGTGCGGCTGTGGCAGGAATGCCTTTGATTGCTGCGTGTCTAAGTGAGCCCCTATGACCTCTAGGGATTGAGAAGAGGTGAGGTGAGACTTTGGGTGGCTGACTACCAAACCCAAATATTGGAGAATTCTCATGGCACAAGAAAGCACAGTTACTTACCTGTAACAGGTGATCTCTGGGAACAGCAGGAATAAGTCTTCACATATGGGTACGTCGGTACCAGAACCTGCGCGGGAACGCTCCCCAGCTTCCCAAAAAAGGAAAGCTTTTGGGAGCATCCCACAGCGCCTGCGCGCTGCCTTCCCGCCTTTCCTAACCGCCTCTCCCCAGTTCTAGTTTTAAAGCTGAGACAAAGAGAGAGAGGAAAGGAAAGATAGAGAGATACAACTCCTAGGGGAGGTGGGTGGGTTGTGAAGACTTATTCCTGCTGTTCCCAGAGATCACCTGTTACAGGTAAGTAACTGTGCTATCTCCAGGAACAAGCAGGAATGAGTCTTCACATATGGGGACTCCCTAGCTAGAGATGCCTGGGAGATCCCCAAGGTTATGAGACCCTGAGAAGGGCTCTACCTCCTCCTATGGATCTCAGACATCCATCCAGGGAAGGAGGGCAGAAGTTGATTAAGAATGGAACAGGTGTTTGAGAACAGCCTGACCAAACAAGGCATCCCGGCGGGAGTCCTTGTCCAAACAGTAATGGGCTGTGAAGGTATGAACCGAGGCCCAGTTGGCCGCTCGACAGATCTGGTCGATGGACACAGAATTTAGATGAGCCACAGAGGTGGCCATGGCCCTCACATTATGAGCTGTGACATAGCCCTCCAGAGAAAGGTTCTTACTCTGGTAGGCGAAAGAAATACACTGAGCAATCCAAATTGGACAGTGTCCTCTTAGAGACTAGAAGTCCCAAATGAGAGGGATCAAAAGCAACAAAGAGTTGAGAAGACTTTCTATGTTGCTGTGTCCTTTGTAAGTAAAAGGCAAGAGCTCTCTTACAATCCAGGGTAAGAAGATTCCTCTCTGCACTTGATGCATGAGGACCTGGAAAAAAAAGACAGGCAAATACACCTCTTGATTAAGATGAAAAGGTGAGACCACTTTAGGCATAAAGTGTGGATTGGTCCTAAGGACTACCGTATCATGGTGGATTAGCCACTAAGGCCTGCAGTTCACTGATGCGGCGAGCTGAGGTGACTGCAATGAGGAAAATAACCTTCCAGGAAAGAAACTTCAAGGAGGTGGTGGCTAAGGGTTCAAAAGGTGGCTTCATAAGCTGACCAAGAACCAGATTTAAGTCCCATGCCACCGGAGGAGGTCTAATGCACTGTTCCCTCTAAGCTGTGCGCGTGTGCGCGCGCACACACCTCACCGAGCGAGCGCACATACTTTACAACAGAGCGCACAAAAATTACGGTTCTGATTCTGATAGAAAACAACACAGACGTCTTAAAATTTAAAAGTTTGCTATGTATTTACGGTTTTCACAAGTTCTACAATGTTTTTTAGTGCAATCAATGTGGTGTACATACTGTATTCAGATGTGTAGTCAAATTTTAAAGTATATAACTCTGAGTATCGTTATGTGGCGCACAAAAATTTAACCTTTCTTCAAAAGCTGCACAGCTGATATTTTATGCGCACACAGCCTACAGAAAATTAGAGGGAACATTGGTCTAATGGGAGGTTTAGTTAAAGTTAGGCCTCTCATGAATCTTGCAATAAGAGGATGAGAGGAAAATAGGCTGTCCATTGATAGGCTTAAGGGATGCTGCAATAGCACTCAAATGGACCCTTACTGAATTCGTCTTAAGGCCTGCATCGGAGAGATGCAGGAGATATTCCAATAGAGAATTCAAAGGTAGCGCTAGAGGGTCAAGACCCTTCTCAATACACCAAATGGAAAACCTTTTCCATTTAAAAGCATAGGAACGTCTAGTAGAAGGTTTTCTGGAAGCATGGAGGATATCCTTCACCTGCTGAGAAAGATTCCAATCCTGAAGGTCTAAGCCTTCAGCAACCAAGCCCTGAGGTGAAGGGACTTGGGGTTTGGGTGCCACAAAGTCCCTTCCTCCTGGGACAGAAGGTCTGGAGCAGCTCCCAAGTCTAGGGAGGGAGCTTGAGAGAGATGCAGAAGTAGAGGGTACCACACTTGGCGTGGCCAGCGTGGAGCTATGAGGATCATAGATCCTTGATCCCTCTGGAGTTTGAACAGAGTCTTGGGAATTAAGGGAATGGGTGGAAAGGCATACAGGAAGTCTTGACCCCAGTGAAGGAGGAAGGCATCCTTGACCTGAACTCCCTGACATGGAATTCTGGAACAGAACAGGGGAAGTTTGGCATTCCACAGACTTGCAAAGAGGTCTATGTCCGGGGTTCCCCACTCTTGAAAGATTCTGAGTACCTGGTCCATGTGCAGGGACCATTCGTGTGGAAGCAGAACCCGACTGAGTCTGTCTGCCCAAGAGTTTTGGGTTCCTGGAAGGTATACGGCCAGGAGATGGATTTGATGCTCTCTGGCGAAGGCCCACAATCTTAAAGCTTCGTTGGAAAGCGACAGAGAGCCAGTTCCTCATTGCTTGTTTATGTAAAACATGGCTACCTGATTGTCCGTATGAATGAGGACTGTCTTGTAGCTGAGCAGGGTATGGAAGACCTTGAGAGCTAGAAAAACTGCTCGGAGCTCCAAGTGGTTGATATGTGGAGACCAAGTGCCCTGAGTGGAGAGGTCTTCCAGATGAGCTCCCCAACCTGTTTGGGAGGCATCTGTTGTGAGGGTTGCCTGGGGCAACAACTGTTGGAAGGGGGACCCCAGCAACAGATTTTGGGTGGACTTCCACCACTGGAGAGACCAAAAGAGGCGCCTGGAGGTTGCTATTTTGTCTGACAGAGCCCCTGATGCTTGAGTCCACTGGGTGGACAAAGTCCATTGAGCTGCTCTCATGTGAAGGCGAGCATAGGGGACCACATGCCCTGTGGATGCCATGTGGCCTAGCAGTTGTAGCATCTCCCGGGCAGTTAAATGGCTCTTTGACTGAATCTGGGAAGCTAACTGCACTAGGCGTAGGCAACGGGCCTGAGGAAGATAGGCCCTTGCAGTGGTATTTATTTATTTATTTATTTATTTATTTAACAGTATTTCTAAACCGCCTTATCTTAATAATCAAGGTGGTATCACAGCAAGCAATCAGGTAAAGTGTGTGTGTTGTACATGCAGTGAGGATAAAACTTAGTTGTGTGAGGGATGTGTTGGGTGCTTGATTTGTTTGAGCTATATACAGGATGGGCTATTTATTGGTAGTATCTAGCCAGGCCCCTATGAACTCTAGGGACTGAGTAGGGGTGAGCTGGGACTTTGGGAGGTTTACCACAAGTCCCAGATACTGCAGAATGCGCCTTGTGCAGTCCAGGGAAGTCTGGGCCTTTGACTGAGATGGAGTTCGGATGAGCCAGTCGTCCAGGTATGGGAATACAAATATTCCCAGAGTGCATAGAAATGCAGCTACTACTGCCACTTGGAGCAGAGGCCAGACCCAAAGGAAGCACCCTGTATTGGTAATGCTTTTCCTTCAAAAAGAAAACGGAGGAATCTTGAAGGACTAGAAAGGGGGACTGTTACTTCTGGAGAGAAATCTGCAACTGTGAGTATATACTTCTGGTAATTTTCTAAAAAGAATTCTTTGTATTAAAGCTACTTAATCTGTGAACCCATTGTTTTTTGTTGGATCAGTTAGGGCCTAGTAGCAGTAATTAAAGTTTGAATTTAAAACACAGAGGAGAACTTTCTGGTTACATTTCATACCCAGCAGAGAGCTTGTAGTTTAAATTTAATAGTCACTCAGGGCCAAGTAACAGCAAAGTACTTTTAGATTAAATTTAACACACAGAAGAGAGCTTTCTGGTTAAATTTAGTACCCAGCAGAGAGCTTGTAGTTTAAATTTCATAAGAAGTTAGAGCCTAGCAGCAGCTAAGAGCTATAATTTAAATCAAATCAGAATTTAGCTTACCTCAGCAGCACAAGACAGGGTACTGCGTAGCAGCCCTCTTTTAATAAGTGTTCTTTCCCTCCCTCCCTCCCCACACCCACCCACCCTCCCCTGGGATAATCATAGCTTTATAGGTACTTACACATCTTAAGACAGGGGGTGCTTTCAGATGAAGCTCATTACCCAAATCAGTCATACACTAAGGACCTGAGATTAATTAAGCTTCAGGTGAACAAGGTATATTAAACGTATTAGGTACAGTTTTATTGGTATACATACCCATAGCAACCCCTAGTAAGTAAGAACTTAAAGATTTAGACACAAACTTAAAACTAAGATGCAGACAGCAGTCCAGCAGCAGGATGGGGGCTTTCCAGTCTTTTGCATTGAGTGTCACATGTATGATTTTCTCCCAGTTGGTGAGAGGTCTTACGTGTGCACTAGATGCAAGGAGCTCTTTTCTCTCAGGGAACAAGTCCGTTCTCTAGAGGCTAAAGTAGCAGACTTGGAAAACATAAGACAGACAGAGAGGTACATAGACGAGACCTACAGGGATATAGTCCTGAAGTCCCACCTCCAGTCTGGCAGCACCCCTGTTGCCATGAAGGAGAGAGGTCACGTGACAGGAGAGCATCACCCTGGTGTGGCAGGAAGTGATCCTGTAACTAGGACCTGTCCTCCAGGTGATGTAAAACCCTCTCGCACCGAGGACGTTTCTCCAGGGCCAGGTGCTCATGAGGGAAGGGTTAGGACAGCCGTTATAGTTGGTGATTCGATCATTAGGCATGTAGATAGCTGGGTGGCTGGTGGACGTGAGGATCGCCTGGTAAGATGCCTGCCTGGTGCGAAGGTAGCGGACCTCACGCGCCACCTAGATAAGGTCTTAGATAGTGCTGGGGAGGAGTCTGCTGTCTTGGTACATGTCGGTACCAATGACATAGGAAAATGTGGTAGGGAGGTTCTGGAGGAAAATTTTAGGCTTTTAGGTAGGAAGTCAAAATCCAGAACTTCCAGGGTAGCATTCTCCGAAATGCTTCCTGTTCCACGCGCAGGACCCAAAAGGCAGGCAGAGCTCCGGAGTCTCAATGCATGGATGAGACAATGGTGCAGAGATGAGGGTTTTGGATTTGTTAGGAACTGGGGAACATTCTGGGGAAAGGAGGGGCTCTTCCAAAGGGATGGGCTTCACCTTAACCGGGATGGAACCAGGCTGCTGGCATTAACCTTTAAAAAGGAGATAGAGCAGCTTTTAAACTAGATATTAGGGGAAAGCCGACAGTCGCCCAAGAGCGGATGGTTCGGAAGAATGTATCCTTGAAGGATACTACCAAAAGCAGAGAGGTTCCACAAAAGAGTAAAGTAGCCCAAATGCCCTCAAGTATGGAGCAGACAGAGCTTAAAGATCCCAATTTACCCATGTCTAACAATAGCCAAATTAACATGAATAAAATACATTCTCTAAAATGCTTGTATGCAAATGCTAGAAGTCTAAAGAATAAGATGGGAGAGTTAGAATATATAGCACTAAATGAAAGGTTAGATATGATTGGAATATCAGAGACATGGTGGAAGGAGGACAACCAGTGGGACACTGTGATACCTGGGTACAAACTATATCGTAATGATACAGCTGATCAAATTGGTGGAGGGGTTGCTCTCTATGTTAGAGAGGGCATTGACTCAGAAAGGATTAAAGTTTTGCAGGAAACAAAATCTGCTGTAGAATCTATATGGATTGAAATTCCATATAAAAGGGGGAAGGCGATGGCAGTGGGGGTGTACTATCGAGCACCTGGCCAGAATGACCAAATGGATGATGAAATGCTCAAAGAAATCAAGGAAGCTAACAAAAGTTAAAGCGCAGTAATAATAATGGGTGATTTCAATTACCCCGGTATCGACTGGGTCAGTGTCATGTCAGGACATGCTAGGGAGATAAAGTTCCTAGATGAAATAAATGACTGCTTCTTGGAGCAGCTGGTTCATGAACCGACCAGAGGGGAAGCCATATTAGACCTAGTCCTTAGTGGAACACCAGATCTAGTGCAAGAGATAAGGGTGTTGGGGCCACTTGGCAATAGTGATCATAGCATGATCGCCTTTGATTTAATTAGTGGAGGAGGGATAGTAAGGAAATCCACAGTACTACCTTTTAACTTTCGAAAGGGAGACTATGATAAAATGAGGAAAACAGTTAAGAAAAAACTAAAAGGAGCAGTTGCGAAGGTTAAAGACGTACATCAAGCTTGGCTGTTGAAAAATACTATCTTGGAAGCCCAGACCAGCTGTATTCCACGCTTTAAGAAAAGTGGCAGGAAGTCCAAAAAAATGCCAGCATGGTTTAAAGGTGAGGTCAGAGAGGCTGTTGATGCCAAAAAAGCATCTTTCTGGAAATGGAAAAAAAGAGCCAAACGACGAAACCTGGAAACAGCACAAGCACTGGCAAGTCAAATGCAAGGCATTGATAAGGCAGGCAAAGAGAGAATTTGAGAAGAAGCTTGCTGCAGAAGCAAAAACGCGAAATAAAGACCTTTTCAAGTACATTCGTAGCAAAAAACCTGTGAGAGTGTCAGTTGGTCCATTAGATGATAAAGGGGTTAAAGGAGCACTAAGAGGCAACAAGGCGATAGCGGAGAGACTGAATGAATTCTTTGCTTCGGTCTTTACTGAGGAAGATGTAGGGATGTTACCGATGACTGAAGTGGTATTTAAAGGTGCGGAAGAATTGAAGGAAATATCGATACATCAGGAAGATGTCTTACAACTATTAGATAAACTGAAGAGTAGCAAATCACCTGGGCCAGATGGTATACATCCAAGGGTGTTGAAAAAAATGAAATATGAGATTGCAGAACTGCTATCAGTAATCTGTGAACTATCATTAAAATCATCTCTAATACCTGAAGACTGGAGGATCGCCAATGTAACACCAATTTTTAAAAAGGGTTCCAGGGGTGATCCAGGAAACTACAGACCGGTGAGCCTGACGTCAGTACCGGGAAAAATGGTAGAAACCATCATAAAGAATAAAATTACTCAGCATGTAGATAGTCACAACCTAATGGGAGACAGCCAACATGGCTTTAGACAAGGAAGATCTTGTCTTACTAATCTGTTATGTTTTTTTGAAGGAGTGAATAAACAGGTGGACAAAGGTGAGTCGGTTGATATTGTGTATCTGGACTTTCAGAAAGCCTTTGACAAGGTCCCTCATCAGAGACGTTTGGCAAAACTAAAGAGTCATGGGATAGGAGGCAGTGTACTATTGTGGATCAGGAACTGGTTAAAAGATAGAAAGCAGAGGGTAGGGCTAAATGGCCAATTTTCCCAATGGAGAAAGGTGAATAGTGGTGTACCCCAAGGATCTGTGCTGGGTCCGCTGCTTTTTGACATATTCATAAATGACCTGGAAAGTGGAATAACGAGTGAGGTTATCAAATTTACAGATGACACAAAACTATTTAAAGTTGTTAAAACCCAAGAGGATTGTGAAAAATTGCAGGAGGATCTTGATAAATTGGAAGACTGGGCATCAAAATGGCAGATGAAATTTAATGTGGACAAGTGCAAGGTTATGCACCTAGGGAAGCACAACCCAAACTATGGTTACACAATGCAAGGTTCCACATTAGGAACCACCACCCAGGAAAAAGATTTAGGCGTCATTGTGGATACCATGTTAAAACCCTCGGCCCAGTGTGCAGCGGCGGCCAAGAGAGCAAATAGAATGCTAGGTATGATAAGGAAAGGAATGGAAAATAAAACAAAAGATATTATAATGCCTCTATATCGTTCCATGGTGAGACCGCACCTTGAATACTGTGTGCAATTCTGGTCGCCGTATCTTAAAAAGGATATAGCGATTTTAGAAAAGCTACAGAGAAGAGCCACCAAAATGGTAAAGGGGATGGAAGGATACTCCTATGAAGAAAGGCTAAAAAGGTTAGGGCTCTTTAACCTAGAAAAGAGACGGCTGAGGGGAGATATGATAGAAGTCTATAAATTAATGAACGGAGTGGAACGGGTAAACGTAGATCGATTGTGTACCTTATCAGAATATAGAAAGACTAGGGGACATGCAATGAAGCTACAGGGTAAACTATTTAAGACTAATAAAAGAAAATATGTTTTCACTCAACGTGTAATCAAACTCTGGAATTTGTCACCGGAGGATGTAGTAAAGGCTGTTAGTGTAGCTGGGTTTAAAAAAGGTTTGGACAAGTTCCTGGAGGAAAGGTCCATAAATCATTATTAAGAAGTGACCAAAGATATCAATGCTTGACCCAGTACAAGCATTGTGGAACTTGTGTCTCTTGGGGAAACTGCTAGGTACATGACCTAGATTGGCCACTGTTGGAAACAGAATACTGGGCTTGATGGACCTTGGTCTGACCCAGTATGGCATATCTTATGTTCTTATGAATCTTCTGTGAGATGGATGGATGAGAACATGACTGTACGCATCCTTGAGATCTAGAGAACAAAGCCAATCCTGACTCTGAAGGTATGGAAGGAGAGTGCCCAGAGAAAGCATCTTGAATTTCTCCTTGCATAGAAATTTGTTCAATTCTCTGAGATCTAATATGGGTCTGTAGCCCCCTGTTTTCTTTGGGATCAGAAAGTAGGGGGAGTAAAACCCTGACCCTTGTTGAAGAAGAGGTACTTCTTCTATTGCCCCTTGGGCAAGAAGGGCAGCCACCTCCTGACCTAGAAGGTCGAGGAGAGATGTTGGAGAATTGAAATGTCTCACCATGGTGTGAGTAGGAAGGTTTGAGAAATGAAGTTTGTAGCCCTCCCTTATGATGGAGAGGGTCCACTGCTCTGCTGTAATTTGCTCCCATCTGGGAGCAAAATGAGCTAACCTTCCTGGAATGGTGAGAGGCTCTAGCTGTTTCAGAACCAGAAAGGCTAAGTTCTCTAGCATCAAGTCAAAAACCCTGAGGAGGCTGGGTCTGCTGAGTTGCAGCAGCCCCTGTAGGCTTAGGCCTGGCCTGTTTATGTTGCTGACGCTTAGCAGCAAAACGACCTGTAGATGATTGTTGGCCAGAAGCAGGATGGAATCTGCCTTTCTTGAAAAAAGACTTCTTGAAAGGTTTTTTCTTGGCAGAAATGGAGGATGACTTTGAAAGTTTATCCAAGCAGAATTTTCTGCATCCATTTGAGTGGCTTTTATTTGCCAATCTTTGCCAAACAGGTTTTCTCCTGTACAGGGAAGATTTCCCAAGCCATCCTGGACCCACGATTCTAGATCAGAAGCCTGGAGCCAAGCAATTCTGCGAGCAGCAATGGCAATGGCCGAAGCTCTGCAGGCACCCTCAAAGGAGTCAAAAGCTGCACGGTTGGAAAACTTTGAAATATCTTGAGTATGCTTAAGCCAAATAAGAAATTCTTCCCTTTTATCCTCTGGAAGAAAAGGGAGGAAAGTGTGCAGCTTATCTGCAACTTCTTTCAGAAACATACCCATATAGAGACTATAGGAGTTGATTCTGGCAATGAGCATACTGGCTTGGAAGATTTTTCTACCAAAAGCATACAAAGTCCTGCATTCTCTTCCTGGAGGAGCAGAGGAGTGTCTTTTTGCACTCTATCTTTTTCATAGCTGACTCCACCACAATAGAATGATGAGGAAGCTGTGTTTTATGAAAACCAGGACAAGGAGGGACACGGTACATAGTGTCCAATCTACGAGAATGAGGAGAGATAGTGAGAGGAGTCTCCCATAAGTCAATCATGTGATCATAAAGAATCTCATGAATTGGCAAGGTGACTGCCTCCTTAGGAGCCTTAGAATAACCTAAAATATCCAATTTTTTAGCTCTAGGCTCTAATTCAGAGGTTACTGAAATAGAGAGTCCTTTAGCAACTTCTCTTATGAAGTCTTGAAAGGACAAGTCTTCTGGAGGAGACATTCTTCTTTTTGGAGAAGGCGGCTCTTCAGGAAGGGCTATGGATACTTCAGCAGATGCCTCCGATGCATCAGAATCTTCGAAGGAATCGAAGTATCGACTGTCAGGGTGCTCTTTCAAAGCTCGATACGCGTACCGAGCCGTATCGACATCGGGCGTTATCGGTACCGGTTCGGTACCGATAGGCATCCCTAGGCAGGGAACCGCTGCAGACGACACCATTGCCGATGTCGATGCAGTCGGTACCGGTACCAGCATTGGTGCCAGTACCTGGGCCGATACCGACAACGGAGTTTGTTGTGGTATCAGCAGCGTCGCAGCTTGAATGAAGGCCGTGATAGCCTGCTGCATGGATAGAACATTCTGATCCATCGACGCCATGAATGCCTGGAATTCGGTACCGGAAGGTTGTGCCGGTACCCCAGAGCATTCTAACAGGTGATCAGTCGAGGCCGTGCCATCGATGTCAACCTGTAACCCCATAGGTGGAGCTTTGGAAGCCGGAGCTTCCCGCCGGGGTAGTTTTGCCAGTGCAGGATCCTCGAGGGCAAGCCCGGAGGCATCTCGATGCTTGGAAGGAGATCTACGCTTCGAGAACCAGCTGGATTTATGTTTGGTTATCTGAGATCCATGGGAGGAAGAAGCAGCCCTGGAAGACGTTGATGCCACTGAAGCTGCATCAGAGGGAAACAGCACATGGTGCTTGGCTGCTCGGTTCTGTAAACCTCGTTTAGACATCAAGGAGCAGGACGAACAATCCAAAATGGAGTGGTCAGGACCCAAACATTTAAGACACCATTCATGGGTGTTGGTAACAGAAATAGTACCGCTGCTCTTAGTGCATTTTTTAAACCCGGAGGCTGGTTTTTCCATGAGGAAAATTTTTCGTGAGGCCTAAGGCCCAAAAGAGGAAAAACACACTAAGTGAGGGAAAAATATGTTTTTTGTTTTGTTTTTTTTAGAAGAAAAGAAAGAAAGACCGGCGGTACCGGTCCGACATCGGGGAAGGCAGACGCGCGACCAAAGAAATAAAATAAAACAAAGAGCTTCTTCAGCGGTGACAGGAACATGACCTGCTGGCTCCGCGGAAAAGAAGAACTGGGGAGAGGCGGTTAGGAAAGGCGGGAAGGCAGCGCGCAGGCGCTGTGGGATGCTCCCAAAAGCTTTCCTTTTTTGGGAAGCTGGGGAGCGTTCCCGCGCAGGCTCCGTCGGTACCGACGTACCCATATGTGAAGACTCATTCCTGCTTGTTCCTGGAGATACAGTTCGTTCTGTTTCTGGAGCTGTTGGTGCTCTAATGAGCCAATCGTCTAAGTAGGGGAAGACGAATATTCCCAGAGTTCTCAGGAATGCTGCTACTACAGCCATGCATTTTGTGAAGACACTTGGGGCAGAGGCCAGCCCGAATGGAAGGACTCTGTATTGGAAATGGTTTCCTTGAAAGAGAAATCGAAGGTACTTCCTGTGATTTACATGGATGAGGATATGCGTGTACGCATCTCTTAGATCTAGAGAACATAACCAATCCTGATTCTGAAGGTATGGTAAAAGTGTTCCGAAGGAGATCTTGAACTTTTCTCAGAACAGAAATTTGTTCAATTCTCTGAGGTCCAGGATAGGTCTGTATCCCCGTCTTCTTAGGAATAAGAAAATAGGGGGAGTAGAACCCCCTACCCCGTTGGGATATGCATACCTTTGAGCAAGAAGTGAAGAGACCTCCTGACAGGATGGCGGTGACAGGGCCTTGAGAATTGAATTGTTTTAGGACTGCAGACGGGGCATGCTGAGAAAGTGAAGTTTGTATCCCTGTTCTACAATGAACAAAGTCCAGTTTTCTGATGTTATTTGCTGCCATCTTTTGGAAAAATGGCATAATCTGCCCGGAATGGTCAAGGGCTCTGGACCCTTCAGAAGCAAAATGGTTAAGATCTCTAGGTAGAAGTCAAAGCCCCTGCAGAGGCTGTACTTGCTGAGTCGGTTGAGCTCTTTGAGCTTGCGGCTTTCTTTGTTGTCTACGTTGCTGCCCTTTCTGGGGAGCATGAGCTGGACAGTGGATTGGATGGGAATAAGAGTGGTAAGATTTTTTCTTTTTGTTAAAGAAAAACTTCTTGCCTGTCTTTTCTTTGATGGGTTGGCTGTAGAATTTGATAGTCTATTCAAGGTGGTATTGTCGGATTCAATCTGATTAGCCTTGCTTTGCCAATCTTTCCAAAATAAGTTTTCTCCTGTGCAAGGAATGTTTCCTAACTTCTCCTGCACCCACTCCTCTAAGTCTGATGCCTGGAGCCAGGCAATGCGCCGTGCTCCGATAGCAATAGCAGAAGTTCTGCTAATAGCCTCAAAGCAGTCAAAAGCTGCACGGTTCACAAATTTGGAGACATTCTGAGCATGCTTGAGCAGAGTGAGGTATTGAACCAGTTTATCTTCGGGAAGAAGAGGGCTCATGCGTTCTAAATCCGCTGTAACCTCCTCTAGAAACATTCCCATGTAAAGGGAATATGAACTAATCCTAGCTGCTAGCATGGAGGATTGAAAGCATCGACGCCCAAAGGCATAGAGTGTCCTCAATTCACGACCCGGCGGGTTGGAAGAATGCATTTTAGCACTCTTTATTCTCCGCAGGGCTGATTCCACTACCATGGAATGGTGTGGTAACCGAGTCCTCTGAAACACTGCAGAAGGTGGGACTCGGTACATGGTATCGAGGCATCAAGAATGCGGTGACACCATTAAGGGAGTTTCCCACATTCTGAACATAAGATCTTGAAGGATCTGATGAATGGGCAGCATTGCTGCCTCTTTGGGAGCCATAGGGTATTGCAGAACAATAGTTCTTCTGCCCTAGGTTCCTTCTCAGGAGTAACCGTGATTGAAAGCCCTTTATCTTTATTCGAACACTTGATAGACCGCCCAGGCCGGAGCATCAGGGCGGTGTACAATTCAAAAATGTCAGCTGCTGGAAACAAAAGATGGAAAGGAACGCCAAAATACGATAGGACAGAGAGAGACAGTTAAATAGGGTGGAGGACAGAAAAGACCCAAAGAGGGACGGGGAGGAGGGGAAGAAAGGAAGGGGGGAGAGGGAGACAGGAAACAATCAAGGAGGATGGAGGGCACGACTAGGGGATGAGGCACCATCAGCAGGGGGAGGAAGATCGAAGGCCTGACAGAAAAGGTGGGTTTTGAGAAGGGCTTTGAAGCGGGTGTAGGACAGTTCAGTGCGGAGAGGAAGGGGAAGGGAGTTCCAGAGGGCGGGTCCTAGGAAAAAAAAGGCAGAGCGGCGGGTAGATTCGAGGTGGGCCTGAGTAGGAGAAGGAAGGAAGAGACGGTTGCCGTGGGTCGAACGAAGAAGGCGGGGAGAGGGCTGAAAATGAATGATGTTAGCCAGGTACTGGGGGGTGTCGGTGTAAAGAACCTTATGAGTGATGAGCAACTTGAAGATAAACCTGAACTTGATCGGAAGCCAGTGCAGAGTGAGGAGACATGGGGACACATGGGAGTGTGCAGGGGAGAAGGTGACAAGACGGGCGGAGGCATTCTGAGAAAGTTGGAGACGGCAAAGCTGGGAAGAAGGGAGGCCTGCATAGATGACGTTGCAGTAATCCAAACGGGAGATTACCAAAGATAGGAAGAGAGTGACAACAGAAGGTGGAGAAAGAAGTAATCGGACGGCCTTGATAAGACGCAGGTGGAAAAAGGAGGTACGAATGACAGAGGAGATATGTTTGTGAAAGGAAAGGAATTGATCTAAAGTAACGCCCAGGTAGCGAAGGGTTTGTACCAGGGGGATAGAGTGAGAGCCCATAACGGGTGACAGACTGGGAGGTGGGAGCCCAAAGGAAATCCAGATTGCGGAGGACTTGGTGGGGTTAGCATGTAGAAAATTGGACTTAAACCAGGAGGCAACGGAGGAAAGACAGCGGTTGAGTGGGCCAAGATCTGGGGAGGAGGAAGAAGTGTGGTAAACCAGAAGGATGTCGTCGGCATAAATGTAAAAGGAGATTGCGGACTGTTGGATAAGCAGGGCTAAAGGAGCAAGGAAAACATTGAAAAGTAGGGGGCGAGAATAGAACCTTGGGGAACGCTGCAGATTGAGGGGGACGGGGAAGAGACGGAGGTACCAGAATGGACCGAGAAGGTGCGGCAAGACAAAGGAACGAAACCACCGTAGAACGGTGCCATGAACCCCGAAGTCAGACAGACGAGACAGGAAAGTGCGGTGGTCGACTACGTCAAAAGCAGAAGACAGATCCAAAGATACCACAAGAGAGAAATCACCGTGGTCGTGAGAACGGTGGAGTTCAGAGAGTAGTGCTGTAAGGACGGTTTCGGTACTATGGCCGGCGCGGAAACCAGATTGGCGAGGGTGGAGGGCACAGGTGGAGTCGAGATGTGAGGCTAGTTGGGAGAAGACAATTTTCTCGAGGACTTTAGAGAGGAAGGAGAGGTTGGAGACAGGTCGCCAGTTTGCAGGGGAGTGGGGATCAAGGGTAGGTTTCTTCAGAAGGGGGCGGACAATAGCGTGTTTCCAACTGGAGGGGAAGAGACCGGAAGAGAGACTAGAGTTGAAGATGGAGAGAATAAAGGGCACAAGAGAGATAACGGGATTGAGCAGCCAGGAGGAGGGCAAGGGGTCGAAGGGGCAGGTAGTTTGATGAGCGGACGAGATGACCTTAATAAGTTCAGGGGGAGAGATGGGAGAAAAGGAGCGCCAGACATGGGGAAACGTACAGGGGGGAGGAGATGGGGAGGAAGCGACCGGGGAGGTAGAGGGGGAATCAGGGGGAGGGGAGAGGGGACGAAGGCAGGCAGGGAAGGAGGAGCGAAGAGAGAACCTTGCCAGTGAAAAAGGAGGTACGGGTGGAAGGGCTGGAAGGGGGGTTGGAGGGGGCGGAGTGAAGAGTGGAGGTAGAGGAAATGGATTTAAGGACGTGGAAGAGGCATCTAGAGGAGTTCGATGAGGTGGCTATAAGGCGTGAATAATAGGAGTGCTTGGCTGAGGTAATCGCGGAATGGTAGGAGAGGTGAGCTTGCCGGAAAGCTAAGTAGGA
This sequence comes from Ichthyophis bannanicus, assembly GCA_033557465.1. Taxonomy (NCBI): domain Eukaryota; kingdom Metazoa; phylum Chordata; class Amphibia; order Gymnophiona; family Ichthyophiidae; genus Ichthyophis; species Ichthyophis bannanicus. The sequence goes on from CM066043.1 coordinate 1,443,465, forward strand.
AGCAGGGGAGCGGAGTTTTCTCCAGAGACGCTCCGCACGGCGAAGATGAGCGCAGTGGAGGAAGAGACCGAGATGATACCAAGGATGGTGGGAGGAAGGGTGGGGGAACCATTGGGCGAAGAGGGGCTATGGTGTCGAAAGCAGCAGAGAGGGTGGAGGACCAAGTGTCGACCTGTCAGTCAACGGAGAGGGAGGGAAATTCAGGAGGGAAGAGAGAGCTGGCCGGTGGGAAGGAATGCAGGGTGTGAAATCCTGAAGAGACATGTCTTCTGGAGGAAACATTCTGCACTCAGGAGAAGGAGATAGATCCTTCAACAGAACTGCTCTTGTATCGGTAGAGTCATCGGAATCGGAAGACTCATCGGAGCTTTGCATCAACCGATGCTGGTACCGATGAATATCGGTACCATGGCGTTTCGGTTACAACCCCTCAATGCCGGAGAAACTTTCGAGGCTCGGCATGGGAGGAAGCCATCCCACCTGAGTGGGTGCCACTGGAGCCGGTACTGGTGTCGGTACAGAGCTCATTTGAACCGTCTGTAGCGGTCTTAGCACTACTGAAGGAACTACGAGGGATGCTAGACTGCGTTCAATAGCAAGAATTCTCTTATCCATTGCTAATGCCGATGCCTGGTCAGTACAGGTGGAAGCGGCTATGACCCCAGAGCATGGCAACAGAGGTTCTGCAGAGGTGGAGGCCCCTGGAACATTCTGAAACCCTGTTTGTGCTTTGAAGACCGAAGACTCCCGCCGGGGCAATTCTGCCGGTGTACTTTCCTTGAGGGTAGTGCCAGTGGCATCTCGATGCTTTGCAGGAGATTTACCCTTCAAGGACCGGCTAGTCTTTACAGACTTTTGTTTAGTTAACTGAGATCCATGGGAGGAAGATGAAGCCCTGGAGGACGTCGATGCGACTGACATATCAACAGTGAAAAGAGAACCGGCCTTTGCAACTCTGTTCTGCAGACCTTTTTTGGTCATCTTTCTACAGGAGAGACACTCAGCTGGACAATGTTCAGGACCTAAACATTTAAGACACCATTCGTGGGTGTCTGTGACAAAAATAGTACCGTCACAGTTTGAACATTTTTTTTTAAACCACTAGTTGGCTTCTCCATATCTGGAGATTTTTGGGCCTAGTGCCCAAAATGGCACCTAACCCCAGGAGGGGTGAGGAACTGAAGAAAAGTTTTTTTGTTTTTGTTTTTTTTGGGGGGGGGGGGGGGTTTAAGAAGAAAATAAGACAGAGAACCGGCGGTACCCGTAGGCGTCGAATGAAGGCAGATGCGACCACAAAAAACAAGAAAGAAGATAAAGTTTTCTGCAGGGACAGGAGAGACGTTCTGTCGGCTCCGTGGAAAACGAAGAACTGAGGTGAGAGAGGCAGTGAGGCGGGAGGGCAGCACGCATGCGCTGTGGGATGCTCCCCAAAAGCTTTCCTTTTGGACGCTGGGGAGCATTCCCACACAGGCTCCATCGGTACCGACGATACCCATATATGAAGACTACATTCCTGCTTGTTCCTGGAGATAGGCAGCACATGCAAATTCTCATATGCATATTCCTTGTGAATATCCTGAAGACCAGACTAGCTAGAGGGTACAACAAGAACAGCTTAAACACTGTTCTAAAGAAAGCTCTCTAATGAAGCCTCATTTGAGCGCCACACATGACATTACTTGCCCTCAAAGAAAAACTGCAGAGGAGCAGTTTGAAGAGAGAACTGAAACAGAACCTGTAACACTACACTGAAAACTCACAACAGAGGGGAATAAAAAGGTTGACCTTACCTTTATTTGCAGACTCTCTTTCCACATAGCTGTTAGGAAAAAGAAAAAAAAAGTTCCAGTTCAATAAACATGTCTTGGGTTACACTGAGAATGTCAAGAATTTGACATAACTGTCTTGTAAATACCAACTATGTGCAATAAGTTCTAAACAAAACACTGAGAATATATACCGTAACATAAAAAAAATTAAAACCACAAGTAGTTATATTTTCCTCGCCCATCTTATTTTTTAGACTTCTAGTTAGAGGTTGTATTTTATTCAAATTAATTTGGTTATCAGTTAATAGAGGTAATTTGGAATCTTTCAGCTCTGTACTTAAGGACATCTCGGTTACTTTTATCTTTATTGGAATCTCTCTATCAGGATGCCGTAACTTCCCTCTTCTAAATTTCATAAGTCCTTAACACTTATTAAAAGAGGGCTGCTACAGAGTACCCTGCCCTCTGCTGCTGAGGTAAGCTGTGACCATAAGAACATAAGATATGCCATACTGGGTCAGACTAAGGTCCATCAAGCCCAGTATTCTGTTTCCAACAGTGGCCAATCTAGGTCATATGTACCTAGCAGTTTCCCCAAGGGACACAGGTTCCACAATGCTTGTATTGGTTCAAGCATTGATATTCTGGGTCCCTTCTAAATAATGGTTTATGGACCTTTCCTCCAGGAACTTGTCCAAACCTTTTTTAAACCCAGCTACACTAACAGCCCTTACTACATCCTCCGGTAACAAATTCCAGAGTTTGATTACACGTTGAGTGAAAAAATATTTTATTAGTCTTAAATAGTTTACCCTGTAGCTTCATTGCATGTCCCCTAGTCTTTCTATATTCTGATAAGGTACACAATCGATCTACGTTTACCTGTTCCACTCTGTTCATTAATTTATAGACTTCTATCATATCTCCCCTCAGCCGTCTCTTTTCCAGGTTAAAGAGCCCTAATCTTTTTAACCTCTCTTCATAGGAGTATCCTTCCATCCCCTTTACCATTTTGGTGGCTCTTCCCTGAACCTTTTCTAAAATCGCTATATCCTTTTTAAGATACGGCGACCAGAATTGCACACAATATTCAAGGTGCGGTCTCACCATGGAACGATATAGAGGCATTATAATATCTTTTGTTTTATTTTCCATTCCTTTCCTTATCATACCTAGCATTCTATTTGCTCTCTTGGCCGCCGCTGCACACTGGGCCGAGGGTTTTAACATGGTATCCACAATGATGCCTAAATCTTTTTCCTGGGTGGTGGTTCCTAATGTGGAACCTTGCATTGTGTAACCATAGTTTGGGTTGTTCTTCCCTAGGTGCATAACCTTGCACTTGTCCACATTAAATTTCAACTGCCATTTTGATGCCCAGTCTTCTAATTTATCAATATCCTCTTGCAATTTTCCACAATCCTCTTGGGTTTTAACAACTTTAAATAGTTTTGTGTCATCTGCAAATTTGATAACCTCACTCGTTATTCCACTTTCCAGGTCATTTATGAATATGTCAAAAAGCAGCGGACCCAGCACAGATCCCTGGGGTACACCACTATTCACCTTTCTCCATTGGGAAAATTGGCCATTTAGCCCTACCCTCTGCTTTCTATCTTTTAACCAGTTCCAGATCCACTATAGTACACTGCCTCCTATCCCATGACTCTTTAGTTTTGCCAAACGCCTCTGATGAGGGACCTTGTCAAAGGCTTTCTGAAAGTCCAGATACACAATATCAACCGACTCACCTTTGACCACCTGATTATTCACTCCTTCAAAAAAACATAACAGATTAGTAAGACAAGATCTTCCTTGTCTATAGCCATGTTGGCTGTCTCCCATTAGGTCATGACTATCTACATGCTGAGTAATTTTATTCTTTATGATGGTTTCTACCATTTTTCCCGGTACTGATGTCAGGCTCACCAGTCTGTAGTTTCCCGGATCACCCCTGGAACCCTTTTTAAAAATTGGTGTTACATTGGCGATCCTCCAATCTTCAGGTATTAGAGATGATTTTAATGATAGTTCACAGATTACTAATAGCAGGTCTGCAATCTCATATTTCAACACCCTTTCAACACCCTTGGATGTATACCATCCGGCCCAGGTGATTTGCTACTCTTCAGTTTATCTAATAGTTGCAATACATCTTCCCGATGTATCGACATTTCCTTCAATTCTTCCGCACCTTTAAATACCACTTCAGTCATGGGTAACATCCCTACATCTTCCTCAGTAAAGACTGAAGCAAAGAATTCATTCAGTCTCTCCGCTATCGCCTTGTCACCTCTTAGTGCTCCTTTAACCCCTTTATCATCTAATGGACCAACTGACTCTCACAGGTTTTTTGCTACGAATGTACTTGAAAAGGTCTTTACTTCGCGTTTTTGCTTCCGCAGCAAGCTTCTTCTCAAATTCTCCCTTTGCCTGCCTTATCAATGCCTTGCATTTGACTTGCCAGTGCTTGTGCTGTTTCCAGGTTTCGTCGTTTGGCTCTTTTTTCCATTTCCTGAAAGATGCTTTTTTGGCAACAGCCTCTCTGACCTCACCTTTAAACCATGCTAGCAGTTTTTTGGACTTCCTTCCACTTTTCTTATTTTGGACTTCCTTCCACTTTTCTTAAAGCGTGGAATACAGCTGGTCTGGGCTTCCAAGATAGTATTTTTCAACAACAGCCAAGCCTGATGTACGTCTTTAACCTTTGCCACTGCTCCTTTTAGTTTTTTCTTAACTGTTTTCCTCATTTTATCATAGTCTCCCTTTCGAAAGTTAAAAGGTAGTACTGTGGATTTCCTTACTATCCCTCCTCCACTAATTAAATCAAAGGCGATCATGCTATGATCACTATTGCCAAGTGGCCCCAACACCCTTATCTCTTGCACTAGATCTGGTGTTCCAGTAAGGACTAGGTCTAATATGGCTTCCCCTCTGGTTGGTTCATGAACCAGCTGCTCCAAGAAGCAGTCATTTATTTCATCTAGGAACTTTATCTCCCTAGCATGTCCTGACATGACACTGACCCAGTCGATACCGGGGTAGTTGAAATCACCCATTATTATTACTGCGCTGTAACGTTTGTTAGCTTCCTTGATTTCTTTGAGCATTTCATCATCCATTTGGTTATTCTGGCCAGGCGCTCGATAGTACACCCCCACTGCCATTGCCTTCCCACTTTTACATGGAATTTCAATCCATATAGATTCTACAGCAGATTTTGCTTCCTGCAAAATTTTAATCCTTTCTGACTCAATGCCCTAACATAGAGAGCAACCCCTCCACCAATTTGATCAGCTCTATCATTTCGATATAGTTTGTACCCAGGTATCACAGTGTCCCACTGGTTGTCCTCCTTCCACCATGTCTCTGATATTCCAATCATATCTAACCTTTCATTTAGTGCTATATATTCTAACTCTCCCATCTTATTTTTTAGACTTCTAGCATTTGCATACAAGCATTTTAGAGAATGTATTTTATTCATATTAATTTGGCTATTGTTAGACATGGGTAATTTGGGATCTTTAAGCTCTGTCTGCTCCATACTTGAGGGCATCTGGGCTACTTTACTCTTTTGTGGAACCTCTCTGCTTTTGGTAGTATCCTTCAAAGATACATTCTTCCGAACCATCCACTCTTGGGCGACTGTCGGCTTTCCCCTAATATCTAGTTTAAAAGCTGCTCTATCTTCTTTTTAAAGGTTAATGCCAGCAGCCTGGTTCCATCCCGGTTGCGGTGAAGCCCATTCCTTCGGAAGAGCCCCTCCTTTCCCCAGAATGTTCCCCAGTTCCTAACAAATCCAAAACCCTCATCTCTGCACCATTGTCTCATCCACGCATTGAGACTCCGGAGCTCTGCCTGCCTTTTGGGTCCTGTGCATGGAACAGGAAGCATTTCGGAGAATGCTACTCTGGAAGTTCTGGATTTCAACTTCCTACCTAAAAGCCTAAATTTAGCCTCCAGAACCTCCCTACCACATTTTCCTATGTCATTGGTACCGACATGTACCAAGACAGCAGACACCTCCCCAGCACTATCTAAGACCTTATCTAGGTGGCGCGTGAGGTCCGCTACCTTTGCACCAGGCAGGCATGTTACCAGGCGATCCTCACGTCCACCAGCCACCCAGCTATTACATGCCTAATGATCGAATTACCAACTATAACGGCTGTCCTAACCCTTCCCTCATGGGCACATGGCCCTGGAGAAACGTCCTCGGTGCGAGAGGGTTTTACATCACCTGGAGGACAGGTCCTAGTTACAGGATCACGTCCTGCCACACCAGGGTGATGCTCTCCTGTCACGTGACCTCTCTCCTCCATGGCAACAGGGATGCTGCCAGACTGGAGGTGGGACTTCAGGACTATATCCCTGTAGGTCTCGTCTATGTACCTCTCTGTCTGTCTTATGCTTTCCAAGTCTGCTACTTTAGCCTCTAGAGAACGGACTCATTCCCTGAGAGCAAAGAGCCCCAACTTCCTGGGTGATTAACAGTCCTTGCTTGGACAGAAGGAGGCTTTCAAAATGGCCTTTTGACCTGCCACCTGGTGTTAACACCTATTGAAAAAGTTTCACAGGTCTCTTGCCCCTAGGTAGAAGGCCTCTTTGTAAAGGTCTCTAGAAGACTTTATTTGTTCAAAGAGTACTGACCCTGTTTTGCCTTTAATGTAAGTTATATTCTGATTTGATTTAAATTACAGCTCTTTGCTGCTGCTAGGCTCTGACTTATTATGAAATTTAAACTACAAGCTCCCTGCTGGGTTCTAAATTTAACCAGAAAGCTCTCTTCTGTGTCCCAATCAGCCCAGGCCTTGCTGGGCATGCAACAGGGGGAAACCATATAGGCATCTGAAAGGGGATGTGAATTTGAGTGCATACCCCTCGCACTTTACCTCTAGCAGCCAGGCATCGGATGTAATCCAGACCCAGGCGAGTTAAAACCGCTGCAGGCAGCTGGCCACCAGCAGCATCCCTATCAGGGCCCCAAACCTTCACTGGGCAGACTCTGAACCTTTGGGGCCTCTACCGGGGGCCTCGCTGCCGCCCCAGCACCCCCTCAAAAGGGCTGGCCCCGCGGCAGAAACTGGGAACGCTATGAGCTATTCCCGCGGCTCAACCAGAATCTCCAGAAGTCCCAACTTCTGCCCCTGGAGGGAGTTCTTCTCCTAGAGCCGTTGAGCTTATCCTTGTGCAACTGCCCAGGTCCTTCACCACCTTCTCTAGGTTTGCCCCAAAAAGCAACTGCCCCATGAAAGGGCACGAGTCAGGTCTTGGAAGCAACATCTGCCGACCAGTTGTAAAGCCATACAATTGGTGGCCATCTGATAACTTAGACATGCTAGAATCTTAATATAGTCAATTGAGCACCTGCAAGTATATTGTTCAAAATGTAAATAGTTTCCCCTGTTTACCTCCATGTTAAAGCCCTGTTAATTGTAAACGTAGGCCAGAATTGACTGACCAAGTGTTATTTTGTTTCAATGTAAACCGCACTGATGACAAAGAGCGCGGTATATAAGAACTGTCAAATAAATAAATAAAATATGCCTAGCTGAGGCCCAAATGAGGTCCTCCAGGAAGGCTGTAGCAGACTCCAGGTGAGCCTCCTCAGCTGGGGCCCCTCCGGAGTCCTCTAAACAGTGGAGGCAGGCCCTCGCACATAGGCCCCACAGACGGACACCTCAAAGGACTGCTTCAACAGGGCCTCCATCTAACAATCCTAAGGCTTTTTCAGTGCAGTCCCCTCTTCCACCAGGATCATGGTCTTTCTGGTGACCACTGCCTCCACCAGGGCATCCACCTGGGGGAGCCAGTACAAGCAATGAAGAACCTGTGTCTTTTGGGGAAACTGCTAGGTACTTATGACCTAGATTGGCCACTGTTAGAAACACGATACAGGGCTTGATGGACCTTGGTCTGACCCAGTATGGCAAATCTTATGTTCTTATGAGCCGCAACTTCTCTCTCTCCTCTGAAACCACGGAATACAGTAGAGACATTGTCCTGCACCCCTGCAGAAACTTTTCAGAAGCAAAAACAAACTTAGGCCTAGCAACACTAACTCAGCTCAGAGTACAGGCTATGTATATCAATCATCTGCTGAGACTAAGAAAATACTGGGGGCTTTTTCTCCAAATGGGTTAATTTTACGGATACCATGACAGTCGTAAACCTCACTTCTAAGTCAAGCTGTGCGAGGGTGCTCAGGCTTCTTGTGGGCTGTCTCAGCTCAGTTTTTTCTCAATCTCCATCTGCTGGTAAGTGGGCATAACCCACACATCTGGACTGGACTGGACTGGAGGGATGATAAGGAATTGAAGATTTATCATGGTCAGATCAGACTGCCTCTCTAGGTACCTTTTGGCTGTTCTCGCTGCATTTGCTTACTGTGGATGTCGGTGCAGTTGGTCATCAGCCAGGTTGCTGTTAGTCTCTCTTCCCACACAGCCAAGGACAGCAGCATTGGGGAGGGAGGGGGGAGTGAGAGAGATAGCATGCTATCTTTGGTACTTGTGTTCAGTTCATGGCTAAAGACCAGTACAGCCTATAGGTCTACTCAGCTGCAGGGATGCCCATATTTCAAGGAGACAGCGGTCATGTGTCTGTGCAGATCTCACACGGTTTCCAATCTCCTGAGACTTGAAACCACGAGATCACCCTGAACGTCCTCCACCACACCGGTCAACCATTTTGCAGAGAGACATTCGGAATGGAGAGAGAATACCATCTCTACGTTGATGACTCTCAGATCTACACCTCTGCACCAGAAATCTGTCTGGGAATCAGGCCCGGATGTCTGACATTAGTGCCTGGATGTCTCACCGCCATCTGAAATTGAACATGGCCAAAAAGATCATCTTTTCTTTCCCACTAAGCCCACATCCTTCCTCTTTTTCTGTGGATAACACTGTTTCTCCCTGTTTCCTCAGCTCGCAATTGGAGTCATCTTTGACTCCAATCTCCTTCTCACCACACATCCAACAGAGAGCTAAAACCTATTACTTCTTTCTCTATAATATTGGCAAGATTTGCCCCTTCCTTTCAGAACATACTACAAAGACCCTTGTCCATTCTCTATAGTCACCTGCTGTCTAGATTATAGCAACCTCCTCTTCGCTGGTCTTCCTCTGAATCATCTCTCCCCACTTCAATCTGTTCAAAATTGAGCTGCACCAGCTCACTATGCTCTTGCACCAGCGTCACTATGCTCATGTCATGCTTCTGCTCAAGTCACTTCATTGGCTCCCTATCCCTTTCCGCATCCAGTTCAAATTTTGAATGACCTATAGGTGCCTTCATTTAGCTGTTCCTCACTACTGTTCCTCTCTTATCTCTCCCTACACCTCTCCTCGAGAGCTCCATTCTTCTGGCAGATCCATTCTATCTGTGCCCTTCTCTACCACTGCAAACTCCAGACTTCAATCTTTCTACTTCGCTGCTCCTTATGCCTGGAACAAACTACCTGAGTCGATATGCTAGGCTCCATATGTGGCCCTGCTCAAATCGAGGCTAAAAACTCACTTCTTTCTTTTGTATCCCGATCTCCTCCCTAGTCTCCTGTTCGCCTCCTATGTTTCCTTAACATTTCCCTATATATTTATTTATTTATTTATTATTTATTTAACATCTCTTATATACCGCGCTATTAAAATCAGCGCGGTGTACATCGAACAAAATATACTGCAATGTGTACAGGTAACATCGAGTTTACAGAGAACAGGGGAATATAAAACATGGAATAACAGGGATAACTATGTACAATAAACAATATACTATTTATATGCTTTAATTATGTACCATATTTAAACTCGAGTGAATATTGAACATGTATTCATGGGTAGGATGAGTCTATAGTAGTAAGGTAGATTTTCGTGGGGACTACCCGTTTTCTGGTTGGATTAAAGTGCTAGGGTGTTTGGTGTGAGTGGGAGGCCTGTTGGCTGTGTGGGTGTCCATGGACACTTCTGGGTAGTATTTTGTGAATAAGTGATGCTTTACGGCTTTGCGGAATTGTAATAGACTTTTGATGCCGCGGATTTCGTGGGGAAGTTTATTCCAATTCCTGGGTGCAAACAATGAAAAAGCTCTGTTTGATGTGGCTTTAGTACATGAAGTCATCATCTTAGGAACTATTAAAGTGTTCATAGTTGTAGTCCTTCTGTTTCTATTTTCAGGGGTGTTGTGGATTAGTTTTCTGATTGGTGTTGGTGGGTAGATATTCATGGCTTTGAAGGTCAAAACTAGTGACTTGTATGAGAGTCTGGCTTGTAGTGGTAGCCAGTGTAGGTCTTTCATGATAGGTGTTATATGAGCAGACCTTGGTGACCCAGAAAGGACTCTAGCAGCTGTATTCATAGCCAGACGTAGTGGGTTTAAGGTTGATTGAGGGAGCCCGTGAAGGATGATGTTTGCGAAATCTAGATGTGGCAGGACTAGTGCCTGGAAGGTTGACCGGTAATCAGTATAGTCTAGTAGTGGACGGAGGTGGCGTAGTGTTCTGATCTTATGGTATATGTTCTTTGTCACATTCTTCACGTGCATTGTCATGTCCAGGTGTTGATCTAATGTTATGCCGAGGTATCTGATCGTGGGTTTGGATGTCAGTTCTGTGTTGTTGACCAGCAGTGACGGCGGAGGTACAAACTTAAGATTCCTTGTAACAAATAGGACATCAGTTTTGCTATGATTTATTCTTAGGTTTTGAGTCAGCAACCATTCAGCTACTGCTCCGAAACAGTTGGTTATTGGAGTAAACACTGGTTGGTCAGTTTTGAACGGCATGTATATGAGGATGTCATCAGCGTATGCCAAGCATTGCACGTTGAAGGATCTGATCAATTCACAAATCGGCTGCATATAAATATTGAACATTAACGCCGATAGTGAAGATCCTTGTGGTACGCCTTGAGACTGTAGGAACGGCTCTGAGGATTTCTGGCCTGTTTTAACTTGTTGCCACCTGTTGGAAAGGTAGGATCTACACCATTCCAGTGCTGTGCTTCGAATCCCCTTCTCTCTCAGACGTTGAATTAGTATATCGTGGTTTACAGAATCGAAGGCAGCAGAAATGTCTAAAAAGATGAGGACAAATCCTTGTTTGATGTTGTTTATTCCTGTGATCAGATCGTTGAATAGGGTTGTAAGGATTGTGTCGACTCCATGTGCTTCTCTGAATCCATGTTGTGATTTGTCTAGGGGTGCTTCTGTGTCAATGTGATGCTGAAGTTGTTGTTGGGCAGCTTTCTCAATGATTTTTGCAAGCTGGGGGATGCTTGAGATTGGCCTAAATGATTCAACTTTGGATGGATCAAGCTTACTGTTTTTTAGTAGGGGCTTGATAGAGGTGTGTTTAAGACTCTGGGGGAATGAGCCTGTTAGGAAGGATTGGTTCAGAATTTTGCATAGGATTTGGCTTAGATCATGTCGCAGATCTTTGATCCAGTTAGCTGGGCATGGGTCATTAGGTGCCGTGCTAGGATTGATGGAGGCAATAATTCTCTCAATTTCACTAGATGATATAGTATTGAAGTTGCAAAATGGAGTTATATGAGATTCCTTAGGTGATATAATGGGGTTGATGGTATTTATGCAGGTGCTGGACTTAATCATTTTTGATTGCAGGTAGTTTGCGTAGTCCTGTGGCCGAGGTGTTGCAGGTTGGTCTGAAACTGGCTCTCTTGTTATGGATCTTACTAAGTTGAATAGAGCATGAGGTTTATTGATGGAGCGCTTCAGTAGGTTCGTGTGGTATAGTTTCCTGCTCAATGTTACCTTTTCACGGTGGGTGGCTAGGTGTGAGTTATATGTTTCAAGGGCTTCTGGTGAGTGGGTTTGGCGCCACTGTCTTTCAAGTTTGCGTAGATGAATGAGGGATGTACGAAGGTCAGCAGAGAACCATGGTGCGTGATCTCGTTTTCTTATTTTCTTATCCATGTGCACTGGACATGAGGCGGCTCTGAGGTTCTCGTCCCATTTGGATACCAGGTCATCTAAGTTGAGGGTAGTGTTGGTCAAGAGTGGATGGAGGTTATCTAGGACTTTGTCGCGGTTGAGAGGTTGAAAACGGACTGCATGGGTTTCGGGTGAGTTAGATGGTATTTGACTCACATGTGAGGTAAAGGTGGGTATATTGAATTGAATAAGATTGTGATCAGACCAAGGTACTGGTATAACCGATAGTTGAAGGGCTTGGTGTGTTAAGGTTTTGGAATGAGGTGCGAAGATGAGGTCTAGTTTGCCTCCTTTAGTGTGGGTGGGAAAGTCGACATATTGTTTGTAACCTAGATCCTCTAGTGCATCTAGAAATGCTTCTGAATGGCTGTCATGAAGAGAGGGGAGGTTGAAGTCGCCAACTACCCAATTTGGAGAGCGTGATGTGGATGTTGCGCATGCAAGCTCAATTATTGTTGGAAGGTCATCCGGTAATGGGGATGGTGCTCGATAAAGCAGGTTGATTGAGCAGAGATCATTGGATATAGTGAGGGAGTCAAGGTGGGTTGAGCTGGAGGAGTTGCATAGCTTGAAGTTAAGATCTGTTTTAGCAAGGATGAGCGTTCCGCCTCCTTTTTGAGTGGATCTGTGGCATGTGTAGAGTTCGAATCCAGGAGGCAGCATCTGGTTTAGGAGGATGTTGTCGCTGTCAGATAGCCATGATTCTGTAACCATCAGGATGTCGAGCTTGTATTGAGGAATCAAATCCATGACTACGGGCCATTTTGATCGTATGGATCTGGCATTTATCAATGCACATTTTAGGAGGCGTTGTCGATGGAGTTTCTCAGATTGGGCTTTGTTGATGACTTGAAGGGGAATGCTAAGAAGATGGGAGTGGGATGTGTGGTTGCGTTTTGCATTTGTGTGGTGGGAGAATTCAAACCATCTCCTTCCATATGTACGCAGTATTGGTATGTAGCTAGTATCGTGGTTGAGGGCGTTTGTGATGCAGGGGAGCCCAAAGGTAAGGAGGGTAGTGATCAATAACAGGACCTTGTACATTTTTAGGTTAGATATAAATAATGCAATGCCTATAATAGTGCGATAACTAGCAGCAGTGCAGTGATCCGCAATTGCTATCAACAATGCAATGACTAATTGATATTGGCAACAGTTAAAGGACTATAGGCAGTGGTGGAACAATGTGCTAATTTAGTATTGGCAATAGTATTAAGATTATTGATTTGCAGATAACAGTATAATAGCTTGTGAGATGCTAGTTTGTACTGATAACAGTATTGTAATGGCAGTAATAAGTAATAAGTAATAAGTTCTTACTGACAACAGTAATGTAATAGCTGTAATAAGTTCTTACTGACAACAGTATTATAATAAGTTCTTACTGACAACAGTATTATAATGGCTGTAATAAGTTCCTACTGACTACAGTATTGTAATGGCTGTAATAAGTTCTTACTGACAACAGTATTATAATGGCTATGATAAGTTCTTGCAGTATGCTGGATATTAGCAGTAGAGTGTACAGGAGCAGGTTATTGATAACAATACAGTTATACTTGCTGTGTCCTTGGTCTTTTGACGTGTTGATGCTCTCAGTTCTCGAGGAGCTTAGGCTGATAGATGTTTGAGCGTCGCTGTTATAGCTTCGATGTTTGCGTCTATTGCGAGTTCAACCAGAGTGAACTTCACGTAAGCTAGCGTTGTATCCGTCGGATGTTGAACAGGCGTTTTCGGTAAGGCCTCTGCCTAAGGGCCGTGCCAAAGGGCCCTCTGGCGAGGCCCTCAGGCGCGGGCCCGCAAGGCGCGGGCACGCCTTGGCGTGCAGCCGCTTTTAAGGCTCTGAGAAGGCCCCGATTGGGTATGGGAGGTGCGGGAGGAGCACACGTGCTCTGCCCTCTGTTTCGCTGCTCCGATGAGGTGAGGAGAATGTGGGACGTTGCAGAGGGACTCCCGGTGGCGTGCAGCCGCTTTTAAGGCTCTGAGAAGGCCCCGATTGCGTATGGGAGGTGCGGGAGGAGCACACGTGCTCTGCCCTCTGTTTCGCTGCTCCGATGAGGTGAGGAGAATGTGGGACGTTGCAGAGGGACTCCCGGTGGCGTGCAGCCGCTTTTAAGGCTCTGAGAAGGCCCCGATTGCGTATGGGAGGTGCGGGAGGAGCACACGTGCTCTGCCCTCTGTTTCGCTGCTCCGATGAGGTGAGGAGAATGTGGGACGTTGCAGAGGGACTCCCGGTGGCGTGCAGCCGCTTTTAAGGCTCTGAGAAGGCCCCGATTGGGTATGGGAGGTGCGGGAGGAGCACACGTGCTCTGCCCTCTGTTTCGCTGCTCCGATGAGGTGAGGAGAATGTGGGACGTTGCAGAGGGACTCCCGGTGGCGTGCAGCCGCTTTTAAGGCTCTGAGAAGGCCCCGATTGCGTATGGGAGGTGCGGGAGGAGCACACGTGCTCTGCCCTCTGTTTCGCTGCTCCGATGAGGTGAGGAGAATGTGGGACGTTGCAGAGGGACTCCCGGTGGCGTGCAGCCGCTTTTAAGGCTCTGAGAAGGCCCCGATTGGGTATGGGAGGTGCGGGAGGAGCACACGTGCTCTGCCCTCTGTTTCGCTGCTCCGATGAGGTGAGGAGAATGTGGGACGAATGTGGGAGAATATATATATATATATATATATTTTAGTCTCCAGTTGTGTTATCTATCCTTACTAGATTGTAAGCTCTTATGAGAGGGGACTGTCTCTTACATGTATCTGTACAGCACTGCGTACGTCTTGTAATACTATACAAAATGATTAGTAGTCGAAGGCTCTTTTATATCACTGTATCTACCAGTCACAGCGGTTTACATGGAACAAGTTTAACATAAGTTTACATGGAACATAAATTTGTTAATAGTTAAAATTTGTTGTCTAACTATTGACCAATGGTAACTCTACATGGAACAGAGTTAAAAGAAAGTATATACAGCAATATTAATGAGCGACCCATAAAAGAAGCAAGTTAGGGTGCGTAACTGACAATATGTAACAGTGGAAGCACAGTGAGCATTTATACTGGCAGGAGATATGGGAGATAAAGTGAGATCTAGTTGTTTGTAGGTAGGATATGTAAGCCATTAGGTGTATGATCCAAAGTGCTGTAAGAAGAAGCAGGTCTTCAGTTTAAGTCAAAATTCCTCAATGTCTGTCAAGGAACGAATCTCTGGGGGGAAGGAGTTCCAAGTGGTGGGTGCATAGAAAGAGAATGCTCTGCTAGAGGTGGCAAGGAAAGAGTGGGAGAACGAGGCCAAGAATAATAGGAGACTGTGGCTGGCTTTTCTTCTTGATCTGATGTCGAGGGATTTGAGTATGAGAGGCTGAAGAATGTCCACTGAAAGATTATGAAGATCTTGAAAGTGATGAGGGAAACTTTATATTTCACTCTCGAGTAGATGGGGAGCCAATGGAGTTGCTTTAGTAAAAGGGGTGATGTGAGCTCATCGAGGAGAGCCTTTGATTATTGTGGCAACTGTATTTTGTGCAAGCTGTAGGAGTAGAGTGGCTTTTGGGAGTCCCTGGTAGATGTTTGCGTAGTTGAGTATTGGAGTGATGGGGGCCTGACAGACATTTCTGAAGTTGGAAGTCCAATAGCGGTCGAACGTTCTACACCGCTTTCATTCAGGACTGGTACCAGAAGACTGGAGAGAGGCACATGTGGTCCCTTTACACAAAAGCAGAAGTAAGGATGTGGTTGAAAACTACAGGCCGGTCAGTCTAACCTCTGTGGTGAGTAAATTATTGGAAACACTGCTCAAAGAGAAAATAGTGAGGTTTCTGGAGTCCAATGGATTACAGGATCGAAGGAAGCATGGATTCACCACAGGCAGGTCTTGTCGGAGAAATCTGATCGATTTCTTTGACTGGGTGACCAGGAGTTAGACTGAGGGATAGCCCTAGATGTGATGTACTTGGATTTCAGTAAAGCCTTTGACACCATTCCACAACCTAGGGATAGACCCTAAAGTTACTGATTGGGTTAGAAATTGGTTGAGGGGGAGGCAACAAAGGGTACAGGTAAATGGAGCTCACTCTGAGGAGAGGGAGGTCACCAGTGGTATGCTGCAGGGATCTGTCCTTGGTCCAATTCTTTTTAACATATACTGTGGAAAGGCCATCGGGTAAGGGTTGCCTCTTTGCAGATGATACCAAATGCTACCATAGAGTAGACCCCAGGAAGGAGTAAATAACATGAGGAGAGATCTAGCTAAGCTTGAAGAATGGTCTAGAATTTTTCAGCTGAAATTTAATGCTAAAAAATGCAGGGTCATGCATCTGGGCTGCAAAAGTCCAAAGGAGTGTTATGGTGTAGGGGGGGGGGGGGGAGAAGTAATTCTGTCCACAAAAGAGCAGGACCTGGGTGTGACTGCATCTGATGATCTTAAAAGTAGCTAAATAGATAGAAAAAGCAATGGTGAAAGCTAGGAGGATGCTTGGGTGCATAGGGAGTGGAATTGCCAGCAGGAAAAAAGGAGGTGATAATGCCTCTGTATAGGTCTTTGGTGCGACCTCATTTGGAATACTGTGTGCAGTTCTGGAGACTGCACCTTCAAAAGGATATAAATAGGTTGGAATCGGTGCAGAGGATGGAGAAATTTCACTTACCGTTAATTTCCTTTCTTGGAATACAGCTAGACCAGTCCAGACAAACGGGTTGTGTCCCCCTGCCAGCAGATCTTGGAGACAGAGAACTCTACCAGAGCTGTGATTGGCTGGCCTCTGGCAATATGGATCTACCCCTAGGGGTCCTCCTCAGTATTGTCTGCAAAGCCTAACTTAAAATTGAACTATCATAACTTTAAAAGTGGAGTGGAGGAGTGGCCTAGTGGTTGGGGCAAGGTACTTCAGGCCGGAAGGTCGGGGGTTCAAATCCCACTAGAGGACAGCAACCTTGGGCCGGAAGGACTGGGGTTTCTAGTCCCACAGGTGCTCCTTGTGGTCTTGGGCAAGCCACTTAACCCTCCATAGCCCATGTTCCCTGTAAAATAGTTATCTCCAAGTTATAATGTCCTGTTCAATGTAATTTCAGTTTGTTCAATGTAAACCGCACTGATGCAGAATAGCGCGGTATATAAGAGAATGTAAATAAATAAATAAAATAAGTACGGCCCAATACGGCCACTGACTCAACTATGTACAAAGGTGCTGAAAGCATCCCCAGAATATAAAGGCTGTAAAAAGAAAAAACAGCCGTAGGCTACCCTTGGTTAGGAGCTTTGAAAATAACGGAAAAAAGGTAGATGGCGGCTCCACTGCACCAGCAGGACTGCAACTGACAACAGGGTGGGTCCTGGACTGGTCTAGCGGTATTCCAGGAAAAGAAATTAACGGTAAATGAAATTTCTCCTTCCAACTCATACTGCTAGACCAGTCCAAACGGGCAGTACCCAAGCTACCGACCCTCAGGGTGGGCCCAGAGCCGCCGAAAGCACTGCAGTGCCAAAATGACCATCCTCTCGAGCCTGAACGTCCAAACGGTAGTGACGGACAAAGGTGGACAAGGACAACCAAGTCGCCGCCCGGCAAATATCGAGAGGAGCCACTTGAGAACGTTCGGCCCAAGAAGCACCTTGAGCCCGGAGACCTACCAGTACCGGCTTTCCTTGAAGAATAAATGGTCAGGTGATTTCTACTACAATTCACACAGGGTTAACTACCAACACCACCACCACTTACTACACACATCCCACTTCAACACACTGCGAAGGCCAGACAAGGTAAAAACCCTTGCAGCCTAAAGTGTGCACTCATAAATGCTCGCTCACTTCGCAAAAAGTGGCCAGTAATCACAGACATAATAACATCCCATAACCTAGATATCATCATGGTCACTGAAACGTGGCTTTCATCAGAAGACAATACCATCATTAACCAGCTACTCCCATCTAATTTTGTTGCTTTCACCAGCCATAGGCAAAATAAAAGAGGAGGAGTACTCATCATCACTAGAACGGATCTCCAGTTCAAAATGGATGACTTCAACAGTAACAACAACCTAGAAACTGTATCAATCTCCAACAACATATGCTCCATAAACCTGATTTATAGAGCTCCATCAGCGGATCCAGATGACCTTTCATCCATAATAAACCTAGCATCCAATATCCAGGGTCCAAATAAACCTAATTGGATCTTAGGGGATATCAACCTGCCATCATTACAAGATAATCAAGCAACTGCATTCATAGAAGCCCTAGAGATCCTCGGATACACGCAACTGGTGCAAGAACCTACTCACGAGAAAGGTAACACTCTAGACCTCATATTTGCCCCACAGGTAATTCTTGATAAACCACAAAACATTATGCTATCAGTAACGGCAGTCCCCTGGTCTGATCATAAACTCATCACTTTTCAGATGCCTACCCTCAACATGTCACCAAGGCCCAAAATAGATACAAGCAAGACCACTAACCCAGCTGCCAGAAGTTTCCACCCCTTTAATAGAGAACGCATCCTTGCTGAAACATGCACACTCATTAATGAGACTTCCTTAAACCTAGCTGAGTTGATCACCGCTTGGAACAGTAGACTCAGCTCAATCGCAATCCGTTCTCCAACAAACAAGGCCCCGAAGAAAAAAATCATCAGCCCCATGGTTTACAGCCGACTTAAGGGCTTCACTAAACATTCTACGGAGACTGGAAAAGCGCTGGAGGAAATCATGCACCAGTAGTGACAAGTCAGCATACATTCAACACCTGACTTCACATCGCAAAGAAATCTCAGACAGGATGAGGCAATACCGTACAGACACCCTGAGACGGTCATTGAATAAGCCACATGATCTGTTTAACTTGGTCAAAACTCTTGCTAAAGAACCAACCCCTGAGCACCATGGCGATATTCATCCGCAAAACTATGCAGTCTACATGCAATCCAAAATGTGCAAGACCGACAAAATAATAATACCTGACCCCCTTGACGTGCAAGAGCACTCAGCATCACTAACATCCTTCTCTATACCTTCAAAGGAAATTATCAAAGATACCATCTTAGCCCTAAACACCACCACTGTACACACAGATCCTTGTCCGGCATTCTGGATAAAGGATCTGCGATGTGACCTCTCTCCTATTATAGCCAACATCATAAACCAATCTTTTAACACTGGGTCTTTCCCCCCCTACTCTCAAGCAGACCTCTGTCAGACCTCTTTTAAAAAACACCAAGTTAGACCCCCAAAAGGTAGAGTCTTACAGGCCCATATCTAGTATACCTATGCTCTCAAAAATCATTGAAATAGTACATAGACAATTACAGGATCATATTGACACTACTGCCCCACTAGATCCATCCCAACATGGATTTAGAGAGTCACATGGAGTGGAAACACTACTTACAGCCCTGTTCAACAATATAATTTCAGGCGTTGACAACATACGACATGTTTCGCACTCATCTTTTTAGATATAGCAGCAGCCTTCGACTCTGTATGCCATGAGATTCTCCTCTACCGCCTAAGAGAAAAAGGTATCAGCGGATCAGCGCTCGAATGGTGCAGATCCTACCTGTCTGGAAGATGGCAGCATGTTCGAGCAAACGGGACTACTTCGGAACCATTTCAACAAAGTCAAGGAGTGCCTCAAGGATCATCCCTATCATCCTTGATGTTTAATATATACATCCAACCCATCTGCAAAATCATTAGATCCTTCAATATTAGCTGCATGTTATATGCTGACAATGTGCTTTTATACATGCCAATATCATTAGATAAACTAGACCTCGCCCCTCTAACTAATTGCTTCAACACTATATCTGAGTGGCTCCTATCACAAAACCTGCGAATCCAACACAAAAAGACGGAAGTTCTTTTCATCTCAAGGAACCCAAATTTCATATCACCCAGCTGCGTTAAGGTAAATGATGCCGAACTACAAGTTAAACCTGCTATACGTTACCTCGGAGTGACGCTAGACCAAAATCTCGACATGAAGAAACATGTAGCCAATACCGTAAGGGCGATCTACTTTAAAATCAGATCCCTCAGACATCTACGCCCGTTACTCGAACCAGATGATTTCCGCACCATTTACCAAGCCCTGATTGTTCCCCATTTCGATTATTCAAACTCCATACTACAAGGGCTCCCCTGGTCCACCCTGAATCCCCTTCAACTTGCTATGAACAGTGCAGTGCGAGTACTCTTTGGCGCATCCAGGAGAGACCATGTGACACCATTCCTGAAGCAGTTACACTGGCTCCCCATTCAAGCCAGGATTTGTTTTAAGACCTTGCTGATGACTTTCAAAGCTGGCAATGAGCTCTCCTCCTCCTCTCTATCTGACCTCATCCAACCACTTGCACCTAACAGACCAAGAAGATCTGCAGAGTCCAACATGCTAGTAATTCCAAAAGAAGCAACTAAATGCACCAAAACAACAGCTAACAGAGCCTTCCAACTCTGTGCCCCAAGTCTATGGAATACCTTACCAGCACATATCAGAGCAATCCCCAACTTGAGCCAATTTAGAAAGGCCCTTAAACATTTCCTCTTCACCAAATATCTCACCGACATCTCCGATCCTCAGTCCCACTCGAATAACGAGCACCTCAACAATAATAGTAGTCAACTAGGCAAGCCCTCGCAACAGGCGTCCCCTACAATGTAAACACCAAACATTATCCTTTCTCAGTAGACCTCATATGTATATAGTGTACCCTTTTTCCAAGTTGCATTTCCTGTTTAATGTAATGACCAGACATATTTAAGTTGTCGGATGTTTCTGTTCCATGTGAACCGCGCTGATTGCAAATAGTGCGGTATATAAGAAATGAGAGTCAGAAGCTGTAAAGATGTCTTACACATTGGAACATGGAACGTACGAAGCATGAACCAAGGGAAGTTGGAGGTGGTCAAGAATGAAATGGAACGTGTACAACTTGATCTGTTGGGTGTCAGCGAACTGAAATGGACTGGCATCGGGCACTTTGCATCAGATGATCACATGGTCTACTATGCTGGAAATGAAAGACAAAGAAGAAATGGTGCTGCATTTATAATAAAGAAGAAACTTGCAAGAACTGTAATGAAATACAATGCAGTCAGCGAACGCTTAATCTCTATTCGTCTACGAGGATTGCCTATCAACACAACTATAATTCAAGTATATGCCCCAACAACAGCTGCAGAAGAGAATGAAATTGAAGAGTTCTATGAACAAGTACAAGCTGAAATTGACAGAACATGCAAACAGGATATCCTGATAGTCATGGGTGACTGGAACGCAAAAGTTGGCAACAAAGAAGAAGGCAAAGTAGTTGGAAAATATGGACTTGGCAACAGAAATGAAGCTGGAGAAAGATTGATAGAATTCTATTCTATTCATCTCAAACACCTTCTTCCAGCAACACAAGCGACGACTGTACACATGGACTTCACCCAATGGATTGTATAAAAATCAAATTGACTACATCTGTGGAAGTCAACAATGGAAAAGCTCTGTAACATCAAAGACAAAACCTGGAGCTGACTGTGGTACAGATCATCAACTACTAGTAAGCAAACTCAAGCTAAAGTTGAAAAAGAGCAAACCACTCATGAATGCACCAAAATATGACCTTGAGAATATACCACTGGAATTTAAAGACTGCCTGCAAAATCGATTTGCTGCTTTAGATACAAATGACAGAGCTCCGGAAGAGTTATGGAATGACATCAAGAAGGTTGTGCTGGAAGAAAGCGAGAAGTCTCTACAAAAGGTGAAAAAGCAAAAACGGCCAAAATGGATGACGGAAGAAACTCTGAAAATTGCCCAGAAACGCAGAGAAGCTAAAGCCAAAGGAGAAAGAAAGACAATCGCAGAACTCAACAGAGATTTCCAACGTGCAGCAAGACAGGACAAGGAAAAGTACTACATTGACACTTGCAAGGAAATAGAAGCAGAAACTATTAGAGGAAGAACAAGATCGGCTTTCCTAAAGCTGCGAGAGTTAAAGAAAAAGTTCCAGCCCCGAATTGGAATGTTACAAGATGCTCAAGGTTCTATGTTGAATGATGCTGAGAAGATCAAGAAAAGGTGGAAGGAATATACAGAGTTTTTATATGATAAAGATCAAGTGGACCAACAGCCGTTTCAACCTATACCTTATGATCGGGAACCATTGGTGATGAAAGAAGAAGTTGAAGCAGCATTGAAAGCCTTATCAAAGAACAAAGCACCAGGCATTGATAGCATTCCCATAGAAGTATTGCAGCAATCTGATGCAGCTGTTACCGTACTTACAAGGCTCTGCCAAGAAATATGGAAGACAACATCATGGCCAACTGACTGGAAAAGATCTGTGTTTATACCAATACTAAAGAAAGGTGATCCAACTGACTGTGGAAATTATCGCACAATCGCTCTGATCCCACATGCCAGCAAGATTCTACTGAAGATTATTCAAAAGAGACTACAGCCATACCTAGAACAAGAACTACCTGAAGTGCAAGCAGGGTTCAGGAAAGGGCGAGGAACGAGAGACATCATTGCGGATGTGAGATGGATCCTTGAAAAGACTAAAGAATACCAAAAGGATATCTATTTGTGCTTTATCGACTATAGCAAGGCTTTTGACTGTGTAAACCATGAGAAACTCTGGGCCACATTAAGAAGCATGGGTATACCAGAACACCTGATCGTTCTCTTGCGTAATCTGTACATTGATCAAGAAGCAACAGTTCGAACGGAACAAGGAGAAACAGAATGGTTTAAAATAAGCAAAGGTGTAAGACAAGGCTGCATACTTTCCCCCTACCTGTTTAATTTATATGCAGAACAAATCATCAGAGAAGCAGGACTGTATGAAGACAACAGAGGTGTGAAGATTGGTGGAAGACTCATCAACAACCTTCGCTATGCTGATGATACACATTACTGGCTGAAAGCGAAGATGATCTGAAACATTTGCTTCTCACAATCAAAGAACATAGTCTCAAAATGGGCCTGCACCTTAATGTAAAGAAGACAAAGATCATGACAACTGGCATAATCAACAGGTTCATCGTTGAAGGAGAAGAAATTGAAATTGTGAACAACTTTAACCTACTTGGATCAACTATCAATAAAGAAGCAACAAGCAGTCAAGAAATCAGACGACGCATTGCTCTTGGCAGAATGGCTATGAAAGACCTAGATAAGATTCTCAAGAGCAGAGATGTGTCTCTCCATACAAAGATTCGACTTGTTCAAGCCATGGTATTTTCAATAACATCATATGGATGTGAAAGCTGGACAGTGAAAAAGACAGACAGGAAGAAAATTGATGCCTTTGAATTATGGTGCTGGCGGCGAATACTGTGTATACCATGGACTGCCCGAAGAACAAACCAGTCGGTACTAGAGGAGATCAAACCTAAGCTTTCTTTAGAAGCTCAGATGACAAGACTTCGGCTTTCATACTTCGGACACATCATGCGAAGAGAGAGATCATTAGAGAAAGACATCATGCTTGGCAAGATAGAAGGTCAACGCAAAAGAGGAAGGCCAGCAATGAGATGGATCGCTACAATAACAGCAGCTACGGGTACCAGTCTGTCGTCAATGAGCCACCTGACTGAAGACCGAACACAATTTAGGATAGCTATCCAGAGGGTCACCATGAGTCGACTCCGACTCGACGGCACTTAACAAACATAACATAAGAAATATAAATAAATAAATAAATATAAGCTGCTTCAATGGCCTTCGGTAGCCACCTAGCAATAGTGGACTTCGAGGCCGCGAAACCTCATCGAGGACCCGCAAATAGAACAAAGAGATGATCTGTTTTACGAAAGGAATTTGTCACCTTCAGAGAGCGGTAAAGAATTCTTTTAAGATCTACCGCTCGAAAATCCCGATGACGCCCCGAGCATTGTTCCTTCGAAAAGGAAGGCAAGAGAAGCGGTTAATTGATATGAAAAGGTGTAAGGACTTTCGGTAAGAAAAAGGGAACCGCCCGTAGAGAAACACCTTCTGTAGAAAAGGAGAGATAGGGATCCCGACAAGACAGAGCCTAAAGCTCAGAGATTCGTCAAGCCAAGGTGATGGCCATTAGGAACACCGTCTTAAGGGTTAAATCCCGAAGGGTACACCCCTTAAGAGGTTCAAAAGGTGGAGCAACAAGCGCTCTGAGGACGAGAACGAGATCCCAGGAAGGAATCACCGGACGTACCGGAGGCCGTAAACTCCTGACCCCTTTAAGGAAGCACGACACATCCAAATGTAATGCAAGAGAACGCCCAGATATTGGCCCATGAAAACACGTTAGGGCCGACACTTGTATCCGTAGGGTTCCGAGCGCTAAGCCTTTATCAAGCCCATCTTGCAGGAAGGAAAGAATCTCTGGAATCCCGCAACGCAAGGGAGAGGCCTGGTGCTGAGAACACCATGTTTCAAAGAGATGCCACACGCGAGCATAAGCCAAGGACGTTGAAGATTGACGCACGCTGAGCAGTGTTGCCACCACCTTAGTCGAATAACCTTTATGAGCTAACCTGCGGCGTTCAAGAGTCAAGCCATAAGCGAGTAAGGAGCTGGGTCTTCCATGGTGATTGGTCCCTGCTGCAGAAGACCGGAGGGAGCTACCAGCCGCAGAGGAGGCATCCGAGATACTCTGATGAGATCCGCATACCACGGTCTTCGAGACCAGTCTGGAGCCACTAAGATCACCGGTCCTTGGTGTTCCCTGACTCGCTGGAGAACTTTCCCGATCATGGAGGAAACACGTACAGAAGGAGGTGAGTTGACCACGGTTGTGCTAGGGCATCTATGCCATGCGTCCCATTCTCCCTCCACTGACTGAAGAAGATTGGCGCTTTGGCATTTGATGCCGAGGCCATGAGATCTACCGACGGCCGGCCCCATCTTCGAACAATTGACTGAAAGGGTTTGGTGGCGAGTGCCCATTCTCTGGGATCCAGAGTATGTCGGCTGAGGAAGTCGGCTTTGACATTGCTCGTTCCTGCGATATGCTGTGCCGAGATCGCCTGAAGATGCCTCTCCGCCCAGGGAAGAAGAAGAAGAGTCATTTCTCTCGACACCCCTGGACATTTCGTGCCGCCTTGGTGGTTGAAATGCGCCACCGTCGTTGCGTTGTCGGACAGTACCCGTACCGCTTGATGTTGAAGAAGAGGCTGAAAACACCATAAGGCTAACCGCACTGCCCGTGTTTCGAGGCGATTGATGGTCCAGCGAGCTTCTTGAGGGGACCAAGTCCCCTGTGCTGTGTGAGAGCCACAGTGCGCCCCCCAACTGGAGAGACTGGCATCAGTCATCACCAATATCCAGCGTGGAGTCTCTAAGGGTACTCCCCGGAAGAGATTGCGTGGAGCCAGCAACCAGCGGAGGCTGTGTCTGACCGACGGTAGAAGCGGTAGATGTATTTGATAGTCCCGACACCGGCGACCAACAAGAAAGGAGAGTCTGCTGCAGACTGCGCATGTGTGCTCTGGCCCACGGAACCAGGTCAATGGTAGCTGCCATGGATCCCAAGAGTTGAAGGTAGTCCCAAGTCCGAGGCAAATCTTGACTCAGAAATAGGTTGAGCTGAGATGAGAGCTTTCGAAAATGCTCTTGCGTTAGAAATACTCGCCCCCAGCGGGTGTCGAAACGTGCCCCAAGAAAGTAAATTAGTTGAGAAGGCTGGAGACAGCTTTTGGCGCGATTGATCACCCAACCTAAGTCTAAGGCGGCTACCACGAGGGAGATGGTTTTGCGAGCTTCCGACAGCGAGTCGGCCCGAACAAGCCAGTCGTCCAGATAGGGGTGAACTCTGATTCCTTGTCTGCACAAGGCTGCCACCATCACCACCATTATTTCGGAGAAGGTTTGAGGAGCGGAAACGAGCCCGAACGGCATTACTCAGAACTGAAAATGTTGCCCGAGAACTGCGAAACGAAGAAACCGCTGATGTTCAACTCAAATGGGAATATGAAAATACGCTTCCATGAGATCGAGAGACTCCAGAAACTCGCCTTTGCATACCGCTTGAATTACCGAGCAGAGTGTTTCCATCCGGAAATGAGGCACTCAAAGGCTGCGATTTACCCCTTAGAGGTCCAGAATCGGATGAAAGGAACCATCTTTCTTGGGCACCACGAAATAGATGTAATACTGGCCCGACCCCTTTTCGAGGGAGGGGACCGGACAAATAGCGTTAAAGATGAGAAGACGCTGAAGGGTGGCTTGAATGATCATTCTTTTCTGGGGAGATCCCCCTGGAGAGATCTTTAAGGCATCAGGAATAGGTCAACAACATTCGAGGGAATAACCCCGAGAAACACTGAGGACACACTGATCGGAGGTGATTTGCGCCCACTTTCGAAAAAACATAGCCAACCGACCTCCTACCGGCGGTAAGACCTCGTGTGGGCTGCCTGTCCCGTCAGCAGGAAGAGCGCGCGGTCCCTGAAAACCTTCCTGTACCGGAGTAGGAGGCTGTGCCTTTGCGGGCTCCACGAAAGGACTGCACTCTCTGCCCATAACGATTAGGAGGGGCTGCGGGCAAAGTGGGCTTGAAGGAACGATACCTCCAGGAATCTCGGTTATCTAGAAAAACATCGAAAATGTCCACGTACAAGAGGCACGACAAGAAGCTGTCTATCTTTCGGCGACCGTTGAGGTTTAACCTCCAAGATCCTTCACTAGCTTTTCAAGCTCCTCACCGAAGAGAAGTCTGCCCTTAAAGGGCAACTTGGAGAGTCTTGCCTTTGAAACGACATCTGCCGCCCACAGTCGGAGCCAAAGCCATCTTCTGGCTACTGTTACTGCCACCACCGAGCGAGCCGAAAGGCGCAGCAAATCATAAAAAGCGTCTGCTAAGAACGCTGTAGCTGATTCGAGACGCCCAAGAGACGAATCCTCTGGTAAGCGTTGATCCAGTGCAGCAAGGCACGGGCTGTTAACCCACGGTGCACTGTCGCCTGGAGAGAGACAGACGATGAGGAGAAGGCTGTTTTGAGAAGGCTCTCCACTTTTCGGTCTTGTGGGTCTCTGAGTGCTGCCCCTCCTTCCACCGGAATGGTGGTGTGTTTAGTGACTCCTGTTACTAAGGCATCCACCTTAGGATAAGCCAACCACCGCTCCAGCTCTGCCGAAGACCATAAGTATAACTGACCCAGGCAGCGAGCTGTACACAGAGGAATATCCGGGGCATCCCATTCCCAGGATACCATTTGCTGCAATTCTGGCAGGAACGGAAGAGATTTTGACGGTGTACGAATGCCCTGTAGAATGGGGTCTGTCTGAGACTGAGTGAGAAGTCTGCGGCTCTGGCGGATCCATAAGGCGGCGCGCCTCTATCATCTGCCCCTATCAAGGCTGACAATTCCTCCTTTCGGAAGAGTTGTATATCCTGCGAGTCCTCTTGCAGTGGGATGGAGAAGTCAGATGGGGAGTATTCGCCATCCTCACGATCTGAGGATTCACAGCTCCAGTCAGCTGAGGATCTAGCATCTTCAGGGTCCAGTTCTCCCTCCAGGATCAAAGACAATCCTTTAGGGGGACGTCCCCCTTTGAGGCCCATGGAACTCAGATCGCTTACAGTCTGTAGCCACAGGTAGGGGGTCATTTGCAACCAGCAGCTGCCCCGTCGCGGCTCCAGAGGACTCCATACGACACAGCGTCCATGCCTGGCGGAACAGCGCCAACAGCCGTTCATCAGAGGGCAGGGTCAGGCTGTAAGGAGGCTGGAGAAGGCTGAAGAGTTAAAGGCGGAGGAAGAAAATAGCAGACCATCCAAGGCGGGAAGAGCTGAAGCACTGGCACCCACATCTGGCGGTGATGAAGAGGACTCCCCTGGGTGGGAAAAACAAGCTGTGCACAGACTATTTGTAAGCTCTTTCTGCTTTTTATTGCACACTAAGCATCTCTGCACTGAGGACGGCATAGTGTGACTTTGTTAAAAAAAAAAAAAAAAAGGAAGAAATCCGACTAACAAATTAGTCATAAAGTAGGTTCTGATTGGAGAAACGAGCTGCCGAGGACCAGTAACTGTGACCTGAAAACTTGAGAGGAGCCGATGAAGAAAAAACCCTTCCCGACAAAAGAAACAGCTCCGTTGCGAAATCAAAATGGCCGCCGGCAACCGGAAACTTGCAGCAGAAGATGTAGGAGATTACCCCGTTTCTGGCGATCTCAACGAATTCGGACCCAACAGACAGTGACCGGAGGGAAAAAGGTACCACAGCTGACAGCGGGGGTAAAAGAAAACAAGGAGCCGGTTTCATCGCCGCGCAAAGGGAGGCAGGAACAGCTGACCAACAATACAGGTGTCAAGTCTAATTAAATAACACGAAATCAATCCAATTAGGAAAATGATTTCAGTGAGCCCTTCTTCCAGCAGGCAGGCCCTCGTGGCAAGATGCTGGGGGGATTGCTTGACTGAGCGAGCTCAACTGATCAGTAATCAGGAGCTCAGCTCAGGACACCTTGATCTAAACTTAGAAGTTTGTCCTGGGAAACCCAGAGGAGTACTCTTTCTGCATACTCTGGGTACATCCAGTGATTAATAAATCTTTTTGAGGAGAAAAGAAGAAATGCAACCAGATCTGCTGGAGACAGAGAAATACTGAGGAGGACCCCTAGGGGTAGATCCATATCACCAGAGACCAGCCAATCACAGCTCTGTTAGAGTTCTCTGTCTCCAAGATCTGCTGGCAGAGGGAAACAACCCGTTTGTCTGGACTGGTCTAGCAGTATGAGTTGGAAGGCAACTAAAATGGATTAGTGGTCTTAGTTATATAGCATATGAGGACAGACTATGTATACTTTAGAGGAAAGGCGGGATAGAGGAGATACAATAGAGATGTTCAAATATCTCCCTGGCATAAATGCACAGGAGGAGAGCCTCTTTCGATTGAAAACAAGCGCTGCTATGAGGGAATATAGGATGAGAGTGGAAGGGGATAGATTCATGAGTAATATGTGGAAATATTTCTTTACAGAAAGAGTAGCAGATGCGAGGAATGGTCTCCCAGTAGAGGTGAGTAGAAATAAGGACAGTATCCGAGTTCAAAAAAGCATGGGACACACACAGAGGATCTCTAAGGGAAAAGAGGGGACTATTGTAGTAGTCGATATGGAAGAGCAGTTAGATAGAAACATGATTAAAAAAATCAATAAAACAAAAGAATACCCAAACTCCCAACTGCAATCACCAAAAGTTCTTTTGTCGGGCATAAACCGCAAGGCGAGGAGGACACACCTCAACACCTCACACAGTACATACCCCTTTTTTTATTTTTTATATATGTATCTCATATCTTTGTTGTATTATTTCTTAAAAACCAGAAAAAAAGGCTTCACACTTATCTGCTCAAGCACGACGTGCACGTTTCGAAGCAACCTGCTTCTGTTTCAAGTGTCCCCAAAGCAAAAATAGTGTGTCCATCGCTCACAAATCCAAGAAACGCCGAAATTTTTGGCGGGTGACGTCAGAAGGCCAATCAGACAGGCCAATTATATAACCGCCTACTAAAGGATAGCCAATCACAAACAGCAGGGAAACCCCACCACAGGGGAACCCCTACCTCGATTGGTCCAAATGTCACAATGTCAGCCAATCAATGTCCTTGTTTAATCCTGCAGGAGTCATGGAGTTTAATAGGAAAATCCATCGTTGCTCAAGAGTTCTTAAACGAGCCAATCGATCTCCTCCCCTCGGATCACATGGCACAAAATCAATGACAGTCCATTTTAAATGATCAAACTTGTGATGAAAATCTAGACAATGTTGTACCATCGGGGCTGTCAGTACAGAATGTCGCAATCGGGACGCATGTTCACCCAATCGTGTCCGCACCACGCGACTAGTGCTACCTACATAGTATTGGGTACAAGGGCAGATAAAAATGTATACAACAAAAGCTGATGCACAAGTAGTGTGCCATCGACGATGAAAAACCTTTCCCATGATCGAATCAGTCCAAGTCGTACCTGTTATAGCTAAAGGACAATAGCTGCAATTCCCGCATATCTCATGAGCGCCCAATCTACCATCAGGCGCAAGCGGCTGATCAGTACAGGTAGCAGATCTTACCAGCCAATCTCGAAGGTTACGACCTCTCGAGTATGCAATTTGCAGCGGCTTATTTAAACTTGAACAAAGAGAAAGTACTGACCAATGCTTCCTCAATAGGTAGTGGAGTCTATGGCGCTCTTACGGAAGTCAGTAGAGGCGCCGGTTTTCCAGCTGAAAGACGAAGAGATCGGTCGTCAACTGAAAGGTTTCTCTGATTATTTAAGAACCTTTAAAACGGGCAAATTTACTCGAGATAAATCAGATTATGATTTGGGTCATGTTTATCGATGGATGTATGAACCTGAAGAGTCTAGTTCGGGGGGAACTCACGATAAACGTGTAACTTTTGATTGCTCCTCGGATGACACAGAGGAAGAGTCGGCTGGGGCGAAGAATAAGCGAAATCGGCAGGTTTTTCGCGGCAATGGGGCGCGGGGCTATCGACAGCGGAGAGGGGGAGGTCCTCATCCAGACGTGGATCCCCCGGTTACCCGTCAACGAGCTCGGCAGCCCCAAAACACGGAGTGAGGTATCCTTCTGTTGAAAGTCTGGGATCTGCATGGTTGTGCCCCCCAGTGGACCAGGGACATGCTGTTTTGCCATCGGGTGAATCCTTAGTGGTTAATTTAACGGGCCGTTCTTTGACATCTTCGGCTGAACATCTATTGAATTTGGGTTTATCTTATATACCTACTGTACCTTATGATCCTTTTGGAATGCGGGTATCTTTGCACAAGTTCTTTCGTTGTTTACACATTATGCGATATTTTGAGGAGCGGTCAACTGATAGTGTTGATTCTTCTGTGATAAGGCCAGTTTCTAAGTGGATGCCGCCTGGCAATCCGGATCCAGCGATAGTGACTTTTCAAGCATTGGTGATGCAAGATCTTGAGATGAGTGAGCGATCATTCAGGAAATGGCCAACTAATATTTCTCGATCTGATCGGTCAACTTTGGAAGACTTGTCTCGGGACTCCACTATCACTATTAGGAGTGCGGACAAAGGTGGAGCAATTGTGGTGTGGGACACTGAGATTTACCTTTCTAAATTGCGAACACATGTGTTAGACTCTCGTGTTTATCGACGGCTATTAACAGATCCCACTGAATCTTTAAACTCTGAGATCCATGAGTTGCTTTTGGGTGCCTTTTCAAGAAGTTGGATTACATCTCGGGAATTGCGATTTCTTACTTGTTCTTCCCCAAAAATACCGGTGATTTATTTTGTTCCCAAGATCCACAAGTCTTTATCTGACCCCCCTGGCAGACCAATAGTTTCGTGTCGAGGGTCGGTTCTTGAACCGTTGTCGAAATTCTGTGATGTTTTTCTCAAAGTGGAGGCTGCTGCTGTGCAATCGTATATACGGGACTCTACACATTTTTTGAGCTGTCTGCATACACTTAGTTTACCATCTACAACTTGGTATATTGTTACACTAGATGTGACGGCCCTCTATACTAATGTGGATCAAGGGGAGGTGGTTGATCTTTTGCAATCTAAATTTACTTCGGCACCATCTCGACTACCCAAAGATTTTTTGATTGCCCTGGTCTCTTTAGTATTGACCCGAAATTATTTCCTCTTTGAAGGAGCCTTCTTTCAGCAAATTTTTGGTATCGCAATGGGGGCAACAGTAGCCCCTTCTCTTGCAACGCTATATATGGCGGCAATTGAGGAACAATATATTTTTTCTTCAGCAGGATTTGCTAATGTGGCACTATGGAAAAGATTTCTTGATGACATCTTTTTTATTTGGCTTTCTGATTTAGCCTCGTTACAAGATTTTATTGGCTGGCAAGATACCATTAAACCGCATATAAAATATACTGCTCACATTGCTTTGGATAAACTTGAGTTTTTAGATATGCTTGTTTACCGTGAAGGATCAACATTGTTAACCACGCTGTACAGGAAGCCGGTACAAAGAAATGGTCTGTTGAATTTTGGCAGCTTTCATCCAGAACCTCTACGTCGTGGACTGCCCTTTGGACAGTTTTTGAGAATTCGTCGTCTATGTTCTACTACGGCCCAGTATAAACATCATGCCATGGATTTGTGGCAACGGCTGTCAGTAAAAGGCTACCCTAAGGCGATTATTTCAAGGGCATATAGGAGGGCTTTGTATTCACATCGGGAGTGGTATCTCGACAATGATGTGCCTCCCCCTTCTGGGGATGGGACTCCTTCCCGGGTGACTGGAGTATTGCCCTATATGAGTCATTCTGGCAAGGTGGCTTCAATATTGAGGAAGCATTGGTCAGTACTTTCTCTTTGTTCAAGTTTAAATAAGCCGCTGCAAATTGCATACTCGAGAGGTCGTAACCTTCGAGATTGGCTGGTAAGATCTGCTACCTGTACTGATCAGCCGCTTGCGCCTGATGGTAGATTGGGCGCTCATGAGATATGCGGGAATTGCAGCTATTGTCCTTTAGCTATAACAGGTACGACTTGGACTGATTCGATCACGGGAAAGGTTTTTCATCGTCGATGGCACACTACTTGTGCATCAGCTTTTGTTGTATACATTTTTATCTGCCCTTGTACCCAATACTATGTAGGTAGCACTAGTCGCGTGGTGCGGACACGATTGGGTGAACATGCGTCCCGATTGCGACATTCTGTACTGACAGCCCCGATGGTACAACATTGTCTAGATTTTCATCACAAGTTTGATCATTTAAAATGGACTGTCATTGATTTTGTGCCATGTGATCCGAGGGGAGGAGATCGATTGGCTCGTTTAAGAACTCTTGAGCAATGATGGATTTTCCTATTAATGACTCCTGCAGGATTAAACAAGGACATTGATTGGCTGACATTGTGACATTTGGACCAATCGAGGTAGGGGTTCCCCTGTGGTGGGGTTTCCCTGCTGTTTGTGATTGGCTATCCTTTAGTAGGCGGTTATATAATTGGCCTGTCTGATTGGCCTTCTGACGTCACCCGCCAAAAAATTTCGGCGTTTCTTGGATTTGTGAGCGATGGACACACTATTTTTGCTTTGGGGACACTTGAAACAGAAGCAGGTTGCTTCGAAACGTGCACGTCGTGCTTGAGCAGATAAGTGTGAAGCCTTTTTTTCTGGTTTTTAAGAAATAATACAACAAAGATATGAGATACATATAAAAAATAAAAAAAAGGGGTATGTACTGTGTGAGGTGTTGAGGTGTGTCCTCCTCGCCTTGCGGTTTATGCCCGACAAAAGAACTTTTGGTGATTGCAGTTGGGAGTTTGGGTATTCTTTTGTTTTATTGATGTTTATTGGAATACCTGGTTGTGGGGATTTTTTGTTTTGAGATAGAAACATGATGGCAGAAAAATACCACATGGCCTATATTTCATTCTGAGGTATGCAGACTTGGTCTGACATCGGCTTGGAAATTAAGATTTTGGTCTAATATAATGCCCAGGTATTTTACTCGATCCTTTACCTGTAGTGTTAAGCTGGCCAAATTAATTGTGGATGGTGGGGAAAATGTAGGGTTCTTGTTTATAAGAAGGGTTTTTGGTTATATGAGGAAACCTGGTTCTTGTTAGGATTGAAGGGCAAATTGCAGTGACTTAGCCATTTGATGACCACTTCTAGACATTGTCCAATTGTGGAGAGATATGGGTCAGTAATGGGAAAAGGAAGACAGGAAAAAGGAGCATGACATCCTGGTGCCATGGTGCAATTTTTAGGCACCATGGCGATCTAGCACTCAGGATTTGTCAAGCCCTGCCTTAGATAGAAAGCAATTAAAAGTGGCAAAGATTGACACAATTAACTGTGAAAAGTCAAACAGGAGTATTCTGAATATGGGAATAAGGGAGGATGCTGGCACAAATTAAAATAGGCGAGAGGCGAGCCCGAGCAAGATGGCTATGAATTGAAGGAGCTCCCTTTCCTTCAGTACCAACATGAGGGATGGACCCATGGATTGCCTCTAGACAGGTGGAAAGATGATGCAGCTCAACACCTTACTCTAAAACGTGTGACATGAAATGATAGCTGAGCTATTCGGACCACCTCCCCAGTTCTTTCTCTTCTCTTTGATGTGCCTGGACAGTCCGAGGGGTCAGGATGAGCTGATTTTGGCAGCAACTGCTCCTGCCACTCGATGCCTCTCCCACCAGTGTCCCCCTACAGCTACCCCTGACTTCAGCACGCATGACTTGGAAGGGAAGAGTGATAGCCTCATTCCTACCTGCTGGGTAAGATGCCGTTGACAAAGTGATCTCTCGCGCTGAATCGGCAGTTATTCCAGTGCCGGTAGAGCTGTTAAGACTGGTGAGAGTGTAGAAGAGAGACCAGGACCTTTAAAATTGTCTGCTGGCTGGTGATTGAGTCTCTCTCAATCATTGTTTCTGCTCCACGGCGGTGGAACGCATACTTGAAATGTAGAAGGAGGGCACTATTTGGTGGGAAAATCCTTGGCACATAAATGTGGCACGCAAGAAACAGACCTCTTTCTCAGACGAGGGTCTTCTACGGTCAAGAGACCTGCAAGCACGTCCTCTTTTCTCCAGCTTATGTCGGCCAGCATTTGACTCAGGTCCTGCCCTTGTTTTAAACTAGTGGCGATTTTCATCATTGTTCTGCCACACTGCGGGGTTCAACCTGATTACAAAATTCTACTTCCTAAATCTGATGAAGGGTAGGAGCTTGACACAGGACTGGATTCCTCAGAGAACTGTTGTCTTCCATACCGAATGAAGGCACTGCAATGTTCTGAACAGTTTTCTCTCGTTTTTTTTTTCTCTACTCCGCTACCATTGCCTGGCCCTTTTCTTAGGTTGGGGCTCCCTCTGGTGGTCTGTTTCGATATTACGTCTTTAGTTTCAGTTTTTGGCATTCCTTCATATTTTCCAGCATGGCCTATGTTAAATCATAAGCTGACACTTTAAATATGCCAGGTCAGCTGATACTACCCTCTGTGGCTTCTTCTTCGGATCCAGGGAGCGCCTCTGCCTCTAGATCAGGTAGGTACTCTGGAACTGCTTCACCAGCAACAAATTTAAATCGCTTGGAAATACTCCAGGAATTGCGTCTCTTTAGATTGGACTTTACCAAAGCAGGGCTCTAAGTCGCTTGATGACAGAGTCACACAAAATAAGATCAAAATAGAAGAGCACATTGATTCTACCATTGTATTTCACTCTAAATTCAAAAAAACGATCAACTCACAAAAGACCTGAAGAAATACCAGGACGAGCTGGAAAACTGCCAAAAAAGAAACATACGAGTGCTCAAGCTGCCGGAGCAGCAAGAAGATCGAGAAGATACCATTGCTCTCATTCAAGAAAATTTTTGCCTTCTGCATTCAAAGCCCTAAGCCCGGTTAAGCTGGTGTGCATGCAACGAAGCCCAGGGGTCAGGAAAAGCACTAACTCCCAACCTCGTCCTTTTATCGTCCTGTTTCAATTTGTTCAAACATAAAGTGGCATTGCTGTGAAGTCTATGCAGTAAAAGACCTTTTCACGGCCAAGAAATACAGATCTTCTAAAATCTTTTCCAATACACCCTGGAGCACCGCGAGACTTGCAAGCCCTTAACACAGGTTCTTCAAAAAAAGAACAGTGCCCTACCGTTGGGGCTTCCCTTTCGCTTTAATCTTTGAATGAAACAAAGCAATGCATCGAATCTCCGAACTGTCTCAGTGCATGGAGTTCCTGGACTCTCTACAACATGGAGAACGTGCCCTCATCTGTGGAGTATGATTGGAGATTGGAAAGTATCCACTCCTAAAGGTTGTAAGATGCTGGGCTCCCACAGATAATCTGGCACCAATCAAGATCTCAACGTCCTTAAGGAAATGGACACCAGCTCCACCCTAAGATTTATGTGTTTGTTGCTATTTTAGTGGCTAGACCTGTAACTTCTATGGTCTGCCGACCAGACTTGATGTCCAGAGAGGAATGCTGGACAGTCGCCCAAGAGCAGATGGTTCGGAAGAATGTATCCTTGAAGGATACTACCAAAAGCAGAGAGGTTCCAAAAAAGAGTAAAGTAGCCCAAATGCCCTCGAGTATGGAGCAGACAGAGCTTAAAGATCCCAAATTACCCATGTCTACCAATAGCCAAATTAATATGAATAAAATACAGTCTCTAAAATGCTGGTATGCAAATGCTAGAAGTCTAAAAACTAAGATGGGAGAGTTAGAATATATAGCACTAAAAGAGAGGTTAGATATGATTGGAATATCAGAGACATGGTGGAAGGAGGACAACCAGTGGGACACTGTGATACCTGGGTACAAACTATATCGTAAAGACAGAGCTGATCAAATTGGTGGAGGGGTTGCGCTCTATGTTAGAGAGGGCATTGAGTCAGAAAGGATTAAAGTTTTGCAGGAAACAAAATTTGCTGTAGAATCTCTATTGGTTTGAAATTCCATGTAAAAAGGGGAAGGCGATGGCAGTGAGGGTGTACTATCGACCACAGAGCAAGAATGAACAAATGGATGATGAAATGCTCAAAGAAATCAAGGAAGCTAACAAAAGTTACAGCGCAGTAATAATGGGTGATTAAAATTACCCCGGTATCGACTGGGTCAGGACATGCTAGGGAGATAAAGTTCCCAGATGACATATATGACTGCTTCTTGGAGCAGCTGCTATATGAACCGACCAGAGGGGAAGCCATATTAGACCTAGTCCTTAGTGGAACACCAGATCTAGTGCAAGAGATAAGGGTGTTGGGGCCACTTGACAATAGTGATCATAGCATGATCGCCTTTGATTTAATTAGTGGAGGAGGGATAGTAAGGAAATCCACAGTACTACCTTTTAACTTTCAAAAGGGAGACTAAGAAAAAACTAAAAGGAGCAGTTGCAAAGGTTAAAGACTTACATCAAGCTTGCGTGTTGTTGAAAAATACTATCTTGGCAGCCCAGACCAGCTGTATTCCACGCTTTATGAAAAGTGGAAGGAAGTCCAAAAAACTGCCAGTATGGTTTAAAGGTGAGCTCAGAGAGGCTGTTGTTGCCAAAAAAGCATCTTTCAGGAAATGGAAAAAAGAGCCAGAGCCAAACGACGAAACCTGGAAACAGCACAAGCACTGGCAAGTTAAATGCAAGGCATTGATAAAGCAGGCAAAGGGAGATTTTGAGAAGAAGCTTGCTGTGGAAGCAAAAACGAGAAAAAAAGATTTTTTCAAGAACATTCGTAGCAAAAAACCTGTGAGAGTGTCAGCTGGTCCATTAGATGATAGAGGAGTTAAAGGGGCACTAAGAGGCGACAAGGCGATAGCGGAGAGACTGAATGAATTCTTTGCTTCGGTCTTTACTGAGGAAGATGTAGGGATGTTACCCATGCCAGAAGTGGTATTTAAAGGTGCGGAAGAATTGAAGGAAATATCGATACATCGGGAAGATGTATTACAACTATTAGATAAACTGAAGAGTAGCAAATCACCTGGGCCGGATGGTATACATCCAAGGGTGTTGAAAGAACTGAAATATGAGATTGCAGACCTGCTATTAGTAATCTATGAACTATCATTAAAATCATCTCTAATACCTGAAGATTGGAGGATCGCCAATGTAACACCAATTTTTAAAAAGGGTTCCAGGGGTGATCCGGGAAACTACAGACCGGTGAGCCTCACGTCAGTACCGGGAAAAATGGTAGAAACCATCATAAAGAATAAAATTACTCAGCATGTAGATAGTCATGGCCTAATGGAAGACAGCCAACATGGCTTTAGACAAGGAAGATCTTGTCTTACTAATCTGTTATGTTTTTTTTGAAAGTGTGAATAAACAGGTGGACAAAAGTGAGTCGGTTGATATAGTGTATCTGGACTTTCAGAAAGCCTTTGACAAGGTCCCTCATCAGAGACGTTTGGCAAAACTAAAGAGTCATGGGATAGGATGCAGTGTACTACTGTGGATCAAGAAATGGTTAAAAGACAGAAAACAGAGGGTTGAGCTAAATGGCCAATTTTCCCAATGGAGAAAGGTGAATAGTGGTGTACCCCAGGGATCTGTGATGGGTCCGCTGCTTTTTGACATATTCATAAATTACCTCGAAAGTGGAATAACGAGTGAGGTTATCAAATTTGCAGATGACACAAAACTATATAAAGTTGCTAAAACCCAAGAGGATTGTGGAAATTTTCAAGAGGATTTTGATAAATTAGAAGACTGGGCATCAAAATGGCAGATGAAATTTAATGTGGACAAGTGCAAAGTGATGCACCTAGGGAAGAACAACCCAAACTATGGTTACACAATGCAAGGTTCCACATTAGGAACCACCACCCAGGAAAAAGGTTTAGGCGTCAGTGGATAAAATAAAGAAAGGAATGGAAAATAAAACAAAATATATTATAATGCCTCTATATCGTTCCATGGTGAGACCGCACCTTGAATATTGTGTGCAATTCTGATCGTCGTATCTTAAAAAGGATATAGCGTAGTTACTCACCTGTAACAGGTGTTCTCCAGGAGCAGCAGGAATCAGTCCTCACTTATGGGTGACGTCGGCGCCGACGGAGCCCTCGCGGAGCAATTTTCCCCAGCTTTCAAAGAAAGCCTTTGGGAATTGCAGCGCGCATGCGCGGTCCTCTTCCCGCCCAAGGGTGCCATCTTAGCCAGTCAGATGACATAGCTAAAAAAGACAGCATAAAACTTGCAAAAAAGTAAAGCAGACGATTGCAACTCCAAGGGGAGGAGGGAGGGTTGTGAGGACTGATTCCTGCTGCTCCTGGAGAACACCTGTTACAGGTGAGTAACTACGCTTTCTCCAGGACCAAGCAGGAAGTCAGTCCTCACTTATGGGACTCCCAAGCTCAAGGCTACCGGAGACCCTAAGCACAAAAATGAGCTCCCTCTAGCTCAGCAGCACAGAAGGAAGGATCTTCGCTGAATAATTACCCACCGGTAGCGCACATCCGGGATGGAGGGTAGGAGTTGCTCAGACCTCAAAGAGATTACGGAGGACTGCCTGTCCGAAAGCACTGTCCCTGCGGGACTCCCTCTCGAGACAGTAATGGACCGCAAAAGTCTGGCTCGAAGACCAAGTAGCGGCCCGGCAGATGTCTGCCAGCGGAACAGAGCGGAGGTAAGCCACTGACGTGGCCTTTGCCCGAACGCAGTGAGCCGTGACTCGACCTTCCAAGGAGAGTCCGGCCGCCCCATAAGCCCAAGTGATACAGTCCGCAACCCAGATGGACAGAGTACGCTTGGAGACCGGGAGCCCCAATTTATTGGAGTCGAAAGATACAAAAAGCTGAGCAGCTTTACGGTGCTCCCGCGTACGGTCAAGGTAGAAGTTCAGAGCCCTTCTACAGTCCAGGGTATGGAGGACCGTTTCAGCTCGGCTGGAGTGTGGTCTGGGAAAGAAGGTTGGAAGTACCACCTCCTGATTGATATGAAAAGGGTAGACCACCTTTGGAAGAAATTTTGGGTGAGTCCGTAGGACTACCCTATTTTTGTAGAACCGAGTGTAAGGGGGATCAGACACGAGGGCCTGCAATTCACTTACGCGTCTAGCGGAAGTGAGGGCTATCAAGAACAGAGTTTTCCAAGAAAGAAAACGGAGAGAACAGGTAGCCATAGGTTCAAAAGGCGGACAGGTGATCCGCTGCAAAACCACGTTCAGGTCCCAGTCAGGCGCTGGCGGGCGCAGAGGTGGTTTAAGTAGAAGACGACCTCGGAGAAACCTCGCTACAAGAGGGTCGCTGGAAAGAGGTCTGCCGTCCACCGGTACATGATGTGCTGAAAGAGCACTGAGGTGAACTTTGACGGAGTTGGACTTAAGTCCCAGATTAGAGAGGTATAACAAGTACTGCAGGATCACCGACACCGGGCAGGAGAAGGGATCCTGAGACTGTTGGGCACACCAAACGGAAAAGCGATGCCATTTAAGGGCGTAGCATTTGCGGGTAGAAGGTCGTCGCGAAGCTAGGACGACCTCCTCCACCTCCGCCGGCAGGAGAAGGGGAGCGAGGACTACCCTCTCAGCAGCCAGGCCATGAGGTTGAGAGACCTGAGGTTGGGGTGTAGCAGAGACCCCTGATCCTGAGTGAGGAGATCCGGTTGTAACCCTAGAGGGAATGGATCCTCCACCGCTAATTGCAGCAAAAGCGGAAACCACGGCTGCCTGGGCCAGCGAGGGGCCACCAGGATCATGAGGGCTTTGTCCCGGAGAACCTTGAAAAGAGTCCGAGAGACTAGCGGAATGGGAGGGAAAGCGTACAGAAGGCTCCCCGACCATGAGAGTAGAAAAGCGTCCGCCGCAACCCGAAGGGGGTGTGGCTGACGAGAGCAGAAGCGAGGAAGTTGCCGGTTGTGAGGACTGGCAAAGAGATCCATCGTGGGGAGTCCCCACTTTAGAAAGAGCTTCTGAACTACCAAGGGATCCAGACGCCACTCGTGCGGCTGGAGGATCCTGCTGAGTTTGTCGGCCAGGTAATTCTCTTGGCCTGGGAGATAGACTGCCTTGAGGAGAATGCCGTGACTGACGGCCCAAGAGCAGAGCTTCTGTGCCTCCCGACAGAGGAGGAAGGAGCCCGTGCCCCCCTGCTTGTTCACGTAGAACATGGCAACTTGATTGTCCGTCTGGACAAGGACGGACTGGTGAGAAGTCAGGTGGGAAAAGGCCTTGAGAGCCAGGCGGATCGCCCTGAGCTCCAGGAAGTTGATCTGCTGAGCAGACTCCCACGTGGTCCAGAGGCCCTGAGTGCGTGCCCCTTGGCAATGCGCTCCCCAGCCCAGGAGGGATGCATCTGTTGTCAGCACCCGGGCCGGCTGAGGAGACTGGAAAGGCATTCCGCAGATCAGGTTCGGCTGCTGAAGCCACCACCGGAGAGACGAGATCAGCGGCTCGTAGACGCGCACTAGGTCTGCTAGGCCGCCTGTGGCTTGTCGCCACTGCTGGCGGAGACACCACTGAGCAGGCCGCATATGCAGGCGGGCATTGGGGGTCACATGGACGGTGGAAGCCATATGGCCGAACAGTCTCAGGAAGCGCCTGGCGGAGACCAGGGGCTGGCTGCGAAAACGGTCGGCTAGGTCCATGAGCCGTTGAGCCCTGTCGAGCGGTAGGTACGCTCGTGCCTGAGGAGTGTGCAG
The DNA here is from genome assembly GCA_033557465.1 of Ichthyophis bannanicus. Lineage (NCBI taxonomy): Eukaryota > Metazoa > Chordata > Amphibia > Gymnophiona > Ichthyophiidae > Ichthyophis > Ichthyophis bannanicus. The sequence goes on from CM066043.1 coordinate 1,484,263, forward strand.
TCTTGCGCCGATGAACTCGAGATCCTGTGAGGGGAGCAAAGTGGACTTTGCGAAGTTTATAACAAAGCCCAAGTGCTGCAGAAGAGTCACCGTGCGGCGCGTGGCGTTGGTGACCTCCAGAGCGGACGCTGCTCTGATGAGCCAGTCGTCGAGGTACGGAAAGACATAGAGGCCGTGAAGCCGGAGATGGGCCGCCACCACCGCGAGACATTTTGTGAAGACTTGCGGTGCGGAGGACAGGCCAAAGGGCAGTACTCTGTACTGGTAATGATTTCCTGCCACCACAAACCTTAGGTATTGTCGGTGGTTTGGGTGGATGAGGATGTGCGTGTAGGCATCCTTTAGATCCAAGGAGCATAGCCAATCTCCCTGCTGGAGGTAGGGCAGAAGGATTCCAAGGGTAAGCATCTTGAATTTCTCTCGCACGAGGAACTTGTTGAGGTTGCGCAGGTCCAGGATGGGTCTGAGGCCTCCTGTTCTCTTTGGTATCAGAAAATACCTGGAGTAAAAGCCTTGACCTTTCAGGTGGTGGGGCACCGGTTCCACCGCCTGTTCCTGTAGAAGACCTGCTAACTCCTGAAGGAGTAACTCCCTGTGCAGAGGGGGTCGTGGAGGTTCCCCGGAAAAAAGGAGGGAGGGACCTGGTGGAAGTGGAGAAGATAGCCTTCTCGCACGACTTGAAGCACCCAGGCATCTGAGGTGATGCTGGACCACCTGTGAGCGAAGTGAACCAGCCGGCCTCCGGTGCTGGGAGGAACCAGCGGGGGGGGGAGAGGCTATGCTTAGTGAGTCAAAAACCCCCACCCTGCTGAGCAGGGGCTGGTGGTGCAGGCTTGGGGGCCTGCTGCCTACGGGACCCGTTACCCCGTCCCTTGGCCTGCTGGCCCTGTTGGGGAGCTGCAGGGGCCTGATAATGGGGGTATTGTTTGTAGGCAGCCGCCTTCCTCGGGTAAAAGGACTTCTTTCCCGAGCCCTTCTTTTTCTGGGAAGGGGCGGAGGTCTTCCTAGAAAGCCTAGTCCTGGTGAGAGTCTCCGTCTCAATTTGTGCAGCCTTTTCAGCCATGGGCTTGCCAAAGAGGTTTTCGCCTCGGCAGGGGACATCGACCAACTTGTCCTGCACCCAGGGCTCGAGGTCAGATGACTGAAGCCAAGCCTGTCGGCGGGCACCGATGCCGGCTGCGGCCACTCGAGCCGATGCTTCAAAGCCATCGTAGGCTGCTCGGGATATGAATTTCGAGCATTCCCGAATACCAGTGGACAAGGCCAGGAACCTCCGCAAGGGTTCCTCGGACAAACCAGCGGAGAAGAAGCCGGCTAGCTCTTTAGCCAGGTCTCGGAGATACATGCCCATGTATAGCTGGTAGGTCTGGACACGACACGCAAGCATAGAGCCCTGGAAACACTTCTTGCCAAGGCCATCCAGGTTACGGGCCTCCCTGCCAGGAGGCAGCGAGGAGTGCATCTTCTGGCTCTTAAGACGATGCATGGCCGATTCCACTACCATGGAATGGTGTGGCAGCTGTGCTTTTTGGAAGCCAGGGCTCTTGCGGACTCGATAGATAGAATCGACCCGCTTGCTCAGGACCGGCGAGGTGGCCGGACTCTCCCACATGCGGAAGAGTAGTCGTTCCAGCATAGGAGGAACCGGTACAGTAAAGTGTTCCCTTGCGGGAGAGTCATACTGGAGGGCGTCGAGCTCTTCGGCTCGAGGCTCCTCCTCGGGGTCCGCAGGGAAGGCCAAAGCCTTGGCCATATCCCTGACGAAGTCCGAGAACCAGGCATCCTCCGGAGGGGACTGCTTCCGAGGCTCGGACTCCGGTGAGTCCGAGGGGACACACCGAGTCCGGAAAGAATCAGGCGACTCTTCCTCTTCAGACTCCCAGACCGACTCCGACGAGGACTCGGTGGGGTCGGCCCGGGCAGGGTGCGGCGCCTGCCGCCCCGACGCCGAGGGAGTCGGCGTCGGCGACCTCGGTCCCGAACGGGAGGCCGAGGGTGACCTCGACCGAGGATCGACTCGAGTTCGCATCGACTCGAGGATCGGCTCGGTCTCCGGGGTCGACTTGGACGTCGACGTCCCGGCGGTCGGGGCAGCGGCGCCAGCGAAGCCAGCGAGCAGTGCCCGCTGCTGGTCCATGAAGGCAGACAATCTGCTCTCCAAGGCCGTCAACCTCAGTCCGAGCTCAGGTGACCCAGCAGCCCCCGACTCGGGCCCCGACGGCGTCGGGCCCGACGTCGGCTGTCTCGGAGGCGAGTCCAGGAGGACCACAGGACTTACCCGAGCAGGCAGCTCCGACTCCAGGCGAGGGCGCTTCGTGAGATGCTCCTTCTCCAAGGACCCGGGACGGCTATCGGGGCTATGCGACCTGGCCCTCGCGGAGCCAGGAGCGTCCACCGACGCCGCCCTCGCGGGTTTCACCTTACGACGATGGTCCCCGGAGGGAGAACCCCTGTCGGAGGAACTCCGGCGACGGTCCGAGCTGGAACCTTTGGACGCGGAGGCCTCCGACGAGGTCCGGGTACGGCTGGGGTCAGCGAAGATCCTATCCCGCTGATGCCGCCGACTTCTCAACGCTTTGGAGGACAGTTTGCCACAGGGCCAACAGATCAGTTCTTCATGATCCGGGCCCAGGCAGCGGAGGCAAAAGTCGTGTGTGTCAGTTAGTGACATATTTCGGTCACACTGACCACACCGCTTGAAACCACTGGCAGCCATCGGGGGAAAAAGGGCCCCGGCGAGGTCAAAGGACCGGGCTGCCAGGGAAAAACCGAAACGAAAAACTGACTAAGTCAGAAAAACCGAAAAATAAGAAGAGGACTCGAGACCGGCGTCGCGAGTCCGGCGGGAAAAAGACCGGCGTCGAACCGAATGGAAAAAAAGAGAAATACTGAAGAAAATCAACTTTTTCGCGGGGACACGACGGGTACGTCTGTAGGGCTCCGCGGAAAAAGAAGACTGGCTAAGATGGCACCCTTGGGCGGGAAGAGGACCGCGCATGCGCGCTGCAATTCCCAAAGGCTTTCTTTGAAAGCTGGGGAAAATTGCTCCGCGAGGGCTCCGTCGGCGCCGACGTCACCCATAAGTGAGGACTGACTTCCTGCTTGGTCCTGGAGAAAGAGTTATTAGAAAAGGTTCAGAGAAGAGCCACCAAAATGGTAAAGGGGATGGAAGGATACTATGAAGAAAGGCTAAAAAGGCTAGGGCTCTTTAACTTGGAAAAGAGACGGCTGAGGGGAGATATGATAGAAGTCTATAAATTAATGAACAGAGTGGAACGGGTAAACGTAGATCGATTGTTTACGTTATCAGAATATAGAAAGACTAGGGGACATGCAATGAAGCTACAGGGTAAACTATTTAAGACTAATAAAAGAAAATATTTTTTCACTCAACGTGTAATCAAACTCTGGAATTTGTTACCAGAGGATGTAGTAAAGGCTGTTAGTGAAGCTGGGTTTAAAAAAAGTTTGGACAAGTTCCTGGAGGAAAGGTCCATAAACCATTATTAAGAAGGGACCCAGGATATCAATGCTTGACCCAGTACAAGCATTGCAGAACCTGTATCTTTTGGGGATACTGCTAGGTACGTATGACCTAGATCGGCCACTGTTGGAAACAGAATACTGGGCTTGATGGACCTTGGTCTGACCCAGTATGGCATATCTTATGTTCTTAATTCTGTCTGTCTGGTGCCAAAATCAAAGATGTTACGGAGAGTTTGTCGAGAGTCATCAACCCACTGACTATTACCCAATGTTGCTAATCCATGTCGGAACAAATGATATTGCCAGGTATACCTCTGAGCTTAGCAAACGTGACTTCATGGCTCTGGGACAGAGGGAGAAGCAGTTAGGTGCACAGGTGGTGTTCTCTTCAATCCTCCCTGTTGAGGATAAAGGCCAAAGCAGAGAGGCTCGCATCCTGGAGATGAATGCATGGCTGCGTAGATGGTGTCAGAGAACGTTTATGGTTTCCTGGACCATGGGATGCTGTTCCAAGGTTTGCAGAGCAGAGATGGGCTCCATCTGTCCAAGAAAGGTCAATGTGTCTTCAGTAGTAGACTGGCTAATCTACTGAAGAGGACTTTAAACTAGATTTGTTAGGGATGGGTGAAGAAAGCCCCCAGGTAAGTGAAAGCCCCCAGGTAAGTGATACATTCAATACCTTTATGGAAATGGGTAAAAGGGGTAATATATGGAAAGCAGCGTGTATAAATGCCCGTAGCATGGGAAATAAGATCCCTGATGTTGAAGCTTTCGTGGGAGTGGCTGATTTGGATTTAGTGGCACTTACAGAAACATGGTTCACAGAAAACCATGACTGGGATGTAACTATACCTGGCTATAATTTATTCAAAAAGGACAGGAGAGGAAGAAGGGTAGCAGGAGTGGAACTATATGCAAAAAATACTATTAAAGCTTTCGAATTACAGAGATTAAAAGGGAGAGAGGAGGCATTGTGGGTTAAACTAGAAAAAGGGAAAGAGAAATCTATTTGCATTCGCATGATATACAGACCTCAGTCACAAGAGGAAGAGGTGGACAGAGTGCTACTGATAGGGGATTTCAATATGCCAGATGTTGATTAACACGTTCCTGCTGCAGAATCATCTAGAAGTAAAGAGATCCTGGATTCTCTACAGGGAGAACTATTCAGACAATTGGTAACAGACCACACACGTGAAGGGGCCATACTGGACTTGGTGTTTACCAATGGTGAAAGTGTTTCTGATGTTATAATGGGAGATCATTTTGCATCCAGTGATCACCAGATGGTGTGGTTCAGTATTAGGACTAGGGCTGTTAGAATCCATTAAAAGGTGAGGGTCTTAGACTTTAGGAAGACTAACTTTGCCAAGATGGGCCAATACCTCAGGGAGTCATTAGTGGGATGGGAAAAGCTGGGGGATGTAGAAAAACAGTGAGCAAAACTGAAAGGGGATATTTTAAGGGCAACCAACCTTTTTGTTAAAATGGTAAATAAAGGTACAAAGAAAAGGAGACCGCTATATGGCTTTCAAAAGAAGTAGTTGAAAAGGTGAAGAAAAAGAGGAAGCCTTCATGAAATACAAGAGATCACAGAGAGAAGACAGGCATCTATATTTGGAAAAACTAAGAGAAGCAAATAAAGTAGTCAGGAAAGCAAATATTCAAAAAGAGGAGGAAATAGCTAATGCAATAAAATGGGAGGATAAGACATTTTCAGATATGTTAGTGAGAAGAGGAAGGGCAAAAGTGGTATTGTCAGACGCAAGGGTGAAGGGGAGGAATATGTAGAAGCTGATGACGATAAAGCAGAATTGCTTAACAAAATATTTCTGTTGTGTTCACAGGTGAAGAACCAGGAGAAGGACCTCAGAAAACATCCAAACAGGAACAGAAGTGAGGGACATCTTGAACAATTTTCAGAAGACTGTGTTCGTGAGAAACTAGGTCAACTTAAAGTACACAAAGCAATTTATTTATTTAGCTGTATTTATATCCCGCTTTTCACCGGGTCAAAGCGGTCAATGGGACCGAATGGGATATACCCTAGAATACTGAGGGAACTCGGGGACGTTCTAGCAGCTTCACCGACTGATCTTTTCAGTGCCTCGGAGTCGGGAGTGTTGCCAAAGGACTGGAGGGAGGCTCATGTGGTGCCTTTACACAAAAGCAGAAGTAAGGATGTAGTTGAAAACTACAGGCCGGTTAATTTAACTTCGGTGGTGAGTAAATTATTGGAAACGCTACTGAAAGAGAAAATAATGAGGTTTCTGGAGTCCAGCGGATTACAGGATCCGAGGCAGCATGGATTCACCACAGGCAGGTCTTGTCAGACAAATCTGATTGATTTCTTGACTGGGTGACCAGGGAGTTGGACCGAGGGAGATCCCTAGATGTGGTGTATTTAGATTTCAGTAAAGCCTTTGACACCGTTCCTCACAGGCGACTTATAAACAAACTGAGCACCCTAGGGATGGACCCTAAAGTTACTGCTTGGGTTAGATACTGGTTGGGTGGGAGGCGACAAAGAGAACATGTAAATAGAGCTCACTCTGAGAAGGATGTTACCAGCGGTGTGCCCCAGGGATCTGTCCTTGGTCTTATTCTTTTCAACATCTTTGTTAGTGATATAGCAGAAGGGCAGTCGGGTAAGGTTTGCCTCTTTGCGGATTATACCAAAATCTGCAACAGAGTAGACACCCAGGAAGGTGTAGATAACATGAGGAGGAATCTAGCTAAGCTTGAAGAATGGTCTAGAATTTGGCAACTGTGATTTAATGTTAAAAAATGTAAGGTCATGCATTTGGGCTGCAGCAATCGAAAGGATCAATATAGTATAAGGGGCGAAGTACTTTTGTCCACTAAAGAAGAGCAGGACATAGGCATGGTTTTGTCTGATGATCTTAAAGTAGATAAACAGGTAGAAAAGGCGACGGCAAAAGCTAGAAGAATGATTGGGTGCATATGAGAGGAATGGCTAGCAGAAAAAAAGGAGGCGATAGTGCCTCTGTATAAGTCTTTAGAGCGACCTCATTTGGAGTACAGTGTGCAATTCTGGAGACTGCACCTTCAAAAGGATATAAACAGGATGGAGTCAGTACAGAGGGTGGCTACTAAAATGGTTAGTGGTCTTCATTATAAAGCAAATGACGGCGAACTTAAGGATCTTAATATGTACACCTTATAGGAAAGGTGGGATAGAAGTGATATGATAGAGATGTTTAAATACCTCCGTGGTATAATTGTACAGGGGGAGGGCCTCTTTCAATTGAAAGCAAGTTCTGCTACGAGGGGACATGGGATGAGGGTGAAGGGGGATAGATTCAAGAGTGATATGCGGAAATAGAATAGTTACTCACCTGTAACAGGTGATCTCCGGGAACAACAGGAACTTAGTCTGGGTAAGGGTATCATCGGTACCGACGGAGCCTGTGCAGGAACTCTCCCCAGCGTCCAATTAGAAAGCTTTTGGGAGCATCCCACAGCGCCTGCGTGCTGCCTCTCTCCAGTTGAGTTTTAAAGCTGAGACAAAAGAGAGAGAGAGAGAGAGGGAAAGAGAAAGAGATAGAGAGATACAACTCCTAGGGGAGGTGGGTGGGCTGTGAAGACTAAATTCCTGCTGTTCCTGGAGATCACCTGTTACAGGTGAGTAACTATGCTATCTCCAGGAACAAGCAGGAATGTAGTCTTCACATATGGGGACTCCCTAGCTTTAGATGCCAGGGAGAGACCCCAGAAGTTGTGTGTCCCTGAGAAGGACTCCACTTCCCCCCATGGATCTCTGGCATCCACCCAGGGATGGCGGGTATGAGTTGATTAGGTATGGAACAGGTGTTGGAGAACAACCTGACCAAACAAGGCATTCCGGCAGGAGTCCTTGTCCCAGAAGTAATGGGCTGTGAAGGTATGAACCGAGGCCCAGGTGGCTGCTCGACAGATGTCGTCAATAGACACAAAGTGCAAATGAGCCATTGAAGCTGACATGGCTCTCACATTGTGAGCTGTGACATGGCCCTCCAGAGGAAGGTTCTTACTCTGATAGGCAAAGGAGATATACTGAGCAGTTAGTGTTCTCTTGGAGACTGGAAGTCCCAAATGAGAAGGACCAAAAGCAACAAAGAGTTGAGACGACTTTCTATGTTGCTGTGTTGTTTGTAAGTAAAAAGCTAAGGCTCTGTTACAGTCCAAAGTATGAAGATTCCTTTCTGCACTTGATGCATGAGGCCTTGGAAAGAACACAAGTAGGTAGACCGCTTGGTTTAGATGAAAAGGCGAGACCACCTTTGGCATAAAGTGTGGATGAGTTCTAAGGACTACCTTGTCATGATGGAACATTGTATAAGGTGGATCAGCCACTAGTGTTTGCAACTCACTGATGCGACGTGCTGATGTGATTGCAATGAGAAAGATAACCTTCCAAGAAAGGAATTTCAAAGAGTTAGTAACTAAGGGTTCGAAAGGTGGCTTCATGAGCTGACCAAGAACCAAGTTTAGATCCCATGCCACAGGTGGTGGCTTAATGGGAGGCTTAGTTAGCAGAAGGCCTCTCACGTGGTCTACATGGAGAGACCATTCGTGTGGAAGCAGAACTCGCCTGAGTCTGTCTGCCCAAGAGTTTTGTATGCCTGGAAGATACACTACCAGGAGATGAATTTGATGCTCTCTGGCGAGGGCCTAAAGTCGCAAAGCTGCATTGCAAAGCGACAGAGAACCTCTTTCCCCATGTAGGTTCACACAGAACATGGCTACTTGATTGTCCGTATGAATGAGGACTGTCTTGTAGCTGAGCAGGGTGTGGAACACTCGAAGAGCAAGGAAGATTGCTCTGAGCTCCAAGAGATTGATATGTAGATGAGTCTCTGGTGGAGTCCAAGTGCCTTGTGTGGAGAGGTCTTGTAAATGAGCTCCCCAAACCATTGGTGAAGCATCTGTTGTGAGAGTTGCCTGGGGAAAGGGTTGTTGAAATAGGGACCCCAACAACATGTTCTGAGTGGACTGCCACCATTGGAGGGACAAAATGAGGCGACTTGTGTTTGCTATTTTGTCTGACAGGCACCCTGATGCCTGGGTCCACTGAGTGGATAAAGTCCACTGGGCTGCTCTCATATGGAGGCGAGCATAAGGAACCACATACACGGTAGATGCCATGTGGCCTAGTAGATGTAGCATTTCTCGGGCAGTGAGAAGAGGTTTTAGCACTGCTTGAGAAGCTAACTGCACCATGCGAAGGCAACGGGCCTGGGGAAGATAGGCCCTTGCCCTTTTGGTATCCAGCAAGGCTCCCATGAATTCTAGAGATTGAGTGGGAGTTAGACTGGATTTTGGGACATTTATGACAAGACCCAAATACTGAAGGATATGCATTGTGCAAGATAGGGAGGTCCTGGCCTCTGACTCTGATGGTGCTCGAATGAGCCAGTCGTATAAGTAGGGGAAGACGAATATCCCTAGAGTGCGGAGAAATACTGCTAACCACAGCCATGCATTTCGTGAACACTCTTGGTGCTGAAACTATGCCAAAAGGAAGCACCCTGTATTGGTAGTGCTTTCCTTGGAAAACGAACCAAAGGAACTTCCTGTGAGTTGGGTGGATGAGAACATGTGTACGCATCCTTGAGATCTAGAGAACAAAGCCAATCCTGACTCTGAAGGTATGGCAGCAGAGTTCCTAAAGAAATCATCTTGAATTTCTCTTTGAACAGGAATTTGTTCAATTCTCTGAGGTCCAAAATAGGTCTGTATCCCCCTGTTTTCTTTGTAATAAGTAAATAGGGGGAGTAAAACCCCGTACCCTGTTGTTGAATGGTTACTTCTTCTATTGCCCCTTGGGCAAGAAGCATAGTGACCTCTTGATCTAACAGGCTGATGAGAAAGGTCTGAGAATTGAACTGTCTTACCATGGTGGAAGGGGGCATGCACAGGAAGTGCAGCTTGTACCCCTCTCTTATAATGGAGAGTGTCCACTACTCTGCTGTTATCTGCTCCCACCTGGGGGCAAAGTGACATAACCTTCCTGGAATGGTGGAAGGCTCTGGTCCATTCAGGGCCAGGAAGGCTAAGTTCTCTAGATGAAAGTCAAAGGCCTTGTGGAGGCTGAGACTGCTGAGACGGTTGAGGCTTAGCAGTCTGCTTTCTTTTGTTTGGGTGGTTGCTGACCCTTCCAGGTAGGCTGACCTGTGGAACGTCCCTGCTGGGAATAAGAGGGATAAAACCTCTTCTTTTTTGAGAAGAAAGAAATCTTTCAAGAAGCCTCTCTCGTAGGATCAGCAGTGGCTTTGGATAGCCTATCCATAGTGGAGTTGTCAGCATCCAATTCATTGGCCTTTTCTTGCCAATCTGTACCAAACAGGTTCTCACCAGTACAAGGAATATTGCCCAGTTTGTCTTGTACCCAGAGCTCCAAATCAGATGCCTGGAGCCAGGCAATTCTTCGTGCACCTATGGCAATGGCAGAGGTTCTGCTTATGCACTCAAAACAGTCAAAAGCTGCACGGCTGACAAATTTGGAAACATCCTGGGCATGTTTGAACAATGTGAGAAAATCTTGTCTTTTATCCTCAGGAAGAAGAGGGCTCATAACCTCTAAATCCCCAGTAATTTCATTCAGGAACATTCCCATATATAAAATATAGGACCTGATCCTGGCAGAAAGCATGAAAGCTTGGAAAGTACGACGTCCAAAAGCATCCAAAGTTCTGCACGTGCGTCCTGGAGGATTAGAGGCATGTCTTCTTTGCACTCCTGATCCTTCTCATAGCTGATTCCACTACAATAGAGTGGTGAGGAAGCGGAGTCTTCTGGAAACCAGGACAAGGAGGGACTCGGTACATAGTATCCAGACTACGAGAGTGAGGAGAGGTGATAAGAGGCGTCTCCCACATTCTTAGCATGAGATCATGCAAGATCTCATGGATGGGTAGAGTAGCTGCCTCTTTAAGAGCTATGGGATATTGTAAAATTTCCAACTCCTTTGCTCTGGGCTCTGATTCAGGAGCCACAGTAAAGGACAGACCTCGAGCCACCTCCCTGATGAAGTCCTGAAAGGAAATATCCTCTGGAGGAGACATCCTGCGCTCAGGGGAGGAAGGCTCCTCAGGGAGAAGCATTCCTGCATCAACAGAACTGTCAGAATCCTCAGATTCTTCTGAGGACTCAAAGTACCGTCTGTCCAGATGCTCTTGAAGAGCCTGATACCGACCGACCGAAATCAGTACTGTGATAAGGAAGCTTATCATAGTTCAGGAGGGAGCTATAAAAGAGGTGAATTGGCTTTGAACAAGCAACCTGTCTTTGCTGGTAGAAATACTAAAACAGAATGTTTTCATAAAAGACTACCAGTCCCAGAATGCACCAGGTTTCAAACAGCCTCTAGGAGGGCTGAAGTGGGGAAACGTGTGTTCAATCAGGAGAGCTATGAGGTAATCCCCAATCACTCATCTCCAAGGGCAGGGCTCGATTCAGCACACCTGGGCTGTGCTAGGGTGGAGTGCCCCTCTAAGCACTTTAAAAGAAAAAGATATTCTACACAGAGACAGAACGGTGAGAACAGGCACAGGGAGAACCGGATCTCACAGTACAGGGAGAAAGAAGAGAGAGGACTACAACAGCAGAAGCAACGCAGAAGGAAGAGAAAGACATCTTGGAGGTCTAAAGAAGGAGCCCACAGCAGTACGTGTGTTAGGAGAGATTCCAGAAGCAAGCATACTCCATTGGACTGGAGGAAGCCAGAGGAGTGGGGTTATAGAGCCAGGAATTCCCAGACGGCACCTTTGAAGGAGACGGCTGCATTTAGAAGGGGCCCTAAGACCGGTGCAAGAAGGTATGTGAAGAGAGACCCAGTGTCCAGGGATCTTGATTGGAAGGCTGGACATAAAAGCTGGACTACTTACTGGCCAGGATACCTGGAGAGGAAACCTAACAGCAAGGGGATCACAGGTATGAACTTTGATTTATGCCCTAGCTCTTCTCCAGGAAGACAGCAGGGAAACAAATATTATCCTGAAAGTGATCAATTAAGGAATTCCTCTGAGCCAGACCTTGATACTGATTCCATGATATCTGAGGAAGGAGGAGATATAACAAATGACCCGTTGGAAGACCTGGATTGCTCTCTGTCTAGGCTGCTGTTTTAAAGTAGTTTCTCACTAATGCAAACCACCACCAAAAGGAACTGTAACTTGTTCTTTTATCTACCCAGAAAAGTCTTTGCAAGAAAGCTTTAGGGTAGGATTGAGCCACGTAGAGAGAGTGAACCAGCAAAGGGGTTTGCAGCTGGCTAATTATTTGTAATTGAGCCAGGCACAAGTGCACGTGAGCTCTAGAAGGAAACTTCTTCTTTGTGTGTGAATAGAAGAAAGTTGTCCTTGATAAAGAACAGGTTTTTTTTGTTACTTTTGTGTTTGTTTTTGCCTTTTGGAGCACTGCTAAGGTGGTCATTAGCAGGAGCCATCAAAAAGACCTTTTCTGTTTCCCATCAAGGTCTTTATTGATTTATTGCTTAAGAAGTACAGTTACCTTATAACATGTTTTGTTTTTCCTGAGTACAATACTTGAAGCAAGTGTCCTTTTGTGTTACCAAGTAAATCGGTGTGGGAGAATTAACCCCATGAATAAAATCTGTTTTTCTTTGCTTATACTCGGAGCATCACAACTCATTATTTTGTGAACGGCTGATTCTGGTATGAATGAACTGAAACCCCCACAATCCCTTGCATGTCATAACAATATTTTGCCTTTGCCAAGACTGTGGACTTTCACGACCAGCGCCCCCGTTTACAGTACCGACCGAAATCAGTACCGGAGTATCGGTACCGCAGGGCATCGCATGACTGGGTGCCGGCAATATGGACACCGATGTCGATGCTATCAGTACCGGTACCAATACCGGTGCCGGAGTCGGTAGCGGTTGAACTGTCTGACGCAGTTCCGAGGGTGTCGATGCCGCAAGGAGAGCCGCCAGACTGCATTCAATAGCCAGGAATCTCTGGTCTATCGACGCTGGCGATGCCTGGATGTCGGTACCGGAGAAGACAGCCGGTACCCCAGAGCATGGCACCAGTAGTTCTGCCGAGGTCGAGGCCTCGAGAACATCCTGGAGCCCCGATAATGCTTTGGAAGCCGAAGCCTCCCGCCGGGGCAATTTTGCCGGTGCAGAATCCTCAAGAGCAACGCCAGAGGCATCTCTATGCTTAGAAGGAGATCTACCCTTTGAGGACCGGCAAACTTGTGTTTAGTTACCTAAGATTCACGGGAGGAAGAGGAAGCCCTGGAAGACGTCGATGCCACCGAGGCTGCATCAGAGGGAAACAGGTTACTGAGCTTAGCAGCTTGGTTCTGCCGACCTCTTTTAGACATCATGGCACAGAACATACATTCCGTGATGGAGTGGTCAGGACCTAAACATTTGAGACACCATTCATGGGTGTCAGTGACAGAGTTGGTACCGCCACACTAGGTGCACTTTTTGAAACCCGAAGAGGGCTTTTCCATTGTGGAGGAATTTTTGGGCCTAAGACCCAAAAAGACGCGTGCACGTGTAAAAAAGTACTAAGTATCTTTTTTTTTTTTTTTTTTTAAAGAAAAGAAAGAAAAACCGGTGGTACCGGTAGAGCGTCGAGGAAGGCAGACGCAACCACAAAAAAGAAAGGTAATAAGGGAAATTTTCTGCGGTGACAGGAACGACGACCTGCTGGCTCCGCGGAAAATGAAGAACTGGAGAGAGGCAGTTGGGAAAGGCGGGAAGGCAGCACGCAGGCACTGTGGGATGCTCCCAAAAGCTTTCCAACTGGACGCTGGGAAGCGTTACCGCGCAGGCTCCGTCGGTACCGACGATACCCATATTTGAAGACTACATTCCTGCTTGTTCCTGGAGATATTTCTTTACGGAAAGAGTGATGGATCCGTGGAATAGTCTACCAGTGGAGGTGGTAGAGATGAGGACAGTATCTGAATTCAAAGAAGCATGGGACAAGCACAGAGGATCTCTAAAGAAAAAAAGGGGACTACTGTAGTTCTTGATATGGAAGGACAGACTAGGTAGGCCATGTGGTCTTTTTCTGACGTCATATTTCTATATTTATTTGCTAGCTTGTCTCCTTTGCCTTCGGTTCTCTTCCTGGGTTGATATTGAGGCTTGGTGTCTGTGCTGAGGTGGTTCCTTTGTGAGTTAATTAATGGTACAGGGTAATGGTTGGAGAAGGGGGAAGTTATGAGGGAAGGGGGAAGGTAGTGGGGGTGACCTGCTGGAGAAATGGAAGGTGTTCATTGTAGGGGTCATAGCAGATGTTGGGGGAAGGATGGGACTGGGGGAGGGTGGGAGATAGCTAATTCTTTACTATATAGTGCCTTCCCACTGGACATCTTGGATATCTGATCTGGTGGTGCGACTTAGTTCTGTTTACTTCCTGCAACTTCAGGATAGTTGGGGGGGGGGGGAAGAAGGATGGGAGGGGCAGGGGTTGCGAGCCCTATCTTAAACCTCAGGCAAATCTCTACAAGCACAATTGGTACCTTGACAATATGGCTCCAGCACAGCTCCTGATCTAACTGGACCCTCTGACAAGGGGTGCCTTGGAGTATTCTTTTGGTCATTCCTCTCCCATGAACCTTTGGGGGAGTTTTCAATCCAGTTCTATATTGCCTACAGTTATGGTTAAGGCCATTTCGTGGAAGGTGCATGGGCTAAATAACCCATGCAAATGCCATAGAGTTCTGGATCAGCTATCCTGGGAAAAAGCAGAGATAGTGTTTTTTGCAGGAGACCCATCTTGCCCCTCAGGAATATTTTAATGGTGCTCTGCGTCGGTTTCCTCAAATATTTTGGCCAATTTTTCCTCACGGCAGCGAGTGGTTGCAATTTTAATTTTCACCCGCTTGTTCACTTCAAATTATCGAAAAGATTGCGGATTCGGAGGGTCGCTTTCTTCTACATGTCAGTTCTATTAACAAGGTGATCATCACTCTGATGAATGTTTATTTACCACCAACTCAGACTGGCAGTTTCCTGTGGGTGTTATGGAGAATATTCACCTGTACCGCCAGGAGGGATTGATTATTTATTTTATTTTATTTATTTAACATTTCTTATATACCGCCTTTCATGATATCAAGGCGGTTTACATTGAACAAACTGAAATTACATTGAACAGGGCATTATAACTTGGAGATAACTATTTTACAGGGAACAAGGGCTATGGAGGGTTAAGTGGCTTGCCCAAGACCACAAGGAGCACCTGTGGGACTAGAAACCCCAGTCCTTCCGGCCCAAAGTTAATGTCCTCTAGTGGGATTTGAACCCCCGACCCTCTGGCCTGAAGTACCTTGCCCCAACCACTAGGCCACTCCTCCACTCTAATGGGAGGGGATTTTAACTGTGTTATGTCTGAGAAGGATCGCTCGGAGAACATTCTGTCTGTTGTCAAGCTTTTATGGCAATTAGAGGATTTAGTATTAAAATTTGATCTCTGTGATGTGTGGCGGTGCCTGCATAATGAGCGAGAATATACATATTTTTCCCAGGTCCTTAATAGCCATTCACGTACCGATATGTAGCTTCTTTCACGTACATGACTCCCGTGGTTGACGGGATCATGGGCTCTTCGGATCATGTGATTATCTCTATACATCTGTCCCTGATGGGAGGCTGAAATCCCTCCACGTTCATGGTCATTGTCTTGTGGTTTATTGCTTAATAAAGAGTTTACCTTGGCAGTTCATAAAGGTTGGGCAGAGTACCTCGCTTTTAATGATACCGAGGACATTTCGAAGTTTACTCTTTGAGAAGTGGGGAAAGCAGTGCTGCAGGGTAAGCTAATCTCATTGTCCAGTGCTTTTAAAAAGCGATTGAATGCCCAACAGGAAGATTTACGACAGGAGATTTCTGAACTGGAACACAATCATAGACAAGGTAGCACTTGAAGGACTAGAAAAAGGGACTGTTACTTCTGGAGAGAGATATGCAACTGTGAGTATATACTTCTGGTAATTTTCTAAAAGGAATTCTTTGTATTAAAGCTAATTAATCTGTGAACACACTATTTTTGTTAAATCAGTCAGGGCCTAGTAGCAGCAGTTTAAGTTTACATTTAAAACACACAGGAGAACTTTCTGGTTACATTTCATACCCAGCAGAGAGCTTGTAGTTTAAATTTAATAGTCACTCAGGGCCTAGTAACAGCAAAGTACTTTTAGTTTAAATTTAAGACACAGAAGAGAGCTTTCTGGTTACATTTGGAACCCAGCAGAGAGCTTATAGTTTAAATTTCATAAAATGTTAGAGCCTAGCAGCAGCTAAGAGCTATAATTTAAATCAAATCAGAATATAGCTTACCTATAATTTAAATCAAATCAGAATACAGCTTACCTCAGCAGCACAAGACAGGGTACTGTGTAGCAGCCCTCTTTTAATAAGTGTTATTTCCCTCTCTCCCTCCCCATGCCCACCCACCCCTGGGATAATCGTAGCTTTATAGATACTTACACATCTTAAAAGGAAGGTGGTGCTCTCAGGTGAAGCTCGTTACCCAAATCAGTCATACACTAAGGACCTGAGATTAGTTAAGCTTCAGGTGAACAAGGTATATTACACGTATTAGGTACAGTTTTATTAGTATAAATATCCATAGCAACCCTTAGTAAGTAAAGAACTTGGATCTAAACACAAACTTAAAACTAAGATGCAGATAGCACTCCAGCAGCGGGATGGGGGCTTTCCAGTCGTTTGCATTGAGTGTCACATGTACGATTTTCTCCCAGTTGGTGAGAGGTCTTATGTGTGCACTAGGTGCAAGGAGCTCTTTGCTCTCAGGGAACGAGTCTGTTCTCTAGAGACTAAAGTAGCAGAAAAGGAAAGCATAAGACAGAGAGGTACACAGACGAGACCTACAGGGATATAGTCCTGAAGTCCCACCTCCAGTCTGGCAGCATCCCTGTTGCCATGGAGGAGAGAGGTCACGTGACAGGAGGGCATCACCCTGGTGTGGCAGGAAGTGATCCTGTAACTAGGACCTGTCCTCCAGGTGATGTAAAACCCTCTCGCACCGACGAAGTTTCTCCAGGGCCATGTGCCCATGAGGGAAGGGTTAGGATAGCCGTTATAGTTGGTGATTCGATCATTAGGCATGTAGATAGCTGGGTGGCTGGTGGACGTGAGGATCGCCTGGTAACATGCCTGCCTGGTGCAAAGGTAGCGGACCTCACGTGCCACTTAGATAAGGTCTTAGATAGTGCTGGGGAGGAGTCTGCTGTCTTGGTACATGTCGGTACCAATAACATAGGAAAATGTGGTAGGGAGGTTCTGGAGGCTAAATTTAGGCTTTTAGGTAGGAAGTTGAAATCCAGAACTTCCAGGGTAGCATTCTCCGAAATGCTTCCTGTTCCACATGCAGGACCCAAAAGGCAGGCAGAGCTCCGGAGTCTCAATGCGTGGATGAGACAATGGTGCAGAGATGAGGGTTTTGGATTTGTTAGGAACTGGGGAACATTCTGGGGAAAGGAGGGACTCTTCCGAAGGGATGGCCTTCACCTTAACCGGGATGGAACCAGGCTGCTGGCATTAACCTTTAAAAAGGAGATAGAGCAGCTTTTAAACTAGATATTAGGGGAAAGCCGACAGTCGCCCAAGAGCGGATGGTTCGGAAGAATGTATCTTTGAAGGATACTATCAAAAGCAGAAAGGTTCCACAAAAGAGTAAAGTAGCCCAAATGCCCTCAAGTATGGAGCAGACAGAGCTTAAAGATCCCACATTACCCATGTCTAACAATAGCCAAATTAATATGAATGAAATACATTCTCTAAAATGCTTGTATGCAAATGCTAAAAGTCTAAAAAATAAGATGGGAGAGTTAGAATATATAGCACTAAATGAAAGGTTAGATATGATTGGAATATCAGAGACATGGTGGAAGGAGGACAACCAGTGGGACACTGTGATACCTGGGTACAAACTATATCGTAATTATAGAGCTGATCAAATTGGTGGAGGGGTTGCTCTCTATGTTAGAGAGGGCATTGAGTCAGAAAGGATTAAAGTTTTGCAGGAAACAAAATCTGCTGTAGAATCTATATGGATTGAAATTCCATGTAAAAGGGGGAAGGCGATGGCAGTGGGGGTGTACTATCGAGCACCTGGCCAGAATGAACAAATGGATGATGAAATGCTCAAAGAAATCAAGGAAGCTAACAAAAGTTACAGCGCAGTAATAATAATGGGTGATTTCAACTACACCGGTATCGACTGGGTCAGTGTCACGTCAGGACATGCTAGGGAGATAAAGTTCCTAGATGAAATACATGACTGCTTCTTGGAGCAGCTGGTTCATGAACCGACCAGAGGGGAAGCCATATTAGACCTAGTCCTTAGTGGAACACCAGATCTAGTGCAAGAGATAAGGTTGTTGGGGCCGCTTGGCAATAGTGATCATAGCATGATCGCCTTTGATTTAATTAGTGGAGGAGGGATAGTAAGGAAATCCACAGTACTACCTTTTAACTTTCGAAAGGGAGTCTATGATAAAATGAGGAAAATAGTTAAGAAAAAACTAAAAGGAGCAGTTGCAAAGGTTAAAGACGTACATCAGGCTTGGCTGTGGTTGAAAAATACTATCTTGGAAGCCCAGGCCAGCTGTATTCCACGCTTTAAGAAAAGTGGAAGGAAGTCCAAAAAACTGCCAGCATGGTTTAAAGGTGAGGTCAGAGAGGCTGTTGCCAAAATAGCATCTTTCAGGAAATGGAAAAAAGAGCCAAACGACGAAACCTGAAAACAGCACAAGCACTGGCAAGTCAAATGCAAGGCACTGATAAGGCAGGCAAAGGGAGAGTTTGAGAAGAAGCTTGCTGCGGAAGCAAAAACGCAAAGTAAAGACCTTTTCAAGTACATTCGTAGCAAAAAACCTGTGAAAGAGTCAGTTGGTCCATTAGATAAAGGGGTTAAAGGAGCACTAAGAGGCGACAAGGCGATAGCGGAGAGACTGAACGAATTCTTTGATTCAGTCTTTACTGAGGAAGATGTAGGGATGTTACCCATGACTGAAGTGGTATTTAAAGGTGCAGAAGAATTGAAGGAAATATCGATACATCGGGAAGATGTATTACAACTATTAGATAAACTGAAGAGTAGCAAATCACCTGGGCCGGATGGTATACATCCAAGGGTGTTGAAAGAACTGAAATATGAGATTGCAGACCTGCTATTAGTAATCTGTGAACTATCATTAAAATCATCTCTAATACCTGAAGATTGGAGGATCGTCAATGTAACACCAATTTTTAAAAAGGGTTCCAGGGGTGATCCGGGAAACTACAGACCGGTGAGACTGACCATCAGTACCGGGAAAAATGGTAGAAACCATCATCAAGAATAAAATTACTCATCATGTAGATAGTCATGACCTAATGGGAGACAGCCAACATGGCTTTAGACAAGGAAGATCTTGTCTTACTAATCTGTTATGTTTTTTTGAAGGAGTGAATAATCAGGTGGACAAAGGTGAGTCGGTTGATATTGTGTATCTGGACTTTCAGAAAGCCTTTGACAAAGTCCCTCATGAGAGACACTTGGCAAAACTAAAGAGTCATGGGATAGGAGGCAGTGTACTATTGTGCATCAGGAACTGGTTAAAAGATAGAAAGCAGAGGGTAGGGCTAAATGGCTAATTTTCCCAATGGAGAAAGGTGAATAGTGGTGTACCCCAGGGATCTGTGCTGGGTCCGCTGCTTTTTGACATTCATAAATGACCTGGAAAGTGGAATAACGAGTGAGGTTATCAAATTTGCAGATGACACAAAACTATTTAAAGTTGTTAAAACCCAAGAGGATTGTGGAAAATTGCAAGAGGATATTGATAAATTAGAAGACTGGGCATCAAAATGGCAGATGAAATTTAATGTGGACAAGTGCAAGGTTATGCACCTAGGGAAGAACAACCCAAACTATGGTTACACAATGCAAGGTTCCACATTAGGAACTACCACCCAGGAAAAAGATTTAGGCGTCATTGTGGATACCATGTTAAAACCCTCGGCTCAGTGTGCAGCAGCGGCCAAGAGAGCAAATAGAATGCTAGGATTGATAAGGAAAGGAATGGAAAATAAAACAAAAGATATTATAATGCCTCTATATCGTTCCATGGTGAGACCGCACCTTGAATATTGTGTGCATTTCTGGTTGCCGTATCTTAAAAAGGATATAGCGATTTTAGAAAAGGTTCAGAGAAGAGCCACCAAAATGGTAAAGGGTATGGAAGGATACTCCTATGAAGAAAGGCTAAAAAGGTTAGGGCTCTTTAACCTGGAAAAGAGAAGGCTGAGGGGAGATATGATAGAAGTCTATAAATTGATGAACGGAGTGGAACGGGTAAACGTAGATCGATTGTTTACCTTATCAGAATATAGAAAGACTAGGGGACATGCAATGAAGCTACAGGGTAAACTATTTAAGACTAAAAAGAAAATATTTTTTCACTCAATGTGTAATCAAACTCTGGAATTTGTTACCGGAGGATGTAGTAAAGGCTGTTAGTGTAGCTGGGTTTAAAAAAGGTTTGGACAAGTTCCTGGAGGGAAGGTCCATAAACCATTATTAAGAAGGGACCCAGGATATCAAATGCTTGAACCAATACAAGCATTGTGGAACCTGTGTCCCTTGGGGAAACTGCTAGGTACATATGACCTAGATTGGCCACTGTTGGAAACAGAATACTGGGCTTGATGGACCTTGGTCTGACCCAGTATGGCATATCTTATGTTCTTAGCAGTTCGCAAGTGTGGCGTTTATTGGTTTGCCGCAGAGGGGAATTAGCGGCTTTAGATTCCGATCGAGTGGCGTCGCTCCTCCTATGAGCAAAACAACAAAATTTTAAGAACAGCATAACAAAGATGCTGCTGTGGCAGTTAAAACGACAAAGACTATCTGTGGTGACTTCTCCCCAGGGGCTAGTTACCCATCATTCTGGGGACATAGCAGATATTTTTTGTGAAATTTTACAAACTTTGTAGTCTAGTATATTGTCCGCGAGCCCTAATGACATCCATGATTGATTACAGGACACCACTCTCCCTCAACTCCCACAGGAATCCCAGGAAGCCCTGGACCACCCCTTCTCTCTCCAGGAGCTACTCCACGTGATTCGTAACTTAAAATCATCTAAGGCTGCGGGTCCTGATCTCTTACCAGCGGAATTTTAAAAGTCCTTCCCTGATCTTTTCGCCCCAATGTTAGTACAGGTCTTTAATAAGGTTTTACCGAAGGGCGCACTTCATTTTATCGGGCTACCATTTCTGTAATCCGTAAAGTGGAAAAAGATCCTTTAGTGTGTTCCAATCACCATCAGATTTCTCTCTTAATATAGATTATAAAATCTTTACCAATGTATTGTCCAATTGCCTGGATTCCGAAATCCCAGATATCATCCATCCCAATCAGACAGGGTTTATAAAAAATCGTTATGGTTTTGAAAATGTCCGAAGACTTATCAATGTGCTACATGGCATTCAATCGCAGAAAGGTAGTTATGCGGTCCTATCA
Source organism: Ichthyophis bannanicus (assembly GCA_033557465.1). Classification (NCBI taxonomy): domain Eukaryota; kingdom Metazoa; phylum Chordata; class Amphibia; order Gymnophiona; family Ichthyophiidae; genus Ichthyophis; species Ichthyophis bannanicus. Next base: position 1,505,271 of record CM066043.1, read on the forward strand.
CTGGATGCTGAAAAAGCTTTTGATAAAATTGAATGGCCATATCTCTTCGCGCTTCTCAAAGCTTTTGGTTTTGGGCCTTCTTTCTGTACAGGGATTGCTGCCATGTCTGTCTGTCCACAAGCTTTGGTTATGGTGAATATTTGTTTGGTTTTTTTATCTTCTTCGTTTAGATTAGGTCGAGGTATGAGGCAAGGCTGCCCCTTATCGCCACTATTGTTTGCTCTAGCGATTGAGCCTCTGCCCATGCATATTAGACTAAGGGCTACGGATACAGGTATTTATTTAGGATCGAAATGGCAGAAAATACACTGATTTATCTCCACAACCCTGTCACTTCTCTCCCAATAGCTGAGAAAAATGATCCAAGATATTCATCATTATCTGGGTTTACAGTGAATATGCAGAAGTCGATTTATCTTCTGTGCCTCTCGCGGGAGCTTCCAAACAGTGCAGCAGTTCCAATATTTAGGCATCCTCATCCATAGAGACTTATCTCTACTTAATACATTTAATTATATCCCTCTCCTCAAGGCGATAAGACGTGATTTGGAGTCTTGGCACTCCTGCAGTATATCCTGGTAAGGTATAGGATAAATACCATTAAAACTCTCATTTTACCTGTTACTGTTCCTTTTTATGCAATTACCTAGTTCTATTCAGAGATCCTTTTTTAGTGCACTCTGGCATGCACTTACTTGCTTCCTGTGGCAATCCCACCGTCCACGGATTAGTTAGAGGATTGTAACTTTACCAAAATTGTCGGGGAGGGGGGGGGGCTGGGGCTTCCTGATCCAGAGCTTTACTATCACTGTACTTATTTGAGAACATTAGTGTCTTGGCGACTCAGCGCGGATGCTGGTTGGGTAGTTTTGGATAGGGATTAGATAAGTCCTATTCCCCTTATCGGCAATCCCCTTTCTTTTCCAGTCCATCCAACATGGCTAAAGTGGTGGCCCATATCTTCCTCTACCCTTGTTGGCGGGCCTGGGGGAAGATTCATCAACGGTTCGGGATGTCAGCTTTGATTTCCCCCTTGAGGAGTCTGCGGGGGGGGGGGGGAGTTTGCAACTTGTGCAGCACAGTTTTGTGTTTCTTCCTTTTTTGCCGGGTCTTCGTTGCTGTCAAAGGACAGGCTAGAGGAGCGGTTGCCCCCCCCCCCCTTTCCCCCTTTCAGTACTCACAATTCTGGCATTGTTTTGGTACGCAAATTATCAAATCAGAGATATCACGGTGTCTTTGACAATGGAACGGGTAATTTTTTACATTACACGGCTTCCCTCTTTCATTGCCCAACTATACTGTGCTATTGTCTTGGCTCTCCCCAACCTGGCAGCCTTATATCTCCCAAGTCGGCAACGGAGCTCTATCCCTTCTGAAAAGGACGACGCTTTCTGGGTGGAGGTGTATCAATATTCACATGCTTGCTCTATTTCTCTCGCTTTAGTTCACATCAATTGCGAATTTTGTACAGTTTATTGATTCTACCAACTGACCTTTTTAAATGGCAACATTCTGACAATGCATTAAGTTGGTGTTTCTGTGGTCATCTGGGAGATTTTGAACATATGTGGTGGCCGTGTCCACAGTTATAGAAATTCTGGAGTGGGGTGTACAAACACATAACTCTGGTTCTAGACATACGGTTCCACTACTCTATAGTCTTGTGTTCTAGGTTTTCTCCCTTCGGAAGATGGGAGGCTCCTGTATACCATCTTGATGGCTCTCTGTTGTTGGCTGCTAGATCAGTGATCGCAAGCTTCTGGAAACGTACTCAGGAGCTGACCTTTTCAGAATGGCGTATTAAAGCCTGGGAGGTCTTTCGGCTAGATAAAGTTTTATTTATTTAATTTATTTTATTTAACTGTATTTATATCCTGCTTTTCACCGGGTCAAAGTTACGGCTTTGATTCTGGGTCTCCCCTTTCAAGTAGAAGGCTTATGGCTCAAAATACTTTGAGGATTCCTAAGTGGAAGCTGATCCAGTGCCCTTCTCCACATTCTGTTTGCTTTTCCTTCCTCTTTCTTTCTTTCTTTCTGTTTTGGTTAGAGGATAAATGGGTGGAGTGTAGGCAGGATGATAGTTGGGTGGGTGGATATCCCCACAATATCTTTCCCTGTTAGTCTTGGTACAAATATCGGTCTTTTTCATATCTTAATTGGTCCTTATACTTAAGCTATTGCTTCACTTTGAGATTTTGCCTGATGTTCTTGTAGCTGTGGGTTGGATGGGTGGGGGCAGGGAGTTGGTCTAGGCCTCTAACTTCTCTCTCTCTTTTCTGGTCCGCCTTTGATGTGTTAGTAGGGGAGTGGCAGCCTCAGAAAGAGTAAAGTTGGGAATCTGCACACAATCCTCTCTGGTGGTTGTAAGGGTGCTGGGCGAGAGGGTCACAGATGCAGACTGGTTTCTGATTATGCTTATTATTATAATTATGATTATGGGTATACAGAGAAAAGGAGTGGACCCAAGACAGATCCTTGGGGTACACCAACAGAGCAGGATAGCAATATTTTATTTTATTTTATTTTTATTCTCTTATATACCGCACTATTATGCATCAGTGCAGTTTACATTGAACAAACTGAAATTACATTGAACAGGGCATTATAACTTGGAGATAACCCTCCATAGCCCATGTTCCCTGTAAAATAGTTAAGTGGCTTGCCCAAGACCACAAGGAGCACCTGTGGGACTAGAAACCCCAGTTCTTCATCTAATCCCTATCCTAGAGGAAGATCCACCAGAACAAACACTGAAAGAGCGATAGGAAATATAAGAGGAGAACCAAGATAACACAGAGCCCTTAAAACCAAGCGAGGACAAGGTATCAAGGAGAAGGGTGTGGTCAACCATGTCAAAAAGCAGCAGGAAGGTCAAGGAGGATGAGGATCGAGTAAAGGCCCTTGGATTTTGCCAGGAATCGGTCACTGGAGACTTTGGCAAGAGCTGTTTCAGTAGACTATAAAGGATCCAGAAGGGCTGGAGGAGAGAAAGTCAACGATGTGTGGTGACTCATTTAATCCGCCTGGACATTCGTCGACCCGGCCACATATGCTACTGAGAGGGCAACCAGGCGGGCTTCCGCCTACCGCAAGAGCATGACTGCCTCTGCTGCTACCAGGAAGCTTTGCATGCTGCCCTGGCAATTTATGTAAGCTACTGTGGTGGCGTTCTCTGACAGGATCCGCACTGCCCTCTGCTGTATCAGGTGTAGAAAGGCCTCCAGGGCAAGGCGCACCACTCGGGTCTCCAACTGATTGATGGGCTACTGCCTTTCTTCGGCAAAACAATGGCCTTGAGCCACGTGTGAAAGACAGTGACCACCTCAGTGGATGGACTTGCATCCATGATGACCACAACTCAGTCCGGAGTCTCCAGGGGCATCCTTGACCCTAGGTTCGCCGAGTCAAGCCACCATTACAAGCTCGCCCGGACCTCCCCTGGCAGCAGAAGTTGGACTTAGACACATAGAAACAAGATGGCAGAAAAAAACCACATGGCACATCTAGTCTGCCCTTCCAAATCAACTACAATAGTCCCCTTTTTTCCTTTAGAGATCCTGTGTTTCTCTCATGCTTTTTTGGATTCAAATATTGTCCTCATCTCTACTACCCCCCACTGGGAGATTATTACACGCATCTACCACACTTTCCGTAAAGAAATATTTCCGCATATTACTCCTGAGTCTATCTTATTTCTCCCTCATCCTATGCCCCCTCATAGCACAGCTTGCCTTCTATTGAAAGACTCTCTTCTGCATTTATGTCATGGAGGTATTTAAATGTCTCTATCTTATCTCCCCTATCCCGTCTTTTCTCGAAAGTGTACATATTAAAATCTTTAAATCTGTCCTCATATGCTTCATAACAAAGACCACTAACCATTTCAGTAGCCACCCTCTGCAACGACTCCAACCTGCTTATTTCCTTTTCAAGGTGCGGTCTATAGAATTGCACACAATACTCCAAATGAGGTCGACCCAGAGAGATTTATAGAGGCATTATCACCTCCTTTTTTTCTGTTGGTCATTCCTCTCCTATACACCCAGGCATCCTTCTGGCTTTCAGTCACCTTTTCTAATTGTTTAGCTTCTTTAAGATCATCAGACACAATTATGCCCAGGTCCCGCTCATCCTTCATGGACAGAAGTACCTCACTCCTGCATGACCCTACGTTTTTTAGCATTACATTTGAGCTGCCAGATTCTAGACCATTCTTCAAGCTTAGCTAGAATCCTCCTCATGTTATCTATTCCTTCCTGGGTGTCTACTCTATTGCAGATTTTGGTATCATCTGCAAATAAGCCAAAAACTTACCCAACAGCCCTTTCGCAGTATCACTTAAAGATGTTAAAAAGAATCGGCCCAAGGACAGATCCCTGTGGTACACCACTGGTAACCTCCTTCTCCTCAACGTGAGCTCCACTTACCTGTACCCTTTGTTGCCTCCCACTCAACCAATTTCTAACCCAAGCAGTGTCCACCCCTAGGTTGCTTAGTTTGTTAATAAGTTGCCTGTGCGGAATGGTGTCAAAGGCTTTACCGAGATTTAAATATACATTTAGAGCTCTCCCTTGGCCCAACTCCCTGGTTATCCAGTCCAAAAAGTCAATCAGATTTGTCTGACAAGACCTGCCTCTGGTGAGTCGATGCTACCTCGAATCCTGCAATCCATTAGACTCCAGAAACCTCACTATTTTGTCTTTTAGTAGCCTTTCCAATAATTTTACTATCCACAGAGGTTAAACTAACCGGCCTGTAGTTCTCAATGTCATCCTTATGTCCACTTTTGCGTAAAGGGACAACAGGTGCCTTTCTCCGGTCCTTTGGCACCACTCCTGACTCCAAAGAGGAACTGAAAAGGTCAGACAGTGGAGCCGAGACGCTAGAACATCCAAGTTCCCACAGTATTCTTGAATGTATCCCATCTGGACCCATCGCATCGTCTACTTTTAGTTTAGTTAGTTCTTCACGAACAGTCTTTTCTGAAAATCATTTGAGATCGCTGTGGTTTGTGTTCCTTTGTGGGTGTTTTCCTGAGGTCCTTCTCCTAGTTCTTCGCCTGTGAACACACCAGAAATATTTAAGCAATTCTGCTTTATCCTCAGTTTCTGCATATTCCTCCCCTTCACCCTCAAGTCTGACAATACCAGTTTTGCCCTTCCTCCTCTCACTAACATATCTGAAAAATGTCTTTTCCCCTATTTTATTGCATTGACTATTTCTTCTTTTTGTACTTTTGCTTTCCTGACTACTTTGCTAGCTTCTCTAAGTTTTTCTAAATATAGACGCCCGTCTTCCTCTCTGCGATCTCTTGTATTTCATGAAGGCCTCCCTCTTTTTCTTCACCTTTTCAGCTACTTCTTTTGAAAACCATAGCGGCCTCCTTTTCCTTTTACATTTATTTTATTTTCTAATAAAAAGGTTTGTTGCCCTTAAAATATCCCTTCATTTTTGCCCACTTTTTCTACATCCCCCAGCTGTTCCCATCCCACTAACAACTCTTTGAGGTATCATTCCATCTTGGCAAAGTTAGTTTTCATAAAGTCTAAGACCCTTGCTTTTGAATGGATTTTTTTTCAGCCTTGGTGCTAATACTGAACCACACCATCTGGTGATCACTGGATGTGAGATGATCTCCCACTGTAACATCAGAAACACTTTCCCCATTGGTAAGCACTAAGTCCAGTATGGACCCAATCACGTGTGGGTTCTGTTACCAGTTGCCTGAACAGTTCTCCCTGTAGAGAATCCAGGATCTCCTTACTTCTAGATGATACTGTAGCAGGGATGTGCTAATCCACATCCGACATATTGAATTACTTATCAGTAGCACTTCTCCTTTCATGGCAACACTGCATATGTCTTCTATTAAATCTTTGTTCACTTCTACTCCCCGAGGGGGATCTGTATATCACTCCAATGCAAATAGATTTCTCTTTCACTCTTTCTAATGTAACCCACAGTGCCTCCTCTCTTCCTTTAAGCCCTGCAATTGTATAGCTGTTTTATATCTATCTATCTATATATATATATATATATATAATTTTCTTTTTTTTGGGGGGGGGGGGGAATTACCATATAGTGCCACTCCACCTCCCCTTCTGTCCCCTGTCCTTCCTCAATAAGGTATAGCCTGGTATAACTACATCCACATCATGGTTGTCTGTGAACCATGTCTCCATAACAACCACTAAATCCAAGTCAGCCTCTTCCATTAAAGCCTCGATATCTTGGACCTTATTTTCCATGTTACAGTCATTTATACACATAGTTTTCCAGATGTTGCCCCTTTTACCTATTTTTTGCAGAGGCATTTAATGTTTCACTTACCTGGGGCTTTCTTCACCGATCCCGAACAAATCTAGTTTAAAGCCCTCTTCAATAGATTAGCCAGTCTGCTGCTGTTGAAGACACTTTGACCCTTCTTGGATGCCATCTCTGCTCTGCAGCCCTTAGATCATCCTCCCATGGTCACAGGAAACCAAAAACGCTCTCAGTGACACCATCCATGCAGCCATGAATTCATCTCCAGAATGTGAGCGTCTCTGCCTCGGCCTTTACCCTCAACCGGGAAGATTGAAGAGACCACCACCTGCGCACCTATCTGCTTCACCCTCTGTCCTAGAGTCATGAAGTCACTTTTGATACACTAAGAGGGATACCTAGCAGTATCATTTGTGCCGACATGGATGAGCAACACTGGATAATATAGTCAGCAGGCTTGATGAGTCTTAGCAAACTCTCCTTAACTACTAAGATTTTGGCACCTGGAAGACAGCACACCTCTCTGGACATCAAGTCTGGTCAGCAGGTGGATGCCTCAGTACTCCTCAGAAGAGAGTCACCAACCACCATTACCCTGCTCTTCCTTGTGGTGACTGACTCTAACTATGGGGTGCTCGAGCTGTGGCTCTTCTCTTTCCTTGGATGCTAACACCTCCTCCACTTCCACAGCTGCCTACAATTTCTTCAATTTAAGGGCTGGAGAAGTTGGATTGTTGACTGGTGACTCATGTCCAACCTTCTTCATTCTATAGCCTCCCATCTTTACCTCTGTCGGAGAGCTTGGATGTTTCAAGAAGCATCTCATCAATGTACTTTTCACAGTCTCTAATGCTTCTCAGCCTCACCACCTCTTCTCTGAGCTCCTCCACTTGTTTGAGAGCCTCAGCATGCATGCATCCTGTACATGGAACCTGTCCTTCAACTAGCATTGGGGGCAACAGCTTTAGCAATACAATTTTTTGCAGCCATTGTTTAGTTTTTCCAGCCATGGATTGTATTAGGGGAGACCAGTGAGAGAGGAGATGTGTCTGCAGTGCCCTCATATGGAGCCAAGCCCAAGGCAGCAGCTCCAGCAAGGCCACCATGGACCTCAGGAACTGCAGACAGTCCCAATCCCAAGGACACAGGGCCCTGCACAGGCCATACACTTGGGTTTACAGCTTTGTGATTAGCCATCAGAAGAAAAAACATGTCATGGCATGTGTCGAAGCAGGCTCCCTGATACTCCAAGGTTTGTGATGGCTGGAGATGGCTCTTGGTAAAGTTCACCACCCGGCCTGCACCCATAGGTAGCAAATCACCAGCTCAGTCGACCAACTCCTTTCCTCGAAGGACTTCCCTTGAATTAACCAGTTATCCAGGTACAGGTGGATCAGCAGCCCCTGCTTGCAGAGGTGTGTCGCTACCACCATGACCTTCGTAAACACTCGCTGTGGCCAGGTCAAAGGGTAGCCACTTGAGAGTGATAATGCCCCCTGGACACCACAAAGTGAAGGAAGCGCTGATTTCTCTGCCTTGACCGGAATGTGCAGGTATGCCTCTGAGGTCCAAGGAGGTAAGAAACTCACCCTGTCGCATCACCATGATCACGGAGCGCAGTGTTTCCATGCAAAACCGTGGAACTCTCAGAGCCTTGTTGACCCCTTTCAGGTCTAAAATGGGCTGCCAGGAACGCTCTTTCTTTGGCATGACAAAGTAGATTGAGTACCTCCTGGATGCCCCTCAAGCTGCAAGAAGCAATAGAGTGTTCTCTTCTACAGTTCGCGCCTTCCATGCGGTCCCACACGGGGACAACATTTAGAGCCTTGTCAGAAGCCGGCAAATTCAAGGGCATAGCCCTCCCGAATGACCTCAAGGACTCAGGCATCAGAAGTAATTTGGGCTTAAGTGAGAAGGAAGCTTCACAGGTGACCTCCCATTTGCTGTACCCCCACCAGGTCCCCCAAATCCTCATTGCGAGGTGATTGGCTGCTCCAGGATCACTCATGGTGGCCCCTTGAAAGAAGATATTCTGAAGGAACCAGATTCTCTGTGGGTTAGCCATCAAAGAGGGGTGAAACCCCTGGAACTCTCTACAGTTGTCCCTAAATAGGATGCCTCTGCCAGCCTTGGGCTTGTCCTCAGGCAATCTGGTCACCTTGGACTCTCCCAAGGACTTGACAAGCTTCTCTAAATGCCCACCCAAAAAGCAATCTGCCCGCAAAAGGGTGCTTACTAAGCCTTGTCTTAGAGGCCACATCTGCAGATCAATTGCACAACCATAAGAGTCTCTGGGCCATAGCAACACAGCAATAGCCTTACTGGATGCCCATAGCAAATCATAAAGCCAATCAGCCAGAAAGGCAGCACCAGAGTCTAGTCAAGCAATCTGTGCTCGACCAGGTAATTGTGTCCCAGTCTCCTCCGGTAGGCCACGAGACCACCAGAGACAGGCTCAGACCACATAAGCCCCACAAATGGCACCCTGCAGCCCCAGCACTGACACTTCAAAGGCCTGCTTAAGCAGTGCCTCCATGCACCGGTCCTTAATGTCCTTCAAGGCTGTGCCACCCTCCACCGGGATAGGTGGTCTTGCGTGTGACCGCTGTCACCAACGCATCCACCTTGAGCAAGCACAGCTTCTCTTTTAATCTTAGTCATTATAACATAAAATCTCGCCATACTCTGCCCCACACAGAACCCCCATGTCCAGGAAATTCCATTCCTCAATCATGACGTGCACCCTATGGATCGGAAAAGATCGAGGGGGACTCCAGATTCCCTCCATCAGAGGGTCCTCAGTCAATTCTGGGCCCAGCAGCCCAGGGTTCTCCACAATACAGAAAACTGCCAGACACACTGTGAATCGTGCTCAGAGCTCATCCAGGTGGAAGATCCAGGCAGCCATCGGATCCTCAGCCCCAAGCACTGTTCCCTTTAAGCTGTGCGCGTTTGCGTGCGCACACACCTCGCCGAGCGAGCACACACTTTTAAAGGAGCGCACAAAAATTACTGATTTCATGAGTTTTCAAACCTTGGGTTTTTTAAGGCCGCGGCTGCACCACTGACCTACTGCCATTCTGCAATTTTTGTCACTTCCGAATCTCTCCTCTGTCTGCACTGAGTCCCCTGCCCTCACTCCTCTCACATGTGACTGACGATTGACGAATCATGACAGGCTAGAGGGAAATAAAAGGGAGGGGCAGCCAGCAAGCCAGCCTCTTTCTGCTCTTGTGCCTGCCTGCCAACCACGCACCTCCTTTGATCCCTCCCTCAGCCAGCCTTCAGTGCCACGTGCTGCCTTGGATGTGAGAGCAACACACCGCACCAGCAAAGAAGAGGAGACCGGTGCTCCGGGACTGCTGCCTGGGGACGGGCTATCGGCAGCGGAGCAGGTGAGTGCATATCTATGCTTTTTGCATATCTGTAGTAATCTGACTGTGAGTCCCCGTGAGGCATCGTGAGAGCCTACACAACTAGTGTACAGGAGGAAGAGGAGGCGGCGGGCCTGGGCAAGGAAGAGCAAGCAGCAGCAGCTCCTCGATTTGGGGTCCTTCGTCATCCTTCTCTATCTCTCCCGCTCGCGGGCTGCCTGCATGTCTGTACTGGATGTTTCGGGTGCCCAGGATGTCACGGTGGGGTTTGTATATACATCTTGTATGTGTGTCTTTCTCTGGTGAAATATATACATATGACTTTGCACGAGCGGAGAGGGAATGTGTGGGGCTTTCTGGCACGAGGCCTTTTTCGGTGTGAGTGATGGTCTGGATCTTCCCTGCCGAGGCCTCGAGCCCAGCACAACCGTCTGGGCCTGCGTGCGGCAGCCTCGATTATTTTTAGGAAGGGGGTGGGGATGTGTGTTTGTGTGTATTTCAGATTGTGTTTTTATTTGTCTTCTTTTTTTCACCCTGGGGGAAATGGGGAGTTCTCTCAGTAGAGTGGAAAGCTGGAGTTTCACAGTATTCTCTAGCTTCCTGAAGGTGTTATCTCGGCCCTGCTGCTTTGTTGGGGTGGCGTTTAGTTAATTTTAGACTTAACGAGACCTTGTTCTGTAGATTCTGTCTTTTAATGCCATCTTCTCTGGCTTCGTTATTTTCACGCATCTGCCGCTTTGTTTCTGCATGATTAAACTTTGTACTTGTGTTCAGTAGAATTATTGATGTAGGACTTAAGGAAAATAGTATACCTCAAATTTTAACTGTGGCTAAAAAAGTGGTTTGTATCGGGAAAAAAAACCCGCCTGACTTGAGGAAGGAGCATGTTAAAAACAGTGGGACTGCTGCTCCTACTGAGGATGCTCTTCTCACAACTGTCACTGACTACTTTCTTCAGAAAGTTTGTTTAAAGCCATTTATTCCCTGACACCATTCTTACCTGTTGTGTAAGGCCCCCTAGAATTTCAGTGTGTGTTTTGCTCTTCTCTAAATGGTACTATTCATCTGTGTTTTAATGAGAAGATGAAGAATGTCGCAGGGGTTACCTAGGAAAGCACTTAAGAAATGAGGAGTGGGATTTCTAAGTTCTTGCCCCCTTTTCTTTTTATTTCAGGTGGTTTCCCCATAGGGCTGGCGAGTACAGGCATAGGAACCCTGTGAAAGAGGGAAAATGTCCTTGACTTGCCCCCACTTTTCTCTCTTCTTTCAACCAGAGATGATCTTTCTTTTTGCCAAATGTACTTATCATTACTTTTATACTTATTTTCAGAGATATCTTTTAATGCCAAAAGTATTTATTATTTTTACTACATATGCCATCCATCACCTTTTTTATTAGTGGTACTTTTTAGTCCCATTTGTTTCCCCCCCCCCCCCCCCTTTTCTTTTAAACAGATAGAGCTCTTACAATACAATGTCAGTTTCTTTTTCTTCCCCTTCCTATCTCCCTTCCCCCTTCCTCCCCCTCCCCTCCCATGTTATTGATGCTTGTTATCCCTCGGTCGTCAATTTTTAGTTTTCAGCTATTTTAATGTCATTTTAATGTTTTGACCTTTTGGTAAGTCACTACGCCATATTTTTTTTTTTTTTTTTTTTAAACTTTTATTTTCATTTTGCAACAAACAAAAGAAACAACACACCAAAAGAGACAAAACAAGTATACAATAAGGAAAAGTAAACCCATTACCCCCCACCCCGGTGCTTCTTCTCTACCCGTTTATATCAGCATGTGAGCGCTTCCAATTAACAGTGATTATACATCAAACGATCAAAAAAAAAAAAAAGTATCCACAATACAGCATGATCATGAGACAGAGATATATACAAAGTTAGACAGTCAGATGAGAGCATTTAGCAAAATGTACATATTCATTGAGCATCTTCCATTGAGACCAATGAGAAGGAGTCTGAACGGAGGAAGCGAGCAGACGAGGTAGTTGTTCATATTTACTGTAGAGACAGGCATGATTCCACCATTCATTGAGGCTCAGATGGGAACTAATTTCCCAGTATTACTTAATTAGGGAAATAGCAATGCCAAGCATAAAGTTCAAAAGGAGATAAGCCATTTTTTGGGAGAGAGGGGATCCCCGCAACTGGGCGAAGTCCCACTATCCTCCGAGAAAGGGACTCCTGAGAGTACAATATAGACTAAATACGACCCCAGACCCGACGCCAGTTATACTGTAGTGCGGGATATTCATGCATAACATGAAGTAATAGACCAATGGCCACAGGACGTGTCCAGCAACCATTACCCTGAGTAGTGTTCCATTTGTCTAATCTGTGAGGAGTGTAAAAACACCGGTGGGCTAGAAAGAAGAGGGTCTGAGTGAGTGAGGCGGGTCGGGAACCCGTGTCCCTCTGCTCCAGATAAGGCTCCATTGCTCCGAGGTTAAAGTCACATGCAATTCGCTCTCCCATACTTTCTGCGCTATATAGGTATCTCTAGTGATAGCATTACATAAGGTTTAGTAAAATTGGATGCTACACCCGGTGAACTACCGAGAGATCGGAAGTCTCCAATAAACCTTATGCAGAGAGTGCCGATGGCGGGAGTACTCTAGTGCTCCGAATGCAATGCTGAAGTTGCACTGACCAGAGTCGGGAGTCGAAAGGTTGCATAAGAGTATTAAAGGCACCTAAAGTGTCGAAAAGCATTGGTGGGTAGTGGGAGTCTAATGGGAGAGTCATACCAGGGAGTAAGGTAAGAGGAATCCGGTGAGCAAAGGCCCGCTACTATATCTAGCCACACAGGTCTGCTCGGTACTGGAGCTTCCAACCAACGAGCACCTTGTTTGAGAAGAAAAGATTGAGGGAACACTCGAGTAAAATCGCCACCAAGTAGTAATGGAGCATTGGCGGAGGCCGAGGCCAACTGCGCAAAACTTGCATAGTAAGCAGGGTTGTCCACAGTCGGGGCATAGTGCAAATACACGTGAATTCACTATCTCCAACCTCAAGGTGTACACGGGCCCATCTACCCTCCATGTCAGCGCTAATATCAGGTACAGTAGCGTGCAAAGACTTCTTAACCAGAATGGCTATCCCGTACCATTTGGAAACGGTGGGAGAATAGGCAGCTACCATGTGAGGCCTAGCATTGAGTTTCAGTGTTTCAGCAGAGTGTAATGCGTTTCCTGAAGAAACACCAAATCAACATGCTCGTGGCTAAGATAGCTAAGGATTTTCTTTCCTTTGAGTGGACCAGTAATGCCTTTGACGATGAATAATAAGATTTTACATAAGGCCATTCAGAAAAGTTAAAATTCTGAGCATGATAGCACACATAATTTCACTGTGTCCCTCAAACTGACTGTATCTAGCTGTACACTTGACATAGGAAAAATAAGCTAATATAATACAATGAAGCGCCCCACATTAACAAAGAAAACCGCAGTACGGTAGAGGAGAAGCAAAACCCCAAAATTACTGGCGACCATGTGTCTGCGGGGAGAAACCCCAGAGAAGGCCGAAATTGAAAAAAACATATAACCTGTAGGACTGTGCGTGCTCCGAATCCGACCGAGGCACACATCATAAAGGGATAGGAGACCAAAGACAAAAGTCATACAGAGAAAGAAAGAAAGTCCAGGCTATTTCTGTGCTGGGCTATGACCGCCGCATCGGGCCCCTCAAAATGGCGGACAGAGCCGGCAGATAAGAGTCCAAGATTTGGGATTAGCGCATCTGCTCTGCTTCTTTGGAGTCCAAAAATGTTGATAGTAGATCAGGATCCTCGAACGTCCTGGTCTGGTTGTGGAGAGTCACTCGGAGCTTCGCTGGATACAACAGGCCAAAACGAGCCTGTAGCTGTTGAAGTCGAGGGCGAAGAGCAAGGAGTTTCTTCCGACGGTCAACGGTAGGCTTTGCCAAATCAGGAAAGAAGGAGACCTTACGACCTTCAAATTCCAAATGATGATTCGCTCGGGCAGCATGTAAAATTTGTTCCACTTGTTGATATCGTAGCAAGCTGAAGATAATAGGCCGGGGGGTCGTGCGGTTGAGCGCCATGCGGGCAGGAACACGGTGTGCTCGATCGATTTCCAGTTCTCTGTGAAAAGTGATCTTCAGCAAGGAGGGAAGAGTTTTGAGCAAGAATTCTCTTATATCTCCTGCTTCCACCCCCTCCGGCATTCCGAGGAGCCTCACATTGTTGCGACGGGCTCGATTATTGCTATCTTCCAACTCCTTTTGAAGATTCTGTATCTGGCGCTCAGCCTTGTCCAGTTTGCCCAAGCGCACCTCGTGCGAGTCGAGGACCCCCGCCATATTGTCCTGCCGTAATGAAAGACCTTCAAGTCGGTCCTGGAGCACTCCAAAGTCTTCTCGCATGGCTCGAAGCGCTTCTCCATTGGACTGCACCAATTCCTTCACGCCGCGTATTTCCTCCAAAATCTCCAGGTGCATTGCGGGGTTTTCACGAAATGGAACCATCTTCTGTGGGGAGGACACCTCTGTTTTGGAGCGTTTTCCGTGAGAAGAAGAAGGAGACCCGAAGTCCAAGCGCGCTGGTTTATGGGCCGCCATCCCCCCGGAGGTGCCCCGGTCAGCTCGGGGCGAAATAGTAAATTTATATAGGTATTAAGTCAGGATTCTGAGTAGGCCTCTCGGGAGCTTCAACGCAAAGCGTCCTACCCGCTGGACATCAGGCTCCGCCCCCTCGCCATATGTTTTTTTTTTTTTGAGTTGCTTTACATAAACTCTTGGTGTATGTTGTTTTTATACATGTACATACCTTATAGATGTTTTTTGTGTGTTAATCTTGGCTATATCCATAGTTTTAAAATTAAGTCACTTTTCTGGATTTGTGTTAAACTGTTAATCCATGTAAGTAATACTGTGCCTTCTTTTTTACTATATATTCTTTTTCTCTTTGTTACCACTATAACAATATTGTTATATTGCTTGCAGTTCCAACTTCCAAGCCCATCAGACTTTGGATGAAATGCATTGGGGCATTTCTTTTGAATAATAAAGCACCTGCTGTGACCACCACACCACTTTTAAAATGTCGAAACCAATAGCAATGAGAGGTGCAAAACGTAAGAGAACGGCCAGAGCATTTAAGCCTGAATGGCTTGAAGAAATTATTGAAACGGAGACACCGAAATCTCAGGATAAAACGTGCGTTCAACTGCGTGAAATATTCACTTACGAAGAGGATGACGGAGTAGTCTGTTTATACTGCCGAGATGCAAAAACCATCGGAGAGTTTTCGAATGGCATTTGACTACTGCAACGCCATCCTACAAGGTCTACCTAAAAAAACCCTAAACATATTACAAATGGCACAAAATGTGGCTGCCAGGGTCATAATGAAGAAAAAACTAAACGACCACATCACACCAGTACTAATTCAACTACACTGGCTACCCATAACAGCTCGCACTAAATATAAAATACTAACAACTACATTTAAACTCATCCACAACTTAGCACCTTCTTTCCTCAACAACCTAGTCAGAATGCAACCTCCTACCCGAAACAGGAGAACCCACAACGCCAACATCCTCCACACTCCAACAGACATAAGATCTACCAAAATTAACACCAGCTACAGAGCTTTTTCATATGTGGCACCAACGCTGTGGAACCAACTACCAACAGAGCTACGAGCTAGCAATGACCTTCCAGACTTCAGAAAGAAACTCAAGACGCACATTTTCCAAACCCACTTCAACCTGAATTAAACCTTCAGTTGGGGGCAGCCCCCTGCCCACATTGAACAAGAAACCTATCCTGTGTATATGTATCTATGTATATATGTAAATATTTCCTCCCCATAGCTACGATTTGTTAGCTCTGTGTGACGTGCTTTTCTGATAATCTGTATGTAAACAAAATTTGTACCTGCTTTGATCTGGCAGTTTCATAATAATAATCTTACCGCTTCTGATCGCTGGAAGGAGCGGGATACAAATACTCTCTAAATAAATAAAAATAAAAATTTGGGATGATGTGTGGAAACTGGACTTTTTGAAATGACATCTGTCTAGTAAGACTCATACTGAAAGTGTTAAGAAACTTAGAGCTAAAAATCCAAATTTAAGAGGAGGATTATTTAACTTGTTGCTTGAGAGCACCGCTGAAAAAGAGAAAAGGCAAATTAGTAATGAACGGAAGCGTTCTACACCAGAAGAAATTAAAATTCTAATTGATAGTATTTTGCTGGCTGTTCGGATGAATATTTCCATGCTCTCTGTTCAAGATATTAATGAACACATGTCCAAGTACATAACCATACCTGAAAGCTGGAGAAGCAAAAACTATTTGTTTGAATTTCTTGAAATTATAAACATGAATGTCCAAGATAAGCTCATGGCAGATGTTGCATCAGCAGCGTATCATACATTAACTATTGATGAAAGCACAGACATTTCTGTCAACAAATACTTAATACTGTACTTCAAATATCGGCCAGTAAATTCATGTCTGTATAAAACTTCATTTGGTGGGATGCTACAGTTGGAAGCATACGATGCTGCATCAATAGTCAGTGCACTCCGGGAATTCTATGGAAAATACAAGCTTGACCTTAACAAAATGGTCATGTTTACTTCGGATGGTGCCTTTGTCATGTCAGGCAGAATAAATGGTGTTGCTGCGCAGCTCAAACAAAATATTTCGCAGTTAGTGCAGCAGCATTGTGTTGCCCATCGTGAAGATTTGGGGATCTCTGAATCATGGAAGGAAGTAAAGTTGATGAAAGAAGTTGAAACTTTCATGAGAACTGTTTACACAACCTTTTGTCGATCTTCTACTAAAAGGTCACAATTTAAAGAATTAGCAGATGCTTCTGAATGCGAGTCAATTGCTTTTAGACCTCTGAACGAAGTGCGGTGGTTATTTAGACATTTTGCTCTTCAAGCAATTATTTGAAATTATGATCCATTATTAAAATACTTTGAAGAAGAGAAGGATAATGATCCCATTGCAAAGTACTGTTATAAAAAGCTAAACAGCCATCAATTCCATATAACACTGAAAATTTTGAATGATGTTTTATCTGAACTAGCTTCATTAACAATGGCATTTCAGAAACGTGGGCTAACACCACTGGAAGCATATCATCTTGCACAGGGTAAACTGAACAAAATCCGAATGCAATACTTGGGTGACACAGTAAAATGGACTGATAATGTTAAAAATCTTCGACAAGATACCTGGAGACATTTCAGTGGATACTGGTTCCACACTTACTTTCATTAATATGCTGTGTCTGCATTTAGGGGAAAGATTTCCTGAAAATGAAATTGAGGAATGGTCTGCTTTTGACTTGACAGCAATAGCACAGTGTGATTATGAATTTGGAATTGAAAACGTCCGATCACTCTGTTTAAAGTACAAACAATTTCTTATGGAGGAACATATTGTTGTTCAGCAGTACAATGACTTCAAGTTTTTAGTCGCAGAAAAAATCAAAAGCAAACTGATAAACAGTTTTTCCGGATATGGTGACTTTGGCATTTCAGAATGCTCAGTTTGCAGATTTAGCGAAACTGATCGATATTGGTGGAACATTTTTGGCTTCTAGTGCAGATTGTGAGCATGGTTTCAGCTTGATGAACAGTTTTAAAACCAAAATAAGGAATCGCTTACATTCAGAACATTTGGAAATGCTGATGCGTGTTAAGAGTCATCTTCAAGATGGCGGATCAGTAGACCTTGATAAAATTTATTCAGACTGGGTACATTTGAAAGATCGAAGAGAGAAATTTTGAGAACATAGTAAGTGACGGCAGATAAAGACCAGCATGGTCCATCTAGTCTGCCCAACAAGATGGCAAGAGTAGGTTGCTCTGTGCAGGCCACCTCTCCCCATGTCTTTGTTTAGGGGTGAACCCACCACTCCATGTAGGACACCGAACTCTTCTTCCATACATAAATTATTTACATGGAATAACAATGGTTTTCAATAAAAATTAACTGAAATAATACCACATTTCTGATTGTACTTACTAGAAATTTTCCGCTTCATTTAGTAATCGTCTATTTTCATTTAATTTGATTAACATCAATGTGGTGTACATACTGTATTCTAATGTGTAGTCAAATAGTATATAACTCCAAGTGTCGTTATGTATATAACTCCAAGTGTCGTTATGTAGCGCACAAAAAATTTAACCTTCCTTCAAAAGCCGCACAGCTGATATTTTATGCGCACACAGCCTACAGAAAATTAGAGGGAACATTGCCCCCAAGGGGACTGTTGTAGTTGTTATGGAAGGACAGACTAGATAGGTCATGTGGTCTTTTTCTGTCGTCATGTTTCTCTCTAAGAGTTCCCCTTCCTCCAGTTCTGGAGCTGATCCTCCAGAATGTTTGCTGGCCCCTCCAGCGGGTACAGCGAGTCCAGGGAGGCCACCAAGTCAAAGTCAAGCTCTTCTTCGGGGTGATCCCTATGGGGATACTTATCTCCCAGTCGTGTGCCCCTGATGCAAGGAGGAAATGAATTTGGGGGAAAAGGGGGAACCTCCGGCGCCCAAAAACCCTCCGGGTTGCACAGCATACCTCCCCAACACAAAATCTAAAGTTGATTGTAGAACCGAAAGCCCTGGACTCACTAAAATCACTCGAAGAGAGTCTTCCAAAATGGTGGCAGTTCCCACTAAAACTATCAGCCCACTGTCATCCTCAGAGGCCCCAATGCTAGTCTGTGCTCCTGCCCTGCACATATCGGAATCTCCTGGAGCACCACCCGAGTCCCTAAGCTGCCGATTCCCAGATTTATGGCAGCTGTGTTACAGCCCGACATCTGATAACCGTGCTCTGCAGCTGCCACAGGCGCATCGGACGGCTGCATATTTGGCTGATCCCCTGCTGCTCGAATCAACACACCAGGGCCTCCCAGAGGACTTACATGGCTGCCTCCTCTTTCAGCACTGGATTCTGAAGCCAGTCCCTCACTGTTAGCAGTTGCCTGCTCCACTCTGCTTTTTTTTTTATCATCTTTATTTAGGTTTATACCTCCACCTCCTGCCTCCTCCCAGAAGTTGGGGAGAGGGAGGGACCCAGAACCTCCGGGTTCTGCACTCTGGGCCTGTAAATGCACAAGTCAAAGGCTCCACAGACCACAGCAAAGGCAATGCTTACCACTTGCTGGAGACTGAGAAATACTGGCTCAGGTCAGTGGGCACAGGCTTCTTATACTGAACAGAGAGCTTGTGTTTCTCAGTCTGCACCTGCTGGTTGATGAACATAACCTACTTGTCTAGACTGGACTGGACTGGAGGGACCATTTGGAAGCTACTGTTAAAGATAAGAAAAGAAACCTGGATTGGATGGATATGCCATTAAATCCTATAAATGTCTGGCAGATCTCTTGGTGGGACTCTGGTTGCATTGTTCAATTCCATATTCTTGGGGGAAAACTAGCAGAGGAGTGGGCTGGGCTGGGCAATTATCCCTATAGAAGGGAAGGGCCTATGCTTGATATCCCTTCTCGATCTAGATGCCAAGACACTCGCTGATAGATATAACTGAATTAGGAAGCCGATTCATTAAGATCAATCTGCTTTCACGCCCAGCCACCAGGCAGCTGATAACATCTGGTGCATGTTGAATCTTTGGTGGGGGGAGGGAGGGGGGAGCAGAGAGACATTATGCAAGATAGACTGACAAACATAAGTTCAGTATTCTGAAGGACTACTGAAAGAAGCATCTGTAAGTATTTACCTGCTGGGAATTTCTGAGATTCTTGAATTTAAGCTGACAAAATCTGTCTGTGTTTTAAAGATCTGTATTTTATAAAGTCCCTTAGGGCACTGTGTAGTAAGACAGCTTCCAGTTAGCATTTCCTTCCCTCCCACCCACCCCAGGAATCTTAAACTTTATAGGTTCTAAATAAGGCCTCGACAAATTTTATGTGGATTTAGGAGCCTAGCCAAAATTTCAGGAGCCAGTGCTTGTGACCTCCTTGTGCCCCACCCCTACCTCAGTTGGCTCTCGCACTGGTATCATGTTCTCAAGTCTTATGAGACCAACACCAGAGTTTCTACATCACATGTCATCTTTAGATAACAACCATCATAGCTTCAGATAGCAAGTGTCTATGTGGCTGTGTGGTGCAACAATAGTGTACCTGTGTGCATGGGATGTGGCGGTGGATGCGTGTGGGCAGGGTGCAGGGTTGCAGTGCATGTGTGCACACTGCAAAGCTGGGGAGCCTATGTGTGCAATGTGCAGAGGTGAGGTGCCAGTGTCTGTATGTGAGTGTGAGTGTGAACGTGTGTGCGTGTGGTGCAGAGCTGAAGTGCCTATATGCATGCACCTACATAATGTGGATCTGGGATCCATAGAAACATACTGTAGAAACATAGAAAAATCACAACAGAAAAAGAGCACATGGCCTATCTAGTCTGTCCTTCCATATCAACAACTACAACAGTCCCCTTTTTTCCTTTAGAGATCCTGTGTTTGTCCCATGCTTTTTTGAAATCAGATACCGTCCTCATCTCTATCACCTCTATTGGGAGACTATTCCACGGATCCACCACTCTTTCCATAAAGAAATATTTCCGCATATCACGCCTGAATCTATCCCCTGTCACCCTCATCCCAAGTCCCCTCGTAGCAGAACTTGCTTTCAATCGAAAGAGGCTCTCCCCCTGTGCATTTATGCCACGGAGGTATTTAAACATCTCAATCATATCTCCTCTATCCCGCCTTTCCTTTAAGATGTACATATTAAGATCCTTAAGTCTATCCTCATATGCTTTATAAGAAGACCACTAACCATTTTGATAGCCACCCTCTGTACTGACTCCATCCTGTTTATATCCTTTTGAAGGTGTGGTCTCCAGAATTGCACACAATACTCCAAATGAGGTCGCACCAAAGATTTAAACAGAGGCACTATCACCTCCTTTTTTCTGCTAGCCATTCCTCTCCGTATGCACTCAAGCATCCTTCTAGCTTTTGCTGTCGCCTTTTCTACCTGTTTTGCTACTTTAAGATAATCTGACACGACCATGCCTAGGTCCTGCTCTTCTTTAGAGGACAAAAGTACTATACTGCTCTCTTGGATTGCTGCAGCCCAAATGCATGACCTTACATTTTTTAACATTAAATCCCAGCTGCCAAATTCTAGACCATTCTTCAAGCTGAGATAGATCCCTCCTCATGTTTTCTACACCTTCCTGGGTGTCTACTCTATTGCAGGTTTTGTTATCATCCGCAAAGAGGCAAACCTTACCCGACAGCCCTTCCGCTATATCACTAACAAAGATGTTAAACAGAATCGGACCAAGGACAGATCCCTGGGGCACACCACTGGTAATTTCAATCTCCTCAGAGTGAGCTCCATTTACCTCACACTCACATACAGACACTGGCACCCTTTGTCACCTCCCACTCAACCAATTTCTAACCCAAGCAGTAACTTTAGAGTCCATCCCTAGGGTGTTCAGTTTGTTTATAAGTCGTCTGTGAGGAACAGTGTCAAAGGCTTTGCTGAAATCTAAATATACCGCATCAAGGGCTCTCCCTCGGTCCAACTCCCTGGTCACCCAGTCAAAGAAGTCAATCAGATTTGTCCATCTATGGAGGTGTGGTGCCTGTGTGTACGAGTGTGGGGTACTTCTGTGTGCATTCTGTCCCCATGATTTCATCCCTTTAACATTTCAACACCTTGCATTCTTCTTTACCCCCTCCAACAACTCCCCAATCTTTGTTCCCCTTCCAAATTCTCTCCCCTTCTCCCTTCCCCGTAACACTCCCATCCAACTGCAATACATTTCCCCATCCTCCTTTGTTTTTTTCTTTTGGTACTGGCCTTTTATATTTTTTGCAGTTTTACTCCTCCCCCTCTGGTCTAAGGTGAAATTAGGTTCTACCTGTTAATTGATGTTCCTTGAGGACCTCCAGTCCAGTTCAGATACCTGTGGGATACTCAGCTTGGAGACTGAGCATATCACATTTTCATGACATCACCCTGGATAAGCAGTTGGCATCTCTCTCCAGCATCGTGTTGGCAAAGAAGATTCAGAGGAGCAACAAGAAAGAACTATTCCAGCATGAGCCAACAACTAACTAGTGAACTAATTCCCTTGAGAACCTGGGAGCACCTCCCACCAATTTAATGAATAAGTGCTCACCTACAAGAAGGGGACTGCAACTTGCCATTCCAGCCGCTCGGCTAGGTAGCTGATCCAGCCAATTACGTTTCCCTCTTTTTTTTTTCTGGAGTCCTCACACTCCTTGTCCCTGAGCCATGCAACAACAAACTTCTTCAGGCCTGCGAACACTACTGTGCACCATGCAAACCACACGGGAGAACATAAGAGCATAAGATATGCCATACTGGGTCAGACCAAGGTCCATCAAGCCCAGTATCCTGTTTCCAACAGTGGCCAATCTAGGTCATACGTACCTAGCAGTTTCCCCAAAAGACACAGGTTCCGCAATGCTTGTAACTGGGTCAAGCATTCATATCCTGGGAGGGTTTCCGGGACTGGACTTGAGGTTCTCAAGGAACATCAGTCACAGGTAGGACCTAATTTCACCTTCCTTATCGTCCCCCTCCAGTCCAGTCCTAGTACCTGTGGGATGTACCATAAGCAGTCCTTAATTTGAGGAGGAACCCGCGAGCCAAGCCCAGCCTGAAGCACCGCCAAACTAAAACGCACGTCCCCCACCACCTGCACATCCAGATGGTAAATGTTTCACAAAGGAATGTAACAACCACCATGTCGCCGCCTTACAAATAGCCACTGGCAGCACCAAACTTGATTCTGCCCAGGATGAAGCTTCAGCTCTGGTTAAATAAGCTCTCAAACCCTGGGGGAGAAGTGGACGTTGCAGCAGGCATGCCGAAGCAATGGTCTCTCATCCATCTAGAAATTGAGGCCTTAGAAGCCACTTCCCCTTGCCACAGACCACCAAATAAAACAGTCTGATTTCTGAAAAGCCCTCATCCTCTTGAGATACTGCCGCAGAGCATGGTGCACATCCAGTCAGTACAGGAGTGGATCCTTTAACATTGCCCCTGCTCCTGACAACACGGGCAGCGACACAGATCGATTCAGATGAAATGCTGATAATATCATGGCAGAAAGGAGGGCACCAGCCTCAAAATCACTTTCTCCTTCAACATAATGAGAAAAGGAGCACAAAAAGACAGAGCCTGAAGCTCAGAAATCCTCCTTGCCGAGCATACGGCCAATGGAAAAATGGTCTTTAAATGTCAAATCTTTTAAAGAACAAGCAGACAGTGGCTCAAAAGGAGATTCCATTAAAACCGACAGTACTAGGTTAAGATCCAGGTGGGAGGGAGACCAAGCGCACTGGAAGACGAACCTGGAAATATTGGACATCCAGGTGGGCTCCTAAGGAGACACCATGTAGCCTGCCCCGGAAACAGATGGCTACCACCTGTACCCGCAGTGAACTATAAAGCTAAGTCTTTGTCCAGACCCTCTTGCAGAAAGGCGAGTACGTCCAGTATTATTGCCTCCAGCGGGTGACAGTTTGCTCCTTTGCACCAGTTTTCAAAAACTCTCCATACCTGAACATGTGCCAATGATGTGGATCGTCTACAAGCCTTCAACAACACTGCAATCACTGTGGCAGAGTAGCCTCGCTGCATCAACAAGAGCCATGCCATAAGCGAGAATCGATCCACTCGAGGCATCCCGATCAGACTCTGCAACAGCAGATCGTCCCTCGCTGGTAGCTGCTAGGAGGGAGCTACTGCCAGCCACACCAGATCAGCATACCAAGAGATCCTGATGCGCCTCGATCCTCTGTATCACCTGGCCATGAGTGCCCAGGGTGGAAACATATAGAGCAGGCCCTCCTTGGGCCATTGTTGCACCAGCACGTACAGTCCCTCAGACATGCGCTCCCTTCTGCTGTAAAACCAAGTTTCCTTTGCCGACTCGAAGACTGCCATGATCAACGGCCCTCAACGCCGGACTTGCTGGGCAAAGACTGCTTCGTTGAGTATCCACTCGCCAGGATCAATCCGTACTCTGCTGAGATAGTCGGCTGCCACATTCTCCCTGCTGGCCACATGCGCTGCTGAGATTGCCACCAGATTATTTTCCACCCTGTCCAACAAGGGCTCCACTTCGTTTTCCAGGATGCGCTGCTTGTGCCGCCTTGCCGATTGATGCACGCCACCGCTGTGGCATTGTCAGAGAACACTTTCACAGCTTCCCTTCCAGCAGGGACTGAAACTCCTGTAATTAGAGGCAGTTGATGGAACACCCCCCTCATGTCTGGGAACCAAAGCCCTTGCGCGATGTTGGATTCGCAGTGCGATCCCCATCCAGAGAGACTTGCATCCGTGGTGAGTGAAATCCACTGCAGTGTCTCCAAAGGTATCCCCACTAAAGATTTTGTGAACTGCAACCACCACCAGAGAGCTTTCCGGACCCCTGCCAGACATGTCAGCAGGCATGTGAGCAGATGATTCTGTGCCAAACTCCGTAACGATGTCCTTTGCAATGGCCGCATATGCACTCTGTGCAGGGGAAATGCTTTTTGTGTTATTCTAACCGCATGAAAGAGCGGATCTTCCAGTCTCCTCCTCTTCTTGAGCCTTCGCTCTAACATTAAGGGCCTTGGCGGAATGCAATATCAACACTGCCAATTCCTCCCTTATGAAGACCCAGACAATCTTAGCATCCTCCCCTTGAGTGATCTCGCCCTCCTCCAGGTCTGACCCGGATTCCAGATCCATTTCTGGATCCTCTAACTCCTCTGAGGGCAAAGACCTCATTTCCTCCCAGAGGTCCTCCTCTACTCTCAGCTTGTTTGGTCCTGGTTCATCTTCTAGTGGAACCTGCGCAGGTGACTCTGGAAAGCCCCTCTTTTGTGCCTTGTCCCTGACCTTCTCGGACCCATCCTCCCCATGCTGCCTCTTAGAAAAAGGCCCTGGGTATGAGGACGACAAATTCTGGAGTGAAGCCCTGTGGAAGAGAGGCGTCACAGAGGCCTTAGGAGTTATCTTCACCTTGTCCTTTCCTGCCTTAGCAATAGGTACAGCCCAATCACTGGCACGCCTGACCACTGGAGGTGCCTGCAGCACAGAGGAACCTCCCAAATCCCAAAGGCTGAGCGGAGGACTCCCCACCTCTAGCACTTCTGGTGCACTATGCACCCTCTGCTCCAACAACTCTGCCTCCAGAGACCTGGATTCGGCAACACAATCTCAGCAACAGCCAGCAGCCGAAACTGGTCCCTTCCGTGAACTGAACGCTAAATACGTTGGCTTAGATGGCATGCTGCCCCACCCCCTCTCCCCAAGCAGCCAATGCTCCACGCCTCCATTGGCAACCCTGCAACTTCTCTTTATCAAGCCAATCAAATTTTTTGTGGGTTTTTTTTTTGGGGGGGGGGCGGTTTAGCTACTGGAAGCCACCCCCTCATCTAGACAAAGCAACAAAACGTGAGATTATGCTCCCCAACGTCCGGACACTCAATACAGCTGCCCAGCACCAAAAACAAAAAATCGCGTCTGTGCAGTGATGGCTGCAGTTCCAGCATTCGGTGGGAAAATGGCTTTGAGTCCACACAGTTCGGGCAAAGCCTCCTTCACTCACGAACCAGACGTTGTGCAGGACTCTTCCAGCTTAAACAACAAATTACAGATTACCTGGCTGATTTGGGCCGCTCCGACGCTCAGCATAACTTCAGCGGCTTCAGCATTTGTTAGCCAAGATGAACATCCCACCGTTGGCTCCTCACCCGCTGTGAGCATTCTGCCCACAAAGTAACCTGAACTTATGTCTAGTGCACCTTGAGCCCCTGGGGTGGCAGCTTGCTGCGTGCTATGTAAGCTGCTCCTATGGCCTGTTTTAGCCAACGAGCAAGGGAGGCTTTTAAGCAAGAGACAAATCAGATCTTCGCAGCAAAGCAGTTACTTTCTATCCCTGTTCTTTGATTTTATGGCGTTCTTTTCTGTTTCTTTTTCCGCAGCCTTCCTTTTAAATGCTTTTATGTATTGTAAACCGCCCAGATGCTATTTTGTATTGGGCGGTATATAAAGTTTTAATAAACATAAACATAAACATAAACATAGCGACGTAGCACTCTTCGCACGTCTAACAAATGCAGCAAGCACTCTTCTTCCGAATTTTCCAGCTCGAAAACACCAGCAAGGAAACCACTTGATTCAGGTGAAACTATCTTCAGCAGGAAGGACAGTACCAGTTGCAAAACCACTTTCTCTTTAGAGAGAACCAAAAAGGGCTCATGGCAGGAAAATGCTTGAAGCTCACAGATGCAATGCACCGAACAAATCGCTACTAAGAAAACCAAATAAAGGAGAGGTCCTGCGATGACGCTGTACCCAGAGGCTTGAAGGGTCCCTCCATCAAGGCTCCCAAAACCAAAATTCAGATCCCATGGGGGTATCATCGGAATCCTGGGCAGCACACATCTCATGAGGTTTCTAAGGGCAGTCAAACATCAGGGTGAGAGGCCAAGGACCATCCCTGCATGTGGCCCCAACACGAAAGAGCCGCATCCTGCACGTTTTAAGGAATTACGTGCCAGTCCTTCATCCACCCCGTCCTACAAGAAAAGCAAGATAGCTGGCAATGAATAGGCCAGGGGCCAAATGCCCCGAGACCCACACCAGTCTTTGAATATCCACCACACTCTAACGTAAGCCACTGTGGTAGACCTCTTCCTAGCTTTCATCAACATAGCTATGACTGTGGGAAAATAGAAACATAGAAATATGATGACAGAAAAAGACCACATGGCCTATCTAGTCTATCCTTCCATATCAACGACTACAACAGTCCCCTTTTATCCTTTAGAGATACTCTGTTTGTTCCATGCTTTTTTGAATTCAGATACCATCTTAATCTCTACCATCTCCACTGGGAGACTATTCCACGGATCCACCACTCTTTCCATAAAGAAATATTTCTGCATATCATCCTGAATCTATCCACCTTCACCCTCATCCCATGTCCCCTCATAGCAGAACTTGCTTTCAATTGAAAGAGGCTCTCCCCCTATACATTTATGCCACGGAGGTATTTAAACAACTCAATCATATCACCTCTATCCCACCTTTCCTCTAAGGTGTAAATATTAAGATCCTTAAGTCTATCCGCATATGCTTTATAATGAAGACCACTAAACATTTTAGTAGCCACCCTCTGTACTGGCTCTATCCTGTTTATATCCTTTTGAAGGTGCAGTCTCCAGAATTGCACACTATACTCCAAATGAGGTCGCACCAAAGACCTATACAGATGCACTATCACCTGCTTTTTTCTGCTAGCCATTCCGCTCCGTATGCACCCAAGCATCCCTGTCGCTTTTGCAGTCACCCTTTCTACCTGTTTAGCTACTTTAAGATCAGACACAACCACGCCTAGGGCCCACTCTTCTTTAGTGGACAAAAGTACTTCACCCACAATACTATATTGCTCCTTTGGGCTGGATTGCTGCAGCCCAAATGAATGACCTTACGTTTTTTTTTTAACATTAAATCCCAGCTGCCAAATTCTAGACCATTCTTCAAGCTTAGCTAGATTACTCCTCATGTTATCTACACCTTCCTGGGTGTCTACTCTATTGCAGATTTTGGTATCATCCGCAAAGAGGCAAACCTTACCCGACAGCCCTTCCGCTATATCACTAACAAAGATGTTAAACAGAATCGGACCAAGGACAGATCCCTGGGGCACACCACTGGTAACATCCTTCTCCTCAGAGTGAGCTCCATTTACCTGTACTCTTTGTCGCCTCCCACCCAACCAATTTCTAACCCAAGCAGTAACTTTAGGGTCCATTCCTAGGGTGCTCAGTTTGTTTATAAGTTGTCTATGAGGAACAGTGTCAAAGGCTTTACTGAAATCTAAATACACCACATCTAGGGCTCTCCCTCGGTCCAACTCCCTGGTCACCCAGTCAAAGAAATCAGATTTGTCTGAAAAGACCTGCCTCTGGTGAAGCCATGCTGCCTCGGATCCTGTAATCCGCTGGACTCCAGAAACCTCATTTTCGCTTTTAGCAGCGTTTCCAATAATTTACCCACCACCGAAGTTAAACTAACCAGCCTGTAGTTTTCAACCACATCCTTACTTCCGCTTTTGCGTAAAGGCACCACATGAGCCTCTCTCCAGTCCTTTGGCACCACTCCCGACTCCAACGAGGCATTGAAAAGGTCAGTCAGTGGAGCTGCTAGAACGTCCCCAAGTTCCCTCAGTATTCTAGGGTGTATCCCATCCGGTCCCATCGCTTTGTCTACTTTAAGTTGAGCTAGTTTCTCACGAACACAATCTTCTGAAAATTGTTCAAGATGTCCCTCGCTTCTGTTCCTGTATATGGTTGTTTTCTGAGGTCCTGATCCCGGTTCTTCATCTGTGAACAAAGAACAGAAATATTTGTTAAGCAAGTCTGCTTTCTCCTCATCTGCTTCTACATATTCCTCCCCTTCACCCTTAAGTCTGACAATACCACTTTTGCCCTTCCTCTTCTCACTAACATATCTGAAAAATGCCTTATCCCCCCATGTTATTGCACTGGCTATTTCCTCCTCTTTTTGAATCTTTGCTTTCCTGACTACTTTGCTAGCTTCTGTAAGTTTTTCCAAATATAGATGCCTAACTTCCTCTCTCTGTGATCGCTTGTATTTCATGAAAGCTTCCCTCTTTCTTCACCTTTTCAGCTACTTCTTTCGAAAGCCATAGCGGTCTCCCTTTCCTTTTACCTTTATTTACCATTTTAACAAAAAGGTTGGTTGCCCTTAAAATATCCCCTTTCAGTTTTGCCCACTGTTTTTCTACATCCCCCAGTTGTCCCATCCCGCTAACGACTCCCTGAGGTATTGGCCTATCTTGGCAAAGTTAGTCTTCCTAAAGTCTAAGACCCTCACCTTTGAATGGATTCTAACAGCCCTAGTCCTAATACTGAATCACACCATCTGGTGATCACTGGATGCAAAATGATCTCCCATTATAACATCAGAAACACTTTCACCATTGGTAAACACCAAGTCCAGTATGGCCCTTTCACGTGTGGGGTCTATTACCAATTGCCTGAATAGTTATCCCTGTAGAGAATCCAGGATCGCTTTACTTCTAGATGATACTGCAGCAGGAATGTGCCAATCAACATCTGGCATATTAAAATTCCTTATCAGTAGCACTTCCCCTTTCCTAGCAATGCTGCGTATGTCTTCAATTAACTTTGTCCACCTCTTCCTCTTGTGAGGGAGATCTGTATATCACGCCAATGCAAATAGATTTCTCTTTCCCTCTTTCTAGTTTAACCCACAATGCCTCCTCTCTCCCTTTTAAGCTCTTGTAATTCTAAAGCTTTAATAGTATTTTTTACATATAGTGCAATGCCACTCCTCCTCCCCTTCTTTCTACCCTGTCATAAGAACATAAGATATGCTATACTGGGTCAGACCAAGGTCCATCAAGCCCAGTATCCTGTTTCCAACAGTGGCCAATCTAGATCATACGTACAAAATATTGTGTAGCAATGCCTCTACAGCTCAAAGTGGTAAAAACTATATACCACAAAGGGCCCACAATCATCCTTTTTGTAGGTACGGGACAGGTGCCCGAGTCCCAGTAAAGCAACCTCCGTCCTGATGGTGTCAGACAGCCATCCAGGGTTGGTAGGCCAGAGACAGGCCTGTGACTGGGGCAGGCCAGCAGTAATGCTGGGGCTAGGTAAGAAAACCCTCAACTGCCTCACACCACAGTCTGCCATTCACCAGCAGATGGCACAGTCAGACTGCACCTGCAGCACCCTACAAGGTGTTCCAACCATGTACAGACTAATTGCAGACAGTCCACTAGCCAGTCCATAGGTGATGCTCACAAGAGAACTATGTGCACCAAGCATATAACTCAGTGATAGGGCCCCAGCACTGGGAACACACAAGTATCACTGTCCTTTCTGAATAAAGTATAGCCAGGTATAGTTACATCCCAGTCATGGTTTTCTGTGAACCATATTTCTGTAACTGCCACTAAATCTGCCACTCCCACCAAAGCTTCATCAGGGATCTTATTTCCCATGCTATGGGCATTTATACACACTGCTTTCCATATGTTACCCCTGTTACCCATTTCCATAAAGGTATTTAATGTATCACTTACCTAGGGGCTTTCAGTGATCTGGTGGCTTTCTTCACCCATCCCCAACGAATCTAGTTTAAAGCCCTCTTCAGTAGATTAGCCAGTCTACTACTGAAGACGCGTCGATCTTTCTTGGACAGATGGATGCCATCTCTGCTCTGCAACCCTTGGAACGTCTTAACCTTACCTGGTCAAGAGCCATGCCGTAAGCAAAAATCGTTCCACCTGGGGCATTAGAACTGGACCTTCGTACAGTAGATTGTGCCTCCAATTTGACTGCCGGACAGGATCAAACAGTTGCGCGAGATCCACATACCATGACTTGCCGGGCCAATCCGGTGCTATAAGATCACTGGCCTCTGTGCCCCCTCTATCCTCCATAGCAACTGCTTGATCATTGCCCACGGCAGAAATATATAAGAGCCCCTCTGCCGGCCAGGCCTGAGCCAGCGCATTGATGCCTTCAGACATGTGCTCCCTTCACACATGTGCTCCCTTCACCAGCTGAAAGAACGGCTCGCTTTGAAGTTACCCAGTGTGGCCATCAGGTCCATGACTGGCTGGCCCCACAATTCGAAGTCGTCATGAAACACTGCTGCATTGAGCTCCCACTCGCCTCAGTCCAACCAGTGCCGACTGAGGAAGTCCGCCTGAATGCTTTCTTTGCCCGCTACATGAATTGCTGACAATGCCGTAAGGTGGTGCTCCGCCCAGTGTAGGAGAATCCAACTCTGCTCCAGGAGGGCCGCACTGCCAGTGACACCCTGCCTGTTGATGTATGCCACTGTGGTCGCATTGTCACAACACACTCTGACTGCCCTCTGCGCTACATCTGGGTGAAAACCCTACAGAGCTAGGAACACCGCTCTCATCTCCAGGCGGTTGACGGAGCAGGCGCTCTCCTCTGCCATCAACGTCCCTTGCGTCACCTAAAACTGGCAGTGTGCCTCCTAACCTATGAGACTGGCGTCCACCATGAACAGAACCCATTGAGGTTGTTCCAACGGCATGTCTGCCACTAGATGACTGCCGCAGCCACCAATCAAGACTATTAAATGACCTCTGGGCACAGCAGCCACTGCAACATCATGTGGCAAAGGGGCGACCAGCGTGTCAGCAGCATGTGCTGCAGGGGCCGCATGCGAGCTCATGGCTCATGACACCAAGTCTAGTTTTGCCGCCATGGAACTCAGGATCTGCAGATAGGACCAGGCTGCTAGCTGCGACATCTTTAGGAACCGCCATATCTGCCCCTGCAACTTCTGCACACGCCCACTGGCAAGAAAACTATCCCTGCCTTGGTGTCAAACTGAGCTCCCAGGTAGACCAAATGCTGGGTGGGTTGCAACTGGCTTTTGGCCCGATTGACCACCCATCCCAGACTGCAGAAAGTCGACCACTTGGTCATGACGGATAGCGACTCTGCTTCAGACTTTGCTCGGAGGAGCCAATCGTCCAAATACAGATGCACCAAATGCCCTCTTTTCTCATGTCTAGGGAGCTGCAGCAATGACGAATGGCAGTGCCGTGAAATGAATATGGCCCATAGGCACCGCAAAGCAGAGAAACTGTTGATGTTCTGGCCCGACTGAACTATGTAGATATGCCTCCATGAAGTCCAGAGCTGTCAAAAACGCTCCTTGCCTTACTGCAAGGACTGACTGACCATAAGGTTTCCATTCAGAAATACGGCAATCGCAGAGCTCGATTTTCGTACTTGAGGTCCAGGATAAACCAAAACGACCCCTCCTTCATGGGTACCATGAAATATATGGAATATCGGGCCCTGCTGCATTCCTGTTGGCACCAGGGCTACCACGGCTACCACCCCCAAACAGATCAGATGCTGCAATGTCTCCTGGGATTGCCCGTGTCTTCTCTTGACCTCCATGTGGCAAATGGACAAAGGCCTCGGAAAGGGGACGCGTAAATTCCAACACCCACTGGTCAGAGGTAATGTGGACCCAGGCAGAGTAAAACCGATGTAACCATCTCCCTACTGTTATCTCTACCTGGGTCCCCCCAGCTTCACTGGGGCTTTTTGCTCAGGCCCTGTGGGGGTTGAATAACCACTTCACTCACCCCTCTGAAACTCTGAAAGGACTGCCCCTGTGAGTCCTCTCTGGTACAGTGTGAACCGCATTGCTTGAGCCCTCCGAAAATCTTTGGTGTGTCCTCACTGGGGTGCCACTCCCTTCGGCACCTTAGGCTTGTCCTCTGGCAAGTGACCCCCCTTTTGGCGTCCCCTAAATCCTTAACAATCTTCTCAAGCGCGTCATTAAATAAGCTGACCTGGTAGGGAAGCTTGCTAATCCGGGCTTTGGAAGAGGCATCTGCTGACCAGTTACACAGTCAAAGGAATCTGTGACCTGCTACAATAGAAGCCATAATCTTTGAAGACAGCCAGACAAGCTCAGAGAAGGCATCCACCAGAAATGCTGCAGCTGACTCCAGCCGCATACCCTCTGACAGCTCTTGACCTTCCAGTTCTAAAATCTATGAACTTTTGGATCTATCTAATGGACGCCCTGGATATATATGTCCCACAGATGGAGGCCTGTAGTGTCATGGCTGTAGTATCAAATGCCTGCTTCAACAAAGTTTCCAACTTTTGGTCCTGAAGGTCCCTGAGCGCTGCCCTCCCCCCCCCCCCCCCCCTTACAGGAAGAGTGGTATTTTTGGTTACAGTGGAAACAGAGGCATTCAACTTAGGCATCTTCAAAAGATCCCGATCCTCCTGTGGAATAGGGTAGAGCCATGCCACCGAACGACTACCTATTAAGGTTTCTTCCAGATATTCCCATTCCGTATCAATCATCTTGCAGATTATCCAATGGATCGAGAAACAAGCCTGCAGCCCCTTAAATCCTTGCAACAAAGGATCCTCTAGGGGTTCCTCTGCCAGCATCGGAGGTGGTGTCATGGTCAAGGCCACCAGTGAATGATTAATAAGAACTGCCAGCTCCTCTCTCTGGAAAACCCTAAACATTAGGGTCCTCCCCAGAGGGAACCTCCCTAGCTCTTGTCCGGTCCAATGCCCAGAAGTCCGAGGGGCCCTCCCCTACCTCCTCAGATCATGAGAACATGGCAAGTCTTGTTCCAACCAGGGATCCGTCTCACTGTGACACTTTCCCCAGAGTAGTCCTGTCAGCCACGTCCTCAACCGTCATGGATTCCCCCACTAAGGAACAGCATATCTGAGACGGGCTTACCAAATTTGCTGCCTGCTGCTTTTTCAGACAGCAGGCTTTATGAAGAGCGAGTATAAAAATCTGCTGAAAAGATTGCCTCCAGTGAGTCTGCCAGCTGCTCCTTCAGACCACAGCTCAGACCTATCCAATGGCCCATCTGCCTTATGTTTAGCCTTCGTCCTGCATTTCCCGGGTTTGGCCTTGTTCTCCTGTGCAGCCAGCTCTGTAATGGCTACCATTCCCACCAAAAACTCAGCTCCCTAAAAAGCCGCCTCTGCAGGATTCCACCTCTCCAAACTTCAATCCCTCTGTGCACTGCTCTTTCCTGCTGCAAGCAAAAAAGGCAGAACCCCACTGCTGAAAGTCCGTGGCTGCCTACACACTCTAGACATGCCCAGGGCTGAAGCATACACCTCCCACAGCCCTGCCGAGAAACCACAAGAGAGAGAGAACTGCGAAGCTGTGAACCAACGGCAAAACTGCCCTCAAGCCGAAGTCACCAGCCTCCCACGACTGCACTAATACTCTGACAGTTCCTGCTCCCCCACTGAGACTCACCGCATGTCTCCAGTAGTAACAGAAGGCCATGCCAGCAGGAAGGAAGGCAGACAACTCACCCCAAGGATTTGAACGGCCTCAGGTACCTGCAGCTTACAGGTTTGAGACCTGTCTGGGGAAGGGGAAGGATCTGGGGCTCCCAGGTATATCCCCAGTGCACAGGTACCTGGACAGCCCTGGAAGCCTTAAGGATCTGGATACCGGGCAGATTCTGCCTCACCAACTCCTATCCCAGCACAAGTCTGTTCTCACTCATCTTTTTTTTTTATGAAAAGCCAATAATCCTATGTCTGCTAATTTGCTTCTTTTTTCTTTTCAATCTGTCACTAAGTCCACTACGTAAGGACATCTTCCTCAGCTGCTGAGAACTGAGGGAGGGAACTGAAGGGGGAGCTCTTATACTGCATCATGGAAAGAATCTGTCATGCTCAGTTCTCAACTGCTGGAGGATGGCAACAACCCATACGTACCTGGACTGGCCTGAAGAGACGATTAGGAAACAAGGCTCTGAAATTCATCTTGAGGTGAACAAAGTCCCTTAATCCTATTAGGGATACTTGTACCAATTAAACTTTACCTACTGCCCTAGCAAATTTAAATAAACTTCTTAAATAGCTAAACAAATCCTTAAAACTAAGATGCAGACAGCAGTCCAGCAGTGACAAGGGGGCGATCCAATCTTGTCCATCAAGTGTCACATGCATGATTTTCTCCTAGATAGTGAGAGACAGCACAGTTACTTACCTGTAACAGGTGATCTCTGGGAACAGCAGGAATTAGTCCTCACATATGGGTACGTCGGAACCGACGGAGCCTGCGCGGGAAAGCTCCCCAGCTTCTCAGAAAGGAAGCTTTTGGGGGCCTCCCACAGCGCATGCGCGCTGCCTTCCAGCCCAACTCTCTTCAGTTCGAGTTTAAAGCTGAGACAATAGAGAGAGGAAAAGAGAGAGAGAGAGAGAGATAGAGATACAACTCCTAGAGGAGGCAGGTGGGTTGTGAGGACTAATTCCTGCTGTTCCCAGAGATCACCTGTTACAGGTAAGTAATTGTGCTATCTCCAGGAACAAGCAGGAATGAGTCCTCACATATGGGGACTCCCTAGCTAAGATGCCGGGGAGATCCCCCCCCCACGAAGGGTTCCTCATCTTCCTATGGATCTCAGGCATCCATTCAGGGAAGGTGGGCAGGAGTTGTTTAAGAATGGAACAGGTGTCTGAGGACAGCCTGACCAAACAAGGCATCCCGGCGGGAGTCCTTGTCCAAGCAGTAATGGGCTGTGAAGGTATGAATCGAGGCCCAGGTGGCTGCTCGACAGATCTGATCAATGGATACAGAATGAAGATGAGCCATAGATGCGGCCATGGCCCTCACATTGTCAGCTGTTACATGGCCCTCCAGAGAAATGTTCTTACTCTGGTAAACAAAAGAAATACACTGAGCAATCCAATTGGACAGTGTTCTTTTAGAGACGGGAAGTCCTAAATGAGAAGGATCAAAAGCAACAAAAAGCTGGGAAGACTTTCTATGTTGCTGTGTCCTGTGTAAGTAAAAAGCAAGAGCTCTTTTACAATCTAGAGTATGAAGGTTCCTCTCAGCACTGGATGCATGAGGAGCTGGAAAAAAGACAGGTAAATATACCTCTTGATTAAGATGAAAAGGTGAGACCACTTTAGGCATAAAGTGAGGATTTGTCCTAAGGACTACCTTATCATGATGGAACCTTGTATAAGGTGGATTAGCCACTAAGGCCTGCAGTTCACTGATGCGGCGAGCAGAAGTGATTGCAATAAGGAAAATAACCTTCCAGGAAAGAAATTTCAAGGAGGTAGTGGCTAAGGGTTCAAAAGGTGGCTTCATAAGCTGACCAAGAACCAAGTTCAAGTCCCATGCCACCGGAGGAGGTCGAATGGGAAGTTTAGTTAAAGTTAGGCCTCTCATAAATCTTGCAATAAGAGGATGGGAGGAAACAGGTTGTCCATTGATAGGCTTAAGGGATGCTGCAATAGCACTTAAATGGACCCTTACTGAATTCGTCTTAAGGCCTGCATTGGAAAGATGCAGGAGATATTCCAATAGAGAATTCACAGGAAGTGCCAGAGGGTCAAGACCCTTTTGAGCACACCAAATGGAAAATCTTTTCCACTTAAAAGCATAGGAACGCCTAGTGGAAGGTTTCCTGGAAGCATGGAGGATATCCTTCACTTGCTGAGAAAGATTGAAGTCTTGAAGGTCTAGGCCTTCAGTAACCAAGCTCTGAAGTGAAGGGACTTGGGGTTTGGGTGCCACAAAGTCCCCTCCTCCTGAGACAGGTCTGGAGCAGCTCCCAAGTCCAGGGAGGGGGCTTGGGAGAGATGCAGAAGTAGAGGGTACCACACTTGGCGTGGCCAACGTGGAGCTATGAGGATCATAGATCCTTGATCCCTCTGAAGTTTGAACAGAGTCTTGGGAATCAAAGGAATGGGTGGAAAGGCGTACAGGAAGCACTGACCCCAATGAAGGAGGAAGGCCATCCTTGGCCAGAGCGTAATTCTGGAACAGAACCGGGGAAGTTTGGCATTCCACGGACTTGCAAAGAGGTCTATGTCCGGGGTTCCCCATTCCTGGAAGATTCTGAGTACCTGATCCACGTGCAGGGACCATTCGTGTGGAAGCAGAACTCGACTGAGTCTATCTGCCCAAGAGTTTTGGATTCCTGGGAGGTATACTGCCAGGAGATGGATTTGATGCTCTCTGGCGAAGGCCCATAATCTTAGAGCTTCGTTGCAAAGCGACAGAGAGCCAGTTCCTCCTTGCTTGTTTATGTAAAACATGGCTACTTGGTTGTCCGTATGAATGAGGACGGTCTTGTAGCTGAGGAGGGTATGAAAGACCTTGAGAGCTAGGAACACTGCTCGCAGTTCCAAGTGGTTGATATGAAGAGAGGTCTCCTGTGGGGACCAAGTGCCTTCGGTGGAGAGGTCTTGTAGATGAGCTCCCCAACCTGTTTGGGAGGCATCTGTTGTGAGGGTTGCTTGGGGTAACACAGGTTGGAAGGGGGACCCCAGCAACAGATTTTGAGTTGACATCCACCATTGGAGAGACCAAAAGAGACGTTTGGAGGTTGCTATTTGGTCTGAGAGAGCTCCTGATGCTTGAGTCCACTGTGTGGACAAAGTCCATTGAGCTGCTCTCATGTGTAGGCGAGCATAGGGCACCACGTGCACTGTGGAAGCCATGTGGCCTAGTAGTTGTAGCATCTCCCGGGCAGATAAGTGGCTCTTTGACTGAATTTGGGAGGCTAACTGCACTAGACATTGGCAGCGAGCATGAGGACGATAGGCTCTTGCAGTAGTGGTGTCCAACCAGGCCCCTATGAATTCTAGGGACTAATTAGGGGTGAGCTGAGACTTGGGGAGGTTTACAACAAGTCTCAGATACTGCAGAATGCACCTGGTGCGGTCCAGGGAAATTTGGGCTTCTGACTGAGATGGAGCTCGGATGAGCCAGTCGTCCAGGTATGGGAAGACAAATATTCCCAGAGTGCGTAGAAATGCAGCAACTATTGCCATGCATTTGGTGAACACTCTTGGAGCAGAGGCTAGACCGAAAGGAAGCACTCTGTATTAGTAATGTTTTCCCTGGAACAGAAAACGTAGGAATTTTCTGTGGGATGGATGGATGAGTATATGAGTGTACGCATCCTTGAGATCTAGAGAACAAAGCCAATCCTGACTCTGTAGGTATGGAAGGAGAGTGCCTAAAGAAAGCATCTTGAACTTCTCCTGGCATAGGAATTTGTTCAATTCTCTGAGATCTAAAATGGGTCTGAATCCCCCTGTTTTCTTTGGGATGACAAAATAGGGGGAGTAAAACCCTGACCCTTGTTGAAGAAGCGGAACTGCTTCTATGGCTCTCTGGGCCAGAAGGGTAGTCACCTCCTGATCCAGAAGGTCGAGGGATGTGGGAGAATTGAAGTGTCGCACCCTGGTGTAGGGAGGAAGGTCTGAGAAATGAAGTTTGTAGCCCTCTCTTATGATAGAGGGGGTCAACTGCTCTGATGTGATTTGCTCCCATCTGGGAGCAAAATGAGCTAACCTTCCTGGAATGGTGAGAGGCTCTGGTTGTTGTAGAGCCAGAAAGGTTAAGTTCTCTAGTATCAAGTCAAAAACCATGAGGGGTTTGGGACTGCTGAGTTGCAGCAGCCCCTGCAGGTTTAGGCCTGGCTTGTTTAGGTTGCTGACGCTTAGTAGCAAAGCGACCTGTAGAAGACTGTTGACCAGAAGTGGAAGGAAATCTGCCCTTTTTGTAAAAAGACTTAAAAGATTTTTTCTTGGCCGGAGTGGAGGTAGACTTAGAAAGTCTATCCAGAGCAGCATTTTCTGCATCCATTTGAGTGGCTTTAATTTGACACTCTTTGCCAAAGAGATTTTCACCTGTACAGGGCAGATTTCCTAAACCATCTTGAACCCAGGGTTCTAGATCAGAAGCCTGGAGCCAAGCAATTCTACGAGCAGCTATAGCAATGCCTGAGGCTCTGCTGGAAAACTTTGAAATGTCTTGAATATGCTTAAGCCAAAGAATGAACTCATCCCTTTTATCCTCTGGAATAAAAGGGAGAAAGTTGTGCAGCTTTTCTGCAACCTCCTTCAGAAACATACCCATATAAAGGCTATATGAATTGATTCTGGCAATAAGCATGCTGGCTTGGAAGATTTTCCTACCAAAAGCATCCAAGGTCCTGCATTCTCTTCCTGGAGGAGTAGAAGAGTGTCTTTTGGTACTCTTTATCCTCTTCATAGCTGACTGCACCATAATGGAGTGGTGAGGAAGCTGAGTTTTTTGGGAGAAGGAGGGACATGGTACATAGTGTCCAATCTACGAGAATGAGGAGAAAGGGTAAGAGGTGTTCTTGAAGAATTTCATGAATTGGCAAGGTGATTGCCTCTCTGGGAACCTTAGAGTATCCCAAAATATCTAATATTTTTGCTCTAGGTTCCTTTTCAGAGGTTACTGAAATAGAGAGTCCTTTAGCTACTTCTATTATGAAGTCTTGAAAGGACAAATCCTCTGGAGGAGACATTCTCCTTTTTGGAGAAAGCTGCTCCTCAGGAAGGGTGACAGATACTTCAGGGGACTCATCCGATGAATCAGAATCATCAGAAGAATCGAAGTATCATCTGCTCGATTCCAAAGATCGATAGGCGTATCGATCGGTACCGACATCGGGAGTCCCCGGTAACGGATCGGTACCGAGAAAGAGCCCAGGACAGGGAGCCGGAATCGGTATCCTGGCCGATGTCGATGCAGCCGGTACCGGTATCGAAGTTGGTGCCGGTACCGACAATGGAGCATGTTGTGGTACCGACGGCGTCGCAGCCTTGATGAAAGCCAGTATAGCCTGCTGCATGGATTGCACAGTGTGATCCATGGACGCCACGACTGCCTGGATGTCGGTACCGGGAGATTGTGCCTGTACCCCAGAGCAGTCTAACAGGTGATCGGTCGAGGCCGTGCCATCGATGTCAACCTGTAACCCCATAGGAGGAGCTTTGGAAGCCGGAGCTTCCCGCCGGGGTTGTTTGGCTGGGGCAGGATCCTCAAGGGCAAGCCCGGAGGCATCTCGATGCTTAGAGGGAGATTTACCCTTCGAGGACCTGCTAAAAGTATGTTTGGTTACCTGAGATCCATCTGGAGAGGAAGACCTGGAAGATGTCGATGCCACCGCCAGTGCATCCGTGGGAAACAGCACATGGAGCTTGGCTGCCCGGTTCTGTAACCCTCGTTTAGACATTAGAGAACAGGACTGGCAATCCGGGATGGAGTGTTCAGGCCCCAAACATTTCAGACACCATTCATGGGTATCTGTGACAGAAATTGTACCGCTACACTTAGAGCATTTTTTGAACCCAGAGGCTGGTTTTTCCATAAGGGAAAAATGTCTTGTGGGCCTGGAGGCCTAAGAAGAAAATACATCAAGTGAGGAAAAAAGATAGTTTTGTTTTTTTTTTTAAAGAAAAGAAAAGCAAGCTTTCTGATTGGATGCTGGGGAGCATTCCCGTGCAGGCTCCGTCGGTACCGACGTACCCATATGTGAAGACTCATTCCTGCTTGTTCCTGGAGATCACGACCTGCTGGCTCCGCAGAAAAGAAGAACTGAGGAGAGTTGGTTAGGAAAGGCGGGAAGGCAGCGCGCATGCGCTGTGGGATACCCCAAAAGCTTTCATCCTGGGAAGCTGGGGAGCATTCCCGCGCAGGCTCAGTCGGTACCGACGAACCCATATGTGAGGACTCATTCCTGCTTGTTCCTGGAAATGTTCGCATCCTGGAGATGAATGCATGGCTGCATGGATGGTGTCATCAAAAGCGTTTTTGTTTCCTGGACCATGGGATTATGTTCCAAGGGTTGCAGAGCAGAGATGGTGCCCATCTATCCAAGAAAGGTTGACACGTCTTCAGTAGCAGAATGGCTAATCTACTGACGACAGCTTTAAACTAGATATTAGGGGAAAGCCAACAGTCGCCCAAGAGCGGATGGTTCGGAAGAATGTATCTTTGAAGAATACTACCAAAAGCAGAGAGGTTCCACAAAAGAGTAAAGTAGCCCAAATGCCCTCAAGTATGGAGAAGACAGAGCTTAAAGATCCCAAAGTACCCATGTCTAACAGCCAAATTAATATGAATAAAATACATTCTCTAAAATGCTTGTATGCAAATGCTAGAAGTCTAAAAAATAAGATGGGAGAGTTAGAATATATAGCACTAAATGAAAGGTTAAATATGATTGGAATATCAGAGACATGGTGGAAGAACGACAACCAGTGGGACACTGATACCTGGGTACAAACTATATCGTAATGATAGAGCTGATCAAATTGGTGGAGGGGTTGCTC
This sequence comes from Ichthyophis bannanicus, assembly GCA_033557465.1. Lineage (NCBI taxonomy): Eukaryota > Metazoa > Chordata > Amphibia > Gymnophiona > Ichthyophiidae > Ichthyophis > Ichthyophis bannanicus. The sequence continues at coordinate 1,545,650 of CM066043.1, forward strand.
TCTATGTTAGAGAGGGCATTGAGTCAGAAAGGATTAAAGTTTTGCAGGAAACAAAATTTGCTGTAGAATCTATATGGACTGAAATTCCATGTAAAAGGGGGAAGGCAATGGCAGTGGGGGTGTACTATCGAGCGCCTGGCCAGAATGACCAAATGGATGATGAAATGCTCAAAGAAATAAAGGAAGCTAACAAAGGTTACAGCACAGTAAAAATAATGGGTGATTTCAACTACCCCAGTATCAACTGGGTCAGTGTCACGTCAGGACATGCTAGGGAGATAAAGTTCCTAGATGAAATGAATGACTGCTTCTTGGATGAGCTGGTTCATGAACCGAACAGAGGGGAAGCCATATTAGACCTAATTATTAGTGGAACACCAGATCTAGTGCAAGAGATAAGCTTGTTGGGGCCACTTGGCAATAGTGATCATAGCATGATCGCCTTTGATTTAATTAGTGGAGGAGGGATAGTAAGGAAATCCACAGTACTACCTTTTAACTTTCGAAAGGGAGACTATGATAAAATGAGGAAAACAGTTAAGAAAAAACTAAAAGGAGCAGTTGCAAAGGTTAAAGACATACATCAGGCTTGGATGTTGTTGAAAAATACCATCTTGGAAGCCCAGACCAGCTGTATTCCACGCTTTAAGAAAAGTGGAAGGAAGTCAAAAAAACTGCCAGCATGGTTTAAAGGTGAGGTCAGAGAGGCTGTTGTTGCCAAAAAAGCATCTTTCAGGAAATGGAAAAAAGAGTCAAACGATGAAACCTGGAAACAGCACAAGCACTGGCAAGTCAAATGCAAGGCATTGATAAGGCAGGCAAAGGGAGAATTTGAATAGAAGCTTGCTGCAGAAGCAAAAACGCGAAGTAAAGACCTTTTCAAGTACATTCGTAGCAAAAAACCTGTGAGAGAGTCAGCTGGTCCATTAGGTGATAAAGGGGTTAAAGGAGCACTAAGAGGCGAGAAGACGATAGCGGAGAGACTGAATGAATTCTTTGCTTCAGTCTTTACTGACAAGAATTGTGTTGGTCCTTCTGGAGTAATAAAACTAATGTTAAAATACCGGCCGTTTACTCCACTGTAACATGCAGCTGTATTCGTGGCATTTGTGATGTGTAATCTCAACAAGCTCTCATGTACCCATTTATAGTCTCAGACCAACATAGCGCTGCTAGTCACCAACAAATAGTGACACACACATAGCGCTTTACTAGCATCAATGACTACTGGGAAATTGTCTCTTTTGTATATAATGAGCTGTTTTTTCTTTCCTTTTTCTTGCTATCTACACCACTAGTGTTCCTTCCCCTTCATCCATTAAAACATGTTTAAATCCATTAAATAATTGGACTGGCTTATCTTTTGTCGTGTATCCACCAATTCTTGGTGGATCTCCCCTTTCACCGAGGTCTCCCTCAACGCCTCACTCGGCGCCCTTGCATTTCACTCCCCTATGGAGTTTCTTCAGGAGATCTATCTGCGAGTGAAAAAACATGTTAAAAGTGGTTGTCTAAAATTATTCATGCTGCGTATTAAATGTAAGTACGTTATGACAAAATATATAAAAGCAGTGAGTGTGATCCTAAAAATCTTCTGTCTGTCGGTTACACTCACTGTTAACTGCTGCCCACGTCTCTCTGCTTATTTTCTCACTTCCTTGAAAAATTGGATCAACAGACCCAATGGGCTTTGGATGCCGAAGTACTATTGATGACTTTAGACATTACAGCGCTTTACACAAGCATACCCCAACAGGAAGCAATTCAGACGATAGAGAAATCACTGCGCAACAGGGAAGACCTTTCTGACACTCATATTTCATTTTTGATGAGTTTGTCCCATTTGGTGATTACCAACAATTTTTTTCAATTCGGGGAAACACTATCTGCAAAAATCAGGGATAGCAATGGGAGCTTCCTGCGCTCCGTCGACAGCGAATCTTTTTATGGGCGAATTTGAGCATGAATGATTGGATATATCCTTATGGATCCACCGAGTCAAAATGTGGACCCGCTATATTGATGACATCTTTGTACTGTGGAAAGGGTCCGAAGAGTCAGCAAAAGAGTTTGTGGTTTGGCTTAATCATTGTAACATAGCCATCCAGTTTATGTACACCATCAACCCTGTAACAATAGTTTTTTTGGATTTAGAAGTGAAAAAGGGTCCTGAAGGATGGATAACTTCTGTTTATAAAAAAACCTATAACCTAAAACTCGTAACACCTTTCTTCACTATACGAGCGCTCACCCGGTGAAACTCAAGAATAGTTTACCATTCTCTCAATTTCTGAGATTCCGGCGCAATTGCTCGGAGATATCTGATTTTAAAAAGAAGTCTAAACAGTTGTTACAAGATTTTACAACAAGGGGATATCCAGCACAAATCTCAAAGGGCATATAAAAGAGCCCTTAATAATGATAGAACTTGGTTATTAGGGTCTGCACAGCCCATCAGGAGTAGTGGGAATGAAGACAGTGTGAATCTCATCACAAAATTTTCACCTCTTAGTCACAAAATCCAGAGGATAGTCACTAAAAATCTCCCTTTAATACAAACAGTACCAGGGTTAGCGGAGAAAACAATAAGATGTGTATGGCAAAAAAATAATAATCTAAAAGAACAACTTAGCCCGATTAATATATGTTCTCCTCTGAGTGAAGATATTGACCCTCAACAGTGAGGTCACACAGCCTGCGGACACTGCATCATCTGTCAGATTACAGAAGATGTCAGAGAGTTTACTCATCTAGGGAAAACTTATATTTTAAAGCATAAAACCTCGTGCACCACAACATCGGTGGTGTATGCCGTCAGATGCCCTTGTAATAAATTTTACATAGGAAAGACGATCCGAGCCTTTAAAGTTCGTATGCAGGAACATAAAAGTCGTTTGATAAATAAAGTCATAACAGCGCCGTTGGTTCAGCATTGTGGAGAATTTAATCATGAGTTTTCACAACTTCGATGCTTTTGTATAGATCACATCTGCAAACCGAAGAGGGGAAAAACCCTTGATGAGATGTTATTTTATGAGCAGAAGTGGATTTTCTCAATGAACACGGTGACACCATATGGTTTAAATGCCTCGGTTGAGTGGCAGGTTTGTAAATGACGCTCATGCTGACGAATCAGCCGTAACTTTAAAAGGAGGGGATTGCAATCTACCCGCATGCGCGGCGTTCTTGTTGAGAAAATAAGCAGAGAGACGTGGGCAGCAGTTAACAGTGAGTGTAACCGACAGACAGAAGATTTTTAGGATCACACTCACTACTTTTATATATTTTGTCACAACGTACTTACATTTAATACGCAGCATGAATAACTTTAGACAACCACTTTTAACATGTTTTTTCACTCGCAGATAGATCTCCTGAAGAAACTCCATAGGGGAGTGAAACGCAAGGGCGCCGAGTGAGGCGTTGAGAGAGACCTCGGTGAAAGGGGAGACCCACCAAGAATTGGTGGATACACGACAAAAGATAAGCCAGTCCAATTATTTAATGGATTTAAACATGTTTTAATGGATGAAGGGGAAGGAACACTAGTGGTGTAGATAGCAAAAAAAGGGAAAGAAAAAACAGCTCATTATATACAAAAGAGACAATTTCCCAGTAGTCATTGATGCTAGTAAAGCGCTATGTGTGTTTCACTATTTGTTGGTGACTAGCAGCGCTATGTTGGTCTGAGACTACAAATGGGTACATGAGAGCTTGTTGAGATTACACACCACAAATGCCCCGAATACAGCTGCATGTTACAGTGGAGTAAACGGCCGGTATTTTAACATCAGTCTTTACTGAGGAAGATGTAGGGATGTTACCCATGACTGAAGTGGTATTTAAAGGTGTGGAAGAATTGAAGGAAATATCGATACATCGGGAAGATGTATTACAACTATTAGATAAGCTGAAGAGTAGCAAATCACCTGGGCCGGATGGTATACATCCAAAGGTGTTGAAAGAACTGAAATACGAGATTGCAGACCTGCTATTAGTAATCTGTGAACTATCATTAAAATCATCTCTAATACCTGAAGATTGGAGGATCGCCAATGTAACACCAATTTTTAAAAAGGGTTCCAGGGGTGATCCGGGAAACTACAGACCGGTGAGCCTGACATCAGTACCGGGAAAAATGGTAGAAACCATCATAAAGAATAAAATTACTCAGCATGTAGATAGTCATGACCTAATGGGAGACAGCCAACATGGCTTTAGACAAGGAAGATCTTGTCTTACTAATCTGTTATGTTTTTTCGAAGGAGTGAATAATCAGGTGGACAAAGGTGAGTCGGTTGATATTGTGTATCTGGACTTTCAAAAAGCCTTTGACAAGGTCCCTCATGAGAGACTTTTGGCAAAACTAAAGAGTCATGGGATAGGAGGCAGTGTACTATTGTGGATCAGGAACTGGTTAAAAGATAGAAAGCAGAGGGTAGGGCTAAATGGCCAATTTTCTCAATGGAGAAAGGTGAATAGTGGTGTACCCCAGGGATCCGTGCTGGGTCCGCTGCTTTTTGACATATTCATAAATGACCTGGAAAGTGGAATAACGAGTGAGGTTATCATATTTTCAGATGACACAAAACTATTTAAAGTTGTTAAAACCCAAGAGGATTGTGGAAAATTGCAAGAGGATCTTGATAAATTGGAAGACTGGGCATCAAAATGGCAGATGAAATTTAATGTGGACAAGTGCACCTAGGGAAGAACAACCCAAACTATGGTTACACGATGCAAGGTTCCACATTAGGAACCACCACCCAGGAAAAAGATTTAGGCGTCATTGTGGATACCATGTTAAAACCCTCGGCCCAGTGTGCAGCGGCGGCTAAGAGAGCAAATAGAATGCTAGGTATGATAAGGAAAGGCATGGAAAATAAAACAAAATAAAACTTGTTTATTGTATACCCAAGTTATTTTTACCTGTTTATTGTAAGCACAAATCACTAAACTGAGATGTGTAGATTTAATGTTTATTGTAAACCGCACTGATCTTAAATAGCGCGGTATAAAAGAAAATGTAATAAATAAAATAAATAAATAAAAGATATTATAATGCCTCTATATAGTTCCATGGTGAGACCGCACCTTGAATACTGTGTGCAATTCTGGTCGCCATATCTTAAAAAGGATATAGCGATTTTAGAAAAGGTTCAGAGAAGAGCCACCAAAATGGTAAAGGGGATGGAAGGATACTCCTATGAAGAAAGGCTAAAAAGGTTAGGGCTCTTTAACCTGGAAAAGAGACGGCTGAGGGGAGATAATGATAGAAGTCTATAAATTAATGAACGGAGTGGAACGGGTAAACGTAGATCGATTGTTTACCTTATCAGAATATAGAAAGACTAGGGGACATGCAATGAAGCTACAGGGTAAACTACACAGGTACACTACCAAAAAACTGCCTCCAGTTTTCCAACTGATTCCTATAGATTTTGGAGTGCTGAATCCAGGAAAAATAGCCAAAATGTTCCATCACGTCACGTTTTCTTGCAAAATTAGATTTCTTACCCATATAAGGAATGTTCACATAATTTCTTTTTAGCCGACTGCAGTTTATTTTCTTGGCCCAAAATAGAGGTTGTAATGGTTAACTAACTAGAAACACTCCCTCATGATATTTTAGAGTGTTTTGTATTCATTTTATACATTAACAGGACCATTGGGAGGCGGGGGGCTAAATCCAGTACTCGCGCTGGCGCATGTTCTTTCCTGTTCGCCTCGCCTCGTTCGCTCGCTCAAACACGGTGGTTGCGACATGAACGTTCCTGTCAAATTTCAGTTTCTTGCAAGTTCATTATTACCTTTTGTTTGCTCAGTCGTAATCCAGCTTTATTCCGAAGTGGTTCACTACAGTTGTAGTTTGCAGTGCTGTGTATTTGTGATGGCTCACAGAGCCAGAGGTTGCGTCAACTCTCCGGACAGTTTTTGTTTTATTTGTGGGGAATATACCGTGAAAAAGCAGCAGAGGAAACATTTCTGCATTTATTAAAAAAGTATATTTCGCCTATTTCGGTTTGAAGTTAGGCGATCAAGACAAACCGTGAGCTCCTCACAAAGTGTGCAAGACATGTGAGGAAGATCTACGCTTATGGATGAAAGGTAAAAAAACAAGCATTTCGTTTCGGAATACCTATGATGTGGCGTGAACAAAGAGACCACAGCAGTGACTGCTATTTTTGCTCTTGCATTGTGAAGGGATACAACTTAAAAAATAAGAACGTAATAAGTTACCCCAACCTTCCCTCAGCAATTAGGCCTATGCCTCATAGCAACGAAGTACCTGTGCCTGAACCACCAAAATCTTTGGATCATATTTGCGTGGACGGTTCTGATCATGATGAGACTCATCAGATGGCTTTTCCCGATGAGTCCAGTACTTCCGAGTTTGAAACTGAACCAGATCCGAAACCTGAACTTTTCTCTCAAGCTGAATTGAATGATTTAGTCCGGGATTTAGGACTCCCAAAAGATGTTGCCCAACTGCTAGGTTCTCGGCTTAAACAGAAAAATCTATTGTCACCAGGAACAACTCTATATTGGTACCGCAACCGCGAGACACAATTTTTGAAGTATTTCAGCAAAGAGGAAGATTTGGTATTTTGAAACGATATATACGGAGTGATGGAAAAGTTTAAACTCAAGTATGATCCTGCTGAATGGCGGCTGTTCATTGATTTGTCAAAAGACAGCATAAAAGGTGTTCTTCTTCATAATGGCAACACATTCGCTTCAGTTCCTATTGCTCACTCTGTAATTCTCCAAGAAAAATACGAGAATTTGGCCCTGATTCTTCAGAAGATTTGTTATGATGAGCATAAGTAGATGATTTGTGGAGACTTTAAAATTCTATCCATGCTATTAGGGCAGCAATCCGGTTTCACCAAATATCCCTGCTTCCTTTGCTTGTGGGATAGCCGGGCCCGCGACCTACACTGGGGGAAAAAAGACTGGCCAATTCGGGAGTATTTGAGACCCGGTGAGAAAAATGTTCTTCATGAGAGCTTGGTACCTCGTGATAAAATTCTATTACCACCTCTCCACATTAAGTTGGGTCTCATTAAGCAATTCATCAAGTCCCTTCCAAAAGATGGTGAGTGCTTTCGGTACCTTTGCTCAAAGTTCCCCCGACTTTCTGAAGCAAAGCTAAAGGAAGGAGTGTTTGTTGGCCCTGATATAAGGAAACTCATTTTAGATGGAGCATTCGCTGAAACGATGTCTGAGAAGGAAAAAGAAGCCTGGGATTCCTTCAAGGATGTTGTTCTCAAATTCTTGGGGAACAGGCGGGATGAGAACTATAAGGATATTGTTGCCAGGATGCTCAATGCCTTCAAAGAACAAGGCTGTAACATGAGCCTGAAAGTCCATTTCTTGCACTCCCATGTGAACTACTTTCCCGAAAACTTGGGGGCGTACAGTGAAGAACAAGGTGAAAGGTTTCACCAGGACATCAAGGACGCAGAGAGAAGGTACCAAGGAAGATGGAACACCACTATGATGGCTGATTTCTGCTGGTTGCTGCTGCGGGAAACCCCAGATGAAAAATACGCCAAGCAGCGCACCAAGAGAAGCATTCGGGGGAAGAAGAAACGGGCCCACCAGGAGATTGATTGACCCAAGAATGACTTTAAAATCTAAACTGTGTTGACAAATATCGTGTTTTTACTAAACTTTGAAATAAAAATTTGCTAATTACCACAGTGTCGGATCTCATTTATTAGAATTTTATTTTCACACCATCGGGTGTTTGTCTTCATGTATTGCAATGGTGCGGTTTGCGTTTTCTATTCTTACATACCTGTACAACATATTTTGCACATTTCTTTGCTTTGCTTTGTGTCTAACTTCGCTCTTATATGCTCAATGTTTGTGCACATGTATGTGGCTGTTTTAAGTGCAGACAATTTTGCTACCATCACAGTGTGTTTTGTTGACATTACTCTATTCTTATGTGCTGCCTTGTTACAATTTTCTTTATTCTTATTTGAATAACTACTAAACAATTAGTATAAAGAATTCATCCAAGAAACCTTTATCTCGATCGCACTCAATCTGAAACGTTCACCTCAAACTGCTAACCCAATGTAGCAAAAAATCTGTACGTGATGGAGCAAATTGGTTACCAGATTTGGATTCAGCGCACCAAAAAACGTAAAAATCAATCGAAACATTAGAGGCAGTTTAAAAAAAATTTTTTTTTAGTGTACCTGTGTTATTGGCAACGCTGCTGAAAGAGAATTAGAGAAGTTTCTGGAGTCCAGCAGATTACAGGATTCGAGGCAGAACGGATTCACCAAAGGCAGGTCTTGTCAGACAAATCTGATTGATTTCTCTGACTGGGTGACCAGGGAGTTGGACCGAGGGAGAGCCCTAGATGTGGTGTATTTAGATTTCAGTAAAGCGTAGTTACTCACCTGTAAAGCGTAGTTAATCACCTGTAACAGGTGATCTCCAGGAACAGCAGGAATTTAGTCTTCATATATGGGTATCGTCGGTACCGACAGAGCCTGCGTGGGAACGCTCCCCAGTGTCCAATAGCAACGCTTTTGGGAGCATCCCTCAGCACATGCGTGCTGCCTTCCTGCTTTTCCAACTGTCCCTCTTCAGTTAAGTTTGTAGCTGAGTGAAAGGATAGAGGGAGAGAGGAAAGAGACAAAGAGATACAGAGACAACTCCTAGGGGAGATGGGTGGGTTGTGAAGACTAAATTCCTGCTGTTCCCGGAGATCAACTTTTACAGGTGAGTAACTACGCTATCTCCAGGAACAAGCAGGAATGTAGCCCCTGAAGATGCCAGGGAGATAGCCCCAGGAAGGTGCCACTCTAGAGGGTGGGAATCCTTCCTCCCATGGATCTCTGGCATCCCACCAGGGTTGGTGGGTAGGAGTTGATTTAGGTGTGAAAGAGATTTTGAAGAAGCTTGGCCAAAGAAGGCATTCTGACGGGAGGCTTTATCCAGGCAGTAGTGGGCTGTGAAGGTGTGTACCGAAGCCCAGGTGGCTGCTCGACAAATGTCATCGATAGACACAGAGTGGAGATTAGCCATAGAAGCTGCCATGGCTCTCACATTATGAGCTGTGACATGGTCCTGAAGAGGAAGACCCTTACTCTCATAAGCAAAGGATATGCATTGGGCAATCCATTTAGATAAAGTTCTTTTGGAGACTGGAAGACCCAAATGACTAGGGTCAAAAGCTATAAAAAGTTGTGAAGACTTTCTATGTTGCTGTGTTCTTTGTATGTAAAAGGCTAAAGGCCCTTTTACAATCCAAAGTATGAAGGTTTCTTTCTGCATTAGAGGCGTGAGGCCTCGGAAAAAATACAGGAAGATAAATTGATTGATTTAAATGAAAAGGCAAAACCACCTTTGGCATAAAGTGTGGGTGAGTTCGAGGAACAACCTTATCATGATGAAAACTAGTATAAGGAGGATCAGCCACTAAAGCTTGCAATTCACTAATGCGACGGGCAGAGGTGACTGCAATTGGGAAGATGGCCTTCCAGGTCAAAAACTTAAGGGTTGTAGTGGCTAAAGGCTCAAAAGGCAGCTTCAAGAGCTGCCCGAGAACTAGATTTAGATCCCATGCCACTGGTGGTGGCTTAATGGGAGGTTTGGTTAACAGAAGACCTCTCATAAATCTGGATATGAGTGGATGAGAGGAAATTGGTTGTCCATTCAGAGGCTTATAAGAAGCTGCAATTGCACTAAGATGGACTCTTACCAAATTGGTCCTTAGACCAGAATTCGATAAGTGAAGGAGATACTCTAGTATCGATTCTAAAGGTATGACAAGGGGGTTTAATCCCTTCTTGGAGCACCCTATAATAAAATGTTTCCACTTGAAGGCATAAGATCTTCTCGTGGAAAGTTTTCTAGAAGCCTGAAGGATATCCTTTACCTGCTGGGACAGGTTGAAATCCCGGAGGTCTAAGCCTTCAGCAACCAGGCCGTGAGATGCAGGGACTAGGGACTCGGGTGCCATAGCATCCCATCCTCTTGGGAAAGGAGATCTGGAGCATGCCCTAACTCCAGAGGTGCAGCTTGAGAGAGATGTAGAAGCAGGGGATACCACACTTGGTGTGGCCATCGTGGCGCTATGAGAATCATGCGACCCCTGTTTCTCTGAAGCTTGAAGAGTGTTTTGGGGATGAGGGGAATGGGTGGGAAGGCATAAAGGAAGTCCTAACCCCAGTGAAGGAGGAAGGCATCCCTTGCCTGACACTTGTGAGCCGGAATCCTGGAAGAGAACCAGGGAACTTTGGCATTCAATGGACTTGCAAAGAGGTCTATGTCTGGAGTGCCCCAGAGATGAAATATCTTTGCCACCTGGTCTAGGTGGAGAGACCACTCGTGAGGCAGCAGTACTCGACTGAGTTGTCTCCCCAAAGGTTTTGAATACCTGGAAGATATACCACTAGAAGGTGAATTTGAAACTCTCTGGCGAGGGCCCACAGTCGTAAAGCTTCACTGCATAACGACATAGAGCCTGGCCCGCCCTGCTTGTTCACATAGAACATGGCTACTTAATTGTCCGTCTGAACTAGGACTGTCTTGTAGCTGAGCTGGGCGTGGAATACTCGAAGAGCTAAATAGATTGCTCTTAATTCCAGGAGGTTTATGTGTAGACCAGCCTCCTGTGGAGTCCAGGTGCCCTGGTTAGAGAGATGATTCAGGTGTGCTCCCCAACCCACCTGTGATGCATCTGTTGGTGTGGCCTGAAAAAGGGGATGATGGAAAGCAGACCCCACTGTCAGATTTTCTAGTGATTGCCACCATTGGAGGGACAAAATTAGTCGTTTACTATTTTGTCTGATAAATGTCCTGTGGCCACTGTGTGGATAGGGTCCACTGAGCTGCTCGCATGTGGAGGCGAGCATATAGGACTACATGAACTGTGGATGCCATATGTCCCAGCAACTGTAGTAGCTCTCGAGCAGTTAGGGAGGATTTCCCTGCTGCTTGAGAAGCTAGTTGAATTATGCGAAAACACCAGACCTGTGGAAGGAAAACCTTTGCCTGTCTGGTATCTAGACAGGCCCCTATGAATTCCAGGCATTGGGAAGGAACAAGTTGGGATTTTGGTAAGTTTATTACCAACCCCAAGTATTGGAGGATTCGCATTGTGCGAGACAGTACAGTGCTGGCCTCTGCGACTGTAGGAGCTCGAATGAGCTAGTCGCCTAAGTAAGGGAAGACTAATATCCCCAGGGTTCGTAGAAATGCAGCTACTACTGCCATGCATTTCGTGAATACCCTTGGGGCTGAAGCCAGACCAAAGGGAAGAACCCTGTACTGGAAATGTTTTCCCTTGAAAAGGAATCGTAAGAATTTCCTGTGATTTGGATGGATCAGAATGTGAGTGTATGCATCCTTTAAAACTAGAGAGCAAAGCCAATCCTGGCTTTGAAGGTATGGCAGAAGAGTTCCAAGAGAAATCATTTTGAACGTCTCTCGGAACAGGCATTTGTTCAATTCTCTGAGGTCTAGAATGGGTCTGTGTCCTCCTGTATTCTTTGGAATAAGAAAATAGGGGGAGTAGAACCCTGCACCCTGTTGAAGAATGGGTACCTCTTCTATTGCCCTTTGGGCAAGAAGTGTTGAGACCTCGTGATCTAGCAGATCGTCTGCGGAGGTTTGAGAATTGAATTGCTTAGAATTGTAGGAGGGGGCATGCTGTGAAAATGGAGCTTGTACCCCTCTCCTACAATGGACAGAGTCCAATCTTCTGCTGCTATCTGATGCCATCTGTTGGCAAAGTGGCATAACCTGCCTGGGATATTGGGGGGTTGGGGACCCCTCAGAGGCAGGAAGGCTAAGCTCTCTAGGAAGGAGTCAAAGCCCTTGAGGGGGCTGAACCTGCAGAGCTGGTTGGGCTCTCGGGCCTTTTGGCTTCTTTTGCTGTCTAGTTTGTCCCTTTTGGGCAACCCGACCCTGCGTTTGACTCTGCTGGGTATAGGAAGGATAAAATTTCCTCTTTTTGCTGAAAGAGGATTTCTTATAAGGCTTCTTTTTGGCTGGAGTGGCTGTAGATTTTGACAATCTATCTAGAGCGGTATTGTCAGCATCTAACTCGTTAGCCTTTTCCTGCCAGTTCTTGCCAAAGAGATTCTCTCCCATGCAAGGAATGTTGCCTAACTTGTCCTGTACCCAAGTATCCAAGTCTGATGCCTGAAGCCAGGCAATCCGTCGTGCCCCAATGGTAATAGCAGAGGTTCTGCTGATGCATTCAAAGCAGTCAAAGGCTGCACGATCCACAAACTTGGAGACATCTTGAGCATGCTTAACTAGAGCAAGAAAATCTTGTCTCTTGTCATCTGGGAGAAGTAGGCTCATAAGCTCCAAGTCTCCTGTAACTTCCTTGAGGAACATACCCATATATAGAACTGATCCTAGCTGAAAGCATGGAAGCCTGAAAAGTTTGGCGCCCAAAAGCGGCCAGAGTCCTGCATTCACAACCTGGGGGATTGGATGCATGCCTCTTTGCACTTTTCATCCTACGCATGGCTGACTCCACCACCACTGAATGGTGTGGCAGCTGAGTCTTCTGAAATCCAGGACATGGCGGGACTCGATACATAGTATCAAGCCTCCTAGAATGAGGAGATGTAGTCAGAGGTGTCTCCCACATTCTGAGCATCAAGTTATGAGTAATTTCATGGATGGGCAGAGTGGCTGCCTCCTTTGGAGCTTTAGGATATTGGAGAATTTCCAATTCCTTTGCTCTGGGTTCCTGTTCAGGAGCTACCATGATTGAAAGGCCTTTGGCCACATCACGAATAAAATCCTGAAAAGACATGTCCTCTGGAGGTGACATTCTGCGCTGGGGAGTAGAGGGATCTTCCGGGAGAAACCCTGTGGTACCAGCAGAATTGTCAGAGTCTTTGGAATCTGAGGATTCGAAGTATTCCTGACTACGATGGTCATGCAAAGCACAGTCCCAGTATCGATCTGCCGATTCCAGCCAAAGATGGCGTGGGAAGAATTCCCACCGGGGCTGGTACCATCGGTACCAGTATCGTCGGTACTGGTACCGGTATCTGTACCGGCGTAGGTATCTATGTCGGTACCGGTGCCCGTTGAACCATAGGTGACAACGGTACCGCAGCTGTGAGAAGAGCTGCAATGCTGCGTTTGATAGTGAGGAACCTCTGGTCTATCGATGCTGCCGATGCCTGGGTGACGGTACCGGTGAAAACGGCCGGGACCCCTGAGCATGGCACCTGTAGTTCTTGCGAGGTCGAGGCCTCGAGAACATCCTGGAGCCCCATTGATGCTTTGGAAACCGAAGCCTCCCGCCGGAGTTGTTTTGCCGGTGTGGTTCCCTCAAGGGCAATGCCAATGGCCTCTCGATGCTTAGCAGGAGAGCTACCCTTTGAGGACTGGCTTTTTTGTTTAGTTACCTGAGATTCATGGGAGGAAAAGGAGGCTCTTGAAGATGTCAATGCAATGGATCTGGCATCCGAAGAAAAGAGTACCGAGCTTTGCAGCCCGGTTCTGTCTTCCTCTCTTAGTCATCCCCATACAGGAGAGACATTCATATGGAGAATGTTCAGGCCCTAAACATTTAAGACACCAATCATGGGTGTCAGTAATGGAAATGGTACTGCCACACTTAGTACTTTTTTTTTTTTTTAAAACCACTAGTTGGTTTTTCAATGTTTCAGGAATATGAGGCCTAATGCCCAAAATGGCGCCTAGCACCGAAAAAGAAAAGTTTCTAAAGAGAAACAGTTCAAAGAATAAAATTTTTTGAAAAAAGAAAAGAAAAGAACCGGCAGTACCAGTAGGCGTCGTGCGGAGGCAAACGCGACCGCAAGAAAACTATTTTAAAGATGGAATTTTCTACGGTGACACGGTATGGGTCCTGTCAGCTCCGTAGAAAACGAAGAACTGAAGAGGGACAGTTGGAAAAGCGGGAAGGCAGCGCGCATGTGCTGAGGGATGCTCCCAAAAGCGTTCCTATTGGACGCTGGGGAGCGTTCCCATGCAGGCTCCGTCGGTACCGACAATACCCATATGTGAAGACTACATTCCTGCTTGTTCCTGGAGATAGCCTTTGACATCGTTCCTCACAGGCGACTTATAAACAAACTGAGCACTCTAGTGATGGACCCTAAAGTTAATGCTTGGGTTAGAAATTGGTTGAGTGTGAGGCAACGAAGGGTACAGGTAAATGGAGCTCACTCTAGTGTGCCCCAGGGATCTGTCTTTGGTTTGATTCTTTTTAACATCTTAGTTAGTGATATAGCAGAAGGGCTGTCGGGTAAGGTTTGCCTCTTTGCGGATGATACCAAAATCTGCAATAGAGTAAACACCCAGGAAGATGTAGATAACATGAGGTGGGATCTAGCTAAGCTTGAAGAATGGTCTAGAATTTGGCAGCTGGGATTTAATGTTAAAAAATGCAAGATCATGCATTTGGGCTGCAGCAATCCAAGGGAGCGATACAGTATAGGGAAGTACTTTTGTCCACTACCGAAAAGTGGGACCTAGGTATGGTTGTGTCTGATGATCTTAAAGTAGCTAAACAGGTAGAAAAGGTGACAGCAAAAGCTAGAAGGATACTTGGGTACATAGGGAGAGGAATGGCCAGCAGAAAAAAAAAAGAAGGTGATCGTACCTCTATATAAAAGTCTTTGGTGTGACCTCATTGTGTGCAATTCTGGAGACTTCACCTTCAAAAGGATATAAACAGTACAGTATATAAGGAGTCAGTATAAACAGTACAGTATATAAGGAGTCAGTACAGAGGGTGGCTACTAAAATGGTTAGTGGTCTTCATTATAAAGCATATGAGGACAGACTTAAGGATCTTATTATGTACACCTTAGAATAAAGGTGGGATAGAGGTGATAAGATTGAGACGTTTAAATACCTCCGTGGCATAAATGCATATAGGGAGAGCCTCTTTCAATTAAAAGCAAGTTCTGCTACAAGGGGACATTGGATGAGGGTGAAAGGGAATAGATTCAAGAGTGATATGCAGAAATATTTCTTTATGGAAAGAGTGGTGGATTTGTGGAATAGTCTCCCAGTGGAGGTGGTAGAGATGAGGATAGTATCTGAATTCAAAAAAGCATGGGACAAACACAGAGGATCTCAAAGAAAAAAGGGACTGTTGTAATTGATATGGAAGGACATACTAGATAGGCCATGTGGTCTTTTTCTGTTGTCATTTTTCTATTTTTCTAACAAACGTTTTAACACAGTAATAATGATTGATTTCAATTACCCTGATATTGACTGCATCACACAGATTCTTCAAACCCTGATATTACTCCCCTCAATACCTGTCTGTCCTCTGTGGCTTCCTGGCTCTCCTCCAACTTCCTTCACATTAACCTCGCCAAAACCTCTGCTATCTGGTTCACTCTTGGGCACTCTTCCTCTCCTTCCCTCGCTCCTTTTATTTTCTTCCTCACCTATCCCCATCGTTTCTTCACTTCGGTACCTTGGTGTTACTCTTGACTCATCTCTTTCTTTCAAAACCCACATTTCCTCTGTTGTTCAGCGCTCCTTCATCACCTTGAAGCAGCTCCGTGGCGTTCGCCCCTTTCTCTCTTTTTCCACCTTGACTACTCTGTTCCTTTCTCTTGTGGTGTCTCGTCTTGACTATTGTAATGTCGTTTTAGCCGGCCTTCCCCAGTCACAACTGTCATCTTCAACGGATCCAGAACACTACTGCCCGTATTCTCACCCATGCCTCTCGCTTTGATCACGTCACTCCCCTGCTTCTACGCTTGCACTGGCTCCCTGTTTCTTTCCGGATTCAATTCAAGTTTCTTATGTTTGTTCATAAATAAATTCACACAGGTATTCCCCTCTATCTTGCTGACCAGGTTCATCTTTACACCCCCCTCCGCACCCTCCGTTCTATTCATGCCAACCACATGTCACTCCCATCCCCTTCCCTTGCCCACCTGGAGTCCACTCGTTCCTCAGCTTTTTATTTCCTTGGCCCAAAGCTCTGGAACTCACTCCCCCATGCCCTCCGTTTGGAACAGTCTTTTATTGCATTCAAAGTCAAATTAAAAACCCACCTTTTCTGTCTTGCTTTTGACCTCCCGCCACACTCTCCCCCCTTTCCCCACCTCCACGCTGCTGTATTGTCCTTTGTCCCTACCAGAGTCTCTCCCCCTTATTCTCCCTGTTCTCTCTCCCCTTTGTCTTTTCTCTATTCTGTTCTGTTTCTTTGATTTTATTTATTTATTTATTTATTACAGTTTCTTATATACCGCGCTATTTAGAATCAGCGCAGTTTACATTATAACAAAACGACCATAACGACAAACTGTCAGGTTTTACATTGAACAGGAGTACAAACTTGGATAACTGGGTTAACTATATACATAAACTATTTACACTGCAGTGTGAGGGCATTTCTAGATTTTATGGCTTTCCTTTTCTTTTCTGCAGCATTTTTAATTTTTAATTTTATAGTCTTATTGCAAACTAGACCCAATTCCTTCTTCCTGGCTGTCTGAATCCTCTTTGGAACTCATTCCTACCATTACCACCATAATCAATACCAGTCTTTCTACGGGCTCTTTCCCTTCATCATGGAAATCTGCTATTGTTCGGCCTCTTCTTAAACAGTCTTCTCTTGATCCCTCTGTTCTTTCTCACTGGCGTCCTGTCTCTAATCTTCCTTTTCTAGCTAAGCTCCTAGAGCGCTTTGTCTTTGCCCAACTTAATTCTTACACTGAATCCACCAATACCCTTCACCCTCGCCAGGCTGGTTTTCGTCAAGGGCATAGCACAGAAACAGTTCTTTTGGCACTCCTCAATGAATTGCATGTCGCACACGATCGTGGTGATATTTCTCTTCTGGTGTCTCTTGATCTATCTGCAGCTTTTGATTTGATTGACCACCGCACTCTGCTCTCTCGTCTGTCGGATATGGGACTACAGGGCACGGTTTGGCAATGGTTCTGTTCGTTCCTGACAGCTCGTTCTTTTTCGGTTCACGTTGGTACTCAGTCTTCAGCTGCTTTTCCTCTCACTTGTGGTGTTCCACAAGGCTCTGTTCTCTCTCCTCTTCTGTTTAATATCTTTTTGGCCCCCTTAGCTTTAGAAATTCAACAGTTCCCTGTATCATTCTATATGTATGCAGACGATATTATCCTATTGTTCCATACCTCTCCCCTGTCATTGGATATCACCCAGTTAAACCTTTGTCTTTCTCGAATCTCTTCTTGGTTGTCCCAAAATTTCCTGCACCTGAATCCATCCAAATCCACAGCCATGTGGGTTTCACTGACTGGCTCTTGCCCTTCCTTGGCCCCTTTGATTGACTCTACTCCCCTCCCTCTTGTGTCATCCTTCCGCTATCTTGGTATAATTCTCGACCCCACGCTGTCTTTTCACCAACATCTTACTTCCCTTATTCGTAAATCCTTTGCCACCCTCCGACAGATTAGGGCTGTCCGCTCCCTTCTTCCTGTCTCCTCCTTAGTCACCCTTGTCTTGGCCTTAGTTGTTAGTCGTTTGGATTATTGTAATGTCTTTCTCGCTAATCTTCCAAAGTATCAACTCTTACGCCTACAACGCATTCAAAATACTGCTGCCCGTCTTGTTACCTTTTCACGCCATTTTGACCATATCACACCTATTCTTCTCCGATTACACTGGTTACCTCTTTGTTTCCGTTTTCATTATAAGTTTCTTATCCTCATCCATCGTGCTCTTCATACTAACACCCCCCTCTATCTGGCAGATCGAATCTCCCTACACACTCCCTATCGGCAACTTCGTTCTCTTCATGCAAACCGTCTGTCCGTTCCTTCCCCGTCACAGGCACGCCTTGAACAGACCCGTCACGCTGCTTTTTTCTTTTTAGGTCCAGTACTTTGGAATGCTTTACCACCGTTTCTCCGTCTGGAACCCTCATACCCTCAATTTAAATCCCTCTTAAAAACCCATCTATTTCAGTTAGCCTTCCATCTCTCTCCCGACGGTCCTCCCTGATGTTTCGTAGTTCTCTGTCTCTCTGTCACTTTTGTCTATATGTTTTGTTTAGTCGTGTCTTTTGTCTAAACATGGTTTGGTTTGTCTTCCCTTTTTTGGGCCTTTTTATTATGTTTGTTTTTTTACAGGAAACCTTGTTAATTTATGTTTTAATTATGGGCCCTAAATTATTCTGTATTGTTTTGGTCCTTTTGTTATTTATTTGTTTATGCCTTTACTCTCTATACTTGCTTTCCTATTTTACTTTGGCGTTCTTTTCTTGTTTGTGCACTTCAACCTTTCATTGTACACCGCTTTATGTCGTGACGAAAAGCGGTCTATCAAATTTTAAATAAAGATAAAGATAAACCGCCCAGATAATATACTGCACAACACCACAAGTATAAAATAAACAAACATTATGTCACAGCAGGACATGTTAGGGAGATAAAGTTTCTAGATAAAATAAATAACTGCTTCATGTAGCAGCTAGTTCGTGAATTAACACGAGGGGCCTATTTTAGATCTAGTCCTCAACTGAACACAGGATCTGGTGCGAGAGATGGTGAAATTAGATCTTACCTGCTAATTGTCTTTCCTCGAGTCCCTCCAGTCCAGTCCAGACCAGACATGTAGGTTAGTACCTCCATCCACCAGCAGTTAGAGACTGAGCATGTCAGACTTGTGAAGAGCTTTTTCCCCTGCATCCAGAAACTAGTATCCTACTGACAAAGCAGACTCCAAGAAAGCATATCCAAAAACCAACGATGAATAACCACCCCCATTATTATATAAAAAACTCTGTACAATGCAAAAATGAACAAAGAGGTTAGGGTCATATTTGCCAATGCGCCTACCATAACCCGGGGGTGAAATGGTCCTTTTCTGAAGAGACACTCCAGTCAGATAGCTGGACACACCCACTCCTCCAAATTCTGAGAAACAAAAAGATAGCTTGAAGGGTGCACCCTGGACTATAAGGACTCAAGGAAAGATAATTAGTCCAATTTCATCTTCCTTTTTGTTCCTCCAGTCCAGACTAGACATGTAGATGTACCAGAGCAGTACTGAAGGACCTGAGAGGCCAGCCTGAAGCACACTGGCCCCAAAATGTGCATCCTGGGAAGCACACATATACAACCGGTAATGACACATGAAAATATGCAAGAACGACTATGTCGCCGCTCTGCAAATCTTGATCGGAGTCACCAGACCATACTCCTCCCAGGAAGCCGCCTGCAACCTGGTCAAATGTGCCTACAGCCCTTCTGGTATGGGCTCATGCTTCAACAAATAGACAGAAGTAATGGCCTCTCTCACCCATCAAACCACTTAGAAGCTGCTTCACCTTTGTGCAGGCTTCCAAATATAGTATGAATAAATGATCAGTCTTTCTGAAAGATTCCATCTGCTTGAGACAGCGTCACAAGATGAGCTGCAAATCCAGAAAACGTAAATGTCTATCTTCTGAAGGATTTTCTGAAGTGGGAAAACTGGGAGAGTCACCGTTTGGTTCAGATGATACTTTGAAACTACCATAGACAGAAAAGAAGGGGACCGGTCACAATACTACCTTTTCTTTGGACATAAACCAGAACAATTCTCTGCAAAAGTTGAAGTTCTGAGATCTGTCAAGCCGAACAAATAGCCACCAAAAAGACCATCTTCTGAGTAAGATCCTTCAGAGAAGCCTGAGCCAGAGGTTCAAATGGCATGCCCATCAACTAAGAAAGATCGAGGTTGAGATCCCATGGGGGAACTATGGCTCGCATGGGTGGGCGAACTTGTTTTACTGCCCTCAAGAAGCAGACCACATCTGGATGCACTGCAATGGAGAAACCTTGGATGCGACCCCAATAGCACGCGAAGGCTGCCACTTGGACTCAAAAGAGTTCAGAGCTAAACCCTTGCCCAGCCCCACCTGTAGAAAAGTCAGGATATCAGGAAGAGAGGAAGCGAATGCCCGAAGGCTGAACAGGACAACTTTGTCCTCACACCAATTTTCGAAACACTCCCCAGACTGATATAGGATAAAGTAGTAGAGCGCTTATGGGCTTTCAACAAAGTGGTCACTACCACCATCAAATAGCCCCTACACCTCAACCTAGCCCTTTCGAGAGCCAGGCCGTAAACAAGAAAATCGATCGACCTGCTCGGCAGGCACCCAAGGACACACTATCACCAACGGGAGAAAGCATAGTTACTCACCTGTAACAGGTGATCTCTGGGAACAGCAAGAATTTAGTCTTCACATATGGGTATCGTCAGTACCGACAGAGCCTGCACGGGAACGCTCACAAGCGTCCAATTAGAAAGCTTTTGGGAGCATCCCATAGCGCCTGCGTGCTGCCTTCCCGCCTTTCCCAACTGCCTCTCTCCAGTTGAGTTTTTTTTTTTTTTTTTTTCCTTTATTGTTTATCAACCAAAAGGCCCAAGGGCCATGATACAGTAAAGAGAATACAAACACATTAACAATCCTCAAACTCCCAACCCCCCCCTTCCCACCCCCCCCAACAGAACTGTCACAATACAGTCGAAGACCCACTCCCACACAATCAGAACACTAGACCTGGCATCAACGGTAGGGGCAAACAAAATGCTTCAACCCTGAGCCCCTTGACACCAATTAGAATATTGATCCCACACAGATTGAAAGCGCAAGGGCCGTTTGACCCGCAACGCCGTAAGGCGGTACATCAGATAAAGGTGAGCAACCTGGTTCTGGATCATCGAAAGAGAAGATGGCTCCAAACTCCGCCACTGTCGCGCAATACATTGGCGGGTCGCAGTGCATATAATCCCACACCACCCCGCCAGGTCGCCGGAAAGAGAATCACTCCCCACTGCAAGCAAGGCCATACAGGGACCCCAGGGAACAGGCCGCCCAACCACACAACCACACCAATCCTGCACTTCCCCCCAGGTGCGTTGGATGGCCGGGCAATCCCACCAGATATGCATAAAAGAACCCACACCTCCACACTGTCGCCAACAGAGTGCGGGGCCCCCCCAGCCATCTCTGCATCCGCTGCGGTGTGAGGTACCAGCGGTACAGCATCTTATAATTATGCTCCAACACAGTGCTGGCCACTACGCCAGTCAGCAAACCCTTGCAAACCCCCTGCCATTGCGGCCCCTCCCACGACCGATTCAAATCACATAGCCAAGCCCGCCTATGAGACCAAGCAGCACAGTCCGTAAAATCCATTAGTCTATACAAGGCAGAAATTAACCCTTTAACCTGCCCCCTAGAGAGGATCTCATCTACCGCCGCCCCCCGCTCGCCCTGCCCCCTCCGCACCATGGACTGGGAAAAATGAAGCACCTGCAGGTACCGAAAACGATCCGCGGGGAGGAGCTGAAAGCCACGCACCAGGTCTTCAAAAGTAACCCAGTCTCCCCCCTCATGTAATTGACCCACAAACTGCAGGCCCCTCTCTACCCACCGGGCAAAGGCGGGGTCCTGAAGTCCAGGGAGGAAATCAGGGCTGCCCACAATTGGAATAAACTTTGAGGCTCCCCGCCCCCCATACCACTTCAGGCGCCATTTGCGCCAATAGCCCATAGTTAACCTTAGGAAAGGATTCTCCCCCATCTCCCCACCTCCCATCCCCCATAGCAAGCCTGCCAACGTGTGGGGTCGTGGCACAGACGTTCCAACCAGGATCACCCATTCCGCCTCTTCCCGAAACACCCATTCAAAGGCCTCTCGCACCCGGGCAGCCTCATAGTACCGAGAGAACAGCGGAAGCCCCATCCCACCCTCTAACTTAGGTGCGCATAACACAGTCCGCGCCACACGTGGCCTTCTCCCACGCCACACAAATTTGGAACACCGAGCTTGGATCTTCGCTAGGAAGGAACGGGGCACCCTTATGGGCAGATTCATAAACAAATAGAGCAGTCGGGGCAATGCTATCATTTTTAGCAGCGCAATCCTGCCCAACCAGGACACCTCAAAACTCTCCCACCTCTCCAATTCCCGAAACATATTGGCACAAGCCAGTGCATAGTTAGCGGCAAAGAGCTGCCCAAACTGTGCTGTAATCTGCACCCCGAGATAACGAATACTATTGCGAGCCCATTTAAAGGAGAAGCGCTGCCGCACCCGAGCCGCCTCCCTATCAGTAAGAGAGACATTAAGCAGCTCCGATTTGGAGACGTTCATACGAAAGCCCGAGACCTCCCCATACCGAGCCAACTCCACCTGAACCGCCGCCAGGGAACCCTCGGGGTGTGTAAGGAAAAATAAAACGTCATCGGCAAACAGGGATATCTTATGCTGTACCGTCCTCACGTGTACACCAGAGATCTCCGCAAAATCCCGAACACGCTGCGCCATGGGTTCCATCGCCAGAATGAAGAGCAAGGGGGACAAGGGGCAGCCCTGCCGCGTTCCCCGTTGTAATGCAAACGCCTGGGTAACAGCACCGTTAATCTTTAAACACGCCAAGGGCTGATTATAAAGGCTCCGGACCCAGGACAGAAAAGCCCCCTGCACCCCCACTTTCTCCAGGGTTTTAAACAAAAAGGACCAACTCACTCGGTCGAAGGCCTTCTCAGCGTCGACCGCAAGCAAAGCCAGAGACGTTCCAGCTCGGGAACTCTGCCACATCAAGTTCAGCGCTCGACGAATGTTATCGGCCGTATACCGACCGGGGACAAACCCCGACTGATTGGTGTGAATCAACCGTCCCAGACTCGGCAAAAGCCGATTTGCCAAAACCCGGGTGAAAATCTTAAAATCACTGCCCAATAGGGAGATGGGACGGTACGCACCGCAATCTGTGGGATCCTTCCCCTCTTTGGGGATGAGACTAATCCCCGCCAGCCGCAAAGATGATGGTAGCGGGCCACCATCACTGAAAGAATTATACATCGCTGTGAGGGGCTCGACGACCTGCCCAGCAAAGACCCTATAAAAGATATTAGAGAACCCATCCATCCCCGGGGCCTTATGGGACTTCAACCCTTTAATCACCGAGAGCACCTCCTGCTCCCCTATGCGCTTAGACAAATCCGCACTAGCCTGCCCAGACAACCGAGGGAGCTGAACACCCTCCAAATAAGCCGAGAGCACTGCCTCGCCCGGGTCATGCTCCGGGGTATACAAGTTCCGATAAAATTGTACAAACCTATCTTCAATTTCCTGAGTGAGCCAGAGCAAACGGCCCTGCTCATCCCTAATCTTGAGAATAGCATTACGCGCAGTCCACTTCCGCACCTTGCGAGCTAACAACCTCCCTGCTTTATTACCAAATTCAAAGGTGCGCTGTCGTAACAACTGTAGTTTATACTGTATCTCATGAAGGTGAATTTCACTCAGGTCTTTTTTAAAGCCCCACAACAACTCACGCAAGGCCCTATTGGACGGGTGCGCCTTCAGCTGGTTCTCAGTCTCCCGAATGGAACCCAGGATTTTCTCCTGTTGGGCCAACCGGGCCTTTTTTTTATGGGACCCCACCGAGATCAACTTACCCCGCACCACCGCCTTCAAGCATTCCCAGAGGGTTCCCGGGCCAACCTCGCCCGTATCATTCAGAGAGAGATAATCAGAGATAGTATCGCGGACCTGAAGCACCACCTCGGGGTCATCTAACAGGGACTCACTGAGCTTCCACCACGCCCTGCAGGGGCCCTGCTTGCCGAGCTGAAGCAGACAGGTCAAGGGGGCATGATCCGACCAGGTGCGCTCACGGATCACACATTCCTTCACCCCCCCCAGCAGAGTTTTATCAATAAGGAATAAATCAATCCGGGAGTAGGTGCCGTGGACGGGGGAATAATAAAGAGTAATCCCGTTGGCCATAGTTCACCTCCCGCCATACATCTACCAGATCCAGCTTGCTCACCAAGTGTTTCAACTTGAGGCGATGGCTCCTGGGGGTAGAGGCCGCCCCTCGAGAGGTATCCACCAGGGGATCCGGGGCAACATTAAAATCACCCCCCATGATCAATTTTCCAACAGCCTTCCCCAGGAGCACCCCCTGCAAGGTCAGAAAGAATTCTCCTTGATTTACATTCGGGGCGTAGGCACTAACCAATGTGAAAGTATCTACCCCTAGTTGAAGTGTTAGGAGTACATACCTACCTCCGGCGTCCCGGATGCAATCTGTCACCATCCCAGTCACCCGAGAGGAAAGAAGAATCCCCACACACCCCCGTCTCCGTTCCCGCCCGCCTATTGGAAGCAAAGAATTGCTGAGGAAAGTGCCTATGCCCCATGCACCGCTCATCTCGCACCCGAAGATGGGTCTCCTGGACAAAGACAATATCACCCCCCAACCGATCACATTCCTTGAAAAAAAGTTGGCGCTTCCTGAAAGAGTTAAGCCCTTTAGCATTAATTGTCACCAAATTAAAGAAAGCCATGGCCGAAGGCACTCACCCTCCATATACATAAGGTCTTCGAGTACAAACATGACCCCTCCCCACTCCCTTCCCCCCCCTCCCCCTTCCCCCCCCTCTCCCCTCCCACCTACACAGTCCCCTCCCCCCTCCCCATTCCTCCCCCACACACCGACCTGCGGCAGCCAGACCGCAGACCCAAAAGCCCCCCGATCAAACAGTATAAAATCACATAGCCCCATATAAACATACAGAAAAAAAATAAAAAGAAAACACACAACCCCCTAGAAAAAAGCAACCCCCACTTGAAAAACAAACAACCAACCCACATGTCGGACCAGGAATATCTAGGAACCCCATTCAAGAAAAAAGAAAAGGCCTCCCACGGGCCCCGCAGGCCCACAGTTCAAGTGTCCACAGTAGACTGGGTCCGAGAGGGTCGCTGCCTCCGCAAACGTTTGTCTCCCCCAGCCGCACGGCTCCACTGAAGATGACTGGGCCGCTGCGCTCCACTTTTTGCAGGGTCATCAGTCGCAGTCAGCGGCAGCGACGGTATGTCCGACCAGCCCACCTGCTGCATGCTCTCAATCGCTGCCTCCACAGAGTGCACCGCATAGGCTTTACCATTCAACGAATACTGGAGCCCCACCGGGAAAAGCCACCGATAGCGAACATTCTCATCTCGCAGCTTTTTAGTGACTTGCTGATATGCGCGGCGTTTCCGCATAGTAATACCAGAAATATCCGCATAAACTTCCACCTCCGCCTCGTGCCATCTGATACGCCCCAATTTCCGCGCTGCGGCCAGCACTAACTCTTTGGTGCGGTATTCGTGCAGGCACATAAGGACATCCCGAGGCTGATTATCTCGGCGGGGACCCAACGCCCGGTGTGCTCGCTCCACGCGCAGACAAACAGAGTCCATAGCCACCTCCGCCCTCTGCAAGACCGCCGCACAGAACTCTTCCGCCAGCAGCAAGTAATTAACTGAGCCTTCTTGCTCCGGGAGGCCCCGGATCCGCAGGTTCGCCCGGCGGGACCTGTTCTCCAGGTCCTCAACCTTTTGCCAGACCTCCTCTTGCAGCTGGCTAAGCGAGTCAAGTCGTTGCTCCACCAGGGCACACTGGCCCACATGCTCCTCAAATTGTGTTTCCACCTCTTCCAGCCGGCTCCCCAAGCCAGCCAGATCCCCTCTCACCTCCTGGAGCCAGCTATGGACCTCCGACTTAAGGCTCTCGAAGTCCTGCCGTGAAGCCTCAAACCACCCCTGCAGGTCTGCACGAAGGGCCTGAATCTCACTAGGCCCTCCACCATTTCCTCCGACTTCAGCTGCACTGGCGGATTCACCGCGACCCGCCGCCATCTTGGTCGCTGGGGTCCGCGGCCCCGTGGAGGGCTTAAAAGTAAAAGCTTTTAGGTCCGCACTTGCTTTTTTCGCCGCCATTCGGTCCGCAATGTAGGCTCCACCAAATCCGTTGCCTCGGGGGTGCTAATCAGGGGGGAGGTAGCAGCTAATCAGGGCATTAAGTCCACTATCGGGACGGAGCTGTGGAGTCAGGCAGCCATCAGGTATCAGACGCCACCGGAAGCCTCCAGTTGAGTTTTAAAGCTGAGACAAAGAGAAAGAGGGAAAGGAAAGGAAAGAAAAGAGAGATACAACTCCTAGGGGAGGTGGGTGGGTTGTGAAGACTAAATTCCTGCTGTTCCCGGAGATCACCTGTTACAGGTGAATAACTATGCTATCTCCAGGAACAAGCAGGAATATAGTCTTCACATATGGGGGACTCCCTAGCTTTAGATGCCAGGGAGAAACCCCAGAAGTTGTGTGCCCGTGCGAAAGGGCTCCACTTCCACCCATGGATCTCTGGCATCCTACCGGGAAAGGTGGGTAGGAGTTGATTAAGTATGGAACAGGTGCTGTAGAACAGCCTGACCAAACAAGGCATCCCGGCAGGAGTCCTTGTCTAAGCAGTAATGGGCTGTAAATGTATGAACAGAGGCCCAAGTAGCTGCTCGACAGATGTCGTCAATAGACACAGAGTGTAAATGAGCCATTGAGGCTGCCATGGCTCTCACATTGTGAGCTGTGACATAGCCTTCCAAAGAAAGGTTCTTACTCTGATAGGCAAAAGAAATACACTGTGCAATCCAGTTGGATAATGTTCTCTTGGAGACTGGAAGTCCCAAATGAGAAGAATCAAAAGCAATAACGAGCTGGGATGACTTTCTATGTTGCTGTGTCCTTTGTAAGTAAAAAGCAAGTGCTCTTTTACAGTCCAAAGTATGAAGATTCCTTTCTGCATTTGAAGCATGAGGCCTTGAAAAAAATATAGGCAAGTAAACTGCCTGGTTTAAATGAAAAGGTGAGACCACCTTTGGCATAAAGTGTGGATGAGTCCTAAGGACTACCTTATCATGATGGAACCTCGTGTAAGGAGGATCAGCAACTAATGCTTGCAATTCACTGATGCGACGTGCTGATGTGATGCAACGAGAAAGATAACTTTCCAGGAAAGGAATTTCAAGGAGGTAGTAGCTAAAGGTTCAAAGGGCGGCTTCATGAGCTGCCCGAGAACCACATTCAGGCCCCATGCCACTAGAGGTGGCTTAATGGGAGGCTTAGTTAGAAGAAGACCCCTCATAAATCTCGCTATGAGAGGATGTGAGGAAATAGGTTGACAATTTAGAGGCTTTAAGGAAGCTGAAATAGCACTTAAATGGACTCTTACTGAGTTAGTCTTAAGTCCTGCATTAGATAAATGAAGGAGATATTCAAGTAATGCATCCAGAGGAATCGCAGAGGGGTGAAGATCCTTTTGCGACCACCATATGGAAAACCTTTTCCATTTGAAAGCATAAGAACGTCTTGTGGAAGATCTTCTGTAAGTACAAAGGACATCCCTTACTTGTTGAGAAAGGTTAAGACCATGAAGGTCTAGGCTCTCAGCAACCAGGCCCTGAGATGCAGGGAGTGGGGATTGGGGTGCCACAACATCCCGTCCTCCTGAGATAGGAGATCTGGAGCAGATCCTAACTCCAGAGATGGGGCTTGAGAGAGATGTAGAAGCAGAGGGTACCACACCTGCTGGGGCCAATGTGGAGCTATGAGAATCATGTGGCCCTTGTATCTCTGAAGCTTGAATAGGGTCTTGGGAATTAGGGGAATGGGTGGAAAGGCATATAGGAAGTCCTGACCCCAATGGAGGAGGAAAGCATCCCTGGCCTGAGATTCCTGAGCCGGAATTCTGGAACAGAACCGGGGAAGTTTGGCATTCAACGGACTTGCAAAAAGAGGTCTATGTCCGGAGTTCCCCAAATTTGAAAAATATTTGCTACCTGGTCTGCATGGAGAGACCATTCGTGTGGAAGCAGAACCCGACTGAGTCTGTCTGCCCAAGAGTTTTGAATGCCTGGCAGATACACGGCAAGGAGATGAATCTGATGCTTTCTGGCAAGGGCCCATAGTCACAAAGCTTCATTGCAAAGCGACAGAGGCTGTTCCTCCCTGCTTGTTCAGATAGAACATAGCTACTTGATTGTCCGTCCGAATTAAGACTGTCTTAAGCTGAGCTGGGTATGGAACACTCAAAGAGCAAGGAAGATTGCTCTGAGTTCTAGGAGATTGATATGTAAGTAGATCTCCTGTGGAGACCAGGTGCCTTGGGTAGAGAGATCTTGCAGATGAGCTCCCCAACCCACCTGTGAGGCGTCTGTTGTTAGAGTGACCTGGGATAGGGGTTGCTGGAAAGGGGACCCCACCAACAGGTTTTGGGTTGACTGCCACCATTGTAGGGACAAAATAAGGCGACTTGTGTTTGCTATTTTGTCTGATAGGCAGCCTGATGCTTGAGTCCACTGGGTGGATAGAGTCCATTGGGCTGCTCTCATATGGAGGCGAGCATAGGGAACTACGTGCACGGTAGATGCCATGTGGCCTAGTAGTTGTAACATTTTCCGAGCAGTGAGATGAGTTTTTAACACTGCCTGGGAGGCTAGCTGCACAATGCGAAGGCAGCAAGCCTGTGGAAGATAGGCCCTTGCTTTTCTGGTATCCAGCAGAGCTCCTATAAACTCTAGAGATTGAGTGGGAGTCAGGCTGGACTGTGGGATGTTTATGACCAGGCCCAAATACTGGAGGATACGCATTGTGCAAGCTAGGGAAATTCTGGCCTGTGACTCTAATGGGGCTCGAATGAGCCAGTCGTCTAAGTAGGGGAAGACGAATATTCCCAGACTGCGGAGAAATGCTGCCACTACAGCCATGCATTTCGTGAACACCCTTGGTGCTGAGGCCAGGCCAAAAGGAAGCACCCTGTACTGGTAGTGCTTTCCTTGAAAAAGAAAACGAAGGAACCTTCGGTGAGTTGGATGGATGAGAACATGACTGTACGCATACTTGAGATCTAGAGAACAAGCCAATCCTGATCTGAAGGTATGGCAGCAGAGTTCCTAGAGAAATCATCTTGAATTTCTCTCTGAACAGAAACTTGTTCAGTTCTCTGAGGTCTAAAATGGGTCTGTGTCCCCCCTGTTTTCTTTCTTTCTTTATTATTTATTTTATTTATTTACATTCTCTTATATACCGCGCTATTCTGCATCAGTGCGGTTTACATTGAACAAACTGAAATTACACTGAACAGGGCATTATAACTTGGAGATAACTATTTTACAGGGAATATGGGCTATGGAGGGTTAAGTGCCTTGCCCAAGACCACAAGGAGCACCTGTGGGACTAGAAACCCCAGTCCTTCTGGCCCAAGGTTGCTGTCCTCTAGTGGGATTTGAACCCCTGACCTTCCGGCCTGAAGTACCTTGCCCCAACCACTAGGCCACTCCTCCACTTTGGAATAAGGAAATAAGGGGAGTAAAACCCTGTACCCTGTTGGGAAATGGGTACGTGTTCTATTGCCCCCTGGGCAAGAAGTAAATTGACCTCTAGACTCAACTGAGTGTTGAGAGACACCTGAGAATTGAACTGTCTTACCACTGTAGGAGGGGCATGTTGAAGAAATGAAGCTTGTACCCCTCTCTTACAATGGAAAGAGTCCATTCTTCTGCTGTTTTCTGCCCCCATCTGGGGGCAAAATGACACAACCTTCCTGGGATGGTGGAAGGCTCTGGCCCGTTCAGGGCCAGGAAGGCTATGTTCTCTAGATAGGAGTCAAAGCCCCTGTGGAGGCTGGGTCTGCTGGGCCGGTTGAGGCTTAGCATACTTTGATTTCCTTTGCTTTGGGGGCTGCTGTCCCTTTCGGGTGGACTGACCTGCAGAATGCATCTGCTGGGTATAGGAGGGGTAAAACCTCTTCTTTTTAGAGAAGAATGGTTTCTTGTAGGATTTCCTCCTTGCAGGATCAGCTGTAGCTTTAATCTATCCAGAGTGGTGTTATCAGCATCCCCTCATTAGCTTTCTCTTGCCAATTTTTGCCGAAGAGATTTTCACCAGTACAGGGGATATTGCCCAGTTTGTCCTGTACCCAGAGCTCTAAGTCAGATTCCTGGAGCCAGGCAATCCTGCGAGCCCCTATGACAATGGCAGAGGTTCTGCTGATACACTCAAAGCAGTCAAAAGCTGCATGACTGACAAACTTGGAAACATCTTGTGCATGTTTGACAAGTGTAAGGTAATCCTGCCTTTTATCATCAGGAAGGAGAGGGCTCATAAGCTCTAGATCTCCTGTGACCTCCTTAAGGAACATTCCCATATATAGGATGTAGGAACTAATCCTGGCAGAAAACATAGAAGCCTGGAATGTTGACGCCCAAAGGCATCAAGAGTCCTACATTCACGTCCTGGAGGATTAGATGCATGTCGTTTTGCACTCTTGATCCTTCTCATAGCCAACTCCACCACTATGGAGTGGTGTGGCAACTGAGTTTTTTGAAATGCAGGACAAGGAGGCACTCGATACATGGTATCCAGCCTACGGGAATGAGGGGAGGTGGTAAGAGGTGTTTCCCACATCCTTAACATGAGATCATGCAAGATCTCATGAATAGGCAAAGTAGCCACTTCCTTGGGAGCTTTAGGATATTGCAAAATCTCCAACTCTTTTGCCCTGGGCTCTGTTTCAGGAGCCACTGTGATGGAAAGACCTCTAGCCACCTCCCTGATAAAATCCTGAAAGGATATATCCTCTGGAGGAGACATCCTACGTTTAGGAGAAGGCTGCTCCTCAGAGAGAAGTAGTCCAGCATCGACAGAGCTGTCAGAATCCACAGAGTCATCAGAGGATTCAAAATATCTTCTGTCCGGGTGCTCTTATAAAGCATGATACCGGAACTGATCGAAGTCGGTACCGGAGGGGTCCAGTATCGGCTTGTCGATACCTGAGGAAACAGCATGACTCTGTGTCGGTAACACCGTTGCCGATGTCGACGCTGTCGGTACCGGAACCGGTGTCAATACCGGTTGAACTGTCTGAAGCGGTCCCGAAGTCACCGATGCCGCAAGGAGAGCCGCCAGACTGCGTTCAATAGCCAGGAATCTCTGGTCAATTGACGCTGCCGATGCCTGGGTGCCGGTACCGGACGAAGCGGCCGGTACCCAAGAGCATGGCACCAGTAGTTCTGCCGAGGTTGGGGCCTTGAGAACATTTTTTATTTATTTACATTCTCTTATATACCGCGCTATTCTGCATCAGTCCAGAACATCCTGGAGCCCCGATAGTGCTTTGGAAGCCGAAGCCTCCCGCCAGGGCAATTTTGCCGGTAGAAGTTCAAGGGCAACACCAGAGGCATCTCGATATTTGGAAGGAGATCTACCCTTTGAGGACTGGCCAGATTTATGTTTGGTTACCTGAGATCCATGGGAGGAAGACGAAGCCCTGGAAGACGTCGATGACATGGATGCTGCATCGGAGGGAAAAAGGGTGCTAAGCTTAGCAGCTTGGTTTTGCCGACCCCTCTTCGACATCATCCCACAGGCAACACACTCCAAGATGGAGTGGTCAGGACCTAAACATTTAAGGCACCACTCATGAGTGTCGGTGACGGAGATGGTACCGCCACACTTTGAACACTTTTTGAATCCCGAAGCGGGTTTTTCCATATTGAGGAAAACCTTGGGCCTAGTGCCCAAAATGGCGCGTGGCGCCCTAGAGGAAAAAGGCTGGAAAATCCAGTAAAGATTAGTAATAAAAAAATTTTTTTTTTAAATTAAGAAAGAACCGGCAGTACCAGTATAGCGTCGAGGAAGGCAGACGCTACCAGAAAAAGAATGAAAATATGGGATAATTTCTGCGGTGACAGGAAAACGACCTGCTGGCTCCGCGGAAAACGAAGGAGAGAGGCAGTTGGAAAAGGCGGGAAGGCAGCACGCAGGTGCTGTGGGATGCTCCCAAAAGCTTTCTAATTGGACGCTGGGGAGAGTTCCCGCACAGGCTCCGTCGGTACCGACGATACCCATATGTGAAGACTACATTCCTGCTTGTTCCTGGAGATGATCGGCATACCATGGTCTGCGAGGGCAATCCAGAGCAATGAGGACCACTTGACTGTGGTGGGCTTCTATGCACTGGAGCAGATAACCTAAAAAAGGGCTAGGAAGGAAACACATACTGCAGACACTGTTGGCCATCTTCGCACCAGGACATCAAACCCTTTCGGCATACGCTCCCTGCGCCTGCTGAAAAACCGGCTCGCTTTGACATTTGAGGCCGAAACCATCAGATCCATGATCGGTTCGCCCCACCACATTGTTATGTCGTCTATCACTGCTGCATTCATCTCCCATTCTCCCAAATCCAACCGGTGACAGCTGAGAAAATCCACTTGCACATTTTCTCTAGCTGATATGTGCACCACTGAGAAAGCCAATGGATTCTCCTCTGTCCATGGCAACAGAGACTGAAATTCATCTGCCAGGGCTGCACTGCCCGTGCCCCCTTGAAGACTGATGTATGCCACTGTGGCCATATTGTTGGAGCAGACTCATACTTCTCTCTTGTAAATCAGAGAACAGAAAAACTGGAGTGCCAGAAACACCACCTGCATTTTCAGATGATTGTTGGACCACTCTCTTCTTTCCTCTGGAGACCAGTCGTCCTGCATCACCTGTGACTCGCAGTGCACTCCTCACCCCATGAGGCTGGCATCGGTTGTCACTAGGATCCAATTTGGAGGCTCCAGTGGCATTCCCATTGCTAGGTGCTCTGGCTGTAACTACCAGTGAAGCCGCATCCTCGTATTCAGGGGACAGGCCAATTTCTTTGACAACAGCTGGTGTGGCAGAGACCAACAAGACATGAGTGCTTGTTGTAAAGTCTCATGTGTGCCTGAGCCCACAGCACCAAGTCCAAGGCTGCTGCCATGAACACCAGGAGTTGAAGGTAGTACCATGCCGAAGGCGAGAAAATCCGTCACTTACCTCTGAATCTTCAGCACCCGCTCGGCCAGCAGATACACCAAACCTGCCCTTGTGTTAAAATGTACTCCCAGGTATACCAGATCCTGAATGGGCTCGAGCTTGCTCTTGGCCAGGTTGACTACCCAAACCTAGACTCTGAAAAAAGGTCACTACCTAGCGAGTGGTGGTTACGCTCTCAGTTTCCAACTTTGCTCTGACAGATAAGGATGCAAAAGATGCCCTCTCGTCTCAGGGCCACCGCCACCACCACAACCACCATGACCTTAGTAAAAAAGGTCCACAGTGCGGTGGCAAGGTCATATGGCAATGTCCAGAATTGGAAGTGTCCCACAGGCACTTCAAACCGCAAGTACTGTTAGTGGTCTAGCCGAATGGGAATATGTAGGTAAGCCTCTGAGATCCAGAGCCAAGAGAAACTCGCCTTGCCTTACGGCGAGAAATATGGCTGGGCTGCTGTGCTTTCAAGTGCTTTCCCCTCAGACTGTGAAATGGATGGGGGATGGAAAATGGCCGTGGTTCCTGCCAAAACCGCAGGAACCACCGGCTGAAACAAGTCTTGCGCTAAAGCCCCTGCTTTGGATTCCATGATCTCATCAGTGAAAAGAAATTCTGTCAACTTTCCCTGCTGAATAAAAAAAGACCAACAGAGTCCTGCTGACTATGAGCTCCGACATCCCCCACATGCGATGCAGGGAGACTGCACAGGCAGCATAAGCACCCCCCCCCAACCCCCCGACAGCAAAGAAAAAAAAAAAGAACTCAGATGGCCTGAAGAGGCAGCGAAACAAGTACTCACTGCAAAAGGCAAAGGAATATACCCAAGAGAAAGTGAAATCTCTCTGGCAATCCAGACCCGGATCTCTGCCTGCCTTTCTGACATTGCTGCTTGGATGTCTCAATGCCACTTGAAATTGAACATGGCCAAAACTTAGCTTCTTATTTTCCCCCCTAAATCCTCCTCTCCCCATTCCTTCTTTCTCCGTCTCTGTAGATAACTCTCTACTCCTCCTTCAGCTTGCAACCTTGGGGTCGTCTGACTCCTCTCTCTCCTTCTCCACACACGTCCATCTGTTAGCTAAGACCTGCCGTTTCTTTCTCTATAGCATCTACAAAATCCGCCCATTCCTTTCTTAACACACTACTAAGACACTTATCCACTCCTTAATCACCTCCTGTCTAGACTATTTACAACCTACTCCTTGCTGGTCTCCCACTGATTCATCTCTCTCCCCTTCAATCTGTTCAACACTCCACTGCGCGGCTAATCTTCCACCAGCCTCGTCATACTCATATTACCCCCTCTTCTCAAGTCACTTCATTGGCTCCCTATGTTTCCGCACCCAGTTTAAACTTTTCCTGCTGGCCTATAAGTCCATTCACTCTGCAGCTCCTCACTACCTTTTCTCTCTTATACCTCCCTACACCCCTCCACAGAAACTCTGCTCTTCTAACAAACTGCTTCTATCGGTGCCCTTCTCTTCTATTGCTAACTCCAGACTTTGTTCCAGGTATAAGGAGCAGCAAGGTGAAAGGAGCAAACTACCTGAGTCTGTACACCAGGCACCTTCAAATCCAGGCTGAAAACTCACCTCTTCACTGCCACTTTCGGATCTTGACTCACCTGATCTCCTTTGTATTTCCTTACCATTCCCCCTAGATATAGACCTGTCTACACCTTCTGTCTTGACTAGATGTAAGCTCTGAAGAGCAAGGACCATCTCTTACATGTCTGTGCGGCGCTGTGTATGTCTTGTAGCGCTATACAAATGCTCAGTAGTAATGACATCACAAGTCTGACATGCTCAATCTTCAGCTGCTGGTGGAGAAAGATAACCCACACATCTGGACTGGACTGGACGGACAATAAGGACTGTGTTGCAGCCAGCTGCAAACAGTGATCATAAAAATGATCACATCTAATTTAATAAATGGAGAGAACAGCAAGGACAGCCACAGCATTAGTTTTTAACTTTCAAAAAGGAGACTACAATAAAAATGAGGAAAATAGCTCAGAAAAAAAACAAAAAAAGGAGCAGCTGCAAAGGTTAAAGTTTTACATCAAGCATAGGCATTGTTTAAAAATACTATCTTGGAAGCCCAGACCAGATATATATAGGAATTACACTTACCTGGTAATTGTGGTTCCTTGAGTGACTCCAGTTTAGTCCTCAACCTCTGGGTCGTGAACCTCCTCCTGCAGCTTGGAGTCTGGACATGTCCAAAACTCATGACATCACTGGGTATAGCCTGTTGGTCTCTCCCATCAGCCCCCAGTGAACTATTGACAAAGCAGACTCAAAGGAGCAAAAAATCAGTAACTTTTTTTTTAACTTAACATTATATTCAAGAGCACACAGAACATAACCTATCTACCTATTACTCCCCTTCCAGAAGGAAAGGGACTGCTTCCTGCATGCTCTCCTTTCTGTCAAATGCCTAGCCCTAACAATCCAAAGCAATATAGCAATATATATAACAATATATAACAATATCATAATATAATAATATAACAATATAACAATATAGTGAAAAACAAATGGAAGCATCAAAACGAATGAACAACAGTGAAGGCCTATATCCACTTTTAACCTTGCACTTCCCCCAACAGAAAAAACACTGCTAAGACCCCATCCCCGGGCGGGAACGAGGACTAAACTGGAGTCACTCAAGGAACCACAATTACCAGGTAAGTGTAATTCCTATTTCCTTATCGTTCCTCCAGTTTAGTCCTCAACGTCTGGGATGTAACAGAGCAGTAATCATTGGGAGGGACTATTCCAGCCGGATCTCAACACCACCTCCCTGAAAATGGCATCCTTAGCCGCCAGAACATCTAGGCGGTAGTGCTTACTGAAAGTATGGAGACTACCAAGAGGCCTCCCTACAGATGTCCACTGGCGGAACCAAACTGTGCTCCGTCCAAGAAGACACTTGCACTCTGGTAGAGTGAGCTCGTAAGCTCCCTGGGACTGTACGGTCCCATAGAAGATAAGCCGACGCACTCGCCACTCCAATCCATCCAGAAATGGACTCCTTCGCTGCCGCTTCCCTTTGCAGGGCCCTCCAAACACCCTGGAGAGACAATCCGCCTTGCGAAAGTTTCTGAAACCTTTAAACACTGCCACAGCGCTCTCTTGACGTCCAAACAGCGCAAACTATGGTTCAATACGCTCCCCTCCGCCGCACCTAGTGCTGGAAGAGAGACCATTTTAGTTAGGTGAACGTAGAAACCACCTTTGGCAACGACGGAACCGGCCGCCAGACTAAAAAAACTATTCCTGACAGGTCAACGCCTGCAACTCCAAAAATCGTCTCGCTGAACAGAAGACCAAACATAACGTCTTCAAGGCAAAACCCTTAACCTACGCCTGTTGCAAAGGCCCCAATGGTGCGCTGGCTAACGCTCCTAAAACCAACTTGAGCTTCCCCGGTGGAATTAAATATCCTATGAGAGGGCTACAGTCTGGTAACCGCCTGAGAAAGCGTACCACATCGACCTGTGCATGAAAGCCACTCCCTGTCCTTTGCCCCTATAGCAAGACAGAGCTGCTAACTGAACTCTCCAGGACCTGTCTTTACCAAACCCATCTTGCAGAAAGCTTAATACCAAGGGAACTGACACTGTTGTCACACGAGCGTGCCTCCGTGAGCACCCGTCCTCATATACGCCATATACGCACATATGCAAGGGACGTAGACTTTTTTTTTTTTTGTGGCAAGGTGGCAAAGACTGCTGCCGAGCAACTCTTTTTCCTTAAGCTTGCCCTTTCAATGGCCACCCTGTAAGCAAAAACCGTTGCACCTGAGGCATTCAAAGGGAACTTCGTAGCAACAGAATCTCCAATGTCGGAAACCTCCATGGATTCCCGTCGAGCAACCGTATGAGGCAGGCATACCATGGGCGCCTCGGCCAGCCCGAGGCCCCCAACCACACGTTTCCCCGAAGCGCTTCGATATGCAGAACCACTCGACCTATGAGTGCCCCCAGTGAAAAGACAGAGAAGACCGGACGATGGCCGCCGTTGAAACAGTGCGCCAATGCATTCCGACCTCCTTTCGCGTCATCTGCTGAAGAAGCGACCCGTTTACGCAGAGTGAAACGCCGCCATGAGGTCCATTACTGGCTGTCCCCATATATGCGACCACTTCTCCGGCATCTACTCGGACCCAGCTGAGGAAATCCGCCGTCACAATGTCCTTCCTCGCAACATGCGCCACCGAAAACGCTGGCAGCCAAAGCTCTATCCACACACACAGACCCTCTGCCGCGGCCTCTATGGCCACACTTCCGGTTCTCCCCTGCCGATTGATGTAGACCACCGCCACGGAGTTGTCGGACAGTACTCGCACCGCTCGACCTGTCACCGTAGCTTCGAACGCCTGGCGTATCGCTCGCATTTCCAGTCGGTTGATTGACCACTGGGTCTCCTGTGTACGCCAAAAGCCTTGCGCGAAACGATCTCCGAACGTAGCGGAGTTTAACAAAGTTTTTGGCCAAGCTCCCGGAGGAAAGGTCCATAACCTTTTATTAGAGAGAAGCTGGAAAATTATAATTTTTTTTGTTTTTATACCAACTTTCACCAATTCAAGATGTTCTACAAGGCACACAACCCAAAAGAGCATCACATCTGTTGTACATGCAACGGAACCCTTAAAATATGAGCATGCATGAATCCACCGCTTGCCCCGATACAAGCATTGAGTAGCCTATTCATCTTTTTTGGAAACCAGCCAGGTCCTTAAGACCTGGATTGGCTACCCTAGGAAACAGGATACTGGACCTGAAAGAGCTTGGTCTGACCCAGTATGGCATTTCTCATGTCCTTATGAACGGAACCTCCCCAAGGTCTCTGCCCTGAAAGTAACAGGCTGCGCCTGGCCCTATGGCCCGGTGGCTAGCTCACACGGAGCAGTGCGGCCTAGTGGTTGAGGCAAGTTGCCAGAGGACCAAGGGTTTGAATTCCAATCAAGACCACCAACCTTGGGCCATAAAAACTGGGGTTGATGGGAGAGACCAGCATGTCGTCATGACTTTTTGACATGCCCAGTCTCCAAGCTGCAGGAGGAGGTTCACTTCCCAGAGGTTGAGGACTAAACTGGAGGAACGATAAGGAATCCACATTTTAAGAAACATGGAAGAAAGGCCAAAACGACTGCCAGCATGGTTCGTAGGCAAGGTCAAAGAGGCCGTTGTAGCTAGAAAAACATGTTTCAGGAAATGGAAAAAAGGGAGCAAAAATGACAAAAACAACAACAAAAAAAAAAGTATAAACGATGGCAAGTTAGATGCAAAGCAATGATAAGACAGGCAAAGAGATCATTTGATAAGATGCTGGCCGTGGAAGCCAAAAAAAAAAAAAAAAGAGAACTTTTTCAAATACATTCATAGCAAAAAACCTGTGGAGAGTCAGTTGGACTATTAGATGATAGAGGGGCATTCCTGTATATAGTTTTGAATACGTTCTATGTAAACGAAGTCTGCTCAATGTAAACCGCCTTGAGATTATGAAAGGCAGTATATAAAAAATGTTAAATAAATAAATGGGGTGCTAAAGGAGGACAAGGCTGTAGCAGAGAGACTGAATGAATTCTCTGCTTCAATCTTTACTAAGATGATGTGGAGAAGTTACAAATGCCTGGAATGGTATTTACAGGTGATATATCGGAAAAACTGAAACAAGTATCAATAAACCAGGCATATGAATTACAATTATTCGATAAAGTAAAGAGAAACAAATCACCTGGATAGTATGGTATACACTCCAAAGAAACTGAATTAGATTGCAGACCTACTATTCATAATCAGTGAACGAATCATCAAAATAATCTCCAGTATAAAACCTGAAGATTTGGAGAATGGTAATACATTGGCCATTTTTAAAAAAGGGTTCCAGGCGTAATCTGGAAAACTACAAACCATTGAGCGCGACATCAGTAGCAGACAAAATGGTAAAACACATTATAAAGACTGAAATTACTGAACATGTAGATAGTCATGATTTAATGGAAGAAAGCCAACAAGTTTTGTCTCACAAATCTTATATTTTTTGAACATGTGACTAAAAGGCTAGATAAAGGTGGGCCAGTTGATATAGTATATCTGGATTTTCAAAAAGCCTTTGTCAAAGTCCCTCATCAGCAACTCTTGGCAAAATTTAAAAAAAAAAGTCATGGGATAGGAGGCAGTGTACTATTGTGGATCAGGAACTGGTTAACGATAGAAAACAGAGTAGGGCTAAATGGCCAATTGTCTCAGGAATCTTTGTGGGCCAGCTGCTCTTTAACATATGTATAAATGACCTGGAAATGGGACTAACGAGGGAGGTGATCAAATTTGCAGATGAAATATGATTATTCAAAGTTCTTAAAGCGCAAGAGGACCTTGAAAAATCGGTAGACTAGGGGGCATGTTTACTAAACAGCAGTAAAGGAGCAAGTGTGCTGTTAGCAGGTGCTAACTGTGCAAGTGCACACTTAGCACATGCAAAAAAGCACTTTAGCGGGCGCTAACAGCACCAGCAGTGTAAAGTGCCCTGAGGGTAGAGAAAAGGCATGCATGAGGTGGAGAGTGGAGGTCAATGGGTGGGAACAAGGCTTGCTCCCTTAACGCAGGCACTTTAATGGCAGGAACCCTAATGCAATTCAAAACCTGGCGGAAAGGGTGTTTGAGGAGAGAGAGAGACTATAGTGCCCAAGCATGAAAGGGTACTATGTTGATGGGGCAAATAGGGGCAAAGGAGGTGGCACATGGGTCAGGCAGTGGGGGCTGCTGGTGCACAGGGAGGACAAGGCAACTACCTAGATGGCACATAGGAACGTAAGACTACAAAATATGCCAAACTGTGTCAGACCAAGGTCCATCATGCCCAATATCCTGTGTCCAACAGTGCACAATCTAGGTCACAAGTATCTAGCAGTTTCCACAAAAGACACACAGTATCCCCAATAACTGTAATGGGGCAAGCAGTGCATAGCTCGGATCCTGTTTAGTAATGGTTTATGGACAGTTACCCAGGAACCTGTCCAAACATTTTTAAATCCAAATATTTGCACGGGATACCGAGCTCTGCTCTGCCCACGAGG
The DNA here is from genome assembly GCA_033557465.1 of Ichthyophis bannanicus. Lineage (NCBI taxonomy): Eukaryota > Metazoa > Chordata > Amphibia > Gymnophiona > Ichthyophiidae > Ichthyophis > Ichthyophis bannanicus. The sequence continues at coordinate 1,585,398 of CM066043.1, forward strand.
ATTACACGTTCCTGGTTTCCTCACTCCCCAAGCCCTCACTGTTCTGGTTCATTCACAGATCACCTACCATCTCGATTTCTGTAACTCGGTACTTAATGGCATTTCCCATTCACAATCTAAGACTGCAACGCATTCAAAACACGGCAGCGCGCATCATTACAAACTCTTCCCGATTTGATCACATCACTCCACTTCTCATTCATTTACACTGGCTCCCTATTGAATTTCGCACCCGCTTTAAGATTCTTACCCTTGTACACGTCATTTACACTCACACTCCTCAATATCTTACTGACCTCATCCGCTCCCATACCCCCAGCCGCACTTTACGGTCACTCCATGTCAATCGCCTTCACCTTCCATCTCCCTCCCAAGCTCACCTTCAGTCCACACGTACCTCTGCCGCCTTCTTCATTGAACCAGCCCTCTGGAACTCACTACCCACCCCCCTCAGACTAGAACAAAACTTCATCACCTTTAAATCCCTCCTGAAAACCCATCCGTTTTCCATTGCGCTCAACCTCCCCTCCCCTTCTGCATGACCCCTTTTCCGCTTATACGCTCCCTTTGTTTAGGATGCCTGTTCTTTTCTTTACTGTTCTATCAATATTGTAACTTCTATTCCTTTTCCAGGCCATTGGCCAATTACTTTTGATTTTTGACTGTTTGTACACAGCTTTGTTTGTACACAGAAAGGCGGTATATCCAATTTAATAAACTAAACTAGACTGAAAAATTTATTTTCACCTAGAAGGCCCAAATGGGTTACACTGTAGCTGCATTGTAGGTCCTAGTCTGTCCACAGTCCAATGGCATAAAAAAGTGACCTACGTTTACCTGTTCCACTCCAGTCAGTCAATCTATAGACCTCTATCATATCTCCCCTCAGCCGTATCTTTCACAGGTTGAAGAGCCCCAATCTTTTTAGCCTCTCCACAAAGGGGTATTCTGCCATCTGCAGAACCCCCTGTGATATTCGTCATGATCCCACAGTGACAGTGGCAGCACACAGTCCTGCTACTGCTGCAGAAAGGCAATGTGCCACATAGGGTGGTCCAAGGGTCCTGGCACCTCAGGCAGAGATCTAGGCTGCCTCCCTCCCCCCCCCCCCTGCTGCCGCAGAACCCAGCTAGGGGGGGGGGGGGAAGAGGCTGATAGTGCCAGATGCTGTAGCCCTCCAGGTAGCTGGAAAATGCAGGTGCCTGGGGAAATACTACAGCAATGACTGCCATCCTCCCCCCGAGACACATCGGTGGCAGGCAGTGATGGGGCCCCTGCATGGGCAGCTGGTAGGGGGGCTGCATGGCTGTCCATATGTGCCCCTGCCCCCCCCCAATCCGGACCTTTTGCCCAAGGTGCCCGCCAAACCCACATGTTTAACATGCTGGGACTGCAACCACCACCATTGACAGTGCATGGACATGTCTGCATGGTGGCGTGGGAAGTGGCACCAGCCTTCAGCAGACAGAAGCCTTGTCCTGGTCGTGTGCACCATGTGCATTGCAGCATGAGCCAAAGGTCAGCTGAAGAGAAACATGTCAGCAACAGGAGCTGCTATCACCGTAAGGCAGCACTGTGGTGCAGCACACACAGTGTGTATATAGGGTGGCCCAAAAAAAAAAGTGAGAACATCGCGTAGCATATAAGTTATTTAAAAATTCAAAGAGACAGATGTAAACGATTGACAAATTTAAAAAAAAAAAATGACCAGAAATTGTCGAAATAAAGACGTTATATAGATGATAATTATGGTAATTGTAGTTCCTTGAGTGACGACAGTTCAGTCCTCCACCTCTGGGTTGTGCACCTCCTCCTGCAGCTTGGAGACTGGACATGTCAAAATCATGACATCACTGGATATAGCCTGCAGTACTCTCCCATCATCCCCAGTAAACTATTGACAAAGCATACTCAAAGGAGCAACAAATAAGTAGCCAACAAAGAAACTAACTTTTTCAACTTTTTAACTAACTGATCGTTTACCCCTAAAGTCCAACAAAACCAAACTTTGTCTCGTACCGTTCCCTCCTGACCTCCGCAGAAAGAGAGGTCAGAAAAGTAAACAGACAGGAATAGACAGAACGGAGACAAGTAGTACCCATGAAATTCACACCTACCTGTCACTGTACCAGATTATCCAATGAAATTCCACTGTAAACACCCCACTCCCGGGCGGGATCAAAGACTGAACTGTCGTCACTCAAGGAACTACAATTACCAGGTAAATGTAATTAACATTTCCTTATCGTTCCTACAGTTCAGTCCTCCACCTCTGGGATGTAACAGAGCAGTGTTCAATGGGAGGGGCCTTTCAATCCGGCTCGCAAAACTGCTGACCCAAAAGAGGCATCCTTCGCCACCAGCACGTCCAGACGATAATGCCTACTGAAGGTGTGGAGCGACGACCACGTAGCTGCCCTACAGATGTCCCGCAGCGGAACCAAACCGTGTTCTGCCCAAGAGGCTGCCTGCGCCTTCATGGAGTGTGCTCGCAATCCCACAGACACCGAACGACCCTGTACCAGATACGCTGACACAATCGCTTCTCTAATCCATCTAGCAATGGATGCTTTCGCTGCTGCCTCCCCCTTGCGAGGTCCTCCGAACAACACGAATAAACGATCCAATTTGCGAAAGGACTCGGAGACTTGCAAATAACGCCGTAACACCCGTTTAATATCCAACCGACGTAAGTTGCGATCAGCCACGGTCTCCCCCCCCCCCCCCCCCCACCCCCGAGGAAAGGACCGGGAGCAAAACTGTCTGATTTAGGTGAAACGGAGAGACGACCTTAGGCAAAAAAGATAGCACAGGGCGCAACACTACCTTTTCCTTAGAGAAAGACAGAAAGGGTTCCCTGCAAGACAGCACCTGTAACTCCAAAATGCATCTTGCCGAGCAAATAGCCACTAAAAACACCATCTTTAAGGTCAGATCCTTCACCGTTGCCTTACTCAATGGCTCGAAGGGTTCCTTCACCAAGACCAGACTGAGATCCCACGGAGGGACAATGGCCCGACGGTAGGGCCTCAGCCACGAAACCGCCTTTAGAAAATGCAACACATCCGCATGCGAACCTAAAGCACCTGTAATCATCCTTGGCTCTTGCTCTCTGTGTGTTCCTGGTTGATTTAGCAAGAGCGGCCTTGCTCTTCTTTGTGCCATCAAATACTGAGCCATCACTGACACATAAAAACAGCATTTAAGGCCACATACATTAATTTGAACGAAACCTGGCGTGCATCGAAATATTTTAAAGCATACCTACAATAATATATCGTTGGCTAACGATGTACATTACGCGATTTTCACAGAAAATCTATCAACAGGACAACCATGGGGAACAAACTCAGAAAATAAGGGCCAAACCAATACTAAAAGTTGACCCCCTAATAGCAAAATCTATCACTTATGAGATACACAGAAAAAGCCACTGGGAGGAAAACGAAATTAAGATATAAGGTCACGAAGTTGAAAAAACATCAAATTTACAAGTGATTCCAGACTTTTGCACACCACTGTAAGCTTGAGGAATGGTCAAAAACATTTAGCAGCCAAGATTTAATGCTAAAGAAATGCAGGGTCATGCACCCGGGGCTGCAAAAATCCAAAGGAGTGGTATAGTGTAGGAGGCAAAGTACTTCTGTCCACAAAAGGAGAGTAGGGCCTGGGTGTAATTGCTTCTGATGATTTTAAAGTGGCTAAACAGGTAGAAAAGGCCATGGCGAAAGCCAGAAAGATGCTTGGGTGCATAGAGAGGAATGGCCAGCAGAAAAAGAGAGGCGATAGTGCCTCTGTATGTCTTTGACACGACCTCATTTGGAGTACTGTGTGCAATTCTGGAGACTGCACCTTCAAAAGGATATATACAAGATGGAGTTGGTGCAGAGGATGGCTACTAAAATGGTTAGTGGTCTTCATTATAAAGCATATGAGGACAGGCTTAGAAACATTTATTATATCTCTTCTGTTACTCCTTTTTTTCCTAATATTAAGATCTTTAACTAGGCTTATATACCGCTTTTCTACAAATCAAAGCGGTGTACATTCAGGTACTGTATATATAAATTTCCCTTGTCCCAGAAGGGCTCACAATCTATGTTTTTGTACTTGAGGCAATGGAGGGTTAAGTGGATTGCCCAAGGCCACAAGGCACAACTGTGGGATTAGAAACCCCAGTCCAACGTTGCTGTCCTCTAGCAACCCTTGGCCTTCCAGCCTGAGGTAACTTGCCCCAATCATTAGGCCACTCCTCCATAGCATAAATGTACAAGCTATGCTATGAGGAGTGGACATACAGTAGGATAAGGGCGAAAGGGGATACTAAGGAATAATATATGGAAATATTTCTTTACGGAAAAAGTGGTAGATGCTAGGAATAGAGTCCCCCCAGTGGAGGTAGTCTAGACAAGGATAGAATTTGAATTCAAAAACCATGGGACCAACACAGAAAATCTCTAAAGGAAAAAAAGGAGACTTTTGTAGTTGATATGGAAGGGCAGACTAGATAGGCCATGTGGTATTTTTCTGCAGTCTTGTTTCTAAAGAGACTGCAATGGTCAGAGGTAAGAGAGTTAGTCAGATGGACATAGTACTCTTGCTTGGCTATGGCTGACAGGAAAGAGGTTAGCATCAATCTGAAATGTAGGTAGTTAGCAAGGATGTGTGATTTAAGCCAAAGACACTCAACTAAGCAAGCACAGGAATGTAGGTAGCAGGTTGTTGAAGATAGCCAGAGTTGAAGAAAGAGGTGATAAGATAGCAATGGAGAGACCTGAAGGGCTGCTAGTGTGAAGATTCTTGAACATGTTGGTGGAGAATGGGCGAGACCAAAATGGGGGATGGTTAAGGGTGAAGGTTAGCAGATAAGGACAGAACTGAAGTGGAGATGTTTGAGGGCGAGCAGTTTAAGACAAGGTCAAGGCAATGGCTATGCTTGTAAGAGCAGTAGAGCACAACTGCAGGTTCAATGGGGAGGTTAGGGAAAGGAGTTAAGGTATAAAGGTCAGAAGGATCATCAACATGAATGTAAAAATCCCCAAGAATAAGGGAAAGGGAAGATGCATCCAGAAAGGAGAGCCAAGAATCAAAGTTGGAAAAGCACAGTTACTTACCTGTAACAGATCTGATCTCTGGGAACAGCAGGAATTAGTCCTCACATATGGGTACGTCGGTACCGACGGAGCCTGCGCGGGAAAGCTCCCCAGCTTCCCAGAAGGAAAGCTTTTGGGGCCTCCCACTGCGCATGCGCGCTGCCTTCCCGCCTTCCTGACCAACTCTCCTCAGTTCGAGTTTAAAGCTGAGACAATAGAGAGAGGAAAGGAAAGAGAGAGATGGATACAACTCCTAGGGGAGGCTGGTGGGTTGTGAGGACTAATTCCTGCTGTTCCCAGAGATCACCTGTTACAGGTAAGTAACTGTGCTATCTCCAGGAACAAGCAGGAATAAGTCCTCACATATGGGGACTCCCTAACTAAGATGCCCAGGAGATCCCCTGAAGGGTATGAGACCCTGAAAGGTTCCTCATCTTCCTATGGATCTCAGGCATCCATTCAAGGAAGGTGGGCTGGAGTTGTTCAAGAATGGAACAGGTGTCTGAGGACAGCCTGACCAAACAAGGCATCCCGGCGGGAGTCCGTGTCCAAACAGTAATGGGCTGTAAAGGTATGAACCGAGGCCCAGGTGGCTGCTCGACAGATCTGGTCAATGGATACAGAGTTTAGATGAGCCATAGAGGTGGCCATGGCCCTCACGTTGTGAGCGGTGACATGGCCCTCCAGAGAAAGGTTCTTACTCTGGTAAGCAAAAGAGATACACTGAGCAATCCAATTGGAGAGTTCTTTTGGAGACTGGAAGTCCTAAATGAGAAGGATCAAAAGCAACAAAAAGCTGAGAAGACTTTCGATGTTGCTGTGTCCTGTGGAGGTAAAAGGCAAGAGCTCTTTTACAGTCTAGAGTATGAAGGTTCCTCTGCACTGGATGCATGAGGAGCTGGAAAAGAGACAGGTAAATATACCTCTTGATTAAGATGAAAAGGGGAGACCACTTTAGGCATAAAGTGGGGATTGGTCCGAAGGACCACCTTATCATGATGGAGCCTTGTATAAGGTGGATTAGCCACTAGAGCTTGCAGTTCACCGATACGGCAAGCTGAGGTGACTGCAATAAGAAAAATAACCTTCCAGGAAAGAAATTTCAAGGAGGTAGTGGCTAAGGGTTCAAAAGGTGGCTTCATAAGCTGACCAAGAACCAAGTTTAAGTCCCATGCCACCGGAGGAGGTCGAATGGGAGGTTTAGTTAAGGTTAGGCCTCTCATGAATCTTGCAATAAGAGGATGAGAGGAAACAGGTTGTCCATTGATGGGCTTAAGTGATGTCGCAATAGCACTCAAATGGACTCTTACTGAATTCGTTTTGAGTCCTGCATTGGAGAGATGCAGGAGATATTCCAAAAGAGAATTCAATGGGAGTGCTAGAGGGTTAAGACCCTTTTGAGCACACCAAATGGAAAATCTTTTCAATTTTAAAGGGTAAGAACGCCTAGTGGAAGGTTTCCTAGAGGCATGTAGGATATCCTTCACTTGCTGCGAAAGATTGAAGTGTTGAAGGTCTAGGCCTTCAGTAACCAAGCTCTGAGGTGAAGGGACTTGGGGTTTGGGTGCCACAAAGTTCCCTCCTCCTGAGACAGAAGGTCTGGAGCCGCTCCCAAGTCCAGGGAGGGGGCTTGGGAGAGATGCAGAAGTAGAGGGTACCACACTTGGTGTGGCCAGCGTGGAGCTATGAGGATCATGGACCCTTGATCCCTTTGAAGTTTGAACAGAGTCTTGGGAATCAAAGGAATGGGTGGAAAGGCATAAAGGAAGCCTTGACCCCAATGCAGGAGGAAGGCATCCCTGGCCTGAACTCCCTGACACGGAATTCTGGAACAGAACCGGGGAAGTTTGGCATTCCACGGACTTGCAAAGAGGTCTATGTCCGGGGTTCCCCATTTCTGGAAGATTCTGAGTACCTGATCCATGTGCAGGGACCATTCGTGTGGAAGCAGAACTCGACTGAGTCTGTCTGCCCAAGAGTTTTGGATTCCTGGAAGATATACTGCCAGGAGATGGATTTGATGCTCTCTGGCTAAGGCCCATAATCTTAGAGCTTTGTTGCAAAGCGACAGAGAGCCAGTCCCTCCTTGTTTGTTTATGTAAAACATGGCTACTTGATTGTTCGTGTGAATAAGGACTGTCATGTTGCTGAGGAGGGTATGAAAAACTTTGAGAGCCAGAAAGATTGCTCGAAGTTCCAAGTGGTTGATATGAAGGGTGGTCTCCTGTGGAGACCAAGTGCCCTGAGTGGAGAGATCTTGGAGATGAGCCCCCCAACCTGTTTGGGAGGCATCTGTTGTGAGGTTTGCTTGGGGCAACAATGGTTGAAAGGGGGCCCCCAACAACAGATTTTGAGTGGATATCCATCATTGGAGAGACCAAAAGAGACGATTGGAGTTTGCTATTTGGTCTGAGAGAGCTCCTGATGCTTGAGTCCACTGGGTGGATAAAGTCCATTGAGCTGTAGGCGAGCATAAGGCACCACATGTACTGTCGAGGCCATGTGGCCTAATAGTTGTAGCATCTCTCTGGCAGTCAAGTGGCTTCTGGACTGAGTCTGAGAGGCTAAGTGCACTAGACATTGGCAACGGGCCTGAGGCAGATAGGCCCTTGCAGTGGTGGTATCCAACCAGGCCCCTATGAATTCTAGAGATTGAGTAGAGGTGAGTTGGGACTTTGGCAGATTGATCACAAGTCCCAGATACTGTAGAAGTCGCCTGGTGCGATCCAGGGAAGTCTGAGCCTCGGACTGAGATGGAGCTCGGATGAGCCAGTCGTCCAGGTATAGGAAGACAAAAATTCCCAGGGCGCGTAGAAATGCAGCTACTATTGCCATGCATTTGGTAAATACCCTTGGAGCAGAGGCTAGACCGAAGGGAAGTACTCTGTATTGGAAATGTTTTCCCTGGAACAGAAACCGTAGGAATTTTCTGTGGGATGGATGGATGAGTATATGTGTGTACGCATCCTTGAGATCTAGAGAACAAAGCCAATCCTGACTCTGTAGGTATGGAAGGAGATTACCTAGAGAAAGCATCTTGAATTTCTCCTTGTATAGAAATTTGTTCAATTCTCTGAGATCCAGAATGGGTCTGTAACCCCCTGTTTTCTTGGGAATGAGAAAATAAGGGGAGTAAAAACCTGACCCCTGTTGAGGGAGAGGAACCTCTTCTATTGCCTTTTGGGCGAGAAGTGTGGTCATCTCCTGACCCAACAGGTCTAGGAGAGATGGGGGAGAATTGAAACTTCTCACCATGGTATGGGGAGGAAGGTTGGAGAAATGTAGTTTGTAGCTCTCTCTGATGATAGAGAGGGTCCATTGCTCTGATGTGATTTGCTCCCATCTGGGAGCAAAATGGAGTTAACCTTCCTGGAATGGTGAGAGGTTCTGGATGTTTTAGAGCCAGAAAGGTTAAGTTCTCTAGTTTTAAGTCAAAAACCCTGAGGGGGTTGGGACTGTTGGGCTGTAGCAGCCCCTGCAGGTTTTGCCCTGGCCTGTTTAGGCTGCTGACGCTTGGGAGCAAAGCGAGCTGCAGAAGATTGTTGGCCAGTATTTGTGGCAAATCCGGTCTTCTTGTAGAAAGGCTTTTTGAAAGATTTCTTCTTGACAGGGGTAGAGGTAGACTTAGAAAGTCTATCTAAAGCAGCATTTTCTGCATCCATTTGAGTGGCTTTGATTTGCCACTCCTTACCAAACAGATTCTCACCTGTACAGGGCAAATTTCCCAACCCATCCTGGACCCAGGGTTCTAGGTCAGAGGCCTGGAGCCAAGCAATTCTGCGAGCCGCTATGGCAATACCTGAGGCTCTGCTAGCACCCTCAAAGGAGTCAAAGGCTGCTCTGTTGGAGAACTTTGAAATATCTTGGGTATGCTTCAGCAAAAGAAGGAACTCCTCCTAAAAATGGCGTATCTTTAATGCAATTTCCTTCAGAAACATGTCCATATAGAGGCTGTATGAGTTGATTCTGCCAATAAGCATACTTGCTTGGAAGATTTTTCTTCCAAAAGCATCCAGAGTCCTACATTCTCTTCTTGGGGAAGTAGAAGAGTGTCTTTTAGTACTCTTTATCCTTTTCATAGCTGACTGCACCACGATGGAGAGGTGAGGGAGCTGAGTTTTTTGAAACCCAGGAGAAGGGGGGACACGATACATGGTGTCCAGACGACGAGAATGTGGAGATAGGGTGAGAGGAGTCTCCCATAAGTCCATCATGTGTTCTTGAAGAATTTCATGGATGGGCAAGGTGACTGCCTCTTTGGGAACCTTAGAGCATCCTAAAATGTCTAACTTATTTGCTCTAGGTTCTTTTTCAGAGGATACAGAAATAGAAAGACCTTTAGCTACTTCAATGATGAAGTCTTGAAAGGATAAATCCTCTGGAGGAGACATTCTCCTCTTTGGAGAAGAGGGCTCCTCAGGCAGAGTAAGGGATACTTCAGCAGAGTCATCTGATGACTCAGAATCATCAGAAGACTCAAAGTATCGTCTGTTTGCTTCCAGGGATCGATAAGCGTATCGACCGGTATCGACATCGGGGGTACCCGGAACCGGATCGGTATCGGGAAAAACCCCGGAACCGGGAACCGGAATCGGTATCCTGGTCGATGTGGATGGCCTGGGTACCGGTATCGGTTGTGGAACTGGAACCGGAGTCGGTACCGCAGGGTGCGGTACCGAGGGCGTCGCAGCCTTAATGAAAGCGAAAATGGCCTGCTGCATGGATGAACTGTATGATCCATGGACGCCACGACTGTCTGGATGTCGGTACCGGATGATTGAGCCGGTACCCCAGAACAGTCTAACAGGTGATCGGTCGAGGCCGTGCCATCGATGTCAACCTGTAACCCCATAGGGGGAGCTTTGGAAGCCGGAGCTTCCCGCCGGGGTTGTTTGGCTGGGGCAGGGTCCTCAGGGTCAAGCCCAGGGGTATCTCGATACTTAGAGGGAGATTTGCCCTTTGAGGACCTGCCAGAGGAATGTTTGGTTACCTGAGATCCATCAGGAGAGGAAGACCTGGAAGATGTCGATGCTGGAGTATCTGTAGAAAACAGCATGTGAAACTTGGCTGCCCGGTTCTGTAAGCCACGTTTAGACATCAAAGAACAGGATGGGCAATCCGGAATGGAATGGTCAGGCCCCAAACATTTAAGACACCATTCATGGGTGTCTGTGACTGAAATAGTACCGCTGCACTTGGTGCATTTTTTAAACCCAGAGGCTTGTTTCTCCATGAGGGAGAATTTGTGAAGGCCTAAAGGCCTCACAGAACAAACACACCAAGTGAGGAAAAAAGACGATTTTTTTTTTTTTTTTTAAAGAAATAAAGGAAAAAAGACCGGCGGTACCGGTCTGGAATCGGGGAAGGCAGACACGCGGCCAAAGAAATAAATTAAAATAACTTCTTCAGCGGTGACAGGAACACGACCTGCTGGCTCCGCGGAAAAAGAAGAACTGAGGAGAGTTGGTCAGGAAGGCGGGAAGGCAGCGCGCATGCGCAGTGGGAGGCCCCAAAAGCTTTCCTTCTGGGAAGCTGGGGAGCTTTCCCGCGCAGGCTCCGTCGGTACCGACGTACCCATATGTGAGGACTTATTCACTTATTCCTGCTTGTTCCTGGAGATGAAAGGTAGACGTGGATTTGTTGCGGGGGGGGGGGGAAGGGTTCGATAAATGACAGCTTCTTGGAGAAGTGGTGGAGAAAAGGAGAAATTTCACTTACCGTTAATTTCCTTTCCTGAAATCCTGCTAGACCAGTCCAGACAAATGGGTTAAGTCACCCTGCCAGCAGATGTTGGACACAGAGAAAAACTACCAGAAGCTTGATTGGTTGAGCCCTGGTAGACATATAGCTGTACCTTAGGTCGCCCTCAGTATACTCTGACAAAGCCATGAACAGTCACTGAATAAGGCATGATACCCGAACAACTGAGCACTGCTCTCATGCAACGGCCAGAACTATAGATGATTGTAGTTCATTTTACTTGATATGCGGCCTATAGCAGGCAGCAGCTAGGTTGTCAAGGAAGTGACATGAAGCAAAGAGAAAATCAGACTTACCTGCTAATTGTTGTTCCTTGAGGAACTCCAGTTCAGTCCTTCACCTCTGAGTAGTATACCTCCTCCTGCAGCATAGAGACTGGGTATGTCAGAATTGTGACATCACTGGATGTACCCCTGCTGGTCTCTCCCATCAGCCACAGTGAACTATTGACAAAGCAGACTCAAAGGAGCAACAAATAAGTAGCTATCGCATTAATTTCAACTTTTAAACAACTGAACTAAATCCCCCCCCCCCCTAAATTAAGAGGAAAAACTTCATCTCTAACTTTTTCTTCCCTCCAGGAACAAAAAATAGGATAGAGAAGCCAGAATAAGGGAACCACAGCGATCCCGAAATTTAGAACGGTTTTACACACAGAGACATGATCGGCACACCTGCAGGCTATCACAAAACCAAAACAAACAACTTCAAAAAGAGCACCATCACTACTGGCATCCACACTATAGAACTCCCTCCCAAAGAGCCTGAGAGCATTAGATGACTTCACAGACTTCTGCAAAGACCTCAAAACATTTTTATTTATAGAAACATATGAGCATCCAGGCAAATAGTAATTAGATCTTACCTGCTAATTAGTGTTCCTGAAGGAACGACAGTCCAGTCCCTTTACTTCTGGGTTACGCAACCCTTCCAGCAGCTTGGAGGCTGAGCCCAACCTTTTTGGGGATGGAGCGGTATAAATACCACCAACTCCAGTATTCGAATGATAAAGCAGACATAACGAACTTCCATCAACAACCTACATAACATAATACCTCAAAGGACTATTAAACAATCAACTTTTTTTTTTTTGGATGGCATAGGAGGAGGAGAGGAGGAATGGCAACGGGCGGAGGGGGGTACGAGTCTGCCCGAGTCGGCTTTCTCCTGCACTCCTTCATGCCGAACCGGCCCTACGCTCGGTCCGATGCTCTTCAATGAACAATAGGCCTTAATGTTCGCCGGAACCGGGTGGGATCAGGGACTGGACTGTCGTTCCTTCAGGAACACTAATTAGCAGGTAAGATCTAATTACTATTTCCTTATCGTCACTCCAGTCCAGTCCCTTTACTTCTGGGATGTACCAGAGCAGTTCAATCCTGGGTGGGATCCGGCATACCGGACTGAAGAACCGCTAGACCAAACCGAGCATCCGCTGAACTCTGCACGTCCAGCCTGTAGTGCTTGGTTAAGGTATGCAGAGAGGACCAAGTCGCTGCCCTACAAATATCCAGCGGGGGAACTAGGCTGAATTCCGCCCAAGAGGTAGCCTGAGCCCAAGTGGAGTGTGCACGCAGACCCACTGGGACCTGCTTCCCCTTCAGGATGTATGCGGAAGCAATCGCCTCTCTGATCCACCTGGAGAGAGAGGCCTTGGCCGCCGCCTCCCCTTTGTGTGGACCCCCGAACTGAATGAATAGTCGGTCGGACTTCCGGAAGGGCACTGTGCGAGATAGGTAACGTTTCAAAGCCCTCTGGACGTCTAGGAGACGAAGTTTGCTATCCCTACCTTCATGCCCCTCGGCCGAGAAGGCCGGGAGGGTAACTGTCTGGTTCACATGAAAGGGAGAGATAACTTTGGGCAAGAAGGAAGGAACCGTGCGCAAAACCACTTTGTCCTTGAGAAAGGACAGAAAGGGGGGCTGAGATGACAGCGCCTGTAATTCCGAAACCCTCCTGGCCGAACAGATGGCGACCAGAAAAAACTGTCTTTAGGGTTAAATCCTTTAAGGAGGCCCTCTTTAATGGCTCGAAGGGTTCCCCGATCAAGGCATTTAGCACTAGGTTAAGATCCCAAGGGGGGATGACCGACCTTCGTTGAGGACGTAGCCGTCTAACCGCCCTTAGGAACCTGGAGACATCCGCGTGGGCCCCTAGGGGTTTGCCACGGACCTTACCTCTATAGCAAGCGATCGCAGCCAGCCGGACCCGTAAGGAGCTGTGCGCCAGACCCTTGTCAAATCCTGCTTGCAAGAATTCCAGAACCTCCAGGACTGAGGCCGAAAGGGGTTTCCGACGGTGCTCCGCACACCAGGCTTCGAAGATGCGCCAAACTCTTACATAGGATAGACAGGTCGAGTGCTTTTTAGCATTCAACAGCGTCGAGATTACTGCTCCTGAATAGCCTCGTTTTAGGAGCCACGCCCTTTCAATAGCCAGGCCGTAAGCGAGAATCGATCCACGTGAGGTATCCGAACCGGGCCTTGTCTCAGCAGGTCCCTTTTGCAAGGGAGCTGCCAAGGTTGGTCGGCGATCATCCTCACCAGATCCGCATACCAGGGCGGCGAGGCCAATCCGGGGCTATGAGGATTACCAATCCTTGGTGGGACTCCACCCGCTGGAGAACCTTTCCGATCAGGACCCAAGGGGGAAATACATAGAGAAGACCTTCCGAAGGCCACTTTTGGGACAGGGCATCTAAGCCCTCGGACATTCTTTCCTTCCGCCGACTAAAGAATCTGTCCACCTTGGCTGACGAGAACCGTGCCATGAGGTCCATGACTGGGAGTCCCCATCGGGCCACTATCTGGTTGAAGGTCTCCTGTTCCAGTTCCCACTCTCCGTGGTCTATCTTGCACCTGCTGAGGAAATCGGCTGTGACGTTGTCCGCGCGCCCGCCACGTGCTGAGCTGAAAGCGCTTGCAGCCGGACCTCCGCCCACTGGAATAGAGCGTCCGCCTCCTTCTCCAAGGCGGGGCTGCTAGTGCCTCCCTGGTGGTTGATGTAGGCCACCGCGGTGACATTGTCGGAGAGAACGCGAATTGCTCTTTTTTGCACTAAGGCCTCGAGAGCCTTGAGCGCTAGGGTGACGGCACGCAATTCCAGTCTGTTGATGGGCCATTGCGATTCCAAATGTGTCCAGCGGCCCTGGACGAACTGGTCCTCGCAGTGCGCTCCCCAGCCCGTCAGGCTGGCATCCGTCGTCAATAGTAACCACTGATGAGGTTCGAGGGGCATCCCGCGATCCAGATTCCTTGGGCACCGCCACCAGTGGAGAGCCTGTTTGGTCCGCGGAGCGCAAGATAACTGCATTGACAGAGGATGATGCTGGGGAGACCACCGACGTAATAGCGCCCGCTGCAACCGCCGCATGTGGGCCCTGGCCCATGGCACTACCTCTATCGCAGCCGCTATTGTTCCAAGAACCTGAAGATAATGCCACGCCGAGGGATTTCGTCTGCCTAGAAACTGCGTGACTAGAAGCCTTAGCTCCCTTGATCTTGTTCGTGACAGGAATACTCTGCCCCTGTCGAATCTTGCTCCTAGGTACTCGAGTTCCTGGGAGGGAGTCATCCTGCTCTTTGCACGATTGATGACCCACCCCAACTCCTCTAGAACCTGGATCACTCTGGTCGTCACCGAGTGACTTTCCTCTTCCGACTTTGCCCGGATCAGCCAATCGTCTAAGTAAGGGTGCACTAATATTCCCTCCTTCCGAAGGAAGGCCGCTACTACCACCATCACCTTGGTGAACGTCCTGGGAGCCGTAGCTAGGCCGAAGGGTAGGGCCTGGAATTGAAAGTGGCCTCTTGGCACTGCGAATCTCAGGAACTGTTGATGGGACTTCCTGAACTGGATATGCAAGTAGGCTTCTGTCAAATCGAGGGACGTTAGAAACTCCCCGCCCCTCACGGCTGCTATGACTGAACGTAGGGTCTCCATCCGGAAATGTGGTACCCTGAGGCAGCGGTTGACCTGTTTTAGATCCAGGATCGGTCGAAAAGACCCTTCCTTCTTTGGTACTACGAAGTAAATCGAGTACCGACCAGAGCGGCACTGGTCTGGTGGTACTGGGACCACGGCCCCTAGCGCTATTAGGCGAGCCAGAGTTGCCTCTATTGCCGCCCTCTTTGTATAAGAACCGCAGGGAGACTGAACAAAGGCTGGAAGTATTTGTTTTGCAAATTCGAGAGCATAGCCTTCTCTGACCACCTCTAGGACCCATTGATCGGACGTGACTCGGGACCAGGCAGGAAGAAACAGCCTTAGGCGTCCGCCCAACGGCCGCCCTTCCTCCCAGACCCCCGTCATCTCATTGTTGTTTTCTAGGTCCCGAGAAGGAGGAGGAGGATGCCCCAAAACCTCGACCTGCTCCTCGAAACCCTCTGAAACCTTGTCCCTTCGAGGGAAAACGGCCCCTGGGAAAAGTGTTTGACCTGGCTGGGCGAAACTTCTGCGAGTCCCTAGGCTGGGTACGTGCTGGGGCTAGGGGGCGCCCTTGCTTTGGTCTATCTTCCGGGAGCCTGCCTCCCTTAGACTCACCCAGGTCCTTTACTAACTTCTCTAAATCCTCACCAAACAACAGCTTCCCCTTAAAGGGAAGTCGACTCAGGCGTGCCTTCGAGGAAGCATCAGCTGCCCAATTCCGTAGCCACAGATAACGCCTAGCTCCCACCACCGAGGCCATGTTCTTGGCTAGGCTTCTGATGAGGTCATACTGGCTATCCGCCAAGTAGGCTGCTCCGGATTCCACCCTAGCCGAGTTGGCCTGTGTTTCGCCTGTTGAGCCCTCTGCCTGGAGCTGTTGTGCCCACCTTAAACAGGCCCGAGCCACCCAAGCTCCTGACACGGAGGCCTGCAAGGCGAGAGCGCTTACATCAAAGGCTTGTTTCAGGAGCGTATCCAACTTCCTGTCTTGAGCATCTCTTAAGGCCGTGCTGCCCTCAACTGGGATAGTCGTCTTCTTAGTAACTGCTGATACCACTGCATCCACCCTGGGAGATTTCAGCAGCTCTTTATCTGCCTCTGGAAGAGGGTATAGGCGAGTCATGGCCCGGACTCCCCTTAAGCTTGACTCTGGTTGATCCCATTCTTCCTGGATCATCTGACGCACGACCCTGTGGACAGGGAAAACCTTCTGGGATCTCCTAATGGCCTGGATTAAGGGATCCTCCAACGCCTCTTCCTGTGCTGGCGTGTCTGAGGCCACATTGAGAACTTTCAGGGACTCATTAATCAATGCCGGGAGCGCCTCTCGACGAAAAACTAACTATCCGGGATTGATCTTCTTCCGGGATTTCCCCTTCTTCAAGCTCCTCCTCTTCCTCGTCCAAGTCCTTATCAGAGCTATCCTCCTCCGGGGTACCCTGAGAGAGGGACGCTAGAGGCTCCTCACAACCAAGACAGGGACACTTAGGAGGAATACCGGATTCCAGATTGCTTGCTCTCATGGATCTAGCTGACTTGTCGTCCGCTGACGGACCAGCCTCTTCTGTCCCTAAGCCCTGCTTACGCAGGCAGTAGGCCTTGTGAAGTAAGAGGATGAAGTCAGGAGAGAAAAATTCTCCGGCCCCCCCTGCACCAGTGGGGGGGGCAAAAGGGGCAGAGGAGGAGTGGGCAGATCCGAGGATGTAGAGAGAGGAAACTGGGACCCCCCTTCCCCTTCTAGGGGGTCTCCTGACCCCTGAGAAGGCTGTGTCATGGCCAAGTTAATTTCCTGCTCCACTGAGGCAGCCACTGCGGCACAGCTCCTGCAGATTCCTGCCTCTGCGGAGGTGCCCCTGCGTGTTCCAAAGGAAGGGCAGCGAGGCTTGGTCGCCATGACTTAGTGCTGTGGACTTCCCACTGAGAGCACTCAAAAACCCAATATTTTCCCCGGGGAGGAACACTAAGAGCCCTTAGTTTGGTAGTTAAAGGAAATTTAAATCAGTTCGAAATTCAATGAATTAAATGAAGTAAAAGCACTAAAAGAATAGAATTAACCTGAAATTAAAATTGAAATTAAATTGAAATTAAATTAAAAGTAACTAGCTTAAACTCCTTTTAACGGCTGTCTGTATTTGGATCCTGGGCCCGACTCAGCGATCACCGCCCGTTGGCTCTACACGTGGTAGGCCTCAACACGTGGAGCCTGAACGGGGGACCGTGAGCCTATTCGTGGCGCCTTCCTGCACTCCGGAGCTGAAGCCTGATGATTTCTTTGTGCAATCCCCAATTAATCGCTGCTTAATCACACCCCGCAGGAACCGGGAACAGCGTGTCTCGCCTCCACGTCCTTCCGATTCGGGACGGGTCCGGCGGTCAACGCTGACTAGCGGCGCAGCCTCCAGCACTCAGCCACCAGAAGGGCTTCGGTGCGAGGCAAGTCAGTGCTGTGGAGAATCCAAGGAGAGGTGCAGGAGCTGGAGACACGGCAGCCGGGCAGGACAGAAAACCTCCACGAAGCTGCAGGCAGAGAATCACCTCCGAGGCCCGTCCCAGGGAGAGGGGAGGGGGGAGAGGGGAGGGGGAGGGAGGGAGGATGGAGAGAGCAGGCAGTACTTAAAGGAGCAGAGCCCCAGAAAAAAACCAACAAAGGAAAATAAGGTAAAATAAAGAAATAAAGCCAAAATAAAACCAAATTAAAGCCAAATTAAATGGAATAGATAAAGGTAGGACTCCAGTAAGCCCCAGGCTTACGGAACCCTCCAGCTGCTTGGAGGCTGAGAATACTGGAGTTGGTGGGTGGTCCCAGTGGTATTTATACCGCTCCATCCCCAAAAAGGTTGGGCTCAGCCTCCAAGCTGCTGGAAGGGTTGCGTAACCCAGAAGTAAAGGGACTGGACTGGAGTGACAATAAGGAACATCCCATACCCAAACTGAAATACTACTTACGCCGCCAACTAAGCACACACCCATCCTATCCACACACACAAGTTTATCATACCACTTTATTAAATACCCTCATGTCAAATGTTACCTTTAATTGTACTGTCTAAATCAGGGGTCTCAAACACGCGGCCCGCGGGCCGCATTGTGCGGCCCGCGATGCATAGGGGGGGAAAAAAAAAACCGGCTTCTGCTGCTGCTGCCGCCGCTGCCGTGGCCGGCAATAGCAGCAATATCGCAAGTCCCGCGGGCTCCCCCCCACCCGGCAGATCCCTTCCTGCTTGCCTGCCAGCCAATGCTGCCAGTTCTCCGCTTCGGCTTTCAGAGCCGCGAAGGGAGAACTTCTCCCTTGCGACTCTGTTAAGCTCGCCGGGGCAGATGGGAAATTTCACATCTGCCCCAGCGGGCTTAACAGAGTCACGAGGGAGAAGCTCTCCCTTCGCGGCTCTGAAAGCCGAAGCGGAGAACTGGCAGGCAAGCAGGAAGGGATCTGCCGGGTGGGGGGGAGCCCGCGGGACTTGCGATATTGCTGGCCACGGCAGCGGCGGCAGCAGCAGCAGAAGCCAGGTTTTTTTTAAAGTTTAATTTTCCCGGGGGGGGGGGAGGGAGCAGGACTTGAGGGGGGGGGGAGCAGGAATTGATGTGTGGCGGGGGGGGGATCAGGACTTGATGTGTGGCTGGGAGCAGGACTTGTGGGGGGGGGGAGCAGGACTTGATGGGGGGGAGCAGGACTTGATGTGGGCTGGGGGGGGGTAGTACTGAAAATGGGGTGATGGGGGTTAGGACTGGTAATGGACAGATGGGGGTTAGGACTGGAGGTGGTCTGACTGGGGGCCTAAGACTGAAAATGGGGTTATGGGGGGGCTAAGAATGAAGATGGGGCGATGGAAGGGTTAGGCCTGGAAGTGGGCTGTTGGGGGGCTTAGGACCGATAATGGGCTAGGGGGGGGGCTAGAACTGGTAATGGACTGGGGGGGTGCTATGACTGGAAATGGGCCGAGTAGAAGGGGGAGCTTGAACTGCAAATAGCTGATGGGGACAGGGTCTTGGAATGGTAATGGGCTGAGTGGAAGGGGGCTTGGAATGGAAATGGGCTGATGGGGAGGGGGCTTGGAAAGGAAATGGGCTGTGAGGGGAGGGAGCTAGGACTGGAAATGGGCTGATGATGCGGGGACTAGAAGGGAGCGGATGCTGGGTTGGGCAGGAGCTAGAAGGGAGTTGATGTTGAGGGACGATTAGAATGGGATGGGGCTGGGGGAGTGAAATGGAGAGGGGAAATATATTTTGTGTGGGAGGGAAGAAAAATCTACAATTGGCCGGGTATTGGGAGAGTAAGTGGGGATTGAGGATGGAGGGGTAAAATTTGAGTGGATGAAATAGGAATGAGGAAAGAGCAAAAGGAGAATGATTAGTATGTTAAAGCAGATGTAGAGAGAATGGAAAAAACTAGGAAAGAAGAAAGGAGAAATGGACAGCAGACGATGGAGAGTTAGCAGAAGACACAAAGAAACCAGAAGAAAGTGACTGGAACAATTGCAACTGAAAAAAAATGCACAAAAAGGTAGAAAAATATCTCTTTATTTTGAATTTATTAACTGAAATATGTCAGCTCTTGGAAATGTGCATCTTTAACGTCTGCACTTTATTTAATACAAGAGGAAATCAATGTATAGTTTTATTTCTACAGTGTTGTACATTCTAAGTTTGGCTTTTGGGGTTCCCAGTTTAATTGTCTTCCTGTTTCTAAATTGTGATTCCTTGTTTGGTGATGGTGTATGTTCTGCATGTGTAACTGAGCTGAGGTATTCTGTTTATGTAATTCCTATTTGACATTGCCACTTGTTCTCTTTCCCGAGTAGGTCATGTATTGTTATTCTCTGAAATGTGTTGATTTAATATTTGCAGTGTTGCCTTTTGATAGTTAGGGTATGGTGCTTTGTGAGTCCTGGTAGTGCTGTTAGGACACGGCAGGTTTGCTATGGGTTCTAAATGGGCAGTGTTTCTAGTAGTTCCTAATGTGCCTGGCGGTTGGCACTGGTTTATAGTAATCTAGAAATCTTTTAGTCTTTCTTTATCCATACACTCATTAAGAGGCATGTTTACTAAAAGTTAGTGTATGGTAACATTATGCAAATATTTATGCAAATGATGCCCTTATGCAAATGAGGCCTGCATCTTGTGCGGCCCCCGGGTTACTCTACAAGTCCTCATTTGGCCCTCAAAGCAATTTGAGTTTGAGACCCCTGGTCTAAATGCTGTTATGTAACTGTACTGTCTAAATGTTTACATGTACCCTAATGTTAAATGTAACCCTCCAATTTATTTAACAGTTTTTAACAGTTTTTATATACCGTCTTTCTACTAGTCAAGACGGTTTACATGAAACATTGGTACAGTGTATTACAACTGTTTACAAGGAACAAATTGTGATGTGACATGACCACCTTGATTGAAGGATAAGGTGGCATACAAATCTGTCTAAATAAATTCCCTCCAGACAAAACCGTCATCTGAACTAACCATCCCCGAGCGGGAATCAGGACTGAACTGGAGTTCCTCAAGGAACAACAATTAGCAGATAAGTCTAATTTCTCTTTCCTTATCGTTCCTCCAGTTCAGTCCTTCACCTCTGGGATGTAGCAGAGCAGTAATCATTGGGAGGGACCTGTCCACCCAGATTGCAAAACTGCTGACCCAAAACAGGCATCGTTCGCCGCCTGAACATCCAGGCGATAGTGCTTACTGAAGGTATGGAGAAACGACCAAGTGGCCGCTCTGCAAATCTCCACTGGCGGAACCAAACTATGCTCCGCCCAAGAAGTCGCTTGCGCTCTAGTAGAGTGAGCCCGTAACCCCACGGGCACCTGACGACCTTGCAACATATATGCTGATGCTATTGCCTCTCGGACCCATCTGGAAATCGAAGCTTTGGTTGCCGCTTCTCCTTTACGTGGCACTCCAAAAAGAACGAATAGACGATCAGACTTTCGGAAAGGTTCCGAAACTTTTAAGCATTGATGCAGAACTCTATTTCCAACCGACGCAGACTACGGTCCGAGGCGTTCTCCTCCGTAGGTCCCAATACTGGCAACAAAACCGATTGATTCATGTGAAAAGGAGAAAATTACCTTGGGCAAAAAAAAGACAGAACTGGCCGTAACACCGTCTTTTCTCTAGAAAAAGACAAGAACGGCTCTCGACATGACAAAGCCTGCAACTCCGAAACTCGGCGAGCCGAACAAATAGCCACTAAAAACACTGTTTTTAAAGTCAAATCTTTGATCGAAGCTTAGTGAAATGGCTCGAAAGGCTTCCTAATCAATGCCCCAAGGACTAAGTTGAGATCCCACGGAGGAACCACCATTCTGCAAGAAGGCCGCAACCAATATACTGCCTTTAAAAACCGTATCACGTCGATGTGAGAGCCCAAGGCCATCCCCTGGACTTTTCCTTGATAGCAAGAAAGGGCTGACAGTTGGACCCTTAGGGAACTGGCTGCCAGGCCCTTATCAAAGCCGTCCTGCAAGAAACTTAATACCATAGGAACGGAAACCATGGAAGAGCGGATCTGCCACTGAGAGCACCAGTCCTCAAATATACGCCATATTCGCACATACGCTAAGAATGTGGACCTCTTTCTGGCTTTAAGTAAAGTCGCAATCACCGCTCCAGAATAGCTTTTCTTCCTTAACCTCGCCCTTTCAATGGCCAAGCCGTAAGTGAGAACCGATCCACCTGAGGCATTCGACGAGGACCCCGAGTCAAAAGATTCGCCATTGTGGGCAATCACCAGGGCTCCCCGTCGAGTAGCCGAACCAGATCAGCATACCACGGACGCCTCGTCCAATCTGGTGCCACCAACACCACTTTCCCCCGATGAGCCTCGATGCGCTGAACCACTCGCCCTATGAGCGCCCACAGGGGAAAAACAAAGAAGGCCGGGCAACAGCCATTGTTGCATCAGGGCATCGATACCCTCAGACATCCTTTCCCATCTTCTGCTGTAAAAGCGATTTGCCTTGGCCGACCAAAATGTCGCCATGAGATCCATAATCGGGGGACCCCACCTGACGACCATCTGTGCAAACACTTCCAGATGGAGCTCCCATTCTCCGGCATCCACCCAGACCCTGCTGAGAAAATCCGCCATCACATTGTCCATTCTCGCAATATGCGCTGCCGAGATCGCCTGTAGTCGAGGCTCCACCCAAGCAAACAGAGCTTCTGCTTCCTCGTCCATGGTGGCACTTCTTGTGCCCCCCTGCCGACTGAGGTAAGCCACTGTTGCGGAATTGTCCGAAAACACTCTCACTGCTCGATATCTCACCGCGGTTTCGAACGTTTGACGTGTTAATACTACCGCCCTCAGTTCCAGACGGTTGATCGACCACTGGGCCTCCTGCTCGTTCCACGTTCCTTGTGCGAAGAGATCCCCGCAATGGAGCTCCCCAACCTGTGAGAGCCACTGCGGTTGTTCCAGTGGCATGCCTGCTGCAAGATTTCCAGGGCACAGCCACCACTGAAGGGACTGCCTGACCCGCAAGGGACAGGGGAGACGCTTGTTCAGAGAATCATTCTGGTGCGACCAGCGCCGAAGTAACGACTTCTGCAAAGGACGCATGTGAGCTCTGGCCCATGGTACTACCTCCAGGGTCGCCACCACTGTCCCTAGCATGCGCAGAGAGCTCCAAGTGGCGCTGGTGTTGATACAAACTTGCGTACTAGATGCCAAAGCGCCTGAGCTTGTCGATCCAGAAACACTGCTCCCAACTGGGTGTCGAACCGCACTCCCAAGTACTCTAGGACCTGAGACGGAACTAATCGGCTTTTGGACGCACTGACCACCCAACCGAGACTCTGAAGGAACTTCACTACTCTGTTTGTAACCTGAACACCCTCGGTCCTGGATTTTGGCCAAATCAGCCAATCATCGAAGTAAGGGTGAACTAAGATTCCTTCTTTTCGCAGAGCCGCCACTACCACCACCATAACCTTGGTGAAGGTGCGCGGAGCTGTTGCCAAACCGAAGGGCAATGCTTGAAATTGAAAGTGCCCCCACGGAAGTGCGAACCTTAGAAACCTCTGATGAGCTGATCTGATAGGGATGTGCAGATACGCCTCGGTAAGATCGAGGGAAGTCAAGAACTCCCCCTGTCGAACCCCCACTATTACCGATCGCAATGTTTCCATTCGAAAGTGAGGCACTCAGACAGCGATTCACTCCCTTGAGATCCAGAACAGGACAGAGACCCCCGTCCTCCTTTGGTACTACAAAATAGAGTAACGACTGACGCCGTACAACTTCTGCAGAACCAGCACTACCGCTCCTAACTGTAAGAGACGATCCACAGTTTGCCAAATCGTGAACAGTCTCTGCTGCCCTTTGCAAGGAGGCAGAACAAACGAATCTAGAACCGGAAGAGCAAATTTGAGAGCATAACCTTCACGTATTACCTCCAACACCCATTGGTCGGACATTATCTGGACCCAGGCAGGAATAAACTCCCAAAGCCGCCCTCCTATCGGCCGAGTTCCTACCTGGGCCTGCCTCGCTTCATTGTGGTTTTCGGACAGCCGCGGGGGAGGTAGCCGAGAATCCCATACCCGCTCCTCGAAAACCACGAAACCCTTGCGCTCTTGAAGCAAATCTTCCTTGTCGGAAACCTCCCAATTGAGAGGTACGAAATTGCCTGAAGTCTCTAAACTGACCTCACGAAGCCGGCAGAGAGGCTTATCTTCCCAAATCTAACCAATTTATCTAGATCTTCCCCAAAGAACAACTTCCCCTTAAACAGAAGCTTACTAAGACGCTACTTAAAAGAACCATCCGCCACCCAATTTCTTAACCACAGATACCGGCGCGTGGCTACCAAGGAAGCCATACTATTCGCCAACGCCCTAATCAAATCATAGTGGACATCAACTAAATATGCCACACCTGATTCCAGCCGTGTCACATCCAACACTTACCTGACAGCAATTGATCCTAGATATACCCTCCAGGAATTGACCCAATTTAGTTAGAAAAGACCTACATGCATTATCTGACTTTTATCTATCCTTCCAATGTAAATAGATTATGTATATAGTTGACCCTGTTTTCCATGTTTATACTCCTGTTCGATGTAAACCTGACAGCTTGTTGTTATGGTCGTTAAGTTATAATGTAAACCGCACTGATGCTAAATAGCGCGGTATATAAGAAACTGTAATAAATAAATAAATAAATAAATCCATTAAGCACTCCTGTGCCAGCTGAGGCGGCTGCTGCAATCGTTGCGACCACCTGAGGCAAGCTCTCGCCACCCAAGCCCTGCAAATTGAAGCTTGCAAAGAGACAGCATTAACCTCAAAGGCTTGCTTCAATAAGCCGTCCACCTGTCTTACGCATCCTTCAAGGCCACACTGCCTTCCACCAGAATAGTCGTCTTTTTCGTGATTGCTGATCCTGCATCTATACACGGAGAACGGAACCTCTCCTTCTCCTTGTCCAATAAGAGGTAGAGCCTGTTCATAGTTCGCACCTCGTAACCCTGCTTCTGGTACATCCCATTCATCTTGAATCATCCGGTCAACAACTCGGTGAACCGGAACCACCACCTGAGTTTGTTGCACTGCCTGAATGAGAGGGTCCTCCAGACCCGCCTCCGATGGATGGATGGACCGAAGCAAGGTTAAGTGCCTGAAGGGACTGCATAATAAGTGCAGTAAGCTCTTCCTTACAAAATACTCTTATGATCCTCGCCTGATCCTCAGGTTCCAGAATCTCCCTTTCCTCAAGTTCTTCCATTCCTGATATTGGCTCCAACTCTACGTCTTCCATATCAGGCCAATCTGAGTCCAAGGGCTGATCGGAGAGAGATCGAGCCCTCTTTAGAGGACTCACCAGGCTGCCGCCAATTTTTTTGAGCCAGATTGCTGCCCCGGAGCTCCCAGCATCAAAGTCTCTGTCACAGTTCCCTGCTGTCTCAAGCAATACGCCCGATACATTATAAGCACAAAATCTGGAGAGAAACTTCCAAGGGCCACCCCAGATCCTGTTGGCGCCCCAGAACAAGCTGGCCCTGCTTGGCTTTCCAGAAGGGGCCTGGGACGGAACCTCCAGCAGGGACTCCCATTGCAGATGGACTGAGTCCCTTCACAAGCTTTATCTTGAATCTCCTGCTCCATAGTAGTTGAAGCCAGTGCGCAGCCCCTGCAGACCCCAGCGTCCGAGATTGTGCCTCTGCATGCACCACAGACCAAACACTGTGGACATGGCATTAGCTATAAATTAAAATTAATACCTTTCAGTAATGAAGGATGCACCCTCTAAACAGAAAATAAAATAGTACTTCTATTAATTTTTTTTTGTTTAGTAACGCCAAGGCCCTAGAACCAAAAAAGAAAAACCAAGAGCCTCAAATTAAATCAAAAGAAATGAAATTAAATGAAAGTAAGCTAAATTAATTTCAATGGACCTATTTCTCACTGAATCCGTTACATTTTGGCAGCTGAGCAACTTGCCAAAAACTGCAGCTGCCTCGCGGCCCTAAAAGCGCGGGAAAGCACAGCCCACAAAAACCAGCAGGGCTTGCTTGCAGCCGCAGAACCCCACACTGGGCCCCGAAGACTTCCCGCTTATTTGTGCGTAGCCAGGTCACTCACTTTCACTGCCGAGGCCTAAAAGTGCCCCAAAGCTAATTACTTGCTCCGCTGCTCTAAACGGCAGCCCTGCGATCCACCATGTGAGCAGCTTCTGCGAAGAGAGCTTTCCGGCCCCCGCTGTGCTGCCACAGGGACGCCGAGCGACAAACGGAGCTCCCAGGCCGGTCCTTTCCTCCGCTGCACAACTCCCCTCTGTTCGAAACAGGAGGGGAGAGCAGCTCAAACACCTGGGCCAATCTTGAGAGGAGAAAGAGAACCCCACCACCGATTCCCCCAAAATAAAACTTTTTTTTTTTTTAAATAACAGAACCCAAATAAAGTGATAGGAAATAAAAAGAAACCCTTAAATCTAACTATACTAAACAACGCTCCTTATCTGTTCCTCTAGTGAGCCCAGCACCTAGGCTCACTTACGTCGTCCTGCTGCATGGAGACTGAACACTGGGGCTGATGGGAGAGACCAGTAGGGTACATCCAGTGATGTTATAATTCTGACATGCCCAGTCTCCATGCTGCAGGAGGAGGTACACTACCCAGAGGTGAAGGACTGAACTGGAGGAACGATAAGGAACAACCCTTCATGAGGCGGCAACGAATGAATTGCAACATAAGAATGTGAGCATAGGCTGTCGAAAAGTACCCAGAACGGGTGGGTCCTGGACTGGTCTAGCAGGATTCCAGGAAAGGAAATTAACGGTAAGTGAAATTTCTCCTTCCAAGTCATCCTGCTAGACCGGTCCAGACAAATGGGAAGTGCCCAAGCTAACCCACTTCAGGGCGGGAAGAGACAGCAGCTCCCACCACACTGGCACCAAATTGCATCGCATCGCACGCTTGGAGATCAATGCGACGATGTCCAGGTTGTGAGCCCTTTGCTCATGGTGCTGCTTGAGACTGGGTAGAGCAGGACATGAGCCCCATGGGCACCAGATAACCCTGGAGGATCTAGTTGTGCAGAGCCATCTGTAATGGAGGCTGTGGAGGCTGCAAGACCCTCCTGAGGCTCCGCAAACAGTACAAATGAAGATCGGATTTGCGAAAGGAATTGGTGACCCCGGAGAGCACCGTAGCACCCTACTGAGATCTATGGTGCAAAGTCCTATATTGATGTCCACATTGTTTTCTTGAAAAGCAGGAAACTAAATCATCCAGTTTGAGTGAAAAGGTGTAACCACCTTAGGCAGGAAGGAAGGCAGCACCCAGAGGGACACGCAACGCGGAGACTTTCCTGGTCAAGATTAATGGCTACTAGAAATGCCGTCTTGAGGGACAAGTCCCGGAATGAGGTATGTTTGAGTGGCTTGAAGGATGCCCGGATAAGGCCCTGAGAACCAAGTACCCACATACCCCTGAGAAAGCTAGCAACTTCTGCAGGAGACACCACTGAGCGTCCTTCAAACAGGTTAATGTAGAGACGTGAACCCAGAGAGAACCTAGGGCCAGACCAGAGTTGACAGCGTTCTGAAGGAATTACAGAATTATTATTATTATTATTATTATTACAGTTTCTTATATACCGCGCTATTTAGAATCAGCGCGGTTTACATCATAACAAAACGACCATTACGACAAACTGTCAGGTTTTACATTGAACAGGAGTACAAACTTGGATAACTGGGTTAACTATATACATAATCTATCTACACTGCAGTGTGAGGGCATTTCTAGATTGGGTCATTTCTTGGAGGGGATATCTGGTTCAGTTGCTGTCTGGGAAATATTGGCGGAAAAGGTATGTTTTGAGAGCCTTTCTGAACTGAAATAGATTGGTAATGGCTCTAATGTCGGGGGGTAGGGTGTTCCAGCATTTTGGTACATAAAAACTGAATGCCCTGTTTGTGGTGTTCATGTTGGACTTTGTTGAAGCCTTTGGTATTGCTAGCAAGTTTACAGCTGATGTTCTTCTTGCTCTATTGGGGGGGACCATGTGGATTAGATTCGTGAGTGAGAGGTCGTGAGTGAGAATGTCCAGGATCTGAAAGGCGCTGCCAAAAGCACCAAGACTCAAGGATGCCACATTCTCGTGTAGACTAAATATGTAACGGGCCGTCCTGCCTTGGACAGGAAAGCCACTACCTGTGTCGCGTGACCTCTGTAACTCACCCAGCGTCTTTCAAGCGCCAGATCATAAGCGAGTAGGGAGCAGTATCGGCCATGGTGATTGGACCTTGCTGCAAAAGACCGTTCTGAGGAAGGGAGATGACTGGGTTAGTCGAACAGGATCAGCATACTACGGCCGCTGAGGCCAGTCGCATGACACAAAGATCACCATGCCAGAATGAGCTTCGATCCGACGGAGAACCCTCCCAAGCAGGACACAAGGAGGAAACATGTACAACAGGGGAGCAGAAGGCCAGGACTGGACTAATGCGTACAGGCCCCAAGGCCCATGCTCCTTCTGCTGACCAACAAAGGCCTGTGTCTTGGCGTTCTGTGCTGATGGCCTGAGATCCACTGTGGGCAACCCCCAGGTGCAAACTATTTGTGGACATGCCCAGGAGGCTAGTTCCCAATTGTCGGGATCTACAATGTGACAGCTGATAGCTGCTTGTATGCTGTCCATCCCCACAATGTGCCGTGCCGACTTGTCGATGACACTCCATCCAGGGGAGGAGAAGAGCCATCTCCCAGACCATTTGTTCTGCGCTGTCGGTTTAAATAGGACACTGTCATAACATTGTCAGAAAGAAAATAGACCACCTGGGATTGAAGGAGAGGCCTCCTGAGATGACCAGGTCTTCTGAGCCATCTGGGACTGGCAAAGTGCTCTGCCGCCCGAGAGGCTGGTGTGAGTGTTTACCAGAATCCAGCAAACAGCCTGCAAGAGAATGCCCCAAAGCAGATGGGTCACTGAATGCCACCATGGAAGACTGCATCACTTAGTGTAAGGGGGGAGAGGCGACAGTCAGACCACGGAAACCAGGGACAGCGGGACGGACAGGAGTGTTGAAAGCTCTGGCAGGAGTGCTGAAGGCTCTGCATGTGGGCTCTGGTCCATGAGATAAACAATGGTGGCCACCATGGACCTTAGGGTCTGAAGATGGTCACAAACACGTGCACAGCTCTGTAGGAGAAAAAGTTGAAGGTGTGCAGAGTACTTGAGAAAATGTTCTTGCGTCAGGGATACCTTGCCCAGCCAGTTATCGACTAGTGCTCCGAGAAACTCCACAGTTTGGGGTGGCCAGAGGCAACCCTTGGAATAAATTGACCACTCAACCGAAGTTCTCCGAGAAGGTGACCAGCCAGGAGATAGTCTGACTGGCTTCAGACATGGAACTTGCGTGAATGAGCCAGTCGTCCAAGTATGGAAGGACTTGAATCTGCGCAAGGCTGCCGCGGCCACCACAATGACTTTGCAGTCACCAGGCCAAATGGCAGAACGCAAAACTGAAAATGCTGCCCGAGCGTGGCAAAGCGCAGAAAACGCTGGTGATCCTCCCGGAGAAGAATATGTAAATATGCTTCCGCTAGGCTGGGTGAGGCAAGGAATTATCCCATAAGGGCTGCTTGAATTATTGGACATATTATCAAGTGAAAAACCGGTACATGAAGGGCCCAATGGACCTCCTTGAGACCCAGACTCTGCTGAAAGGACCCCTCCTTGTTGGATACCACAAAGTAAATGGAATAACGAGCAGAGTCCCTCTTTGCGAGTTGGACCGGTCAAATGGCTCAAAGAAACTGCAGACGCTGGAGGGTGGATTGTACGGCTGCCCTCTTTCGGGATGCTCCGCTGGCAAAACTAGGAAGGCTTCCTGAATGGGAGAGCATAGCCTTGGCTGACAATGTTGAGGACCCATTGATCGAAGGCCATGTTGGCTCACTGCTGGGAAAAGGCATTCGCCCTCTTCGTATTGGTGGCGACGTAGGCATCCCGTCCTTTCCTGACTCTCCGAAGGAGAGGTCACAGCAAAGGCCTTTCCACGGCGTGTAAAGGACCGCAGCTTGCCTTCCAATAGACGCTGTGGCTTTAATTCCCCCAGGTCCTTGACAAGCTTGTCAAGGTCTTCACCAAGGAGCCACTTGCCTTGGAAGGGGAGCTTAGAGAGGCACGTCTTAAAGGCTGGATCAGCAGACCATTGACAAAGCTAGAGCAATGTAGGAGGGCATAGGCCACCAGACCTCTACAAACTGATGCCTGAGTGGAGTTTCCTATCCTAATGATCCGAAAGGGCCACACTCCCTTCAACCAGAATAGCTATGTGCTTAGTGATGGCAGTCACCAGAGCAGCCATTTTTGGATATGCAAAGCACCTGTCCAGATCCGCTGAAGACTAAAGATACCGCTGTCCCTAAGGTAGTGCTGTCCCAGATGGCGAGTCATATGCATCAGGCGAATCCACTTCTGAGATACCACTGCTAGGGCTCCGGTGGGAAAGGGAAGACCCTGGCGGGCTTTTGACTGCCCCACAGGAGAGCCTGGCAGGAAAAAGGCGGCCCTGGCCGCCTTTGGAATGCTCTTTAAGAGAGCTCCGGTGGGAAAAGGCTTTTGAATGCCCTGCAGGATCAGATCAGCCTGAGAAAGCACATAAAAAAAAAAAAACGGTCTAAATGTATGAGAGTAATATCTACACGAATCAAGATAATAAAAATTACTCCACTGGAACAATTATGTCAACAGAAAAAGTTTAGCACGGAAGGTCTCAGACTTATCGGCTGCCTCTACAAAGATATTCAAATTTCTTAAATATCTTGCGGCGCCTATTGGCATCAATGACACACTATCCGGCTTGTTTTTAGCAATTTCTCTCACCAGTAGTGTTTCACACTTAGCTTCTATAGCGATGATTCCATTTATAAAAATAGTAAATCTCTACTCTGATTATATTATTCTCAAAAATAAATCAGTTTCCCACGTTGTTTCCCAACGCCTCACATATGACGCCGTGGCTGCGTTTCTCTCAAAAATTCTGAGGTTCTTCAGGGGAACAATCTTTAATCAGCCAAGCCATTCACCCACTATAGCTGAAGCATGCTGTCAACGTAATTCTTAGATTATTATCTCCTTCTTATTTCTTTAGAGGACCGATGTCATTCTTCTCTTCAAAGAGACAAGTCTGAGACCACTTCCGTGCTAACTAGAAAATAGCAGAAAGATTCCCCTTTTTCTGTTGACATAATTGTTCCAGTGGAGTAATTTTTATTATCTTGATTTGAGAAAGCACATAAAGCTGACTATGCTCTAGAGCAGTGGTTAACTTTGTTGGAGGTATTGAACCCCACCAGTTTCATATGCACATTCACCGAACCCTTCTTTATTGAAAAATAAAATATGATTTTTTTTCAAATTCAAGACATAGGTATATGTTTTACTGGTTCACAAAATGAATCGTGCATTAACATCACTGTGTTCAAAGAACAAAACCAATACAATGCATGAACTCACAACAAATTACATACATAACTTTTCACAGACATGACTTTTAATACTACCACACTGAAATGGTTTTAATTTTTAACCTTATGTATTCCAATAATTAACTTATTGTATTTATGCTATTATTTTTAACATTTTAACACACACCCATCACCTAATTTCCATCAGGCTACACCGCTACAATAATAATGAATATTTACTGCAAATCAGTGTGACTTCTGCTGTTGCCTTTGAGAGACCAGTTCAGAAATGCGTGGTTTCACCTTGGCAAGTGCCACTCATGTCATTTTCACAGCAAAGTCTGTTCCTTTTCTTCGTTTTTATGTCCAGCATCCTCGAAAAGGATTGCTCGCAAAGATATGTTGTAACAAATGGTATAAAAATTTCCAGGGCTTTCCTAGCAATACAGGATACGTTACCATTTGTCGACACCAAAACGTTGAGAGCGTCGTTGTTCTGAAGAGTTGCTGTTGAACCTGGCTCTGCTGAATTTCAATGATTTCATCTAGGTATTCATCATTGACATCTGCTGTCTCAACACTAAACGTGAACGGCTGTCTCACCCATGCTGGATATGACTCTTGTAGGGAAGTATCCATCGAGAGACTTTGCAAGCTCATCTAAGTGCGTGGCAATTGCTTGCTTCAGTTCCGTGGGTACAGAAATGTCTCCGATTCCAGACACATCTTCGATCTTACTTACACAGTCGTCCAGCAGGAGAAAGTTTGCAAAGTTATCGTTCTCAGTTCGTCATTTCCATAACGGTAGCTTTTTTTGAAAAGCCTTCAGGTTTTCTTCCGCTTCGATGATGTTGACTCCACCACCCTGCATCTGCTGATTGAGATGATTGAAAGATGCGAATATATCAGCCATGTACGCTAAAATGAGAATGAACTTAGAATTTTTGAAGCAATCTGCATGACGATGTTGGTGCTCTTGCAAAAAGAGGGCTAATTCCACACCCATGGCAAAAACACGATTCAGCACCTGTCCCCGGGATAACCACCGAACGTTAGAATGGTACAGAAGTACCTCGAATTCAGAGCCCATTTCTTTACACAGCTCACTGAAGATGTGGTGCCTCAGTGAACATAAGAACATAAGATATGCCATACTGGGTCAGACCAAGGTCCATCAAGCCCAGTATTCTGTTTCCAACAGTGGCCAATCTAGGTCATATGTACCTAGCAGTTTCCCCAAGGGACACAGGTTCCACAATGCTTGTATTGGTTCAAGCATTTGATATCCTGGGTCCCTTCTTAATAATGGTTTATGGACCTTTCCTCCAGGAACTTGTCCAAACCTTTTTAAACCCAGCTACACTAACAGCCTTTACTACATCCTCCGGTAACAAATTCCAGAGTTTGATTACACGTTGAGTGAAAAAATATTTTCTTTTATTAGTCTTAAATAGTTTACCCTGTAGCTTCATTGCATGTCCCCTAGTCTTTCTATATTCTGATAGGGTAAACAATCGATCTACGTTTACCCGTTTCACTCCGTTCATCAATTTATAGACTTCTATCATATCTCTCCTCAGCCGTCTCTTTTCCAGGTTAAAGAGCCCTAACCTTTTTAGCCTTTCTTCATAGAAGTATCCTTCCATCCCCTTTACCATTTTGGTGGCTCTTCTCTGAACCTTTTCTAAAATCGCTATATCCTTTTTAAGATACGGCGACCAGAATTGCACACAATATTCAAGGTGCGGTCTCACCATGAAACGATATAGAGACATTATATCATCTTTTGTTTTATTTTCCATTCCTTTCCTTATCATACCTAGCATTCTATTTGCTCTCTTGGCCGCTGCTGCACACTGAGCCGAGGGTTTTAACATGGTATCCACAATGACGCCTAAAGTGCACTATTTCGCACATAGTTCACACATTCCACTACAGTTTTTAATACTTCTGTCATTTCTGGAGGCAAGGTATTTGTTGCCAACGCATGCCTGTGCAGAATACAATGCGTAACAATGATGTGTGGTGCATCGGCTTTCACTAGCGCACCAAAACCAGACTTTCTTCCCAACATGACTGGAGCTCCGTCCATACAAACTGCAGAAACCATATCCCACAAAAGATTGTTGGCTCTGAAGAAGTCATCCACAAGTTTCTTCACATCGGCTGCCTTAGTAGTTGTTGTAAGAGGCTTACAAAATAAAAAAATCTTCCTTTATCATGTCGTCTTTCACATAGCGCACAAATACAGCAAGCTGACTTAGATTAGAAACGTCTGTGGTCTCGTCGAGTTGGAGGCTGAATTTTGCCGGGCTTGAAATCAGATCTGCAACTACTTGAGCCAAGATGTCTTTGCTCATGTCCTCTATTCTGTCGCTGATGGTGTCATTTGAAAGAGGAATTTGGGATAATTTAACTCCGGCCGCTTTTCCCAGTATTAGATTCGCCATCTTCAACACAGCTGGTTTTATGAGTGTTTCACCAATGGTGTGTGGTTTGCCCTGCTTTGCGATCAGGTAAGCAACTTCGTACGATGCTGTTTGTTGATGGGTACAAAGCCGAGAGCAGGCAGAGTAGCCTTTTCATTGAATCTGGCTCTCTTCACCTTGAATTCAGCAAGCGTTGTGTTCTTGTATTCCCCATCTCCATGCAGGTTAAGGAAGTGTTCCTTTAGTTTTGCCGGTACTAGACTAGAATTGCTTAACTTGGCATTGCAAATCATGCAGATAGGACACTGACTCCCATCACATTCTGTTATATATGCGAATCCATGTTGTACATATTCGTCCGACCACTTTCTTTTTTTGCTCGACATAGTTAGTATGGATTAAAATATTAAGAAAGAAATCACACGACATACCATCACAACAGTCACAAGTCGACTACTGAGTGCACCAAATTCCCTGCAGCACAGATTGGCCAAGCAATGTAGCATGATCACCTGCAGCCAATGATGGCCAAGCGGGGCGTGTCATCACGAATCATATGAGTCGAGTGCGTGTCTTGTGTCTTGACCTCCGCCGAACCCCTGAGACTGACTCACCAAACCTCTAGGGTTCGATCGAACCCAGGTTAAGAACCACTGCCCTAGAGGATCGGTGAGATGTAAGCCATCCACTACTTGAACCATCAGAGCAGAGAGTTCATCCTTGCGGAACAGGCTGATATCTTGTGTGCTGTCTTGCTCATCAGCTCACAATCCTCAGCTGACAAGGCTTCTTCATCTGGGAAATCAGGTGCACAAGTGGCCGCAGCCCAAGAAAAAAGTTCCTTGAGAGGATGCCCCGTGTTCCTAAGAACTCACTCCTTCTGAAAACGCTACTGGGACCCCAACGTAGAGTCTAGCAAGGTTCTGTGGACTGAGCAGGCCTCCAAAACAGAGATGACAGGGTCCACGTGTCAAGGGTCCAAGCCTAAGGAGCACTAGAAATTGTTGTGAATCTTGGTTCTGAGAAGACTGAGATTGGTTTTGAGGCAACAGCATCTGAGCCGGAGGATCGGCAGGCTGAGGGAGGAGGCGGCAGGGAGGAGCGACCCTAGAGACCACTGGGGGTGACAAAGCAGCGGGACCCCCCCATCGCTGCCTACTGACTGTGCGAGAAGACTCCCCCGGGTAAGTGAAGACTCACCCGGGTAAGCAGAACAGGCCAAGCACCCCCTGTGATGAATTCCCGCTTGTAGGTGTAGACAGTACACTTCTAAAGGAGGGCACTGTAAATAAAATGTTCCCCCGAAATAACATTACACAAAAGGAGAAAGAAAACATTGTGGCTCTCGCAGGCTGCACAGGTAACTTTCCCGCTCCAAGCCAGCCACCGTAGCCGAGAATGCCACGCAGCTCTGACATTTAAAATGAACGCTGCACCTCCCCATGGCTGAGGAAATGGCTGCCGTACACGTCGGATCAGTCCAAACAAAAAGGCAGGAAACAGAAACAACAGTGCGGAAAGCAGGGCAGTGCAGCCGCAGCAGTCTCGAAGTAAAGAAAAAAAAAAGAGAAATTAGACTTGCCTGCTAATTGTATTTCCTTGAGGAACTCCAGTTCAGTCCT
Organism: Ichthyophis bannanicus; assembly: GCA_033557465.1. NCBI lineage: Eukaryota > Metazoa > Chordata > Amphibia > Gymnophiona > Ichthyophiidae > Ichthyophis > Ichthyophis bannanicus. Next base: position 1,620,153 of record CM066043.1, read on the forward strand.
CCACCAGCATGGAGACTGAGCATATCAAAATCGTGACATCACTGGATGTACCCTGCTGGTCTCTCCTATCAGCCCCAGTGAACAATTGACAAAGCAGACTCAAAGGAGCAACAAATTAAATACTTAAATTAAATTAAATATATTAAATACTTAGGAGTCACTCTAGACAAGGCTCTCAATTTTACTAATCATATTAAGAAAATAACTAAAACAATATACTACAAGCTACGCTCAATTCAACAACTGAGACCACTACTAGAAATCAATGACTTTAGAACCATCACACAGGCACTGATAATATTCCATTGCAGAAATCAAAATGGGGAGTTAACAGGTGTATCTAAAAAGAGCCTAAAAACACTACAGATGGCTCAAAATGTTACAGCAAGAATAATCTTCAAAGCCAAACTGAGCGATCACATCACCCCGATACTCTACTCTCTGCATTGGCTACCTATACAAAGTAGAATTCAATATAAAATAATATTGACCACTTTCAAACTGATAAACCAGATTGCCCCATCATACCTGTCTACACTAATTCATAGACTATAGAAAACAGAATAAGACGTAAAAGGAACCTCCATACTATTTCAGTTCCCGACTCAATAAGAAAAACTAAAACAACAAGTAGCAGTGCCTTCTCATTTGTAGCACCTTCTCTATGGAATAATCTCCCTGATCAACTAAGGGAAATAAAAGACATAAAACATTTCCGAAAAGATCTAAAAACTTACTTGTTCACACAATACTATTCAAACATAGATAAAGACCTGGATAAGACTTCCCACCCTCCATAGATCTCCATGATATCCTCGCCCTAATACTGACAATGCTACTGCCAATAGAGAACTCATGATAAAACTTTAATGTATATATGTATATATGTAAATAGTTCCAAATATCGTCAATACAACCTATATATAGTTATGTTTACTGTTCATCGTAAGTGATTTTAACTACCTGTATATAGTTTTTGAATACTGTTCAATGTACCTGTTTATCACAGCAATGTTTTATGTATTTCATGTTTGATGTAAACCGCCACTGATCTCAGGAAGTGGCGGTATATAAAAGATTTGCAAATAAATAAATAAAATAAATAAATAAACAAATAAGTAGCTATAGCATTAAATTCAACTCTTAAATTTAACTTTTAACTGCTAAACTAAATTCCCCTTAACTACGAAGAAAACTTCCCTCACTTTCTCTTTCCTCCATGAACAAAATGAGCAAGAAAAAAAGAAAGGTTAGAGTAAAAGAACTACAGTGATACCAAGATTATTAAAAGTTATTACACACTTTGTGACTGGTACTCCCCCCCCCAGACCGAATTGGCCTCTGAACTACTCATCCCCAGGCGGGAATCGGGACCGAACTGGAGTTCCTCAAGGAACTACAATTAGCAGATAAGTCTAATTTCTCTTTCCTTATCGTTCCTCCAGTTCAGTCCTCCACTTCTGGGATGCAACAGAGCAGTAATCACTGGGAAGGACCTGTCCACCCGGATCCCAACACCGCCGACCCGAAACAGGCATAGTTAGCCGCCTGAACATCCAGGCGATAGTGCTTACTGAAGGTATGGAGCGACAACCACGTGGCCGCTCTGCAAATCTCCACTGGCGAAACCAAAAACTGTGCGCCTCAAAAGAAGTCGCTTGCGCTCTAGTAGAGTGAGCCCGTAACCCCACGGGCACCGGTCGACCTTGCAAAATATATGCGGACGCTATTGTTTCTTGGACCCATCTGGAGATTGAAGCTTTGGCCGCCGCTTCCTTTTTACGCAGACCTCCAAACAGAATGAATAAGCGATCAGATTTACGAAACATCTCTGAAACCTTCAAGAATTGTCACAGAATTCTCTTTACATCCAAGCACCGCAGACTCCTCCGCCACCCCTAATACTGGCAGCGAAACAGATTGATTCAGGTGAAAGGGAGAAACTACCTTGGGCAAGACAGACGGTACGGAGCACAAAACCACCTTTTCTCTAGAAAATGACAAAAACGGCTCCTGACAGGACAGAGCCTGCAATTCCGAAACCTGTCGCACCGAACAAATGGCCACTAAAAATACTGTCTTTAAGGTTAAATCCTTGATTGAAGCTTGATGCAAAGGCTCGAAAGGTTCTCTAGTTAACACCCCCAGCACCAAGTTGAGGTCCCACGGAGGCACCACCAATCTGCAAGAAGGTCTTAGCTTTTAGAAAACAAACGACATCTACGTGAGCACCCAAGGCCACCCCCTGCACCTTACCTCTATAGCAAGACAGAGCCGCCAGCTGTACCCTTAAAGAGCTGGCTACCAGGCCCTTATCAAACCTGTCCTGTAGAAAACTTAATACTGTAGGTACAGAAACTGAGGAAGAACGCACCTGCCACTGTGAACACCAGTCCTCAAAGATACGCCATATTTTCACATATGCTAGGGAAGTAGACCTCTTCCTGGCCCGAAGCAAGGTTGCAATTACTGCTCCCGAATAACCTTTTTTCCTTAACCTCGCCCTTTCAATGGCCAAGCCTTAAGCGAGAACCGATCCACTTGAGGCATTCGGAGTGGACCCTGAATCAATAGATTTGTTGTGGTCGGCAATCGTCAAGGATCCCCGTCGAGAAGACGACTAGATCGGCGTACTCTTCCTCGATGAGCCTTGATGCGCTGAACCAGTCGACCTATGAGCTCCCACAGGGGAAAGACAGAGCAGGCCAGAAGATGGCCAACGCTGCATCAGGGTATCGATCCCTTCCAACATTCTCTCTCGTCTTCTGTTGTAAAAACGACTCACCTTGGCCGAATGAAAGGTCGCCATGAGATCCATAATCGGAGGACCCCACCTGCGTACTATCTGAGCGAATACATCCAGATGAAGCTCCCATTCTCCGGCATCCACCCGTACTCTGCTGAGAAAATCTGCCGTCACGTTGTCCGTACCCTTGATGTGCGCCGCTGAGATTGCTTGTAACCATGGCTCCACCCAGGCGAACAGAGCTCCTGCTTCCTCTTCCATGGCAACGTTTCCCGTGCTGCCCTGCCGATTGAGATAAGCCACCGTCATGGAATTGTCCAAAATCACTCTCACCACCCGATTCGTAACTCTGGCTTCGAACGCTTGAAGTGCTAAAGTCACTGCTCACAATTCCAGGCGGTTGATCGACCACCGAATCTCCTGGTCGTTCCAAGCTCCCTGTGTGAAGAGCTCCTCGCAATGCGCTCCCCAACCTGCAAGACTTGCATCCCTCAACAATGGAAGCCACTGCGGATGTTCCAGTGGCATGCCTGCCGCTAGATTTCCTGAGTAGAGCCACCATCGGAGGGACTGTCTGACTCGCAGAGGACAGGGAAGACGTTTGTTCAGGGAATCGTTCTGGTGCGACCAACGCCGCAGCAAGGACCTCTCCAACATTCGCATGTGAACTCTGGCCCACGGAACAACCTCCAGTATTGCCACCATTGTTCTGAGCACGCACAGATAGCTCCACGCCGAAGGGGCTGGAATCGACATGAATGTGCGCACCAGGTGCCGAAAAGCTTGAGCTCGTCGATCCGACAGAAACACTGCTCCTCTTTGCGTGTCGAAACATACTCCCAGATTACTCTAGATCCTGAGACAGCACCACACGGCTCTTGGCAGCATTGACTACCCAGCTGAGGCTTTGAAGAAACTTCACTACTCTGCTTGTGACCTGTAGGCTCTCGTCCTTGGATTTTGCCCGAATCAACCAGTCGTCGAGATAAGGGTGGACCAAAATGCCTTCCTTTTGCAGGGCAGCTGCCACCACTACCATAACCTTGGTGTAGGTGTGCGGCGCTGTTGCTAGACCGAAGGGCAATGCTTGAAACTGGAAATTCGCCCATGGGAGAGCGAACCTTAGGAACCTTTGATGAGCCATCCTGATAAGAATATGCAGGTACGCCTCGGTAAGGTCGAGGGATGTCAAGAATTCCCCCTGTCGAACCACCACTATTACCGACCGCAATGTTTCCATCTGAAAGTGAGGCACCCGAAGACAACGATTCACACCCTTTAGATCCAGAATAGGATGGAGGGACCCATCCTTCTTTGGCACAACGAAATAAATAGGAGTAACGACCAACGCAGTAACACTCCCGCGGTACCGGCACTACAGCTTCCAATTGTAAAAGACGATCAAGAGTCTGCCGAATCACCAAAGTTCTTTGTTGCCCTTTGCAAGGCGACAGGACGAACAAATCTAGCACCGGACGAGCAAATTCGAGAGCATAACCTTCGCTTATTATCTCCAATACCCATTGATCGGAGGTAATCTGGGCCCAGGCAGGAAGGAATTCCCGAAGTCGCCCTCCAATCGGCTGAATTCCTACCTGGGCCTGCCTCACTTCATTGTGGTTTTCGTGCCGTCGCGGCAGCAGGGGTTGTAAAACCTCTGCCTACTCTTCAAACTATGAAACCCCTGTGCTCCTCTCTGGAAACCCCCCAAACGAGAGGTACAAAATCTTCTAAAGTCTCTAAACTGACCTCACAAGACTGGCCCGGATCCCCTTTGCTTGGGCTTATCTTCCGGCAGCCTACCTCCTTTGGACTCTCCCAAGTCCTTAACCAACTTGTCCAGATCTTCAAAAAACAACAATTGCCCCCTTAAAGGGAAGCTTGCTAAGACGTGACTTAGAGGAAGCATCCACCGCCCAATTTCTTAACCACAGATAGCAGCACGCGGACACCAGGGAAGCCATACTATTCGCCAACATCCTTATCAAATCATAGTGGATATCTGCTAAATACGCAGAACCTGATTCTAGCCGTCTCACATCCATTAAGTGGTCCTGTGTCAGCTGGGATGGCTCCTGCAAGCGCTGTGACCACCTAAGACAAGCAAATGGAAGCTTGCAAAGCGAGCGCATTAACTTCAAATGCCTGCTTCAATAGGCCGCTCCTTCAAGGCCGCACTGCCTTCCACCGGAATAGTCATCTTTTTCGTGACCACAGATACAGCTGCATCTATACACAGAGAACGAAACCTTTCCTTCTCCTTGTTTGCTATGGGATAGAGCCGATTCATAGCTCTAACGCCTTGCAGACCCGCTTCTGGCAAATCCCATTCATCTTGGATCATCCGGTCGACCACTCGGTGAACAGGAAACACTGCCTGAGTTTGCCGTACTGCCTGAATGAGAGGGCCCTCTAGACCCTCAAGCTCCGATGGCTGGACGGCAGAAAAATTGAGAGCCTGAGGGAGGAGTAGCCTAGTGGTTGGGGCAAGGTACTTCAGGCCGGAAGGTCGGGGGTTCAAATCCCACTAGAAGACAGCAACCTTGGGCCGGAAGGACTGGGGTTTCTAGTCCCACAGATGCTCCTTGTGGTCTTGGGCAAGCCACTTAACCCTCCATTGCCCATGTTCCCTGTAAGTGTTAGTGTATGTGTCTCATATCCCTGCGTGTTAAATGTATCCCCCAATTGTGTTGTGACCCCTTTGATTGAAGGATAAGGCGGTATACAAAACTGTCTAAATAAATAAATAAATTCCATAATTAATGCTGTAAGTTCTTTCTTTATTTATTTAAACACTTTTTTTATACCGTGCTATTTGTTATCAGTGCGGTTTACAATTAACAATTCATGCACAAGACCAGTCAGGTCTGGCTTGTGCTTACATTGAACAGGATCAGTAACTTGGAGCTGAAACTGGGTGAACTATTTACATATTCGCCATCAAAAATGTGGCGAGGTAACTATTTACATGTTAGATGTTAGACCCAAACTACAAGGTTAAGATTGGATCTTATCGGTTCTTACATTAATCTTTATCGTATGTATATCAACACATGTTAATTGTTACGGTAAAGGTATTAGTCATATTCATAGTATTCTGTCGTCGATCTGATATATACACCTTAGCTTGACACTGATGAACATACCCGATGGGTAGTTCTGCGGCTCAGTTTGTCCTAGTTTGTTTGTAATGTGTTGGGTGCTGTTTGAGTGAATTGGGGCGTGGGGGGAGGTTGAGTATCGTTTGGCTGCGAGAAGTGTAGAAGGAATAGGTGATGCTTGAGGGCTTTCCTGAATTGTGTAAGGTCTCTGATCAATCTGATATTTGGTGGGAGGTTGTTCCAGCACTTTGGAGCATAGAAAGCGAAGGCTCTATTCCTAGTTGCTTGTGTACATTTTGTAGATTCCATGGGGATAACCAACGTGTTGGCGGCTACTGTCCTTCTGGACCTGTTGTTGGGGGTGGTGGTGATGAGGACTGTGAGGGACGAGGGGGATATCTTGATAGCTTTGAAGGTGAGGAGTAGTGCCTTGTATGTGAGTCTGCAGTTTATCGGTAGCCAATGAAGGTCCTTAAGGATGGGAGTGATGTGGCTTCTTCTGGATAATCCGCAGAGAATGCAGGCAGCCGCGTTCATCGCAAGTTGTAAAGGGTTGAGGGTGATCTTGGGGAGGCTATGCAGAATGACATTCGCATAGTTAAAATGTGGTGTTACCAGCGCCTGGAATATTGTTCAGAAATCGTCGGGGGCTAACATGGGTCTTAGGTGCCTTAGTGTTTTGATTTTATTGTATATAGTCCTGCAAGTGTTCTTTATGTGCTCTTTGAAGTTGAGATGTTGGTCAAGTGTAACACCCAAGTAACGTATCGCGGGCTTGCTTGGGAGCTCAGCATCTCTCACCTTCAAGGTAGTCGGGGGCGAGAGGTTTTTGTTCTTTGTGATGAACAGGACCTCAGTTTTCTTGAAGTTTATGTGGAGGTTCTGGTCTTGAAGCTAGTCGGTGATTGCACTGAAGCATTCCATTAGGGCAGTAAAGTCGGGATGCATAACTTTGATTGGTGTATTTGAAGTGGTATTTAAAGGTGCGGAAGAATTGAAGGAAATATCGATACATCGGGAAGGTGTATTACAACTATTAGATAAACTGAAGAGTAGCAAATCACCTGGGCCGGATGGTATACATCCAAGGGTGTTGAAAGAACTGAAATATGAGATTGCATACCTGCTACTAGTAATCTGTGAACTATCATTAAAATCATCTCTAATACCTGAAGATTGGAGGATCGCCAATGTAACACCAATTTTTAAAAAGGGTTCCAGGGGTGATCCGGGAAACTACAGACCGGTGAGCCTCACGTCAGTACCGGGAAAAAGGGTAGAAACCATCATAAAGAATAAAATTACTCAGCATGTCGATAGTCATGGCCTAATGGGAGACAGCCAACTTGGTATAAAAGAAATGTAAATAAATAAATAAATGGCTTTAGACAAGGAAGATCTTGTCTTACTAATCTGTTATGTTTTTTTGAAAGTGTGAATGAACAGGTGCACAAAGGTGAGTTGGTTGATATTGTGTATCTGGACTTTCAGAAAGCCTTTGACAAGGTCCCTCATCAGAGACTTTTGGCAAAACTAAAGAGTCATGGGATAGGAGGCAGTGTACTACTGTGGATCAGGAACTGGTTAAAAGATAGAAAGCAGAGGGTTGGGCTAAATGGCCAATTTTCCTAATGGAGAAAGGTGAATAGTGGTGTACCCCAGGGATCTGTGCTGGGTCCGCTGCTTTTTGACCTATTCAAAATGACCTGGAAAGTGGAACGGCAAGCGAGGTTATCAAATTTGCAGATGACACAAAACTAAAGTTGTTAAAACCCAAGAGGATTGTGGAAAATTGCAAGAGGATCTTGATAAATTGGAAGACTGGGCATCAAAATGGCAGATGAAATTTAATGTGGACAAATGCAAAGTTATGCACCTAGGGAAGAACAACCCAAACTATGGTTACACAATGCAAGGTTCCACATTAGGAACCACCACCCAGGAAAAAGATTTAGGCGTCATTGTGGATAACATGTTAAAACCCTTGGCCCAGTGTGCAGCGGCAGCCAAGAGAGCAAATAGAATGCTAGGTATCATAAGGAAAGGAATGGAAAATAAAACAAAAGATATTATAATGCCTCTATCTCGTTCCATGGTGAGACTGCACCTTGAATACTGTGTGCAATTCTAGTCGCCGTATCTTAAAAAGGATATAGCTTTATTAGAAAAAGGTTCAGAGAAGAGCCACCAAAATGGTAAAGGGGATGGAAGGATACTCCTATGAAGAAAGGCTAAAAAGATTAGGGCTCTTTAACCTGGAAAAGAGGCGGCTGAGGGGAGATATGATAGAAGTCTATAAATTAATGAACGGAGTGGAACGGGTAAACGTAGATCGATTGTTTACGTTATCAGAATACAGAAAGACTAGGGGACATGCAATGAAGCTACAGGGTAAACTAAGACTAATAAAAGAAAATATTTTTTCACTCAACGTGTAATCAAACTCTGGAATTTGTTACCGGAGGATGTAGTAAAGGCTGTTAGTGTAGCTGGGTTTAAAAAAGGTTTGGACAAGTTCCTGGAGGAAAGGTCCATAAACCATTATTAAGAAGGGACGCAGGATATCAATGCTTGACCCAGTACAAGCATTGCAGAACCTGTGTCTTTTGGGGAAACTGCTAGGTACGTATGACCTAGATTGGCCACTGTTGGAAACAGGATACTGGGCTTGATGGACCTTGGTCTGACCCAGTATGGCATATCTTATGTTCTTATGTTCTTATCTGTATAGATCAGGCTGGAGATATTGAATGAGGGGATGATTTCGCATATAGGCTGCATGTACATGTTAAAGAGTAGCGCGGACAGAGAGGAGCCTTGGGGTACTCCCTGACGTTGCTGGAATGGTTCAGATGTGATGGATCCCATCCGTACATGTTGCCATCGGTCAGCTAGATAGGATTTACACCACTCCCAGGCTAGGCCCTGGATTCCCTTCTCATGGAGGCTTGTAAGGAGTTGATCATGACTGACAGAATTGAATGCAGCAGCAATGTCAAGGAAGATAAGTGCAAACCCATTTTCGATATTGTCTATTCCTCTGCTTAAGGTGTTGGTTAGCGTGACGAGTAGTGTGTCTACTCCGTGGGATTCTCGGAACCCGTGCTGGCAGGGATCTAGGGGGGCTGCGATGTCGATGTGTTGCTGGATCTGTCTTTGGACAACCTTCTCAATTATTTTGGCTAGAAGGGGTATACTCGAGATCGGGCAATATGATTCCGCCTTCATCGAATCTAGTCTGTTGTTCTTCAGGAGTGGACGTATGGATGTCTGTTTGAGAGATGATGGGAATCTTCCTGTTGAGAAGGAAAGTCTTCTGATGTTGGCTAGAGTTGGGCTGAGTTCAGTGCGCATCACTTTGATCCAGTATGCCGGGCAAGGGTCGTTTGATGCGGTGGTGGTATTGATGGTGGCAATAAGGCTTTCGATGTTTCTCTCGGATGGAGGTGTGAGCTCTGGTGGCTGTAGGTAAGGAATATGGCTAGGTGTGGGTCTTGGTGCAATGTCTATTTTGAGGGGTTTCGTTTGGAGGTAGGCCACATATAACTGGGGTTCAGTTGGGTTTGGGTGAGAAGGGGAAGGTTCCTTGGTTAAGGATTTTACTATGCTGAAGAGGTGCCGGGGTTTATTTACAGAGTGGAGGAGGAGCTCGGCGTGGTATTCTCTCATTTTGTCGGATATTGTCTCACGGTGCAGTTTCAAGTGTGCAAGGTTCCACATTAGGAACTGCCACCCATAAAAATGATTTAGGTGTCATCGTGGATAACATGTTATAACCCTCTGCCCAGTGTGCAGCAGCAGCCAAGAGAGCAAACAGAATGCTAGGTATCATAAGGAAAGGAATGGAAAATAAAACAAAGGATATTATAATGCCTCTGTATCGTTCCATGGTGCGACCGCACCTCGAATATTGTGTGCAACTCTGGTCGCCGTATCTTAAAAAGGATATAGCCTTATTGGAAAAGGTACAGAGAAGAGCCACCAAAATGGTAAAGAGGATGGAAGGATACTCCTATGAAGAGAGGCTAAAAAGGTTAGGGCTCGTCAACCTGGAAAAGAGATGGCTGAGGGGAGATATGATAGAGTTCTAACACTTAATGAATGGCGTGGAACAGGTAAACATAAATTGCTTGTTTACGTTATCAGAATATAGAAAGACTAGGGGACATGCACTGAAGCTACAGGGTAAACTATTTAAGACAGACAAGAATATTTTTTTCACTCAATGTGTAATCAAACTCTGGAATTTGTTACCAGAGGATGTAGTAAAGGCTGTTAGTGTAGCTGGGTTTAAAAAAAAGATTTGGACAAGTTCCTGGAGGAAAGGTCCATAAACCATTATTAAAAAGGGACCCAGGATATCACTGCTTGACCCGATACAAGCATTGTGGAACCTGTGTCTTTTGGGGTAACTGCTAGGTACGTATGACCTAAATTGGCTACTGTTGGAAACAGGATACTGGGCTTGATGGACCTTGGTCTGACCCAGTATGGCATATCTTATGTAATGTATGTTGCTTGGTCCACTGTGTAACGATAATGTCGCCATTTTCTTTCGTACTTCCTTAGGAGAAGAAGAGATGTCCGTAGATCCGCAGAAAACCATGGGGCTGGTTTTCTTTTTCTTGGCAGTCTGTTGGAGGTTAGTGATTTGTCCGAGGAGAGTAGCTGGGAAAAGGAATTCAGAGTGGTATTCCATCTAGCGATCATATCGTCGAGGTTATGTGAAGGCTGATCGAGTATTGGAAGTGCACTATAGGTAAACTCATCCTTGTCGAGGGGTTTAAAATGAGTATTTAACTGAAGAGGTTGTCTTCATGTGGCTGGGTGGGACTTGATCTTGCTGCGATGGAATTTAGAATGTGATTAAGCTGTGGTCAGACCATGGGACAGGAGTGATGGAAAGGTTGAGGTTGTGTCCTGTAACCGAATGTGGAGCGAACATCAGGTCCAGTGCGTTTCCTCTGTGGTGAGTGGGAGCATTCACCACCAGATCCTTTCGGAATACTTTAATGATTCTAGCCTGATCCTTCGGCTCCTGAATCTCCCCTTCCTCAAGTTCCTCCATTCCTGACTCGGGTTCCACCTCAAGCTCTTCTGCCTCGCGCCAATCTGAATCCAAGGGAGGAGTGGCCTAGTGGTTCAGGCTGGAAGGTCGGGGGTTCAAATCCCACTAGAGGACAGCAACCTTGGGCCGGAAGGACTGGGGTGTCTAGTCCCACAGGTGCTCCTTGTGGTCTTGGGCAAGCCACTTATGTTATGTTACTTAACCCTCCATTGCCCATGTTCCCTGTAAAATAGTTATCTCCAAGTTATAATGCCCTGTTCAGTGTAATTTCAGTTTGTTCAATGTAAACCGCCTTGATATCATGAAAGGCGGTATATAAGAAATATGAAATAAATAAATAAAATAAATAAAGGGCTGATCGTCAAGCGACCGGGCCCTCTTTGTAGATCTTACTAGACTGCTACCCAGCTTCACGGAATCTGCGCAGTGGACCGCAGTACCTAGCGGTAATGAATCCGCCACTGTCCACTGCTGCCGCAAACAATACGCTTGATGCATTATCAGTACAAAGTCCGGGGAAAAGGCTCCACAACTCGCCCCGGTTCCTATTGGGGCCACAGCCGTAGCTGACCCCGCTTGTTGCTCCGGAAGGGACACCGACGGAATTTCTAGCAGAGACTCGTTTTCTCCCATAGCTGGCAGACTGAGTCCCTTCACCCGCCTTAACATCTCCTGCTCCATAGTATTAGACACCACAGCACTTGCAGACCCCGGCATCCGAGACTGCACCCCTGCGCGTGCCACAAACTAAACACTGTGGTCGAGCAGACATTAGCTACAAACTATAATCCAATATTAAGCAATAAAGCAACAAAAATGGCTCATTTTTTTTTAAAGGTTTAAGCAATAAACTAAACCAAGAGACTCAAAATTTGCAGTAAATTTAATCAAAATCACTTCAAACATCAAGCTAACTTCAAATAATTGAATTCCTCTGATAAACAACGAGTGTTGTCTAAACAGTCAGAGCACATCGAAGGGCCGCGGCTGAATCACGGTCTGAAGCGCAACTTAGCCAACAAAAAACAAAAGCGAAGGAAGAAAAAAACGCCCGCCAAAACCGCTGGGCCTGTACACGCCGCTACGCCCGAGGAAGATGCCAAGCTTTCCCACCTGCTCGCACCCCTCCAAGGCACTCACCTACGCTGTCGACCGCAAAGGAGCCAAAAATCAGTTTTTAAAGCTCGGCAGCCCGGATGTCAGCTCTGCAATGCGAGGTGACGGTCACTGTGTGAACTGAACGGCTGCTGCGGAATGAGCCTCCCGACCTTCGCTGCTCAGCCCAGCACTACTCAGACGACGAACTTTAACAATGCAGACCTCCCCTCCATTCAGACCAGGAGGGGAGCGCAGGAAAACGGCACCGGACCAGGTTTAAGATCAGAGAAAAGTAGAGGAAGCTGGATCAACTGCTTTGAAGTTTTACTCTTTTTTTTTTTTTTTTTTTTTTTTTTTTAAATACACAGATCAACAAAATAAAAGTAGTGATAGGGAATAAAGAAAATTAAACCCTCAAGTCTAACTATCCTAGAATATGCTCCTTATTTATTTATTTACATTCTCTTATATACCGCGCTATTCTGCATCAGTGCGGTTTACATTGAACAAACTGAAATTACATTGAACAGGGCATTATAACTTGGAGATAACCCTCCATAGCCCATGTTCCTTGTAAAATAGTTAAGTGGCTTTCCCAAGACCACAAGGAGCACCTGTGGGACTAGAAACCCCAGTCCTTCCGGCCCAAGGTTGCTGTCCTCTAGTGGGATTTGAACCCCCGACCTTCCGGCCTGAAGTACCTTGCCCCAACCACTAGGCCACTCCTCCACTCCACTCCTTATCCGTTCTTCTAGTGAGCCAAGCACCTAGGCTCACTACGTCCTCCTGCTGCATGGAGACTAGACACACTGGGGCTGATGGGAGAGACCAGCAGGGTACATCCAGAGATGTCACAATTCTGACATGCCCAGTCTCCATGTTGCAGGAGGAGGTGCACTACCCAGAGGTGGAGGACCGAACTGGAGGAACGATAAGGAAAACCAGTGTGTCTCTGTGATAGTGGCAGCGCGACCCAGAGCTCAAAACGGAGGGGGGGGGAGCTCAAAACGGAGGGGGGGGGAATTCAAACTCCTTGTATCCTCCTGGAGAAGCAGGAGAGCCAAGGCAGGAGCAGTATTGCAAGAGACTGACTCAGAGCGCTTAGCAAAAATAAAAAGGCTCTCCCTGCTGCCGACCTACTGGAACCCCCCCGCTGTACAAGCGCCTGGAGCCTCCGTATCCCAGAAGGTAAAGAAGAGCGGCAGACCTAGGGGGGGGGGGGGGAGAAGAGGGGGGAGGAACTTACTCACTGTACCTCATGTGATTGCAGGAGTAGTAGAGCAGGGGAGCCAAGGCAGACACTGCAAGAAGGCAGACCAAAAACTGCTGCTGTAGCTAAGCTTCCAAGGCAGATGCTGCAAGAAGGCTGACAAACTGCTGCTGTAGCTAAGCTCTATAAGAGCAATGAAGGCTCCCACTGCTGCCGGCCTACCAGGTCCTCGTGATCAGGAAGCAGCCTTCCCAACGCATAATGGGAGCTCGACTAGTCCTCTTGACCAGGAGCTCAACCAGATCCCTAAGGTGATGAGCTGGGATATTTCAGAGGGGCACATCCTGTGCACCCTGAAAACGTCCAGCTGAAATTAATAACTTAAAAAGAAAACCTGAAAAGAAAAACAGACCACCACCAGCATCTGCTGGAGACAGAAAATACTGAGGGTGACCTCTAGGGGTACAGCTATATATCTACCAGGGCTCAACCAATCAAGTTTCTGGTAGCTTTTCTCTGGCTCCAACATCTGCTGGCAGTGGGACTTAACCCATTTGTCTGGACTGGTCTAGCAGGATGACTTGGAATAGGCAGATAGCACAGACTCAAAGGAATTATATGGAAGGCAGGAGGGGCTGAAATTGACAAGAATGAAAGAGTAGGAACCCAACCAATTGGCCGAGGTGTATGGGAAAATAGGTAGCCTCCATGACAGAGGGCAGCAACTGAAGAAAATCTACAGGGAGAAGCCAAGAGATGCAGAGTATTAGAGATAGAGAGGTCATGAATGAAGACAAGTTTATTGGAGACCAGAATGTGCGTTCCACAAAGCGCATGAAAAAGGGAGAGAAAAGAGGTATATGAACAAGTTTAGAAAGGTTACGCATTGCTCTGCACTGGGAATGCAAACATCTAGGGGGGGCCAGGGTTAAGAACATAAGATATGCCATACTCGGTCAGACCAAGGTCCATCAAGCCCAGTATCCTGTTTCTAAGTGGCCAATCTAGGTCACAAGTATCTAGCAGTTTCACCAAAAGACACAGGTTCCACAATGCTTGTACTAGGGCAAGCAGTGGATATTCTGGGTCCACTTTAATAATGGTTTATGGACCTTTCCTCCAGGAACTTGTCCAAACCTTTTTTAAACCTGGCTACGCTAACAGCTTTTACTAAATCCTCCTGTAGCAAATTGCAGAGTTTGATTACACATTGAGCGAAAAAATATTTTCTCTTATTTATTCAACAGGTTTTATATTTATTTATTTATTTTTTACTGGGTTAAGCAGTTTACAGATATATGCTAACAAGCACTTTTTTTTATTCCCTCGTTCCCGAAGGGCTCATAATCTAAGCATACCTGAGGCAATAGAGGGTTAAGTGGCTTGCCCAAGCCACAAGGAGTGGTCATGGGACTAGAGACCCGAGTCCCTCTGGCCTGAGGTTACTTGTCCCTATGTGGGAATTGAACCCCCGGCCCTCCAGCCTGAGGTAACCTGTCTCAACCACTGAGCCACTCCATCATATTTCAATCAAAGCAGTTTACATTAAAACTTAAACTTGGTAAGGTACATTAAACAGAGACATAGATAACTTTGATTTTTCTGAGGCAATGGAGGGTTAAGTGACTTGCCCAAGGCCACAAGGAGTGCTAGTTGGAATCAAACCCTGGTCTCTGGATTTCTAAGCCAGAGTTCTTAACCATTAGGCTACTCCTCCACTTAAATAGTCTTAAATAGGTTACCTTGAGCTTCATTATATGCCCGCTAGTCTTTCTATATTTTGATGGCGTAAACAATCGATATACGTTTACCTGTTCTATTCCACTCATTAATTTATAGACCTCTATCCTCTCGCCCCTCAGCTGTCTCTTTTCCAGGTTGAAGAGCCCTAACCTTTTTAGCCTCTCTTCATAGGGGTATCCTTCCATCCCCTTTACCATTCTGGCAGCTCTTCTCTGTACCTTTTCTAATAACACTATATCCTTTTTAAGATATGGCAACCAGAATTGCACACAATATTCAAGGTGCGGTCGCACCATGGAACGATACAGAGGCATTATAATATCCTTTGTTTTATTCTCCCTTCCTTTCTTTATGATACCTAGCATTCTATTTGTTCTCTTGGCCACCGCTGCACACTGGGCGGAGGGTTTTAACATGTTATCCATGACGACACCTAAATCTTTTTCCGGGGTGGTGGTTCCTAATGTGGAAATTTGCATCGTGTAACCATAGTTTTGTTTTTTCTTTCCTAGATGCATAACTTTGCACTTGTCCACATTAAAGTTAATCTGCCATTTGGATGCCCAGTCTTCCAATCTATCAAGATCCTCTTGCAATTTTCCCCACAGTCCTCATGGGGTTGACATCTCCAGATGACAGAAGGAGTAGGACAGAGGAGAGAAGGAGGCAGCACGACGCGAGGGTGAGGTCTCCTTAGTGAGAGACAAGCTGGCTGAATGAGAGCAAGAAAATGGTGAAGCTCAAGGGCAGATAACATAGAAGACAAACTAGTAGGGGAGGTGGGGACAGTGAGGAGTGGGCCATGGAATTGTTGAAATGAGGAGAAAAGATTAGGGAGAGTTTACATCAAGAACATAAACGTGGAGCCATAGGAGAGGGAGAAGAGAAGAGAATGCAAATCAAAAGGAGGAGGGGAGAGGAGAAAGTCCTGGTCTGACCCAGTATGGCATTTCTTATGTTAAGCGTAAATGCTCCAGAAACTGCACCACTCAAGCCGATGACCAAAGTGCTTTCAAATGTAACTCGGCCGGTAAAGGTCAAATCATCCAGGTAAAGATGCACACAGATCCCCTTGCACCATCCTCTGAGTGGTTGAGAAAGCAGCAAACTAAAAATTAAAGTCGAGAACAGGAAAGCACAGGAAGTACTGCTGATCCTCATGAATGGAAATGTGGAAATAGGTTTCAGCCAAGTCCAGAAACGTGAGGAAGTCTCCTCGCCGAACCGCTCAAATGCCCGACCTCGGTGCCTTCATGTGGAAATGAAGGTCCTCGTGTCAACATGGATGCCCTTGATATCCAAAATTGGCCAGAAGAATACATCCTTTGGCACCACAAAGTAAATAGGATACCGGCTCTTGCCCCTTTCTGCAGGCGGCATCAGCCTGACAACCTGGAGGCTGAACAGTCTTCCCAGGATAGCCCACACAGTGGACTTCCTGGTCACAGATCCTCAGATAAAGAACAGGAAGGCATCTGGGATGGACTTAGGAATGGGCCCCCAACCAGTCATTGCGTCCAATGAGAAACCAAATCTGGAAGAGGAAGCCTCATGGGCCTACAAGGTCCTCGAAAGGACAGCGTCCAGGAATGAGAGCCAAAAGGAGGAAGAAATTACTTTTCCGGATGATACTCAGGAATTCCAGAAGCTCTGAGAATCCTGGAACCTAGAGAGGAGACTCCTGTCTTTCTGCTGAGCCATCACTATAAACTGTTTGCATCTAACAAAAACATTAGCCATCTGGTTCACTTATGGTAGCCCTCCCCCCCCCCCGATCACTCCGCCCCCCCCCCCGATCACTCCGCGCCCCCCCATCACTCCGCCCCCCCCCCGATCACTCCCTCCTTTTGACTCACCCATTCCTCTTGTTTCGAGTTTCCGCTATCTAGGTGTTTTCTTCTATTCTGACCTTTCTTTTCGTGCTCACATCTCCCCACATTACTAAAACCTCCTTTTTCTTTCTTCGCCAGATCCGAGCTATCCGTCCTTTTCTCACCCCTCAGGCTCTCACCACCCTTCTTTCTTCTTTGGTTATGTCACGCGTCGATTTCTGCAACTCTGTTCTGGCTGGGCTTCCTCTTTCACAATTACATCGCCTCCAACGTATTCAAAACACCGCCACATGCCTTATATTTCGCTCTTATTTTATTTATTTTATTTATTTAACACTCATTTATATACCGCATCTTCCAAAGTTCAGTTGCGGTGTACAATTAACAACAATTAACAAAGCGCAGTTTGTTTTACATAGAACGTCATAAAATCTTACATAGAACATCATAAATTAAACAAAGCACAGTGTAATAAACAAATAGTACATTTAAGCTAGAACAGTGTGAGTAACAATTAACTAACATAGTGTAGTGTCCAACAGAGTAAGATAGAACATAACTTATGCAACTATATACATGTGGAGGTATTTGGGCATAAGAGCTTGGGTCGTCATTTTGTTTAAGTTATATGTGTTGTCGAGTTAGAATGTTAGGTTTGTACTAGATGTGATCAGGTGGCTGTTTAGCCTTTGTCTAGGGTTTCCGTTGTATTATAGTGTTTAGTGAATAGATACGTTTTCAATTTTTTACGGAACTCCACGATCTCTGTTAGTGATCGTAGATCCTCTGGTAGTGAATTCCAAATGGTTGGAGCTATGTGAGAAAAGGCTCTATTATTTGTTAATTTATGGCTTTTATGAAGTCTTTTGGAATCTTTATTTTATTTAATTGTCCTTTTCTTTGATTAGGCTTAGATTGTTCTATGCATATTAGATTACATAGAGTAGTCGGGGCCATGTCATTTAAGGCTTTGAATGATGTTATTATTGTTTTGTATATTATCCTGCTTTGTATAGGTAACCAGTGAAGGGATGCTAGGATTGGTGTTATGTGTTGGAGTGAGTTTATTTTTAATATAATTCTAGCTGTTGCATTTTGAGCTAGTTGAATTCTTTTAATGTTTTGTTTTGAAATGCCCATTAGTATTAGTTTGGCGAAATCAAAGTGAGGGGTTATGGTAGCCTGTATTATATTAATAAAATCCTCTATAAATACTAGAGGGCGTAGTTGTTTGAGGATTTTAAGTTTGAAATCGATTTTCTTTATAGTATTTCTAATGTGGGTTTCCATTGTAAGGTGTGTATCTATGATTACGCCTAGATATCTTATTTCGTTTTTTAATTTAATTTCTTGATCTTGTAGTGTTATGTGGGTTGGAGGGATAAATGATTGATTTTTTGTTACGATTAGGGCTTCTGTTTTGGCATGGTTTATGTTGAGATTTTGAGTTTTTAGCCAAATTGTGATTTCGTTATAGCAGCCTGATAGGAGTTGGAGCGGTAGGTTAGGGATCGTAAATGGAATGTACAACATAATATCATCCGCATAGAGGTGATATTGTACTCCAAATTTCTTAAAGATATTGCATACTGGTTTTATGTAAATATTGAAAAGTAGGGCTGATAATGCTGAACCTGGTGGTAAACCTATTTCATGCTTATATGTAGTGGAGGTTTGATTACCTATTCTTATATTTTGCGTTCTGTTATTTAAATAGGAGGTGAACCATTTATGTACTGTGGAGTTTATGCCTATCTGCCGCAGGTTGTTGAGCATTATTGTGTGATGTACACTATCAAAAGCTGCTGATATGTCAATAAACAGGAGGATGAATGCCTGTTTATGATTGTCAATACCTCTTAGGAGCGTATCGAATAATACTGTTAGAAGTGTTTCTACTCCGTGGCGTGGCCGGAATCCATATTGTTGCTCATCAAGTGAGTAAGATGCGTCTATATATTCCTGTGTTTGTAATTGCACTACTTTTTCAATTATTTTGGCCAAAAATGGTATGCTCGAAATGGGCCTGTAAGATACTGGGGATGTTTTGTCTTAATTGAAATTCTTTAGGATTGGGCGTATTTGAGCATGTTTGAGCGAGGGTGGAAGGTAACCTTGGGTTAATGAGAGGTTGACTATTGGGAGAATGTAGGATAGAAGTGTTGGCAGTGTGTTTTTTATCCAAGATACAGGGCATGGATCTAAATGAGAAGTTGTAGTGTTGAGTCCAGAGATGATAGTATTTAAAGTCACTTTTGTAACGGGGTTGTAAAAGTCTGACCAAACATCTACAGACTGGTGAGAAATGTTAAAGGTGTCTAAGGGTATTGATGGTTTCTTTGATTTGTTTTGGTAGTAATTAGCTAGGGTTTGTGGTGAGATGTCTGATTTCATTGCTGGAAGTTTGAGCGTTATTGGTTAGACTTCTGACAATGGTGAATAGCTCTCTAGGTCTGTTATATGATTTTGATAGGGTTGCTGCATAGTAGTTTTTCTTTGTAGTGTCTAATGTTTCTTTATATTTTGTGAGATGGTTATTGTATATTTCTTTGTGTATTGTCAACTTGGATTTTCGCCATTTAGTTTCAAGTTTTCTTAGTTCTCTTTTCATTTGTTTTAGTGTGTTGTTAAACCATGGTGTACGGTTTGTTTTAGAGTGTACTCTGTTTATTTGTGTAATTATTTTTAGCTGCATTGTTGATAGTTTCATACCAGTTGTTAACCGCATCATCCAGATCTGATGTGGATGGTAAGAGGTGTGGGATAGTTGAATCCAGGAATTCAGTTTCATTGAACTTTTTAAATTTTGAGGTAGGGCGATCAAAAAACTGCCAGCATGGTTTAAAGTTGAGGTCAGAGAGGCTGTTGTTGCCAAAAAAGCATCTTTCAGGAAATGGAAAAAAGAGCCACACGACGAAACCTGGAAACAGCACAAGCACTGGCAAGTCAAATGCAAGGCATTGATAAGGCAGACAAAGGGAGAATTTGAGAAGAAGCTTGCTGCAGAAGCAAAAACGCGAAGTAAAGACCTTTTCAAGTACATTCGTAGCAAAAAACCTGTGAGAGAGTCAGTTGGTCCATTAGATGATAAAGGGGTTAAAGGAGCACTAAGAGGCGACAAGGCGATAGCAGAGAGACTGAACGAATTCTTTGCTTCAGTCTTTACTGAGGAAGATGTAGGGATGTTACCCATGACTGAAGTGGTATTTAAAGGTGCAGAAGAATTGAAGGAAATATCGATACATCGAGAAGATGTATTACAACTATTAGATA
This sequence comes from Ichthyophis bannanicus, assembly GCA_033557465.1. NCBI lineage: Eukaryota > Metazoa > Chordata > Amphibia > Gymnophiona > Ichthyophiidae > Ichthyophis > Ichthyophis bannanicus. The sequence goes on from CM066043.1 coordinate 1,640,224, forward strand.
AGCTGAAGAGTAGCAAATCACCTGGGCCGGATGGTATACATCCAAGAGTATTGAAAGAACTGAAATATGAGATTGCAGACCTGCTATTAGTAATCTGTGAACTATCATTAAAATCATCTCTAATACCTGAAGATTGGAGGATCGCCAATGTAACACCAATTTTTAAAAAGGGTTCCAGGGGTGATCCGGGAAACTACAGACCGGTGAGCCTGACGTCAATACCAGGAAAAATGATAGAAACCATCATAAAGAATAAAATTACTCAGCATGTTGATAGTCATGAACTAATGAGAGACAGCCAACATGACTTTAGACAAGGAAGATCTTGTCTTACTAATCTGTTATGTTTTTTTGAAGGAGTGAATAATCAGGTGGACAAAGGTGAGTCGGTTGATATTGTGTATCTGGACTTTCAGAAAGCCTTTGACAAGGTCCCTCATGAGAGACTTTTGGCAAAACTAAACAGTCATGGGATAGGAGGCAGTGTACTATTGTGGATCAGGAACTGGTTAAAAGATAGAAAGCAGAGGGTAGGGCTAAATGGCCAATTTTCCCAATGGAGAAAGGTGAATAGTGGTGTACCCCAGGGATCTGTGCTGGGTCCGCTGCTTTTTGACATATTCATAAATGACCTGGAAAGTGGAACAACGAGTGAGGTTATCAAATTTGCAGATGACACAAAACTATTTAAAGTTGTTAAAACCCAAGAGGATTGTGGAAAATTGCAAGAGGATCTTGATAAATTGGAAGACTGGGCATCAAAATGGCAGATGAAATTTAATGTGAACAAGTGCAAGGTTATGCACCTAGGGAAGAACAAACCCAAACTATGGTTACACGATGCAAGGTTCCACATTAGGAACCACCACCCAGGAAAAAGATTTAGGCGTCATTGTGGATACCATGTTAAAACCCTCGGCCCAGTGTGCAGCGGCGGCCAAGAGAGCAAATAGAATGCTAGGTATGATAAGGAAAGGAATGGAAAATAAAACAAAAGGATATTATAATGCCTCTATATCGTTCCATGGTGAGACCGCACCTTGAATATTGTGTGCAATTCTGGTCGCCGTATCTTAAAAAGGATATAGAGTTATTAGAAAAGGTTCAGAGAAGAGCCACCAAAATGGTAAAGGGGATGGAAGGATACTCCTATGAAGAAAGGCTAAAAAGGTTAGGGCTCTTTAACCTGGAAAAGAGACAGCTGAGGGGAGATATGATAGAAGTCTACAAATTAATGAACGGAGTGGAACGGGTAAACGTAGATCGATTGTTTACCTTATCAGAATATAGAAAGACTAGGGGACATGCAATGAAGCTACAGGGTAAACTACTTAAGACTAATAAAAGAAAATATTTTTTCACTCAACATGTAATCAAACTCTGGAATTTGTTACCCGAGGATGTAGTAAAGGCTGTTAGTGTAGCTGGGTTTAAAAAAGGTTTGGACAAGTTCCTGGAGGAAAGGTCCATAAGCCATTATTAAGAAGGGACCCAGGATATCAATGCTTGAACCAATACAAGCATTGTGGAACCTGTGTCCCTTGGTGAAACTGCTAGGTACATATGACCTAGATTGGCCTTTTCATTCTTGACCACCTCCAACTTTCCTTGGTTCATGCTTCGTACGTTCCATGCTCCAATGCGTAAGACATCTTTACAGCTTCTGACTCTCATTTCATGCGCAGCTACATCAGCAGTCAGATGTCCCGAGGGCTTTGATCCAACCACATCATAAATGCTGGCTTTACTCTGCAACGTCTTCAGCTCTTCCCCAGTAGCTAGTTGAGTGCCTTCCGACCTGGGGGTCTCATCTTCCAGCACTATAGCACAATTTGTTTTGTTGTTAACTGTCCATTGGGTTTTCATGGCAAGATACAGAAGTAGATTGCCGGGCCTTTCTTCTGCACAGTTTAGGTTTGGTGTTGTTGCCGTTGTCACAGAAATGTGATCCTCCACCGTCAACACTATCCCATTCTGCTGCTGCCCAGATGGGTGGTTTGGTCTTGGTCTGGCACCTCAGCTGAAACCTGTCCATCTTGGGCGTCCCTGCCAGTAGTTAAACTACCGATAGTTTAGCTCTCAGCATCACTGATGCACACAAGCCCTCACAACACGACAAGCTGCAAACCAAGTGAGGGCAAATCCAGGTAGTAGGTTACAATTGGGCATCAGTCGAGTCCCATTCTGTGAGCTACATGCTCTTGAGAACCTCTGAGAAAGAAACACCCTGGAGGGTATACAAATCCCCTACAAGAGGGGATGCACTTGCCAACAGAGCATCAGGCACAGGGCAGAAGACACCTTATCAATCAGTGCTAACAGCTCTCCTTTCTGATTTAAACAGATGACAAGAGATTAATCCTGGCTGTCTGGCACAAAGGCTTGCCTTTTTCACACTTGGAATCACCATCAGATTTCTCAAGGCAGGACCCCCAAGTACAGGAGTGATGATCCAAGTCCCATTTAACTCTCTTTAATTGAGAATGTGCTGTTCCAAGTCCCTGTGTTGCGTTAATTGGGGAGGTGCCCTATAAAGCAAGACCGCTCACTAGGGGTGGGGGTAGGGAGGGAACTAACTCCTGATTAGGTGTCAGCGGCTTCAAAGAGCTGAAAAAGTCACTAAAGCAGAGTTTTAAACCTACCCTACTAAACTAACACACCACAAAGAATGTAACTGTTTTTAAAAAGTACCAAACCCCTTTTAAGAGCTCCCAGTCAGAGAGCTAGCAATTTAAAAAATAAAAAAACAAATGCTTACCTTTGTTTGAAATGTGCAGCCCCTGTTAGGAATGCCTCAACAGTGCAGGGCTCTGAAGCCTTTTATGCAGGCCTCAGCTGCTCTGTTCTTTCACAGGCTAATCAGACCCACTAACTCCTGATTAGGTGTCAGCGGCTTCCCCTATGTTTAAACATTAATAACTAATACTAATTTTTTTTCTTCCTTTTCATACTTTAGAGCAGGGGTCTCAAACTCAAATTGCTTTGAGGGCCAAATGAGGACTTGTAAAGTAACCCGGGGGCCGCATAAGACGCGGGGCCTCATTTGCATAAGGGACCTCATTTGCATAAATATTTGCATAATGTTACCATACACTAACTTTTAGTAAACATGCCTCTTTAATGAGTATGGATAAAGAAAGACTAAAAGATTTAGAAACAAGAAGACAATAATTAAACTGGGAACCCCAAAAGCCAAACTTGGAATGTACAACAACACTGTAGAAATAAAACTATAAATTAATTTCCTCTTGTACTAAACAAAGCGCAAACATTAATGATGCACATTTCCCAGAGCTGACATATTCCAGTTAATAAATTCAAAATAAAGAGATATTTTTCTACCTTTTGTGCATTTTTTTCAGTTGCAATTGTTCCAGCCACTTTCTTCTGGTTTCTTCATGTCTTCTGCTAACTCTCCATCGTCTGCTTCCATTTGCCCTTTCTTCTCTCCTAGTTTTTTTTCCATTCTCTCTACATCTGCTTTAACATACTAATCTTTCTCCTTTTTCTCTTTCCTCATTCCTATTTCATCCACTCAAATTTTACCCCTCCATCCTCAATCCCCACTTACTCTCACAATACCTGGCCAATTGTAGATTTGTCTTCTCTCCCAGACAAAATATTTTTCCCTCTCCATTTCACTTTCCCAGCTCCATCCCATTCTAATCCTCCCCCAACATCAGCTCCCTTCTAGTTCCAGCCCCACCCAGCATCCGCTCCTTTCTAGTCCCTGCATCAGTCCATTTCCAGTCCTATCCTAGCCTCACCATCAGCCCATTTCCAATCCTAGCCCCCCATCAGCCCATTTCCAATCCTAGCTCCCTCCCCTCACAGCCCATTTCCATTCCAAAGCCCCCCTCCCCATCAGCCATTTGCAGTTCAAGCCCCCTTCCACTCAGCCCATTTCCAGTCCTAGCAACCCCCCCAGCACATTACCAGTCCTAGACCCCCCATAGCCCATTACCAGTCATAACCCCCCTGCCAATAGCCCACTTCCAGCCCTAACCCCCATTACCCCATTTCAGTCAGCCCCTCCATAGCTCATTACCAGTCCTAACTCCCCCCATCAGCCCACCTCCAGTCCTTCCTAACCCCCACCTGCCCATTTCCAGTCCTAGCCCCCCCCGTAGCCAATTTCCATTAATAACCCCCCCCCTGCCAATAGCCCATTTCCAGTCATCCCCCCCCCCCAGGTAAATAAAAAAACAACCTGGCTTCTGCTGCTGGCTTCTGCTGCAGCAGAAAATCAGCTGTCCCACGGCCCCTTTCCCTCTGCGCGAAAGCCGTGAGTGTGCTTCCTCTGCGGCATGCTTTTTAAGCCGCGAAGAGAGTATTTCCCTCTCGCGCGGCTTAAGCCTATTCACTTTTCAAGCCTCGCGAGAGGGAAATACTCCCTTCGCGGCTTGAAAAGCACGCCGCAGAGGAAGCACATTCAGGGCTCTCGCGCAGAGGGGAACGGGCCGCAGGACAGAGCAGCAGAAGCCAGTTTTTTATTTTTTTTAATTGACCGTCGATTCGGCAACGGCAGCAGCAGAAGCCGTCGCGGGCCGCACAACCTTCTCCCGCGGGCCGCGTGTTTGAGACCCCTGCTTTAGTGTGCGCCGAGAAAAGATCATGCAAGGATTAGAAAGTGTAGAGGGCTCGCCCTGCTAGGATGACCCCCCCCCCCCCCCGCCTGTTCAGGGAGATCTACCTAGAAGTGCTGCCTCTCTTTCTTGATGTCTTTACCTAAGGCAATGGTCTCACCCCCAACATGGAAAAGAATGAATGTAGAACCATGGGTAGGACCTGGACTGGCCTGGAGGGATTCAAGGAAAAAATAATTAGCAAATAAGCTCTAAATTTCATCTTCCTAATCGTCCCTCCAGGCCAGTCCAGTTTACTCTTGGGATGTACAAAAGCTGAAGTCAAACACGGGAGGGACCTGTGAAAGCAGCCTGCAACACCACGGCACCAAACCTTGAGTCGCTGTCGCCTGTACATCTAGGCGATAATGCCTGGTGAAAGTATGTAACGATGATCAAGTTGCTGGAGGAACCAGGTCTGCTTCACCCAGGATGCAGCATATGACTGAATCGAATGAGCTCCAAGCCCCATAGGTGGGAGTTGTCCATGCTTATCATACCTATAGCTGTGGCCCGCTTCACCCACCAGGCAGCTGTGGCTTTCATCTGTTTGACTTGTGCAGGGACTCCATTCTGCCCAAATACTTTTGCAAAATCCTGCATACATCTAGGAGATGCAAATGTCTCTTCTTCCGATCCCCCAGGATCAGGAAATGCTGTAAAAGATATCATCTGATTGAAGCAGAAAAAGAGAAACCAGCTTTGGAACGGGGGGAAAAAAAAAAAAACGAGGGGACAGGATGCAAGACGGCTTGCTCTTTGGATATGTCTAGGAACGGCTCCTGTAGGACAGGGCTTGGAGCTCTGAAGCATGCCTGGCGGAGCAGAGTGCCAACAAGAATGCTGTCTTCAGGGTCAAATCCATCAGTGATGCACTCGCAAGAGGCTCAAACGGAGCCTGAAAGTACCAGGTTAAGATTCCACACCGGGATCACCTTCCTGATGAGTGGTCCTAGTTGCTTGACCGCTTTCAGAAACTGTACCACATCTGGATGTACTGCTAGCAAAACGTCCTCGCACTCTGCCTTGGTTACACGATAAAGCCATTATGTGCACCTTCAGGGAATTGAGCGCCAAACCTTTGTCGGTTGATATATGCGACCGTGATTACTTTGTTCAAGTACACCCATACTGACCCTTGAGCAATTAATGGGTGAGAGTGTTGCAGGGCAAGAAACGTCACCCTCATCTCTAAGCAAGCAGTTGATGGGCCATGAGCTCTGTTCAGAGCTCCACTGCCCCTGTGTCACTTGAGAGGCAATAGGCCCCCCAGGCCATAAGACTGACATCCATTGTCACCACAATCCAGCGCAGGCGCTGGTTTGCTGAGGAAGCACCTCATTTGGGCTTGGATCGTGTTTATTTGGTCCTCCGGGAGAAACACCCAACCTGCCTGTGTATCGAAGTGCTCCTAGGTATACCAGGGATTGGACAGTTGGCTCTTGCAAGGTCTTGATTGGGTGGTCAAAGTGGGCAATACCTTCCTTGCCCCCCCCCCCCCCCCCACGTAACAGCAGATAAGCCAGTCATCCAAATATGGGTGTATCAAGATCCCTTCTTGCCGCAAAGCTGCAGCCACTACCACCATGACCTTGGTTAAAGTGCGGGAAGTGGTGGCCACTCCAAAGGGCAGAGCGCAGAACTGAAAATGCCCTATCAGCACTGTAAAGCGGGGAAACCAGTGATGCTCGTGCCAAACCGGTATGTACAAGTAGGCTAGAAGAGCTAGAAGGTCAGTCACAGCCAACTCACTAAGTATCCCTAGCAAGATCACGAAGTGTTCCCAAGCAACAAGAAACAGAGCCTTCGTGTACTATGCACCCACCTGTTGGAATGCCCTCCCACCTGGATTCCAGTCCATTACAGACTTTACCCAGCTCAGAAAGGCGCTGAACCACCACCTCTTCCTCCAGCACTACTCCCATAATGGAGGACATACAACAGCCATCAAAGCAGCCTCCCCAAAACACCTACAACGCTCAGCCCCAGTCCGGCACAGTAGCATCACTAGACTCCCAGTCAGGCACACGTATATAGCCACCTAACCTTGTAAATAGTAGCTAGGCAGCACGGTCGCTACTGCACTGCCATCGACCCTACTGTATTATAGCTATCTAATTGAGTAGCCAAGCTACAGCGTAACATGTACATAGTTACCCCAGTTAATCGAAGTTGCAAAACCCTGCTTTTTCTAAGTCCAGTATGGGAGCCGCCTGTACTGTACAAACCTGCTGTTAATTGTAAACAGAGCTGACTTTAAAAAGTGCGGTATAGAAAAGACGTAAAATAAATAAATAAAATGGCCTCTATAAGGTCCAGTGCCGTTAGAAATTCTCTCTAGTGTACCACCAGAATGACAGCACATAGGGTCTCCATACAAAAATGGGGCACTCATAGTGCCCGATTCACATACTTGAGAACCAAGATGGGACGAAAACCCCCTTCCTTCTTTGGAACCACAAAATTAATGGAGTATCGACCAGATCCACACTGGTTTGTGGCTACTAGGACCACTCTTCCTAGCTGCAGCAACCTGTTGAGAGTAAGGTTGACTGCTTCCTCCTTTTTTGGCACGTTGCAAGGTGACCGAACAAAAGCTTCGCATAGAGGTCTGGCAAAATCAAGAGCATAACCTTCCCGAATTATCCCCAGTTCCCACTGATCGATTGTGATTGCAGCCCAGGCGGCATAAAAGCGATTTAGCAGACCCGTCTGCCTGGATCCTTCTGGCTTCATTGGGGGTTTTTATTTTATCCCAGCAAGGCAGGAAAATATCCCTGGCCCTGTGCCCCAGGTGCCTCGAAAGGACTGTCCACATCCCCCCCTCCCCAACAGCGTCCCCTTTGATAGGGTCCAAAACACATACCTTAATCTTCACGCATCTCTGGCCTGCCCCCTTTGGGGGGGGGTCTCACCCCCCCCCCCCCCCCCCAATCTTTGGTCCCTTTCTATCTTCTGGCAAATGTCCCCTTTTAGAATCCCCCAAGTCCTTAACAATTTTCTCTAAGGCCTCCCCAAAAGAGTAGCTTACCCTTAGAGGGGAGCTTACTGAGTCTGGACTTGGAGGAGGCATCTACTGACCAATTTCAGAGCCAGATGAACCGCCAGGCTGCAAAAACTGATGCCATCATCTTTGATGCTACTCTTACCCGGTCATAGAAGGCATCCACTAAGTATGCTGAAGCCAACGCAAGTCTACTACTTTCTGTTGCTACTGAGACTCCTGCCTCTGGAGTCTAAAGTCCTTGGATCCAATGAATTGAGGCCCTGGAAACATAGGCTCCACAAATGGAGGCCTGCAGGGCTAATGTACTTTCAGTCATATGACTACTTGAGCAGCAACTCCAGCCTGCAGTCCTGCAGGTCCTTAAGCGCTGCTCCCCCTTCCACGGGGATGGCAGTCTTTTTGGTTAATGCTGACACTAAGGCTTCCACCTTAGGCATCTGCAGGAGATGTGTTTCCTCCTGTGGAATGGAATACAAGTGCCCCAGCGCTGAAACTCCTCTCAACATGGATTTCAGGAATTCCCACTCCGACTCAATCATCTTTTTAATAACTATGTACTGGAAAACACACTTGCACTCCCTTGAAACCCTGAAATAAGGGATCTTCCATAAGCTCCTCTACCAGAGCTGGAGGAACTGAAACATTTGATGCTAAGGACTGGGATATGAGGGCTGCTAACTCCTCTCAATGAAAAGCCCTGATGGGATTTCCCATTCTCCTGTTTCCTGAGCCATCAGATCCCCGAGAGGTCCAAGATCCCCTTTCCCAGCTCCTCTGAGACTTGAGATCTAGGAGAGTCTTGGGTCAGCCAGGCTTCCGAATCCCCCTTGCTCCACTTTGGCTGAGAAGCCCCAAAGGGGGGATCCTCTACCTGAACCTGACCTACTGTAAATGATCATTGTTCTAGAGGAAACCCCTCTGTCTGTGCCTGTTTTCGCTTCAAACAATAAGCTCTGCAGAGGGATAAAATGAAATCCACAGAAAACAAGGGCTCTGGGCACTGGGGAGCCGAAGCTGCCTCCACTATTGGGTCAGACAGTCTCATCGAGCTTTACCCTTTCATTTTTTTTTGCCATGCTTCACCTTAGCCTCGAGGGAAATGGTTGCCAGAGCCGAAATGGTTGCATCTCCCGCCGAATTTCCTGCGGTCTCCAACACCTCTCGTGCGAGCCTCCTAGTTTCCACACCACCTTCTGCCGAATCCATTGCTGCAATCTCAAATGCTACTGCAAAGCCTCTGCCGCAACAAAAACAAAACCAGCAAATACCAGATGAGCCCAAGCCACAGCTGCTAGCACAAAAAACAGCAGCCACATGCACTGTACACTCCCCCTTGCGCCGCAATGAAACTGGAGGGACTACGCCTAAGGAAGCCAAAGCAAGGGGTTTACTCCCGCAATGCTCCTACTGGCATGCACTGCTTGATCCTCAACTGCCACCACTAAGGCGAGCTGGAGTCTTCCTATCGGTCCTAAACTCCTCTATCAGCAATATAGCAGCACAGGAACAACAGGTATCAATAGGAAAGGGACCTGTGGCTCTCTGGTAGACCCTGAACCCCAGAGGGCTCAAGAAGAGGCAGAGCCTGCCACAATGTCTGCCACCTTACCACCACTCCAATGGTAGTGAAGCTCCTTCTCTGTGAAGTAGTTAGAGGACACATTTTAAAGGCAAAGGATTCCCTAACTGTGGCAGGTGCAGGCCTGTGATCCACAGTGTCTGACATAAGCAGGCAGGCCTAACCAGCTTGACCTGTAAATGAAGCCTGTGAAGAGGCTCATAGGAATTACACATTCCCCAATATGCTGCTATTGTAGGATAGAACTCTGCAAGAGTACTAAATTAGCTTAGATAAGCAGAACTGGAAGATGGAAAAATACAGAAAAATATGTTTAAAAGTTACTGATAAGAAAAGTACATCTGCAAGGAATATAATTGGAATTGCTGACAGATGAGTTGCAGAGCCCTGCTCCCCTGCATGCACAAATTGGCTCTATGGCCTTGAGAGTATGAAAGTAACAAGTTGATGAACTGACCATTGTAATTGGGACTAGAGGGGGGGTAAGCAGGTGCTGAGCCCACTGAAGGAACATGGTTGGATAATCTTATCAGTACCGGGACCAATAGAAGGGGTACGGGAGGTACGGGAGAGTACCGGGACCAATGAAGTGTTTTTCTATACCTAGAATGGAACAGAAGTCTATAAAAGTTGTTGTAATGCTAGAAATCTTTGCTCAGCCATTTTGAAATTGACATTGCTTGAGACTTGTGCACAAATAAATGATTTGGACCTTCTGAACAGACTCCTGGTATCATTGGTTTGTCTGCGCTTTGCTGCTACATAACTACTGAAGTATTTTAAATTAAACTCCTTAGGATAAATGTCTCTACAGGAGGTCCACTTGGGCGAGGCTCTTTCCACAGCTGCTGAGAACTGAAGACTGGTGGCTGAGGCTCAGGGGGGAGCTCTTCTACTGGAAAGTCGGAATTCTGACATGCTCAGTTCTCAGCAACTGCTAGTGAATGGTAACTACCAAAGCATAAACTGGACTGGTCTGGCCTGGACGATTAGGAAATTTTATTAATAAGTTTAAACTGGCAAGAAATGACAGCAAGCATTTGGTTTCTTTTCAGATATAACTGGAAGAGAAGGCAAAGATGAAAAGACGACATGATCTCCAACAGGTGGTCTAGTTGAAAAGTGACAATGCACAGAAAAATGTTTATTTCCATGTTAATTTTGGACTCCCCACTGGTTTTCGGGCTTTTCAAACTTTTAAAATATTTTTTTAAATACCCATTATATCTATTTAATGCACATTAATAAACTATTTGCATGTTACATCTATTGTTTTATGCACTAAATGTTTCAAAGGAGGCCTAATAAACCAAATGTAAAATTTTTTTATTATTTATTATTTATTTATTAACAATTCTTATATACCGCACTATTAGACATCAGCGCGGTTTACATTGAACAGAAAACATCCGACAATTTACATATGTCTGGTCATTACATTTAACAGGAAGTTGTAAGTAAAATGTCTGTAGATAAGAATTGTTGCCAGTGTGCATCTATTATTTTTAATGTTAACAAACAAAGAATTGCTAGTCCCAGATGTCCAGAGAGGTGTGCTGTCTGACAGGTGCCAAAATCCAAGATGTTACGGGGAATTTGCAGAGACTCATCAAGGCTTTAATAGAAGAGGCTGACTTTGATTTAGTTGTGGTTACGGAGACATAGTTCACAGCAAACCATGACTGGGAGGTAATTATACCGGCTAACCATGACTGGGAGGTAATTATACCGGCTATAACTGAACCATGGGATGCTGCTCCAAGAGTTGCAGAGTAAAGATGACATCCATCTGTCCAAGAAAGGGGCTTTAAACTAGATTCATTAGGGATAGATGAAGAAAGCTCACCGGTAAGTGAAACATTAAATACCCTTAAGGAAAGGGGTAAATATATGGAAAGCAATACGTATAAATGCCCGTGGCATGGGAAATAAAAGCCCAGATGTTGAGGCTTTAATGGGAGAGGCTGACTTGAATTCAGTGGGTTACAGAGACATGGTTCACCGACAACCATGATTGGGATGTAACTATACCAGGCTATAATTTATTCAGAAAGGACAGGGTAGGAACAAGGGGAGGAGTGGCACTATATGTAAAAAAATCATATTAAAGCTATGGAATTCCAGGCTTAAAAAGGGAGAGAAGAGGCATTGTGGGTTAAACTAGAAAGAGGTAAAGAAAAATGCATTTGCACTGGCGTGATATACAGACCTCCCTCACAGGAAGGAGATTTGAAGATATACGCAGCATTAGGGGATTTCAATATGCCAGATGTGGACTGGCATAGCCCTGCTGCAGTATCATCTAGAAGTAAGGAGATCCTGGATTCTCTACAGGGAGAACAATTCAAGCAATTGGTAACAGAACCCACACATGAAGGGGCCATACTGGACTTGGTGCTTACCAATGCTGAAAGTGTCTCTAATGTTATAGTGGGAGATCATTTTGCATCTAGTGATCGCCAGACGGCGTAGTTCAAATCCATTCAAAAGCGAGGATCTTAGACTTCAGAAAATTAACTTTGCCAAGATGGGCCAATACCTCAAGGAGTCGTTAGGGGGATGGGAACAGCTGGGGGAAGTAGAAAAACAGTGGGCAAAACTGAAAGGGGATATTATAAGGGCAACCAACCTTTTTGTTAAAATGGTAAATAAAAGGTAAAAGGAAAAGGAGACCGCTATGGTTTTCAAAAGTAGCAGCTGAAAAGGTTAAGAAAAAGAGGGAGGCTTTCATGAAATACAAGAGATCACAGAGGGAAAAAACAGGCATCTATATTTGGAAAAACTTAGAAAAACTGGTAAAGTAGTCAGGAAAGCAAAGATTCAAAAAGAGGAGGAAATAGCTAATGCAATAAAATGGTGGGGGGGATAAGACATTTTTTCAGATATGTTAGTGAGAAGAGGAAGAGCAAAAGTGGTACTGTCAGACTCAAGAGTGAAGGGAAGGAATATGTAAAAGGCTGATGAGGATAAAAGCAGAATTGCTTAACAAATATTTCTGTTCTGTGTTCACAGATAAAGAACCAGGAGCAGAGCTTCAGAAAACACCCACAAAACAGGAACAGAAGCGAGGCGCATCTTGAACAATTTTCAGAAGACTGTGTTCGTGAGGAACTAGCTAAACTTAAAGTAGACAAAGCGAGGGGACCAGAAGGGATACACCCGAGAATACGGAGGGAACTTTTGGACATTCTAGCAGTTCCACTGACTGACCTTTTCAATGCCTCGCTGGAGTCAGGGGTGGTGCCAGAGGACTGGAGAGAAGCACATGTGGTCCCTTTACACAAAAGCAGAAGTAAGGTTGAAAACTACAGACTGGCTAGTTTAACCTCAGTGATCCTACTATCCAGACTACAAGATATTGGAATACAAGGCAAAGTACTATAGTGGTTCCATTCATACCTAGGCAACAGATTTCAACTCATCTGAACCAGCTCCGCTATCTCTTCCCCCTTTAAACAAACTCAAGGAATACCCCAAGATTCCTCGTTCTCAGCAACTCTCTTTAACATCTATCTCCAATCCCTCTGTGAAATAATATGATCCCACAATATCAACTACGACCTTTATGCAGGTGACATCATGCTGTACGGACCAATTACAACAACTGATCCAAATAACCCAAAACTAATTGAATGCTTTAATGATGTCTCTAGATGGCTACAAGAAAACAATCTTACCATAAACTTTAAAAAAAAACAAGCACTGTTTGTGACAAAGGACCAATCCTTCACTCCCCCCCCATCCCTCAACCTAGGTACAGCTTCAGGGAGCAGTACAACCGCACTTAAAATATCTAGGAATCATCCTTGACAAGACACTATCATTTAAACAGCAGGTTGCAAAAACCACAAGAACTGTCTACTTCAAAGCAAAGATGGTACAGAGACTCAGAACGCTCATCAAACTACAAGACTTCCATACAGTTATGCAGGCAATGACACTACCTCACTTAGACTACTGCGATACAATATACCAAGGACTCACCACCGCCACCATCAATCCACTACGGACTGCCCTTAACACCAGAGCACAAATCATACAAAAGACAAAGAAACACGAGCACATAACCCCTGTCCTAAGAGATCTGCACATTCTTCCACTAGAAGCACACATAAAATATAAAGCTCTGACCCTCCTACATAAAGCAATCCACCAACAGCCATCATCTCACCTGCAAACCCTGCTATCCCAGATGAACTCTGGAAGGCCCACTCGGCAGACCACAAACAATACTCTCGTTGTTCCTCATGACAGAACAAAATTTAATACTCAAACCTGTAACCGTGCATTCGACCTTTATGCACCCTCACTATGGAACGCCCTCCCAAATCTAATCCGCAACAACAAGGATCTCCCTGCATTTAGAAAGCAGATAAAAACTCTCCTCTTCAGGGAGCATCTTGGGACAACACAGAACAAAACTACGCAAAATAGGCTGAGAGAACGGAGAGAACCTGAAATGTAAATAGTACTGAAATGCAAATGTGACTGAAAAGGACAGTAATGTCAAAGAACGTAAATTTATTTAACGTCTCTTCTATACCGCGCTATTCATATCAGTGTGGTGTACAGTTAACAGAACCTTATACAATGCAGTCGGACTGTATTGTATTTACAGTAAACAGGAACTAAAACTTGGATAAAACTGGGGTAACTTTCTACAGACTATATACATATCATCATTGTAATAAACAAACATAATATCATTGTAAATATGCTATACACGCCCCCCCCCCCCTCGGGTGATGGTATCCCCCCCTCACTTGTATCTGTTCAATGTACCCGCCACGTGTTTGTTGTAACCGCTTTGACCCGGCAAAAGGCGGTATATAAATATGGCTAAATAAATAAAGTGATGAGTAAATTATTGGACGCGCTGCTAAAAGAGAAAATAGTGAGGTTTCTGGAGTACAAAGGATTACCGGATCAGAGGCAGCATGGATTCACCAGAGGCATGTCTTGTCAGACAAATCTGATTGATTTCTTTGACTGGGTTACCAGGGAGTTGGACCGAGGGAGAACCCTAGATGTGGTGTATTTAGATTTCAGTACAGCCTTTGACACCATTACGCACAGGCAAAATTATCAACAAATTGAGCAGCATAGGGATGGACCCTAAAGTTACTGCTTGGGTTAGAAATTGGTTGAGTGGGAGGCGACAAAGGGTACAGGTAAATGGAGCTCACTCTGAGGAGAAGGAAGTTACCAGTGGTGTGCTGCAGGGATCTGTCTTTGGTCCGATTCTTTTTAACATCTTTGTTAGTGATATTGCAGAATGGCTGTTGGGTAAGGTTTGACTCTTTGCGTGTAATACCAAAATCTGTAATAGAGCAGACACCCAGGAAGGTGTAGATAACATGAGGAGGGATCTAGCTAAGTTTGAAGAATGGTCAAGAATTTGGCAGCTGAGATTTAATGTTAAAAATGCAAGGTCATGCATTTGGGCTGCAGCAATCCAAGGGAGCAATATAGTATAGGAGGTGAAGTACTTCTGTCCACAAAAGAAGAGCTGGACCTAGGCGTGATTATGTCTGATGATCTTAAAGTAGCTAAACAGGTAGAAAAGGCGCTGATGAAAGTAAAAGGATGCTTGGGTGCAAAGGGAGACGAATGGCCAGCAGGCGATAGTGCCTCTGTATAAATCTTTGGTGCGACCTCATTTGGAGTATTGTGTGCAATTCTGGAGACTGCACCTTCAAAAGGATATAAACAGATTGGAGTTGGTACAGAGGGTGGCTACTAAAATGGTTAGTGGTCTTCATTATAAAGCATATAAGGGCAAACAATGATCTTAATATGTATACTTTAGAGGAAAGGCGGGATAGAGGTGATATGATTGAGACATCTAAATACCTCCATGGCATAAATGCACAGGAGAGCCTCTTTCGATTGAAAGCAAGCTCTGCTACAAGGGGACATAGGATGAGGGTGAAAGGGGATAGACTCAGGGGTAATATGCGGAAATATTTCTTTAAGGAAAGAGTGTAGATGCGTGGAATAGTCTCCCAGTGGAAGTGGTAGAGATGAGGTCAGTATCTGAATTCAAAAAAGCGTGGGACAAACAGAGGATCTCTAAAGGAAAAAAGGGGACCGTTGTAGTGGTTGATATGGAAGGGCAGACTAGATAGGCCATGTGGTCTTTTTCTGCCATCATATTTCTATGTTTCTAAACTTTATTCAGGAAGGACAGGGTAGGAAGAAGGGGAGGTGGAGTGGCATATGTCAGAAATATTAAAGTTATAGAATGTCAAGGCTTAAAACAAAGAGAGGCAGCGCTGTGGGTTAAACTAAAAAGTGAGAAAGGGAAATCCATTTGCATTGGAGTTATATACAGATCCCCCTCACAGGGAATAGAAGTGGACGAAGATTTAATTGAAGACATATACAGTATTTCCATGAATGGAGAAGTGTTACTGATAGGTGAATTCAATATTCCGGATGTGGATTGGCACATCCCTACTGCGGTGTCATATTGAAATAAGGAGATCCTGGATTCTCTACAGGGAGAGCTAATCAGGCAACAGAACCCACATGAGATGGGGCCATGCTGGTCTTAGTAGTTACCACAGGGGAAAGTGTTTCTGATGTCATAATGGAGAAGCATCTCGTATCCAGTGATCACAAGATGGTATGGTCCAGTATTAGTACTAAAGCTAAAAAAATCCATTAAAAAGCGAGGGTTTTAGACTTTGGGAAAACTAACTTTGCAAAGACCTCAGAGCGTCTTTGGCGGGATGGGAACAGCTGGGGGATGTAGAAAAACAGTGGGCAAAACTGAAAGGGGATATTTTAAGGGCAACAAACCTTTTTTGTTAGAAAGGTAAATAAAGGTAAAAGGAAAAGGAGGCCACTATGGTTCTCAAAAGTAGATGAAAAAAGGTGAAGAAAAAGATGGAGGCCTTCATGAAATACAAGAGTTCACAGAGAGGAAGACAGGCATCTACTTGGAAAAACTTAAAGATAGCAAAGTAGTCAGGAAAGCAAAGGTACAAAAAGAAGAAGAAAATAGACAATGCAATAAAATGTGGGGATAAGACATTTTTCAGATATGTTAGTGAGAGGAGGAAGGGCAAAAATGGCATTGTCAGACTCAAGGGTGCAGGGGAGGAATATGCAGAACAGATGAGGATAAAGCAGAATTGCTTAAGAAATATTTCTGCTCTGTGTTCACAGATGAATGGCCAGGAGTAGGACCTCAAAAAACACCCACAAAGAGGAACCGAAGCGACAGGGATCTCAAACGATTTTCAGAAGACTGTTCGTAAGGAATTAGCTAAACTAAAAGTAGACAAAGCCATGGGTCCAGATGGGATACATTGAAGAACACTGAGGAACTTGGGGACGTTCCAGCGGCTCCACTGTCTGACCTTTTCAATGCCTCTTTGGAGTCGGGAGTGGTGCCAGAGGACTGGAGAAAGGCACATGTGGTCCCTTTAAACAAAAGCAGACATAAGGATGACATTGAGAACCCGGTTAGTCTACCTTCTGTTAGTAAATTATTGGAAAGGATACTGAAGGAGAGAATAATGAGGTTTCTGGCATCCAATGGATTGCAGGATCAGAGGCAGCATGGATTCACCAGAGGCAGGTCTTGTCATACAAATCTGATAGATTTCTTTGACTGGGTGACCAGGGAGTTGGACAGAGAGACAGCTCTAGATGTGGTGTAGTTAGATTTCAGTAAAGCCTTTGACACCATTCTGCAAAGGTGACTTATAAACAAACTGGAGCACACTAAAGTTACCGATTGGGTTAACAATTGGTTGAGTAGGAGGCAACAAAGGGTACAGGTAAGTGGAACTCACTCTGAGGAGAAGGAGGTTACCCATGGTGTGCTGCAGGGATCTGTCCTTGGTCCGATTCTGTTTAACATCTTTGTTAGTGATAGCGCGGAAGGACTGTCAGGCAAGGTTTGCTTGTTTGCAGATGATACCAAAATCTGCAATAAAGTAGACACACAGGAAGGAGTCGATAACATGAGGGGTCTAGCTAAGCTTGAAGAATAGTCTGGAATTTGGCAACTGAAATTTAATGCTAAAAAAATATAAAAAAATAAAAATAAAAATGCAGGGTCATGCATTTAGGCTGCAGAAATCCAAAGGAGCTGTATATACAGTGTAGGGGGTGAGTACTTCCGTCCACAAAAGAAGAGCAGGACCAGGGAGTAATTGTGTCAGATGATCTTAAAGTAGTTAAACAGGTATGAAAGGCAACTGCGAAAGCAGGAAGGATGCTTGGGCGTATAGGGAGAGGAATGGCCAGCAGAAAAAAAGGAGATAATTCCTCTATAAAAGTCTCTGGTGCAACCTCATTTGGAGTATAATGTGCAGTTCTACAGACCGCACCTTCAAAAGGATATAAGCAGGTTGGAGTCTGTACAGAGGATGGCTACTAAAATGATTAGAAGTCTTTGTTATGAAGCATAAGAGGACAGACTTAAAGATCTCAATATGTATACTTTAAGAGGAAAGGCAGGATAGGGGCGATATGGGAGAGACCTTTAAATACCTCTGTGGCATAAATGCACAGGAAAGTCTCTGTCAACTGAAGGCAAGCTCTGCTACAAGGGGACATAGGATGAGAGTGAAAGGGGATAGCCTCAGTAATAAGAGGAAATATTTCTTTACGGAAAGACTGGTAGATGCGTGGAACAGTCTCCCAGTGGAGATGGTAGACATGAGGACAGTATCTGAATTAAAAAAAAAAAAAAAAAACACAGGACAAACACAGAGGATCTCTAAAGGTAAAAAGGGGACTATGGTAGTTGATATGGAAGGGCAGACTAGATAGAAACATGATGGCAGAAAAAGACCACATGGCCTATGTTTCAATTCCTCTGCTTTCCTCCAATAGTGTGGATGCCCTTATTGTCTCCTATTTGTACTATACTTGGTGAACAATGAAGGGTTTTTTTTTCTTTTCTTGTGTGGCAATTGATGAGTATGTCCCCAAACAGGCACTTACTAACAACGCTACCAAACTTTAGAAAAAGGCTTCTTCAAAAAACTCTAGGGCAGGAAAATGCTTACTTGTATGTAACTCCTTTTCAGCTCAGATTTGGAAAAAAAATGAAATGTAAGACCCAGATCTTGCTCCCTGTTTTTTGTTTTTTATCCTCTCTCAATTTTGAAATCTGACTTCTACGCAAAGAACTCACCCCATTCTTCAGAGATATAGAGCCCCCATTTAACATGCCTTAACCAATTAACATGTTGATTAATCTTGAATCTTCATTTTAATTCCTGTGTGTTAATGGCATATGGTCTTAGACTTTCAAGATGTTTGCTCGTAGCAGTCACTATGTTTCCTTACAAATAAAAATAATTTAGAATTAAAGGGAATATTAAAATTCAGTGAGTAACATTTGATCTTCCTCCATTTTTTAAGTTTGTGCTATTAGGACTTTTTATTTATTAATCAAAACTTCTTTTTCCCACACTTTTTTCATCATTGGCAATGAATTTCATAATACAAACATAATATTGGAGTTATGCAAGCAATCGCCATTTAATATGCACAAGGAACATACGCTTTGTACACCTTCACGATGTGCAAGCATTATACAGACTCTAAATAAGATTCCACTAGCACTCTGACTCTTATTTGCTATCAGCTAATGTCCTGTTCATTCAAATGTTATCTTTCAGATAGCATGCATCCTGAATATGTTTATCATAGCACCCTTTCCTCTCCCAGACTCTGATATCTATCCCGTCTAAACAAATGCCATTCAAAAGGGTTTACAAGTCATTCAAACAGAAGGAATTGGTATACCCAAATTCTTGTGTTGCTACTTTTCAGCTACCATATTTCTAAACGTAGCCCATTCCTTTCCTAACATCCTCTGCCCTCCGAAAGCGCAGCTCTGACTCTCATTGGCAACCCCCCTCCCGCTCAGACCCCGCCTCTCCCCTAGGCGGAGCACGCGCCTACCCTCTCTCAGGGTCACTCACATTATGCGATCCTGTGGTCCCGCGCTGGGGGTTGGCTCTTGGATAACTCGGCCCTCCTCTTCGTCCTGTACGACCACCTCGTGCTCTATGCTTGCTGACAGAATGGCAGTTCCGCGGCCACCAGGACTTCTCCTACGGCGAGGGCACTCCGCCTTCCTACGGCGCGACTGCAGCGCTATACGCGGCTCCCGGACCCCGCGCAACACTCGGCAGCACCCGCCGCCTGTCTCCTCCACCAGCAGCACTTCCTCCCCGGAATCGGCGTCGGACGAATCTTCCCGCTGCAACACGGGCCGCGGCTCCGTCCCTCCAGGCATCGGCCTACCTCCGCGCCGGCGCGGAGCGCACAGGTTTCAGAGCTCTAACGGACTGACCCGTGCGCACGCGGACTCCGCCTACTTCTGAGTAGAGTAACTGCAGAAAAGAACGCCCCCAAGCTTCCTAGCAAAGCTAGCCAATCAAAAGGCGCGGTGCAGTGGTAACCGTGTCTCTTGAGAGCTCAGCGGATTCTCTACCGAGGTCGCCTAACTGCTTGAACTGTACGTTTGCACAGGCTGTATCTGTCGTAGCGTAACTGAGCTTGTGTTCGCCTTCATCAACTGTCACACTTTGGTGGGCTGACTCATCGCGTGTCTGTGTTGGTTGCTTGTTAACGGCGGGTTCGACGTCCGCTGGCGTGTTCGGTCCTCGCAATAAATTTATAGCGATTCTCACACTGCGTAGAGCACGCATCCGCTGCCTCGCATCTACAGCCTGGCCCTCAAAGCCAGGCAACCCGTTTTAAATGTCACTTCGCCTTTAAGGAAATGAAAGAACCACCCCTATCGGCCGCGGATAAAAGTCGGTGACAAAATGGAGGATAAAATGGGCGGGGATGGTTGACGTCTTTGCGTAAAGACAGGCAGCTCGCGTTCGTTGGTTCTCTATTCCAGGCTGTTTTTAAACCCTTTTAACATTGGGAGTTGTAGTTTTCTTGTACTCCAATGGAAGATGTCATTGAGGTTTTTGCTCGCAGCCGGAAGTAATTTAACTGTTCCACGGGTTGGAGGCGGAGGTGGTAGGTTATTAGATGAAGTGGGTGCGGCGCGCACAGCCTGACGGGAAACGAAGTATTGGCGATGTGCCTTTCGCGTGCGTGTAGTACTCGGTTGACGAGCTGTGCGCCTTCTTACTGTACTGTGAAATAGCGTTGGGTATCCTTCGGTTTCCATTTAAACAGAAGAAATGGGGCGTTAAAGCTTAACTTTTGAGTTCTGTCTGGCTTTGAAATCCCAGACAGTCTACAGCCCACCGAACATCCAAGTGGATTATTGTTGAATTTTAAGTAGAAGTTACTTCTGATGCATTTTGTTTAATTTGAAAATAATAATTTAACAGCCAACAATACAAAATAAGTTGCACTAGTGTTTGCCTAGCAGGATATATAGAATGTTAACATATATCGAACAATTTCAACTTCAACAGAAGTAGTTAATGTAAACAGTATTTCCCTTATCTACATTATCACGCTTCTGTCAGCCTTCTGCTTTACCCAAAATATAAACTACTAATGGTCTCGGGTATGTTTTATTGGTAGTGCTATGAAAAAGCAAACTGCATTCTTTCAATCTCGAAGGATTTAGCATATTGTGACTTTCCAATAGCTTTGGTAGAAATGTTTCTATACACTTGTGACATCTTCCGTTTGATCCCAACATTCTCAAGGTGCTTCTTCATGCATATGTTCTGTTCAACAGTGATCTTTAGTGTGCTCAGTAGCAACTGCAGTTGTACTTATGTGAAGAGAAGGGAGCCAAAGGTGGATTACTGAGGAGAACGAAGGGGCATTTTTAGTAATGTGCACTAACTTAGTGAGGACTTGCTGTGTGCTAACCTTGCTGTGCTAATTGGTGAGAGTGTGATGGGGGGGGAGGGGGTAGAATGTAGCACAACATGGTTAGCACAAGCGTTTTAGGACTGCACTAGTAGAGTAGCATGGGTGCACTTAACATCACCGCAATGATGACATCAAATGCACACGTACCATTTAGCATGGTGCTGCTCATTATCAATTCACTAATCGCAGGGGGATGGATACATACGTCCCATAAAGTTAGCAAGAGCCTCTGTGCTAATTTTGTGTCTGAAACATATTCTACTGGCATGCTCTTTAGTAAATATGCTCCTAAATGATGAAATACAAAGATGATGAAAACATTTTAATAATTCAGATTAAAAGAAAATTATAAAAATATATATAAATTCATTACATTGAATTTACAAAAAACATACCTGTCAAAGAATTAAATTGAATAGTATGCACAGGAAACAGAGTCAGCACATCACTTGACTTTAGAAAAGCACGTAAAGATACTACAGAAAGGGCATTCTCGTTTGCGGCACCAAATATTTGGAACTCTCTCACAAATGATTTAAGAGCAGCTCAGGACCTTAAAGACTTTAGAAAGCAACTAAAAACTGTCCTGTTTATCGATCATTATGGCCTCATTGAGTAATTAATTCAGTGTTTAAGAAAGAACAATCATATAGTAAGCTGTATCATAGCTCACATTGTATTATAGTACACAATGTATATAGCACATTATATCACACTGCAAAACACACTAACTTATCTAAATATGTAATTTTCATTACTGCTCGTTGACATTTTCACTGCCTCTGTATGTATTGTTTGTTGGACCGCTTTGATTGTTTGATAAGGCGGTATAGAAATACCATAAATAAATATCATACAATATTTACAGAGAACAATCAATCAAACCACCCGAACCCACAAGAATATGCAGACTACCTACGAGCCAAAATAAGCCAACCCACCATACCCTCAAACACCCGCCCTCCAGATGGGACACCTGAACTGACTCCCTCATCCTTGCCTCCACGTGCCTTAATGGAGACTCATCATATCATCACCACCTTCTCAACACCAACTGAAAAAGACATCCAAGATATTATCGCGTGTATAAACACCACCACAGCACCAAATGACCCATGCCCAACATTATGGATAAAAGCTCTACAGACCGACCTTAGCCCATTCCTGTCCAAACTTAGAGGTATATCATTCCAGTCCGGATCCTTCCCCCGAAGCCTGAACATAAGATATGCCATACTGGGTCAGACCAAGGTCCATCAAGCCCAGTATCCTGTTTCCAACAGTGGCCAATCTAGGTCATACGTACCGGTACCTAGCAGTTTCCCCAAAAGACACAGGTTCTGCAATGCTTGTACTAGGTCAAGCATTGATATCCTGGGTCCCTTCTTAATAATGGTTTATGGACCTTTCCTCCAGGAACTTGTCCTACCCTTTTTTAAACCCAGCTACACTAACAGCCTTTACTACATCCTCCGGTAACAAATTCCAGAGTTTGATTACACGTTGAGTGAAAAAATATTTTCTTTTATTAGTCTTAAATAGTTTACCCTGTAGCTTCATTGCATGTCCCCTAGTCTTTCTATATTCTGATAACGTAAACAGTCGATCTACGTTTACCTGTTCCACTCCGTTCATTAATTTATAGACTTCTATCATAAAACAATAAATTGGACCCTGCAAAGATGGACTCTTACAGGCCAATCTCAAGCATCCCTCTTCTAGCTAAAATTATGGAAAAAATAGTTCAACGCCAACTGAACCATGTCAGACGGCTGCCTGGGTGAGAATGTTCACAGACTTGGCAAGTGCATATATCTATATGATTTGCAAGGGATTGTGGGCAATGCAGTTCATTCACACCAGACACAGCTGCTCACAATAATTAGTTGTGCTTTTGGGTAAAGCCAATAAGATATTTATTTATGGGGTTCTTTCTCCCAACACAGATATGCTTGGTAGCACATAAATCAGGTTACTTGCTTTCAGTATTAAACTTGAAAAAAACAAAATCAGGAAAACAACATTTTAACTTATCAGGCAATCAAAGCAAAAGAAATAAGACCTGGTTGGTAACAAACTGGTCTTTTCTGTAGGCTTTAGCTAATATTCTCTTAGCAATATATCAAACAACAAACAAAAGCCACAAAGAAGGAAAAAAACCTGTTCTTTTCAGGTAAACTTCTTATATCTTCCCACATAGATTCAGAAGTGATTCTCTTAGAGCTCACAAGCAATTAGGTAAGGCTCAATTGCTAGCAGTTATCCAGCTGAAACCCCTTAGCTGGCTTGCTTTCTACTGCGTGGCTAAAAATCCTACTCATGAGCTTTTCTGAGTAGATTAAAGAACAAGTTTGTATTTCTTTGTGATGGTTGCTGTACTTTATAACAGAAAATCACCAAAGGAGTTTAGACAGAGAGCAGTCCATGTAAACAGATTCTTCATCTGCTATCACCCCCTCTTCTTCAACAAGCATGGGTTCAATATCATGGATTGGCACAGATGAATCTCCCAATGGAGCACTTTCAGGAGAATACTTGTTTCCCTGCTGTCTTTCAAGGTTATAGCTAGGGCATAGATCAGTGTTCATACCTGAGCTTCCATTGCTGTTAGAGTTCCTCTCTATATAGCCTGGCCAGTATGTAGTCCAGTTCTTATGTCCAGCCTTCCAATCCAGATCCCTGAACACTGGATCTCTCTTCACATACCTTCTGGCATGGGTTTTAGGGTCCCTTCCACGTGCAGCCGTCTCCCTCACAGGTACCGTCTGGAGATTCCTAGCTCTGCAGCACCATACCTCTGGCTTTCCCCAGTCCAATGGTGTATGCTGGCCCTTGGAATGCCTCCCAGTATACGTACTGCTCTGGACTCTTCTAGACCTCTCAAAGGCTTTTCTCCTCTTTCTTTCAAAGGGTTTCTTTCCCTCTCTGTCCGTCCGGTTTGGCTTCTGCTTCTGATGATCCTCTAGATGATGAAGATGATCAAGCTCAAACTGCTTCTCTGTAGAATAAACTCTACCGTTATTCTGCTTAGATGAGTGCTCCTCCCTAACACAGCGCAGCTGTGTTGAATCAGGCTTGAGCTTGATCATCTTCATCATCAGGAGGATCATCAGAAGCAGAAGCCAAACCGGACGGACAGAGAGGGAAAGAAACCCTTTGGAAGAAAGAAGAGAAAAGCCTTTGGGAGGTCTACAGGAGTTCATAGCAGGACGTATACTGGGAGGCATTCCAAGGGCCAGCATACGCCATTGGACTGGGGAAAGCCAGAGGAATGGTGCTGCAGAGCTAGGAATCTCCAGACGGTACCTGTGAGGGAGACGGCTGCACGTGGAAGGGACCCTAAGACCCGTGCCAGAAGGTATGTGAAGAGAGATCCAGTGTCCAGGGATCTGGATTGGAAGGCTGGACATAAGAACTGGACTACATACTGGCCAGGCTATATAGAGAGGAACTCTAACAGCAATGGAAGCTCAGGTATGAACACTAATTTATGCCCTAGCTATAACCTTGAAAGACAGCAGGGAAACAAGTATTCTCCTGAAAGTGCTCCATTGGGAGATTCATCTGTGCCAATCCATGATATTGAACCCATGCTTGTTGAAGAAGAGGGGGTGATAGCAGATGAAGAATCTGTTTACATGGACTGCTCTCTGTCTAAACTCCTTTGGTGATTTTCTGTTATAAAATACAGCAACCATCACAAACAAATACAAACTTGTTCTTTAATCTACTCAGAAAAGCTCCTGAGTAGGATTTTTAGCCACGCAGTAGAAAGCAAGCCAGCTAAGGGGTTTCAGCTGGATAACTGCTAGCAATTGAGCCTTACCTAATTGCTTGTGAGCTCTGAGAGAATCACTTCTGAATCTATGTGGGAAGATACAAGAAGTTAACCTGAAAAGAACAGTTTTCCCTTTCTTTGTGGCTTTTGGTTTGTTGTTTGATATATTGCTGAGAGAATATTAGCTAAAGCCTACAGAAAAGACCAGTTTGTTGCCACCAGGTCTTATTTCTTTTGCTTTGATTGCCTGACAAGTTCAAATGTTGTTTCCTGACTTTTGTTTTTCCAAGTTTAACACTGAAAGCAAGTAACCTGATTTATGTGCTACCAAGCATATCTGTGTTGGGAGAAATAACCCCATAAATAAATATCTTATTGGCTTTACCCTAAAGCACAACTAATTATTGTGAGCAGCTGTGTCTGGTGTGAATGAACTGCATTGCCCACAATCCCTTGCAAATCATATAGATATATGCACTTGCCAAGACTGTGAAGATTCTCACCCAGGCAGCCGTCTGACAGGTCTTATGTATCTCAGTGTGATTGTAAGCTATGGAGTAATTCAATTCTTGGGCCTCCCAGGGCCACTGATCACCCATTCTTGTTCCTCCGCAGAAGTAACAATCTGAAATGTGGAGGCTAGATACTACTGCTCCAGCTAATTCAAGGAATAGATTCTGAGATGGGTGAGGGATATCAAACTTATTCACATGCATAGTCTCATAAAAGGTATTATGTATATGGTATCGTGATGAACGATGGGCCCGGGTGTTCAATCTAATATATACAATGGTTCTGGGATCTGACCCAGAGCCTGCAATACATAGTCCAAATTTATACCCTTGTTTCCACCCACTGGGATTCATTACTAGGAACTCTAATGGATTACAGGCACCTTTCTTACAGTTTTCTAAATTCTTCACATATGGCTTTTGTAGGACTGCCATTCGATCATCTCTGGTATTCTTTACCATACCAGTTTGCCATGTAGCATAAAATACACATTCCCACCTTGGGCAGTAATAGTCTGCAACTGGTGCTGTGCTATATTTGTTTGCTAAAACTCGTTTATCTGTACATTCTCCCCATCCAGTGGTTCCCTCTGGACACATATACTTGTGATCGTGAGAATATGCTTTTTCCCAGTTAGCACAATTAGAACGACTATCTCTATTTATAGCATTACAGGCATCAAAATATAAAACAGCAGGCTTTGTAGAATCAGTAAGTGGGAGTGTGGCATTGAGCAAATCCCCATCTGCATCATTCCATCGTATCTCTAAGGTATAATAGGATGGGTTCTGATGCGGGTTAAAACAAACTTTAGTATTACCCTTGGTGCAAATGTTCAGTTCAGTGGTGTTATATATACACCGGCTTACTGTACTAGTACAGGTATAGTAAGAGTGATAAAGTAAAGTCTGAGTCACTTTCATTCCAGTTCGAGTGGAAGTAATGCAAGCAGTACATGGGGGTAAGGCACAAGTAAGTTCAAGGCTCCCCATGCAAGCAACCAGGACAAAGTAGAAACAGGGATGCATGTTGATTGTAGTTCTTCTGAATCCTCGCTGGAAAATCTTAACCTCAACGTCCTCTTCTTCTTGGCACAATGCTGACCCGTTTGCTAATGAAGCAATTCAACGGGTGTCAATGTTGATTGAAGATCCTCAAATGTTCGTTGTATGCCAACTTACCAACCGTAGTTGGCTCTAAATAGATTAGTCAATATAGAGTCAGTCAGTGTACCAAAATTGTACACATGGAGTCTGCAAGAACAAATCTTGCTGTATTGGAAACAGCAATCCTCTTCGAAAGACTTGTCTACTGCAAGGTGCGATGGTTGTTGGGGGTGACCCAAAGGAGTTCTAGGTCGCTGGTTGCCGCCTCAGGGTGAGTCGCAAAGGGATATCAGGATGTTGTACTGCTGTCCACTGCTCCGGGTCTGGAACAGCTGCTGGCTTGACTCTGCTGTGATGGATCCAGGATTCGATCTCTGCTACCTTCACGGCTGTTGGTGTAGACAGGATGACGGTGTATGGTCCCTTCCAATGAGGTTCCAGCGGTGTCTTCTTCCAATCTTTGATCCACACTGAGGTACCAGGCTTGTAGGGATGCAGGGGTTCCGTCAAGTTGATAGGCAACTGGTCCTGTATCCACGCATGGAGAGTCTGCAGAACAGAACTAAGAGCTAGGAGTTCTTGTCTGGTTATTTCTGAACCAATTTGTGGCAAACTACCTTTTACACCCTGCACTATCGGTGGAGGTTTGCCATACATAACTTCGAAAGGGGAAAATCCTGATGATTTCACAGGAGCTGAGCGTATTCTAAGTAATGCTATTGGGAGAACCTGGGGCCACTTTAGGTGGGTCTCCTGACATAGCTTGGACATCTGAGATTTCAAAGTTCTATTCATTCGCTCAACTTTCCCTGAACTTTGGGGTCTGTATGCAGTGTGTAACTTCCATTGTATCTGTAAGGCACTTGCTAACTGCTGGGTAATTTGAGATACAAAGGAGGGTCCATTGTCTGACCCTATGACTGCTGGGATTCCAAATCTGGGGATAATTTCTCTTAACAGAACCTTGGTAACTTCTAGGGCTTTTTCAGTTCTGGTGGGGAAGGCCTCCACCCACCCAGAGAAGGTACAAACCAGAACTAACAAGTAACGGTATCCGCTGGCTTTTGGCATTTCGGTAAAGTCTACTTGCAGGTGGTGCATGGGGGTAACACCTCCTGACTGAACTCGGGGTGGTGGCGTGGGACCCTGTTTGGCATTATTCTTGGCACAAATCAGACATTGGCGGGCTACCGAGGCTGACAAGGCTCCCAACAGAGCGATACAAAAGTGTGGTTTGAGTGCTTTTTCCATAGCACTTTTCCCGTAATGTGTGGCTTGATGAAAGGCCTTGACGAAGGCCGGTCCCAATGATTCAGGGATCACTATTCGTCCTGGGGGTTGACTGCCCTCTGGTGGTGGCAGCTCAATCCACCCATCTTTCAGTACTCCTTTTTCTTTCTCACAGTAGTAGTCCAATTCTTTGGTGGTATATCGTGGTGTCCATAGATTAAGAGGTACTGGAAACAATGCTGCTTGAACTGGTGTTGCTTGTGACGAGATTTAACCTGTCATGGCTGCTTTGCGTGCTGAGGCATCAGCAAATCTGTTTCCTTGGGCAACTTCTCCTTTTCCTGCTTGGTGTCCTCGACAGTGCATGACAGCAACACGTGTAGGGGCCCATACTGCATCTAATAGCATCAATATTTCTGGGCCGTATTTGACTGATTTGCCTCCCGAGGTGATGAGCCCTCGTTCTTTGTAGAGAGCTCCATGTGCATGCAGAGTGGTGAAGGCATATTTTGAGTCCGTGTATACATTCAACTGAAGTCCTGCACCTAATATTAATGCTCTGGTGAGTGCTATCAATTCTGCTTTCTGTGCTGATGTTCCTGAGGCAAGAGCTAATGATTCGATGACTTTCTCCCGGGTTACCACAGCATACCCGGCACAACGTCGTCCATTGATGATGAGGCTACTTCCATCCACAAAGTAGGTCTGGTCAGGGTTTTCTATAGGTATATCAGTTAAATCATGTCGACTTGAAAATACAGTATCCATGACTTCTATACAGTCATGCTCTGGAGGGCCTCTGCTGATTGGTATCAATGTGGCTGGGTTCAAGGCATGGCTTACTTCCAATTGTATTTGCGGATTTTCACATAGCATGCTCTGGTATTTCAGCATTCGAGAATTGGTGAGCCAATGGTTTGCTTTTTGTTCCATGAGGGCAAGTACTGCATGTGGTACTGTGACGCGTAGATGCTGTCCTAAGGTGAGTTTATCTGCTTTACTCACTAATAATGCTGTGGCTGCAACAGCCCTCAAACATGGTGGCCATCCTTTGGCTACAGTGTCCAATTGTTTCGATAGGTATGCTACAGGTCGCTCCCAATGTCCTAATTTCTGAGTCAACATGCCTAGAGCGTTCCCTTGCATTTCATGTACAAATAGATGGAAAGGCTTGTGAACGTCTGGTAATCCAAGTGCTGGTGACGACATTAATTCTTCCTTCAGGGTTTTAAAAGCTGCATCTTGTTCAGGTCCCCACTCTAGTGGCGACTTCTCTTCTCCTTTGGTGGCTTCATATAGTGGTTTAGCAATTTGGGCAAAGTTAAGTATCCATATTCGGCAGTACCCTGCTGCTCCCAGAAAGGCTCTGACTTGCTTTCTGGTGGTTAGGGTTGGGATGCAGTATACGGCTTCCTTCCTTTCTCGTCCCAACTGTCGGCTCCCTTTGGACAGGCGGAAGCCCAAATATTTTACTTCTTTTTGGCATAGCTGTGCTATTGCTCTGGAAACTTTGTATCCAGCTTCATCCAATAGTTGCAAGAGGTCATTAGTGGCCTGTATACATTCACTTTCCGATATGGCAGCTACCAGTAGATCATCCATATATTGGAGAAGTACTCTTTTTCCAGGGGCCACAGGGTAGCTTGAAAGATCTTGGTTTAGGGCAGCACTAAAAATGGTGGGTGAGTTCTTAAATCCTTGGGGCAATCGTGTCCAAGTAAGTTGGCCCCGTCGTCCTGAGACAGGGTCCTGCCATTCAAAGGCAAACAGCAATTGGCTAATTGGGGCTAATCTTATGCAAAAGAATGCATCCTTCAAATCCAAAACAGTAAAGTGGGAAGCTTCAGCAGGAATTAGTCCTAAGAGTGTATAAGGATTCGGCACAACTGGATGTATGGTTTCAACTGCTTCATTTACTCTCCTTAGATCTTGTACTGGGCGGTAGTCACCTGTCCCAGGCTTCTTCACTGGCAAGAGAGGAGTGTTCCATGGTGACTGACATACTTTAAGTAGGCCATACTCCAGTAGTCTCAACAAGTGGCGGTGGATGCCTTCAATTGCTGCTCTTGGAAGTGGGTATTGTTTGACATGTACTGGTTCTGCACTAGGCTTGAGGTTCACAATTATTGGAGCTATATGTTTAGCTAGGCCTGGTGGATTGCCCTCTGCCCATACTCCAGGAGGGGCTACAATACTTTTTAGAGTATGTTCAACATTGGTGTCAAGGATTGGCTCTGTACCATAATATCTCAACTCTTCTTCTCGGGGAACAGTAAGCACCATCAGTCCCGCAGGTTTTGAATTTACTGTCATTTGCATTTCTCCTTTCTCAGTAAAGGATATTTGGGCCTGCAGTTTGGCTAGCATATCTCGTCCCAGTAGTGGCACTGGGCACTCGGGCATGTAAAGGAATTGGTGTGTTATTTGCTGTCCCCCTAAATTACATATGCGGTTTTGAAGAAAAGGCTTAGTGGCTTTAGTACCAGTTGCTCCCACAATGGTGACTGCTCGTGTAGAAAAAGGGGCTATCTGCTTATCTACTACAGAATGTTCTGCTCCAGTATCAACCATAAAGTCCATGAATTGGTCTCCTATTTGTATACTGACCATAGGCTCCTGGAGACCTAAAGCGAATTCGGAGCCCGGTCTGTCCTAATCTGTTTCATCAAAATCAGAGGCCGTTGCGGCTGCAACTCCCTGTATGGCCTCTGCTCGTTCTCATTGAAAATGTTCTCGATTGGTTCCTCTGCGGTTCTTGGGTCGGCCTCTCTCTCTCTGAGGGGCGTTCTCTCCTTCATCACGGGAAGTGTCTTCGAGTCGCGGGCATGCATTCCTCCAATGTCCTTCTTCCCTGCAATAAGCGCATTGATTCACGCCTAGTGGGGGCCGGCTTTCTCCTCGGCCCCTCCCTCTTCCTCTGCTCCTCTGACTAGGGAAACCTCCCCTTTTCTGTTCAACTAACTCTGCAGCCAAAAAAATCGGCTTTCTTCATTTTACATTCACTTTCTCTCTGTCTTTCATTATCACGATTCACAAACACTCTATGAGCGACATCCAATAACTGAGTCACATTCATGCCCGCAAACCCTTCTAGTTTCTGTAGTTTACGTCTAATGTCTGGTTGAGACTGGCTGACAAAAGCTGCATTCACCATGCATAGACTTCCTGGTGCAGCTGGGTCATAGGGAGTGTACATTCTGTATGCTTCAGATAATCTCTCATAGAATACTGCTGGGCTTTCGTCTACGCCTTGGAGCACTTCGGCTGTCTTGGTGAGATTCATGGCTTTCTGACCCCCCTTTCGCAGACCTTGTAAAAGGCCTTGGCGAAAGCATGCTAGAGCTTTGGATCCTACTTCGGTGTTCGGATCCCACTGAGGATCCTCGTTTGAGAATTCTTTCTTTGCTGCTTCGCGATTATTTATTCCGGGTGGTCCCTCTGCTTGGGGATTATCTGCTAGCCAATTAACAGCTGCTCGCATAATTCTTGTCCGCTCCTCAGTAGTAAATAAAGTAGACAGGAGCTGACGGCAATCTGACCAAGTGGGTTGATGGGTCTGCATAATTGTGCTCATTAGTTCTGTTAACTCTTGGGGCTTGTCAGTATAGGAGGCATAATGTAATTTCCAGTTCAGCAAATCAGTAGTGGAGAAAGGCACATAAACTAAACTTAGGGGCCCCGGTACTATCTGGTCATCTGCATCTCTCACGGGCATTCCCGGGACTTGCCGCAGGGGGGCTAATAATTTCAGGAGGGCTTTCTGCTTCTTGGTAGTGACTTTCGGTATCTTGGTGGGGGCTTTCAGCTTCGAGACTCACTTAGTCTGGGGAGTCTCGCTTGCAACAGATGAACTAGCACTGACAACTGATTTTTCACTTTCTGTCTCAGTCAGTCTTCATCTTCCTGCTCTGACTCCTGCTTATCCTCAGTCTCTGTCCCAGACTGATCAGCCTCTTCATGAGACGGCTCATCTAACTGGTCTTCTGGCTGGTGAGGGGGTGGACCCTCCCGGTCCCGGGGGGCTGCCGCGGGACGCGGTGGTACTCTTGCGGGGCGCTGAGCTTGGGGCTGTCTAATTATAACTTCTGGTGAATCAGGATCAACATAGACAGGTTTCTTTTCAAGCTTCTTTTCTTTCCCTGCCTTCTGTGTCTGCTCTGTCAGCGCTACCATTATTCTACACTGTTCTTCATAACAGCGCTGAGCCCAAGGGGATGGGCTTTCACAAATACTTAACCAGGAATCTATATAGGGATACTGGTCGGGGTGCGCTGCTCGCACCTTCCGGTGGACTTACTGAATAATTCCTATGGTAAAGGTTCCCTCTCGGGGCCACTGGGGTTCTAATACAGGCCACTCTCTAGTACACAACAATTGTAATCGTGACGCAGTCATTTTTACTCCATAATCTCCTGTGTATCCCTTGTTAAAGTATTTAACCATACATTCTAACGGAGTGTGCCTGGTAGACCCCGCCCCTCCCATATCGATGTGTGCGCGCAACAACAAACAAAAGGGAAAAGGAGGGCGGACCGCGGGTGAGGGGTCCTCACGGTCCTAGAAACATTCAGGGATACACAACACAAGACAAGACGACGGTCGCTTCCTCCTTTTTACGACCTGGACGCGGTTGCCCGGCCAGGAAATGCGTTACTCAGGAGTCCGCCTTCGCTTGGTCTGTGTTGCAAGACCTCTCAATCACACTTCATTCACACAATCATGCTAGCAACGTATCCCAAAAAACCCAGTCCTGTCTCTTCTGACTAGGCTATCAAATTCAAAATCAAAAAGACGGTGGTTTCGCCCCGCGCATACACTATGCAGGGTTACTCGGACCGACTTGAGAGCTCTTACCAAATGCAAATTCAAATTCCAAATTCCAAAAAGGCAGTGGGTTCACCTCGCGCATACACTATGCAAGGTTACTTGGATCGCCTTTGAGAGGTGATCATGCTCTCTTACCAAAATTCCAAAGTTTTAAGGCCTTTCAAATTACAAGTTTACAAGTTCCAAGCTGCAGATCTGACTCATCTGTCTAGACATACCAAGAAAACTATACTCACCGGATCCGGTCCCCACTCCCGGGCAAGCGCATGAGTTGGACCTCAGACTCCCCTCACGGGTTCGAGGTGTTGGCTCCGTCCGGGCTCGGCACCCGCCAAAGCCTGGCCAGCTCCCTCCGATGCAAGGGACCGGTGGCGCCAGGGAGCGAGCCCACGTCGGGAGGGCACGATCCCAGCAGGACCAAACCTATAGAGGCGGAAAGTCGTGGTATATCAGATTATATACCCTCCGACCGACCACACGTTCCCGGCCAACGCACCAAGAATATGTAGCGGCAGAGCGCAAACAAACCAATAATACCAGGAGTCTGTTCAGAAGGTCCAAATCATTTATTTGTGCACAAGACTCAAGCAGAATCACATTCAAAATGGCTGAGCAATGGTTTCTAGCAAAACAACAACTTTTATACCTTTCTTCTCCATTCTAGATATAGGCAAACTTCTCATTGGTCCCGGTAACCCCTTTCACCCCATCTATTGGTCCCGGTACCAACACGTAGCTGCATTGAGGACCTTGGTCTGGGCTTAGCACCTGCTTACCCCCTTACAGTCCTCATTACAATGGTCATTTCTTGGGCTCTCGTTACATTTTACCTCCAAGGTCACTGACTAACTAAAACATGTGGGAAAGCAGGGCACTGTAACTTTTCTTTCAGCAGAGTTAATTAATTCCATAGAAGCTTCACTCTCTTATCAATACCAATTAAAACTTGTTTTTCTATATTCTCTAAGTTTCGATTCTGCTTAGCTATACTTAATTGTGCTCAGTTAAGTTTCGATTCTATGGTAGCAGCATTTAGGGGAGTGTGTAATTCCTTTGGGCCTCTCCACAGGCTTCATTTACAGGTCAAGCTGTTTAGGCCTCTCTGCTTATTTCAGACACCATGGATCATAGGCCTTCGCCTACCACACTATGCCACACGTATCGCTGTATGCTTGTGTTGAAACAAACAGATGAGCGTATCCTGTGTTCCATGTCACACACATAGCCAAAAAACAGCAACTCTGGAGGAATGTGCAACATACAATGACAATGTCAGTCCCTGCTTCACACGTGGGGACCAGTACACAGTGTGCAAAGTCCAAAGCGTATCTGCAATCCAACACGTCAGGTTAAGACTATCCTTGCAACCCTGGGCATGCATAGTCAAGTGTCACATCCCAATATGCCACAGTACATGAAAGGTCCTGGGTGTCTCCTGCAATGAGCATGATTCCCAACCAGAGCACGGCAGCAACAGTGTGTTGGACAGGTCTGTCATGGCCAAAGTAGCAATCCAAACATAATACTGTCCATCCTAGGCATGTGTCCCACTCGCAGAGGTCAAACATCCTATGGAACCATTTTCCAGGGAAAGTTCCATGGTGTTGTGTCCCCCAACAGGTGGGTGATGGCGATGCCAGATACACTGTAATAGATGTGTGTGGTTTGTTCTCTGCCCTGTGTCAGAAGAGGAGAAATATTGTATTGGTATGCACCTTGCAACATCAGCACAAATGGCAGAGAGTCAGACATTAAGAAACACATAATAAAGGGACACACAGGCAAACATGACATGATCACAACACAAAACACATTGCACGTTGGGGACATTTTGAATTGGAACCATACACATGGGTGTCACATGGATATGGTTCTGTCCATGCCCATGTGACACAGGCGTTTCACAGCTCCATCCTATGTGCATCAGCGTTCGTGAACAGAGAGCCAACATGAAATGTACATGAGACAAACAGTACATCATTAACATGTAAAGGCTGATGTCATACCCAAAAGAACAAAGGTGCAAACTACCTTGTGCTTGCATCAGGTGTATGTCTCGGATCCCCTGAGCCACTCAACGGCCATAACAGGTCACAGTGAAGGGAGACAATGTCAGCGAAATATGTATAATCACCATATCACGCCAATATCTCTGATACAAAAAGCAGGTCAACAGTGGTATGTCAGAACACAAGACACAGTTCTGTTCCCAACACACAACACATGTCCACAATGGTCACACGGTAAACAGCAGTAAGGTAGAGATAGCACAGTCACCACCGCTCCCCAGGTATACAGACCCCACATACCACATGATAATGTAAAAAGCCTGAACACTGTATCATCACACAGCCAACACAAGAACACGCACACACACAGTATGCTAAGGGTAGCGTGCCATCAGCAGCATATGGCCTGTATGTCCACAAGTGGAGATTTGTAGTCATAAAGGCCCTGTGAATTGCAATGATACCCTGGTGTTGACTGATGGTACAATGTCAGGGAAGGGTGCACGTGTAGGCCACCACCCAAAAACCTAGGACCGTCACACACATGCAGCTCTGTTGGACATGTCCCAGAGACAGTGTTGCAGAAGACATACTGGACAGGAACACATGGGGATATGTATGCCAACAGCAAGATATGGTTTAGGGTAGTGCAGGGAAAAGAGGTGAACCACAACATCTGGACAATATGACAGATCACTGAGGACATATGTTCCCCCTGACTGCTGGCACAGACAATATAGCTGTAGGTCCACTCACCCCAGACCACAGCATGTTGGCTGATGTACAGTCCCCTGCCAATGCACCACAGCACCAGGAGCTTCAACAACTATGTCCTGTGCATTGGGAAACACAAGGGAAACATATATATGTCATGTTCGAGCTGTGCAACACACACTGCACCTTCCTGTCCCCAGCTTACACATTCCCCAACATCCTTTACAGACTGACTGTTCACCATCACACTGTACACATATCTTCCATGTGAGAGGCATCAATGACATGTCTTTGCCAAACTACAGGGGTCCATACTCTGTCCCCTCCCTCACCTCTCTGTTGTCGTACACACTGGTGAACAGAAGTGTTTGCTCCCTACCGTGTTCCTAACTCACTCCAAGGCTGCAGTATTATCCTGAGTCCCCCATATCGCTTCCAATGCCCCTTCACTGTGTGTACTGGTGTCCCAATGTTGTCTGCTACCCCGCTGTCAATTGCTGTAACACACGGAAATATGCAGGGGCACCTCTGGGATCCTCTATCCAAACACATTTCCTGGTGTGTATATCTCATACCTTCAC
This sequence comes from Ichthyophis bannanicus, assembly GCA_033557465.1. Taxonomy (NCBI): domain Eukaryota; kingdom Metazoa; phylum Chordata; class Amphibia; order Gymnophiona; family Ichthyophiidae; genus Ichthyophis; species Ichthyophis bannanicus. The sequence goes on from CM066043.1 coordinate 1,676,022, forward strand.
TAACATTAACAGCTGTGCGCTAATGAGTTGCTAAACATATATCTCAATGTCTGTGTTATGTCCGCTAAACCACACCCCGATGTCTGCTTGTGACCTGACCTTGATGGCTGCATGACGAAACCTGGAAACAGCATAAGCACTGGCAACTCAAATGCAAGGCATTGATAAGGCAGGCAAAGGGAGAATTTGAGAAGAAGCTTGCTGCGGAAGCAAAAACGCGAAGTAAAGACCTTTTCAAGTACATTCGTAGCAAAAAGCCTGTGAGAGAGTCAGTTGGTCCATTAGATGATAAAGGGGTTAAAGGAACACTAAGAGGCGACAAGGCGATAGCGGAGAGACTGAATGAATTCTTTGCTTCAGTCTTTACTGAGGAAGATGTAGGGATGTTACCCATGACTGAAGTGGTATTTAAAGGTGTGGAAGAATTGAAGGAAATATCGATACATCGGGAAGATGTATTACAACTATTAGATAAACTGAAGAGTAGCAAATCACCTGGGCCGGATGGTATACATCCAAGGGTGTTGAAAGAACTGAAATACGAGATTGCAGACCTGCTATTAGTAATCTGTGAACTATCATTAAAATCATCTCTAATACCTGAAGATTGGAGGATCGCCAATGTAACACCAATTTTTAAAAAGGGTTCCAGGGGTGATCCGGGAAACTACAGACCGGTGAGAGCCTGACATCAGTACCGGGAAAAATGGTAGAAACCATCATAAAGAATAAAATTACTCAGCATGTAGACAGTCATGACCTAATGGGAGACAGCCAACATGGCTTTAGACAAGGAAGATTTTGTCTTACTAATCTATTATGTTTTTTTTGAAGGAATGAATAATCAGGTGAGTCGGTTGATATTGTGTATCTGGACTTTCAGAAAGCCTTTGACAAGGTCCCTCATGAGAGACTTTTGGCAAAACTAAAGAGTCATGGGATAGGAGGCAGTGTACTATTGTGGATCAGGAACTGGTTAAAAGATAGAAAGCAGAGGGTAGGGCTAAATGGCCAATTTTCCCAGTGGAGAAAGGTGAATAGTGGTGTACCCCAAGGATCTGTGCTGGGTCCGCTGCTTTTTTGACATATTCATAAATGACCTGGAAAGTGGAATAACGAGTGAAGTTTGTAAATGGGGACGCTGGTCGTGAATGTCCACAGTCTTGGCAAAGGCAAAATATTATTATGACTTGCAAAGGAGTGTGGGGGTTGTAGTTCATTCATACCAGAAACAGCCGCTCACAAAATAATGAGTTATGATGCTCGAGTGTAAGCAAAGAAAAACAGATTTTATTCATGGGGTTAATTCTCCCACACAGATTTACTTGGTAACACAAAAGGACACTTGCTTCAAGTATTGTACTCAGGAAAAACAAAACATGTTATAAGGTAACTGAACCTCTTAAGCAATAAATCAATAAAGACCTTGATGGGAAACAGAAAAGGTCTTTTTGATGGCTCCTGCTAATGATCTTCTTAGCAGTGCTCCAAAAAGGCAAAAACAAACCCAAAAGTAGAAAAACTGTTCTTTACCAAGGATAACTTTCTTCTATTCACACACACAAGGAAGAAGTTTCCTTCTAGAGCTCACGTGCACTTGTGCCTGGCTCCATTACAAATAATTAGCCAGCTGCAAACCCCTTTGCTGGTTCACTGTCTCTACGTGGCTCAATCCTACCCTAAAGCTTTCTTGCAGAGACTTTTCTGGGTAGATAAAAGAACAAGTTACAGTTCCTTTTGGTGGTTGTTGTATTAGTGAGAAACTATTTTAAAACAGCAGCCTAGACAGTGAGCAGTCCATGTATTCCAACTGATCATTTGATATATCTCCTTCTTCCTCAAATATAATGGAATCAGTATCATGGTCTGGCTCAGAGGAATTCCTTAATTGATCACTCTCAGGATAATATTTGTTTCCCTGTTGTCTTCCAGATGAAGAGCTAGGGCATAGATCAAAGTTCATACCTGAGCTTCCCTTGCTGTTAGGTTTCCTCTCCTGGTATCCTGGCCAGTAAGTAGTCCAGCTTTTATGTCCAGCCTTCCAATCAAGATCCCTGGACACTGGGTCTCTCTTCACATACCTTCTTGCACCGGTCTTAGGGCCCCTTCCAAATGCAGCCGTCTCCCTCAAAGGTGCCGTTTGGGAGTTCCTGGCTCTATAACCCCAATCCTCTGGCTTCCTCCAGTCCAATGGAGTATGCTTGCCTCTGGAATCACTCCTAACACACATAATGCTGTGGGCTCCTTCTTTAGACCTCCAAGATGTCTTTCTGGTCTTCCTTCTGCGTTGCTTCTGCTGTTGTAGTCCTCTCTCTTCTTTCTCCAATGGCTTCTGCTTCTGTCTCTCCTCGTTCTGCCTGTTCTGTCTCTGTGTAGAATATCTTTTACTTTTAAAGTGCTTAGAGGGACACTCCACACTAGCACAGCCCAGGTGTGCTGAATCAAGCCCTGCCCTTGGAGATGAGTGATTGGGGATTACCTCATAGCTCTCCTGATTGAATACACGTTTCCCCACTTCAGCCCTTTTAGAGGCTGTTTGAAACCTGGTGCATTCTGGGACTGGTAGTCTTTTATGAAAACATTCTGTTTTAGTATTTCTACCAGCAAAGACAGGTTGCTTGTTCAGTGCCAATTCACCTCTTTTATAGCTCCCTCTTGAACTATGATAATTGTTTATTGTTTATTTCACATTTACTATACCGCCTCCCATTACATCGAGGCGGTTTACAAATAAAAATAATGGTTAGAGAGAAAGGAAATTACAATAATTAATAGGAGAAAGGAGAGTAAAGGCAGAAGCAATACAATTAGAGAGCAGAGAGAGGTCTTCAGGGGGGAAAAACTAGTGAGAAAAGATGGGTTTTGAGAAGAGAACGGAATTTGGGGTAGGATTCCTCTGTACGGAGGTTGGTAGGGAGGGAGTTCCAAAGAGAGGGTCCTAGGTAGTAAAAGGCAGATTTTCTGGTGGATTGCAGGTGAGCTTTGGAGGGTGCTGGGAGGTGAAGACGGTTAATGTGGATGGACTGGAGACCGCGAGAGGGGTTATGGTAAGTTAATAAGTCAGAAAGGTAGGCAGGAGTTGAGTGATAAATGGCTTTGTGAGCTAAAGTGAGAACCTTAAACCTCATCACAAGTTATCAAATTTGCAGATGACACAAAACTATTTAAAGTTGTTAAAACCCAAGAGGATTGTGGAAAATTGCAAGAGGATCTTGATAAATTGGAAAACTGGGCATCAAAATGGCAGATGGAATTTAATGTGGACAAGTGCAAGGTTATGCACCTAGGGAAGAACAACCCAAACTATGGTTACACGATGCAAGATTCTGTAGCAGCAGAGCGCAGACAAACCAATAATACCAGGAGTCTGTTCAGAAGGTCCAAATCATTTATTTGTGCACAAGTCTCAAGCAAAGTCAATTTCAAAATGGCTGAGCGATGTTCTCTGGCAATACAACAACTTTTATAGACTTTAGCTTCATTCTAGGTATAGAAAAACATTTCATTGGTCCCGGTAACCTCCCGTACCCCTTCTATTGGTCCCGGTACTGATAAGATTATCCAATTATGTTCTTTAAGTGGGCTCAGCACCTGCTCACCCCCCTTCTAGTCCCAATTACAATGGCCAGTTCACCAACTTGTTACTTTCCTTCTTCCAAGGCCACTCAGCTAGTTTGTACGTGTAGGGAAGCAGGGCTCTGTAACTTCTCTGTCAGCAGTTTTAAACATAAATTCTGTATTTTTCCATCTGTTCTGCTTGTCTAAGCTTAATTCAATACTTTTACTGAGTTCTAATTCTACAGCAGCATATTGGGGGATGTGCAATTCCTATGGGCCTCTTCACAAGCTTCATTTACAGGTCAAGCTAGTTAGGCTTACTTGCTTATGTCAGACACTGTGGATCACAGGCCTTCACCTGCCACATTCCCCCCTTTGATTAATCTCACCCTATTACTTAATAAGGTGTGAGAATTAAATCACTTCAAAATAGTTATACTATGGTCATAGGATTCTGACTATATGCAGGAGGTTTTGGTTGGTATAAGGCCATAATCTTAGTTGCGGTCTTCCGCGCTACTGTACTTTCAATAGCACTATGAATAGAATGCATACAACATGGGATTATACATGGTAACAGTAAAATAACAGCAATAATTATTAGTACTAATATAAGGAAAGTTTTAAGTCCTCCCAGCCATGAGAAAAAGTTAGCAAACCAGTTAGGAAACTTCAGTGAGTGCCAAGTCTGTACTGGCACATAAGCATGTTTTTGCATATCCTTAGCAAGTTCTTCAACTACTTGACCCTTATCATCTATTTTTAAACAACAATTGGTTAAATTCAGCTTACCACATACTCCTCCTTCAGCTGCTAACAAATAATCAAGTGCTAAGCGATTCTGATATATAGCAGTGCACATCTGAGTACTTTGTCTAGCTAAAAGTGTAAGAGCTTGGCTAGTTTCATTGGTTATTATTTCAACTACTGCTTGTAAGCGAATAATACGATTTATCATATAGATTGGGGTTCGATAGCCCCACATACCATCATCATTCCAAGTGGCAGGCCCATAATATTCAATGATTCTTTCTGGCGGCCAATCATCACCCTTGCCACTTGCCTACTTGGAGGGGTGCTCTCTTCTGTCTCAGTGCTCTTTTGTGTCTGTGGGTAGTGTATACTGGGTATCCTAATTGTTCTCCATGTTCTGTGGGTAGGAGGAAGAAAGAAGGTCTGATGGTCCCTAAGACACATGCTCCTCCCCAATGTGGCGGGAGTCGAGCATACGCTCGGTTTCCACAGATCCAATACAGGCCAGGTGGGGCTTGCCAAGCATGGGTTTTGGCAAGATTAGTCCATAAATCAGCAAGTTCAGGAAATCTGGCTAATGGATTAGGAGGTTCAGGGTTTTTGATTCCTGACCACCATGACGTCTTTTTGGTAGTGTCATTATAGAATTTCTGGCTAAGACAGACCAGCTGTCCTACCTGTTGGGTGAACTGGGGTCCAGTTCTGGTATAGCAAAGACGTCCAACAATTGAGTGCACTAACACCCATTCGCTAGTAGTCTTGTATAATTCAGTCTGATTGTAAGTCAGAGAATAATTTAATTCTTGAGCTTCCCATGGCCACTGGTCACCCATCTGGGTTCCGCCACAGAAATAACAATCTGAGATTTTAAGACTAGATACTACTGCTCCAGCTAATTCTAAGAATAAATTGTGAGAAGGATGAGGGATCTCAAACTTATTTACATGCATGGCCTCATAGAAAGTGTTATGGATGTGATATTTAGATGACTTGTGGGCTTGGGTGTTCAATCTTATATACACAATGGTTCCTGGATCTGATCCGGAACCGGCGATACGTAAACCAAACTTGTATCCTTGTTTCCATACATTAGGATTACGTATCCATAATTGTAAAGGGTTACAAGCACCTTTCTTACATTTGTCATCTGTTTTTGACTTAGTTAGAGTGGCCACTCGATTATCTATCTGTTCTTCTACTATACCATCATTCCATGTAGCATAAAAAACACATTCCCAATTTGGGCAATAGTAATCTGCTGCTGTGGCAGTACTATATGAATCCTTTTTACCTGTACACTTTCCCCATCCTGTGGCACCTTCTGGGCACATATACTTATGGTCATTACGATATGCTTTTTCCCAGGTACCACATTTGGAGCGACTATCTCTGTTTATAACATCACATGCATCAAAATTCAAAACAGCAGGTCTACTAGGATCTCTAAGTGGTTGTGTGGCATTAATTATAGGTCCATCTGCATCCTTCCATCGTATTTCCAACGTGTAATAGGATGGATTCTGATGCGGATTATAGCATACTCTAGATTTACCTTTAGTGCAAACATTTAGTTCAGTGGTGTTATAAATACACCGAGTCACTTTACCAGTGCAGGTATAGTAAGAATGGTAAATCAAAGTCTGAGTTACTTTCAGTCCAGTTCGAGTAGAAGTAATGCAAGCAGTGCATGGAGGTAAGGCATGAGTCAGTTCAAAACCTCCAAAACAGGCAACCAGGGCAAAGCAAAGGTAAAGATACATGTTGATTGGAGTTCTTCTGAATCCTCAGCTTGCAGATCTTGACCACGACGTTCTTTTCTTCGTCCCGTTCGCTAATAAAGCAATTCAACGGGTGCTGAGTGTTGATTGAAGATCCTCAAGTTGTCCATCACACATTAACCAACTTAGCAATTTCAGTTGGCTTTTGAAGTATGGTCAATCAATGTAGCATCAAAGTAGTGTGTAAAATCATACACATGAGGTTCGTTAAAAACAAACTCTTGCTGTATGGAAAACAGCAATCCTCTTCGAAAGACTTGGCTACTGCAAGGCACTGTGACAGAGTGTTTAAGCTGCTGGTTGCCGTCTCAGAGTAACTCACAAAGGTGCATCAGGATGCTGTTCTGCTGTCCACTGCTCAGGTTCAGGATCAGTTGCGGGCTTGACCCTGCTGTGGTGGATCCAGGAATCGATTTCTGCTACCTTTACTGCAGTTGGGGTAGACAGGATGACGGTGTATGGTCCCTTCCAATGGGGTTCTAACGGTATCTTCTTCCAATCTTTGATCCACACCGAGGTACCAGGCTGGTAGGGATGCAAAGGTTCCGTCAAGTTGATAGGCAACTGGTCTTGGATCCACGCATAGAGAGTCTGCAGAACAAAACTAAGAGCTAGGAGTTCTTGCCTGGTTATTTCTGAACCAATTTGGGCTAGACTTCCTGTAATTCCCTGCACTATTGGTGGGGGCTTACCATACAGAACTTCAAAAGGGGGAAAACCTGTTGACTTCACAGGAGCTTGTCAGACGGCTGCCTAGGGTGAGAACTTACACAATCTTGACGATGCATATATTCATATGATTCTTGCAAGGTATTGTGGGTATTGTAGTTCATTCACTCCCAAACACAGCTGATGACAATAATTTGAGTTGTAAAACCAAGTGGTAAGATCAATAAAATACTTCTTTTATTGATGGGGTTTAATTCACCCAGCACATGTATGCTTGATAGCACTATAAATGAGGTTACTTGCTTGCAGTGTTTAAATGGATAACAAAAAGTCACAAAGTAAACCAGAAAACAACCTTCAGCTTGTCAGGCAATTAGCTAATGTTTTCTTAGCAAATAATTACCAAATACAAAGGCACAAATTAAAGAATAAACTTTGCTGGTTAGGTTAACTTCTGCTTATTTTCCACGCCGATCTCAGCATTGATTCTCCCTTGCTCACACACACAATCAGGTGCAGCCCTAATTACTATCAATGGACCAGCTGAAAGCCTTTAGCTGGCTGGCTGCTACTGTGTGAGCCCAAATCCTGCCTTAAGAGCTGTTTGCAGTGGAAATAAAGAACAAAGTTAGGTTTCTTTGTGATGGCTGATGTGTTTGCTCATAGAAAACTAGCAATAGCATTTAGATAAAGAACAGTCCATGTAAATAGTTTCATCTGCTGTATTTCCCCCTGCATCAACAATCATAGGGTCAATATCATACATTGGCACAGATGAGTCTTTCATTAAGGCACTATCATGAGAATGCTTATTCCCTTGCTGCCATTCTCTATTATAGATAGGGTCTGGATCAGTGTTCATACCTGAGCCTCTCCTGCTATCATTATTCCTCTCTGTATAGCCTGGCCAATATGTAATCCAATTCTGATGTCCAGCCTTCCAATCTTGATCCCTGGACACTGGATCTCCTCTCACATACCTTCTGGCCTTGGTCTGAAAGTCCCTTCCACATGCAGTCTTCTCTCTTCCAGGTAGCCACTGGTGATTCCTATCTCTGCCACTCCATTCCTCTGGCTGAATCCAGTCCAATGGACTCTGCTGGCTTTTGGAATACCTCCCAGTATGAGTACTGCCTTGGAATCTCCCAGACCTTCCAATGGCCTTTCTTCTCTTCCTTCCAGAGAGTTTCCTTCTCTCTCTATCTGCTTGGCTTGGCTTCTGTTTCTCCAGGTGATACTGGTGCTTGTAGCCGTTGCTGTCTCTGTATCTCTTCCTCCCTCTGTAGCTGAAACTGAAGCTGTTCTTGAAACTGGGCTGGAGCTTGTAGTAACCCTTATCTGAAGAATAAGCTCTATTCTTATTCTGTCCTAATGTGTGCTGCTCCCTAACACAGCGCAGCTGTGTTGAATCAGGCCCTGCCCTTTGAGATGAGTGCTTAGGGATTACCTCATAGCTCTCTTGATTGCACACACATTCTCTCACTTCAGCCCCTCTCATGGCTGCTGGAAACCTGGTGCATTCTGGGACTGGTAGTCTTTTATGTGAAAACTCTGTTTTCTTGCTTCTACCAGAACTGACAGGTTGCTTGTTCAGAGTCACATCATCTTTTCTATAGCTCCTACCTGAGCTATGATAAGCTTCCTTATCACAAGCTGAGCGTATTCTGAGTAAAGCTATTGGGAGCACTTGGGGCCACTTCAGGTGTGTCTCCTGACAAAGCTTAGACATTTGGGCTTTTAGGGTACGATTCATTCGCTCAACTTTCCCTGAACTCTGGGGTCTGTATGCAGTGTGAAGTTTCCATTGTATCTGCAAAGCTTTTGCTAGCTGTTGAGTAATCTGGGAGACAAATGAGGGCCCATTGTCTGACCCTATTACTGCTGGAATTCCAAACCTAGGGACAATCTCTCTCAGTAAAACTTTGGTGACTTCCCGAGCTTTTTCAGTTCTGGTTGGGAAGGCTTCTACCCACCCAGAGAAAGTACAGACTAATACTAATAGGTAGTGATATCCATTGGCTTTTGGCATTTCAGTAAAATCAATTTGCATGTGGTGCATGGGGGTTACACCTCCTGACTGAACTCGGGGTGCTGGTGTGAGACCTTGCTTGGCATTATTTTTGGCACAAATTAGACATTGGCGTGCTACTGAAGCTGATATGGTCGTCAACATGGTAATGTAGAAATGTGGTCTGAGTGCTTTTTCCATAGCACTTTTCCCATAGTGGGTGGCCTCGTGAAAGGCTTTGACAAAGGATGGTCCTAACAATTCGGGAATTACTATTCGTCCTGGGGGTTGACTGCCCTCTGCTGGTGGCAGCTCAATCCATCCATCTTTCAGTACTCCATCTTCCTTGTTACAGTAGTAATCTAATTCTTTGGTGGTATATCGTGGTGTCCATAAGTTTAAAGGTACTGGAAACAATGCTGCTTGCATTGGCATGGCTTGTGGTGTAATTTGTCCTGTCATAGCTGCTTGTCGTGCTGAGGCATCTGCAAACCTATTTCCTCGGGCAACTTCTCCTTTTCCTGCTTGATGTCCTCTGCAATGCATGACAGCTACACGAGTTGGGGCCCATACTGCATCAAGTAACATCAGTATCTCGGGGCCATACTTGACTGATTTTCCTCCGGATGTGATGAGCCCTCATTCCTTATAGAGAGCTCCATGGGCATGTAGGGTAGTGAAGGCATATTTGGAATCTGTATATACATTCAACACAAGTTTTGCACCTAGTAATAGTGCTTGAGTAAGTGCTATCAATTCTGCTTTCTGGGCTGATGTGCCTGAGGCTAGAGCTGATGACTCAACGACTTCATGTTGAGTGACAACTGCATATCCGGCACAGCGTCGTCCATTGAGGATGAGACTGCTTCCATCGACGTAATAGATTTGGTCAGGATTGTCTATGGGCACATCTGTCAGGTCAGGTCGGCTGGAGAATACAGTATCCATGACTTCGATACAATCATGTTCTGGGAGTTCTTCACTAACAGGTATCAATGTGGCTGGATTCAAGGCATGACTCACTTCCAGTTGTATCTGTGGGTTTTCACATAACATGCTCTGATATTTTAACATTCGGGAATTGGTGAGCCAATGATTTGCTTTCTGTTCCATGAGGGCAAGGACTGCATGTGGCACAGTGACTCGTAGATTCTGTCCTAGTGTGAGCTTGTCTGCTTCACTCACTAACAATGCTGTAGCTGCGACTGCTCTCAGGCAAGGTGGCCATCCCTTGGCCACAGTGTCCAATTGTTTCGATAGGTATGCTACAGGTCGCTCCCAATTTCCCAATTTCTGAGTCAACATGCCTAAGGCATTTCCCTGTGCTTCATGTACAAACAAGTGGAAAGGCTTGTGAACATCTGGTAGTCCAAGGGCTGGTGATGACATTAATTCTTCCTTTAACATCTTGAAGGCTGTATCCTGCTCGGGTCCCCACTCCAGTGGCGACTTTTCTTCTCCTTTTGTGGCTTCATACAGTGGCTTGGCAATTTGGGCAAAGTTGGGAATCCAGATTCGGCAATATCCTGCCGCTCCCAGAAAGGCTCTGACTTGCTTTCTGGTTGTTGGGGTTGGAATTCTACATACTGCTTCTTTTCTTTCTCTGCCTAATTCCGGCTTCCTTGGGTTATACGAAAGCCCAAGTATTTCACTTCTTTTTGGCATAGTTGTGCTTTTGCTCTGGAAACTTTGTATCCAGCTTCATTTAGTAACTGCAAGAGATCTTTAGTGGCTTGTATACACTCACTTTCTGATACGGCAGCTATCAGCAGATCGTCCACGTATTGGAGAAGCACTCTCTTCCCCGGGGCCACTGGATAGCTTGAAAGGTCTTGATTCAGTGCAGCACTAAAGATGGTAGGCGAATTCTTGAATCCTTGGGGTAGTTGTGTCCAAGTGAGTTGGCCCCCTCTTCCAGAGATGGGGTCCTGCCATTCAAATGCAAACAATATCTGACTTACGGGGGCTAATCTTATGCAAAAGAATGCATCTTTTAGATCTAGTACAGTAAAGTGGGTAGCTTCAGCAGGTATCAGTCCTAGAAGAGTGTAAGGATTGGGTACAACTGGATGTATGGTTTCAACTGCCTCATTCACTCTCCTTAGATCTTGCACTGGGCGGTAGTCATCTGTTCCAGGTTTTTTTACTGGCAAAAGTGGAGTGTTCCATGGGGATTGACATACTTTTAGTAAACCATGTTCTAGTAATCTTTGCAAGTGGCGATGGATGCCTTCAATTGCAGCTCTTGGGAGAGGGTACTGTTTGACATGTACTGGTGTAGCACTAGGCTTAAGGGTTACAATTACTGGAGCTATATGTTTGGCTAGGCCTGGAGGACTGCCTTCTGCCCATACTCCAGGTGGTGCATCAATGCTTTTCAAAGTTTGTTCAAAATAGGTGTCTTGGACAGAATCATCAATGTAATATCTCCATTCTTCTTCTCGGGGAACTGTAAGCAGCATTATTCCTGCTGGTTTGGCTTGGGAATTTACTGTCATTTGCATTTCTCCTCTTTCGGAGAAGGATATTTGGGCTTGTAGCTTGGCTAACATATCTCGTCCCAGTAGTGGCACTGGACATTCAGGCATGTAAAGGAATTGATGAGTTATTTGCTGTCCTCCTAGACTGCATATACGATTCTGAAGAAAAGATTTTGTAGCTTTGGCACCAGTTGCTCCTACAATGGTGACTGCTTTTGTAGAAAATGGGGCTATCTTTTTATCTACTACTGAATGTTCTGCTCCAGTATCAACCATAAAGTTCATAACTTGGTCTCCTATTTGTATTCCGACCATAGGCTCCTGGAGACCTAAAGCAAACTCGGAGCCCGGTCTGTCCTAATCCACGTCATCTTCATCATGGGCTGTTGTAGCCAATGCTTGTATGGCTCCTCCTCTTTCTCGCTGGAATTGTTCTCGATTTGGCTCCTCCGCGGTTTCGGGGACGGCCTCGTCTTTCTTCTCTCCACTGATGATTGTTTTCGTCATCTTGCTGGGCGTCTTCGAGTTGCAGGCATGCATCTCTCCAATGTCCTTCCTCCCTGCAGTAGGCACATTGGTTTACGCCTAGTTGGGGCCGGCTTCCACTTCGGCCCCGCCCCCTTCCTCTGCTCCGTCGACTAGGGGTACCTCCCCTTTTCTGTTCAACTATGGCCGCAGCCAAAAAATCAGCTTTCTTCTTCATCTTTCAATCACATTCTCTCTGCCTTTCATTATCACGATTCACATACACTTTATGAGCGACTTCCAATAACTGAGTTGTATTCATGCCCGCAAACCCATCTAATTTTTGTAATTTACGTCTAATGTCTGGTTGAGACTGATTTACAAAAGCAGAATTCACCATACATAAACTTCCTGGTGCATCGGGATCATAGGGAGTATACATTCTATATGCTTCAGTTAATCTTTCATGAAATTCTGCTGGGCTCTCATCTATACCTTGGATAACTCCTGCAACTTTGGAAAGGTTCATAGCTTTCTGGCCCCCCCTTTTCAGGCCTTGTAGAAAGCCTTGGCGAAAACGGGCTAGGGCTCTGGATCCTCTTTCTGTATTTGGATCCCATCGGGGGTCTTCATTCGGGAATTCTCTCTGGGCCGCTTCCCGATTGTCTATTCTTTCCACCCCTTGTTCTGGAGCTACAGGGTTATCCGCCAGCCAATCAATAGCTGCTTTTCTAATTCGTGTCCGCTCCTCTGTCGTAAATAGAGTGGACAGGAGCTGGCGGCAATCTGCCCATGTTGGTTGGTGGGTTTCCATAATAGTATTCACTAATTCTGTAAGCTCTTGGGGTTTATTGGTATAGGAGGCATAATGTGTCCTCCAATTTAACAAATCAGTTGTAGAGAAAGGGACATACACATAGCTTAGGGGTCCCGCTACCACCTCATTATCTTCATTCCTTACGGGCACTCCCGGGACTTGCCGTAAGGGCATCATCTTGGCAGTAGATGTCTTTTGGGATCTGAGAGATATTTTCGTAACTGTCCTATCAGGGGTTATTTTCTTCTTCTCTACGTGCTTTACTTTAGATGTACATTTTACTGGCAAGCTAGTGCTGGCAACCACTTTTACACTGTCAGTATCACTTAGGGAATTTTCAGTCTCTTCCTTCTCTGTCTCTGTATCTGACTCCCCTTTTTCTGTCTCGGTAGAATCATCTTCTTCAATTAAAGGGAGCTCATCTACCTGCTCTCTGGGTAATAGCTCAGGGGTTGGGTCCCGTTCCCGCTGTCTCGGGGGTTCTGGGGCAGGATGCCGGGCTGCTCTTACTGGGCACGGGGTCTGAGGCTGTCGGGGAACCACTTCTGGGGAATCAGGATCTACCAGGATGGGCTTCTTCCTGGACTTCTTATCCTTCCCTTTCTTTCTAGGCTGTTCTATTTTCTGACTATAATCTGTCTTTGCTAACATTATTCTGCACTGTTCTTCATAACAGCGCTGCGCCCAAGGGGGCGGATCTTCACAAATACTTAACCAGGAATCTATATAAGGGTACTGATCGGGGTGCGCTATCCGCACTCTACGGTGCACTACCTGGATAATTCCTACATTAAAAGTTCCCTCTCGGGGCCAGGTAGGGTCTAGATCGGGCCACTCCCTAGTACACAAAATCTGTAAATGGGCCGCAGTCATTTTAATACCATAGTCTCCAGAATATCCTTCTTTAAAATGTGCGATCATACATTCTAATGGAGTGTTCCTAGTAGACCCCGCCCCTCCCATTTCGATGTGTGCGCGCGCAACAACAGACAAAAGGGAAAAGGAGGGCGGACCGTGGGTAAGGGGTCCTCACGGCCCTGGAAACGTATTAAGGAGAACAAATAACAAGACAAGACGACAATCGCTTCCCCCTTTTTGCGACCTGAACGCGGTCGCCCGGTCAGGAAATGCGCTACTCAGGGGTCCGCCTTCGCTTGGTCCGTGCTGCCAGACCTCTCATTCACACTTCATTCACACAATCATGCTAGCAACGTATCCCAGAATGCATTCGTTTCTATCTATTCTGACTAGTCTTATTCAATTTCCAAAATACAAGAAGATGGGGGTTTCGCCCTGCGAATACTCATGCGGGGTTACTCGGCCCGTCTTTGAGAGGTGATCAAGCTCTCTTACCAATTTCCAAGTTCAAATGGCAGCACTGCTCTTTCTTATCTGTCTAGACATAACAAATCAAAACTCTACTCACCGGATCCGGTCCTCAAACTTCCCAAGCAGGCGCATGAGTTGGACCTCGGACTCCCCTCACTTGGGTTCGAGGTGTTGGCTCCAGCCAGGCTCGGCACCCGCCGAGGTCCGACCAGCTCCCTCCGATGCAAGGGACCGGCGGCGCCAGGGAGCAGCCCCCGTCGGAAGGGCGCGATCCCGGCAGGACCAAACCTATAGAGGCGGAAAGTCGTGGTATATTGCCCTATATACACTCTGATTCCACAACTTCCCGGCCAACGCACCAAGAATATGTAGCAGCAGAGCGCAGACAAACCAATAATACCAGGAGTCTGTTCAGAAGGTCCAAATCATTTATTTGTGCACAAGTCTCAAGCAAAGTCAATTTCAAAATGGCTGAGCGATGTTCTCTGGCAATACAACAACTTTTATAGACTTTAACTTCATTCTAGGTATAGAAAAACATTTCATTGGTCCCGGTAACCTCCCGTACCCCTTCTATTGGTCCCGGTACTGATAAGATTATCCAATTATGTTCTTTAAGTGGGCTCAGCACCTGCTCACCCCCCTTCTAGTCCCAATTACAATGGCCAGTTCACCAACTTGTTACTTTCCTTCTTCCAAGGCCACTCAGCTAGTTTGTACGTGTAGGGAAGCAGGGCTCTGTAACTTCTCTGTCAGCAGTTTTAAACATAAATTCTGTATTTTTCCATCTGTTCTGCTTGTCTAAGCTTAATTCAATACTTTTACTGAGTTCTAATTCTACAGCAGCATATTGGGGGATGTGCAATTCCTATGGGCCTCTTCACAAGCTTCATTTACAGGTCAAGCTAGTTAGGCTTACTTGCTTATGTCAGACACTGTGGATCACAGGCCTTCACCTGCCACAATTCCACATTAGGAACCACCACCCAGGAAAAAGATTTAGGCGTCATTGTGGATACCATGTTAAAACCCTCGGCCCAGTGTGCAGCAGCGGCCAAGAGAGCAAATAGAATGCTAGGTATTATAAGGAAAGGAATGGAAAATAAAACAAAAGATATTATAATGCCTCTATATCAGGGATTGCAGTGTTTGTGGAACCCTGTTTGTTCATGGTGGCAGTTCTTGTGACAGTGCTGCATAAGTGTTTGTGGTACTTCTGTCAGGGACTGGAGTGTTTGTGGAACCCTGTTTGTCCATGGTGGCAGTTCTTGTGATAGTGCTGTATAAGTGTTTGTGTCACTTCTGTCAGGGATTGGAGTGTTTGTGGAACCCTGTTTGTCCCTGGTGGCAGTTCTTGTGATAGTGCTGCATAAGTGTTTGTGGCACTTCTGTCAGGGACTGGAGTGTTTGTGGAACCCTGTTTGTTCATGGTGGCAGTTCTTGTGATAGTGCTGCATAAGTGTTTGTGGTACTTCTGTCAGTCATTGCAGTGTTTGTGGAACCCTGTTTGTTCATGGTGGCAGTTCTTGTGACAGTGCTGCATAAGTGTTTGTAGCACTTCTGTCAGGGATTGGAGTGTTTGTGGAACCCTGTTTGTCCATGGTGGCAGTTCTTGTGATAGTGCTGCATAAGTGTTTGTGATACTTCTGTCAGGGATTGCAGTGTTTGTGGAACCCTGTTTGTTCATGGTGGCAGTTCTTGTGATAGTGCTGTATAAGTGTTTGTGGCACTTCTGTCAGGGATTGCAGTGTTTGTGGAACCCTGTTTGTTCATGGTGGCAGTTCTTGTGATAGTGCTGCATAAGTGTTTGTGGCACTTCTGTCAGGGATTGGAGTGTTTGTGGAACCCTGTTTGTCCATGGTGGCAGTTCTTGTGACAGTGCTGCATAAGTGTTTGTGGTACTTCTGTCAGGGACTGGAGTGTTTGTGGAACCCTGTTTCCTGTTCGGTAATCCAGTTTAGTCCTCCACAATCGGGTAGTGCCCCTCCTCCTGCAGCCTGGAGACTGGACCAATCAAGTCTTCTGTAGTATATATGCAGACGGAGCTCCCAGAAGCCCCCAGTGTGTCCAGTCTCCTTGCAGCTTGAGGACTTCTGTGCCCTTTCTGGGCACACTAAGTGACACTTGAAGGAGCAACACTAGTTAGTTAGTTCTTTTGGGGTTTTGTTTTTGGTCCTTTATTTACCATTTATTTACCATTTATTTGCTAGGTAGCTGTATCTTTAAAAAAAAAAAAAAAAAAAAAAGCATTGCACAGGGGACATCCTGGGGGAAGCCAGACCTGCTTGGGCTCCTGCCTGGGAATTTCTGAACCCTGGGTTGAGCTCTCCCCTAGGCTGTACGGGGAAGAGCCATACCTGATTCAGCATTGCCTGTCACTTGGAGAAGTTGGCTGAGTTCCTTGCTGTTTCCTGAGCTGGTAGGAATTTTCCTTGCTTTAGCATTTCAGCTCCCTGTTTGTTTGCATTGTCAGAGGCTCTGTCGGCTCCCCTGGCTCCCAAATTGCACTTTTTCCTGATTTTTTTCGCTTGCCCTGTATTAGAGGGTCGTTTTCTTTCTTTTCCATATTATTTGGTTACCTTTGTATTTTCGCGCCCTTTTTTACCGCGGGTGAAAAAGTGTGGCGGCCATTTTGAATTTCTAAAGTGTGCTTTTTAAAGGCACTTTTTAACACTTGTGCACGGGTTCCCCTTGCATTTTTGGGGTTTCTTTTGCTGGCGATTTTGCTCAGGGCACCCCTAGGATTCTGGGGAGTGTTTTGTTGTCTGTAAAAAAGAAAAAAAAAAAAACGTTTTAAATTTCAGTCTGTACTGTTTTACATAGGGTTGGTCCCTTTGGTGTGGGCTTCCCTGGTTCTGTTCCATTCTTTCCCGCTGAGCGGAGGTTGCCTTAGCATGTATGCCAAACCCCAATACGTGATTTGCGGGTCCCGCAGAGGTGCAGTGACTGACTCTGGCATCTGCAGGGGCTGCACCTCAGTTTCTTCAGACCTGGAATGTCTTTCTCCCACTGCTGTCTGTAACTCTGTGGTAACTCGATTGATTTTTCTTGATTTTTCAGCGATTTTAGGCATTTCTCTCATGCCTGCAACCCTCCCACCTTCTCCTTTGACTTTTTAAGTTAATTCCTTAGTTTTTGGGGGTTTTAATTCACTCTTTTTGTGTTTTATTTTTGCTGGCGGCCATTTTGAATAGCTAATGAGCCTCGGTTTTGGGCGGGAAGCC
This sequence comes from Ichthyophis bannanicus, assembly GCA_033557465.1. Taxonomy (NCBI): domain Eukaryota; kingdom Metazoa; phylum Chordata; class Amphibia; order Gymnophiona; family Ichthyophiidae; genus Ichthyophis; species Ichthyophis bannanicus. Next base: position 1,693,103 of record CM066043.1, read on the forward strand.
AGATTGCTTCTCTGCTGGCTTCTCACAGCTATATTGCTGTTTCAGGTTTTTTTTCCACAACACTTGCTAGCTGTCAGTTGTGCAGAGGTTACTTTTTTCTCTGCCTATGTATGAACATAAGGGATAGAAAGTACAGAAGGCATGGATAGAGAACAGTATGCAATTCAGAGCCACAGTACAATGCTGAGTCACTGACGAAGGGTGCAGGGCTCATGGGTTACATTCCCCACTGTGCCCAACAAAGAAGGCTGGCTGAGGCATTACCTATTATGGGGAATATTGTTGAATGCCTGTTCCTGCGGGACGCAGTTATTTGTTTTTAGTTCTCCCTGTGCCTTATTCCGGTTACGCTGCATAGGCTGTCAGACGAGACACAGGGACCTCATGCATCCGCTCTGCTCTTCCCCCAGCATCTTGCTTCCCCAGATGACCTTGGGAACTCCGGAGCTTGGCTTCAGGGGAGCTCTCCATTGGCTTTACGCTGCACTGAGTCTTTACCACGAGAGTTTGGATACCTCCAGGAAGTTCAGGTATCATTTTTTGTATGAAAACTGTGAGTACTCGGTTTTTGTTTTTTTCTTCCTCGCCTCAGCTGCTCTGGGATGATTTCAGCTGTATCCGGACCGGCTGCCTCTGAGTTTTGAAGTTCCTATTTTAAATTTTTAGTCCCCAAACTGCAGCCGGGTTACTTTGTACGTCCTACTGATTATTGTACCTGTCTTATTCAATATACCATTTGGTTGAGGTTTTAAGTCAGTGTTTTGGATCCTGTCTGTTTTGGGCTCGGCCTAATTAAGCATGCTCACTGTAATTTTTCTACGGCTGGATTGCGCTTCTACATCCCTCCCCAGAAACACCTTTCAGCCCCTACCATGGAGGTCTGAATGGCAGCGGAGGGATCCCGCTCTAATTTCCCTACTTTCAGTCACTGTAATTGCCTTACCCTGACTTTGAAAGTTTCTCTATGCCAGCACAGTGAATGACTGCCAGTTCCCTTCTCAGTTCTGTGAATACCTGGCAGTTTTTCGGTACCAGCGGCTGTTTTGTTTTTCTCTTCAGTGTTTCTTTTTAGAGGAAACAGCTCTAAACAGCAGTTTCCACACATTTAATCATGCTGTGGAGGCACGTGGAGTTTCACAATCCGTTTCTTGAAGAGTCTTGGGTTTCCCTGAGCCTTCCTTGCTTTTTGTTTTCAATGCAAAAAAAAATAAATAAATAAATAAATAAAACCCCACACAAGAAGAGGAAAGGTGGTTTAAGTCTCTACAATGCCTTTTTCTCTGGCTGTATTATAGCTGAATTGTACTCAGCCGAAGGGTACATTAATAGCTTGCTTGTGTTCCACCTGCACGCTGCATCCCGGAGGTTTTCCCCATGCCCACTGCGTTGCTAGCTGGGTCCCTCAGCACCTTATCTCCCCCCTCCTCAGAGCCCCTGCTGCAGGATCTTCCACAGACGCTGAAGACCACATTACACATTCCCATCCGGCCGTCTCATCAACGGTTTCTCCGCTTCGCTCTTCCGTGGGGCCCCTTCCAATTTCCGGCCATGCCATTTGGTCTCGCCACGGCCCCCCGCACCTTCACAAACGTGATGGTAGTGGTCGCGGCGGCCTTGTGCAAAGAGGGCGTCCTGGTCCATCCGTATCTCGACGACTGGTTGATTCGGGCAAAGTCCAGTCGGGAGTGTGTGCACGTCACGAGCAGGGTGGTGGCTCTGCTGCGGTCCCTCGGCTGGGTGGTGAAAGAATGCAAGAGTTGTCTGTGCCCGACGCAGGATCTCGAGTATCTGGGAGTGCACCTCGACACAGCACGGGGCTTGGTGTGCCTGCCGGAGCGCCGCATTCGGTCTTGGTCCGACTCTTCAAGGGGATGCCCGCTCCGTCTGCATGGTGGTACCTGCAGCTCCTCGGTATGATGGCAGCAACCTTGGAGGTGGTGCCCTGGGCGCGCTTCCACATGCGCCCGCTGCAGAGTGCTCTGCTGCGCCGTTGGTCCAACCAGTTCGACTCGTTGAACAGGAGATTGCCTTGCTCAAGGGCGGTTCGCCGTTCACTCCGGTGGTGGCTCTCCTCCGAGAACCTGACGCGGGGATTCCCTGGAGCCTCCACTTTGGGTTCCGTTCACAACGGATGCCAGCTTAACCGGCTGGGGGGCTCCCTGCGAGACCCGCTTCGCTCAAGGGGAATGGTCTCCCCTGGAGACTTCTTGGTCGATCAATCCGCCTCGAATTACGGGCGGTGCGGCTAGCCCTCTTGGCCCTCGAAGCCCTAGTTCTCGACCGGCCGGTGCGAGTCCTCTCGGACAAGGCGACCAGCGTAGCTTACATCAATCGCCAAGGGGGCACCGGCAGCGTGGCCCTGGATTCAGAAGCGACGGCCTTGGTCAATTGGGTGCAGTCTCGTCTTCTGGCCATCCCGGCAGCGCATATTGCAGGCGCAGACAATGGTCAGGCCGATTTTCTCAGCAGAGTGCGGGTGGACCCCGGAGGGGGGCAGCTAAGCCCGCAAGTTTACGCGCAAATAGTTCGTCAGTGGGGGCCGCCCATCATGGATCTCATGGCGACATTTCAATCGGCCAGGACAGGACGCTTCTTCAGCAGGCAAAGGGAGCGCATGTCCGAGGGGCTCAACGCTCTCATTCAGCCGTGGCCAACTTCCGGTCTTCTTTATGTCTTTCCTCCGTGGGCTCTGATCGGCCGGGTCGTTCAGCGCATCGAGGGCCATCGGGGTCGAGTGTTCCTGGTGACCCCGGATTGGCCTCGGAGGCCCCGGTATGCCGATCTGGTCCGGTTGCGCGACGGCATTCCTTGGCTCCGGTCCGCGCGGCCGGATCTTCTTCTTCAGGGTCCCTTGCGGATGCCCCACGTGGGTCGATTCTCGCTTACGGTTTGGCCATTGAGAGGGCTCGGCTGAAAAAGATGGGTTACTCCCCCGCGGTGATTTCTACCCTACGGCGGGTGAGGAAAAAGTCCACTTCTCTTACTTAACATTCGGATTTGGGGGATCTTTGAAGACTGGTGCTCCCGGCGTGGAGTCCGGGCGGCGACGGTTTCCGTTTCCGTCGTTTTAAGTTTCTTCAGGATGCTTTTGATAAGGGCCTTGCGGCTAGTTCTCTGAAAGTCCGGTTGGCGGCTATCTCTTGTTATCGAGGCAAAGTTTTAGGCCGTCTCCTCGGTTCTTATCCGGACGTACGTCGTTTTGTTACGGCTGTTGTTCATTTGCGGCCCTCCCGCAGGATTTTCGTTCCTCCGTGGGACTTGAATCTAGTGCCGCGGGCCCTGGTTCGTGAACCTTTTGAACCCCTGAGTAGGGCGTCTCTGAAAGATCTTACACTGAAGACGGCACGGCGTATTTCAGATCTACATGCGTTGTCCTGCCGAGAACCTTTTTTGTCTTTTTCCCCGGTCTCTTCCTTTTTGCCAATGGTGGTTTCTCCTATTCATGTGAATCAGGCAGTGTTTCTTCCAGTTCTTTCTTCGCACTCTGTCGGGTCGGCGGACAAAAGTCTTCACCATCTCGATGTGGGTTGTGCACTTCATCGTTATTTGAAGGCTACCGAATTTTTTAGGAAGGCTGACCGGCTATTCGTGCTCTTTGGTGGTGCACGTAAAGGGGAAGCGGTGCCTAAGGCCTCCATTGCAAGATGGCTCAAGGAAGCGTTCGCGTCTGCGTATCTGTTGCAGCAGCGGTCTATTCCGGAGGGGCTACTGGCTCATTCCACTAGGGCTCAGGCGACCTCTTGGGCGGAGTATAGCCTAGTTCCGCCAGCAGATATCTGTAAGGCGGCCGCTGGTCGTCTCTGCATGCTTTCAGTAAACACTATCGTTTAGATGTGTCAGCGGCTCGGGATTCCTATTTTGTTCGGCGGTTCGGCGCGCCGGATGGTAAGGTCCCGCCCGGTCTTGACTGCTCTGTTACATCCCGATTGTGGAGGACTAAACTGGATTACCGAACAGGAAATGGAAATTACACTAACCTGGTAATTGTAGTTCCTGGAGGGTCCAGTTTAGTCCTCCTTCCCTCCCGACTATCTGATATAATCGGTGCGCTTTCCGAACGGTGGATCATAAGACGGTTCCTCTTGTCGTTCGAACCTTTTTTTTTTGCAGCCGCGTTTTTGGCTATGGCTCTTTCTTTCTCAGGTGTTCAGTCAGCTCCTGAGATTTCTGATACGGAGCTGTGTTTTGATTTCTGGGGCGTCTGTTCCAGCGCAATACAGTGTTCTGACTTCCTCGTTTGGGGAGAAAGTTGGATATGTTTGTGGGGGGAAACAAATTGTTCCTTAATTATGTCATTTTCATTATGTCATTTTGTATATTAATCTAATGTGTTGCTTCGTTAAGTATGCTTTTACTAGTACACTGGGGGCTTCTGGGAGCTCCGTCTGCATATATACTACAGAAGACTTGATTGGTCCAGTCTCCAGGCTGCAGGAGGAGGGGCACTACCCGATTGTGGAGGACTAAACTGGACCCTCCAGGAACTACAATTACCAGGTTAGTGTAATTTCCATTTGTTCATGGTGGCAGTTCTTGTGATAGTGCTGCATAAGTGTTTGTGGTACTTCTGTCAGGGACTGGAGTGTTTATGGAACCCTGCTTGTTCATGGTGGCAGTTCTTGTGATAGTGCTGCATAAGTGTTTGTGGTACTTCTGTCAGGGACTGGAGTGTTTATGGAACCCTGCTTGTTCATGGTGGCAGTTCTTGTGATAGTGCTGCATAAGTGTTTGTGGTACTTCTGTCAGGGATTGCAGTGTTTGTGGAACCCTGTTTGTCCATAGTGGCAGTTCTTGTGATAGTGCTGCATAAGTGTTTGTGGTACCTCTGTCAGGGACTGGAGTGTTTATGGAACCCTGCTTGTTCATGGTGGCAGTTCTTGTGATAGTGCTGCATAAGTGTTTGTAGCACTTCTGTCAGGGATTGGAGTGTTTGTGGAACCCTGTTTGTTCATGGTGGCTTAGTATTGGATGAGTGAGAGAATGTCTGTGTAGGGGATGTAAAATGATGCAAAACATCTAAGTCTGAGGCTGTGCTTGCTGGGTGATTGGTGCAGAAAGGAAAATTTGTGTGGGAAGTGATTTTGAGCGGATTTTTATTTTTTTTCTTGGTGTTTGAGATAATTCTTATTGGTAAGAGTTAGAGGAGTGTGTGAATTAAATCTGAAGCTAAAAACCTTTTAAGGCCAAATATTTTCAAAGTAAAAACTGAGGAGTGCCAGAGTGGTTGAGTGTTTGTGTGTAAGCCTTTTGTATGAATTAAGAAGACTCTCTCTGAGAAAGAAAAATTAAAAATAGAATGTCAGCCTCTGCTATAATTCTTTTTTTAAGAATCTGGGAAAATTCATTTGAAGGATATGTTTACTAAACCGAGCTAACGATTAATCCTGGCTTTGACGTCTAAAAGCTGTCACCTTCTTCTGTTATTTTTCCTACTCCAGATAAATACGGCTATCCCTCTGAAATATTTCAGCATGCTGGAACAAAAGAGAGGTTTGTGAAGGGCTTCACTGGAATGCACTGGGGTAGGGGCAGCTAGAGTTGCCAAACAGCTGGTTTTCAACCAGCCCGTGGGTTTTTATCTGGCCAGGCTGGCTGCTGGCAGAGCGCTAAAAACCATCACTTTATAAGCCATTTTTTTGGTGGCTGGTGGGCAGAATTGTTCTTCTGTCCTATGAGGAGCTGCTATTCTGCCAGGCTGAGTAAGTGAGCCAGGGAGACAACAGAGGGAGGGACTAGGGAATAGTGGAGGGAGCTTCCAGCACAAGGTTTTTAGTCTATCTTTATCTTTATTTTGGTGCTTGATATACCGCCCAGGCACAAGCGTCAGGGCGGTCGTACAATCAATCAGGTGAAAAGAAAGGAGGAAAATTAATGCCACTGTATGGATAAGAAAGTGACAGGTAAAAAAAACAGATAGAAAAAGGAAGGGCAGAGACACCAATCATACAAGGGACAGGAGGGTGAGGAGGGTATGCTGAGGGGAAAGGCGAAGCTTAAGGGGGGAATCTAGGGAAAGGGAGCCAGCCAGAGAGAGAGAGAGAGACAGACAGACAGGCAGGTGATGGTGAGCGAGTCTGATACTACCAGACTTCACAGAAAATGTCCTGGTCTTAAAAAAAAGATTTTTTTAGGTGGGGACGGTGCTGCTGCGCTGTACTGTGCCTGGGAGTGAACAGGCCGACACGACCCGCCACCCCGACCACTCTGGAATTGGAGGAAGGGTGGGGGGGCCGCCCTCAGCCATCCTCAGTATTAATCTAATGGCAATGCAGCCCGAGCCTGGGCAGCCTAATTGCTCTCTGTGTCACTCTGCCACTCACATTGTGTGGGGACCCATGCTGTGTGGGGTAAGCGCTGCATGACAGCAGGGTGCCGTCATCACTAGGTGTTGTGGACAGACAGCTGAGCCTGTATGTAAGCCGGTGTGCAGGGCTGCCAATCTGCGATCGCTGCCTCTAGTCTACCCATGGAAGTGGGAGACACTACAGTGCTACTCCTGAGTCCCGTGGGCAGGTCCAGTCCTCTCTCCACCATGATCGCTGCCTTATTAAACTTAGAGGGTTTCTGCGCCAGTGGGACATGCATGCTATGTAGCAGAAGCAGGGAAAACAGTCATGAAATGAACTGCCCAATACTGATCAAATTAGGAGAAAGACAGATCATAGCTAAATCTCATACCCACAAAACTGTGTGATCTTTCACTGCTATTCCCTGCTATTTTCCTGACCTAACCCAGTTTAGGAAGTCAGTGAAGCACCATCTCTTCCTCAAGTACTACCCGGTAGTCAGCACACTAATAGCCCCCTCCCAACCTAGTACAGCCACACCAACATACCGCAATCCAACCTCAACTTAGTCTACTTCCAATATGACTTAAACATAGAAACATAGAAATATGATGACAGAAAAAGACCACATGGCCTATCTAGTCTGTCCTTCCATAACAACTACAACAGTCCACTTTTTACCTTTAGAGATCCTCTGTGTTGGTCCCATGCTTTTTTGAATTCAGTTCCTTATCGTTCCTCCAGCTTAGTCCTCTACGTATGGGTAGTGCACCTCCTCCTGCAGCATGAAGACTGGACCAATCAAAATTCAGCATCACTGGATCCAGCATCCTGGCTTTCCCTTGCCCTCCAGTGTGTCCAGTCTTCATGCAGCAGGAAGATGTTTGTGAGCCAGTTAGTTTAGGTCTAGGTATAGCTAACCTTTTGCTTTTTTTCTTTCTTGGGTCCCTATTGGGGGTTCTCTTTGTTTTCTCTAGTATAGGAGTACCTGTCTCTTTAATTTTGGAGGAAACTGGCACTCCGGAGGGGGAGGGGCTCACAGAGGTTCCTCTCCTGCTCTGCCATAACCGCTTGCTGTTATTTTTTCATTTCCTCGGATCTCTGTACCCAAGGCTGTTGGGACAGAGCCCCGGCGGCGTCGACGGCCCAGTGTCACAGTTCCTGGAGGGTAGGACTCTGTGCCTGGTAAGTGCCGACGGCGGTCTTGACAGCGAGCTCATTTTGAGCAATGGCCCCGGTCTTTGCCGCTATCGCGGGTTGTTCTTTATTTTCCTTTCTTTATTTTCCTTAGCGTTTTTCTTTGGCCCGAGTTTTACGGTTCAGGTGGGAGCGGGCTATTTGGCCGGGGCCTTGGCTGCGCTGCTCCTTTAGGTGCCAAAAGTTTTTCCCGCGCTTCCGCTTGGTGGATGCCCGCGGCCATTTTATTTCTTGCGGTTTCTGCACCCCGCGGTCCATGCGGCGGCTGTTGGCTGTCCCAGAGACGCGGTGCCTCTCCGCTGTATTTCTTTTTTGATTCCTTTGTTCTTTTTCGCAGCTTCAACTCACTTTTTTGCTTTCTTTTGTTTTTTCATTTTTTTCAGGACCCTCCCCGGCGACGAGTGTGTTGGGGGAGGCTAGCTCGTTTTCACGGGCATTGCAGCCTGCCTGAGGCTAGCTCGTTTTCTGTTGATTTAAAAAAAAGAAAAAGAAAATAAGACAACAAGCGCATCCAATAGCCACCTAGCATAGAGTGGGCAGAGACGCCCTCCTTGCTGGTAGCCACCCAGTGTCTGGGCAACGGCTTGCTTTTGGCTACGGTTCCGCGTTCTCCCTGTTCTTTTGGTAGCTGGGCGCATACGGAACCTCCCTGGGGTACAGGGTATCCTGTCTCCATGCCCTCTGGATCCTTGTGTGTCATTTGTGGATCACGGAGGGGCGCTTCAGCAGAGACAGGCATCTGTCCGCGCTGTGCCTCCGTGTCCCTTAGCATGGAGCAACGGCTGGAGCCGCCGTTGACAGTTTCCCCTCCCGCTGCCGTGCCTATGGCTATTGACTCGCCCTTAGAAGGGCCCTCGGGGGCGAGCTCCGCGCTTTCTGCGGGCGCAGGGCCGCCAGCTGATTTCGGAGGAGCTTCCCTCTTGGAGGATTTTTCTCCTGATTTTGTTTTACTGATGCATCAAGCGTTTTGTCGACGGCGTCAAGGGATTGCGCAGGGTTCTCTTTCGGAGCAGGGCCTTTCCACACGCACTTCGGCGAAGGACGGCGGGCCCTCTGGGGGGAGAGCGGCCAAGAGGCCGTGCCTGCAGGAGCCCCTGTTGTCCGAGTCGGATTGGGTTGAAGGAGAAGATCCTGAGTTGGACATGGAGGACGACGCCTTGGAAGAAGGCGAGATCCCGGAGCCGGAAGACCAGGCGAAAATCATCCGGGTGTTTCGCAGAGAGGAATTGCCTGCGCTCCTGTCTGAGGCGCTTCAGAATCTTGGGCTGGTTTCAGCTCCGCCGGCTGAGGAGGACGATGGGGTGGACCCCATCATTCAGGCTGTACGTCAACCGCAGGCAGTTTTTCCCCTGCACCGGGTCCTTGACCAAATGATACAAACCGAGTGGGATGCCCCCGAATCTGGTCTCAAGGGCATCAAGATCATGCGTAAACTGTATCCGTTGTCAGACAAAGATCTCGACCGGTTTCGTTTGCCTAAGGTGGATGCAGCGGTCTCGGCGGTAACTAAGAAGACCAAGATCCCTGTTGAGGGTAGCGCGGCCTTAAAGGAGCCTCAGGACCGGAAGATGGATGGTTTGTTGAAACAATCGTTTGAGGCGGACGCTGTGGCATTACAGGCTTCCATTTGTGGCGCGTGGGTTGCTCGCGCCTGCCTCCGCTGGGTTCAACGTCTTCGACAGGCGGCGCTCACGGAAGCTGAGGACCTGGCCGAGCTTCAGCGCTTGGAGTCTGGTTCGGCGTATCTCGCGGATGTCCATTACGATCTCATCCGCGCGCTGTCCAATAGTATGGGCTCTTTGGTAGCCACTCGCAGAGCCCTTTGGTTGAAGAGTTGGGCGGCGGATGCTTCCTCTAAGTCTCGCCTGGGTAAGTTGCCCTTTAAGGGCAAGCTACTCTTTGGTGAGGATCTTGATAAGTTGGTCAAGGAGTTGGGCGAATCCAAGGGCGGCCGTCTCCCGGAGGATCGTCCAAAGAGAGGGAGGTCTCTCCCTTCCCCTCGAGGTCAGTTTCGGGACTTTCGTCGATTTAGGTCTTCCCGTTTCGTGGGATCGCAGCGGGGCAGGTATCCTTCGAGATCTCCCAGTTTTCGGGGCTTCCGAGGAGCCTCTAGAGGATTCACTGCTGCGACTCCGTCCGCCGCTCGCAAGTCTCAATGAAGGGCTGTGGGTCCAGGCGGGGGTAACTGCGATTGGGGGTCGCCTTCAGCAGTTTCTCCCTGCTTGGACCCGTATCACGTCCGATCGCTGGGTTTTGGAGATTATCCGGGACGAGTACGCCTTAGATCTTTCCCGACCCGTTCTCGATTCCTTCGTGGCATCTCCATGCCGGGGACCGGTAAAGACCGCTCATGTTCGCCAAACCCTGGATCGCTTGCTCCGGTTAGGGGCCGTTGTCCCTGTTCCGCCGGCAGAGTATGGTCTCGGCAGGTACTCCATTTATTTCGTGGTACCAAAGAAAGATGGTGCGCTTCGTCCCATTTTAGATCTCAAAGGCGTGAATCGCTGTCTTCGCGTGCCGCATTTTCGCATGGAAACCTTGCGGTCCGTGATTGTAGCGGTCCGCAAAGGTGAGTTCCTTTCCTCTCTCGACCTGTCCGAGGCCTATCTCCATATACCTATCAGGGAGTCCCATCAGAAGTATCTTCGTTTCGCGCTCCCGTGGGGTCACTTTCAGTTCCAGGCGTTACCCTTCGGGCTGGCCACCGCTCCTCGAGTGTTCACCAAAGTCATGGTGGTGGTGGCGGCAGCCTTACGTCAGGAGGGGGTGCTGGTTCATCCCTATCTGGACGATTGGTTGATACGCGGCAAAACTCACTTAGAGAGCGAGTCAGCGACGGCGAGGGTCATCGGGCTTCTGCAGTCGCTCGGCTGGGTAGTCAACCCGGACAAGAGCCACTTGGTCCCGACTCAGTCGCTCGAGTACCTCGGAGTCCGCTTCGATACTTCCAGGGGTGTCGTGTCGCTCCCGGAACGCAGAGTACTAGCTCTTCAGTCCCTGGTGCGCTGCTTTCGAAAGGCTGCGACTCCCTCAGCTTGGCACTATCTCCAACTTTTGGGGACGATGGCGGCATCGTTGGAAGTGGTGCCTTGGGCTCGCTTCCACATGCGATCCCTGCAGAGGGCCTTGCTACGCCGCTGGTCCAATCAGAACGATTCATTGAACAAACATCTTCCCTGCCCGCGGTCAGTTCGCCAGAGTCTGAGGTGGTGGTTGCGCCCGTCCTCGCTTCGGGCGGGGATGCCCTTGGAACAGCCGGACTGGCTTCCGCTGTTGACGGATGCCTGTCTCTCGGGCTGGGGCGCGCACTGCGGGGACCTCGTGGCGCAGGGCCTTTGGTCTCCGCAGGAGAGCGGTTGGTCGATCAATCGTTTGGAGCTGAGAGCCGTTCGGTTAGCGCTGCAAAGCTTCGAATCACAGGTCACGAACCGAGCGGTTCGAGTTCTCTCAGACAATGCCGCGACCGTGGCTTACATAAATCGGCAGGGAGGTACCGGAAGCGTGGGCTTGGAAGCAGAAGCCCAGTTGCTCTTCGCGTGGATAGAGCCCCGATTGCAAACGATATCGGCGGCACACATTGCCGGAAAGGACAATGTCACGGCGGATTTTCTCAGTCGGGTTCAAGTGGATGCCGGCGAATGGGAGCTGAATCCTGCGGTGTTCCAACAGTTAGTGTGGCGTTGGGGTCCACTGGTAATGGACCTGATGGCGACCTTTCGTTCCGCCAAGGCGTCGCATTTTTACAGCCGTCGGCGGGAGCCCATGTCCGAGGGCATCGATGCTCTTTTGCAGACTTGGCCGACCTCCGGCCTCCTTTATGTATTTCCCCCGTGGCCACTTCTGGGGCGGGTGATTCAGCGGATCGAGTCTCACAAGGGACGGGTGTTGTTGATAGCGCCGGATTGGCCCTGTCGTCCCTGGTATGCCGACCTGATACGGTTGTTAAGCGATTCTCCGTGGCAGCTTCCGCTTGCTCTGGATCTGTTGCGTCAGGGTCCTCTTTGCATGCCGGGGGTGGAGAGATTCTCTCTTACGGCCTGGCTATTGAAAGGGCGCGGCTGAGGAAGAGAGGTTATTCGAGGGCTGTTGTCACGACGTTGCTTCAAGCCCGGAAGCATTCCACTTCGTTGGCTTATGTCCGCATTTGGCGTATCTTTGAGGATTGGTGTTCCAGGCGTCAGGTTCGGGCGGCTACGGCTTCTCTTCCGGTTGTCTTGGATTTTTTGCAGGACGGTTTTGATAAAGGCTTGGCGGCTAGTTCTTTGCGAGTGCAGCTCGCGGCTCTCTCCTGTTACAGAGGTAAAATACAGGGGGTCGCGCTGGGTTCTCATGCCGATGTGATCCGTTTTCTAAAGGCGGTTTCTCGTCTGCGCCCTCCACGTCGCGTGTCTGTCCCTCTGTGGGATCTTAACTTGGTATTGCGGGCGCTGACCGCAGCGCCGTTTGAGCCTCTTTCTCGGGCTTCGGTGAAAGATTTGACCCTTAAAACGGTGTTTCTGGTAGCGATTTGTTCCGCGCGGCGTATCTCTGAGCTTCAGGCTCTTTCTTGCAGAGAACCTTTCCTGTCTTTTTCGGATCAGAAGGTGGTTCTGCGGCCCGTACCTTCCTTTTTACCTAAGGTGTCTTCTCCTTTTCACTTGAATCAGGTGGTGTCGCTCCCGGTGTTACATGCGTCGGGGGAGCGGGCCTCTGATCGCGGTCTTAGTCGTTTGGACCTTAAGAGAATTTTGCATCGCTATTTGAAGGTCACAGAAGACTTCCGCAAGTCAGATCGTTTGTTCGTCTTGTTCGGCGGTTCTAGGAAGGGTGAGGCTGCAGCGAAAGCCTCCATTTCTAGATGGATTAAAGAGGCGATTGCCTCCGCTTATCTGTTGCAGGGGCATGTTGCGCCGCCCGGCTTGCGGGCTCATTCTACCAGAGCTCAAGCGACGTCCTGGGCGGAATATAGTTTAGTGTCGCCGGCAGAGATTTGTAAAGCGGCGACGTGGTCATCCCTACACACTTTCAGTAAGCACTATCGTCTTGATGTCTTGGCAGCACGTGATGCCTGTTTTGGTTCCGCGGTCTTGCGTGCCGGTTGGCGGAATCCCTCCCGTTAAGGCTGCTCTGTTACATCCCATACGTAGAGGACTAAGCTGGAGGAACGATAAGGAAATAGTAATTACACTTACCTGGTAATTGTAGTTCCTTGAGTGACGACAGCTTAGTCCTCCTTCCCTCCCTTGGGACGCGGTTTTGGCGCGGCACGCATTCCATACGAGAGTCAGTCTGTACAGGTGAGTTCTTCAGGAGTTCTTTTTTGATCTTTTGCTCTCGCTAACTGTTTCTGGTGCGGCAGGATCGGGATCCTCGGTTGCCTGTTTTTGGGTTTTTTCCGTCCCTTCCTGTGGGGATGGATGCAGTCTTCTGCGATTTTTTTCTAGGTATCCCTTCTCGTAAAAATAAATAAATAAATAAATAAATAAATAATGAAAAAAAAAAATTTCAACTGGGTTTGTCAAATTACATGACGTACTAACCTCTTACGTTGTTTTCTTAAAGGTTAGCTATCTCTTTCAGTTTGCTTTGACAGTAGTTCACTGGAGGGCAAGGGAAAGCCAGGATGCTGGATCCAGTGATGCTGAATTTTGATTGGTCCAGTCTTCATGCTGCAGGAAGAGGTGCACTACCTCTAGATGTGGTGTATTTAGATTTCAGTAAAGCCTTTGACACTGTTCCTCACAGGCGACTTATAAACAAACTGAGCACCCTAGGGATGGACCCTAAAGTTACTGCTTGGGTTAGAAATTGGTTGGGTGGGAGGCGACAAAGAGTACAAGTAAATATATGTAAACCGCCTTTGATCGCTGGAAGAGGCGGTATATAAGAAAGTTTTAAATAAATAAATAAAGTAAATGGAGCTCACTCTGAGGAGAAGGATGTTACCAGTGGTGTGCCCCAGGGATCTTTCCTTGGTCCGATTCTTTTTAACATCTTTGTTAGGGCTGTCGGGTAAGGTTTGCCTCTTTGCAGATGATACCAAAATCTGCAATAGAGTAGACACCCAGGAAGGTGTAAATAACATGAGGAGGGATCTAGCTAAGCTTGAAGAATGGTCTAGAATTTGGCAGCTGGGATTTAATGTTAAAAAATGTAAGGTCATGCATTTGGGCTGCAGCAATCCAAGGGAGCAATACAGTATAGGAGGTGAAGTACTTTTGTCCACTAAAGTAGAGCGGGACATAGGCGTGGTTGTGTCTGATGATCTTAAAGTAGCTAAACAGGTAGAAAAGGCGACGGCAAAAGCTAGAAGGATGCTTGGGTGCATACGGAGAGGAATGACTAGCAGAAAAAAAGGAGGTGATAATGCCTCTGTATAAGTCTTTGGTGCGACCTCATTTGGAGTATGGTGTGCAATTCTGGAGACCGCACCTTCAAAAGGATGTGAACAGGATGGAGTCGGTGCAGAGGGTTGCTAATAAAATGATTAATGGGCTTCATTATAAAGCATATGAGGACAGACTTAAGGATCTTAATATGTACACCTTAGAGGAAAGGCGGGATAGAGGTGATATGATTGAGATGTTTAAATACCTCCATGGCATAAATGTTCAGGGAGAGAGCCTCTTTCAATTGAAAGCAAGTTCTGCTACGAGGGGACGTGGGATGAGGGTGAAGGGAGATAGATTCAGGAGTGATATGCAGAAATATTTCTTTACGGAAAGAGTAGTGGATCCGTGGAATAGTCTCCCAGTGGAGGTGGTAGAGATGAGGACAGTAACTGAACTCAAAAAAGCATGGGACCAACACAGAGGATCTCTAAAGGTAAAAAGTGGACTGTTGTAGTTGTTGTTATGGAAGGACAGACCAGATGGGCCTTGTGGTCTTTTTCTGTCATCATGTTTCTATGTATGCACCCAAGCATCCTTCTAGCTTTTGCCATCACCTTTTCTACCTGTTTAGCTACTTTAAGATCATCTGACACAAACATGCCTAGGTCCCGCTCTTCTTTAAAGGACAAAAGTACTTCACCCCCTATACTATATTGCTCTATTGGATTGCTGCAGCCCAAATGCATGACCTTGCATTTTTTAACATTGAATCCAAGCTGCCAAATTCTAGACCATTCTTCAAGCTGAGCTAGATCCCTCCTCATGTTATTTGCACCTTCCTAGGTGTCTACTCTATTGCAGATTTTGGTATCATAAGCAAAGAGGCAAACCTTACCCAACAGCTCTTCCGCTATATCACTAACAAAGATGTTAAACAAAATCTGACCAAGGACAGATCCCTCAGAGTGAGCTCCATTTACCTCTACCCTTTGTTTCCAACAGTGGCCAATCTAGGTCATAAGTACCTAACAGTATCCCCAAAAGACACAGGTTCCTCATTGTTTGTATTGGGTCAAGCAGTGATATCCTGGGTCCCTTTTAATGATGGTTTATGAACCTTTCGTCAAGGAACTTGTTCAAATATTTTTTAAACCCAGCTTTTACTAAATCCCCCGGTAACAAATTCCAGAGTTTGATTACACGTTGAGTGAAAAAATATTTTCTCTTATAAGTCTTAAATAGGTTACCCTGTAGCTTTATTGCATGTCCCCTAGTCTTTTTATATTCTGGTGTAAACAATCGATATACGTTTACCTGTTCCACTCCTTTCATTAATTTATAGACCTCTATCATATCTCCCCTCAGCTGTCTCTTTTCCAGGTTGAAGAACCCTAGCCTCTCTTCATAGGAGTATCCTGCCATCCACTTTACCATTTTGGTGGCTCTTCTCTGTACCTTTTCTAATAACGCCATATCCTTTTTAAGATACGGTTACCAGAATTGCACACAATAGTCAAGGTGCGGTTGCACCATGAAACGATACAGAGGCATTATAATATCCTTTGTATTATTTTCCATTCCTTCCCTTATGATACCTAGCATTCTATTTGCTGTCCTGGCCGCCGCTGCACACTGGGCGGAGGGTTTTAACATGTTATCCATGACGACTTCTAAATCTTTTTCCTGAGTGGTGGTTCCTAATGTGGAACCTTGCATCGTGTAACCATAGCTTGATTTGTTCTTTCCTAGGTGCATAACTTTGCACTTGTCCACATTAAATTTCATCTGCCATTTGGATGCGCAGTCTTCCAATTTATCAAGATCCTCTTCCAATTTTCCACAATCCTCTTGGGTTTTAACAACTTTAAATAGTTTTGTGTCATCTGCATATTTGGCAACCTCACTCGTTATTCCCTTTTCCAGGTCATTTATGAATATGTGAAAAAGCAGGGGACCCAGCACAGATCCCTGGGGTACTCTTCTATTCACCTTTTTCCATTGGAAAAATTGGCCATTTAGCCCTACCCTCTGCTTTCTATCCTTTAACCAGTTCCTGATCCACAATAGTACACTGCCTCCTGTCCCATGATTTTTTAGTTTTGCCAAAAGTCTCAGATGAGGGACCTTGTCGAAGGTTTTCTGAAAATCCAGATAAACTATATCAGTGGTTCTCAACCTTTTTTGTACCGTGACCCCTTTTACCATTGGTCAACTTGTGGTGACCCCCAATGATAAAATCAAATGCGTCTCTCTTCCTTTACCATTAACGCATTGTCGCTGTAATCATTTGTTGAATTATTAATATATTATAGGCCTTTGCAATGTGTTTTTATTTATAAAATGTACTTATTTAAACCACAATAATTAATCACAATAAGTAACAATATTTGATTTCAAAATTATTATGATTTTGTAGTCAAATCACTAATATGAAATAAAATTATTTTTTCTACCTTTGTTGTCTGACCAATTTATTCTCTGATCACAACCGTGCAACTGCAAGCAACAGAACTCAACCGACCCACAGCAGCTAACCGAAGGCTCCCAATCTAATCCTCTCATGCAACCACAATCTACCTGATCATAGCACCATCCTATTCACGGTACAGACTATTTGCATTACTCATCTGTTAAACCAACATATGACTATCTCTCAACAGTTATCATTTAGAAATCACTCCTTGCTGTAATACCTTCTTGTATAACCTGTATACCATTGTAATATCATCCTCAGCAGGTCCAGATATCCAGACCTTATAGTATAGCCCACTGTATTTAAACACATATCTGCTTACTACCTTTTGTGCCTGTACTCAAATCGCATACCAACCCTATCATTCTGCAACACTACCTACTGTATGTTCATAGCTAGCAATAGCCTACCTACTGCATTATGTAAGTGTTTTACTCACTGTGTTGCATTCTCACAACTGCTCAGACTACCACTGATACCTCTCAGATTGTCTTACAAGATATCCTTATATACCATAGCAAAAGTTCAGCCTAAAAACATCCCTCAGAAACCCGCTACCCCAAATTCAACAGCAAGTTAAAATGTCTCCCACTATCACGGCCTCAATCAGCATCCTACTTCTCATTCTAGGATGGATAACCGAATCCCTGGCATTATCACACGCACCACAGCAAATTCCAATCCTACAAAGACACACTCATAGACGGGCTGAAGCCCCATATCCTCCCTTAAGAGTTGATACGCAACCCCGACATTCACACCTATTACACATAGCTCTCCAAAATACCAAGAAAACCAAGCAACTAGAACCCCCTCAAGCACTAAACTGTGCTCGCATCATCATTGCTAGGTCAGTCCGTAAGAAATGGCCAATCGTTACTGATTTAATATCTGCTTATAACCTGGATATACTCATGATAACTGAAACCTGGTTATCTGATACAGATAACATAATCATCAACCAACTCATACCCGACAACTTCTCCATCCACTCCCGCCATAGAGAGAATAAAAGAGGAGGAGGAGCCCTCATACTAACAAGGACCGACCTGCAGTTTTGCACAATAAACTCTACTAGCTCAAACAACCTAGACATTCTTTCCATCGCCAATGATCAATGTTCCATCAATCTTCTTTATAGAGCACCCTCACCCTCCTCTGATGATCTTCCCAACATATTAGACTTAGCAGCCAACTCGGTCCAACACACCAAACCAAATTGGTTACTAGGAGACTTTAATCTCCCTTCTCTGCACTCCAGTCATGCCTCAGCCCTCCTAGAAGCAATGGATGAACTAGGATACAGGCAATTAATCAGAAGTCCCACCCATGCAAAAGGGAACACCCTTGACATGATTTTTGCTCCCCTATCAGCATGTGAATCAAACAACGATCTTGTAACAGCACTGCTCCCAGTACCATGGTCAGATCACAAATTAATTAACTTCATCATTCCTTTAAACTCCAACACCCCCCGTAACAGATCCTCTAACAACCCCACAAAGACAACATCTCGAAGTTTCCAACCCTTCAACAAAGAACTCATACTTGCTCAAACCAACCCTCTCTACAATGACTCTACCCTCAATCTTGATAACCTGATTGCATCATGGAACAACAACCTCAGCTCTATTGCACAAAAATCACACGATAGCAAGACCGCAAGCAACAGAAAACATACACCATGGTTCTCTCCTGATCTGCGGACCTCCCTTTTATACCTTCGAAAACTCGAGAAACGATGGCGTCGATCTCGCTGCACAGATGACCAGACAGCCTACAACATACAACTTGCGGCCCACAGAAAAGCTGTCCTGACAAGAATGAAACAATTCCACACTGATTCACTCAAAAGATCCCTAAACAAACCACGGGATCTTTTCAGCCTAGTCAAATCCCTATCGAAGGAACCGTCACCATGTCCTCCTGAGGAGATCCACCCACAAGCCTTCGCGGACCATCTACAATCTAAACTATTACAAACAAACAAAATCACTACCTTCAAGCCTCAAGACACCACCTGCCTAAACTATCTCTCAATGTTCTCCACACCACCCAAGAAACATGTGGAAGATACCATTGCCGCCATCAACACTACCACTGCTCATACTGACCCTTGCCCAGCTTACTGGATAAAAAATATACGCAGCGATATCAGTCCATTAATCACAAGAATGATAAGACTATCGTTCACAACTGGATCCTTCCCCTCAGCACTCAAACAAACATCAATTAGACCACTTCTAAAAAACCCCAAGCTTGACCCTAGTAAAGTGGAATCGTACAGACCCATAGCTAGCATACCATTTCTAGCTAAAATATTTGAAAAGGAAGCACAACGACAAATACAAGACCATATCGACACTGCATCCCCACTAGACCCTCATCAACATGGCTTCAGGGAGTTCCATGGCGTGGAAACCCTTCTTATCTCACTTCTCAATAATATCATCACATGTATTGACAACATCCACCAAGGTTGTGTACTTATATTCATAGACATAGCTGCAGCCTTTGATTCGGTACACCACGGCCTGCTCATAGAACGCCTAAAAGAAAAAGGCATTAATGGCCTCGCCCTTGATTGGTGCAAATCATACCTTGAAGGAAGATGGCAACAAGTAAGATCAAGATCAACAAAATCGGAGCCCTTCCACCAAGATCAGGGTGTTCCTCAAGGCTCATCATTATCATCTCTCATGTTTAACATTTACGTACAACCTGTCTGCAACATCATCAGATCTTTCAATGTCCAATGTCAGATATACGCCGATGATATCCTTCTTTACATGCCATTCTCCACAAAGCAAATGGACCTCTCACCTCTCATTGAATGTTTTGATGCAGTATCAGAATGGTTTCTATCTCAAAACCTCCGTATTCAACATAAGAAAACGGAGGTACTCTTCATCACAAGAAATCCGAATTTTACCCCACCACCTCATATAAAAGTGAGAGAAGCTGAACTCCAAACAAAGTCTACAATTCGATACTTAGGAATTACTCTAGATCAACACTTGGACATGAAGCTTCACATATCCTACATTGTCAAAGCCGTATATTTCAAGATCCGGACACTCAAACACCTCAGATCTTTATTGGACCCAAGTGACTTCCGGACTGTATACCAAGCTCTTATCCTACCCCACTTTGATTTCGCCAACGCCATTTTCCAAGGCCTCCCACAGTCTACTCTGAACCCCCTTCAGCTAGCCATGAACGCCGCTGCTAGAGTTCTTTCTGGAGCATCGAGATTTGACCACATCACACCCATCTTAATTCAACTCCACTGGCTCCCAACACACGGAAGAATACTATTCAAGACTCTGACGCTTACCTTTAAAGCCATCAACGGCATAACCGCTTCACAACTAGTGGATCTAATTCAGCCCACCCCACCTAACAGATCCAGAAGATCCACATCAGCAAACACTCTAACTATCCCAAGTGCATCAACAAAATGCACACTAACAACGTCAAACAGGGCTTTCAGTCTTTATGCTCCCAAGTGTTGGAACATATTACCACCAGCAATCCGAGCCATCACCGATCTCACACAATTCAGGAAAGCACTAAAACATTACTTATTTATACAACATTACCAGATCAACCATACTCCACCATAGCCACATCTTCCTTCCAGAAACCTCTGCATATTAGTCCCTATACTTAATATCTTTCTGTAGGTTCATAACCCACTATGCAAAGATTACTGCTACATATGTAAATAGTTGATGTGCATGTTTCCCTAAGTTATCCAAGTTGTATTTCCTTGTTCTCTGTAAAAATAACGTTTGTTCATTATGTTTAACTGTTCCATGTAAACCGCGCTGATACTAAATAGTGCGGTATATAAGAAACTAAAATAAATAAATAAATAAATAAATCATGCTGGTCCTGATCTGAGGCTTCTGCTTTCCTGTCTTCTCTTAGCTCTCTTTCTGTGGTCTATGGTCCATCTGCCATTTCTTATCTCTTCTTTCATTTTCTTCACTTCTTTGCATCAGCCTATTTCCAGTCCCAGTAACCCCTCCCCAGTATCAGCCCCTTTCCAGTCCTCACTCCCAGTACCTTCCAATGTCAACTTGCATTCCCATGACTGCCACTGGTGTCCATTCCCTTCCAGTCCCCCTCCTTCCCCACTGACCAGTCCCTTCTAGTACAAATACCATGGAAGCCCCTCTCAGATCCACTCCCTTCCAATTTCATTCTCCCATCCAGTTCCATTCTCCCATCCCCTCGTATCAGCCCTTTTGTAGCCTTAGCCCCCAGTTTTCTTCCAGGGCCAGCAGCCCTATACTCCCCTCCACACAATCAGCCTATTCCCAGTCAAAGCCCCCCAATCAGCTCACTTCTAGTGCTAATCCCCCCTCAACCCCATTACCAGTCCTAGCCTCCACTAATCAGCTCATTTCCAGTCATAGCCCCCCCCCCGATCAGCTCATTTCCAATGCTAGCCTCCTATCAGTCTATTACCAGTCCTACCCCACCCAATCAGCCCATTACCAGTCCTAGCCTCCCCTAATCAGCTCATTTCCAGTGCTAGTCCCCCCTCAACCCCATTACCAGTGTTAGCTCCCCCATCAGCCCATTATAATCCTAACCCGCACTGTCTCTCGCCTCTGTCCAGCATTCAGCCCGTCTGTCCAGTATGTCCCCTTGTCTCTCCCCTTTGTCCATGCCAGCCCCCTCCCTCCATCCATCCATGTCAGCCCCCCTCCCTCCATATCAGCCCCCTCCTTCCCTCTGTCCATGTCAGCCCCCCTCCATCCCTCCATGTCAGCTCCCTCCCTCCATGTCAGCCCCCCTCCCTCCATCCATATCAGCTCCTTCCCTCCATGTCAGCCCCCTCTGTCTATGTCAGCCGCCCTCCCTCCATCCATCCATCCATATCAGCCCCCATCCCTCCATCCATCCATATCAGCTCCCTCCCTCCATGTCAGCCCCCCTCTGTCCATGTCAGCCCCCTCTCTCCATCCCTCCATGTCAGCCCCCCTCCCTCCCTCCATCCATCCATATCAGCCCCTCCCTCCCTCTGTCCATGTCAGCCTCCCTCCATCCATCCATATCAGCCCTCTCCCTCCCTCTGTCCATGTCAGCCCCCTCCCCCCCTGTCGATGTCATCCCCGCCCCCTGTCGATGTCAGCCATGTTGCAGGTTCCCTGCCCCCTCATCCCCTCTCCCCATGTCTGCCTCCCTTCTAATGCAGCCGCGGCTCCCTGCCTCTTAGGGAACCGCGGCTGTGCCTGTAAAATCGTTGCGGAGCCTCCCTGTCTCTTGACGGGCTCCGTGCAGCATTGTCCCGCCTCCAAATTTTTTTTTTTAACTTGGCGGAGACGAGGCAACCCCCGCTAAATCCTGTGGTGACCCCCGTGGGGGTTGCAACCCACAGGTTGAGAACCGCTGCACTATATCAACCAACTCACCTTTATCTACCTGTTTATTCACACCTTCAAAAAAACGTAACAGATTAGTAAGATAAGATCTTCCTTGTCTAAAGCCATGTTGGCTGTCTCCCATTAAGCCGTGACTATCTACATGTGAGTAATTTTGTTTTTTATGATGGTTTCTACCATTTTTCCTGGTACCAACGTCAGGCTCACCAGTTTGTAGTTTCCCGGATCACCCCTGGAACCCTTTTTAAAAATTGGTGTTACATTAGCAATCCTGCAATCTTCAGGTATTGCAGATGATTTTAATGATAGTTTACAGATTACTAATAGCAGGTCTGCAATTTCATATTTCAGTTTTTTCAACACCCTTGGATGTATACCATCCGGTCCAGGTGATTTGCTACTCTTCAGTTTATCAAATAGATGTAATTCATCTTCTCAGTGTATCGATATTTCTTTCAATTCTTCTGCAGTATCACCTTTAAATACCACTTCAGTCATGGGTAACATAGTGAGGTTACTTACCTGTAACAGGAGTTCTCCGTGGACAGCAGGATAAGTCAGCCACACCTGGGTGACGTCATCCGACGGCGCCATGGACGGAATACTCTCCAATAGCTCAGAAGAGTCTAAACTCTTCTGAGCATGTGTCAGTAGCCCCCACCACAGTGCCCGCCCCTTCCTCCTCACTCTGTTCCCCAGCTATGGACATGTTCCACTAGAGAAGGAAGGTTCAACTTGAAGGCGGGTTCATCCTATGGGGAGGCGGGTGGGTATGTGTGGCTGACTTATCCTGCTGTCCACGGAGAACTCCTGTTACAGGTAAATAACCTCGCTTTCTCCATGGACAAGCAGGATGAGTCAGCCACACCTGGGTGACTCCCCAGCCGTGGGCTGTGAAGATATGTTTATCATAGGGTTAGAGATTCCCTTTCGCAGCCCATGAGGTCTGCAGTGGTAGGATGAAACTGTGCTCGATGACAGAGGGGAGATTCCCTTGTGGCATGGTGATGCCGACATGTGTTTGTGGCCTGTCATGGTGATGCCGACATGTGTTTGTGGCATGGCATAGTGATGCCGACATGTGTTTGCGGCATAGTGATGCCGACTTGACACCATGATGGTGTGGTGCCATCTTGTTGAAGTTATCCAGACAGTGTATCGAGAGTGTTATGGAAACACATGAACTCGAGGCATTTGGAGAATGCCGACGTGCGTTTGTGGCATAGTGATGGCAACGTGTGTTTGGCACCATGATGGTGTGGTGCCATCTTGCTGAGGTTATCACTGTCAGACAGTGGGTCCAGCGTGTTAAGGGAACACATGAACTTGAGGTATTTGGATCCCTTAGGTCGGAGGCAACTACTTCCGTTGCGCCTGTCTTTCTTTGTGCCTGTCTTTCCCATGCTCAGCAGGAAGCAGGAAAGAGACAACCTGGTCGAAGGTTATCTGTTAGGGGCTGGACTGGAGTGCCCAGTAGCGATGAGGGCTCTTGCCACGGACATACCATAGCCTTATGGGAGGATGCTGCCTTTTGCCATAACTGCCATGACCTATGTGAAGTATGGCTGTGTGCTTGGAGCCTCAGATGTGGCTGGTCTGGCTCAGGCAGGTGTTGAAGGAGGCATAGTCTGAATAACCATAGGCTGCTTCGACGGTCAGGGGAGAGCCTCCCGTGGCCTTGCGGTGTGTCTGAGTGGTAATTTCTAGTGTTTGTCCTCCTGAGGCACCATGTATGTATGTGACGTGACCTGATCCTGTCCCATGGGGACTGAATGTATAGTGGCTGAAGAGAGCCCCACATGGTGTGGGGGAAGTATAAGCGGACATTACTTTACTCCAATCCTTAGAGCCCCACTGATCTATATGAGGGCAGACTTCTCTCGAGTTACGGCTTGTTGACTAAATGGCTAGTCTACGTTGACTAGCTGTCAAGCCTTTCTCTCGTGAGGATGGAAGACAGACTGGATGGGTCTTAGCCGACTGGAGTGGGTCTTAGATGGAAGGGCGGTATGAAAATACATGATCCACAGAAGGGTCTTGAACCTGCGATACTCCACGCATATACATAATGGCTTTGTGTACTGAACCACAAGCTGCCATGGAGTAGGGTAGTCAAGATCCTTTGGATTACACTTGGCTATTAGACTGTGCAAGATGGACGTGAAGGAATATGCCTGGGATGATCTTAGCTGTTGATGTGGGCATTGCTGCCCTGCCCACCGGGCCTGGACGGCTCACCGATCAGCCCTGTAGGAATCAGGAGTGTCCTCAGTGCCGGTGATAGGGCGTGTTTGCTATGTGACCCAAAACGTGTCTTGCACTATTTGAGGGGGTGGGTGGAGAACTCATCCCTGGACCTGTGCAAGTCACCAAAAATGGCTGAAGGCAGGCAGCTAGCCACGAGCGATGAACCTTGCTCGAAAGAGGTCGGCAGGACCTGTGGGTGCAAGGGGTCCTTAGCTTTGGTTGCAATGAGGTTGTTTGAGCAGAGCTCTGAACACTGGACCAGCGGAGTAGGCTTCGGTATGTGTGGATATGGCTTCATACTTCGGGAAGATATGGTCTCCTGTCAATGTCTTTGGAGCGTGACCAGATAGACCGCCCCTATACGCATTGGCGAGAGATGGTGTGGTAGTTGACTAATCTGGTGGGAGCTGTCTGGAGAGTGGGAGGAGCTCCTCTCCCACATACCACCACTTGGCATGACCCAAGGGGTCAGGGAATCTCTCTCATGCATCGATGGGCTTCTCTTTTAGCCGTTGTTAGCATATTGGCTTATAATTGTGGGGACAGAGTCCCCGCAGACTGGGAGAGCTGGAAGCAAGCTGATATTTGGAATGGCAGCCCTTGAGGTGCAATGGCAAGTAGTAGAGTTACAAAGGCAGGATGGTAGAGAGAGAGCTTAGCCTGCAATGGATTAGTTTGGAAGCTCTGTATGTTAGGATGGGTGCAACATGAGCTGAGCATTCGCAGTCCAGCTAGACCATAACCTGTGGCAACCAGAGGTCTAAGGCTTGAGGACTTAGTGAGATGCCAACATATAGTGCCACTCCTCCTCCCCTTCTTCCTACCCTGTCCTTTCTGAATAAAGTATAGCCAGGTATAGTTACATCCCAGTCATGGTTTTCTGTGAACCACGTTTCTGTAACTGCCACTAAATCCAAGTCACTTTTGGATCTTGGATTTTGGCACCAGGCAGACAGCATACCTCTCTGGACATCAAGTCTGGTTGGCAGATGGACGCCTCAGTACCCCTCAGAAGAGAGTCTCCAGCCACCACTACCCTTCGTTTCCTTCTGGTCACTGATTCCGCAACTTTGGGGTACTTGAACTCTGGTTCTTCCCTTTCCAGGGATGCTTTCACCTCATCCACTTCCAGGGCTGCATAATGGTTCTTCAATTCAAGGGCTGGAGAAGTTGGATTGGTGATTTTGCAGGCCCTGGTGACTTGTGTCCAACCATCGACATTCTGTTGGCACCCATCTTCTCCTGTGCTGGAGAGCCTGGTTGCTGCAAGAAGCATCTCATCAATGTACTTCTCACTGTCTTGAATGCTCCTCAGCCTTGCCACCTCCTCTCTGAGTTCCTCCACCTGTTTCCTCAGAGCTTCAGCATGCAGGCACCCTACACATGGGACCGGTCCTTCAACCGGCATTAGGACCTCTGTCTGGACTGAGGCAGAAGCTGTAATGGGGGCAACAGCTTTAGCAATACGATTTTTCCCAGCCATTGTTCTTTTCGTGGAGCTTAGGTATCTTTTAGAGCAAAAGAGAGAGATCTACCAAGTACCAGCCGGTTTCGCAGCTGTCCTTTCAGAGAAAAAGCAGTTAAAACTCTTTAATTATATACAAATGTGCTGGTCCAGTTCACTGTGATCTGTTAAAGGGGAAGGTGCCCTACAAAGCAAGACTGCTCACTAGGGGTGGGTGGGAGTCGGGGTGGGTAGGGAGGGAACTAACACCTGATTAGGTGTTAAGAGTTTCTAAACCTGAGGAGGTTACTGGAGTCAGCAACCTACTGTGCTCAAGTAAAGTTCCCCTAAAACAGCAAAAATGAAAGTAACCTTGCTTTAAAAAATATACGCAAAACCCTTTTAAGAGCTCCCAGTCAGAGAGCTAGCAATGTAATAAAAAAACAAAACCAAAAAAAGAAACCCTCAAATCCTTACTTTCTGTTTGATGTGTGGAGCCCTGGTTAGGAAAGCCTCAAAAGGGCAGGGCACAGGAGCCTTTTATGCAGGCTTCAACTGCACTCAGGAAACAGGCCCACTAACTCCTGATTAGGTGTTAAGAGTTTCTAAACCTAAGAAGGTTACTGGAGTCAGCAACCTACTGTGCTCAAGTAAAGTTCCCCTAAAACAGCAAAAATGAAAGTAACCTTGCTTTAAAAAATATACACAAAACCCTTTTAAGAGCTCCCAGTCAGAGAGCTAGCAATGTAATAAAAAAAAACCAAACAAAGAAACCCTCAAATCCTTACTTACTGTTTGATGTGTGGAGCCCTGGTTAGGAAAGCCTCACTATACAGGTGGGGGCACATTCCATTCTGAATGACACAGCCTCTATGCATCCCGTTGGAACCAGATGCACAGAGATAGACTTGATTCTGATCCTGTGGGGCATGTCTTGCCCCTGCAGATCAAAATCGTGTCTAGGCCTATACCAGCAGGGCGGAACCAGATTCCCGTTGGCCTGCATGTACAGGCCCCTGCCTGGCTAACTCAATCAGTCTCCCGAATGGCCAGTTTCCATGGCACTGTGGCTCCATTCAGGAGCCGCATTCCCTGGCTGCCAACCACTTTTGCCTTTCCCCGCAGCCTGACCCCTAATCTGGCCTCCCATGGCCAGGGTCAGGCTGCGGGAAATCTCCTGCATCCCATAACCTTTTTGCTCCCGGCCGGGCCTCCCATCCCTCCGATGTCTAGGGGGAATAGTCCCCCGTCCAGTCTGCTGGCCTTGGCCGAGTTCAGAATCAGCCCTTTATGTCTGGGGCCACAGACTGCCCACTGCTCGCCCTAACTCTACCTCCACACCGCCCCCCCTTCTATCTACCCATACAAATTCCTTGTTCATACGGGGAGCCTTATTCGGGAACGGCAAGGGGGACAAATAGTGTGGATGGATGTCCTAATGCTGGGGTCACCAACCTCCAGAGGGCCGCGGGCCGCACAGCCGACTACCGGGAGCCTCGCGGGCCGCACCCCCCTTCTCCCCGCCCCCGCGAAAAAAAACAACAAACGCAAAATTATGAAAACAATGGCTGATCACCTTTATTGAATTTAATGAGATGGCTGATGATTCATGCTAGCAGACAAACGCTTAAAGTCCGGCTTCACAGATGACACTGACAGGAGCAGGGATGCTTGCAGGTGGTCGTCGGTGAGCTGCGAGCGCGTGGATACAATGGCGGGAATCCTTGGCGGGCCGCACGTAATGTTAACCGGGGTAGAGCCTCGCGGGCCGCACGAAGGGACCTCGTGGGCTGCATGCGGCCCGCGGGCCGCAGGTTGGTGACCCCTGTCCTAATGGGACATCCATCCCCGCTATTCATGGGACAGAACAGACCCCATAGTGCCACTGATTACTCTCTCTGACCAGCTTGGCACTATTTGGATATTGCAGGGGCGGTCATGGGGCAGAGCAATGGAAGAGTTTCTAGTTATCCATATAACAATGTTGAAAATCACCAATATATGGGGGATAGCGCCAGGCGCTGACCTCAAAGACTGGCTACTAGATACTGTTCTTTGTTTGATCATGGCAGCCAGCTTTTTTTTTTTTTAATTTGAAATTTATCATTTTTACAAGAATGAAGTATATTTACAAAACTTCATGGAAACGTGGGAACAGGGAAGAAATAATAATAACAATATTGAAACCTCAATATTGAAGCAATACAAACAAGATAAAGAAATATCCCTGGCCCAACTATAGCCCACAAAAGTGGAGAGGATCCAATGAAATCATTTAACACACAAAAGCCAATATAGAAACCATGTGAGCTATCAGCCTGGCCTAACTAGAAGGCAGTGGATCTGAGGTCCCTTCGGAAGGACGCTGAGCGCTCAGAAAAGCCACTAACTCCAAAGGGTCAAAAAATATATATGAAACATTTTTAACTCTGATCATACATTTGCAAGGGTATTTAAAAACCAACAACCCCCTAATGCCAATACCCCAGACCGCAAAAACAAAAACTCTTTCCTACGTTTTTGTGTCGCCTTAGCTAAATCAGGAAATACACGAATGTTTAAACCATGGAACTGAACATTACGTTTCTTGAAAAACATCCGTAAAAACCGATCTCTATCAGATGCTAAAACAAATGTAGCTATCAAGGTAGAAGGAGAAATAATATCAGATAAAGATGTCTCTAACATATCAGAAATGTTTAACACATCTGCTTGAACTCCACCATCTATTATCCCACCAACAGGAACTTTTTTCCCCGAAGGAAGATAGTAAACTTTAAACATAGGAGGATGAGACTCCGACGGAACCTTTAAAACTTCAACAAGATATTCCTTAAACATTTCTTTAGCTGATATGACTGATGATTTAGGAAAATTTATACATCGCAAATTACAATATCTAGAAGCATTTTCCAACATTTCAATACGTGTCTTTAAAGCCAACATATCTTTCTGGCATCTTCAGAGCACACAAGTTTTTGCTGCAATTCAGTAACTGATGACTGTAATGCTGTAATCTCCAAGGTATGCTGTTGAAGGACATTCGTGTGCCCCTGTGCTTGAGTAGTCAAAATAGCACCCTGGGGAGCAAAAAGTTCTCCAAGTTTAACACTCGCTGACCAAATCATTTCCAAAGTGAAAGTTGCAAGCCTCTCGAAATAAATTGACTGACCCACAACAACTGGAGTAAGGGCTTCTGCCGCACGACTCTCCAGTCCGAAGCTCCCAGATGCAGGAGAGATATCCACCATCAGCAAACTAATTCATGGCACCCCAGAAAACAGAAACAGAAGATCTACTGCACGGAACACATTAGCAGTCCCTAAGTTAATGACTAAGTGCACAAAAGCTACCTCCAACAGAGCCTTCTCATTATTTGCCCCGTCAAACTGGAATGCACTCCCCCACGAAATCCGTGGAATAAAAAGCCTCATCCTATTTAGAAAAGCCATAAAGCTCCACCTGTTCACAAAATGCTACTCAGAAACCTCCAGCGATAGAAGCACAACTAACAACCTGCAAACTTCCCCCACACCCACCAGTCGCCCCTGCACGTCAACACCACAAATAATAGGTAGTCCCCCAAACCCTACCAACCTTCACAAAACTAATGCAACACCCAGTTACATTAGAGCATTGTACATAGTTTGAGTTAATATGTATTTAGTTTCCCCGTTTTCTCCCCCATGTTCAATTCCCTGTTATTTGTAAACTCAATGTTATTTGTATTCATTGCAGTATTCTTGTTCGATGTACACCGCGCTGATTTTAATAGCGCGGTATAGAAGAAAATGTTAAATAAATAAATAAATAAAATCCTGCTTACAGGCCCCCGCAATATCGGATCCACCAAGCCGGGAGGGTGGGTAGGCTCAAAGCTTTCTCCAAGCCCCTGCACAGCCGATCCTCCAGGCACAGAACACTTTACCACCGGGGAAGAGATTCCCTCCTCAAGCTGCGGTGGGCTCCCTCGTCGCAGGGAATCCTTGGGTGGCCGCCACTGCTCCGGCAGAGAGATCTCCGGTCCCGAGCCTTCTGTTGAGCTACCTTGCCCTAACAGAAGATCAGAGGGACTCAACTCCGTCGCTCCACCTGACTGCCACAGCGGCGTAACAAAGGAATCAATTGGGCCCACCACCAGACCCGAGGAAACAGCAGGGGAGGCCGCCAGGCCAAGAGAGGATTTCTTGGACCCTTTAGCCTTCCTCTTGCCCATAACCACCCAGAGGCAAAAAAGACGCCGCTGCGGAACACACACATCAATCCGCCATCTTGGATCCCCTAATCTCCAGTCAGCGGCAGCCAGCTTTTAAAATAACACTGACTGCTGTAGTTAAATATTGACTCAGAAATTGCACCTGAGGCAATGGAAGTTTAGGTGACTTCGCAAGAAGGAGCAGTGGTATTTCAATCCTGACTTCTCTGGTTCTTAGCCTATTGTGCTAAATACTCCTCCTTATCAAATATCAAGCCTTCAAAATAAAAATCTTACTTTTTTTATTTTTATTTATTTATTAACAATTCTTATATACCGCACTATTAGACATCAGCGCGGTTTACATTGAACAGAAAACATCCGACAGTTTACATATGTCTGGTCATTACATTTAACAGGAAGAATAACTTGGCGAAATAGGGAAACTAAATACAATGCAGGGTTATCTGATAAAGGATATCCTGGTTAACTATTTACAATACTTTTGTTTTCTTTGAGATTTGAAGAGGACAGTCTCCTGTAGGACCTCTTCTGAAGATGCCGATGCCAAGATACTGAGCCCTCTCCTTTAGCACATTTGCCTACAGTTGCAGAAATACTGAAACAAAGCACTCCCTATATTGACCACAAGATGGCAATATAAAACCAAGTCACCTAGCAGTTACTAATGTGGCATCTCCTTTAACTCATTCTTACACATACTCATTTTTTTAGTGCCATCAAGTCACTGCTGACTCCTGGCAACCCAGCTACCTCTGGGTTTTCTTGGCACTGGAAGCAGATTGTGGGGCCTTTTCTTCTGAGGCAATGGAGGGTAAAGTGACTTGCCCAAGGTCACAAGGAGTGCCAGTGAGAATCAAACTCTTGATCTTCTGGGCAACTAGGCAGTTGCTCTAACCACTAGGCTACTCAGTCATATATAATTTTAGGAAGATACAATTTAAACTGCTACATAGAACTGATTGAATGTGGTCAGGATGAAGATACAGTAGCAACTAGTTTGGGGATCTCTTTTATTTTTTATTTTATTTATTTAGACAGATTTGTATCCCACCTTATCCTTCAATCAAGGTGGTCACAACACAATTGGAGGGTTACATTTAACATGAAGGGAACTAACGAACGTAAATACAGTGAGCTTATACTAATGTTGTCAAATTGGTGAAGTTAGATGGTGTTCCGTTTGGATGGTGACTATTCTTTGTCTGTGAGCTTATAAGAACATAAGATATGCCATACTGGGTCAGACCAAGGTCCATGAAGCCCAGTATCCTGTTTCCAATAGTGGCCAATCTAGGTCATACGTACCTAGCAGTTTCCCCAAAAGACACAAGTTCCACAATGCTTGTACTGGGTCATAGGTTTCTGGAAAGAGCAGGGTTTGAGGGCCTTGCGAAAGTCTTTGGTATCATTCAGGGTCCTTAGGCCCATAGGGAGGGAGTTCCACAGTGTGGGCGCCAGTAGCGAGGGAGCTCTTCTGGAGGTTGCTTGCTTAGTCTTATGATATCCTGCAGATCCTGTTATCGTTATTGGTCCTTCTTGGTCTATTGCTGATTTCTCTTGTTATGATATCCTGGAGTGCATCTGCTGAGCGATGGTGAAAGATTTTGAAAATGTTCAGGATTGTTTTGAATTTTGTCCTGGCAATCATTGGGAGCCAGTGCAGCTGCTGTAAGATGGGGGTGATGTGCTCAGATCTTGCAGTGTCTGTGATGATGCGTGCTGAAGTGTTTTGCACCATTTGAAGTGGGTTATGGTCTGCTGGGGGAGGCCCTGGTATAGCGAATTTCCTTAGTCAAGTAGTGCTGTGATAACTGCCTGGCACACTGTGCGGAAGTGATCCTGGTGGAGGATTGGCTTGAGCTTTCTGATGGTCCTCAGATGCGGTTTTAGCAACATGAGATTTTAGGTTCAGAGCACGGTCCATGGTGATTCCCAGGTACTTCACTTCATCTTTAACTGTTATCTGTTTGTTTAGGATGCTGATTGTTTGCGGTGGAATGAAAGTGGAGTCTCTGGTGACGAACATTGCCTCTGTTTTGTCATAGTTGACTGCCAAGTTGTTAGTGGAGAGCCAGGGCTCATCTCTTCAAGGCATCTGGTTATTGTTGTGGTGTCCTGTGATTATGGGTTGATTGGAGCATATACCATGATGTCATCAGCATAGAGGTGATAGTGAGGTTTGTGGCATTTGATGATGTTGCATATGGGTTGTATGTCAGTGGCATTCCTTGTGGCATTCCTTGTGTAACAAGGAACTGCAGAGATTTCTTTTGTGCGCATTTGACTTGCTGCGTCCGGTGTTCCGAGTAGGAGGTAAACCATTTTAGGGTATTCTTACATACTCCAATCTGCTGCAGGCGTTGCAGCAATCTGGTGTGGAACACTGTGTCAAAGGCTGCCGAGATGTCTATGAACACTAGCTTGAATCTGTTCTTTGTTATCTATGCCTCTTAGGAGATTGTCAAAGAGGGAGGTGAGCAGAGTTTCCACATTGTGCTGTGGTTTAAAGCCATGCTGGTGGATGTCCAGAGGGGCATTCGTGTCTATGTGGTCCTGAAGCTGTCTTTGCACTGTCTTTTCAATAATTTTTGTGAGGAATGGTAGGCTGGAGATGGGGCGGTAGGATTTCTGTTCGGAGGGGCTTAGTGGGCTGCTCTTGAGGATTGGCCGTATCATGGCTTGCTTCAGGGATTGTGGCATATAACTCTGCTGGAGGGATTCCTTAACAATCTTGTGCATGAAGTGGGTAAGTTGGCTTCTGGTGGCTTAAAGTCAGTCTTTTATTTATTTATTTATTTTAAGTGCCGTCAACACAATGCTGACTCCTGGCGACCCAGCAGTCCCTGGGATTTCTTGACAAGATATGACCAGAAGTAGATTGCCAGGCCTTTCCTTCGGAGGTTACTTAGTAAGGGAAGCCCCCTACTCAGTGACATGT
Organism: Ichthyophis bannanicus; assembly: GCA_033557465.1. Classification (NCBI taxonomy): domain Eukaryota; kingdom Metazoa; phylum Chordata; class Amphibia; order Gymnophiona; family Ichthyophiidae; genus Ichthyophis; species Ichthyophis bannanicus. The sequence goes on from CM066043.1 coordinate 1,725,615, forward strand.
GGAGTCCCTCAGGATTCTCCATTATCACCTATTATATTAAATTTTATATGGATTCTTTGGGATGTGTTATGCTGTGTCTCGTATTAATCACACACAGCCTATATGTGTTCAGGGGCGGCCCAAGGGGGGTGCGGGGCCTCATTTGCATAAATATTTGCATGATGTTAACATACACTAATTTTTAGTAAACATGCCTCTTAATGAGTGTATGGATAAAGAAAGACCACCGGATTTCTACATTACTATACTCCAGTGCCAACCACAAGGCACATTAGGAAGTACTACAAACACTGCCCATTTAGAACCCATAGCAAACCCGCCGTATCATAATAGCACTACCAGGACTCACAAAGCACCAAACCCTACCTATCAAAAGGCAACACTGCAAATATTAAACCAATACATCTCAGAGAATAAGAATACATGATCTACTGGGGAAAGAGAACACATGGCAATGTGAAATAGAAACTACATAAACAGAATACCTCATCTCAGTTACACAGACATCACCAAACAAAGAACAAGGAATCACAATTTAGAAATAGGAAGACAATAATTAAACTGGGAACCCCTAAAGCCAAACTTGGAATGTACAACACTACAGAAATAAAACTATGTATTAATTTTCTCTTCTAAACAAAATGCAGACGTTAAAGACGCACATTTCACAGAGCTGACATATTCCGGTTAATAAATTCAAAATAAAGAGGTATTTTTCTACCTTTTGTGCATTTTCTTTTCAGTTGCAATTGCTCCAGCCACTTTCTTCTGGTTTCTTCGTGTCTTCTGCTAACTCTCTATCTGCTGTCCATTTGACCTTTCTTCTCTCTTCTAGTTTTTTTTTTCCATTCTCTTTCACATCTGCTTTAACATACTAATCTTTCTCCTTTTGCTCTTCCCTCCATCTCTTTCTTTGTTCCTTTTTCATCTACTCAAATTTTACCCCTCCCTTCTCAATCCCCACTTACTTTCCTAATACTCGGCCAATTGTAAATTTTTCTTCCCTCCCACACAAAATATTTTCCCCTCTCCATTTCACTCTCCCAGCCCCATCCCATTCTAGTCCTCCCCCAACATCAGCTCCCTTCTAGTTCCAGCCCCATCCAGCATCCGCTCCCTTCTAGTCCCCACATCAGCCTATTTCCAGTCCTAGCCCCCCATCAGCCCATTTCCAATACTAGCCCCTCCATCAGCTCATTTCCAATCCCAGCCCCCCATCAGCCCATTTCTAGTCTTTTCCTAGCCCCACCTTCAGCCCATTTTCAATCCTAGCTCCTCTCCACTCAGCCCATTTCCAATCCTAGTCCCCCATGAGCCTATTTCCAGTCCTAGCTCCTCCATGAGTCCATTTCAATCCAAGCCCCCCCTCAACAGCCCATTTTCAATCCTAGCCCCCCCAACAGCAAATTTCCAGTCCTATCCTAGCCCCTCCATCAGCCCATTTCCAGTCATAGCTCCCCCTCACAGCCCATTTCCAGTCCAAGCCCCCCCTCCCCATCAGCTATTTCCAGTTAAAGCCTCCCCTCCACAGTCCATTTCCAATCCTAGCTACCTCCCCTCACAGCCCATTTCCATTCCAAACCCCCTCTCCCCATCAGCTATTTGCAGTTCACGTCCCCCCTCCACTCAGCCGATTTCCAATCCTAGCCCCCGCACAGCCCATTTCCAGTCCTAACAACCCCCCATAGCCCATTTTCAGTCCTAGCAACCCCCCCCCCCCATAGCTCATTTTCAGTCCAAGAGGGAGGTCTTCATGAAATACAAGAGATCACAGAGAGAGGAAGACATGCATCTATATTTGGAAAAACTTAGAGAAGCTAGCAAAGTAGTCAGGAAAGCAAAGGTACAAAAATAAGAAGAAATAGCCATTGCAATAAAATGTGAGGATAAGACATTTTTCAGATATGTTAGTGACAGGAGGAAGGGCAAAATTGGTATTATCAGACTCAAGAGTGAATGGGAAGAATATGCAGAAACTGATGAGGAAAAAGCAAAATTGTTTAACAAATATTTCTGTTCTGTGTTCACAGATGAAGGGCCAAAAGCAAGTCCTCAGAAAATACCCACAAATATGAACAGAAGTGATGGGTATCTCGATTTTCAGAAGATTGTGTTCAAGAGGAACTAGCTAAACTAAAAGTAGACAAAGCCATGGGTCCGGATGGAATACATCCAAGAATACTAAGGAAATTTAGGGACGTTCTAGTAGTTCTACTGTCTGACCTTTTCAGTGCCTCTTTGGAGTCGGGTGTGATGCCAGAGGACTGGAGAGAGGCACATGTCATCCCTTCACACAAAAGTGGACGTAAGGATGACAGTGAAAACTACAGGTTGATTAGTCTCACCTCTGTGGTTAGTAAATTACTGGAAAGGTTACTAAAGGAGAGTATAGTGAGGTTTCTGGAGTCCAATGGATTACAGGATTTGAGGCAGCATGGATTCACCAAAGGCAGGTCTTGTCAGACAAATCTGATTGATTTTTTTGACTGGGTGACCAGAGAGTTAGACAGAGGGAGAGCCCTAGATGTGGTGTACTTAGATTTCAGTAAAGCCTTTGACACACACATGCGACTTATAAACAAACAGAGCACCTAAGGGATGGACTCTAAAATGACTGATTGGGTTAGAAATTGGCTAAGTGGGAGGCGACAAAGGGTACAGGTAAATGGAGCTCACTCTGAGGAGAAAGAGGTTAAAAGGATAAAATCAAAATCAACAGGATAAAATCAAAGTAAACGGAACCATCTAATTTCTCTACAAATAGGGGTGTCCTGCATGGAGTGGTGGGTTAACCCCTAAACAGGGACGTGGGGAGGGGTGGCCTGCACAGAGCGGCAGGTGCACCTACGCTGCCATCGTGCTGGGCAGACTAGATGTACCATGCTGGTCTTTATCTGCTGTCATTTACTATGTTACTATGTTACCAGTTGTGTGTCTCATGGATCTGTCCTTGATACAATTCTGTTTAACATCTTTGTTAGTGATATAGTAGAAGAACTGTCGGGTAAGGTTTGCTTGTTTGTGGATGATACCAAATTCTACAATAGAGTAGACACTCAGGAAGAAGTTTATAACATGAGGAGGAATCTAGCTAAGCTTGAAGAATGGTCTAGAATTTGGCAGCTGGGATTTAATGTTAAAAAATGCAAGGTCATGCATTTGGGCTGCAGCAATCCAAGGGAGCAATATAGTATAGGGGGTGAAGTAATTTTGCCCACTAAAGAAGAGCGTGGTTGTGTCTGATGATCTTAAAGTAGCTAAACAGGTAGAAAAGGCGACGGTAAAAGCTAGAAGGATGCTTGGGTGCATAAGGAGAGGAATGGCTAGCAGATAAAAGGAGGTGATAATGCCTCTGTATAAGTCTTTGGTGTGACCTCATTTGGAGTATAGTGTGCAATTCTGGAGACCGCACCTTCAAAAGGATGTGAACAGGATGGAGTCGGTGCAGAGGGTGGCTACTAAAATGATTAGTGGTCTTCATTATAAAGCATATGAGGACAGACTTAAGGATCTTAATATGTACACCTTAGAGCAGTGGTTCTCAACCTTTTTTGTACCGGGACCACTTTTACCATTGGTCAACTTGTGGTGAACCCCAATGATACGAGATAAAATCAAATGCGTCTTTCTTCCTTTACCGTTAACACATTGTTGCTGTAATCATTTGTTGAGTTATTAATATATTATAGGCCTTTGCAATATGTTTTTATTTATAAAATTTACTTATTTAAACCACAATAATTAATCACAATAACAGTAACAATATTTGATTTCAAAATTATGATGATTTTGTAGTCAAATCACTAATATGAAATAAAATTATTTTTTCTACCTTTGTTGTCTGACCAATTTATTCTCTGATCATGCTGGTCCTGATCTGAGGCTTCTGCTTTCCTGTCTTCTCTTAGCTCTCTTTCTGTGGTCTATGGTCCATCTGCCATTTCTTATCTCTTCTTTCATTTTCTTCACTTCTTTGCATCAGCCTATTTCCAGTCCCAGTAACCTCCCCAGTATCAGCCCCTTTCCAGTCCTCACTCTCAGTACCTTCCAAAGTCAAATTGCATTCCCATGACTGCCACTGGTGTCCATTCCCTTCCAGTCCCCCTCCTTCCCCACTGACCAGTCCCTTCTAGTACAAATACCATGGCAGCCCCTCTCAGATCCACTCCCTTCCAGTTCCATTCTCCCATCCCCTCGTATCAGCCCATTTGTAGCCTTAGCCCCCAGTTTTCTTCCAGGGCCAGCAGCTCTATCCTCCCCTCCCCACAATCAGCCCATTCCCAGTCGAAGCCCCCCAATCAGCTCATTACCAGTGCTAGCCTCCGCTAATCAGCCCAATACGAGTCCTACCCCCCCCCCCATCAGCTCATTACCAGTCCTAGCCTCCCCTAATCAGCTCATTTCCAGTGCTATGTTTATGTTTATTTAAAATTTGATATACCACCCATACCAAAAAAGGTGTCTGGGTGGTTTACAATTAAAATTACATGGCTGCGGAAAACAGGAAAGGAACGCCATTATTAAAATAGTAAAGAGGAAAGAAGGCAGAAACAAGAATAAAACAAGGACATGACTACAAGGGTGGGACAGGAGGAGAGCAAGAGAGACAGACAAACGAAGGGCAGACTATGGGGGAAGGTTGAATGCCGTGGTGAATAGATGGGTTTTTAACTTTGCTTTGAAATGGTGGAAGGAAGTTTCAGTACGGAGGGAAAGAGGGAGTGAATTCCAAAGTCGGGGACCCAAGAAATAGAAGGCCGAGGAACGGGTGGATTCCAGGTGGGCTTGTGCAGGAGGGGGAAGGAACATACGTGAACATAGGTGAATAGAACGAAGGGAACGGTAAGGAGTGTGAAAGTGAACCTGGTCTGCAAGATAGAGAGGAATACCTGTGAAGAGGGCCCTATGAACAAAAATTAGAATCTTGTAGTGAATGCGGAAGGGTACCGGTAACCAGTGTTGTTGTAAAAGGAGAGGAGTGACATGATCGAATCGGGAAGCGTGAGTTAAGAGGCGGACTGCGGTGTTCTGAACACGTTGAATGCGAGCGATTTGAGACTTTGGGAGACCGGCCAGGACGACATTGCAGTAATCAAGCTTGGATATAACTAAGGAAAGTAGTAGCGTGGCCAAAGCAGAAGAAGAAAGGAAAGGGCGGACAGCTCGTAGTTGTTTGAGTGAGAAAAAAGACCGCTGAACTACTGAGGAGATGTGCTCCCGAAAGGATAGAGAGGAGTCAAGAACCACACCGAGATAGCGAAAGGAAGAAACCAGAGGGACCGATTGGGTGGAAAAGATTGGAGCGCAGGTGGGTGGGGCGCTTCCTAGTGTAATCCATGTGGCGAATGACTTAGAAGGGTTAACGTGGAGATAGTTAGAAGAGAACCAAGAGGCAACAGCAGCGAGACAGTGATTGAGGGGCGAGATGTCTGGGTTAAGAGAGTCAGTATGAAGTATGAAGAGGAGATCGTCGGCGTAATAGTATGCGGAGATGGCGAATTGCTGAACAAGAAGTGCAAGGGGGGCCAAAAAGACGTTGAAAAGAAGAGGTGCGAGGACAGAACCCTGGGGCACACCGCAAGAGAGAGGGGTTGGGGCAGATGTGGAGGACCCTGATACAACAGTAAAAGAGCGATTGTAGAGAAAAGAGTGAAACCATTGAAGAACTACACCAGAGTCCCTCCTAAACCCCATTACCAGTGCTAGGCTCCCCTAATCAGCCCATTACCAGTCCTACCCCCCCATCAGCCCATTTCCAGTCCTAACCTCCCCGATCAGCTCATTTCCAATGCTAGCCCCCCATCAGTCCATTACTAGTCCTACCCCCCTATCAGCACATTGCCAGTCCCAACCCCCTTGATCAGTCCATTCCCAGTCCTAGCCTTCCCTAATCAACCCATTACCAGTCCTAGCCCCCCATCTGCCCATTATAATCCTAACCCACACTGTGTCTCCCCTCTGTCCAGCATTTATCCCCCGTCTGTCCAGTACGTCTCCCTGTCTCTTCCCTCCCTCCATGTCAGCCCCCCTCCCTCCCTCCCTTTATGTCAGCCCTCCCTCCCTCCCGCCCTCCCTCCATCCATCCATGTCATCCCCCCTGTCAATGTCAGCCCCCTCCCTCCATCCATCCCTCCATGTCAGCCCCCCTCTGTCCATGTCAGCCCCCCTCCCTCCCTCCATCCATCCATCTATGCCTGCTCCCCTCCCTCCCTCCCTCCGTCAGCCATCCCCTCCCTCCCTGTCCATGTCAGCCCCCCTCTGTCCATGTCAGCCTCGTTGCAGGTTCCCTGCTCCCCTCTCCCCATGTCTGCCTCCTTCTTCTGCAGCCGCGGCTCCCTGTCTCTTAGGGAACCGCGACTATGCCTGTAAAACCATTGCGTAGCCTTTCTGTCTCTAAACGGGCTCTGTGCAGCATTGTCCCACCTCCAAAGGAAGTGGTAAACAACTTCCTTTGGAGGCGGGACAATGCTGCACAGAGCCCATCGAGAGGCAGGAAGGTTCCGCAATTGGGACATGGGATGAGGGTGAAGGGAGATAGATTCAGGAGTGATATGCGGAAATATTTCTTTACGGAAAGAGTGGTGGATCCGTGGAGTAGTCTCCCAGTGGAGGTGGTAGAGATGAGGACAGTAACTGAATTCAAAAAGCATGGGACAAACACAGAGGATCTCTAAAGGTAAAAAAGGGGACTGTTTTGTTGATATGGAAGGACAGACTAGATAGGGCATGTGGTCTTTTTCTGTCGTCATATTTCTATGTTTCTATGAAGAATGGTCTAGAATTTGGCAGCTGAAATGTAATGCTAAAAAATTCAGGGTCATGCATTTGGGTTGCAAAAATCCAAAGGAACTGTACAGTGTAGGGGGTGAAGTACTTCTGTCCACAAAAGATCAGGACCTGGGCATAATTGTGTCTGATGATCTTAAAGTAGCTAAACAGGTAGAAAAGGTGACTGCGAAAGCCAAAAGGATGCTTGGGTTTATAGGAAGAGGAATGGCCAGAAGAAAAAAGGAGGTGATAATGCGACAGCACATAATAGTGCCCGACAGCCCTTGGACTAATACCGGCCCCCCACCCTTATCACTCATTTACATAACAATGTAATGTAGCTCTTGCTGTAAATAGCCCACCTTTTATCACTCCTGTTCATAACAATGTAATGTAGCTCATGCTATAAATAGCCCACAATGAATCAACGCTGACTTACACATACACTGTATAACACTGCATGAGAACACAAATGTCAATATAATTCGATTGGTTGCTGTGTACGCCTTGATTAAATGAGAAAGCGGAATATAAGTCCTGTTAACTAAATAAATAAATAAGTCTCTGGTGCAATTCTGGAGACTACACTTTCAAAAGGATATAAGTAGGTTGGAGTTCGTGCAGAGGGTGGCTACTGAAATGGTTAGTGGTCTTCATTATGAAGCATATGGAGGACAGATCTTAACATGTACACTTTAAAGGAAAGGCAGGATAGGAGCAAAATGATAGAGACATTTTAATACTTCCGTGCCATAAATGCACAGGAAGGTCTCTGTCAATTAAAGGCAAGCTCTGCTACGAGGGGACATAGAATGAGAGTAAAAGGGGATAGACTCAGGAGTAATATACGGAAAGAGAATGGGCGGAGTGTGGGCAGGACCAAACCCCGGACATACAGGACCGATTCCAGTCATGGCTCTGTACATCCAGGGATCGCTGGGGGGACAACCAGCTTATTCCACTTGGAGGTGGAATAAGCACTGGCTGCCCCTCCAGATTGGCCAGCCAGACCCCCAGCAGTGGCGGCAGTGAGCAGGGTGACTTCTCACCACCCGATCCAGGCCCCGGCTGCGCCTGTCAGGGTGGGGTGGCAGGGAAATGGGGGCTCCAAGGCAGTGGGCAATGCAGGGCACATCAGGCCATCTCCCAGGTCCCAGTCCTGCACTGCAGGAATGTCTGGCTCCCATGGTGCAGAATCAGGTCCTAACAGGACTGTCCTGTTCGGAGCCGTCCAGACAGCCTGGACGTGCCCCTACTGGAATCGGGCTCCATGTTTTTTGTCTTGATTAGATTGTAAGCTCTGATGAGCAGGACTGTGAGTCTTACATCTATATGTACAGTGTTGCTTATGCCTTGCAGCACTAAAAAATGATTAGTAGTTCTTGGACTTTGTAAAGATTCTCTCCAAAGGACAATATAGAGAAAAGTTGAAGAAAATCCCAGAATTGCCTTCTTTGATTTGATGCAACTGGGCTGAAGAGAAACAGAGGCTCTTTAATTGCTTTGTTGACTCTCTAGTTAAGGTTCATTAGTGGGACAATTGGGAAATCAGAACTATATTGGCTGAGATTAATAAGGCATGCGTCTCAGTTTTGTCAGATGTATGGAGCATAGGCAGGAGGAATTAGAGAAAAAATGGTGAAGAAGAGAGAATTATAAATGTGCAGCCTTCATGTGAGAACCCTGTTTGATTTCAGCAAGGAAATTTCACAGACCCAACTTCTAGAATGTTCTGCACTCTTCCTTTGAGAAACAACTCTGATAAGGTTATATGTTACAACTGCCATGAACCTGATCACATAGCCCATTTTCGTCATAGTGAGAAATGTTTTATGGGTCTGTCTGACTTCAGTTAAAACACTGACTTCAGTAAAATGGCCAAGTACCTGAAGGAGGAGTTGGCGGGGGGAGGGGAGGGGATAAGGGAAGTAGAATTGCAATGGGCTAAACTAAAGGTGGCAATAAAAGGGGCAACAGATAAATATGTAAGGAAAGTAAATAAAAACAAGAGGAGAAGGAAACCAATTTGGTTCTCCAAAGATGTGGCTGCTCAAATTTATTTATTTAGCTGTATTTGTATCCCGCTTTTCAGGCAAATAAAGGCAAAACACAGCTTTCATAAAATTCAAAAGCTTGCAAACGAGGAACACAGTAAGGAATACAGGTTCAAACTAAAAGAGACAAAAAGAGAAATAAGGAAAGCGAAATCAAAGGCAGAGGAAAAGATGGCTAAAGATGTGAAGTGTGGCGACAAAACTTTCTTCAGGTAAATTCGAGAGGAGGAAAATCAGAGATGGAATTGCAGGACTCAGAAGTGCTGGGAATGGATTTGTGGAAAGTGACATTGAAAAAGCAAAATGGCTAAACAAATACTTCTGCTCTGTTTTTACTAAAGAAAATCCTGGAGAAGGACCATCTGTGACTCCCAAATATAAAAATGGGAATGAAGTAGATACCACACCATTCACTGAAGATGATGTATTAGAGCAACCTGCGAAAATGAAAGTGAACAAGGCCATGGGACCGGATAGGATACATCCCAGGATACTGAAAGAGCTCAGAGAGGTTCTTGCAGGGCCGTTAAAGGATGTTTTCAACAGATCATTGGAAAGAGGAGTAGTTCCTCAGGACTGGAGAAGGGCTGATGTGGTACCTCTTCACAAAAGTGGTGACAGGGAAGAAGTGACAAACTACAGGCCTGTGAGCCTTACCTCGGTGGCAGGAAAAGTAATGGAGGCGCTTCTGAAAGAGCGAATAGTGGACTTTCTCAAAACCAACAGGTTGCATGATCTGAGGTAACATGGTTTTACCAAAGGACGATCTTGCCAAACAAATCTGAGTTCTTTGACTGGGTGACCAGAGAACTAGATCAGGGGCATGCGATGGATGTCATCTACCTGGATTTCAGCAAAGCCTTTGATACTGTTCCTCATAGGAGGCTTATCAATAAACTCAGTAGTTTGGGGATGGGTCCCAAGGTGGTAAACTGGATCAGAAATTGGTTGACTGACAGACGACAGAAGGTGATGGTAAATGGAGCTCACTCGGATGAAAGGAGGGTGATTAGTGGGGTGCCCCAGAGTTTGGTCCTGGGCCCATCACTGTTCAATGTATTTGTGAGTGATATTGCAGAAAGACTGCATGGAAAAGTCTGTCTTTTTGCAGATGACACGGAAATTTGCAACGAGTGGACAACCTTGAGAGAGTGGATAACATGAGGAAAGATCTACAAAAGCTGGAAAAATAGCCTAATGATTGGCAGTTAAGATTTAATGCGAAGAATTGCAGTATCATGCACTTGGGAAGCAGAAATCCAGGGGAAATGTACGCAATTGGGGGCGAGAGATTAGTGTGCACGGACCAGGAGAAGGACCTTGGTGTGATTATTTCTGAGGATCTCAAGGTGGCAAAACAGTGCGACAAGGCAGTGGCAAAAGCCAGGAAGATGTTGGGTTGCATACAAAGAGGAATTACCAGCAGAAAGGAAGAGGTACTAATGCCACTGTATAAGTCACTGGTGAGGCCTCACTTGGAATACTGTGTTCAGTTTTGGAGACCATATCTTGCAAAGGATATAAAAAGATTGGAAACTGTTCAGAGGAAGGCGACCAAAATGATTTGGAGTCTGCGTCAGAAGCCTTATGAGAAGAGACTTGAAGACCTAAATATGTAGACTCTGGAGGAGAGGAGGGACAGGGGAGATACGATTCAGATCTTTAAATACTTAAAAAGAAAAAATGAACAAACAAACCTCTTCCAAAGACGGCGAAGCTGTAAAACTAGAGGGCATAACATGAAGCTGCAAGGTGGTAAATTGAAAGGCAATGTCAGAAAATACTTTTTCACTGAAAGGGTGGTGGATGCTTGGAATGCCCTCCCAATGGAAGTGGTAGAGGCAAATTCAAAATGGCATGGGACAGATACAGTGGATCCCTTTACAGCAACAGGATAAAATCAAAATAAACTTAACTAACTAAATTCTCAACATACAGTGGTGTCCTACACGGAGCAGTGGGTTCACCCCTAAAACAAAGACATGGGGAGGGGTGACCTGCACAGAGCGGCAGGTGCACCTACTCTTGCCATCTTAATGGGCAGACTAGATGGACGATACTGGTCTTTATCTGTTGTCATTTACTATGTTACTATGTTACTGTGTCTGAGAAATGATGGAGTCTGCTCCAAGAAAGAAAGTGGAAAGACCAGGTCCCAGCACTCAAGCTTTGCCTAGTTTGTCTAAGCTGGATGAAGTCAGTGTTACATCACCAAAACCTCATATCTACTCTCTCAGGTTCATACTCGGTCTTTGGACTGCTGTGAATCATATCCCGAATGGGAGTTCTTGCAAGAGAAGGCAATAGGACGAGGTCTGGCATTAACCCTGTCCACTGGAGGCTTTGCACTCAATTCATTGTTGACACAAGGTCGGACATATCAACCATTGTGGTCAGTTACTTCTACATACAAGCACTTCACTCACCTCGAGATTCTGAGATGCAAGCTGGGTCAGGCTCACTGCAATGAATGCCATGGGTCTTCTGGTACTTGGATGTATTGAAGTGGACGAATCATGTTTGAGCAAATGATTCCAATGCATTGCATCTTCATTATGAAGGATATCTTTGACTAAGATTAAAGTATTAAGTCACAGTCAGAATGCATGTCCTACAGTATTTTGAGCAGGGCTGTATCAAAGGCTGTGTGAGCAGTACGGCCTCACAGGGCACAAGCACAGAAGGTGGCGCTGATATCATCACTGGACTTCCAGGAAGTTCAAAGAGAGTGAGTTACTGAATGTGGTTGGGTGAAGGGGGCAACAGATTTGTTGGTCGCAGAGCACATTTCTAGCTTTGTACAGTCCTGATTTTGAGGACCTCTTCGAAGACCTGTCAGAGCTGGCTCAGGAGTCAGGAAAAGATGGTATCTCAAAGATTTCGGCAGACATAAGGCAGAAGAAGATCTATGACCAATATTACTCAGATCGCCATCTGTATTTTCTAAAGACCACGGACAGTAAGAAGCACATAATCTCATCATTCTCAGAGAAGATCATAGAAGGCAGTTGTCAAAATGTGCGTAAAATGAAGACCTGTAACCTGAAGTTACCACAACTTTCTAAGGAAGTTTCAAGAAGTTGGCACTTTCCTGTCCTGATGCAACCTGGATAGAAGCGAGGGGCGAAACTTGAGTCGACACTTGTCCAGCTTGCTAGACATCTAGCCTTTGAAGAGAGTGAGTTACAGCCACCTAAGAGATAGTGCTGCTAAGCTTAGTATTTTCTAGTGTTTTTAAATGCATTTAGAAAACTGTAAAAAACACATTTTGGCCTATGAATGATATTTGAGGAAAGCGGGTGTTGTTGGCTTGTTGCTTACTACCTATTTGGCTAACCTTTCTCTCGCACCCCCTCCTTTCTGAGGCCTTTAAATAATATTGGCAGATTTCTCTAGTTGGCTGTCTTATATGCGTTTAGGTGTTATGGAAATTTGATTATCACCTCCCCTTCATTGCTTAGTGTTTGGACTCGGTGACTATTTTTGTATTGGCTGCTTGAGCGAGTGAGAGTCCCAAAGGATTTATTTATTTCATGTTTTTGTTACAGCTAGAGCTGTGAACTTACCTTTACCATTCTTGGTATAGATTCTTGGACCATTAGACAATGAAGGGGTAAAAGATACACTGACTGAGGACAAGGCCATAGCGGACAAACTGAATGAATTATTTTGCTTTAGTCTTTACTGAAGATGATGCAGGAAACTTACCCATGCCAGAACCGCCTAGTTGCCTTGCTATAGGTGGTATTTCAAGTCTAATAAAACTGTAACAGTATTAAACCATGACAATCTACATGTTCAGTAATTTTGTTTTTTTTTATAATGGTTTCTACCATTTTGCCTGGTACTGATGTCAGGCTCACTAGTCTATAGTTGCCCATATCACCCCTGGAAACCTTTTTAAAAATTGGCGTTGCATTGGCCATTATCCAATCTTTGGGTATTACAACTGATTTTAGTGATGGATTACAGATTACTAATAGTAGTTCTACAACTTCATATTGCAGTTCTTTTAGCACCCTGGGATGTATGCCATCTGGTCCGGGTGATTTACTGCTCATTAACGTATAATTATTGCCTTTACCGCACCTTGAATATTGTGTGCAATTCTGGTCGCCATATCTTAAAAAGGATATAGCGTTATTAGAAAAGGTTCAGAGAAGAGCCACCAAAATGGTAAAGGGGATGGAAGGATACTCCTATGAAGAAAGGCTAAAAAGGTTAGGGCTCTTTAACTTGGAACAGAGACGGCTGAGGGGAGATATGATAGAAGTCTATAAATTAATGAACAGAGTGGAACGGGTAAACGTAGATCGATTGTTTACCTTATCAGAATATAGAAAGACTAGGGGACATGCAATGAAGCTACAGGGTAAACTATTTAAGACTAATAAAAGAAAATATTTTTTCACTCAACGTGTAATCAAACTCTGGAATTTGTTACCGGAGGATGTAGTAAAGGCTGTTAGTGTAGCTGGGTTTAAAAAAGGTTTGGACAAGTTCCTGGAGGAAAGGTCCATAAACCATTATTGAGAAGGGACCCAGGATATCAATGCTGGACCCAGTACAAGCATTGTGGAACCTGTGTCTTTTGGGGAAGCTGCTAGGTACGTATGACCTAGGATTGGCCACTGTTGGAAACAGGATACTGGGCTTGATGGACCCTGGTCTGACCCAGTATGTGTGGGACCCTAGCCTGGGCCCTAGGGCTTACAGGCTTAGGGCTGCCTTGTAATGTCCTTAAATAAAGCTTTTCTGACTGTCCCCAGTGGAATTCTGGGACTTGTAGTTAGGCTTTTCTTGAGCAAGGACAAAATTGTAGTGTGAGACCATTGGTAAGGCATACAAGAATATTTATTTTTCTATGGGGATTTCCAATGCATTAAAATTCAAACACAAGGCATTAGGATACTTCTCCAACACAAAGGATAACAGAAGATAACTGGCAAGTGAGGTAAACGGAAACCAAAAGTCCTGCTAACCTTAGCAGCTGTTTTCCATTAAACAAAACAGTATTCAGCACAGCTTCTTATCTCTTTCAAACAAAAGGTAAACTTTCTTCTTGGCACAACTGTTGTTTTCCCTTTCAAACAAACTTCTGGTAACACACAGCTTTTGCACAACTGAGATTTTCCCAGTTCAAACAAACTTCTGGTAACACACAGCTTCTTTGTTTTAGAAGAAAATTCTCACTTGGTAAAACACATCCTTGGCTTTAGAAGACTATTAGCAGTTACAGAGTTATGCACAATACAGCTTCTCACTCTCAGCTCTGCTTAGTAAGGCTCAGTCTTCTTTTAAACAGAATGAGCAATCCATTGAAGAGATTACTAGGTCAGACTCTGGCACATAAGATTGACCTGCATTTCCTCCTGGGCTAAAGAATGCTCATTGCCTTCTACAGTCTTAAACGCTTCCTCAACTTCTCTGTCTCATAGGAACTTTTGAAACTGGCTCCACAGCAAATCTTTCTGATTGGGCACAGTTACTTTGGGAGAATAAGCCTTTCTTTCAGAGAACACTTGTGCTAAGGTTTCTAGTGTTTTTAGCTCAGCTGCTCTGCTCACTGCTGGGGTTTGGCTTTTTCCACTCTTAAGCGTCTCCACCCACCTTCTGGCAGTTGTATGGCTCAGGTCTGGCTCTTGTACACTAGCTGTTGCAAACTGTTCCTGTTCATCTGTAAGCTGTTCAGCTATACATCTGTTGGCTTCACTTCTAGGAGCATTTCTCAGACACCCACTGCTTCCTTTTCTACTGACCTCTTTCAGCTTCTGGAAGTCAGACTTCTTGTGCCTTTCTCCATTCCTTCTCTCATGAGATCTCTCCTGAAAGCCTTCCTGGAATCCTTCTTCCTCTCCAGGATCTCCCAGGGCTCTGGGATATCTCTTCCCACTGGAATCCCCTTGCTCCAGGATCTCTCCTTCTCCTGTGGAAGTGACTCTCCCTTCCTTCCCTCCTCTCTGGTCAGAGTGAGGTTTTAAAAACCATTTCTTCCCTGCTACACCCTTTCCTTCGCACAGGCCTTTCCAATCAGTATCTAAGCCTGCCCCCACTTCAGAGTCTGGGCGTGGCTTAGCCTCAGCAGAGGCAGTATTTTATTTCTTTCCTGCTCTGCAAGCTCTGTGCACAGCTTGTCTGTCACTTGGTTTAAAGGCAGAAACATGGTTTTCTTCTATCTCCATCTGTTCTTGGCTGCTCTCCTCACCATATATGACATATCTTATGCCTTCTCTCGATCTCCAACTGGCTCACCACTAATTGTTTGCACTTGAATCTTTCAAAAACATTCGCTATATGGTTCCCCCATAGTAGCCTTTCCCCTCAATTGGCCCTGTTCTTTTTTGGTTCTTCTATTCCATTAGTGTCCTCCTTTAGATATCTTGGTGTCGTATTTGACTCTGGTCTCTCATTTCACGATCATATCTCTAATGTATCAAAAGCCTCTTTCTTTCACCTTCGTCAGATTCATGCTATTCGTCCTTTTCTCACACCCCAATCTCTCACCACTCTTGTTCTTTCACTTGTCATTTCTCGACTAGACTTCTGTAACTCGGCTCTTATTGGTGTTTCCCGGTCACAACTAGACAGACTTCAGCGTATTCAAAACACGGCTGCTCGCATCATTACCCACTCTTCCCGATTTGATCACATCACCCCACTTCTTATTCACCTCCACTGGCTCCCCCTTGAATACCGCACCTGTTTCAAGATTCTCACCCTCGTTCACCATGTCATTTACATGCGCACTCCTCAATACCTCACTGACCTCATCCACTCTCACACCCCCATTCCTAATCTTCGATCACTTCATGTCAACCGCCTTCATCTCCTCTCCCTCCCAAGCTCACCTACAGTCTACCCGTGTCTCCACTTTTTTCTTCATTGGACCCGTACTCTGGTACTGACTTCCCACACCCCTCTGGCTTGAACAGGATTATCATGCCTTCAAATCCCAACTAAAAACTCATTTTCCTGTGCTTTCAACCTTCCCATTCCTTCTGCTTGACCCCCACTCCTCATGTGTGTATCCATTTCTCTGGTGTACCTGATCCTCTTTCTACTGTCCTATAATTATTGCAACTTCTTTTCCTCTTTCCAGGCCACTGGCCATCTCCTTTTGTTTTTTAATGTATGTACACCGCCTTGCTATTATAATTGAAAGGCGGTATATCAAGTTCAATAAACAAACATATCAATTAGTTGTATGGCATCTTCCCAATTTATCAAGATTTGTTTCAATTCTTCTGATACATTACCTTTAAATATCATTTCTGGCATGGGTAAATTTCCTACATCATCTTCAGTAAAGACTGAAGCAAACATTTATTCAGTTTCTCCACTATGGCCTTGTTCTTATGTAGCAGCAGCCAAGAAAGCAAATAGAATGCTGGAGATCATAAAGAAAGGAATGGAGAATAAAACGAAGGATATTATAATGCCTCTGTATTGCTCCATTGTGTCACCACACCTTGAATATTGTGTGCAGTTCTGGTCACCATATCTTAAAAAGAATATAGCAGAATTAGAAAAGGTACAGAGAAGAACAACAAAAATGATAATGGAGATGGATGGATATCTCTATGAGGAAAGGCTTAAAAGGTTAGGGTTCTTCAATTTGGAAAAGACACAGCTGAGGGCAGATATGATAGAGGTCTATAAAACAATGAATGGAGTAGAACGAGTCTATTTGTATAGCGCTAAAAGAAGTACACAGCACTGCACAGACATGTAAGAGACAGTCCCTGCTCATCAGAGCTTACAATCTAGTCAAGACAGACAACACAGAAGGTGTAGAGAGTGATAAAACAAGGGGGAATGGTAAAGAAACAAGGAGATCAGGTGAGTCAAGAAGGAAGAGAGTAACCCATGTACTATTGACTGAGTCCAAAGACATAGGCCATCCTGTGAACACTATCCTGCAGAGAAACAGAAAAAGCTGGGGGGCATTCGTGAGCACAAGCAAAATGGCTGTACACTGAGAAGGCTCTCCAGTCCTATGTCCTCACAAAGGTGATGATCATAGGCGGTTCTATAATGAGGCCAAGTGAGGCGGTGGCCTCAGGTGACAGCTTTTTGGGGGCGGCAAAATTGCCCCCAAAAAGACCACCATCACTGCCTCACTCAGCCTTTAAAATAAAAGAAAAAAACAAAACTCCGGCGCAAGAAGCAGCTGCCGCTGCTGCTCCAGCGGCAGCAGCGGCAGAATGAGGAGCCCCGGATTTCCTGTTTCCCATCAGTGCAGTGGGCTCAGCTTTAACAGAGCCGCGGTTAAGGGAAGCACTGTCCCTTCGCCGCGGCTCTGCAAAGCGGAGCCGGGGAAACCAGCAGGCTCTCCGGGGGGGGGGGGGTGTCTCCTCATTCTGCCACCGCCGCTAGAGCAGCAGCAGCAGCTGCTTCTTATGCCAGACGGGTTTTTTTTTCAATTTCCTTGGGTTGGAGGGGGAAGGGTCTAGGACTGGAACTGGGCTGATGGGGTTGGAGGGTAGGACAGGAACGGGACTGATTGGGGGGGTTATAACTGGAAATGGGCTGATGGGGGTTTAGAACTGGAAATGGGCTGATGGGGGGGTTAGGACTGGTAATGGGCTATGGGGGGAGACTAGGACAGGAAATGGGCTGATTGGGGTGCTAGGACTGAAAATGGACTTATTGGAGGGTTACGACTGGTAATGGGCTGATTGGGGGGCTAGGACTGGGGTGGGCTGATAAAGGGGATATGACTAGAAATGGGCTGGGACAGGAAATGGGCTAATAGGGGAGGGGAGGAGAGTGCTGCTGGCCCTGGAAGAAAACTAGGGGCTAGGGCTAGGGCTACAAATGGGCTGATGCGGGGGGGGGGGGGGGAGGGATGGTAGAATAGGACTGGAAGGGAGCGGATACTGAGAGGGTCTGCCAGGGGAAGGATGGGGCAGGAAGGGAAGGAAGGGGCTGGAAAGCACAGTTACTTACCTGTAACAGGTGATCTCTGGGAACAGCAGGAATAAGTCTTCACATATGGGTGCGTCAGTACCGACGGAGCCTGCGTGGGAACGCTCCCCAGCTTCCCAAAAAGGAAAGCTTTTGGGAGCATCCCACAGCACCTGTGCGCTGCCTTCCCGCCTTTCCTAACCGCCTCTCTTCAGTTCGGTTTTAAAGCTGAGACAAAGAGAGAGAGAGGAAAGGAAAGACAGATAGAGAGATACAACTCCTAGGGGAGGTGGGTGGGTTGTGAAGACTTATTCCTGCTGTTCCCAGAGATCACCTGTTACAGGTAAGTAACTGTGCTATCTCCAGGAACAAGCAGGAATGAGTCTTCACATATGGGGACTCCCTAGCTAGAGATGCCTGGGAGATCCCTCAGGTTATGAGACCCTGGGAAGGGCTCTACCTCCTCCTATGGACCTCAGGCATCCATTCTGGGAAGGAGGGCAGGAGTTGATTAAGAATGGAAGAGGTGTTTGAGAACAGCCTGACCAAACAAGGCATCCCGGCGGGAGTCCTTGTCCAAGCAGTAATGGGCTGTGAAGGTATGAACCGAGGCCCAGGTGGCCGCTCGACAGATTTGGTCGATGGACACAGAATTTAGATGAGCCATAGAGGTGGCCATGGCCCTCACATTATGAGCTGTGACATGGCTCTCCAGAGAAAGGTTCTTACTCTGGTAGGCGAAAGAAATACACTGAGCAATCCAATTGGACAGTGTTCTCTTAGAGACTGGAAGTCCCAAATGAGAGGGATCAAAAGCAACAAAGAGTTGAGAAGACTTTCTATGTTGCTGTGTCCTTTGTAAGTAAAAGGCAAGAGCTCTTTTACAATCCAGAGTATGAAGATTCCTCTCTGCACTTGATGCATGAGGAGCTGGAAAAAAGACAGGTAAATATACCTCTTGATTAAGATGAAAAGGTGAGACCACTTTAGGCATAAAGTGTGGATTGGTCCTAAGGACTACCTTATCATGATGGAATCTTGTATAAGGTGGATTAGCCACTAAGGCCTGCAGTTCACTGATGCAGCGAGCTGAGGTGACTGCAATGAGGAAAATAACCTTCCAGGAAAGAAATTTCAGGGAGGTGGTGGCTAAGGGTTCAAAAGGTGGCTTCATAAGCTGACCAAGAACCAGATTTAAGTCCCATGCCACCGGAGGGTGTCTAATGGGAGGTTTAGTTAAAGTTAGGCCTCTCATGAATCTTGCAATAAGAGGATGAGAGGAAATTGGATGTCCATTGATAGGCTTAAGGGATGCTGCAATAGCACTCAAATGGACCCTTACTGAATTCGTCTTAAGGCCTGCATTGGAAAGATGCAGGAGATATTCCAATAGAGACTTCAAAGGTAGTGCTAGAGGGTCAAGACCCTTCTCAGTACACCAAATGGAAAACCTTTTCCATTTAAAAGCATAGGAACGTCTACTAGAAGGTTTCCTGGAAGCATGAAGGATATCCTTCACCTGCTGAGAAAGATTCCAATCCTGAAGGTCTAGGCCTTCAGCAACCAAGCTCTCAGGTGAAGAGACTTGGGGTTTGGGTGTCACAAAGTCCCCTCCTCCTGAGACAGAAGGTCTGGAGCAGCTCCCAAGTCTAGGGAGGAGCTTGAGAGAGATGTAGAAGTAGAGAGTACCACACTTGGCGTGGCCAGCGTGGAGCTATGAGGATCATAGATCCTTGATCCCTCTGGAGCTTGAACAGAGTCTTGGGAATTAAAGGAATGGGTGGAAAGGCATACAGGAAGTCTTGACCCCAGTGAAGGAGGAAGGCATCCTTGGCCTGAACTCCCTGACACGGAATTCTGGAACAGAACCGGGGAAGTTTGGCATTCCACGGACTTGCAAAGAGGTCTATGTCCGGGGTTCCCCACTCTTGAAAGATTCTGAGTACCTGGTCCATGTGCAGGGACCATTCGTGTGGAAGCAGAACTCGACTGAGTCTGTCTGCCCAAGAGTTTTGGATTCCTGGAAGGTATACGGCCAGGAGATGGATTTGATGCTTTCTGGCGAAGGCCCACAATCTTAAAGCTTCATTGCAAAGCGACAGAGAGCCAGTTCCTCCTTGCTTGTTTATGTAAAACATTGCTACTTGATTGTCCGTATGAATGAGGACTGTCTCGTAGCTGAGCAGGGTATGGAAGACCTTGAGAGCTAGAAAAACTGCTCGGAGCTCCAAGTGGTTGATATGGAGATAGGTCTCCTGTGGAGACCAAGTGCCTTGAGTGGAGAGGTCTTGCAGATGAGCTCCCCAACCTGTTTGGGAGGCATTTGTTGTGAGGGTTGCCTGGGGTAACAACTGTTGAAAGGGGGACCCCAGCAACAGATTTTGGGTGGACTTCCACCACTGGAGAGACCAAAAGAGGCGCCTGGAGGTTGCTATTTTGTCTGACAGAGCACCTGATGTTTGAGTCCACTGGGTGGACAAATTCCATTGAGCTGCTCTCATGTGAAGGCGAGCATAGGGGACCACATGCACTGTGGATGCCATGTGGCCTAGCAGTTGCAGCATCTCCCGGGCAGTTAAATGACTCTTTGACTGAATCTGGGAGGCTAACTGCACCAGGCGTAGGCAACGGGCCTGAGGAAGATAGGTCCTTGCAGTGGTAGTATCTAGCCAGGCCCCTATGAACTCTAGGGATTGAGTAGGGGTGAGCTGGGACTTTGGGAGATTTACCACAAGTCCCAGATACTGCAGAATGCGCCTTGTGCAGTCCAGGGCAGTCTGGGCCTCTGACTGGGATGGAGCCCGGATGAGCCAGTCGTCCAGGTATGGGAATACAAAAATTCCCAGAGTGTGTAGAAATGCAGCTACTACTGCCATGCATTTGATGAACACTCTTGGAGCAGAGGCCAGACCGAAAGGAAGTACCCTGTATTGGTAATGCTTTCCTTGGAAAAGGAAACGGAGGAACCTTCTGTGAGAAGGATGGATGAGGACATGTGTGTACGTATCCTTGAGATCTAGAGAACAAAGCCAATCCTGACTCTGAAGGTATGGAAGGAGAGTGCCCAGAGAAAGCATCTTGAATTTCTCCTTGCATAGAAATTTGTTCAATTCTCTGAGATCTAATATGGGTCTGTAGCCCCCTGTTTTCTTTGGGATGAGAAAATAGGGGGAGTAAAACCCTGACCCTTGTTGAAGAAGAGGTACTTCTTCTATTGCCCCTTGGGCAAGAAGGGTAGCCATCTCCTGACCTAGAAGGTCGAGAAGAGATGTTGGAGAATTGAAGTGTCTCACCATGGTGTGAGGAGGAAGGTCTGAGAAATGAAGCTTGTAGCCCTCCCTTATGATGGAGAGGGTCCACTGCTCTGCTGTAATTTGCTCCCATCTGGGCACAAAATGAGCTAACCTTCCTGGAATGGTGAGAGGCTCTGGCTGTTTTAGAGCCAGAAAGGCTAAGTTCTCTAGCATCAAGTCAAAAACCCTGAGGAGGTTGGGACTGCTGAGTTGCAGCAGCCCCTGTAGACTTAGGCCTGGCCTGTTTAGGTTGCTGACGCTTAGTGGCAAAGCGACCTGTAGAAGATTGTTGGCTAAAAGTAGAAGGAATTCTGCCCTTTTTGAAAAAAGACTTCTTGAAAGGTTTTTTCTTGGCAGGAATGGAGGTTGACTTTGAAAGTCTATCCAGAGCAGAATTTTTTGCATCCATTTGAGTGGCCTTTATTTGCCACTCTTTGCCAAACAGATTTTCACCTGTACAGGGGAGATTTCCTAAACCATCCTGGACCCAAGGTTCTAAATCAGAAGCTTGGAGCCAAGCAATTCTGCGAGCAGCTATGGCAATGGCCGAAGCTCTGCTGACACCTTCAAAGGAGTCAAAAGCTGCACGGTTGGAAAACTTTGAAATGTCTTGAGTATGCTTGAGCCAAAGAAGGAATTCTTCCCTTTTATCCTCTGGAAGAAAAGGGAGGAAAGTGTGCAGCTTATCTGCAACTTCTTTTAGAAACATACCCATGTAAAGACTATAGGAGTTGATTCTGGCAATGAGCATACTGGCTTGGAAGATTTTCCTACCAAAAGCATCCAAGGTCCTGCATTCTCTTCCTGGAGGGGCAGAAGAGTGTCTTTTTTCACTCTTTATCCTTTTCATAGCTGACTGCACCACAATAGAATGGTGGGGAAGCTGTGTTTTATGAAAACCAGGACAAGGAGGGACACGGTACATAGTGTCCAATCTTCGAGAATGAGGAGAGATAGTGAGAGGAGTCTCCCATAAGTCAATCATGTGCTCATAAAGAATCTCATGAATTGGCAAGGTGACTGCCTCCTTAGGAGCCTTAGAATAACCTAAAATATCCAATTTTTTAGCTCTAGGCTCTGATTCAGAGGTTACTGAAATAGAAAGTCCTTTAGCCACTTCTCTTATGAAGTCTTGAAAGGATAAGTCCTCTGGAGGAGACATTCTTCTTTTTGGAGAAGGCGGCTCTTCAGGAAGGGCTATGGATACTTCAGCAGACTCCTCTGATGTATCAGAATCATCAGAGGAATCAAAATATCGCCTGTCAGGGTGGTCTTCTAAAGCTTGGTACGCGTATCGAGCGGTATCGACATCGGGCGTCGTCGGTACCGGTTCGGTACCGACGAGCATCCCTGGACAGGGAACCGCTGCAGTCGGCATCCTGGTCGATGTCGATGCAGTCGGTACCGGTATCGGCGCTGGTGCCGGTACCGGAGCCGATACCGACAACGGAGTTTGTTGTGGTATCAGCGGCGTCGCAGCTTGAATGAAGGCCGTGATAGCCTGCTGCATGGATAGAACATTGTGATCCATCGACGCCATGAATGCCTGGAATTCGGTACCGGAAGGTTGCGCCGGTACCCCAGAGCATTCTAACAGGTGATCGGTCAAGGCCGTGCCATCGATGTCAACCTGTAACCCCATAGGTGGAGCTTTGGAAGCCGGAGCTTCCCGCCGGGGTTGTTTTGCCGGTGCAGGATCCTCGAGGGCAAGCCCGGAGGCATCTCGATGCTTGGAAGGAGATCTATCCTTTGAGGACAGGCTGGATTTATGTTTGGTTACCTGAGATCCATGGGAGGAAGAAGAAGCCCTGGAAGACGTCGATGCCACTGAAGCTGCATCAGAGGGAAACAGCACATGGAGCTTGGCTGCTCGGTTCTGTAAACCTCGTTTAGACATCAAAGAACAGGACGGACAATCCGGAATGGAGTGTTCAGGACCCAAACATTTAAGACACCATTCATGGGTGTCAGTAACAGAAATAGTACCGCTGCACTTAGTGCATTTTTTATACCCGGAGGCTTGTTTTTCCATGAGGAAAAATTCTTTGTGAGGCCTAAGGCCCAAAAGAAGAAAAACACACTAAGTGAGGGAAAAACTATGTTTTGTTTTGTTTTTATAAGAAAAGAAAGAAAAGACCGGCGGTACCGGTCTGAAGTCGGGGGAGGCAGACGCGCGACCAAAGAAATAAAATAAAACAAAGAACTTCTTCAGCGGTGACAGGAACACGACCTGCTGGCTCTGCGGCAAAGAAGAACTGAGAAGAGGCGGTTAGGAAAGGCGGGAAGGCAGCGCACAGGCGCTGTGGGATGCTCCCAAAAGCCTTCCTTTTTGGGAAGCTGGGGAGCATTCCCGCACAGGCTCCGTCGGTACCGACGTACCCATATGTGAAGACTCATTCCTGCTTGTTCCTGGAGATAGGAGCTGACACCTGGAATGTACCAAAGGGGGACTGGAAGGGAGCTGACACTTGGGGATGGGAGTGGTAGGTAGCTGGGTAATAGGGAGGAGGCTGGAAGGGAGTTGACATGTGAATGGCACTGGAAGAGAGATGGACAGAGGGTAAGGTGACTGGAAGGGAGCTGACTGGGGGGTGGCACTGAGAGTGAACCTGAGCTGATACCTGGGATGGTATTTGGACTAGAAGTGGCTGGACAGTGGGAAAGGAGGGGGACTGGAAGGGAATGGACTCAAATGGCAGTCATGGGAATGCAAGGTGGTTGACATTGGAAAGTACTGGGAGGGGAGGACTGGAAAGGGGACTGATACTGGGGAGGGTTACTGAAACTGGAAATGGGCTGATGGAAGGAAGTGAAGAAAACAAAAGAAATGGCAGATGGACCATAGACCACAGAAAGAGAGCTAAGAGAAGACAGGAAAGCAGAAGCCTCAGATCGGGACCAGCATGATCAGAGAATAAAATGGTCAAACAAAGGTAGAAAAAATAATTTTATATAATTTTGGTGATTGGACTTTGTGTTATTTTTATATTTTACACAGTATTGGGGAACTGCATCTTTTATTTATCTGATGTTGCACCTCATGTGGACTCTGGCTTCTTAGGGTTTCAGTTTAAATTTTGTCTACATATTTTTATTTTTACTTTAGATTGTGGTTACTTATTCTGTACTTGGTGAAGGTTGATGTTGTGCGTGTGTGACTGAGGTCAGGTGTTCTGTTAACATGCAGTTTGTATATAAAGATCTATACTATACTGTAGTAATTTGACTTGTTCATCTTTTCAAATAGGTGTATGGATGTTCCAGGGCCCACTGTAGTATTTACATTGACACTTTTTTTGGATGGGCTCCTTATGTGACTTTTGGAAGTTTGTGCTAATATGGTATGGTATAGTAGGTTTGCTTTTTGTTGTAAGGTTTTTTATTAGTTCACAATATGCCTGGTACTGGAGAATAGTGGTTGTTGTTAGTGAGATGATCAGAATCAGAGTTGGTTTTTTTTAATATTGAGTTCTTTGGATGAATGTCCTTGTTCTGGCTCTGCACCTACTGTGGATGCAAAATATATGTTGAAAAAAAAAAGGGAGAACCATAACGCAGTTTATAACAAAATAAAAATGGGTTATAATTTAGTTTTATAAACTGTGCTATTGATTCTTGCTGTCTTTTAGTTCCTTGGTGTGCAAAGAGGACCGTACCTAGCCCTGTGCAAGCAGTGCAGCAGCACAGGGCGCAAAGGCTTGGGGGGCGCATTTCGGCTCTCTGCTGTTGCCCTGCTGCCACTGGCAGGACAATAACAGGCAGTTAAAATGCGCCCAAAGCCTTTTCGCAGCACTTTAAGCAGGTTTGGTCCCTCCCTCCTCCAACACGATGTCAGAGCAGGGAGGGACAGATCTGCTTAGAGTGCCGGCGCCTTTCAGATTGGGTGCATGCCCCCCTCCTCCTCCCCATACCTCCATCCAGTGCTGCCTGCTCTTTCCCTGCTGCCGGCGCCACCGTGAAAAAAACAGAGGGCAGCAGCAGCAGGGAAAGAGCAGGCAGCGCTGGATGGAGGGTATGGGGGGAGAGGGGGGCGTGCGTCTGAGTTGCAAGTTGCATAAGGGGCGATAGCAGTTCGATACGGCCCTGTGTGCAAATATCTTGCATTTCCTCCATATAATCTAATCGGCTTTTTGATTTGGTTCAATCTCCGATTGGATTTCTGAAAAAGCCCCGCCCCCTTTAAGGTGATGGGGGGGGGGGCCATCTCATTCTTCGCCTCAGGCAGCAGACTGCCTTGAGCTGCCCCTGGTGATGATCCCCTACTTATGTTGCGGGTGCGATCTATAAAGGGACAGTATTGAGTGCTGAAGCTAAGTATGCCATAGTGGAGCATGTCCAAGTGAGTAAATTCGGTCAAACAGAGCCTATTTCCTCCCTCTCCTATGGCAGATCAGCATGGTGGCTCATTCCCCACGACTGCCCTGAAGATGGTAACCCTCTCTGTAGCTTCCTGTCCCCTCTGCTAGTGCCTTCCGGTACCTGCCTTTAAGTTTTTGCAAGTTTGCCGCAATTCCCTGCTGCTTTTGAACGCTCCCGGTGCCACTGTGGCTGGGGTGTCCTCCCCATCGAAACTCTGCCAACTTGGAGCCCCTTCTCAATGGTGTGAGCGGTGGAGGAACATCTGCATATGTGCTCGCAAGAACTGAAGCCTCTCTGAGCTCATCGGCAGTGCAATCAATTAGAGACCTGAAGGCTGGATATCTGGGATCTCTCCTGACTGAATCGCCGCTAGAACACGTTCTGGAACGCATCGCTTGGACGCAGGAGAGAAGTGTGATCCAGCGGGAAAAGCAGTGGAAAGCAAGCGTTATCTTTTGCACACAGTACTGCTAGGCTCCACAGCTCCTATCTCACTGCCTGCCTATTTTTCCTCTAGCCGAGTGAGAGCTGCGATGAGAGTCTACCTTACATTGGCCTCACCAGCGACGGACTGAGTGGCAGAGCTGAGAGGAAAGTGATTTTTGAACAAAAGAGAAGTCTCCCGAGGTAAAGCAGCTTCCTTTTTCTTCTCTAAGCTGAAGGACTGCACTGTACACTTCGCTATTGTTTAAATCCGCTTGCACTGCTATCTAGCCACTTGCTGAATCGGAGCACCATCTTGTGTCATCATAGCATACTTCTGTGGATTTTCCCTTTTACTATGGCGAAGGTTAAATCTTATGCTGCTTCCCTGTCTAAGTATGCCAGGTCGGGTGAATTGGATCTCATGGCCCTTCCTTTAGACCCAGAAGGTACTTCTAAGCCCAAGATGAGCAGTGAAGCCCCGACATCCTCATTGGCAACAAAATCAGATCTCATGGAAATTCTTCAAGAGCTGCGCCTTTTTCGAATGGACTTCACCAAGACGGTGAGTGATATCAGGTCTGGTCTTAAAGTTCTTGACGACCGTGTTACACAGAACAAGATTAATATAGGTGAACAAATTGATTCTACAGTTGTGTTTCAATCTAAATTCAAGAGACTTAATCAACTCACGAAAGACCTGAAGGAGCGTTAAGACGATTTGGAAAATTGGCAGCAGAGAAATAACATAAGAGTACTTGGCCTTGTCCGAACCATCTGGGGACCAGGAAGATACTATGGCATTCATACAAGAACGTTTTGCTTTCTGTGTACAGAATACCCCAAATCCAGTTATACTTGAGCGTGTGCACTGGAACTCAGGAACCCAGAGAAGTGCTCACTCTCAGCCCAGTCCGGTCATCGTGTGCTTCAGCTTCTTTGAAGATAAAGTCACGCTGATGCGAAGCCTACACAGTAAGAGATCCGTTGTTTTAATAGCCACGAGATTCAGATTTTCCATGATCTTTCACAATACACCTTGGAATGACGCAAAAGTTTGACCTGTAATGCAAGCCCTTCGGAAGAGATCAGTACCCAATCATGCTAATCTTTGAATGGAACAATGTTAGGCACCGCATCTCCGAGCTTGCTGAGTGCATGGAGTTCTTGGACTCTCTACAGTATGGGGAACATGTCCCTCATCCATGGAACCCGACCGGAGAATGGGAAGTTTCCACCCCCAAGCAGCGTAAAGTTCCCGGTTCCCGTCAGTCATCTGGTACTGAACAAGATGTCAATGCACTCCAGGGGATGGACACTTTAGCTCTGCCATGAACTTTACATGTGCATGGTCTCCTCTAAAGACTGATATGTTCTCTCTGTTAACTTATTTAGTTTGTTTCTGTGAGGTTCATAAGTTCTGGTTGGAGTTGCTATTATATTCTCACAGCGCTGTCCCTTTACGCTATCTGCTCTGTACCAGGACCTTGTGGTCGCTTCATTATCCTTTCGGGGTCAATACATGGAGTGTCGATATCCTTGGTGAATATCTACATTCCACCTGCAGAGGTTGCGCAGTCATTGATGGAACTTCTTGGCTTGCTACAAACCCATGTCTCGGGTAAAATGTTAGTAGGAGGAGACTTCAATTGTATTTTTTCTGAACGATAGGACTAGTAGTGCTCTGACATCCCCTGGGAAGTGCTTGGCTTTGTCAACTTTCATTTCTGATTTAGCTTTGGAAGTTATTTTGCGCCAGTTGCACCTGGGAGAGAGGGACTAAACTTTCTACTCCTCTGTCTATCACTCTTGTTTGGATATGTGGTTGACTTCAAGATCACTTTCCTCTCAATTTCCTAAGACTTATATTGGAACTCTGAGTCCCTCTGATAATCATCTTGTAGAGCTGGAGTGGTTGGTGGGGGATGGGGAGATGCCTCCCTACTCGTGGGCGCTTCTCTGTTACCTACTGAAAAATACTTAATTTGTAGAACATTTGTGGAAAGGGTGGACAGAGTATTTGCAGTATAATGGTTGTGAGGATACATCAAATTTCTTCCTCTGGGAGGCCAGTGAAATGGCCTGTTAAGAGAACAGGCCATTTCACTGTCCACTGCGTTCAAACATCGCAAAGCGGCAAGACAGAGAGATTTGCAAGCCTGTATCGTGCTATTAGAAAGGCAACACCGGAGTAGGCCTGCTTTACGATTATGGCGGCAGCTTATGGCAATGCGGGGCAAATTAGCAGCTTTAGAGGTAGAGGAGATAGCTTACAATATTTTACGTATGCAGCATAATTTTTACGAGCATGTGGATAAAGCGGGTAAACTACTCCTCTGGCAGCTGAAATGACAATGCCTGAAATGCCGAATTACCGCTATCTTGGATAGGATGGGCCAGATACTCAACAAGTCTCTCAATATCGCTCAGCACTTTGCTCATTTCTATGAGGACCTTTACACGTCTCAAACTACTGTAGTCTCCCAGGATATCCACCGATGGTTTACTAGGATGACTTTACCCCAGTTATCTGTTGAGGCACGTGACACTCTTGACCAACAAATCACACTTGCAGAGGTATAGCTAGCTATCAAGCAACTAAAGAATGCAAAAGCGTCAGGTCCTGATTATTTACCAGCAGAATTTTACAAAACGTTTGCAGACCTTTTAACCCTACTTCTGGCCCGAGTATTTAACAGTATTCTGCTTCAAAAGTGGCTTCTGGAATCTATGTACCAGGCTTTGATTACAGTACTCCCTAAGGACGATAAGGATCTGATGGTCTGTGGTAGCTATAGGCCGATTTCCCTGCTTAACTCAGACTATAAGATTTTCACCAAAATACTCTCGATGCACCTAGACATAAAGATCCAGGAGATTGTCCACCCAGACCAAACAGGCTTTGTAAAGGGCCAGTGTGGATTCAAGAATGTGCGTAGATTGTTGGATGTAATTTTTCAATTACCAAGAATGGAGGGCAGATATGCTGTTCTTTTTCTTTAGACGCCGAAAAAGCTTTTGATAAAGTGGAGTGGAGCTTTCTACTAGCAGTGTTACGGCATTTGGCTTCGGACCCTGTTTCTGTTCCTGGATTGCAGCACTCTACAGAGCCCCTACAGGGGTAGTTCAGGTGAATGGCTTTTCTTCCTCACCCTTTACCTTGGGAAGGGGAACGAGACAAGGCTGTCCTCTATCTCCTGTACTTTTTGTGCTGGCCATCGTGCATGAACAAGCTTCCACTATTTGGATTCCCCTGGCTAAGCATCATCATATAAAGTCTCTCTATGCCGATGATACACTTATCTGTTTACAGAACCCTCTCCTCCAGCCTTCCCACTGTGGTGGGAATATTGGAGGAGTTCTCACGTTTCTCAGGCTATACGGTCAATTTTCAGAAATCTGTGCTCTTACCATGCTTATCTGCTAGTAGCAATGCAATCCTATTAAATGTTAGTAACTTTTAGTGGAGGAGTAGCCTAGTGGTTAGAGCAACTGCCTAGTACCCAGAAGATCAAGGGTTCAATTCCCACTGACACTCCTTGTGATTTTGGACAGGTCACTTTACCCTCCATTGCCTCAGAAGAAAAAGGCTGGCAATCTACTTCCAAAATACATGCAAGCCAGTTAAATGCTGGAAAGCAATGAGCACAAATGCTCGAAGCTTAGCCAACAAAGTTCCGGACCTGGAAGCCCTAATGGTGGAAATGGACTTGGACATTGTGGCCACCACAGAAACATGGCCCAATGCTAAGAAAACCCAGAGGTAGCTGGGTCACTATGAGTCAACACTGACTTGATGGCACAAAAAAAAACTTCACAGTAGTTTCTCAGTTTAAATACCTTGGTATCCAAATTCCTTAGTGACTTGAACAACTCTGTTCCTGCAATTATTCTCCCCTCCTGA
The DNA here is from genome assembly GCA_033557465.1 of Ichthyophis bannanicus. NCBI lineage: Eukaryota > Metazoa > Chordata > Amphibia > Gymnophiona > Ichthyophiidae > Ichthyophis > Ichthyophis bannanicus. The sequence continues at coordinate 1,755,323 of CM066043.1, forward strand.
CATCTATTCGTAGAGAAGCAGATGTGTGGCAATCACTCTCGGTGTCATGGTTGGGAAGAGTACATACAATTAAGATGGTTCTACTGCCTAAAATACTTTTTTATTTCAGCAATTACCCATCTCTGTCCCTAGAGCTTTTTTTCATATAATTACATCAAGTACTGGGGAGGTTTGTGTGGCAAGAGCGTCACCCAAGACTAAGCTGGCTAACCTTAATTCGCCCTAAAACCCTGGGGGGTGTAGGCCTTCCGGATTTTGAGCTTTACTATCTATGCTCATGCCTGAGAGCTGTTCCTCTTTGGTCCATTAATGCTGACTCCCCTTGGACATGCCTTGAAGCAGAATGGCTCGCTCCTACCCCTCTACCTGTGGTTCCTTTTGTTTTTGAAGGATGGGAAATGCAGGCTGTCCAAGCCCATCTCTTTTTGGAACAAGTCTGGCTAGCCTGGTGAAGGATTTGTAATAAATCTTCGCTTCCTACGTCTTGGTCTCCTTATTTGGCACTCGAGGCCTTTCCCTTTGTTAGATATTTGGGGGACTTTTCTTGTTCGTCAATGGGCACTACATGCTTAGCCTCACTCTATGGCCACTCGATCCTATTAAATCAGCAACGACTGGAGCTTCTGCTGGGCGTTCCTCTGTCTACCTTTCAGTTTCAATTTCGCCACTGTTTTTCTATGCATCCCCTTACTGAGGCAAATACACGTTCACCATGACTTTGGGAGTGTATAATCTTCGACTCGACTAGGAAAAAAGCCTCTTAGTGCGTCTTTATTGTGCATTATCTGTGTATCTGTCTTCTACCTCGCATATTCCCACTTTTTGTAAAAAGTGAGAGTAAGACCTTCCTGGGAAATCAGACATTTCTGGCACAAAACATCACTATTCTCACCCTTGCTCAATCTCTATATCTTTGGTGAACACCCAATTGTGATTTCTTTTTTGGATGTCGGTTGTACCGTTGGGGTCATGCTGACGACTTCTTGTGCGGTCGGTGAGGATATTTCTACCATAACCTTCCTTGAGATATAGTCCGGTTGATATCCTGTCTGTTGTTAGCCATGTGCTCCGTGATTAGTCATAAGGAGTGGATGGTGAAAGTTTGGGACATATACAAAATGGAAAAACTGACAGCTGATCTAAGGAGAAAACCAGCTAAATTACAACGCTGCTGGGCTCAATTTCTCCCTCTTAAGGATTCAGACCACTGTAGACTTGGTTGAGTTCATCTGCTGCTCACCTCCTCATTCTGGCTCCTCTTTTCTAGGCCTTACTTTGCTCCTTCTCTCGACATCTAAAAGTAGGGGGGGTGGGGGTTGGGGGGGATAGGCAGGTGGGAGGGTTTGGGGTAAAATATTAGGCTGATTCCAGTTAGATAGACTAGTTACTCCCTAGCCCATTTGCATCCTGGTCCCCGCAGGGACTTCATTATTTGTAAATTGAGTTAATAAAGGTTGCTTTCTTTGTGCCTGTTCAGGTTTCCTCAGTTATGCCTTACGTCATTGTTCTCAGGGATTCAGGTACAAATATTTATTTATAAATATTTACATGTGTGTTTATGTGTTACTGTTCTTCACAAGGGTATACATGGATTTGTTTTGCTCTCTCTAATGCTCTGATAGGTGGAGGGACATTTTCTGAAGTGTTTTCTTGTATCTTTGCTGTTGTGGAAGTTGTATTGCTATCAACCTTCAATAAAATTCTTTGCACAAAAAAAAAAAAAGGAAATAGCTTGTGACATCGCAACAGGAGCACCTGGAAGAATAAGTAGTCACCAGCTAATTAACTAGCGAAGAACCCCAAAATAGACACTGTCCAAGAAGTTGAGCCCATCAGAACCTAATATGGGTCCAAACCCCTTAAGCTATTTATTTATGTATTTAATTTCAGTCAGGCCAGAGAGGATTAGATCCAAGACCGTTAGGATAGATGATCATCCCCTTGCATTTACCTGCAGACTGATGAGAGACCCAGAGCGTGCAGCCGAACACAAACAGAAAGCAATTGCTGACTCAAAAGAGACATGACAGCAATCATCTCGAAGAGCAACTGCAATCCAAGGTATAAACCCATAAGCATTGCAGCAGAAGACAAGATTGGACCAAGATTCCAAAGGGCACCAGACCAGGACTCCTAGGACGTCTTTGAGGACAGTCCACTAAGCCCATCACCAGCAGGACTTTAATTTCAGAAGACCCCATCCGCAGAATCCTCCAGGGAAAAACAGCCACAGCAACTCAGGCCTACAAGAAGACATCCAAGGCCTGCTGCCTGAATGAGCTGCTAGAACAAAACTCTGTGAGCTTGGAGTCTGTCCTGTTGCTAGGCTAATCTCCCCAGAACTAGTTAATGACAGTGCCGAGTGGTTAAGATCCCAGAGCTCCAACTGTCTCGATGGCAGTGGTCATCCTGGCACAGAGCAGCGCCCTGTGAAAACAATGCCCTGAGCATCCAGCTACAAAGATCCCTTAGGCTCTCCATCATCATTGCTGCCCAACCAAGGCTTGGACAATGATGACAACTATCCTGAAGAAAACCCACCACTTCCATAGCACCGGAGGCTCCAGTCTCTATGAGGAAGGTATGGCTTCAGCTTATAGGACGTAAAACTACTACCAGCAGACTCCTTGTTCCACTGTGGAACACAAACTGAAAGACTGGTAGGATGAAGTTGTTGCTCCCCAGAAAACACTGGAGAGTGTCCTGAAAACCATACCCCCAACGTCTTTATCCAGGTGAGTTGTACTCGCACTTTCCCTTTCACTCATCCCTTTTGGGGTTGTTTTTTTTTTTTTTACTATGTTGACCCACCATCAAGGAAAACAGATAATCACCACCTCAGGAACTAAGGACAGTCAAAGTCAAGCGAGAGGGAAACACATCAGAGCCCATCCAAGTATCGGACTCCCAAACAAATGAAACAGCTATTTAGACAATGTCTGCAACCGAGGCACCCCTACACTGTCACGGAAAAACAAGACCAAATAAAAAACTGCTAGCACCCATGTCGCCTAGACCAAAAGGTGTAAAAAATGAAGATAGGTACTGTCGCTGTGGAGTGGCAGTCTTACAGATCTAAGGAAGGAACCAGAGGAGCTACCCTTTGACTATAACATCTTCCTGCTTAGGCAGAAAAAATATTGGCCTGCTGGCAGCAAAGAATTGCTTTGCTTCTCTCTCTCTTTTTTTCCCCCTGTAACTAAGGATGTACAGTATAACCCATATTGACAGCAGAAGACCAACTAAACTCCCCAGCCAGGATTACTGCTGAAACTGGGACTCCTCACACAACCAGGACTGATTAGGGGGGACCAAAACTGTATCATGTGCTCCAACTGTCCAGAAAGATGCAGCAGACTGTACATACTGAGAAGGTAGCTTGACTCCACCAAGAATTATTGGGAGTTTTCAGTGGAACAATCCATTGTATTATATCTTATTTGTTGGTTATCTCTTTTTTTTTTCAAATGAACTCCATGAGCAATGCGCCCGCAGAGGCACGTAGCCCCTTGACGAGTCCACCAAATCTGGATACGTACCAAAGCATGGCAAAAGCAGTTAGCCAGATCCCAAGAATGTAGCTCACCCAAAAATGGATGAGGAACCAGAGCACCAGCCCCTGGACTCCTAGCCCCTCAGATACAGCTCTATTGGAGGCTAACTCTCTGTTCCTAAGCCACACATTAATCACTTGACACAAACACAGATGAGAGAAGGGCTACTACATCCATCTAGGAAGGCGGCCAAGCTGTAAGGCACCCCTGCTGCTCAGTGCAGGTTCATCCTTCTGCAGACATGTGATTAGGGATGTACCTGCCCTCAGGCAGGTATGAAAACATAGGGAGCCTGTCACTTGCACCATAGGAGAGTGGATATGCTACAAAACTGTGAAGATCAACTTATTGAAGTAGTAAGTGAAAAAAACAATATGTCTAAGAGCAAGGCACCCTAAGCATAAGGGAAAAGCAAACTGCAGCTCACCATTACATATCTGAGGCAACTCTTACCAGAACCAAGGCCCCTCTGAAGAACTCTAGACTAACCACTGAGACACCTTTAAACAAACCCGCCAGGGCTCCCCAGAAGCACTCAGCTACCCTGCTTAACCAATTGTAACTAGCTCCAATCAAAGGACAAGTAGCTTGCTGAAGGCAAAGAGTGCTAGTGAGAATCCAATCCAGATCTCTAGTCAGTGCTCTAACCATTAGGCCACTCCTCCACCCTGTAGAGAGAACCAGTGGCCCAAGGAGAGAGTGAAGAAAAAACACCACCAAAAAAAAGAAGGATATTTCCTGCTCCCTTAGCCAAGGGGAATGCAACATTGGTCCACTAGCTAAAGCAGACAGAACCAGCTCTCTAGGCAGATCCCTGGGGGATGCAGAATACTGCTCAAGGAGAAAGATAGGGCTGTACTAAATTAGTTCCTTGTGAACTCCTGTTTTGCTTTTATTTATATATTTATTTATTTTTGAAGTTAAGACTAATTTCAATTCTCTGAGGTCTAGAATGGGTCTGTGTCCTCCTGTTTTCTTTGGAATAAGAAAATAGGGGTAGTAGAACCCTGCACCCCATTGAAGAATGGGTACCTCTTCTATTGCCCCTTGGGCAAGAAGTGTTGAGACCTCGTGATCTAGCAGATTGTCTGCGGAGGTTTGAGAATTGAATTGCCTTAGAATTGTAGGAGGAGGCATGCTGTGAAAATGGAGCTTGTACCCCTATCCTACAATGGACAGAGTCCAATCTTCTGCTGTTATCTGATGCCATCTGTTGGCAAAGCGGGCATAACCTGCCTGGGATATTGGGGGGTTGGGGACCTCTCAGAGGCAGGAAGGCTAAGCTCTCTAAGAAGGAGTCAAAGCCCTTGAGGGGGCTGAACCTGCAGAGCTGGTTGGGCTCTCGGGCCTTTTGGCTTCTTTTGCTGTCTAGTTTGTCCCTTTTGGGCAACCTGACCCTGAGTTTGACTCTGCTGGGTATAGGAAGGATAAAATTTCCTCTTTTTGCTGAAAGAGGGTTTTTTATAAGGTTTCTTTTTGGCTGGAGTGGCTGTAGATTTTGACAATCTATCTAGAGTGGTATTGTCAGCATCTAACTCGTTAGCCTTTTCCTGACAGTTCTTGCCAAAGAGATTCTCTCACATGCAAGGAATGTTGCCTAAGTTGTCCTGTACCCAAGTCTCCAAGTCTGATGCCTGAAGCCAGGCAATCTATCGTGCCCCAATGGCAATAGCAGAGGTTCTGCTGATGCATTCAAAGCAGTCAAAGGCTGCACGATTCACAAACTTGGAGACATCTTGAGCATGCTTAACTAGAGCAAGAAAGTCTTGTCTCTTGTCATCTGGGAGAAGTGGGCTCATAAGCTCCAAGTCTCCTGTAACTTCTTTGAGGAACATTCCCATATACAGTATATATGAACTGATCCTGGCTGAAAGCATGGAAGCCTGAAAAGTTCAGTGCCCAAAAGCGTCCAGAGTCCTGCATTCATGACCTGGGGGATTGGATGCATGCCTCTTTGCACTTTTCATCCTATGCATGGCTGACTCCACCACCATTGAATGGTGTGGCAGCTGAGTCTTTTGAAATCCAGGTCATGACGGGACTCGATACATAGTATCAAGCCTCCTACAATGAGGAGATGTAGTCAGAGGTGTCTCCCACATTCTGAGCATCAAGTTATGCAGAATTTCATGGATGGGCAGAGTGGCTGCCTCCTTTGGAGCTTTAGGACATTGGAAAATTTCCAATTCCTTTGCTCTGGGTTCCTGTTCAGGAGCTACCATGATTGAAAGGCCCTTGGCCACATCACGAATAAAATCCTGAAAAGACATGTCCTCTGGAGGTGACATTCTGCATTGGGGAGAAGAGGGATCTTCCGGAAGAAACCCTCTGTCTTCGGAAACAGAGGATTTGAAGTATTCCTGACCACGATGCTCATGCAAAGCACGGTCCCAGTATCGATCGAAGTCGGTACCGAGTTGATCCGGTACCGATCTGTCGATTTCAGCCAAAGATGGTGTGGGAAGAATTCCCACTGGGGCCAGTACCGTTGGTACCGGTACCGGTGTCTGTACCGATGTAGGTACCAGCATCGGTATCGATGTTGGTACCGGTGCCCGTTGAACCATAGGTGTAAACGGTACCGCAGCTGTGAGAAGAGCTGCAAGATGGTGCGCTTGATAGCAAGGAACCTCTGGTCTATCGACGCTGCCGATGCCTGGGTGTCGGTACCGGTGAAAACGGCCGGGACCCCTGAGCATGGCATCAGTAGTTCTTGCGAGGTCGAGGCCTCGAGAACATCCTGGAGCCCCCTTGATGCTTTGGAAGCTGAAGCCTCCCGCCGGGGCTGTTTTGCCGATGTGGTTCCCTCAAGGTAAATGCCAATGGCCTCTCGATGCTTAGCAGAAGAGCTACACTTTGAGGACCGGCTTTTTTGTTTAGTTACCTGAGATCCATGGGAGGAAGAGGAGGCTCTTGAAGATGTCGATGCAATGGATCTGGCATCCGAAGAAAAGAGAGTACCAAGCTTTGCAGCCCGGTTCTGTCTTCCTCTCTTAGTCATCCCCATACAGGAGAGACATTCAGATGGAGAATGTTCAGGCCCTAAACATTTAAGACACCAATCATGGGTGTCAGTGACGGAAATGGTACGCCACACTTAGTACATTTTTTAAAACCACTAGTTGGTTTTTCCATGTTTCAGGAATGCCCAAACTGGCGCCTAGCACCGAAAAAAAGAAAAGTTTCTGAAGAGAAACAGTTCAAAGTATAAAATTTTTGAGAAAAGAAAAGAAAAGAACCGGCGGTACCGGTAGGCATCATGCGGAGGCAAACGCGACCACAAGAAAACAATTTTAAAGATGGAATTTTCTGCGGTGACATGGTATGGGTCCTGTCGGCTCTGCGGAAAATGAAGAACTGAAGAGGGACAGTTGGAAAGGCGGGAAGGCAGCGCACATATGCTGAGGGATGCTCCCAAAAGCGTTCCTATTGGACGCTGGGGAGCATTCCTGCCCAGGCTCCATCGGTACCGATGATACCCATATGTGAAGACTACATTCCTGCTTGTTCCTGGAGATAAGAAAGATAAAGAGAGTAGAAAAGCTGGGAAAGAAAAGAGCAATGGGTGGGAGGGAGCCCAAGCCTCACATCAGAAGGTGGAAGAGAGCTATGGTGCAGTGGCAGTGGAGGCAAAGATCCAGATTTGAATTTGCACTGGGGTTCTATATTCCCTACAGTCCCCCCGCCAAATCCTCCTCCCTGCTCCATATGGACCCTTCCAGCATTACCTCACTGAGATCTGCTGGATAAGTCAGAGGCTAGAAAATTCCCTTATGTTCTAGAAACAGGCAGGTTACAGAAAGGTTAGATAGAGCTTCTCTGGTAGATCCACTACAGGTTCTAGGGAAATACAATACAGGACCTCAGTGGTCTCTACACTCAGTGGTTTCTACACATAGACACACACACATTCTCCAAAGATACCCTCAGTCTGCTGTCTTCTTCACTCACTCCACAATCCATTTCAGACTCCTCCTCAACCTCCATCCCCCACCACACACTCTCCTCCATACATTCCCTATACCTTTCCCACAAAACTGCACAACCCACCATCCAATCATCCAATATCTCCCATAATCTTCTCATAGACACTGTAACACCTGTCCATGTTTAGCCTTGGTCAGACCTCTCCAAGAGCAATACACTCTTTCGAGCTCTACTCTTGGAGCAAATTCCGGGGTCATTGAATAGAACCTGTATACACTGTGAGAACTTGGCACTTAAACTCCAATCAAACCTCTTCCCTTCTCAAAATAACTGCCCAGTCCAGGTCTTGTGTTCTGAACCAAGGACTTACTTAAGAAACATCAGGATCACTGATAAAACGCGTTCCCAATCACGTACAATCAATACCAGAACCCAATATATAGCTCTACATACACAAACTCTCATAATCACCACTCGCGCCACACTTCACACAAACGCCATCACCGCCTCATCCAAATAAAGCAACAACCCATAAGTGATAAAATTGACCAAAATGACAATACAAACATTAAATTACAACTCATCCTAATAAACATACGATCCATAAGAAACAAAATACCTATAATTAATGACATAATTAACGATACATCCCCTGACATTATCTGCATTACTGAAACATGGCTCTCACCTACAGACACTATACTACTAAACCAGCTAACCACATATCAATATGACATTTTCAATTGCCAAAGGAATATAAAAAGAGGAGGGGGTGTAATGATTCTCACCAAAAATTACCTAAAATTCACCCTAACAAACCTAAATAATATAGATGGAATAGACATCGTTAACATAGAAAATAAAACCATGGCTCTCACCCTCATCTACAGACCCCCATCATCCGATCAGAAAAACCTCACCCCTATCCTAGAACTTGCATGTACAGCATCACAAAGCAAACCACTTTTACTCCTTGGGGACTTGAACCTTCCATCACTGAACCATTCACAATCAGATAACTTCATAGACGCTATGTCACAAATGGGGTTCACACAGATAATACATGCCCCTACGCACAAAAAAGGTAACATACTTGATGTAATTTTCCTCCCTGCCACACTCTACAATCACTTACTACATACCACTCTGAGTATAACTGAAGTACCCTGGTCAGACCATCATCTAATCACAATCCAGCTACCAGCACAAATCCCAAAAAACAATGGGAGCACAACTCCACATACATCACGCTTCGCACGCTTTGACAAAGACACATTCCTTGATAAAGTACTACATGAACTAGACACAAGCTCACCAGACATCAACTCAACCATAACACATTGGAATCTAACCATTCAAAAAGCAGCTGCCCACACACAAGTCTTACACAAACAAACAAAAAAGACAGAAAAATGGTTCACAAAAGAGCTGACAAAACTAAAAAAACAACTGAGGAAACAAGAAAAGAGATGGAGAAAACTAAAATCTGATGAAAACAAATCCCAATACATGCTCTTACTTATGGAATACAAAAACGCAATTAACAAATCAAAAAGAGACTACCACTCCAAAGTAATAAATTCTTCCATCAACCGCCCAAGGGAGCTATTCGCGATAGTAAAAACTTTAACCAAAACTAACAACACCGAACCTAAACAACAAGCAATAAATATACAAACACTAGCAAAACATTTTGCGGAAAAACTAAAAAACAAAACCACTACCTCAACTCCTGTATTATCAAACACAAAAATCTCACACGAATGGACAAGTTTCCAATTGGTAGAACAAAAACAACTCCTCAAAATCATAACTATGATAAACACCACCACTTCCCCACTCGATCCATGCCCTGTGTCATGGATTAAGTGTGCAAAAGCTGAATTGGTGGTAAATATACAATACATCGTTAACCAATCCCTTTCACAGGGCATCATGCCTGATGCCCTAAAACTCACAACACTCCGACCAATAATAAAGAATAATAAGCTCGACTCAAATGACCCGAATTCATACAGACCCATAGCCAGCATTCCATTCATAGCCAAAATAATAGAGAAAACAATTCAAATTCAGTTACAAGAACACATTGATGAACACAAACCTCTTGACTCACACCAATTTGGTTTCCGCCCATTCCATGGAGTAGAAACCCTCCTAATCACCCTTATGGACTTCCTCATCAAGGGCACTGATGGCAAACATCAAGGCTTCTTACTCCTTTTTATAGATATCTCTGCCGCCTTTGATAACATTAATCACATGACACTGATCAACAGATTAGAAAACCTAGGTATAGGCGGGATTGTCCTTAACTGGTTCAAATCCTATATTTCACATAGATTAATACGAGTCCAAATTGACCAACAAGCATCAGAAACATTCCCTCAAGGACAGGGAATACCCCAAGGATCAGCCCTTTCGGCCCTCTTATTTAACTTGTACCTGCAACCGATAACAGACATATTTAAAAAACACAGGATTAACCATTTTATATATGCCGATGACATCATGTTAGCTATCCCCATAAATGCTAAAAACCCTACATATGACTCGCTATCCAAATGCATGGCTGAGACCTCCTCCTGGATGGAAACTAACCACCTTAGCATAAACCTCAAAAAAACTGAGGCAATGTTTGTGACAAGACCACCCACGACTGAGAACTCATACCCAGAAACAATCACAATCAACAAAACCTCCATACCCGTCAGAAAACAGGTAAAATACTTAGGAGTAATAATAGACCACACCCTCACCATGCTACCTCACATAAAACAAATAGTAAAAACCATCTTCTATAAACTCAAAACTATTCAGCACCTAAGGCCACTTCTTGAAACACAAGACTTTAGATCCGTAGTAAGTACACTGATCACCCCGCACTTCGACTATTGCAATAGTCTCCTAATAGGCCTCCCCCAAAAGAGCATATACCTTCTCCAAAGAGCACAAAACATCTGTGCAAAGGTAATCTCTAAAGCTCGCCTAACTGACCACGTGACCCCAATACTACTGGAACTCCACTGGCTCCCTATAAACAGCCGAATCAAATATAAGATTATCCTAACAACCTATAAACTTATAAATGACATAACCCCTTCACACCTATCCACATTACTCCAATCTCCAACATCGACAAGGACCCTCAGACAGAACGCGGCCCACTCCCTCATCACACCAAAAGCCATCCGTAAAACTAAGAATTCCACTAGCTCCAGAGCATACTCATTCACTGCCCCTACACTCTGGAACGACCTCCCTATTGAACTTCGCACCATAAGAGACCTCACCCAATTCAGAAAAGAATTAAAGACCTACCTATTCACTGAACACTTCGAAATCCCCTATTCCCCCAAGACCAGCTCCACAACAAACATGGTCACACATACACAGACTCCCTTAATCCCCTAACCCAACAATGTATCCACAAGACTTTCCCCCCTCCCTCACACCTGAAGACGAAAAAAGGAACTAAATTCCAGCACCTACACCAATTCCTGCCCCACACACCACACACACCACACACTGTAAATATTCATTTGTATAAAGTTTAATATGTTTGCTTTAATACCTATAAATGGTATATTTACTGTTTAATGTAAATAGTTGATTTCTATTGTTCTATGTTCTATGTTCTATGTAAAATGTATACAAACTGTGTACATGACTGTTGACTTGTTATATGTAAACCGCCCTTGATCTCTGGAAGGGGCGGTATAAAAGAAATAGTTAAATAAATAAAATAAATAAATAAATAAATAAAAATAGCAAAAATTACACATGTCAAAACAATAAGATTAGAAATATATTATAAGCAGTTATCTCCTTTTTCATTCCTTCAAGCATATATAGTAAGTAGATTAATTCTTTCTCCTCTTATTTTATTACATTTCAACAATTCACTCTAAGTACCCTCCCCCTGATGCTGGGATGCATCACTCAAGCTACTCCACAGCTCCACTTGTGTTACCTCCTGTGGTTATCCTGACTGGCAATCTCACTCTGTTAGTATATTCCTCAGTGTATCTGGAGCTGGTTGCTTCTACAGGTCCAGGTCCCTGATACTGCCCTACGGTCTCTCCTGGCTCTGGTGTCAATTGGTCACTGCTGAACTCCTGTGATTCATCTCATTCTTAGAGCTGACGGCTTCTATAAATGCAAGTCCCCTGTACTGCAATACAGGTGCTTCTGGCTTGGTCGATGCTGTATTGCTGGAATAGTGAAGTTCTTCTTGGAACCTTTCCTCTTAGAATATCTGGCTCCCCTATTCATTGCACAGGCAGAGCGGCTCTCCTCCTGAGCCAGTGGGGATAAGAACATAAGATATGCCATACTGGGTCAGACCAAGGTCCATCAAGCCCAGTCTCCTGTTTCCAACAGTGGCCAATCTAGGTCATACGTACCTAGCAGTTTCCCCAAAAGACACAGGTTCCACAATGCTTGTACTGGGTCAAGCATTGATATCCTAGGTCCCTTCTTAATAATGGTTTATGGACCTTTATGGTTTATGGACCTTTCCTCCAGGAACTTGTCCAAACCATTTTTAAACCCAGCTATACTAATAGCCTTTACTACATCCTCCGGTAACAAATTTCAGAGTTTGATTACACGTTGAGTGAAGAAATATTTTCTTTTATTAGTCTTAAATAGTTTACCCTGTAGCTTGATTGCATGTCCCCTAGTCTTTCTATATTCTGATAACGTAAACAATTGATCTACGTTTACCCGTTCCACACCGTTCATTAATTTATAGACTTCTATCATATCTCCCCTCAGCCGTCTCTTTTTCAGGTTAAAGAGCCCTAACCTTTTTAGCCTTTCTTCATAGGAGTATCCTTCAAGGGTTTGCACAGCCACTCAGGAGTTCAAGGTATAGGTTGGAGCCCAAGACACCCCCTCCTTCCCCTCTGAGCTTGTGGCTCCCTCTGGATAGTATGAGGGACTGGGGAATATCCACTAAAATCTGCCTCTACAGGCGGATTCCTTCTTTTACTTTATGGTACAGTGGCTGGCTGGCTGGCAAAGACAGAGTACTGCCTTTGGGAGTGGTTTATATAAGACTGGGATTTTTCCCTCCCAGAGTCATCTCCTCTCAGCATGATATAACTGGGCAGAAAGAACCCTTCCCTGTCTGCAAAATTACCAGGTCATCCCAATGCTATATATTAGTAATTTCGTAGAGACACTGGAAGTCTCTGCTGCTCAAAGCAATGACATCCAAGAAGTCTCTACAAGAAGTCTGACACATAGATCATACCCTCCTTCCTTCACACCACAGCTGCTGCAAGACTAATGACACTCATTCTACCATATATTGCCTCTCACAGACATGAATGGGTCTGAATGGAGGAAGAGGAAGCATTATACAGTAAGTGTGCATAGCTGGGTGGCTGGTGGACGTGAGGATCGCCTGGTAACATGCCTGCCTGGTGCGAAGGTAGCGGACCTCACACGCCACCTAGATAAGGTCTTAGATAGTGCTGGGGAGGAGTCTTCTGTCTTGGTACATGTTGGTACCAATGACATAGGAAAATGTGGTAGGGAGGTTCTGGAGGCTAAATTTAGGCTTTTAGGTTGAAATCCAGAACTTCCAGGGTAGCATTCTCTGAAATGCTTCCTGTTCCACGCGCAGGACCCAAAAGGCAGGCAGAGCTCTGGAGTCTCAATGCGTGGATGAGACAGTGGTGCAGAGATGAGGGTTTTGGATTTGTTAGGAACTGGGGAACATTCTGGGGAAAGGAGGGGCTCTTCCGAAGGGATGGGTGTCAGCATACATTTCATGCAGCTGTGGACTCTGGTGACTTCAGTCCCCAAAAGTAATAGGACAGTTTACAAGATGAGATTAACTTTGACCCCCTGGTGATTTCATTCTCCAAGGCCTGAAGCCCCTCCTTGCTAAATCAAGAATAGCAGACCTTAAAAGGAGTGGCTAGCAGACCTCAAGGGGAAGTGCTGGAAAGGATTCAGTTCACTATAAAAGACAGAAACACTTCCTGTCTCTCTCTCTCTCCCACCATCCCTTGGACATGAAGGACAGGAGGCTCTGATAATCAATTCCCTTCACCCCTCCCCCGCTCTCTCTCTCTCTCTCTCTCTCTCTCTCTCTCTCCCTTGCCATGAGGCTCTGAGCCTATATCTTACACTTCACACATGCACATGCACACACAGATTCATTGATGCACACTGAAACAGCTCTGTAACAATCACTATATACCTCTGTTCAATACCTATGTATTAAGCCTATTTCTACATAAAAACCTTTCTCCAAGCCACACCTGTTTGCTTGTCTTATTACAAGCCCTCCTGCTTATGTGAAGTGAAATGAACCCAGGACTTACAGAAGAATAACTGACCAAATCTGACAATGGTCTTCACCTTAACCGGGATTAACCTTTAAAAAGGAGATAGAGCAGCTTTTAAACTAGATATTAGGGGAAAGCCGACAGTCGCCCAAGAGCGGATGGTTCGGAAGAATGTATCTTTGAAGGATACTACCAAAAGCAGAGAGGTTCCACAAAAGAGTAAAGTAGCCCAAATGCCCTCAAGTATGGAGCAGACAGAGCTTAAAGATCCTAAATTACCCATGTCTAACAATAGCCAAATTAATATGAATAAAATACATTCTCTAAAATGCTTGTATGCAAATGCTAGAAGTCTAAAAAATAAGATGGGAGAGTTAGAATATATAGCACTAAATGAAAGGTTAGATATGATTGGAATATCAGAGACATGGTGGAAGGAGGACAATCAGTGGGACGCTGTGATACCTGGGTACAAACTATATCGTAATGATAGAGCTGATCAAATTGGTGGAGGGGTTGCTCTCTATGTTAGAGAGGGCATTGAGTCAGAAAGGATTAAAGTTTTGCAGGAAACAAAATCTGCTGTAGAATCTATATGGATTGAAATTCCATGTAAAAGGGGGAAGGCAATGGCAGTGGGGGTGTACTATCAAGCGCCTGGCCAGAATGACCAAATGGATGATGAAATGTTCAAAGAAATCAAGGAAGCTAACAAAAGTTACAGCACAGTAATAATAATGGGTGATTTCAACTACCCTGGTATCAACTGGGTCAGTGTCACGGCAGGACATGCTAGGGAGATAAAGTTCCTAGATGAAATAAATGACTGCTTCTTGGAGCAGCTGGTTCATGAACCGACCAGAGGGGAAGCCATATTAGACCTAATCCTTAGTGGAATACCAGATCTAGTGCAAGAGATAAGGTTGTTGGGGCCACTTGGCAATAGTGATCATAGCATGATCGCCTTTTTTATTATTGTTATTATTTATTACATTCTCTTATAGCCCGCGCTATTCTGCATCAGTGCGGTTTACATTGAACAAACTGAAATTACATTGAACAGGGCATTATAACTTGGAGATAACTATTTTACAGGGAACATGGGCTATGGAGGGTTAAGTGGCTTGCCCAAGATCACAAAGAGCACCTGTGGGACTAGAAACCCCAGTCCTTCCGGCCCAAGGTTGCCTTTGATTTAATTAGTGGAGGAGGGATAGTAAGGAAATCCACAGTACTACCTTTTAACTTTCAAAAGGGAGACTATGATTAAATGAGGAAAACAGTTAAGAAAAAACTAAAAGGAGCAGTTGCAAAGGTTAAAGACGTACATCAGGCTTGGCTGTTGTTGAAAAATACTATCTTGGAAGCCCAGACCAGCTGTATTCCACGCTTTAAGAAAAGTGGAAGGAAGTCCAAAAAACTGCCAGCATGGTTTAAAGGTGAGGTCAGAGAGGCTGTTGTTGCCAAAAAAGCATCTTTCAGGAAATGGAAAAAAGAGCCAAATGACGAAACCTGGAAACAGCACAAGCACTGGCAAATCAAATGCAAGGCATTGATAAGGCAGGCAAAGGGAGAATTTGAGAAGAAGCTTGCTGCGGAAGCAAAAACGCAAAGTAAAGACCTTTTCAAGTACATTCGTAGCAAAAAACCTGTGGTCCATTAGATGATAAAGGGGTTAAAGGAGCACTAAGAGGCGACAAGGCGATAGCGGAGAGACTGAATGAATTCTTTGCTTCAATCTTTACTGAGGAAGATGTAGGGATGTTACCCATGACTGAAGTGGTATTTAAAGGTGCGGAAAAATTGAAGGAAATATCGATACATCAGGAAGATGTATTACAACTATTAGATAAACTGAAGAGTAGCAAATCACCTGGGCCGGATGGTATACATCCAAGGGTGTTGAAAAAACTGAAATACGAGATTGCAGACCTGTTATTAGTAATCTGTGAACTATCATTAAAATCATCTCTAATACCTGAAGATTGGAGGATCGCCAATGTAACACCAATTTTTAAAAAAGGTTCCAGGGGTGATCCGGGAAACTACAGACCGGTGAGCCTGACATCAGTACCAGGAAAAATGGTAGAAACCATCATAAAGAATAACATTACTCAGCATGTAGATAGTCATGACTTAATGGGAGACAGCCAACATGGCTTTAGACAAGGAAGATCTTGTCTTACATTAAATCTCTTATGTTTTTTTGAAGGAGTGAATAATTAGGTGGACAAAGGTGAGTCGGTTGATATTGTGTATCTGGACTTTGAGAAAGCCTTTGACAAGGTCCCTCATGAGAGACTTTTGGCAAAACTAAAGAGTCATGGGATAGGAGGCAATGTACTATTGTGGATCAGGAACTGGTTAAAAGATAGAAAGCAGAAGGTAGGGCTAAATGGCCAATTTTCCCAATGGAGAAAGGTGAATAGTGGTGTACCCCAGGGATCTGTGCTGGGTCCGCTGCTTTTTGACATATTCATAAATGACCTGGAAAGTGGAATAACGAGTGAGGTTATCAAATTTGCAGATGACACAAAACCAGGTGCCAGGTTGTCAGCAAAATTATGTGACTGTTCCATCTCTAGAGAGAACTCAATGAGATGATGGTCTGACCATGGGACTGGAGTTAGCTGGGAGGGGGGGGGGGATTGTTATTTATTTATTTATTTTATTTAACTTTTCTTCTATACCGCACTATTTAGATCAGTGCGGTGTACATTCAAAACATAACATACTACAGTGCAGCAAGCCGCATTGTATTTACAATGAACAGGGGAAAAGAACTTGGGTATAAATGGGAAAAAACTATTTACATTTCATATACATTGGTGCATATATTCCTAGATCTAGGCAATTTGGGTGGGGGGGAATCACGCTGGCTAACCGTTTTCTTGCTGGGTTGGAGCGGTTTGGGTGGGTAGATGGAGTGCTTATTACCTGCTGTGATAAGGAAGCTTATCATAGCTCAGGAAGGAGCTATAGAAAAGGTGAAGTGACTCTGAACCATCAACCTGTCAGTTCTGGTAGAAATAAGAAAACAGAATTTTGCCATAAAAGACTACCAGTCCCAGAATGCACCAGGTTTCCAACAGCCATTAGAGGAGCTGAAGTGGGGAGACGTGTGTTCAATCCCTAAGCACTCATCTCAAAAGGCAGGGCCTGATTCAGCACAGCTGCGCTGTGTTAGGGAGGAGCACTCATCTAAGCAGAATAAGGGTAGAGTTTATTCTACAGAGAATTATCCTCATTATCCTGAGAATCAGCTTGAGCTTGATCATCAGTTTCATCTGAAGGATCTTCAGAAGCAGAAGACAAACCGGACGGACAGAGAAGGAAAGAAACCCTTTGGAAGAAGGAAGAGAAAAGCCTTTGAGAGGTCTAGAAGAGTCCAGAGCAGTACGTATACTGGGAGGCATTTCAAGGGCCAGCATACACCATTGGACTGGGGAAAGCCAGAGGAATGGTGCTGCAGAGCTAGGAAACTCCAGACGCTACCTGTGAGGGAGACGGCTGCACGTGGAAGGGCCCCTAAGACCTGTGCCAGAAGGTATGTGAAGAGAGATCCAGTGTCCAGGGATCTGGATTGGAAGGCTGGACATAAGAACTGGACTACATACTGGCCAGGCTATATAGAGAGGAACTCTAACAGCAATGGAAGCTCAGGTATGAACACTGAGCCCTAGCCCTAGCTATAACCTTGAAAGACAGCAGGGAAACAAGTATTCTCCTGAAAGTGCTCCATTGAGAGATTCATCTGTGCCAATCCATGATATTGAACCCATGCTTGTTGAAGAAGGGGGAATGATTGCAGATGAAGAATGTGTTTATATGGACTGCTCTCTGTCCAAACTCCTTTGGTGATTTTCTGTTATAAAGTACAGCAACCATCACAAAGAAATACAAACTTGTTCTTTAATCTACTCAGAAAAGCTCCTGAAGCAGGATTTGACCCACACAGTAGAAAGCAAGCCAGCTAAGGGGTTTCAACTGGATAACTGCTAGCAATTGAGCCTTACCTAATTGCTTGTGAGCTAGGAGAGAATCACTTCTGAATCTATGTGGGAAGTTATCAGAAGTTAACCTGAAAAGAACAGTTTTTTTCTTTCTTTGTGGCTTTTCGTTTGTTGTTTGATATATGCTAAGAAAACATTAGCTAATGCCTGACAAGTTTGAATGTTGTTTTCCTGATTTTGACTTTGTTTTTCCAAGTTAAACACTGGAAGCAAGTAACCTGATTTATGTGCTACCAAGCATATCTGTGTTGGGAGAAATAACCCCATAAATAAATATCTTATTGGCTTTACCCAAAAGCACAACTAATTATTGTGAGCAGCTGTATCTGGTGTGAATGAACTGCATTGCCCACAATCCCTTGCAAATCATATAGATATATGCACTTGCCAAGACTGTGAAGATTCTCACCCAGGCAGCCGTCTGACACTGCTTTCCTGGATTAGTTTCAGGGTAGTAATGTAACAAATGATGTTTCAGCGCTTTTCATGATGGTTCGAATATCTGTGGGGAGGGTGTTCCAGGCTCTGGGCGTGTATATCGCGAAGGTTCTATTGGCTGTTGCCTTTGTGCATGTTGTCATTGCTTTAGGGATCTCTAATTTGTTCGTCATTGTGGATCTTCTGTTTCTATTATCCGGTAATCTGTGAATCAGCTTGCTGATGGGCGTGGGAAGCTGATTATTTAGTGCTTTGAAGGTCAGGACTAGAATCTTGTAATGTATTCTAGCCTGTACAGGTAACCAGTGGAGTTTCATCAAGACTGGCGTTATGTGGTCCGTCCTTGCTACTCTTACTAGAACTCTCACGGCGTTGCTTGTGGGAGTCCTTGAAGGATTACATTGGCAAAATCCAGGTGTGGAATAACTAAGGCTTGGTAGATCGTTCGGTAGTCGGCTAGGTCAAGCAGTGGTCGTAGGTGTCCTAATGTTCGTATCTTATTGTATACTGCTTTTACAATGTTTCCTATATGAATTTTCATGTCCAGCCGTTGGTCGAGTGTAATGCCTAGGTAGCGGATTGAGGTTTTAGTTTTCAGTTCGGCAATGTTGACTTGTAATGAAGGTGGTGGGTTCCTCGTGATGAAGAGGACATCCGTTTTGCTGTGGTTGATCCATAGGTTTTGCAAGAGGAGCCAGTCTGCTACTGCCTCAAAGCATCTTATTATTGAAGAAAAATCTGGCTGGTCAATCGTAAATGGGATGTATAGTAGGATATCGTCCACATAGGCAAGACAGTTGACATTGAACGCTCTGATCAAGGCACAGATGGGCTGCATATAAATGTTAAACATCAATGCAGATAGTGAGGATCCCTGCGGCACACCTTGTTTCTGTAGAAATGGTTCTGAGGTCGTGGAGCCGGTCTTTACTTGTTGCCATCTGTTGGACAGGTATGATTTGCACCAGTTCAGTACTGTGCCTTGTATCCCTTTTTCTTTGAGGCGTTTTATTATTATCCAGTGGTTCACCGAGTCAAAGGCCGCTGCGATGTCCAAGAAGATGAGGACAAATCCTTGGTGAATGTTGTTAATTCCGGAGACTAGGTTATTGAAGAGGGTAGTGAGTAAGGTGTCCACACTGTGTGCTTCCCTGAAACCATGTTGGGATGGATCCAGTGGGGCTTCGGTGTCAACATGTTGTTGGATTTGTCGCTGGACTAACTCGCACAATTTAGGAAGTCACTGAAGCACCATCTCTTCCTCCAGCACTACTCCCATATTAATGACATATCACAACCAGCCACACTCCACCACCAGGACACCACCCCTATAGCACACCCACATCACACGGTTGCAGCCCCACCCTTTAGCTCAATGATATACCCAGTATGTTGAATGTGTATATAGTTATCGAATACTGCAAATGGATACCAATGTGAACAGACACCAATGTGTATATAGCCACCTAATATTGCATATAGTCGCCAAGCAATACTGTACATCTGTGATCTAGATGATCAATCTGTATATAGTTATTCAACCTGTAAATAGCTGCCAGCCGATCCGGTCACCTGTGACCTGATCACTTAGCCTGTACATAGTACCCTCATTAGTCCCAAGTTGCAACACCTGTTCATTGTAAGTCCAGTGCAGGTTCTGCCTGCACTGTACAAATTTTGTTGTATGTAAACCGCACTGATTCTAAAGAGCACGGTATAGAAGAGACATTAAATAAATAAATAAAATAAAAGGATACCTTTTATACATTATGCCTCAGGGGAGAACAATCAGAGCAGGGCAGTCTGAGTTCTGGGAAGAGTTGACCAAGATGAAGTAGCAATATTAAATCTTTATGCCCCGAATGAGCCAAAGGGCTCTTCCTTCAAATTGTGGTCAAGGGACTTTCACAAGGTGGCCAAAGGGGATTGGCTAATTGCAGGGGATTTTAACTGTACCCTTTGGGCAGCTGACAGGTCTAATTATGACTCAAGGAAGCATGAAAGGGAAGGGTGGAAATTGTGGCAAAGTGGAATCTGATAGATGTCTGGAGGGTGGAAAATAGAGTAGAGCTGGAGTATACTGATTCGCCTCCCATGCCAAGTCATACTCATGCCTCGATTATTTCCTGGAGAAACGGGATCAACTGGGAGCCATTGAAAAGGTTCAGATTCATCCTATTCTCCTTTCTAATCCTGAGACCATCTAAACCTGTCAATGGGTCTCTGGGAGAAATGCTCAGAGGGGAGAACATGTGGAGGGCAAATATTTCCCTGCTCCAATCTGCGGACACCCAGATTAAATTGAAGAAACCCTGACAGGAACACTTATGGTTAAATGATAATGGGGAACTGCAGGACAATACCCTCAGGAATGCCGATAAAGCATATTTGCAGGGGGTACTAATACAATGGGGAGATAAAAAGAAGAGGGAGAGGGAGACAGATGCAGCAACTTCAGGAAGTTGTTCACTACTTTCAGAAGGAGCATAGTAGGACAGGAGCAAAAAGCGCATACTCGCGGCTATGCAGGGCGAGAGCTCAATGAAACTCACTCAATACGGAAAGGATGACCCACCTCTTGAGAGTAATGAAATGTAACTATATGGAAAGTGGAAATAAGGCAGGAAAGTTGCTAGCCTGGCAACTACAGAAGATAGAGGAGCAGCTAGTTGCCGAATTAGCGCTGCCGGGAGGGAACCGGGCGGTCTCCGATACAAATATATGCACATAATTCTGCCATTATTATCAGCACCTGTACCAAACAGAAGGGTCAGGCTCCTTGGGATATCTAGCTTCCTATCTGAACAGCTTAGAACTCCCTAAGATTGATGATAAAGGAGCTAGGGCCCTAGGACAATCAAGAACCCCGTAGGAGGTGCTGAGAGCAATCAGGACACTTCCCAAGGGGAAGGCGACCAGGGAGTTTTAACACAGGCTTAAGAAGGACCTTGCCCCTATCTTGGCATGGCTTTTTTTCAGGAGTATAAAAGGGAAAGCCAATGTGATAGTGCTACATAAGGAGGGAAGGCCGGTGGACTAATGCAGGAGTTGTCGACCCAAAGCCCTAATTCATAGTGATGCCAAACTATTTGCAAACATTTTAGCTCTGAGACTAGAAAAAAGGGTTCTTCGCCTAGTCCACCCTTACCAAACGGGATTTATTAGCGGTAGAGTCATCTCAGATAATGTGCACAGGGCAATAAACCTGTTCCACCTAGATCAGGCCCAGGGAAAACCAACATTATGCATCACTCCAGACACTGAAAAAGCATTTGACAGGGTGGGATGGGGATTTCTGTTTGCAATGATGGATAAATTCGGCCTGGGTAAGCAATTTGCTCAAGGGGTATGGGCTTTGTATACAGCACCTATGCCCTCGATTCTGGTGAACGGCCAGCAGTCAATGCTGTTCCAGCTCCAGCGGTTGACCCAGCAGGGATCCCCCTCTTTCTCCCATGTTGTTTGCAATAGTCATTGAAGCATTTGCTGCTTGAGTTAGACAAAATCCTGGAATAGCTCCGGTGAAAGTCGGCCCATAAAATCTTGCTATATGCAGATGACACCCTGATTTTTATGTCCCGCCCTCAAGAGTCGATACAGACTTTGCTAGCAGAAATAACCACCTTCTCACAGGTATCAAGGTTTAAAGTGAAGCATTAGGGGGGCTGCAGAGAAGGGTGCTCCCGGAGTTCCCCTTTCAATGGGCTGATGGGGCGATGAAATATCTCAGTGTCCAAATCTCCAGAAACCCCTTGAGAACTTTATTCGCTCAACTAAAGCCCCCTCCTCTCATTTAAGTAGTGGTTCTCAACCCAGTCCTCTGGGACCCCCAGACCAGTCAGGTTTTTAGAATATCCACAATTAATTTGCATGAAATAGATTTGCATACAATGGAAGTAGTGCATGCAGATCTCTCTCATGCATATTCATTGTGGATATTCTGAAAATCTGACTGGCCTGGGGGTCTCAAAGGACTGGGTTGAGAACCACTGAAATAGAGACTTAAATAGGTGGGCCTTTCTCCATCTCAGTTCGTTTGGGTGCTTAAAATGAACATTACCTCTGAATTTATATTCCTGTTTTCATAATTGCCTCTTAGCATATCCTTTAATATGTTAAGGAAATGGGAGCAGAGACTGTTCCACTTCATACAACTACAGAAATATGGAACAATGTGATTGCAACCTCACAAAAACCACCATAAAAAATAGCATACCAGAAAAACCCCATGATATACCAAAACCCTCAGACAGCTAAAAACAGAACAAAGGAGAGCTGAAAAAAGATGGTGGAAAACCACATCAAGAGAAGGCAAAAACAAATACTTCACATTACTTCAAAACTATCAAACTTCTAAAAATCAAGCCAAAAAGGATTACCACTCAATACTTAACACATCAATAAACCAGCCAAGAGAACTCTTCGACATTGTAAAACGACTAACAGAAACCCCTACAAACCCCATTCAAATAACCAATATTATTCACAAACAGCTAGCAGCTCACTATAAACAGCAGCAGCTCACTATAAACAACTTCACCCAGATCCTATCAACAATAAACCAACCAGCGACGAGAAAGCCAACATAGTAAAAATTTGGAACACATTTGAAACAATTGATAACAAAAGCATTTCAAACATCTTAAAGCCAAACACCACCACCTCTCCACTAGACCCTTGGCCCCCGAACTGGATCAAATTATCAGCTGAAGAACTCAGCCCCTTTTTTAACCACAATATTGAACGAAATGCTGCAGCAAGGAATAATGCCTCCTGATCTCAAAATCTCCTCCATCCATCCTACGATGAAGAAAACAAATCTTGACCCTGCTGATCCAGCATCATACCGACCCATAGCAAGCCTACCATTTGTAGCCAAGGTCATAGAAAAAACAGTGCAGATACAACTACAAAACCACAAGGATGAAAATAATCTATTGGATCCCCAACAGCATGGATTTCGACCACTACATGGTGTCGAAACCCTCTTGACCTACCTAGTTGACACCATAACAAAAGGAATACAAGACCAAACTAGAGCCTACCTGCTAATGTTCCGACATATCCTCTGCATTCGACACGGTCAACCATAACATATTAATTTAAAGATTACAACTATTTGGAATCCAAAACACTGTACTCAAATGGTTTAAATCATACCTTACAGAAAGGAAACAACAAATAAAAATTGGTACCAGTGTATCTCTACAACCAAACACAAGGAATACCTCAAGATTCTACTCTCTCCGCACCACTTTTTAACTTATATCTACAACCTCTATGCTCTATAATCAGAAAACACAACATTCACCATCACATATATGCAGATGATACTCCCCAATCCTCTAATCTCCCTGACTACAAACAAATACAAGACTGTTTTATGGAAGTTAGACAATGGCTCTCATCCAGCAACTTATCGATTCATTTAAAGAAGACAGAAGCTATGTTCATCACAAGAAACACCTCCTTCACCCCACCATCCACTATCAAACTAAACAACATGCCAATAACTGTAAAAACTGAGCTTAAATACCTTGGCATCACAATTGACTAGCAGTTATCATTCAAATCACAAATAGCAACTACAGCAAAAACAATATATTTCAAAGCAAAACCTCTTCAGAAACTCAGACCCCTCGTAGAACCAACAGTCGTCAGATCAGCATTATAAGCCCTTATACTACCTCATGCAGATTTCTGCAACAACATCTACAAAGGTCTACCTCAATCAACACTTCTCCCCCTACAAACTGCCCTACATACTACTGCACGTATCATACAAGGCACAAACAAATTTGACCATATCACCCCAATTCTTAAGAATCTACACTGCTTACCACTCATAAGCAGAATTAACTACAAGTGCATAGTCCTCATTCACAAAACATTGCACTCCCAACAAGATATATGTCTCAAACACCATCTACAACAACCATCAACCTCAAGACCACGTAGACAAAGAACAATTAATAATCTCAGCATATCACAGAACAAATGCAAATATAATCAATAGACATGTCACAAGGCATATATATGTATATATATATATATATATATATGCCCCATCCCTCTGGAACTCTCTTCCCTACACCCCACATGCCACAAACACCTAAAACATACCTATTTACAGAACACCTAAAACATACCTATTTACAGAACAATAAATAAATAAAATCAATGTACTTTTGACACTAAAAGCCCTGTTTGCTTCAGGTTATAAAGGACTGTCTAATTTTTTTCTAATAAATTTTATTTGTGTATTTTAGCACTCAGTCCTTTAGACAGGAAACGAGACAATTTGTGAGATGTATTTTAGTAGAACATTTTAAGGGCTATGTGGTATCAAAAGATAATATATTTCACAAGATTAGAGTCTTACTGGAACATTCAGGAATTAAGAAAAAGGGAAAATGCAAATAGTATGAATATTTAACAGATGAGGAAAAACATATTTTAAGAATGTGTAATTGATAAACAAGAGAATGAGGAAGTCAAAATAGAGTTTGAAATTTAGGGGAATCGTCTATACTGTTACAAAGAATAGAGAGTTAAAGAGAAAGCTGAGGAGCTTTGGAAGCGAAGATAAAAAAAAGTCTGGAGAAAGGGAGAACGGGCCTTCTTGGAGTGCAGTGAGAGCTCGGCGGCGGAGCGTGGTGCCGGTTCAAGGCTCTCGGAGGAGCCAACAGAGCAGACAGGTGCAGGGTGCTTTTGGGGACTTGCAGTAGCCTCCCCCCCCCCCCGCATTGTTCCCAATGGTTCCAGGAAATAGAGGACAGCCTGCAGCTCTAACCAAGACTGCTTGGTTTGAAAGGCAAGTTCTGTTGCGGATCAGGGCAATTTAAATAAAAAATAAGGAAATAATTAAATAATAAGTACTATCTATACAAAAGGGGGGGAAGGATTTTAAGTTTTGCCTGATGCCTTCACGTAGGTGCCAGCAGGGTCATGTTGGAGGGCCTGGCAGGGCAGGTAGGGCCACAGGCCATGTAGATAGTGACGTGGCGGAGGGTAATGTAGAGGAGTTGGGGAGTTCGGTAGGGGCGAGGGGTCAGTTGAGTCTTATAGCCTCGCATCGGGGCTCCGTAAGAGCTTCGGGGCCTGTAAGAGGGCCAGTCTACGACCCGTCCAACTGCAGCACTGGCGACAGATATGGTGGCAGCAGGTGAGTTACAAGCCGAACATGGCGAGGGGTTGGAGCGGAGTAGCGCGCAGGAAGGATTGGGGGTAAAGCGAGCAAGAAAAGGAAACATTCTTGTCGGAGGCGTCACGGCTCAGAGTCATCCTGCACCTAGGGAAGAACAACTCAAACTATGGTTACATGATGCAAGGTTTCACATTAGGAACCACCACCCAGGAAAAGGATTTAGGCGTCATTGTGGATAACATGTTAAAACCCTCGGCCCAGTGTGCAGCGGCGGCCAAGAGAGCAAATAGAATGCTAGGTATCATAAGGAAAGGAATGGAAAATAAAACAAAAGATATTATAATTCCTCTATATCGTTCCATGGTGAGACCGCACCTTGAATATTGTGTGCAACTCTGGTCACCGTATCTTAAAAAGGATATAGTGTTATTAGAAAAAGTTCAGAGAAGAGCCACCAAAATGGTAAACGGGATGGAAGGATACTCCTATGAAGAAAGGCTAAAAAGGTTAGGGCTCTTTAACCTGGAAAAGAGACGGCTGAGGGGAGATATGATAGAAGTCTATAAATCAATGAACGGAGTGGAACGGGTAAACGTAGATCGATTGTTTACGTTATCAGAATATAGAAAGACTAGGGGACATGCAATGAAGCTAGAGCGTAAACTATTTAAGACTAATAAAAGAAAATATTTTTTCACTCAACGTGTAATCAAGCTCTGGAATTTGTTACCGGAGGATGTAGTAAAGGCTGTTAGTTTAGCTGGGTTTAAAAAATGTTTGGACAAGTTCCTGGAGGAAAGGTCCATAAACCATTATTAAGAAGGGACCCAGGATATCAATGCTTGACCCAGTTCAAGCATTGTGGAACCTGTGTCTTTTGGGGAAACTGCTAGGTACGTATGACCTAGATTGGCCACTGTTGGAAACAGGATACTGGGCTTGATGGACATATCTTATGTTCTTATGTTCTTATCCTCTTCCTCGTTATCCGTATCTTTGTCAGCCTCCTCGGGAGCTGAATGCACAGGGCAGGAGGTAGGCAGCAGTGTTGGGGGGTAACTGATATTTTTTCTTCTTGTTTGATGTTTTTTATTTATTTTATTTATACATACATTTATATACCGCATCTTCCAAAGTTCAGTTGCGGTTCACAGTGAACAACAATTAACAAAACAAGTTTGTTTTACAGGGAACATCGTATTATAACAGAACATATTTACAAGGAACATCATATTATATAAAGCGTATACAGTCAGATGTGTCTTTTTTCTCTTTTTCCTATGTCAAAGCTTATAAATATAATTTATTAAAAAAAACCTCCATCAAAATAAAGCATTTCCATAAAAAGAGTAAACACTATTACTTCACCACCACTCGACGGTACCAATTCTCCTGCAACGGAAAATGGAAAACTTAACTGGAGGGGACAACAAACGGCCACAAATAATTGCTCAAAAGTACTTAGCTTGCAACAGTCAGCTCTTCAGGCAGAACGATCACCCATGGTCACCCAACAAAGATCTCAGTTTCTCCGCTTTTATGTGTATGTTTTTTTTTTGTTGATGCATTTGAAGAAACTACCCCCCAGTATATCAGACTTCTCAACATGAATCAATGCATTCTTTTTGCAGCAGGACAATGGTAGGAACTTCTTGCATCAATATGCCCAAGGACTTGAATCTGATTACTTGTTGGAAAGGGTCTTGCTATTCCATTGCCCTAAAAGAAAGACTTTAATAGAATTGCAACAAGCATTTGCTATCATGTGCTTATGGAAAGTTTCCTCTTTGTTAATATTGATTTACATGCATTTCGAGAAATTGGAAAAAAAAGAAGAGCTTTCAATACTGTTATATATATAGTTGACTTTGGGCATATTTATTTATTTATTTACATTCTCTTATATACCATGCTATTCTGCATCAGTGTGGTTTACATTGAACAAACTGAAATTACATCGAACAGGGCATTATAACTTGGAGATAACTATTTTACAGGGAACATGGGCTATGGAGGGTAAAGTGGCTTGCCCAAGACCACAAGGAGCACCTGTGGGACTAGAAACCCCAGTCCTTCTGGCCCAAGGTTGCTGTCCTCTAGTGGGATTTGAACCCCTGACCTTCTGGCCTGAAGTACCTTGCCCCAACCACTAGGCCACTCCTCCACCCCAATATGATTGAAATTAGATCCATCCTGATTTGAGTCCTACCTTTATTCCTTATTTGCTCCCTCCAGGGATTCTCTTCCTGCTCTCCTTTTATACAGAATGCAAACCTACTTGCTGTGTGATCCAGTGCACTGCCCTGACCAAGGAAGACGACAAGATGATGATAGAGACTACTGATGAGGGCCGGAGAGGCATGGCTAATGCAGTTAAGTATATACTCATCCATTTCACTCACCTAGGGATTAGGGATGGAGCACAGAACTTAAACATACAGCACATTCTAGCCTGGATGCGCAGACCCCAATGCCTAACTTGTCTTTTAACTGTGAGAACATCCTGGTGAAAGACAGCCTGTACTGGATAACATCCCATTACATTGATGGGAGAGTTTGGATAAGAGCCCTCAAGGTTCTGCCAAGAAATATGGAAGACAACATCATGGCCAACTGACTGGAAAAGATCTGTGTTTATACCAAAACTAAAGAAAGGTGATCCAATTGACTGTGGAAACTATCGCATAATCACTCTGATCCCACATGCCAACAAGATTTTACTGAAGATTATTCAACAAAGACTATAACCATACCTGGAACAAGAACTACCTGAAGTGCAAGCAAGGTTCAGGAAAGGATGAGGAACAAGAGACATCATCGCAGGATGTGAGATGGATCCTTGAAAAGACTAAAGAATACCAAAAGGATATATATTTGTGCTTTTGACTGTGTAAACCATGAGAAACTCTAGGCCACATTAAGAAGCATGGGTATACCAGAACACCTGAACATTCTCTTGCACAATCTGTACATTGATCAAGAAGCAACAGTTCGAACGGAACAAGGAGAAACAGAATGGTTTAAAATAAGCAAAGGTGTAATACAAGGCTGCATACTTTCCTCCTACCTGTTTAATTTATATGCAGAACAAATCATCAGAGAAGTGGGATTGTATGACGACAACAGAGGTGTTAAGATTGGTGGAACAACCTTTGCTATGCTGATTGTCTGGCTGAAAATGAAGATCTGAAACATTTGCTTCTCACAATCAAGGAACATAGTCTTAAAATGGACCTGTACCTTAATGTGAAGAAGACAAAGATCATGACAACTGGCAAAATCAATAAGTTCATCATTGAAAGAGAAGAAATTGAAATTGTGGACAACTTTAACCTACTTGGATCAACTATCAATAAAGAAGCAACAAGCCGTCAAGAAATCTGACGGCGCATTGCTCTTGGCAGAATGGCTATGAAAGACTTAGACAAGATTCTCAAGAGCAGAGATGTTTCTCTCCATACAAAGATTCAACTCGTTCAGGCCATGGTATTTTCAATAACATCATATGAATACAAAAGCCAGACATAGACAGGAAGAAAATTTGATGCCTTTGAATTATGGTGCTGGCGGCGAATACTGTTAAAAAAGAAGTAAAATACCTAGGAGTAATAATAGACCATGCACTCACCATGCTCCCTCACATAAAACATACAGTAAAAACAATATTCTACAAACTTAAGGCGATACAACACCTAAGACTCCTCCTTGACACTCATGATTTTAGGTCTGTAGTCAGTACACTCATCACCCCCAATTTTGACTATTGTAATAGTCTCATAATTGGTCTAACACTGAAAAGCACCTATCTATTACAAAGAGCTCAGAACATATGTGCCAAGATAGTCACAAAAGCTAGTCTAACCGACCACATGACCCCAATACTGTTTGAATTGCATTGGCTCCTCATAAATAGCCGAATAAAATATAAAATCCTACTAACAACCTTCAAACTACTAAATCACATCTCCCCCTCACACCAGTCCACACTACTACACGCCCCATCAGTAACAAGAACGCGCAGACAAAACGCAAATCACTCTCTCAACATAAAAACAACCTTCAGAAAAACTAAGACAACCACAAGCGCCAGGGCCTTCTCCTTTGCTGCCCCCACTCTCTGGAATGAACTCCCAATAAACCTTCGCTTGATAAAAGACCTCCATCAATTCAAAAAAGAATTCAAAACCTACCTCTTCACGAACCATTTTGAAATCCCCTACCAACAGAGAACCTCCCCCAACAATCACATTTGATGTGGGGATACCTCCGTCCAGCGCTGCCTGCTCTTTCCCTGCTGCTGCCACCCTGTTTTTTTCACGGTGGCACCGGCAGCAGGGAAAGAGCAGGCAGCGCTGGACGGAGGTATAGGGAGGAGTAGGGGGGCATGCGCCCTATCTGAAAGGCGCCGGCACTTTCAGCAGATCTGTCCCTCCTTGCTCTGACATCGTGTCGGAGGAGGGAGGGACCAGACCTGCTTAAAGTGCTGCGAAAAGGCTTGGGGGCACATTTTGGCTGCCTGCTATTGTCCTGCCAGCAGCGGCAGAGCAATAGCAGACAGCCGAAATGTGCCCCCCAAGCCTTTGCACCCTGTGCGGCTGCACTGCTTGCACAGGGCTAGGTACGGTCCTGTTTGCACACCAAGGAACTAGAAGACAGCAAGAACCAACAGCACAGTTTATAAAACTAAATTATAACTCATTTTTATTTTGTTATAAACTGCGTTATGGTTCTCGCCTTTTCTTTTTCAACATATATTGTGCATCCACAGTAGGTGCAGAGCAGAACCAGGTCATTCACTCACAGAACTCAATATTTAAAAAAACAAAACAAAACCCCGATTCTGATCATCTCACTAACAGCAAGAACCACCACTATTCTCCAGTACTAGGCATATTGTGAACTAATAAAAAACCCTGCAACAAAATGCAAACCTACCATATCATACCATATCAGCACAAACTTCCAAAACTCACATAAGGAGCCTATCCAAAAAAGGTGTCACTGTAAATACTACATTGGGCCCTGGAACATCCATACACCTATTTGAAAAGCTGAACAAGTCAAATTACTACAGTATAGTATAGATCTTTATATACAAACTCCATGTTAACAGAACACCTGACCTCAGTTACACACGCACAACATCGACCCTCACCAAGTACAGAATAGGTAACCACAATCTAAAGTGAAAATAAAAATATGTAGACAAAATTTAAACTGAAACCCCAAGAAGCCAGAGTCCACGTGCAGTGCAACATCAGATAAATAAGGGATGCAGTTCCTTAATACTGTTTAAAATATAAAAATAGCACAAAATCCAATCACTAAAATTAAATAAAATTATTTTTTCTACCTTTGTTGTCTGACCATTTTATTCTCTGATCATGCTGGTCCCGATCTGAGGCTTCTGCTTTCCTGTCTTCTCTTAGCTCTCTTTCTGTGGTCTACGGTCCATGGTCCATCTGCCATTTCTTATCTCTTCTTTTATTTTCTTCACTTCCTTCCATCAGCCCATTTCCAGTTACCCTCCCCAGTATCAGCCCCCTTTCCAGTCCTCCCCTCCCAGTACCTTCCAATGTCAATCGCCTTGCATTCCCACGACTGCCACTTGTGTCCATTCCCTTCCAGTCCCCCTCCTTCCCCACTGTCCAAATACCATCCCAGGTATCAGCTCAGGTCCACTCTCAGTGTCACACCCCAGTCAGTTCCCTTCCAGTTGTCCTACCCTCTGTCCATCTCCCTTCCAGTGCCATTTGCATGTCAGCTCCCTTCCAGCCTCCTCCCCATTACCCAGCCATCTACCACTCCCATCCCCAAGTGTCAGCTCCTTTCCAGTCCCCTTCAGTAGTTCCTAGGTGTCAGCTCCT
Organism: Ichthyophis bannanicus; assembly: GCA_033557465.1. Taxonomy (NCBI): domain Eukaryota; kingdom Metazoa; phylum Chordata; class Amphibia; order Gymnophiona; family Ichthyophiidae; genus Ichthyophis; species Ichthyophis bannanicus. Next base: position 1,786,574 of record CM066043.1, read on the forward strand.
TTCCAGTCCCCTCCTTCCCCCGTGTCATCTCCCTTCCTGATCCCTCCTTCCCCTAGCAGACCTTCTCAGTATCCTCTCCCTTCCAGTCCTATTCTACCATCCCCCTGCATCAGCCCATTTTGTACCCTAGCCCCTAGTTTTCTTCCAGGGCCAGCAGCACTCTCCTCCCCTCCCCTATTAGCTCATTTCCTGTCCCAGCCCATTTCTAGTCCTATCCCCTTTATCAACCCACTCCAGTCCCAGCCTCCCAATCAGCCCATTACCAGTCCTAACTCATTTCCAGTGCTAGCCCTCCATCTGCCTATTACCAATCGTAACCCTCCAATAATTCCATTTTCAGTCCTAGCACCCCAATCGGCCCATTTCTTGTCCTAGTCCCCCCATAGCCCATTACCAGTCCTGCCCCCCCATCAGCCCATTTCCAGTTCTAAATTCCCATCAGTCCATTTCCAGTCCTAGCCCCCCTTGATCAGCCCATTTCCAGTCCTAAGCCCCCATCAGCCCATTTCCAGTCCTATCCCCCCCCATTAGCCCATTACCAGTCCTAGCCCCCCCCGATCAGTCCATTTCCAGTCTTAAGCCCCCCATCAGCCCATTTCCAGTCCTAGCCCTCCCTGATAGCTCATTACCAGTCCTAGCCCCCTCCTGATCAGTCCATTTCTCGTTCTAAATCCCCATCTTTCCATTTCCAGTCCTAACCCCCTATAGCCCATTACCAGTCCCAGCCCCCCTCCTGATCAGTCTATTTCCAGTCCTAACCCCCATCAGTCCATTTCCAGTCCTAGCCCACCCACGAAAGCCCATTACCAGTCCTAGCCCCCCTCCCGATCAGCCCCATTTCCTGTCCTAACCCCCATCAACCCATTTACAGTTCTAACTCCCCCCATCAGTACATTTCCAGTCCTAACCCCCCCATCAGCCCATTTCCAGTCCTAACCCCCCATCAGCCCATTTCCAGTTCTAACCACCCCCTCATCAGCCCAGTTCCAGTCCTAGCCCCTCTCCCCCCCCCCAACCAAGGGAAATTGAAAAACTAATAAAATCGTCCAGGTAAGAAGCAACTGCTGCTGCATCAGTGGCAGCAGCAGAATGAGGAGCCCGTGGCCGCTCGCCTCTCCCCCCCCCCACCTCAGAGAGCCTGAAGTGCCGGTTTCCCCTCCGCTCCAGTTTTGTAGAGCCGCGTTGAAGGGAGAGTGTTTCCCTTTGATGCGGCTCTGTTAAAGCTGAACCTGCAGTACTGATGGGAAACAGGATTTCCTGTTTCCCATCAGCGTTGTGGGCTGAGCTTTTACAGAGCTGCGGTTAAGGGAAACACTCTCCCTTCACTGCGGTTCTGCAAAACTGAGCCAGGGCGGAGGGGAAACACTGGAGGTGGTGTTGAAGTTTAGGTGAGCCTTTGCTATGACTAGCACTCAGGGGTGGTTCTATCATTAGGCCGAGTGAGGTGGTGGCCTCAGGCAGAAACTTTTTGGAGGCGGCAAAAATTTCCCCCCAAAAGACCGCCTCACTTGGCCTTCAAAATAAAATTAATAAACTCCTCCAGGGTAAGAAGCAGCTGCCGCTGCTGCTCCATCAGTGGCTGCAGCAGAATGAGGAGCCTGCGGCCGGCCACCCGCCTCCCCTCCCCCCCCCTCTGCCTAATATACAGAGCCCCAAGGGCTGACCAAAATGAACTCTCAACCATCTTAGAACAAAATCTGCTCACAGAAAAAAAACATCCTAGGAGACCCTAACCTCCTTTTACTATCTCTGTATGACCAAGATACCTTCTTGGAAGCAATGACAGATCTGCAATACACCCAAATGATAAACACCCCCAACTCACAAAAAAGGCGGGGCTCTCAACCTCATCTTTGTACCCAACCAATACATCACCCAAAATCTAGTAACACACATATCAATCACAACGGTCCCAGGTCAGACCACCACATGCTTACCTTCTCCATTAATGCACCCGTAAAGGATAAAATACTGGAAACAACCTTAAAGGAAAAAAGATTTTGAGCATTCCACAAGGAAAAATTCCTAGAACAAGTGTTACCTGACCTTGAAAAAAGCACATCTGACCTTGACTCCATGATTGCAAACTGGAAAGAGACACTCAATAACGCATCGATAGCACCAAACAAACTAATCCAAAACAATGGGAGAAAAAAGAATGCTCCATGGTTCTCAGACGAAATCAATGAACAGAAAATACAGCTTAGGAAACTAGAGAGACTACGGCATCGAACCAAAGACCAATAACATCTCACAAAATACATGGAAATGCAAGCCATATACTCTTTCATTCTGGCCAGCAGCATCTAGATCTTTATTCCTATTGGCCAATTCAGGGGGCTTATGTCCCATCACCATGACCAAGCATAATTGTCCTGGACTCTTGGCCCAGCCCCACGCTCTTGTCTGTTCCTGATTGCCTTTGATTTAATTAGTGGAGGAGGGATAGTAGGAAATCCACAGTACTACCTTTTAACTTTCGAAAGGGAGACTATGATAAAATGAGGAAAACAGTTAAGAAAAAACTAAAAGGAGCAGTTGCAAAGGTTAAAGACGTACATCAGGCTTGGCTGTTGTTGAAAAATACTATCTTGGAAGCCCAGACCAGCTGTATTCCACGCTTTAAGAAAAGTGGAAGGAAGTCCAAAAAACTGCCAGCATGGTTTAAAGGTGAGGTCAGAGAGGCTGTTGTTGCCAAAAAAGCATCTTTCAGGAAATGGAAAAAAGAGCCAAACGACGAAACCTGGAAACAGCACAAGCACTGGCAAGTCAAATGCAAGGCATTGATAAGGCAGGCAAAGGGAGAATTCAAGAAGAAGCTTGCTGCAGAAGCAAAAACACGAAGTAAAGACCTTTTCAAGTACATTCGTAGCAAAAAACCTGTGAGAGAGTCAGTTGGTCCATTAGATGATAAAGGGGTTAAAGGAGCACTAAGAGGCGACAAGGTGATAGCGGAGAGACTGAATGAATTCTTTGCTTCAGTCTTTACTGAGGAAGATGTAGGGATGTTACCCATGACTGAAGTGGTATTTAAAGGTGCGGAAGAATTGAAGGAAATATTGATACATCGGGAAGATGTATTACAACTATTAGATAAGCTGAAGAGTAGCAAATCACCTGGGCTGGATGGTATACATCCAAGGGTGTTGAAAGAACTGAAATACGAGATTGCAGACCTGCTATTAGTAATCTGTGAACTATCATTAAAATCATCTCTAATACCTGAAGATTGGAGGATCGCCAATGTAACACCAAGGGTTCCAGGGGTGATCCGGGAAATTACAGACCGGTGAGCCTGACATCAGTACCAGGAAAAATGGTAGAAACAATCATAAAGAATAAAATTACTCAGCATGTAGATAGTCATGACCTAATGGGAGACAGCCAACATGGCTTTAGACAAGGAAGATCTTGTCATACTAATCTGTTATGTTTTTTTGAAGGAGTGAATAATTAGGTGGACAAAGGTGAGTCGGTTGATATTGTGTATCTGGACTTTCAGAAAGCCTTTGACAAGGTCCCTCATGAGAGACTTTTGGCAAAACTAAAGAGTCATGGGATAGGAAGCAGTGTACTATTGTGGATCAGGAACAGGTTAAAAGATAGAAAGCAGAGGGTAGGGCTAAATGGCCAATTTTCCCAATGGAGAAAGGTGAATGGTGCCAGGGATCTGTGCCGGGTCCACTGCTTTTTGACATATTCATAAATGACCTGGAAAGTGGAATAACGAGTGAGGTTATCAAATTTGCAGATGACACAAAACTATTTAAAGTTGTTAAAACCCAAGAGGATTGTGGAAAATTGCAAGAGGATCTTGATAAATTGGAAGATTGGGCATCAAAATGGCAGATGAAATTTAATGTGGACAAGTGCAAGGTTATGCACCTAGGGAAGAACAACCCAAACTATGGTTACACGATGCAAGGTTCCACATTAGGAACCACCACCCAGGAAAAAGATTTAGGCTTCATTGTGGATACCATGTTAAAACCCTCGGCCCAGTGTGCAGCGGCGGCCAAGAGAGCAAATAGAATGCTAGGTATGATAAGGAAAGGAATGGAAAGTAAAACAAAAGATATTATAATGCCTCTATATCGTTCCATGGTGAGACCGCACCTTGAATATTGTGTGCAATTCTGGTCGCCGTATCTTAAAAAGGATATAGCGATTTTAGAAAAGGTTCAGAGAAGAGCCACCAAAATGGTAAAGGGGATGGAAGGATACTCCTATGAAGAAAGGCTAAAAAGGTTAGGGCTCTTTAACCTGGAAAAGAGACGGTGAGGGGAGATATGATAGAAGTCTATAAATTAATGAACGGAGTGGAACGGGTAAACGTCGATCGATTGTTTACCTTATCAGAATATAGAAAGACTAGGGGACATTCAATGAAGCTACAGGGTAAACTATTTAAGACTAATAAAAGAAAATATTTTTTCACTCAACGTGTAATCAAACTCTGGAATTTGTTACCGGAGGATGTAGTAAAGGCTGTTAGTGTAGCTGGGTTTAAAAAAGTTTGGACAAGTTCCTGGAGGAAAGGTCCATAAACCATTATTAAGAAGGGACCCAGGATATCAATGCTTGAACCAATACAAGCATTGTGGAACCCTTGTCCCTTGGGGAAACTGCTAGGTACATATGACCTAGATTGGCCACTGTTGGAAACAGAATACTGGGCTTGATGGACCTTGGTCTGACCTAGTATGGCATATCTTATGTTCTTATGTTCTTATCTCCTGTAGGCCCCCTTTTAGCCAAGCAGACATACTCATCTCCTATGTTCAGCTTAGCAACACCCTTCACTTGGGTACTTGCAAGCCATGCAGTTACATTTAGAGGATTAAAAGTAACATTATTGATGATATATTAACAACTGAAACAAAGCAATCAGACCTTGACTATTTTATCCCTCACAGGGAAGGAATTCACTCACATAAATTAAAGAATAGCATAAAAGGTGTATTAACAGAGTTGTGTATGGGGAGTCTCAGTACTAGAATATCAAGGGGTGCGTTAGTGAGGTGGATTGGCAGAAATATGAAGAAACAGTGTGGCTGGAAAGGAGAACAAAGGAGAAAGATTGCAAGAGCTCAGAGCAGTCATATAACACCAAAAGACGCACAGAAATCACATGATGTTGGGGAAAGTACAATGGGGAGAGTCCCTGCGCTGTTGTGTGCTTCTGCAGGCTCTGAGTCACAGATCACTTCTCACAAACCTCAGTCACTGGCTTTGTGCCTAGTTTTACTATGAGCAAAGCACAGTCAGTGAAGGCAATCTCTTAAGGCCGTGTCAAATAACAGCTGGCTGTTAATTTCAGATTTACAGCCCTGGGAAATTCCTCCCCTAATCCTGCAAAGAAATAGGCAATGTTTACAAAGAGTTCAAAATTGAGTTGCATTTTGTAATGCCTAGCAACCTTTTTAATGCAGGATCCAGGGTACAGTGTGAGTACGGGTCTCCACTTACTCCCAGTGGCATAGTTAGATTGAATGGGCCCGGGAAAAAAAAGTTAAGATGGGCCCTTAAAACACCAGGTTTCCCAAGGTAGTGGGAGCCATAGATGTGTCCCCTTCAGAGCTCTAGTCAGGAAGCGAGAGGATATGTGATGGAAATTGAGGGGTAGGAGTGTGCATGGGTCGAAGGTTTGGATATGTAAGGCAGGAGGTATGTGTGGATTATATAAGGGGAGTACCTATAATAGTAGGTGTTATATGGGGAATGTCTGCTGTTGATGTCTGAGGAGTGGGAGAACGGACTGGTGTAGGTTGGGGGCATAGTAGGGTGTGATGTGTGGGACTACTACTGATCATTTGTATAGTACTACAAGGTCTAAACAGTGCTGTATATATACAAGTAAGAGATAGTTCCTTCTCAGCAGAATTTACAGTCTAATCAAGATGGACCTGGGGACTAGGGTAAATCTAGGGGAATGGCAAACAGAGATAGATGATGAGCAGGAGAATAGGGGATCAGGATCCAAAAGCAGCCCTGAAGATCAGTTATAGGTGAGGTGTGCGGGTATTGGTGGTGGGTGCATAAGGAAGCAAGCTAAAGAATGTTGGCTGCATAGTGAGAGTACAGGGGGGGGGGGGGGGGCGCCCGGGTCAGAGAAGGGCTTCTGGGGCAGTGGTGTATCAGGAATGCGGCAGAAGGGGGTATCTGAGATGAGTCTGTTTAATGGTTGATGTTTCCTTGATTTGATAACCATCTTTCAATGCCAGGAACAACAAAGTGGCTTACTGTAAAAGGTTATAATCTATCCCTCAAATCAACAATAAAACAGAGACAGACCAAAGACATCAAACAAGCTACAACATGCTGCTAATACAACCTGCACAACACAGAAAGGTAGGGACAGAGATGAGACTATTCTAAGACACAAGCGCTAAATCCTGCAATACGGAAATGAAAAGCTACTTACTTTCAGCATTAGGAACTGGCTTTGGTCTCTGTTACTAGGAAAAGGCTAAGCCCCCAACATATTCACCAGAACACATATAAGGGCTGAAAATATGATGGAACAAAAAGATTAAGTGCTGATTTAAGCCCTGACATGGTGCCTTCTCTTATTTCTGGAGGGAGGTTATTCAGCCTTAAGAGGGCTACAAAAGCAAAGGCCAATTTGCAAATTATCTCACGGTGGATCTCTCTTAGAGAAGGGAGGTGTAACATGCTAGCATATACTGATCTAATTAGATGTATCATGTGTATGTTTGCACTAATTGACAACCGTTCATACAGTATAATAAAGGTGTGATATGATGGAATCTGTGTACACTGTATAGCAGTAGCTTCTTTATTAAGGTAGCCCCACTGCTTGCAAGAAGGGTGTCACTGTAGTCTGACTGATCAACAATTAATGTATGGATTAAATATTGAAGGTCCCTCTTTTCCAGAATAAATTTGGCTATATACTTTATTTAAAAATCAAAAAGAATTATGAACTAGAGCAGAAATCTGTTTTTCAAACAGTAAATAAGAGTCCAGTTTGACTCCTAAAACTGTGACCACATCTCTAAGCTGTAATGGGAAGCCCAAGATTTATAATGCCATTGTGAGAATAGATGTCTCTTGTGGAAACCAAATAGCCTCACATTGTTTGGACTGAATTATACATTATAAGAGTCATTTTAAAAGGTTTAGCCATGATTTTGTCATCTGAAGATGAGCACGTGGACATCAAAATCAACTCCATAGCCATTCCACAAATGACATTCACAGAAGTCTCGGGGGCAAGGATGTCCAAGTAGGCGAGAAGGTATGTCTGGGGAGGTGCAGTGGGACTTACAGGTCTCTGTTCGATCTCTGAAATGTCAGACACAGCTCCAGGCACAAATAGGCATCAAGAAAGTACTTGTTTTCACCTTAAAACATCCAGAGAGTGTATAGAAGATGAAGAATTAAGTGACTTAGATCACAAACACCCACACTGAGATTTGACCCTGGCCATCCTGCTCTTAAAACACTACTCTAACCGTTATGCTATTAGACGTCTTGGTTCTGGAATGCTATCCTGGGGGTGTCTGTATAAATGTCTGATAGCCCTCCATATCAGGCATGTCCATGTTTCTGAAATCATGCCTGAATTTGCACATACTTACTTTTTCTTTCTATCAGACGATCTGTTTTTGACATCCCAGATTGCACTTGGATGTCCCATTGTGAAATGTTCCTCAATCAGTTAGCTGTGGTGTGGGAGATTCAACATTCAAATTCTGATTGAAGACCGAACAATTTAGGACAACTATCCAGAGGGTCACCATGAGTCAATACTGACTCAACAGCACTTAACAAAAAAACAGTTTACAGCTAAAAAGAACCTGGATGCCATCAGCTTAGGAAAAATAACCTACTTCTAAACCTTATAGGATGGTAAAAAGAGGAACCAGGAAGAAAAAAAAAAGCACTTGATAAAATACACCCATGAGATACTCCACACAGCATTGATTTTCAAGATGAAAGAACAGAGTTTCTTATCTTTGGTTTATTTGTCTTCTTGGAAAGACTTCAACCAAGTACGGCAGGCCTATTCACTAGGCAAACTAGGCGGCCATCCTAGTCCAGGTGGGCAGTGGCACACATGGGCGGCTGCATTGCCCCTCAAGCTGCCACCACGATTCTGCCCCTGCCTAATCTGCTCCCCCCCCCCCCCCGCATCAAAAATAAAACCACATCCAGAGAAGTAGACATTAGAATTGGCTCTGTATGTCCAGGGCTGGTGAACATCCAAGGCCCGTCCAGACTCTGCTCCCGAGCTTCCTCTTCCCCTTCCCCACCCCCATTTAACTTCCCCACACAACCGGCGGGGAGGTTAGACGCCGGCGGGGGAAGGAACGAATATCAGCACAGAATAAGCCCCTTATGAGGAAGAAATATAACCTTATTGTACACTTTTGCTAATTTTAAACCATTCTCTTTCTCCTTGTTCTGTTTAAACTGTTGTTTCTTTTTGAATGTAAAGGTTGTACATGAGAACTATCGGGTGTTCAAGTATACTCATGCTTCTTAATGTGGCCCAGAGTTTCTCATGACTCACACAGTTAAAAGCCTTGCTGTAGCCAATAAAATATATATAAATATTGTCACCAACAGGGACGCTCTTGTCTGGTCCAAGTGCAAAGGCACAACTCAAGATCGGCGGTCACCTTACAGGCCTCCAACACCGACATGCAGGCTTTAGGAATCCCGCTGGCTTGCAGGCTCCATAAATCCCACCTCTACCCCCACTTTGGCTGCTCTCTCAGATCCAAGTATTTTGTGCACTATGCTTTAGATACTCCTAGGAATCCAGCCACCACCGTAAACGGCAATTCCAGTACTATAATACAACAGTAGTCCATTTCAGGGATCAGTTTAATAAGGCACACTAATCACCTCGGGCCCTATATTCAAAAGGCATTTACACAGTTTACAGCCCAGTAAACCATGTAAATGCCTTTAATCTTGATATTCGATGGAACTTATGCAGTTAGTGCTGCTGAATATCCCCTTCTAACCCTGCTACATGCTCCGATGCTCTGCAGTTAGCATCGAGACATGTTGGGGGCATTCTGGGATGGAGCGGAGGCACAGACTGTTGCTAACCGGGCAGTGGCGATATTGCATGCTGCCCGGTTCGTGACTTGCACATAAAAGATAGGAGCAGGAGCTAACGAGGTAGCAAGCAATATCGCTGCTGCCCAGTTAGCTACTGCAGCTTCTAATATGTGCAACGATCCCCCGATATTCAATTCTGGGGCCGCATATGACCCCAGCATTGAATATCCAGGGTTAAGGGTCGGTAGGCAGGGCTGTGCGCTGTAGCAGCGCAACTGAATATCGGGTCCCTCATGTACCCAGTGCTTTACCAACACTGTCAAAAGTAATATACCATGCTCTGGAAATCCTTCAGTCACTGCCCAAATGGCACAGTCATAGCAACATAGTATATGACGGAAGATAAAGACCAGCATGGTCCATCTAGCCTGCCCAGCAAGTCAACAAGAGTAGGTGCACTTGCCGCTCCGTGAAGGTCACCTCTCCCCATGACTTTGTTTAGGGGTGTACCCACCGCTCCGTGTAGGTCACCCCTATTCGTTCAGATATAAGACAGTTATGCTTATTTTCATTTTATCCTATTGCTATAAAGGGATCCACTGTGTCTGTCCCCTGCCATTTTGAATTCCATCACTGTATTTGCCCCCACCACTTCCATTGGGAGGGCATTCCAAGCATCTACCACCCTTTCAGTGAAAAAGTATTTCCTGACATTGCCTTTCAGTTTACCCCCTTGTAGCTTACATAAGAACATAAGATATGCCATACTGGGTCAGACCAAGGTCCATCAAGCCCAGTATCCCATTTCCAACAGTGGCCAATCTAGGTCATAAGTACCTAGCAGTCTCCCCAAAAGACACAGATTCCTCAATGCTTGTATTGGGTCAATCAGTCATATCCTGGGTCCCTTTTAATAATGGTTTATGGACTTTTCCTCCAGGAACTTGTCCAAACCTTTTTTAAACCCAGCTACACTAGCAGCTTTTACTACATCCTCAGGTAACAAATTCCAGAGTTTGATTACACGTTGAGTGAAAAAATATTTTCTTTTATTAGTCTTAAATAAGGTACTCTAGCTTCATTGTATGTCCCCCTAGTCTTTTTATATTCTGACGATGTAAACAATTGATCTACATTTACCCGTTCCACTCCATTCATTAATTTATAGACCTCTATCATATCTCCCCCTCAGCCGTCTCTTTTCCAGTTGAAAAGCCCTAACCTTTTTAGCCTCTCTTCATAGGGGTATTCTTCCATCCCCTTTACCATTTTGGTGGCTCTTCTCTGAACCTTTTCTAATAACGCTATATCCTTTTTAAGATATGGCGACCAGAATTGCACACAATATTCAAGGTGCGGTCATACCATGGAACGATACAGAGGCATTATAATATCCTTTGTTTTATTTTCCATTCCTTTCCTTATGATACTTAGCATTTTATTTGCTCTCTGCCGCTGCTGCACATTGGGCGGAGGGTTTCAAAATTGTATCCACGATGACGCCTAAATCTTTTTCCTGGTGTGATGGTGCAGAGGGGTTAAGCACTAGAAACAGGAGGTTGAAACAGTTTCTTTCCCCTGAAGCAGACAGCAGTACAGGCAAGGAAAGGGTTAAACCTCCAACTCAGAGAAACTCTATGCTTAGAAAGATAGAGAGAGAGACACACCTCAGCTCTATGACAACCAAGGGAGCTGACGTGAGAGGCAAGGGGGCGGAGTCAAAGCCCATAGGACAGCCCCAAACACGTAAGCAGGAAGTAACAGTTCGAAAAGAGGAGGTGCTGGGGAACAGCAGAGAGACTGAGAGAGAGTCCGAGAACAGGAACAGGAAAGAGAAGTTCCAGGAGAGGTGCTTGGAGAAACCTCTGGGAAAGCATCTTGAGAGAGAGAGGAATTATCACTGGACAAGCAGCAGAGAGAAGGAGGAGAGAAGAACCTTTAAACCTCAAAGGGAAAGGTTGGAAACCTTATCTAGGAGAGAGAGAAGTTCTTCTGAGGACTCTTCCGTTGAAGCTGTGCACACAGGTGGGAGCTTAGGCAGAAACAGAGTTCCGTTTAAAAAGCTGTCCAAACATTCCCAAGGCAGGCAACGTATCTGTAGCTCAAGTTCTGAAAGGAGCACAGGTGCTTTGAAGCAGTCAGCTGATTGTGTGCTGCAGAGACAGGAGTTGGAAACAAACCCTGCTGAGCAGTTTGCCATGAGGGAATCCGTGAAGCAGTTTGGGGGCAAATGTTTGCCTTATGCCCAGCCAGTGAAAGCTAGAAGTACCAGGAAAAAGGTGAGCCCTTTAGATTCCCTAAAAGCTGTGTTAAAAGAGTCTGGTATTTTAAATTCCTCCACCCTACTTCCAAGAAAGAAGAACTTTAGCTGGAAACAGCTTAGCACTTTATTAGAGCAATGGAAGCCTGTTGATCTGGAAGCCCCTGTAAATAAGCAGGATATATCAGAGTCAGACGAGGAACCTATGCAAACGGAGGAAGCTTTGATAGGATCTGAATACTCTGACATGGAAACAGATTGCGCTTATTGCCATAAAGAGTGAGAGCTGTGTAACGTTGTGCTGTTGAGAAGTACTGAACAAAGCCCAACTAATTGCAAGGGAGCTTTTACACTGAGAGAGGCTGAGAGCTGCCAAAGTGTAAAACTCAGTCTATTAAGTAGCTGTGAAAGAGGAGTACACTACGGTTGTGTTATCTGTTATATGAAGCTGTTTATGAAGACACTGTTGATAATAGGAAAAGCATTTAATGTTTGAAGCTGAAGGAAGTTTGGTTATTCTGTTGGAACGGACTTGCCTGAGAACTGTGTTATACCACGTAACTTCATTTTGGTTTGGAGAAGCATCCATTTATTTCTGTTTAAAGGGGTAGTAGATATTAATTCCTGTGCAACAATAAACTTATTGTTACCCCAAAACCTTGGCTGTATTCGTCTTGGCTCATAGACAACAGCACACACAAGGGATATAAATTTGTGGTCACGTCCACTTCTACCAGGCGACCGCCTACACATACAAGAAGAGGGCGTGACACTGGGTAGTGGTTCCCAGTCTGGAACCTTGCATCGTGGGTTGTTCTTTCCTAGGTGCATAACTTTGCACTTGTCCACATTAAATTTAATCTGCCATTTGTATGCCCACTCTTCCAATTTATCAAGATCCTCTTGCAATTTTCCACAATCCTCTTGGGTTTTAACAACTTTAAATAGTTTTGTGTCATCTGCAAATTTGATAACCTCACTCGTTATTCCCTTTGCCAGGTCATTTATAAATATGTGAAAAAGCAGCGGACCCAGCACAGATCCCTAGGGTACTCCACTAGTCACCTTTTTCCATTGGGAAAATTGGCCATTTAGCCCTACCCTCTGCTTTCTATCTTTTAACTAGTTCCTGATCAACAATAGTACACTGTCTCCTATCCCATGACTTTTTAGTTTTGCCAAAAGTCTCTGAGGGACCTTGTCAAAGGCTTTCTGAAAGTCCAGATACACTATATCAACCAACTCACCTTTGTCTACCTGTTTATTCATACCTTCAAAAAAAGATAACAGATTAGTAAGACAAGATCTTCCCTGTCTAAAGCCATGTTGGCTTTCTCCCATTAAGCCATGACTATCTACACGCTGAGTAATTTTATGATGGTTTCTACCATTTTTCCCGGTACTGACGTCAGGCTCACCGGTCTGTAGTTTCCCGGATCACCCCTGGAACCCTTTTTAAAAATTGGTGTTACATTGGCGATCCTCCAATCTTCAGGTATTAGAGATAATTTTAATGATAGTTCACAGATTACTAATAGCAGGTCTGCAATCTCATATTTCATTTCTTTCAACACCCTTGGAGGTATACCATCTGGCCCAGGTGATTTGCTACACTTCAGTTTATCTAATAGTTGTAATACATCTTCTCTCACCCTATAATAGTTTTTATAATCAGTCTCTAGACTTCTCTGTTCCTTATTTCCTGAACAAAAGTCAACAACTTAACTTAACTCCTAAGAAACAGTCCATAGGTTCATTATCTTCCAGCACAGTCTGTTCCACCTCGGCTGGCTGTAGTCTACTCACTGGTAGCTCTTCCCCAGTTACCCATGCACTCCAGATCTTCTCTCTGTACTAGCCAGGGGTAAAAGACCTCTGTGTATTCTGCTCTGGGAAACTCCACCCAGCTCTACCCTCTCCCAGGTGTTCTCCTCTGAAATGAATCCACCTGGGGCTTGTCAGACGGATGCCTGGGTGAGAATGTTCACAGTCTTGGCAAAGGCATATATCAATATGATTTGCAAGGGATTGTGGGAAATGCAGTCCATTCACACCAGACACAGCCGCTCACAATAATTAGTTGTGCTTGAGTGTAAAGCCAATAAGATATTTATTTATGGGGTTATTTCTCCCAACACAGATATGCTTGGTAGCACATAAAACAGGATACTTGCTTTCAGTGTTAAACTTAGAAAAACAAAATCAGGAAAACAACTGTTGAACTTGTCAGGCAATCAAATGAAAAGAATAAAGACCTGGTTGGTAACAAACTGGTCTTTTCTGTAGGCTCTAGCTAATATTTTCTTAGCAGTGCATCAAACAACAAGCAAAACCCACAAAGAAGGGAAAAACTGTTCTTTTCAGGTTAACTTCTTATATCTTCACATATAGACTCAGAAGTGATTCCCTCAGAGCTCACAAGCAATTAGGTAAGGCTCAATTGCTAGCAGTTATCCAGCTGAAACCCCTTAGCTGGCTTACTTTCTACTGCTTGGCTCAAATCCTATTCAGGAGCTTTTCTGAGTAGATTAAAGAACAAGTTTGTATTTCTTTGTGATGGTTGTTGTACTTTGTAACAGTAAATTACCAAAGGAGTTTAGACAGAGAGCAATCCATGTATTCACAGCCTGTATCTACCACCTCTCCCCCTTCTTCAACAATCATGGGTTCAAAATCATGGATTGGCACAGAGGAATTTCTCAATGGAGCACTCTCAGGAGAATACTTGTTTCCCTGCTGTCTTTCAAGGGTATAGCTAGGGCATAGATCAGTGTTCATACTTGAGCTTCCATTGCTGTTAGAGTTCCTCTCTAAATAGCCTGGCCAGTATGTAGTCCAGTTCTTATGTCCAGTCTTCCAATCCAGATCCCTGGACACTGGATCTCTCTTCACATACCTTCTGGCACGGGTCCTAGGGTCCCTTCCACATGCAGCCGTCTGCCTCACAGGTACTGTCTGGAGATTCCTAGCTCTGCAGCACCACTCCTCTGGTTTTCCCCAGTCCAATGGTGTATGCTGGCCTTTTGAATGTCTCCCAGTATACGTACTGCTCTGGACTCCTTTAGACCTCCCAAATGCTTTTCTCTTCTTTCTTCCAAAGGGTTTCTTGCCCTCTCTGTCCGTCCACTCTGGCTTCTGCTTCTGATGATCCTTCAGATGATGAAGCTGTCCAAGATCATGAAGATGATTCTGAGGATGATTCTCTGTAGAATAAACTCTACCTTTATTCTGCTTAGATGAGTGCTCCACCCTAGCACAGCACAGCTGTGCTGATCAGGCCCTGCCCTTTGAGATGAGTGCTTGGGGATTACCTCATAGCCCTCCTGATTGAACACACGTTTCCCCACTTCAGCTCCTCTAATGGCTGTTGGAAACCTGGTGCATTCTGGGACTGGTAGTCTTTTATGGCAAAATTCTGTTTTCTTATTTCTACCAGAACTGACAGGTTGCTTGTTCAGAGACACTTCACCTTTTCTATAGCTCCTTCCTGAGCTATGATAAGCTTCCTTATCACAGGCTTCAACTGATCTATGGAAGATGCGGTATATAAATGATTGTTAAATAAATAAACTGTGGCATGAGCCTTCCTAAACAAAGGGATTCTGGGACTTGTAGTATGTTGACCCTGCCACAATATCCTTTTGGTATATAATTTTTTTAATGTAATATTTAATGAATTTCCCAACTTAACAGACAACGATGCACTCTTGTACAGAAAATGGCCTCAACATATGAAATAATAAGCAATTTAAAACATCTATTTATTTATTTTTTTATTTTTATTCGCATTTATATACCGCATCTTCAAAAGTTCAGATGTGGTTTACAGTTAACAACAATTAACAAAGCAAGTTTGTTTTACATGGAACTTCAAAATGTAACAGAACGTGTTTACAAGGAACATCATATAATGTAGAATAAACAATGTGATAAAATACCAAACAGTGCAATAACTATGTACAAATTTATATATGAATATATATACATGGAATACATGGAAGGGAGGGGACATAGGTCAAAAAGATCATAATGGGTGAGTGCTATTTGTGTGGGTTAGAGGGCTTTTGCATGGAGGAATCCGATTATCTCTTTAACCTTTGTCTAATGTAGATAATGAATTATCTACATTGTAATGTTTGGTAAACAAATAGGTTTTCAATTTCTTGCGGAGTTCCATGATCTCTGTTAGTTTTCGTAGCTCCTCTGGGAGGGAGTTCCAGATTGTGGGGGCTATATGAGAAAAGGCTCTGTTGTTTGTTGATTTATGGGCTTTTGTAAAATCTTTCGGGATTTTTAATTTGTTTGATTGTCCTTTTCTGTGTGTAGACTTAGATGGTTCTTTGTGTATTAGGTTACATATCATGGATGGTGCCAGGTCATATAAGGCCTTGAATGATGTTATTATTGTTTTGTAGATTATTCTACTTTGAATTGGTAGCCAATGAAGGGAGGCTAGTATTGGTGATATGTGTTGGAGGGAGTTAATTTTCAATGTGATTCTGGCTGCTGCATTTTGTGCTAATTGTAGTCGTTTAATGCTTTGTTTTGCTATGCCTATTAGTATTAGGTTGGCAAAGTCAAAATGTGGGGTTATGGTGGCTTGGATTATATTGATAAAGTCTTGTGTAAAAACTAGTGGACGAAGTTGTTTGAGGGTTTTAAGTTTGAAATAGATTTTCTTTATGGTATTGTTGATATGTGTTTCCATCGTAAGGTGTGTATCTAGTATAACACCTAGATATCTTATTTCCTTTTTTATTTCGATTTCTTGGTTTTGGAGTCTTATGTGTGATGGAGGGATATAGGATCTGTTCTTGGTCACGATTAGAACTTCAGTTTTAGAGTGATTGATGTGGAGGTTTTGTGCTTTTAGCCAAGTTGTGATTTCATTATAGCAGTCCGATAGGAGTTGAAGCGGTATGTTGGGAATTGTGAATGGAATATACATCATAATATCATCTGCATATAGATATCTTACTCCAAATCTTTTGAAAATGTTACAGACTGGTTTTATGTAAATATTGAAAAGTAGAGCTGACAGCGCTGAACCTTGTGGTAATCCAATTTCTTGCTTGTATGTGGTTGAGTTTTGATTTCCAATTCTTACATTTTGCGTTCTATCCTTTAGGTAGGATGAGAACCATTTATGTACTGTAGAGTTTAATCCTATTTGTTTTAAGTTATTGAGCATTATTGTGTGGTGTACGCTATCAAACGCTGCTGATATGTCGATGAAAAGTAGAATGAATGCCTGTTTATGATTGTCAATCCCTCTTAGGAGCGCATCTATTAGAACTGTGAGGAGTGTTTCCACTCCATGGCGAGGCCGAAAGCCATACTGTTGCTCATCAAGAGGGTAAGATGAGTCTAGAAAATCTTGTGTCTGTAATTGAACTACTTTTTCAATTACTTTGGCCAAAAATGGTATGCTTGAGATGGGTCTATATGATGTAGGGGATGTTTTATCCAGTTTGCTGGTTTTAAGGATTGGCCGTATTTGTGCGTGTTTGAGAGATGGTGGGAGGTAGCCTTGTGTAAGTGATAGGTTTACTATTGAGAGGATGTAGGGTAGTAAAATTGGTAGTGTGTTTTTTATCCATGTTACTGGACATGGATCTAGATAAGATGTTGTGGTGTTAAGACCGGTGATGATATTTTTTAGTGTCTCTTTAGTTATGGGATGGAACTCTGACCATTCATCTAGATGCTGGTGTGACGCGTTGATAATGTCTATAGGCATTGATGGCATTTTTGCTTTGTTTTGGTAATGGTGGGCTAAAGTTTGAACTGAGATGTCGGTAATTTCGCTGTCTGTGGTTTGAAGGTTGGTTAGATTTCTGACAATGGAGAATAACTCTCTTGGCCTGTTATATGATTTTGAGAGTATTTTGGCATAATATTCTTTTTTTTGTGCTGTCCAAGGTTTCTTTGTATTTAGTGAGGTGATTATTGTATATTTCTTTTAGTATTGTCAATTTAGATTTACGCCAGTTGTGTTCTAGTTTTCTAAGGTTCCTTTTCATTTGTTTTAGTGTGTTATTGAACCATGGTTTGGTGTTAGTGTCAGCGTAGTTGCTCTTTTTGTGTAATTGATTAGTTTTAGCTGCATTGAAAATGGTGTCATACCAGTTTTTGACAGTGTCATCTAAATTCGTCACCGTTGTTACGAGGTGGGGGATTGTTAAGTCGATAAATTCTTCATTGTTAAACTTTTTAAATCTTGTGGTGGGGACATTTCTGTTGTGATTGTTAGTGCTAGTGGTAGGATATGTGAGAATTAGGGGCTTGTTTACAAAGCCGCGGTAGCGGTTTGCGATCGTAATCGGAGCCGCGGCCCCATTGATTTCAATGGGGCCGCGGTTGCGATCGCAATCGCGAACCACTACCGCGGCTTTGTAAACAAGCCCCTTAGTTTAATAATGTGGTGATCTGACCAGGGTATCTGGGTACATTCAACTGAATTAGGGTTGATTAGTTTGAAAAGTGAATTAGGGAGAAGGACAAGATCAAGAGTTCCACCTTTGATGTGTGTAGAAGTGTTTATTATTTGATGATATTCCATGTCTGAGATAGTGTGAAAGAATAATTTAGATTCCAGTGTTGGTAGCGAGGGAAGGTTAAAATCTCCTAGCATAATTATAGGGTGCTGTTCAGTTGAAGAGCTGAGGAGTTCAATAAAAGAATCAAGGCAGTCTGGTTTTTGGTCTGGGGGCCTATATACTAAGCAGAGTTTCATGAGGCCAATTTTTATTAATAGTGTGTCTATGTTGTTAGAAATATTGGATTGGATTGTTTTGGCACATCTAGTAGCAATTTGCCATAAAGTCCACAATAAAGGGGGAAACTAAAGCAAGCAAAGTAAACAGGAGATAAGTATAATTCAGAAGTAAAATAAAGGCCTCCAGTAAGCTCCATCACACTATACAATACTAATGAGCAAATCATTCACCCTACTACAACCTCATGTATAGGAGTAGAAAAAACAGAGGTGGTCAAGCACGCAAGCCCAGAGAAAATTGTGTGAACTGGGATGGATCTTAAAAAACATATTTGCAATTTGGTACTTAACAACACTTTTGCAAGGAAATTTCAACCAAAATAGTGTGCCTAACTGTAACACACCAGGTCACATCAGGAAGAGTATTTTTCCTTTTTGTTGGGTGACCTTGGCTGCATATATCAGGATAGATTCACACATTCAAAAATAGAAAACAATCATTAAACTGACAGAAGTATAAACTAATTATGAAACCTCTATGTGAATCCACAACCAAGCTTTCCAAAGAAGTGGCTGCTCAAATAAAGGCAAAAAACACAGCTTTTGCAAAATTCAAAAGCTCGCAAATAGAGGAACACAGAAATGAATACAGGATCAAACTCAAAGAGACAAAGAGAGAAATAAGGATAGCAAAATCAAAGGCAGAGGAAAAGATGGCTAAACATGTAAAGTGTGGTGACAAAACCTTCTTCAGGTATATTCGGGAAAGGAAGAAGATCAGAGGTGGAATTGCAGGACTCAGAAGTGCTGCGAACGGACTCGTGGAAAATGACATTGAAAAAGCAAAATTGCTAAACGAATACTTCTGCTCTGTTTTTACTAAAGAAAGTCCTGGAGAAGGACCACCTGTGACTCCCAAATATAAAAATTGGAATGAAGTAGTTACCACACCATTCACAGAAGATGAGGTGTTAGAACAACTTGCAAAACTGAAAGTGAACAAGGCCATGGGACCGGATGGGATACATCCCAGGATACTGAAAGAGCTCAGAGAGGTTCTTGCAGGGCCGTTAAAGGATGTTTTCAACAAATCCTTGGAAACAGGAGAAGTTCCTCAGGACTGGAGAATGGCTGATGTCATACCTCTACACAAAATTGGTGACAGGGAAGAAGTGTCAAACTACAGGCCTGTGAGCCTTACCTCGGTGGCGGGAAAGGTCATGGAGGCGCTCCTGAAAGAGCGAATAGTGAACTTTCTCAAAACCAACAGGTTGCAAGACCCGAGGCAACATGGTTTTACCGAAGGACGATCTTGCCAAACAAATCTGATTTTGACTGGGTGACCAGGGAGCTAGATCAGGGGCATGCGATGGATGTCATCTACCTGGATTTCAGCAAAGCCTTTGATACTGTTCCTCATAGGAGGCTTATCAATAAACTCGGTAGCTTGGGGATGGATCCTAAGATGGTAAATTGGATCAGAAATTGGTTGACTGACAGACAACAGAGGGTGATGGTAAATGGAGCTCACTCGGATGAAGGGAAGGTGATTAGCGGTCCTGGGCCCGGCACTGTTCAATGTATTTGTGAGTGATATTGCTGAAGGACTGAATGGAAAAGTCTGTCTTTTTGCAGATGACACGAAAATTTGCAACAGAGTGGACTCCTCCGAGGGAGTGGTTAACATGAGGAAAGATCTACAAAAGCTGGAAGAAAGGTCTAATGCTTGGCAACTAAGATTTAATGAAGTGCAGAGTCATGCACCTGGGTAGCAGAAATCCAAGGGAAATGTATGCGATAGGGGGCGAGAGGTTGGTGTGCACGGATCAGGAGAAAGACCTTGGTGTGATTATTTCTGAAGATCTCAAGGTCGCAAAAACAGTGCAACAAGGCGGTGACAAAAGCCAGGAGGATGTTGGGCTGCATACAAAGAGGAATCACCATCAGAAAGGAAGAGGTACTTATGCCACTGTACAAGTCACTGGTGAGGCCTCACTTGAAATACTGTGTTCAGTTTTGGAGACCCTATCTTGCAAAAAATGTAAAAAGACTGGAAGCTGTTCAGAAGAAGGTGACCAAAATGATTTGAAGCCTGCGTCAGAAGCCTTATGAGAAGAGACTTGAAGACCTAAACATGTACACTTTGGAGGAGAGGAGGGACAGGGGAGATTTGATTCAGACCTTTAAATACTTAAAGAGAAATGATGAACAAACAAACCTCTTCCAAAGACGGGGAAGCTGTAAAACTAGAGGGCATAACATGAAGCTGCAAGGTGGTAAATTGAAAGGCAATGTCAGGAAATATTTTTTTCACTGAGAGGGTGGTGGATGCTTGGAATGCCCTCCCGATGGAAGTGGTGGGGGCAAACACGGTGACAGAATTCAAAACGGCATGGGACAAGTACAGCGGATCCCTTTAAAGCAACAGGATAAAAACAAAATAAACTGAACCATCTAACTTCTCAACAAATAGGGGTGTCCTACATGGAGTGTTGGGTTCACCCCTAAACAAAGACATGGGGAGGGGTGGCCTGCACCGAGCGACAGGTGCACCTACTCTTACCGTATTGCTGGGCAGACTGGATGGACCATGCTGGTCTTTATCTACCGTCATTTACTATGTTAGTCAAGGTACTAGATGTACACTTTTCTTCCTCAGAAGTCTCAAAAAATGCTGTCAAATCCATGAAGTCTCCAGACAAACCATTCTTCTCTTGCTCTAAAACCTTAATTAATTTATTTATTTAAAAGGATTTCTATACAACTTTATCCTAAAATCAAAGTGGTTTACAGAATAACATTTGGTTTTACATAGAACAATGGATGAAGGAAGCATGCAGGAAATTGTTTCATTCTAACCATTTACAATATAAGCTAAGTACAGAGTGTGTGTTATGACAACGTTGATCGAAATTGAATTAGGCCAAGTACAGCTGGAGATTAAATAAGCGGAGTGGTTGGGATAGGGCTCGGTCAGAGGGGGGTTGGATCAGAGGGGACTGAGCAGGGAAGAGGGGGATTTTATTATGGGTTTGGTCTATATTCTGTAAGAAGTTTATATTATGTAATGCCTCCGAAGTGTTCAATATAGAGAGTGGTATTCAGCATCTTCTGAATGTCCTTGGTATCTGAAGTATCTCTCAGGTAATTCGGGAGGATGTTCCATAGGGCAGAACAGTGAAGAAGATAGCTCTTCTGGATGTAGATTAATTAGCTTTGGCATAGGCGCTGGGGGTAGTGATCGTGTCAGTGGTGAGACGCCTTCTGGGTCTGGCGCTGGTGTCAGTGTTGATAAGGCTCTTCAGTATATTGGCAGAAATGTTTTGCTTGATTTTGAAGATGTTTAATAGAGTTTTGTACTTGATGCAGGAAGTAATGGGGAGCCAGTGGAGTTAGTTCAGGAGGGGAGCGATATGGTCATGTTTTGATGAGCTTGTTATAACATGAGCTGCAATATTCTGTGCCATCTGTAGGGAGCAAAGCATCAGTTTAGGCAAAGCATCAGTTTAGGCAAACCAAGGTACAGGTAGTCGTCGACTTACGACCGCGTTTGTTTACAACAGACCGGTCGTAAGTCGATTTGGTCGTAAGTCGGACAGAGAAGTCATAGCCAGCCAGCACTGCTGGACAGAGGAGTCATAGCCAGTCAATTTTCTAGATCTCTCCTCCTAGACGGTACGGAGGAGAGATCTGCTATTGCCAGCCACCTGCTGTGATCTGGGGAGTGTCTGCAGCACCGGCTGAGCTCCGGGCAGAGCCCCGGGGTGAAATCTTCACCGGGGTTTTTTTTCTTACTGCCCGGACCGGTAGCGCACACGCCGATCAGGATTCCGCTGGCATTTCACCTCAGGACGATTCAGGGCTAGCGGGGTGAGTGCCGGTGGGCTGAGGCAGATCACCCTTATTTCGTTATCCGGGGCCGTTTGAAAAGAGTGCATTTCCTTTTCTTTGTTTTCGCACCATTTTTGGGTCTCCGGCTGTCTTTAGCGGCGGCCAGAAAACCAGTCGTAAAGTCGATCGGTCGTAAGTTGCATAGGTCGTAAGTCGACGACTACCTGTATACGGGATTGCAGTAGTCCAAGATGGGAGGGATTATCGCCTGGCAAACAGTGCAAAAGTGTTCTTGGCCGAGTAATGGTTTGAGCCTTCTGATGAAATGCATCTTTAGATAGGCGTTTTTGGATGTTTTGTTGATATGGGACTGAAGGTTCAGATTGTGGTCCAGGATGATTCTAAGGTATTTCACTTCGGGTTTAATTGGTTTGGTAATGTTGTTCAGGTTGATTACACGAGGGGGGGGGGGTAAATCTTGGATTTCGTGCGACAATGAGGGCTTCTGTCTTGCTGTAGTTAATCATTAGGTTATTTTGGGTTAGCCAGCATGTCATTTCTTCCAGGCATCCTGTTATTTTTGAGTAGTCTGGGTTTTCAAGATTGATCATAGAGTAAATCATAATGCCATCTGCATATAGGGTGTAGTGGATCTTATAGCTTTTGATAATGGAACAGATGGGTTTGTATGTATAAATTAAACAGAAGTGCAGACAGGGAGGATCCTTGTGAGACGCCCTGTCTTGCTGGGAATGGTGTAGAGGTGTTGGTGCCGCTGGGATAATATTCCACAAAGCTAAAACTATCCAACGACTCAGGCCCCTCCTAGAACCTCACGACTTTAGGACAGTGATGCAAGCTGTGACACTCCCTCATCTAGATTTCTGCAACATAATCTATCATGGACTTCCTGCCTCGCACACCAACCCACTCCGTACTGCCTTAAACACCACAGCAAGGATTATTCAAAATACAAAAAAACGGGAGCACATCACCCCAATCCTAAGAGACCTTCACCTCCTTCCACTGCAAGCAAGAATCAAGTACAAAGCCATCTTACTCATCCACAAAACTATCCACCAAACACGGAACACCTCACTACACTCATTACTACCTCGACCATCCCACAACAGACCAACCAGACATTCCTCCAATAACTCTATCGTTGTCCCCCACAAAAGAACCAAATCTACACAACGGACCTGCAACAGAGCATTCGAACTTTATGCTCCATCCCTCTGGAACTCTCTACCAAACCACATCAAGAACAACAACGACATCACATCATTTAAGAAACAGCTAAAGACAATCCTATTCCGTGAACATCTTTCAACGGAAACACCACCATGACCTCACACTTAGATTTTAGCAGAAGTAAATCATGTCCATGTCCACCCATAATCATTAATTGTTGACCCTGGTGATGGCCCCATCCTAAAAGAAATTACCCCTCCCTATGTTACATGTTACACCGCTTTCACCCGGTGAAAAGCGGGATATAAATGCAGTTAAATAAATAAATAAATTAAATAAATTTTACCTGAAGTTGTCTGTTACTGAGGTAAGAGGTAAACCATTTGATAGTGGTGTCATGCAGACAAATATCTTCTAGTCTGTCTAGTAGAATGCTGTGTGACACTGTGTCAAAAGCTGAAGCGATATCAATGAATATCAGGAGAAATCCCATCTTAATGTTGCCCATTCCTCTGATCAGGTTGTCAAATAGGCATATAAGAAGGGTTTCTGTTTCCGGATCTGGCACGGGAAACTAGGTGGCGCAGGAGTGAGTTTTTAATATTGCATCCCCGGGTTCTTCAGCTTGGGGGTTTATTTTTCCTGAAGTACCCGTGTAAATGCCTTGTGAAATTTCAGGGTAATTCTTATATTTTCTTTGTATTCCTCTCAATTACTTTCCTTTTCGAACTCGAGGCTACTGGATGGGGGTGAATGAATGTGCTCTTTAGATGTTCAGTTTATGTACTGGCTGTTTATGACTGCGAAATTCCTGTGGCGTTTTGTTATATATTTTCCTTTTCTTGGATTCCCTGTATAGTGGGCTATTGGAGGGGTTTGCTTTGATTATTTCTGTTTGTTACTTCCTAGGTGAGTTATGTATTTTCTGAAGTTACCCACATTACTGAGCAAGTGTTTTGCTTGTGTTATGTTTGAAAAGCAATAAATACAAAAATAAAAAAATAAAAAAAAGAAGAGTTTCGACACTATGGTTGGTGAGGGTCTAATGGAGCATGTGAGTCAATGTGATCCTGGAGTTGACATTGTACAATTTTCTCAATGATCTTAGTAAGGCTGGAGATAGGAAGGTAAGCAGCCGGGTCGCTTTTGCTTAAGACAGAGTTCTTGGGTATTGGACAGAATATTGCAAGCTTTAGGGCACTTGGCATGTTGTCTTGGGATAGGGATTGGTGTACAATATTGTGGATGAATTCACTAAGTTCTTCTTTTGCTGAATTTATCCAGACTACTGGACATGGATCTGATGGAATAGTGCTGGTGTTTAGTGCTGAGATAGTTTAGGTTATCTGATCGACAGATGGGATGCTGAACTTAATCCTCTTAGGATGAGGCAAATAATATGCTCTCAAGATTAGAGGACATACTGGTGATGGAACCATTAAAACTTCAGTCAAGTATCTCCGAAACTAATTTCAATCTAGGAAAATTCAGCAGCCATAAATTCTTACACTGAGCAATATTCTCCAGGGATTTTCCCTTATTCAAAGAATATGAATCCCCCTTAACCAGGGAATTAACATAGAAACATAGAAATATGACAACAGAAAAAGACCACATGGCCTATCTAGTCTGTCCTTCCATAACAACTACAACAGTCCCCTTATTACCTTTAGAGATCCTCTGTGTTTGTCCCATGCTTTTTTGAATTCAGTCTACCATCAGCACCTCGGGCTCAGAGCCGTGGTTCTGCAAAGCAGAGCCAGGGAAACCAGGAGGCTCTCCGGGAGGGGGGGGGGGGGGCGGGCGGCCACGGGGCACCTCATTCTGCCGCTGCCACCGCTGGAGCAGCAGCAGCAGCTGCTTTCGCCGGGATGGAGGTTGGGTTTTTTTTTTAAGGCCGAGTGAGGCGATCTTTTTGGGGGCAATTTTGCCGCCCCCAAAAAGCAGCCGCCTGAGGCCACCGCCTTACTTGGCCTCATTATAGAGCCACCCCTGGGAGTCAGGACTGACTCAAAAGCACACATTGCATTTTTGTAGTAAGAATACATTTGCAAAGAATTTCTGAGGTTTTGTCTTTAACTTCATGGACACCAAGAACTTTTACCTGAATCCCTTTCTCAGGAAGTACCTTACTAAAATAGGGCACACTTTAATGTTTCCATGGTTTGAGCAATCACAATAAAATGTTAAATGCTTGTCTCACAAAGGTCTCTTGAGGGAATCAGAGTCAGGTTTGAAAACATTACAGATGATTGCTTCCGTTTTGGTTTGCGCACAAGGGTATTTTTCATCAAAACATTTTTTCAACAATTTTGAAGTACAGTCGGACAACCAAAAAGAATGGTTGTGGACAACACAGTGATTTTTATTTATTTATTTGTCTGAGTTTTTATATTGCTTTTCACCACGTCAAAGCGATGTATGTAGAACAGGTTTAAACAACATTTCCAGAGAACTGTAACATTAAGTTTAACAAGGACTCAACATGTATACATAAGTCCTTAACTTATATACATAGCTATCTTGGATAGGGGGGGGGGGGGCAGGAAGGGTTGGATGATGGATAAAGTCTGAAATGGTAGGATGGGGTTAGGAGGAGGAGCCAAAGTGGAGGGTGGAGGGTTTTGAGGAATTTGCAAAATGTGAAGAGGTTTTTTGTGTTCCTTATAGGGTCAGGGAAAGAGTTCCATATGGTAGGAGCATAGAGTTCAAAGGCTCTGGTGCATGCTTGTTAGGTGTTTCTTGGGTTTTTTTTGGGGGGGGGGGGGTTACTCTGAGGCTTGTGGTGGAGTGTCTTCTGGGTCTGTTGGTCTCAAGAGTATTAATCAGTGTTTGTAAATATGGGGATGATAAGATATTGAGAGTCTTGAATATTATCAGGAGAATTTTGTATTGAATTATGCGCTGTACGGGGAAGAAGTGGAGGATGGGGGTGATGTGATCGTATCTTGATGATCCTTGGATGATCTTGGCTGTTGTGTGGAGGGTTGTTTGTAGAGGTAAAAGGGTTGAGTGAGGTGGGTTGCAGTAGTTGATGTGGGGAATAATTAGGGCTTGTAGAGCTGGGTGGAAGTCAGATGGATCAAGTAGCGTGCAAAGATGATGTAGGGATTGGGTTTTGTAGAAGATTGTCTTTGCTGTCTTCCTTATCTGTGTCTCCAGGGTGAGGTGGTGATCTAGAGTAACTCCCAGGTATTTTACTTTGGATCTGACTTGGATTTCTGTGTTGTTTAGGATGATGGATGCAGGGGGGAGAGGTGAATGAGTCATTTTTGGTGATGAACATGGCTTCATAAGAACATAAGATATGCCATACTGGGTCAGACCAAGGTCCATCAAGCCCAGTATTCTGTTTCCAGTAGCCTGCTTCAGTTTTCTTGAGGTTTATGGAGAGGTGGTTTGTAGCAAGCCATTGGGAGACATTGGTGAAGCATTGTTGTAGGCTAGTGTAGGATGGTTTGTTTATATTGAATGGTGCATACAGTATGATATCATTGTCGTAGAGATGATAGTGGATATTGTGTGGTTGGATGGTTGCACAGAGTGGCTGCATTTAAATATTGAAGAGAAGCGCAGAGAATGGATCTTTGGGGGACCACTTGGGTCTGATGGTAGGTGGTTGAAAACAGTGTACCGATATGTATTTTTGGTATCTATTGTTTAGGTATGCTTGGAACCAATTTAGTTCAGCAGCATGGATTCCTATTGTTTATAGGCATTCTAGGAGAGTTCTGTGGTTGATAGTGTCTAAGGCTGCTGAGATATCAAGGAATATTAATATGAATCCTTGCTTTGTGTTTTGAGTTCCATTTATGAGCCTGTTCATGAGTGAGGTTAAGAGAGTTTCAACTCCATGGTATGTCCAGAATGCATGTTGCTGCTGGTCGAGAAGGTTGTGCTTGTCGAGGTGTTCTTGTATCTCTTGTTGTAAGACTTTTTCTATTATTTTGGCTATGAATGGAAGACTTGCTATAGACCTTTATGAGGTGGGGTCAGATGGATCTAGGTGTGTTTTTTTTTAATAGGGAGTAAACTGAGAAGGCTTTTAGGTGCTGGTAGTTTACTTTGTTTGGGTGATCTTTGCGATGAATGAGGAGAGTTCAGTCTTTGAGGCTTTGATCCAACTCACTGGGTAGAGGTCTAATGGGGATGTTGTAGTGTTGAGAGATAATATGATAGTTTCTATGTTTTTGCTGGTGACGTGATCAAATGTGGACCATGAGTGAGTGGAGGGAAGATATGTTGGATCATCTGAGGTGTTTGAGATGATGGTTGGGTTTGCTATGCTGAGTAGTACCTTATTAGTTGTTGAGGTGTGATGGTGACGGCAGGAAGATCTTCAGTGGAGGGGGTCTTTTTACTAGGGCAAATAGTTCTCTTGTTCTGTTGATTGATTTTTGGAGTAATTTGGTGAGGTAGGCTTGCTTGTGGTGGTCGGTGGCGTGATTGTATTCTTTTAGTAGTATCATGTAGCAGGTTTGGTCTGAGGTTAGCTGTGATTTTCTCTATTTTCATTCCTGTCTTTGGTGCAGTGTTTTGTGTTTCAGAGATCTGGGAGTCCATTTGTGATTCATGGGGTGTGGGTGGATTGAGGTGGAAGCTGCTTCGGAGATGGTTTTGTTCCAAGTAGATATGGTTGAGCCCAGGTCAACTGGGTCTGTGTTGATAAGCGGGGAGATTACTGTGAGAAAGTATTCCTTGTCAAATTGTTTGTAACAGTGTATGTGGTGGTTGGGAAGTGTTTTTTTGTTGGTTTGATGAGGGGTAGGTGGAAGCTTATTAGGTAATGTTTGGACCAGGGTACAGGGAGGATCTTTCTAGAGAGGGAGGGTTCAAAGTAGCTTGGGTTTTCATTTGTGAAGATGAGGTCCAGAGTGTTGCCTTTGTTGTGGGTTGGTGATTGTATGATTTGTGTGAAGTTCATGGCTTCCATAAAAGCTGTTGCTTGTTTTGTTTGGGCAGATTGGAGGTCAAAGTCTCCCAGTAGTGCAAGGCCTTTGTTTTTCTTGTTGTTTTCCAGTGTTAGTTGTTGTATGTTGGAGAGGTCATTGTTGTGGTGGATTGGTGAGTGAGTGTGTCGGAGATCATTACTTGTTGTGGGTTGCGTAGCCTGGGGGGGAGGTAGGTGTTTGAGTATCTGGTGTTATTGGTGGGAAAGTAGGTGTATGTATAGTAAGTGGGGTAAAGTAAGGGAGCTGGGGGGTTTAAGGTTGGGAAAAGAAAGGTATTAGTGGTGGGGGATAGGATGAGTAGAGTGTGAAGTTGGAGCATGGTTAGGGTGTTTTTCTTTTGGTGGTGTGTGGTGCTTGATGGAGAAGTTGTCCGTGGGATGTTGTCGGTAGATCTGGTAGGCTGAGTTGCTTGAAGGGTTTCTCAGAGTGGGTGTTCCTGTGGCTACAGGTCAAACCTAAGGGTCTCTTCGTGTGGTGACTTGTGTAAGGTGTGCTTTCATGGTAGAAAGACATCAGGGGAGTAGGTGGGGTTCGCTACCTGGTTGTATTTGTAGTGGCAACATTCCTGCAGAGTCCAAGAGCACTGGTGTTGTGGTTGGGGTTGTGCTGAGATCTTTGTGGTGTCTGGGTGGTATTCTTTCGTGCAGGTGGGCCATGCTTATGGGCACACCAAAGGGCCCTCTGGCAAGGCCCTCAGGTACGGGCCCGGTAGGCATGAGTGTGCCAGCAGTGCTGCAAATGTGAAAGTCCTTGCCAGAGGTGATGGTTGGCTGGCTGGCTGAGGGAGTGGAGAGGACCTCACCTGCTAGCCCCCCAGATGATCATCAGCTGCCCATGAAACCTCAGTTGTAGTCAGTGACTGAATTTTCTTATCAAAAGTTTGACTTTTGAAAAGAAGTCACATTTCTACTTGAAGAAGCACATCTGCTATATTGTGTTTGTCCATCCTTATGTGCTGAACCATTGTTCATGGGGGACATTTCACCCTTTCCTGCATGTGCGATTGAAAAGGAAGACCGTCATTTGCTAGAAAACACCGTGCTATCACCAGAATGTGTTCTTAATGAATGGTTATTCATTAAAACACACTTTCTTTTCAGCATTTTAAAATGAAATAAAGTCTAAAGGTGAAACAGAAACATACACCCTAGGCCAAGAGCCTAGACAGATGCAGAATCAACAAAATCAGCGGACCACGATACTGATGTTGGCCCCCATGATCATAGATGCCTGCTCTGTGGGTGCTTGGACACCCCTAATATTTTCTGCTATAGGTCTGTATTTTATTTTTTTAATTTACATTCTCTTATATACTGTGCTATTCTGCATCAGTGCGGTTTACATTGAACAAACTGAAATTACATTGAACAGGGCATTATAACTTGGAGATAACTATTTTACAGGGAACATGGGCTATGGAGGGTTAAGTGGCTTGCCCAAGACCACAAGGAGCACCTGTGGGACTAGAAACCCCAATCCTTCCGGCCCAAGGTTGCTGTCCTCTAGTGGGATTTGAACCCCTTACCTTCTGGCCTGAAGTACCTTGCCCCAACCACTAGGCCACTCCTCTGTATATTTGTAGCAAAAAACCCCACCATATTCCAGAGCTGCAAGACAAGGAAGAAAGAAAGGTTTCTGTATCCTACTGTGTTTCCCTGAAAATAAGACCTACCCCGAAAATAAGCCCTAGCACGTTTTTCTGTGATTTCTGTAATATAAGCCCTACCCTGAAACTAAGACCTAGTGCAGATCATCGACAGACTGACAGATTCGGTACCTGGGGGGGGGGGTCCCCACCAGGGAGGAGCTTTCCTCCTGCTCCACTCCCCGATGCCGATCAGCTGCCGGTGCTGTGCTGCGCCCAGAGCCAAGGGGGAGCCGGAAGAAGAAGGTGGGCGTCTCGTCTACGGCCAATGATACGGATTATGCGAGTGCTTCATTTAAGAATTTCTCAGCGTGCACGAGAATACTGAAAGAGGTTGTGCAGCGCTCCTACTTTCAAAGCCACTGTTGTGTCCTCCCTGCCTTACAGCCAGTGAAATGAATGCAGTGTTGGCTGCTACCGGTATGTCTGTTTTTATATTTGAGCTGAACGGAGTTTTCCCATTTTGACCGCTTTGCGTCGCTTGACTCCTAAATCTAATCGCATCTTTAATTTCTTTCCCCACCAGGGAGGAGCTTTCCTCCTGCTCCACTCCCCGACGCCGATCAGCTGCCGGTGCTGTCTCTGCGCTGCGGGCCTCTTCCTTCTCTCCAAGGGGCTGTCGCTGCCCGCATCCACTGCTTCCCTGTGCGCTCTGTGGTAACACTTCACTGATTGGCTGACTGTCAGGAGATGGCAGCCAATCAGCAAGTGCTACCGGTATCAGTAAAAAAAATAAGCCCTACCCCGAAAATAAGCCCTAGTGCTATTTTTGGAGCAAAAATAAATATAAGACCCGGTCTTATTTTCGGGGAAACACGGTAGCTACTGCTCCCATCTCCCCCTGCTCTCTATTGGCTGGCTGTGTCTGCTGCAGCCTATTGGCTGGCTTTGCCTAACTGATGGTTGCCTTGGCCCTGGAGAGGAAGCAGAGCCAAATTTGTCAGATGTGCTGAGGACTCAGGAGTTTAGAATTGCTGACCATCTAAATTATTTTAGGATTCTACAACTTTGTAAAGTAGCTGTCTTAGTCAGAATGATGTCTAAATTGTCTGGGGTTTTTTTTTCTCTTTTTTAGAGTTTAGCTCTACAGCTCACCAGTGTTCCCCACTCACTGTGCAGAATAAGTGGCAGGTTCCAGACAATCGAAAGGCTGCACTAGTCACAAGAAGGGAGGGTTGATTTTCTGCACAGGGTCTGGGAGAAAGTCAGTGGAATAAATAGGTTTCCTGGTAATGGTGTGTGGGATTGCTGAGAAAGGGTAGAAATGTAAGAGGAATGGGGTAAAATGTGAGGAGGCTATTGAGAAAAAGAACTGGTAGCAAAAGTAAGAAGTAGGGAACTGAAGTAGAGAAGTGCAGAAGTAGCACAGCATCAGTAGACAGTCAGAGGCAGACTCTGTCTGTCTGCAAAGTGCTAGTGTGCATTTGTGTACCTGATTTGGGGGATGGGGGGGTTGATGAATGCACATGCCTGTGTGTGTGACTAAAGTACAACAGAGTGCATGCATGTGTATATGTTTCTGTGTCTCTGATGGAAATAGTCTCATATAATTAGTTTCCCTTTGAAAATTTCAGCTGGACTGGCGAAGTCTGCTGGTACAAATGTGGAGGAATGTAGGAGTGAGACGTGTTTTAAAATAGGGGACATTTAGGCATCTCAACCAAAGTAATACAATTCCAGGGACAAATCCTTTAAATAGGAGACTGTCCCGTATAGTATGGGGCAGTTGGTCACTTTACCATCGGTATCCAGATCCTTAATCTTTTTCTCTAGAGCAGATAGCTTGTGTTGTTGAGAGAGAACCATTTCAGATTATAATTAAAATGTGATGCAATTGAAGATATCTGTAAAGAGATTGTTGCAAGAGTCTCCCAAATAGCTTCTAGATTAATTTCATTTCGCTTCTGCAATGGAGTGCCAAATTTTGTAGCATCAAAAAATTTTTTTGACTCACCCACCAAAGTCTCTCTCGGAGCTCCAAGGCCTGACAAACCCACCATGCATCAATAGCAGAACACACACTGCTAACGTCTGCATATTAATTCTTACCAATGCCATGTCCACTGAAATCAGCTCTCCAGGGCTCATCTCAGAAACACCATTCTGCATTCTTCTTAGGCAGCTTCAACAAGCTCCCCTACTGTCACTGGAATTGATTTGAGCTCCATGCCCCCAGAACATTGAGAACCCCCTGCGCGTGGTGGCAGGATCTGCAAGATGGGGCTGAATGAAACCTCATCTCATAGGTAAGCAGCAGCTCTTCCTTTTCCACAACACTTTGCAAGATGCCTTTATCTGATGTTATTGCAGTCTTCAGGCTAAATGTCAATCCACTGGACACCAAGACACAGACCGAATCAGTTGTAAATTACTCTCCCAGAACTTAGCCTTGCATTTAGATTTGCCATTGAGTAAAGATAAAAGGGTGAAAGTAAACCAAAGCAAAGGACCCAAACACCTGGGAGCTACTGGGCAGCCATCTTGCTCCACCCCCTTCGTTTGTCTTTTCAGGATCCATTTCACATCCACAATGATGTCTCTTGTTCCTTGCCCTTTCCTGAACCCTGCTTGCACTTCAGACAGTTCTCGCTGTAGTCTCCATGGAGTGATCTTGAGTAGAATCTTGCTGGCATGTGAGATCAGAGCAATTGTGTGATAATTTGCACAATCTGTCAGATCACTTTCTTCAATATTGTTAAGAACACAGATCTTTTTCAGTCAATTGGTCAGGATATTGTCTTCCAAATTTCCCGGCAGAGCTTTGTAAGTATTGTAATAGCTGCAACACTTCAATGAGAATGCCATCAATGCCCAGTGCTTTGTTTTTTGATAAGGCTTTCAATGCAGCTTCAACTTCTTCTTTCATCACCAATGGTTCCTGATACATAAGAACATAAGATATGCCATACTGGGTCAGACCAAGGTCCATCAAGCCCAGTATCCTGTTTCCAACAGTGGCCAATCTAGGTCATACGTACCTAGCAGTTTCCCAAAAGACACAGGTTCCACAATGCTTCTACTGGGTCAATCATTGATATCCTGGGTCCCTTCTTAATAATGGTTTATGGACTTTTCCTCCAGGAACTTGTCCAAACCTTTTTTAAACCCAGCTACACTAACAGCCTTTACTACATCCTCCGGTAACAAATTCCAGAGTTTGATTACACGTTGAGTGAAAAAATATTTTCTTTTATTAGTCTTAAATAGTTTACCCTATAGCTTCATTGCATGTCTCCTAGTCTTTCTATATTCTAATAACATAAACAATCGATCTACGTTTACCCGTTCCACTCCTTTCATTAATTTATAGACTTCTATCATATCTCCCCTCAGCCGTCTCTTTTCCAGGTTAAAGAGCCCTAACCTTTTTAGCCTTTCTTCATAGGAGTATCCTTCCATCCCCTTTACCATTTTGGTGGCTCTTCTCTGAACCTTTTCTAATAACGCTATATCCTTTTTAAGATAAGGCGACCAGAATTGCACACAATATTCAAGGTGCGGTCTCACCATGGAACGATATAGAGGCATTATAATATCTTTTGTTTTATTTTCCATTCCTTTCCTTATGATACCTAGCATTCTATTTGCTCTCTTGGCTGCCGCTGCAGCCTGGGTGGTGGTTCCTAAAGTGGAACCTTGCATCGTGTAACCATAGTTTGGGTTGTTCTTCCCTAGGTGCATAATTTTGCACTTGTCCACATTAAATTTCATCTGCCATTTTGATGCCCACTCTTCCAATTTATCAAGATCCTCTTGCAATTTTCCACAATCCTCATGGGTTTTAACAACTTTAAATAGTTTTGTGTCATCTGCAAATTTGATAACCTGTGATAAGGAAGCTTATCATAGCTCAGGAAGGAGCTATAGAAAAGGTGAAGTGACTCTGAACAAGCAACCTGTCAGTTCTGGTAGAAATGAGAAAACAGAATTTTCCCATAAAAGACTACCAGTCCCAGAATGCACCAGGTTTCCAACAGCCATTAGAGGAGCTGAAGTGGGGAAATGTGTGTTCAATCAGGAGGGCTATGAGGTAATCCCTAAGCACTCATCTCAAAGGGCAGGGCCTGATTCAGCACAGCTGCGCTGTGTTAGGGAGGAGCACTCATCTAAGCAGAATAAGAGTAGAGTTTATTCTACAGATGACCATCCTCAGGATCTTCATGATCACCTTGGATATCCAGAGAATTATCCTCAGTTTCATCTGAAGGATCATCAGAAGCAGAAGCCAAACCGGACGGACAGAGAGGCAAGGAAACCCTCTGGAAGAAAGAGGAGAAAAGCCTTTGAGAGGTCTAGAAGAGTCCAAAGCAGTACGTATACTGGGAGGCATTTCAAGGGCCAGCATACACCATTGGACTGGGGAAAGCCAGAGGAATGGTGCTGCTGAGTTAGGAATCACCAGACGCTACCTGTGAGGGAGACGGCTGCACGTGGAAGGGACCCTAAGACCTATGCCAGAAGGTATGTGAAGAGAGATCCAGTGTCCAGGGATCTGGATTGGAAGGCTGGACATAAGAACTGGACTACATACTGGCCAGGTTATATAGAGAGGAACTCTAACAGCAATGGAAGCTCAGGTATGAACACTGATCTATGCCCTAGCTATAACCTTGAAAGACAGCAGGGAAACAAGTATTCTCCTGAAAGTGCTCCATTGAGAGATTCATCTGTGCCAATCCATGATATTGAACCTATGCTTGTTGAAGATGGGGAAATGATTGCAGATGAAGTATATATTTATATGGATTGTTTTCTATCTAAACTCCATTGGTAACTTTCTGTTAAAAAGTACAGCAACCATCACAAAGAAATACAAATTTGTTCTTTAATCTACTCAGAAAAGCTCCTGAAGCAGGATTTGACCCACACAGTAAAAAGCAAGCCAGCTAAGGGGTTTCAGCTGGATAACTGCTAGCAATTAAGCCTTACCTAATTGCTTGTGAGCTAGGAGAGAATCACTTCTGTATCTATGTGGGAAGTAATCAGAAGTTAACCTGAAAAGAACAGTTTGTTTCTTGCTTTGTGGCTTTTCATTTGTTGTTTTCCTGATTTTGACTTTGTTTTTCCAAGTTAACACTGAAAGCAAGTAACCTAATTTATGTGCTACCAAGCATATCTGTGTTGGGAGAAATAACCCCATAAATAAATATCTTATTAGCTTTACCCAAGAGCACAACTAAATTATTGTCAGCAGCTGTGTCTGGTGTGAATGAACTACATTGCCCACAATCCCTTGCAAATCATAGAGATATATGCACTTGCCCAGACTGTGAAGATTCTCACCCAGGCAGCCGTCTGACAAATGGCGTAGTTTTTCGGATTGCTTTTGCACAAAGGGGATTTACTTGCTGAGGATTACAACTACAGTTCAAGTTTAAAGCTGGAAAAAAAAGATTTTCCCTCAACTGCACTTTGGAGGAGAAGTGGATGTCCCAGGAGGAAAAGACCCTGTGCAGAGCTGGATTCATCACTGAGACAAGGTAATAAGTACCTGGGCATGTCTAGTGGTGGATGGGAGTAAGCACAGGGGTAATTAAAAAAAAAAAAAAAGTAGAAAAAAACACACCTGTTTGGAAGGTGGTGCACTTTGGTTTTTTTTTTCTTTGTTTCTTGCAGGGATCAAGATGGATCCGAGGGAGATGGCTAGCTGGATGGCAGCCCAGTTTAGCAGGCAACAGGAGCTATCGCAGCAAGCACAGGACACTGCTATGAAAGCCTTAATGGACCAGCAGAAGCCAGTGCTTGATCTGGTGCAAGCCCTAGTTCAGCTGCAGAGCCAAAGTGGAACAGATGCAAGACCAGCAGTAAATACTGGTACACCACATATGGACAGTGTGGGACTCAATCAAGGAATTGGGGCATTTAGTTTTGGGAAGCTAACTCCAGATGATAATGTTGATGATTTTCTAGAGTCTTTTGAAAGAATGGCACAAGCATTAGCATGGCCAGAGACCCAGTGGGCAGTAAGGCTGGCAGCCTCATTAACTGGAGAGGCGCTTGCAGCTTACAGAGCAATGCCAGCAGCCCAGGCTTTGAATTATAAGGATGTAAAGGCTGCTATTAGAGATCGCCTAGGGTTGTCTATTTCAGAGTATAGGCGAATGTTTAGAGCTACTACATTGAGAGTGGGTGAAACACCCAGGGCTCTGAGTCAGAGAATCAGAGGTTTAGCTGTAAAATGGTTGGAGCCTGAGCAAAAGACGGTAGAAATGTTATTAGATATTATAATGCTTGAACAATTTATGTCTGGGGTGCCTAAAGATTTGCACACTTTCCTTATACAGCAAAATTGCCAAAATCTTGGAGAGGCAACCATGCTAGCAGAGAGATTCTTGGAAGCCACGCAGGCTTGCCATAGAATGGGTGGCCCTCTGAAGATTGGTGCTGAGGCTAGATGTGCTGTATCAGAAAAGAAAATAATTAAAAATGTTTCTGATAATGAATGTACTGTATCAAACCAGATGACACAGTGGAATAGAGAGAAATGTTTCAAGTGTGGAAAATGGGGACACTTAGAAAAAGGATGCCAGTCACACACTAGCTTAATGGGTGTGGAGTTAAAACAGCCCAAAGAAGGATTTCTTTTGATGGTTGATGTGCAAGGAATTACCATAAATGCTTTGTTAGACTCTGGGGCAGACCAGAGTATGATGTCAGAAAGGCTTTGGAAGAGAATAGAGGCCCAAGAAGGATTTGTGCCTAGAACCCCTGAAAGCCAAGTTCACATCGGGTGCATTCATGGTGCTGCAACATCACATCCCACCTATAGGCTAAAGGTTAAGTGCCTGGGGGAACAAGAGGAAGTCCTGGTAGCAGTGGTGCCTAGGCTACCCTTTGATTTGGTTCTAGGAAAGGACTGGCCAAGATTTAAGCAGGGTCTAGTGGAAGGGCTAGGAAAGAAGGAGGGAGAAGGTTTAATAATGGAAATAGCTCCCGGGCCTTTCTTTGGAAGTCCTCAGTCCCTAGCTAAAAAGATGGTTCATCTTCCAGAAGGCCAAATTATGGGTAATAAGAGGGGCCTTGTATCCACCCGCTCGCAGGCTAAGATAGAGAGCCAGCAGAAGGAGGAGGGGGAGCAGGCAGAGTTATTAGGAGACTTACCCTCTCATGATGATTTAATAACCCCATCATCTGGTAAAGTAAGAAAGTTGAAAGCACAAAAGCGGCGTGAGAGACTTTGCAGAGCACAGGGTAGGGCTGAGATGTTAGCTGGTCAAAGTTTACCCTGGGTGCCAGCTGAGTTAGTGGCAAAGTTTCCTAACTTTCCACAAGAGCAGCGAGCTGATCAAGCTCTCACCCGAGCTTTTAAGTATGCTCATGAGGTCAGGGAGGAGTTGCCCAGATTCAGACTAGATAATGGCATATTATATAGAGAGAGTCAAGACCCCAGGAATGGGACCATACGTAAACAATTGGTGGTACCCACAACTTTCAAAGGGCTAGTACTTAGACTAGCACATGATCATCCAGTGGGAGGTCATAAAGGGATGCAAGGAACGCTGGATCAAATACTTAAGCGTTTTTACTGGCCAGGTATCTTCAAAGAAACTGCCCAGTTTTGTGCTGCATGTCCAGCGTGTCAGCGAGTTACAGCGGCTCACCCACCGGTGGTGCCATTGATTCCCATGCCAATTATCACAGACCCAATTGGTCGCATTGCCATGGATATTGTAGGCCCATTAGTCAAAACGCCCCGAGGTTTCCAATACATCTTAGTTATGGTAGATCAGGCAACAAGGTTTCCCTGGGCCATACCATTGAGGAATGTTTCTGCAAAAACAATAGCTTTAGAGCTAGTAAAATTGTTTTGTGAAGTGGGATTCCCAAGAGAGGTGTTGACTGACCGAGGGTCCAATTTTGTATCCAAATATTTGGCCCAGGTCTGGGATGCCTTTGGCATTCATCACGTGAAAACCTCAGCCTACCATCCACAATCAAACGGTTTGGTGGAGAGATTCAACCAAACTCTCAAACAAATGTTGAGAAGGGGGTTAGCAGGAGAGGTAAAAGAATGGGATATGTTATTGCCCTTTGCCTTGTATGCCTGCAGGGAAAGAATTCAGGTATCCCTAGGTGTAACTCCATATGAATTGATGTATGGTAGGGCTCCATGGGGTTTGTTAGACATTTTGAGGGAACAATGGATTGATCCTGAACCAGGAAGTCAGGAGGTGCCACTGTTTCTACGTGACTTGAGAGCACGTTTGAAAAGGACGTCGCAGGTTGCTGAGAGGAACCTGCAGGACAGTCATGTGCGCCAGAAAGGGTGGTATGATAGGAAGGCCAAAAGCCGCCAATTAAGCATTGGTGAAAAGGTTTTGGTTCAAGTAGCAGGTACAGCCCCAAAATTTGAAGTACAGTGGAAAGGGCCATGGAAGGTTGTTAAACAAGTGAGCCCAGTATCTTATATTTATTTATTTATTTATTTATTTGCAATTCTTCTATACCGCACTCTTTTTCATCAGCACGGTTTACATTAAACAGGAATACTCATTTCAATCAACAGACTGTGGTGAGTTTACATATAACAGGAAATATACAACTGGGATTATAACTTAGGGAAACTATGTACATATTTGTAGCATGTAAAGAACCTATATACACAGTATAGAATTTATTATCATCATCTTGATAGGCGGTTACACTTTATCTGTAAATGTTAGAGGGTTGATGATGTGCTTTGGTAATGTAGAATGAAGAGGTGGTGCTTTATGGCTTTTCTGAATTGCTTGAGGTCAGTAATAGCTCTAATGTTGGTAGGGAGGTTGTTCCAGCATCTGGGTGCGTAGTACGCGAAAGCCCTGTCTGTTGTAGATCGTTTGTACTTTGTGGCCTCGTGTGGTGTCGCTAGTGTATTTGCCGCTGCTGACCTCCTAACTCTGGTGTTGGGAGTGTGATGGATGAGTTTTGAAATTGATGACGGAGCTATAGTATTTATAGCCTTAAAGGTCAAGGTAAGGGCTTTATATGTTATTCTGCAGTATATAGGGAGCCAGTGAAGCTCCATTAGGATGGGTGTTATATGTTCGCTTTTTGAAGCACCGTATAATACCCGGGCTGCGGCATTCATGGCTAGTTGTAATGTATTTAGGGAGTTCTTAGGGAGACCATGGAGTATTATATTCGC
This sequence comes from Ichthyophis bannanicus, assembly GCA_033557465.1. Taxonomy (NCBI): domain Eukaryota; kingdom Metazoa; phylum Chordata; class Amphibia; order Gymnophiona; family Ichthyophiidae; genus Ichthyophis; species Ichthyophis bannanicus. The sequence goes on from CM066043.1 coordinate 1,825,340, forward strand.
ATAGTCGAAGTGGGGTGTGACTATGGCTTGGAATATGGTTCTGAAGCTGTCTGGGTCAAGCATATTTTTCAGATGGCGTAGGGTCCTTATCTTGAAATAAATGGTTTTCACAGTGCGGTTGATATGTTCTTTAAAATCTAGGCGATGGTCCAGTATCACTCCAAGGTATCTTATGGAGGGCTTGATTGGTAGGTTTGCGTCACGTACTCTTAGGGTCTCCGGGGGTGAGAATTCTCTGTTTTTCGTGACAATCAGTACTTCAGTTTTTTTGTAGTTTATTCGCATATTCTGCGTGAGTAGCCAGTCTGCTATTGCATTAAAGCAATCTACTAAAGATGTGTAATCTGGGAGCTTGGTATTGAATGGTGTGAATATTAGCACATCATCTGCATAGATCAGCGAGGAAATGCCAAAGGATCGAGTGATATCGCACAGAGGCTGCATGTAAATGTTAAATAGGAGTGCAGATAGGGATGAGCCTTGTGGGACTCCTTGTTTTAGCTGGAAAGGTTCTGATGTACCAGTGATAGTCCTGACGTGTTGCAAGCGATCTTCCAGGTATGATTTGCACCATTGCCATGCTAGCCCGTGGATTCCCTTGTCATATAGGCGAGTTAGTAGTATTTCATGGTCCACCGAGTCAAATGCTGCAGATATGTCGAGGAATATTAGTGCGAAGCCTTTGTTGATGTCGTCTAGTCCACTGATGAGTGTGTTGGTTAATGTGGTCAACAGCGTCTCTACTCCGTGAGCTTCCCTGAATCCGTGCTGACTGGGGTCAAGGGGGGAGGAGGTGTCTATGTGTTGTTGTATCTGATTATTGGTTACTTTCTCAATTATTTTGGATAGTAGCGGTATACTAGCTATCGGGCGGTATGATTCTTCTTTTGTTGGGTCTAGTTGATTGTTCTTCAGCAGCGGTCTTATGGAGGTCTGCTTTAGTGCCGATGGAAAGGTACCTGTTGAGAAGGACATCTTTATTACTTCTGCTATGACAGGGCTAAAGTCGGATCACATAGCTCTTATCCAGTGTGCTGGGCAGGGGTCGTTAGGTGCTGTGGTAGTATTCATTTTTACGATAATGTCTTCAACGCATTTTGCAGAGGGAGCTGAGAGCTGAAGGAGTGGGAAGTTTTGTCCTTGTTGCTGGAGTGGACTTTGGGATGAAGAGGTTGTTGTTCTGATTGCTTTAGATTGTATAAAATTGGCATACTTCTGAGGGTGTATGGGTTCTTGTTGAGGTGGAGAAGGTTCTTTGGTTAATGACTTAACTATATTGAAGAGCTCCCGGGGTTTGTTTAGGGAGCGTTTTAGGAGTTCGGAGTGGTAGGTTTTTCTTGTGTCCCATATTGTTTCACGATAGGATTGAAGGTGGGTTAAATATATTTGTTGATCTGTTGGGTTGTGAGATTTACGCCATTTTCTTTCGAGGTTCCTCAATAGAGTACGAGACTTCCTTAGTTCAAGAGAGAACCATGGTGCAGATGGTCTATTTACTACATTATTCTTCGTTGTTGGGTTTTTGCAGGCTGGCGGTAGAATGATGGCGTATTGATTGATGGTTTCGTTCCATGTGGAAACTATGTCATTGATGTCGGAGGACGGTTGTTTGAGTATTGGAAGTATGTTTTTCTTAATTTCTTTTTCGTTGAGCGGTCTGAAACGAGTGGTGTTTGTTGATGATCGTTTTGTTGTATTATTGGATGGATCTTGATGTGCTGGTATTGTGAATACTATCAGGCTATGGTCTGACCATGGTACTGGAGCGACTGATAGTTCGAAATCATCATTCGTGGACGTGTAGGAGGGCGGAGCAAAGACGAAGTCGAGCACATTGCCATGTTGATGAGTAGGTTGGTTTATGAGTTGGCTGTATTTGAGGTTTGTCATTGCATCTAAGAATGAGTTAGAAAGGGCAGTTTGTATGGAAGGGAGATTGAAATCACCCATTAACCAGTTAGGTTTCTCTGGGTGTATTGGGTTGCAGGCTAAGTCAAGAACGCTGGATAATTCTTCCGATGTTGAATTCGGTGCCATATATATTAGGTTGATGGTATTGTAGTTGTTGTATATTGAGATAGTGTCTAATTGTTTTGTGCTCTTGGATGTGATTGTACGATATTGGAGGTCTGTCTTTGATATAATGGCGACACCTCCTCCTCTTTTGTTTGTTCTGTTACATGTGTAGGTGGAGTAATTAGGTGGTGTGAGCTGGTTTATTATGACTGAGTCGGATTCTGAGAACCATGTTTCTGTGATCATTAAAATGTCTAGGTTTTGCTTAATTATTAAGTCTGAGATGGCTGGCCATTTCTTGCGTGCAGATCTAGCGTTTATGAGAGCACATCTGAGTCCTTCTTGTGGGGGAGCATGTCGGTTGCGTTTTGTGTTGGATGTTTGGTCTATTGCTATGTGAAGGAGGTGAGATTGCCTCTTGTAGTAAGGGTTCTGTGGATGTTGATGAAAGCTGTAGAAGTGTTTTTTGTTTGTGCTATGTAATGTAGTGGTATGGTAGTGATCTTGGGAGAGTGAATTAGCTTCGTATAGTACACTGGAGAGTAAGCAAACTAAAGTTATGGCTGATATGGTCATGGTTGCAGGAGTCTGGGAGAGCAAAGCTTTTTATAGATACCTTTTTGGAGTGGTATAGCAAGATATATCAAGGTGGGCAGCTGGTGATATACCAAGGTATAGCAAGGTAGTCAGCTGGGAATTAAGCTGCATCCACGGTGTAACAGTTTTAAGTAGGAGCTTTGGACATGCAGCAAGGTCAATGTATCAATTTTGAGATGTAGTACTGAACACAATGTAACAAGCAGCTAGGCGGCCCTAGCCACAAGCAATCATTATTTAACTATTGCAGTAATCAATTTAACTATTGCAGTAATCAATTAATCAATTATATGGTAGAAAATGCAAGAGGGCGTAGGCAGACCTACCATATTAATGTACTTAAGTCTTGGAAGGAGAGGCCTGTAAATAATAATGACCCTGAAGCTAGTCAGGAAGTAAGTGAGCTTCAGAAAGATAACACTCTCGTAGGTATTACGGACTGTAGGAAAGAAGTTTCACCAGTGACACCAGTCCATAATAACTTAAGCAGGGGGGTATGTGATAAGGAAGCTTATCATAGCTCAGGAAGGAGCTATAGAAAAGGTGAAGTGACTCTGAACAAGCAACCTGTCAGTTCTGGTAGAAATGAGAAAACAGAATTTTCCCATAAAAGACTACCAGTCCCAGAATGCACCAGGTTTCCAACAGCCATTAGAGGAGCTGAAGTGGGGAAATGTGTGTTCAATCAGGAGGGCTATGAGGTAATCCCTAAGCACTCATCTCAAAGGGCAGGGCCTGATTCAGCACAGCTGCGCTGTGTTAGGGAGGAGCACTCATCAAGGCAGAATAAGAGTAGAGTTTATTCTACAGATGACCATCCTCAGGATCTTCATGATCACCTTGGATATCCAGAGAATTATCCTCAGTTTCATCTGAAGGATCATCAGAAGCAGAAGCCAAACCGGACGGACAGAGAGGCAAGGAAACCCTCTGGAAGAAAGAGGAGAAAAGCCTTTGAGAGGTCTAGAAGAGTCCAAAGCAGTACGTATACTGGGAGGCATTTCAAGGGCCAGCATACACCATTGGACTGGGGAAAGCCAGAGGAATGGTGCTGCAGAGCTAGGAATCACCAGACGCTACCTGTGAGGGAGACGGCTGCACGTGGAAGGGACCCTAAGACCTATGCCAGAAGGTATGTGAAGAGAGATCCAGTGTCCAGGGATCTGGATTGGAAGGCTGGACATAAGAACTGGACTACATACTGGCCAGGTTATATAGAGAGGAACTCTAACAGCAATGGAAGCTCAGGTATGAACACTGATCTATGCCCTAGCTATAACCTTGAAAGACAGCAGGGAAACAAGTATTCTCCTGAAAGTGCTCCATTGAGAGATTCATCTGTGCCAATCCATGATATTGAACCTATGTTTGTTGAAGATGGGGAAATGATTGCAGATGAAGTATGTATTTATATGGATTGTTCTCTATCTAAACTCTGTTGGTAACTTTCTGTTAAAAAGTACAGCAACCATCACAAAGAAATACAAATTTGTTCTTTAATCTACTCAGAAAAGCTCCTGAAGCAGGATTTGACCCACACAGTAGAAAGCAAGCCAGCTAAGGGTTTCAGCTGGATAACTGCTAGCAATTAAGCCTTACCTAATTGCTTGTGAGCTAGGAGAGAATCACTTCTGTATCTATGTGGGAAGTAATCAGAAGTTAACCTGAAAAGAACAGTTTGTTTCTTGCTTTGTGGCTTTTCATTTGTTGTTTTCCTGATTTTGACTTTGTTTTTCCAAGTTAACACTGAAAGCAAGTAACCTAATTTATGTGCTACCAAGCATATCTGTGTTGGGAGAAATAACCCCATAAATAAATATCTTATTGGCTTTACCCAAGAGCACAACTAAATTATTGTCAGCAGCTGTGTCTGGTGTGAATGAACTACATTGCCCACAATCCCTTGCAAATCATAGAGATATATGCACTTGCCCAGACTGTGAAGATTCTCACCCAGGCAGCCGTCTGACAAACCTCACTCGTTATTCCACTTTCCAGGTCATTTATAAATATGTTAAAAAGAATCGGACCCAGCACAGATCCCTGGGGTACACCACTATTCACATTTCTCCATTGGGAAAATTGGCCATTTAGCCCAATCCTCTGCTTTCTGTCTTTTAACCAGTTCCTGATCCACAGTAGTACACTGCCTCCTATCCCATGACTCTTTAGTTTTGCCAAAAGTCTCTGATGAGTGACCTTGTCAAAGGCTTTCTGAAAGTCCAGATACACTATATCAACCGACTCACCTTTGTTCACCTGTTTATTCACACCTTCAAAAAAACATAACAGTTTAGTAAGACAAGATCTTCCTTGTCTAAAGCCATGTTGGCTCTCTCCCATTAGGCCATGAATATCTAAATGCTGAGTAATTTTATTCTTTATGATGGTTTCTACCATTTTTCCCGGCACTGACGTCAGGCTCACCGGTCTGTAGTTTCCTGGATCACCCCTGGAACCCTTTTTAAAAATTTGTGTTACATTGGCGATCCTCCAATCTTCAGGTATTAGAGATGATTTTAATGATAGTTCACAGATTACTAATAGCAGGTCTGCAATCTCATATGTCAGTTCTTTCAACACCCTTGGATGTATACCATCCGGCCCAGGTGATTTGCTACTCTTCAGTTCATCTAATAGTTGTAATACATCTTCCCGATGTATCGATATTTCCCTCAATTCTTCCGCACCTTTAAATACCACTTCAGTCATGGGTAACATCCCTATATCTTCCTCAGTAAAGACCGAAGCAAAGAATTCATTCAGACTCTCTGCTATCGCCTTGTCGCCTCTTAGTGCCCCTTTAACTCCTCTATCATCTAATGGACCAACTGACTATCTCACAGGTTTTTTGCTGTGAATGTACTTGAAAAAATCTTTATTTCGCGTTTTTGCTTCCGCAGCAAGCTTCTTCTCAAATTCTCCCTTTGCCTGCTTTATCAATGCCTTGCATTTGACTTGCCAGTGCTTGTGCTGTTTCCAGGTTTCGTCATTTGGTTCTTTTTTCCATTTCCTGAAAGATGCTTTTTTGGCAACAACAGCCTCTCTGACCTCACCTTTAAACCATGCTGGCAGTTTTTTTGACTTCCTTCCACTTTTCTTAAAGCGTGGAATAAAGCTGGCTTGGGCTTCCAAGATAGTATTTTTCAACAACACCCAAGCTTGATGTAAGTCTTTAACCTTTGGAACTGCTCCTTTTAGTTTTTTCTTAACTGTTTTCCTCATTTTATTATAGTCTCCCTTTCGAAAGTTAAAAGGTAGTACTGTGGAGTTCCTTACTATCCCTCCTCCACTAATTAAATCAAAGGCGATCATGCTATGATCACTATTGCCAAGTGGCCCCAACACACTTAATCTCTTGCACTACATCTGGACTAGGTCTAATATTGCTTCCCCTCTGGTCGGTTCATGAATCAGCTGCTCCAAGAAGCAGTCATTTATTTCATCTAGGAACTTTATCTCCCTAGCATGTCCTGCCGTGACACTGACCCATTTGATACTGGGGTAATTGAAATCACCCATTATTATTACTGCGCTGTAACTTTTGTTAGCTTCCTTGATTTCTTTGAGCATTTCATCATCCATTTGTTCATTCTGGCCAGGCGGTCGATAGTACACCCCCACTTCCATCACCTTCCCCTTATTAAACACTTATTAAAAGAGGGCTGCTACACAGTACCCTGTCCTGTGCTACTGGGGTAAGCTATATTCTGATTTGATTTAAATTATAGCTCTTTGCTGCTGCTAGGCTCTAACCTATTATGAAATTTAAACTACAAGCTCTCTGCTGGGTTCTAAATTTAACCAGAAAGCTCTCTTCTGTGTTTTAAATTGAAACCAAAATACTTTGCTGATGCTAGGCCCTGAGTGACTATTAAATTTAAACTACAGCTCTCTGCTGGGTATGAAATGTAACCAGAAAGTTCTCTTCTGTGTTTTAAATTTAAACTTAAACTGCTGCTACTAGGCCCTGACTGATTTAACAAAAAATAGTGGGTTCACAGATTAATTAGCTTTAATAGAAAAAATGCCTTTCAGAAAATTTCCAGAAGTATATACTCACAATTGCAGATCTCTCTCCAGAAGTAACAGTCCCCTTTTCTAGTCCTTCAAGATCATAATGTTCAGGTTTGGCTGTTGTTCTACTTGATCTTTATGGTATAACGACTCTGTGTATCCTTTCTACCTTTTCTTGATCTTCTCATCATCATAGAAACATAACAACAACTGCAACAGTCCCCTTTTTACCTTTAGAGATCCTCTGTGTTGGTCCCATGCTTTTTTGAATTCATCATTGAACATTGTTCCTTGAGCATCGTTTAGCTGGGGTCTATGTGCATCTTCTTGCTGCTGGTGGTGATTTTTCTCTGCCTCTCACTGTTATTGGCTTTTTCATCTCCTGGTCCTGCCTTTTTTTGCTGGCTGCTCCCGCACTTCAGAAAGTTTTGCCTTGCTCAATGAAAAACGTTTTTGTTTTATCCCTGCCTTTACAGTTTGGATTAAAGTTACCGAGGGATTTTTTATTTTTTTTTGCTTATGTCTTCATCATCATCTTTTAGAATGGAATGTTGTGATTGGACTTTTCTCAAATGACTTGCCCTATGACAGCTTCACTGCTGTTCATCATCAGAGATGCTGCTGTACTCTTAAAAGACTGGGCCTTTTATCCAGCACTTACTCCCTCTTATGGGTTCTGCCAATCTCTTTAAATTCATTGACTGAGTCTGATACTTAAACTGTAATTTCAAATTCATACAATGAACTATGGACTCTGAAAGGCTTTTTCATTTGGACATTTTCTCAACTTGCTTGTTATGACAAAGAAATTTGAATATAAAGTTGTGTGTCTTCTTTTTTTGGATAGCTGATCCACATCCTGTGTGGTAGTTTCCAGGGCTGCCACAGTAGATCCTAGCAGCCACACCAAAAAGGCATGTATGTCCCAGGATGAAGGCAGACTGCCCTTCAGTGGGCATCTATGGTCACCAGGCGGATGCACTCCCTAGCCAACAGCTTGGAACATACATGGCTTTTTGTTTGCATTCTGGAGAATGCCCTAGTGAGAAATCTTGAGAGCAACATTAATCAGGCATAAATTGTATTTACTTATTTAGCTAGGCTTATGTTTATGTTTATTGAATTTGATATACCGCTCAGACACAAAGGCATTAGAGCGGTTTACAGTACTACATCATTTAGGGAAATAAGAAAAGAACGCCATTTATAAGATAGGACAGAGTAGAGGACAGAGACAGTCCAACAGATAAGAGAAAGAGAAGGACACGGAACAGCAAGTTACCCTGATATATAAGCAGGACATCAATACATCAATATAGACTCCAGATACAGACGCCACGGACCAACGCCTAAGGGCCACGCCAAAGGGCCCTCTGGCGAGGCCCTCAGGCGCAGGCCCGCAAGGCGCGGGTGCGCCCCGGCAATGGCGGTTCTTAAGCCGTTGGGCCTGGTTACTGATTGGCGGGCTCGGGGAGGAAGGGGGAGCTCCTGCTCTCACCCCCGTCAAAAGCGCTGCTCATCTTGCGCCCCGGCAACGGCGGTTCTTAAGCTGTTGGGCCTGGTTACTGATTGGCGGGCTCAGGGAGGACGGGAAAGCTCCTGCTCTCACCCCCGTCAAAAGCGCTGCTCATCTTGCGCCCCGGCAAAGTGGTTTACAGGGAACAGAACATTTTACAGTGAACGTATGTCATACAAGGAACAGTTCCACATTTTGCTAACAGTCATATTAAATATTATAAATTGTAGTACTATATGCAAACGTTGGCGCCATTTACAATTGTGATTCTGTTTTAATAGTGTTATGTTGACGGAGGGGGTTATTTATTTTTATTTATTTTATTTGCATACATTTTTATACCGCCCCTTCCAGAGATCAGGGGCGGTTTACATTATAATGATAGGGACCAAAATGTTCAGTGAATAGGTGGGTTTTCAGGAGACTGGTAATTTAGGGGAGCATTTGTGGCATGCGGATTGCCTCCAGGGCTGTGATAATGTGAAAGCACAATAGGGAAGATGGCCCAGTACTGCAGTGGGATGTAGGCACAACAGGGCAATCCATACAGTGCTGGGCTGAAATGCAGGTACAACTGGACACTTGACCCTTTCTCAGGTGCAATGGAGGCACATACAGTAAGAACACTTAGCTGTGGTGGAATGAGGGCACAATAGGGCACTTTGTCCAGTGCTACAATGTTGTGGGACTACTACAGGCCACTTGCCCATGTTTCTAGTGAGGTTGGAGCACTGGACTCTTATTTGTGTTGTCAATTTTTTTTTTTTTAGTGCCATCAAGTCAGTTTCTTGGCAATGTATCACCAGAAGTAGATTGCCAGCCTTTTCTTCCAAGGCAATGGAGGATAAAGTGACTTGTCCAATGTCACAAGGAGCGCCAGTGGGAATCAATCCCTTGATCCTCTGGGTACTAGGCAGTTGCTGTAACCACTAGGCTAACTCCTCCACTCCATGTGTTGTCCATTATGAACCTTCAAAATACTACTGTTCACTTCTAACCTCATAACTCTGGCATTCCAGTCTTGACTATATCTCTTTAAAGATTCAGCTTTATGCTAAAAGTAAAAATCTGTGGTAAAATTGAATGCATTTCACTACAGTGGTAGCTATTTTGTAAGCAGGGTCATTGTTCGCATTGCCATGCTCTTGGTGCCAAACCTAGGAAAGGGCAGTACTGTAGATTTCTTTTGTGCACTAAAACCTTCACTACATGGGAAGTTATCTTAGCACATGAAAAATCAATGTTTTATACATTTAAAACAAGAGAGTTTTCAGCTTATACAGAGTCGTCATACACAACCTTTTCTATACATGTATGCTGACATTGTCAGATATATGTTTATATATTTAGACAGTTTTGTATACCACCTTATCCTTCAATCAAAGTGGTCACAACACAATTGGGGGGGGGGATACATTTAACACAAGGGGATATGAGACACATATGCTAATACTTACAGGGAACATGGTCAAGTGGAGGGTTAAGTGGCTTGCCCAAGACCACAAAGAGCACCTGTGGGACTAGAAACCCCAGTCCTTCCGGCCCAAGGTTGCTGTCCTCTAGTGGGATTTGAACCCCCAACCTTCCAGCCTGAGGTAACTTGCCCCAACTACTAGGCCACTCCTCCTAGTGATAAAGATTGCATCTGTAAATTACATGGACACACAGCATTTGGCTTACACACAGCCATCATCCTATATACACACACAATTTGTCACACAAAATGTATACACACATAGGGGCATATTTACTAAAGGTTTAATAAAATTAACGCACATTAAGTGCACAGAGGTCTTTCACTTCTATGGGTGTAGTGGCACGTGACGTATGTTAACTTTTAGTAAACATGTCCCATAGTTTTTGCCTTACATACACACACACACACACATATAAATATATATATAAAGCCTTTGCCTTATAAACACACACAGCTTTTGTCTTTGACATGTATAGTGTGACACTCTCATTCAGTTTTAGCTCAGAAGGGCTATTTCTCAGGGATGTTCTGCAGCCTTAGCAATGACTTAGATCAGCAGATGCTCTTCTTTGGGGTGGACTCTAAACACTGCTACCTGGAATAGTTTGTTGAAAGTTGTAATAAGAGGATCAGTTGGTGACTATATGCTACTCCCGCTCCTCCTCCTCCACCCTTCTCAACTTACCACCATCCCATCCCCACCCCTCAGACTTCCCACACCAGCAATGGCAAACCCTGATAGGACATGGTAATCTAGCAAATTGCCCCTTTCTGTCATAGTAATTTGCTTGCGTTTTACTTCCTCATAAAGCCCAGTCACTAATGCTGTGCTGATTGAGTCAGTCAGTGCAGACAAAACAGAAAGCAGAGAACAAGGAGGAAAGGAAGCCAAAAGGCAGAAATCAGAGGCAAGACACACCAACGGTAAAGACAGCAGCCACCTGAAAGACACAGATCCACGCAGAGCCATGACATGCGTGCTTGTGACTTTGCTGATTCTGAGCTCCACTGTCTCGATGGTGCAGGGCTCCAATTTCCAGGACTGTAAAAAGGCACTGGGGGCAAGTGTACTGGAGGTACTACCTGGAGGTGGCTGGGACAACCTGCGCAATATGGAGATGGGAACTGTGATGAGCTTGAACTATTCCCTGTGCCGAACCACTGAAGATGGGGACTACATCATTCCCAATGATGTCTATGTCATTGCTCGAAAACAAAGCAACATAGAGATAAACTCAGAGCTCATTGAAAACTGGCTCAACTACACAGACTGCTTTTCTCGCTCCATCAATGCTGAAGCCTCTTTCCTCTCACTAGTTAATGGAAAGTTTTCAAGAAGCAATGAAGAGACCAAAGTCCACAATGTCTATGACCAGACAGTGACTACCAGAGTACAGGTACGCCATCATATCTATACTGTTAAGGCCACACCCAACTTTGCTTTTGACCCAGCTTTCAAGAAGCAAATACTGGACATTGGCAACAAACTTGAGAACAACCAGAGCCGGGAAGCCAAATATATGGCAGAGCTCCTTGTCCTAAATTATGGAACCCATGTTCTAACCAGCTTGGAAGCTGGAGTTAGCTTGATGCAGGAAGACCAGATCAAAAAAACCTTCCTACTGGATCATATCAGTCTCAAAGCAGCTGTGACTGCTGCAGCATCTGCCACTTTCTTCAACAAAATTAATGCTGGCATCAGTGGTGGCACCCAAGTTCTAGATGATGTCACCAAGACCTACATGGAGAATACAGTGGACTCAAAAATTGAAAGCCATGGAAGTGTACCTTTTTACCCAGGCATCACCCTCCAGAAGTGGCAGGAGGGCATCCCAAACCGACTGGTGTCCATTGACAAATTTGGTCTTCCACTTCCCTTCTTCCTAAATCTAGAGACTCTGCCAGATTTGCCAGAGCCCACAGTAAAGCGAGTGGCAGCAACAGTAGAGAATGCCATCCGCCTGTACTATGCTGTCAACACACACCCTGGCTGTGTTAATATCAATTCACGAAATTTCAACTTCCAAGCAAATGTGGATGATGGATCATGCCAGGATGCAAATACCAACTTTACTTTTGGGGGTATCTACCAGGAATGCCATGGGCTTTTTGGGGAGGATACTGAAGAGCTCTGCCAAGCTTACCGCACCAAGAATCCTCTAACAGGCGACTTTTCCTGTCCACCCAACTACATCGCTGTCCTGATGCATGGTGAGGAGCGGTCTGTAACCAAACCAAAAACAGAGTGCCATAATTCATGCCACAGATGTTGGCTTGTTGCTAAATGCTGTCACCAGGAATGTGGTATCAACTATTACTCCAGTAAGGTGCACTTCACTGCCTACTGGTGTGCAGCTTTGGCACCAGTGCCTCAGAATTCTGGCTTCCTATTTGGCGGACTTTACAGCATTGGTGAGGTGAACCCAATTACAGGCACTAATGCCTGCCCCTCCTATTTCTACCCATTATCACTCTTCGAGAACCTAAAAGTATGTGTGAGTGATGACTATGAGATGGGATTTCAGTTCTCTGTGCCATTTGGAGGCTTTTTCAGTTGTGAATCTGGCAATCCACTAACTGGATTACTAAAGGGTCAGAGTCCAGGGCTCCTGCAGGATTTCTTTTACAAAAACCCCACTGACTACCCAATGAAGTGTCCAACAGGATATAGCCAGCACAAGGCTTACCTAAGTGATGGCTGTCAAGTCCTCTACTGCTTACAGGCAGGCACATTGTTTGCTCAACGTCTCCCTCCCATTAATCTGCCACCATTCAGTCAGACTCCGATCTTTAATTCCAGCACTTCAGAAGCTGTTCTGGTGCGAGCTGAAGGCAGCAAAACCTGGGTGAGACAGCAAGGCACCAGCCTCTGGAGACTGGCCAATGCCACAGATGAAAAGAAACTATCCATGCTTTTCAGTCCAGAGTCTTCAGAGGGGCCCAGCGGAGGTGCTATTGCAGGTATCACTATTGCAGTGACAAGTCTTCTTGCAGCTGTTATCATGGCAGCAATCTACGGTGTGCGACAGTACAAAAACCGGGGCTTCCATGAGGTACAGGCAGAGCGCTTGGTTGAGGAACATGGAGGCTATGGTGCTATAGAGAGCAATCCTGACAGAGCGACTGATAGCTCAGCCTAAATACTAGGACTTGGGTCAGTAATTTCACAGTTTCTCTCAGGAATCCTAATGCATTCATTATTCTTTCTTTCATGTCTTATCTGTATGTAACATATCAGCAATTTTTGTCTACTGAAGAAGATAGCTAAAGAAATGGTATTAAGGGGAAATTGTTAAAGAAGGGTAACATATATTGAAGCACAGTTATTCTGCATATGCCTATTCTCTTATGTTCCATGTAAGCATTAAGCAATGGTTACAGAGTGAGGAGGAGAGAGTAGGAAAGAAATGGATGAGCAAGCAAGGAACAAAGCGAATTCTGTGTGTTTTAATGCGGACTACATGGGGATTGAAATGCAAAAGAAACAAATGCTGGTGAAAGTAACTAGAATCAGTCATTTAAGAGCACTTGTTTACAGGTCCCTCTTACAGGAATCCCTTTGGCTTTATCAGTTGATAGCAACCTTCTCATGCTGAGCATTTATCGTTGCTATTTTAGTTAGGGCCCTATTTATTTAATGACTCTTATATACCGCCTTCTCAAAGTGTCAAGGCAGTTTACAGGTTAACAGTGTAAACAACAGTTAGTACGTACATGAAATGCAGAATCAACAGGTAATACTTACATGGAGCGTAAAAACAAACGTTTGTATCACAGAGAGTGTCTCTTTATGGAGCGATACACAAGCCTCCGTTTTCACCTTAAAACTTTACAGCAATGATCGGAGATTCTTTAAGGTTTGAAAATGTGTGTGGGGCTTTTTGGCATTTCTTGGTGTAATATTCGCTTTGTCAGCCTGATAAATGTGGAAGTGATTTTTCACATATTGTACAGTAATGACCAGGTGAACTGTGAACTCACAGCAGTGCCACACCCCAGCTGCATTATTCTGTGCTCTCAAGCTCCTATGCAATACACATTCAGATCTCTCAGAAGATACTTGCAAATATAGCAAGAGATTACTGACACTTACTGTTGCTTAATTCCTCCAACAAATGTAAATAAAGGCTAGGAACCCAGCAATTGAAAAGCTAGTGTTTTCAGATTTATATACTGCAAAGGGGAGAAGAAGTCTAGTGGTTAGAAAAGAGCAACTGCCTAGTACCCAGATGATCAAGGGTTTGAGTCTCACTGGCATTCCTTGTGACCTTGGGCAAGTCACTTTACCCTCCATTGCCTCGGAAGAAAAGGCCTGGCAATCTACTTCCAGTGATACATTGCCAAGAAAGCCCAGGGGCAGCTGGGTCACCTGGAGTCAACACTGACTTGAGGCACTAAAAAAAAAAAAAGCTGTAATAAAATCACAGCAGCAAGATAAAGGCAACTAAGTTGGGGGGGGGGACCTGTAGGGCCAATCATTTTCAATTTCCACCAATAATTACAATAAATAGTGGACAAGTTTTACTGATTTTCATCCTAACTTTGCCCTACTAAACACATAGACTTTTGTTTTGGTCCGGTAGAATTTATGACTGCTCCATGCCCCCCTCCCCTTCAGTCTCACATTCACGTGATTTAGTGTGATCCCTGCTCCTTGTTTTCCTCACAGTTTTGCTTCTAATAACATAGGAGGAGAAAAACAGCACAGTTCTCTCCTACAAAATAAACCCTGAGATTTGCTCAGAAAAATGGTCTGGATTTTACACTGATTTTTGCTATTTTTACTATATATAGTAATGAAGAGACTTTTCTTGCACTAAAGTAAGGGACTGATTTTGAAAAGTTTTCTCATAGACGCAAAACAAAAATATAAAAAAAGCAAAACACCAAAGCTAAAGGGCTGTTTGGACTGTGAAAAGCACATAAAGGGAAGGCCTAAGTGAGCAGAGAAGGCAGAAGGTCCTGTTTCTAAATGATTCAGAGAAACTAGAGTAACTCAGGGAGACATCGGATTAGCTAAAGCTTTCTCAAGGTATTATTTTAAGTATGCAACTAAAGACTTCATCAATATTTCAGCATTTTATTTGTACTTTTATTAGAAGGGGCAAGAGATTGTTTAATAGACCCACTGTCAAGCTAATGATTTATATTTTGTTGTGCTTATTGCAATTAAAAGTGAATAAAAGAGCTATGAATAAATTTTTTAATAGCACAATTATTCTTTATCCTTTTGTCTCAGATCATATGTAAGCCTTAAGGTTTAAGCTGAAGTTGTCTCCTTTTGTTTATATTAAGAGTCCCTTTTACTAAACAGGGTCATTCCAAGGTGCAAATAGTGGGGATGTATGGGGAGGTTAGATGGGGGCAGGTAAGGGGCATTGCGGTGGTGGGATTAAGGCAGGTAGTGGGCGGTCGGTGGCCCTGGACGTACAGGGCCAATTCCAGTGTCAGCACTATACATCTGGGGCCAGCGGCCTGAACGGGGAACGTAGTCCACCTCTGAGGTGGAATAAGTTCCCCTAGTCAGCAGGGGACGGCCGGCCCGGGGCACAGAAAAGGCAGGAGGGGGCAGAGGAGATTCTCCGCAGCCCGACCTTGGCCTTGGGAGGCCAGATTGGGGTTTAGGCTGCAGGGAATGAAGAGTTCTGTCTGACGGCTGGGGATCGTGGCTCCTGAATGGAGCCACAGTGCCATGGCAACTGGATGCCATGGCGCAGCGGCTCAATTCGGGAGCCCTGACTGAGCTAGTCGGGGAAGGCTTGTATGTGCAGGCCAACCAGAATCGGGTCCTGGTCTGTACGTACAAGCTTGGATGCGATTCTGATCCCGCCTAGCTAGATGTGCCCTGAGGGATCATAATCCTGGCTCACTCTGTGCATCCGGTTCTGACCAGGCGCACAGAGGGCCAGCATATCCAAAACAGAATCGGGCCCTCAGTGCTTTAGGTTTTGGCACCTAATGCATTAACATAACATTAAGTGCAAATCCTCAGGGGTAACTGTCAGCATGTGTGTGATGAGTGCCCTAGCATGTGGCACTATTACCTGTGGGAGTGGCATTAGCTGCACCCATGCTAATTTCAACATTGACAGCACGTGATATGTACCCACGCACTAACTACAATGCTTACCATGCCTAATCCTCACCCTCTAAGCCACATACTGTATTTGCCACCCTAATGAGCAATTGGCAGTTAGCACGAAAATCAGTGCCCAGTATTCCTGCAGGCCTGAGCATGCAGTTACCATGCACCAAATCATGCGCTAAATGCATAGCACACATTAGTAAAGGAGTCCCACCCAACCACACTAGAGACTCTGGCCAGTCGATGTCTTTTTAACTTCCCATAATAAAAAATATAATTCAAGTATAATGCCTTCTTGGCATTTTGGCTGGAAATGAAAATCCAGTATGGAGGGTTAATTCCCTGCCTACAGGAGACAAAAAAACTGGATACTGATCAAACTGGAAGAATTAAGAGCTTTTGAACTAACTTATTTTATAAAACATTAACATATGATTTACTTGAATAAAATTTCATCCAAAATGATTTAGAAAAACACACAAAACAATAAAGCAATCAAGACGATGGAAAGAAGATCCACCAGAAGAGTGTACGTGAATGTGTGTCCTTGTGTGTCTTATAAGCAGACAGCCCAATATTCCTGATGCAGTGCCGAGAGAGAAGGAAGCTGTACTTTTAAGTATTTAACTGCTGGGAAATTGTCTCAGTCTTGGAGAAAAGGAAGTTTTTGTTTAAACTGATATCAGTCTCTGCTGAAAATTCTGTGTTTATTTGTATAGTGAGTTAAGACATAGCTCAACAGCCATACTTTCTGTTTATTAAAATCAATTAGGACGTAGATTAAAATGCTGAAAAAACTGCTTTATTTTGGATGGGGATGGAACCAAAATGATACTATAATCCTAACTTCAGATGGTCATTCGGATACCGCCAAAATCATCTTCATGTAGTTTGGGAATTATAATTGATTCCAATTTTGAGATGGAACATCATGTAAACTAATGTAGCAAAAAATATTTTCTGTTATTTACATATGGTTGGACAAATCGGGGATCTATTTGCCTTGACAGACTTGCAAAAGGGGGTCAAGGTGATGATTTTATCTTGCCTGGAGTATTAAAGTATCTGAAGTCATTGACTAGATTTAAACTCTAAAATGTTGTCTAGAGCACCGAGGAAAGATCATGCTACTCCATTATTAGGTGCGTCTTGCATAAGCGATCGTGACCATTAGAAAGACTTCAGCTGGCAGTGAAAGTTACAGTTATCTGTCCATACACATATTTGTTTGCACATCTGCAAACAGCTGCATATAGACCCATCCCCCATGGAAACAGCAGCAGCAACTAAGGGGCAGGAGAAGTGTCTCACTACCCCACTGGCAGAAGAGAGGCAAAAAGAAGCAGCACTGGCTCCTCTCAGGAGCTTTCCAGGCCAATTTTCTCTCCTGTTGGGGAAGCCAGGCCTCATCCTCCCACCCTCCCGCCCCCTGAAGGGAAAGAGAGTCCACAGATGAAGCCATGGAGGACCCACAACTGTCAGTGATGCCAGAATTCCCCAAAGAGAGAGAAAACCAACAGAGAAAACCTCCAATGAGAAAGAGAATTGATCCTGAGCCTGAGGGAGAAGCACAGAAGAGCCATGGGGAAGCCATGACATGCCCTTAATGAACCTCCAACACGGCTACAAAAATGGAAACTGCAGCCCATAGAGCTAAAGTGAGTGAACGGAAGAGTGAGAGGTGAGAGAGTGCAAGGGGAGGCAGAGAAGGAAAGAGAAAAAGAGTGCAAGAGGAGACAGAGAAGGAAGGAGAGAGAGAGTGCAGGGGAAGAGAGAGTGCAAGGGGAGGCAGGGAAGGAAGGAGGAGAGAGAGTGCAAGGGGAGGCAGGGAAGGAAGGGGGAGAGAGTGCAAAAGGAAGCAGGGAAGGAAGGAGAGAGAGTGCAGGGGAAGAGAGAGTGCAAGGGGAGGCAGGGAAGGAAGGAGAGAGAGAGTGCATGGGAAGAGAGTGTGCAAGGGGAGACAGGTAAGGAAAGAGAGATTGAGTGCAAAAGGAAGCAGGGAAGGAAGGAGAGAGAGAGTGCAAGGGGAGGCAGGTAAGGAAGGGGGAGAGAGTGCAAAAGGAAGCAGGGAAGGAAGGAGGAGAGAGAGTGCAAGGGGAGGCAGGGAAGGAAGGGGGAGAGAGTGCAAAAGGAAGCAGGGAAGGAAGGAGGAGAGAGAGTGCAAGGGGAGGCAGGGAAGGAAGGGGGAGAGAGTGCAAAAGGAAGCAGGGAAGGAAGGAGAGAGAGTGCAGGGGAAGAGAGAGTGCAAGGGGAGGCAGGTAAGGAAAGAGATTGAGTGCAAAAGGAAGCAGGGAAGTAAGGAGAGAGAGAGTGCAGGGGAAGAGAGAGTGCAAGGGGAGGCAGGGAAGGAAGGAGAGAGAGAGTGCAAAAGGAAGCAGGGAAGGAAGGAGAGAGAGTGCAGGGGAAGAGAGAGTGCAAGGGGAGGCAGGGAAGGAAGGAGAGAGAGAGTGCAAAAGGAAGCAGGGAAGGAAGGAGAGAGAGTGCAGGGGAAGAGAGAGTGCAAGGGGAGGCAGGGAAGGAAGGAGAGAGAGAGTGCAAGGGGAGGCAGGGAAGGAAGGGGGAGAGAGTGTTCAAGGGGAGGCAGAAAGAGTGCAGGGGGAGTCTGGGAAGGAAGGAGGAGTGAGTGCAAAAAGGAGGCAGGGAAATAAAGAGTCTGAGTGCAAGGGATGGCAGGGAAGGAAGGAAGGAAGGAAGGAGGGCCAAGTGCCCATGCGGGAAGGGTTAGGACAGCAGTTATAGTTGGTGATTCGATCATTAGGCATGTAGATAGCTGGGTGGCTGGTGGACGTGAGGATCGCCTGGTAACATGCCTGCCTGGTGCGAAGGTAGCGGACCTCACACGCCACCTAGATAAGGTCTTAGATAGTGCTGGGGAGGAGTCTGCTGTCTTGGTACATGTTGGTACCAATGACATAGGAAAATGTGGTAGGGAGGTTCTGGAAGCTAAATTTAGGCTTTTAGGTAGGAAGTTGAAATCCAGAACTTCCAGGGTAGCGTTCTCCGAAATGCTTCCCGTTCCACGCGCAGGACCCAATAGGCAGGCAGAGCTCCGGAGTCTCAATGCGTGGATGAGACAATGGTGCAGAGATGAGGGGTTCGGATTTGTTAGGAACTGGGGAACATTCTGGGGAAAGGAGGGGCTCTTCCGAAGGGATGGGCTTCACCTTAACCGGGATGGAACCAGGCTGCTGGCATTAACCTTTAAAAAGGAGATAGAGCAGCTTTTAAACTAGATAATAGGGGAAAGCCGACAGTCGCCCAAGAGCGCATGGTTCGGAAGAATGTATCCTTGAAGGATACTACAAAAAGCAGAGAGGTTCCAAAAAAGAGTAAAGTAGCCCAAATGCCCTCGAGTATGGAGCAGACAGAACTTAAAGATCCCAAATTACCCATGTCTACCAATAGCCAAATTAATATGAATAAAATACAGTCTCTAAAATGCTTGTATGCAAATGCTAGAAGTCTACAAAACAAGATGGGAGAGTTAGAATATATAGCACTAAACGAGAGGTTAGATATGATTGGAATATCAGAGACATGGTGGAAGGAGGACAACCAGTGGGACACTGTGATACCTGGGTACAAACTATATCGAAATGATAGAGCTGATCAAATTGGTGGAGGGGTTGCGCTCTATGTTAGAGAGGGCATTGAGTCAGAAAGGATTAAAGTTTTGCAAGAAACAAAATTTGCTGTAGAATCTCTATGGATTGAAATTCCATGTAAAAAGGGGAAGGCGATGGCAGTGGGGGTGTACTATCGTCCGCCTGGCCAGAATGAACAAATGGATGATGAAATGCTCAAAGAAATCAAGGAAGCTAGCAAAAGTTACAGTGCAGTAATAATAATGGGTGATTTCAATTACCCCGGCATCGACTGGGTCAGTGTCACAACAGGACATGCTAGGGAGATAAAGTTCCTAGATGAAATAAATGACTGCTTCTTGGAGCAGCTGGTTCATGAACCGACCAGAGGGGAAGCAATATTAGACCTAGTCCTTAGTGGAACACCAGATGTAGTGCAAGAGATAAGGGTGTTGGGGCCACTTGGCAATAGTGATCATAGCATGATCGCCTTTGATTTAATTAGTGGAGGAGGGATAGTAAGGAAATCCACAGTACTACCCCTTAACTTTCGAAAGGGAGACTATGATAGAATGAGGAAAACAGTTAAGAAAAAACTAAAAGGAGCAGTTGCAAAGGTTAAAGACGTACATCAAGCTTGGGTGTTGTTGAAAAATACTATCTTGGAAGCCCAGACCAGCTGTATTCCACGCTTTAAGAAAAGTGGAAGGAAGTCCAAAAAATTGCCAGCATGGTTTAAAGCTGAGGTCAGAGAGGCTGTTGTTGCCAAAAAAGCATCTTTCAAGAAATGGAAAAAAGAGCCAAATGATGAAACCTGGAAACAGCACAAGCACTGGCAAGTCAAATGCAAGGCATTGATAAGGCAGGCAAAGAGAGAATTTGAGAAGAAGCTTGCTGCGGAAGCAAAAACGCGAAATAAAGACCTTTTCAAGTACATTCGTAGCAAAAAACCCGTGAGAGAGTCAGTTGGTCCATTAGATGATAAAGGGGTTAAAGGAGCACTAAGAGGCGACAAGGCGATAGCGGAGAGACTGAATGAATTCTTTGCTTCGGTCTTTACTGAGGAAGATGTAGGGATGTTACCCACGACTGAAGTGGTATTTAAAGGTGTGGAAGAATTGAAGGAAATATCGATACATCGGGAAGATGTCCTACAACTATTAGATAAACTGAAGAGTAGCAAATCACCTGGGCCGGATGGTATACATCCAAGGGTGTTGAAAGAACTGAAATTTGAGATTGCCGACCTGCTATCAGTAATCTGTGAACTATCATTAAAATCATCTCTAATACCTGAGGATTGGAGGATCGCCAATGTAACACCAATTTTTAAAAAGGGTTCGAGGGGTGATCCGGGAAACTACAGACCGGTGAGCCTGACATCAGTACCGGGAAAAATGGTAGAAACCATCATAAAGAATAAAATTACTCAGCATATAGATAGTCATGACCTAATGGGAGACAGCCAACATGGCTTTAGACAAGGAAGATCTTGTCTTACTAATCTGTTATGTTTTTTTGAAGGAGTGAATAAACAGGTGGACAAAGGTGAGTCGGTTGATATTGTGTATCTGGACTTTCAGAAAGCCTTTGACAAGGTCCCTCATGAGAGACTTTTGGCAAAACTAAAGAGTCATGGGATAGGAGGCAGTGTACTACTGTGGATCAGGAACTGGTTAAAAGATAGAAAGCAGAGGGTAGGGCTACATGGCCAATTTTCCCAATGGAGAAAGGTGAATAGTGGTGTACCCCAGGGATCTGTGCTGGGTCCGCTGCTTTTTGACATATTCATAAATGACCTGGAAAGTGGAATAACGAGTGAGGTTATCAAATTTGCTGATGACACAAAACTATTTAAAGTTGTTAAAACCCAGGAGGATTGTGGAAAATTGCAAGAGGATCTTGATAAATTGGAAGACTGGGCATCAAAATAGCAGATGAAATTTAATGTGGAGAAGTGCAAGGTTATGCACCTAGGGAAGAACAACCCAAACTATGGTTACACGATGCAAGGTTCCACATTAGGAACCACCACCCAAGAAAAAGATTTAGGCGTCCTTGTGGATACCATGTTAAAACCCTCGGCCCAGTGTGCAGCGGCGGCCAAGAGAGCAAATAGAATGCTAGGTATGATAAGGAAAGGAATGGAAAATAAAACAAAAGATATTATAATGCCTCTATATCGTTCCATGGTGAGACCGCACCTTGAATATTGTGTGCAATTCTGGTCGCCATATCTTAAAAAGGATATAGCAATTTTAGAAAAGGTTCAGAGAAGAGCCACCAAAATGGTAAAGGGGATGGAAGGCTACTCCTATGAAGAAAGGCTAAAAAGGTTGGGGCTCTTTAACCTGGAAAAGAGACGGCTGAGGGGAGATATGATAGAAGTCTATAAATTAATGAACGGAGTGGAACGGGTAAACGTAGATTGATTGTTTACCTTATCAGAATATAGAAAGACTAGGGGACATGCAATGAAGCTACAGGGTAAACTATTTAAGACTAATAAAAGAAAATATTTTTTCACTCAACGTGTAATCAAACTCTGGAATTTGTTACCGGAGGATGTAGTAAAGGCTGTTAGTGTAGCTGGGTTTAAAAAAAGGTTTGGACAAGTTCCTGGAGGAAAGGTCCATAAACCATTATTAAGAAGGGACCCAGGATATCAATGCTTGACCCAATACAAGCATTGTGGAACCTGTGTCTCTTGGGGATACTGCTAGGTACGTATGACCTAGATTGGCCACTGTTGGAAACAGAATACTGGGCTTGATGGACCTTGGTCTGACCCAGTATGGCATATCTTATGTTCTTATGTTCTTATGAGGAGAAAGTGCTCAAGGGGAGGCAGGGAAGGAAAGAGGGGAGTAAGTGCAAGGACAGGCAGAGAAGAAAAGAGAGTGTGAGTGCAAAGGGAGTCAGGGCAGGAAGAAGAAAGAGTGCAAGTGGAGGAAGGGAAGGGAGGAGGATAGTGTGCAAGGCGAGACAGGGAAGAAGGAGTGGAGCGAGTGCAAGGGGAGAAAGGGAAGGAAGGAGTGAGAGAATTCAAGGAGAGGAAGGGAAGCAATGCGAGAGAGAGCGTGCAGGTGGAGTTTGGGAAGGAAGGAGAGAGAGCGCAAGGTTAGGCAGGTAAGGAAGGAAGGAGAGAGTGCTTGCAAAGGGGGGGTAGGGAAGGAAGGAAGGAGAGAGTGCAAGGGGAGACAGGGAAAGATGGAGGAGAGAGAGTGCAAGTGGAGGCGGGGAAGGAAGTAGGAGAGAGTGCAAGGGGTGGCAGGGAAGGAAGGAGAGAGTGCAAGGGGAGGCAGGGAAGGAAGGAGAGAGAGAGTGCAAGAGGAGGCAGGTAAGGAAGGAGAGAGTGAGTGCAAGTGGAGGCGGGGAAGGAAGTAGGAGAGAGTGCAAGGGGTGGCAGGGAAGGAAGGAGAGAGTGAGTGCAACTGGAGTCAGGGAAGGAAGGAGAAAGAGAGTGCAGGGGAAAAGGGAAGATAGGAGGAGATAGAGTTCAAGGGGAGGCCGAGAAGAAAACAGAGAGAGAGAGAGTGCACGGTGAGTCTGGGATGGATGGTTGAGAGAGAGCGCAAAAGGAGGCAGGGAAGGAAGAAGTGAGAGAGTGCAAGAGGAGGCAGGGAAGGAAAGAGGGGGAGACTGCAAGGGGTGGGAGGGAAGGAAGTAGTAGAGAGTGTGCAAGGAGAGGCAGGGAATGAAGGAGAGAGAGAGTGCAAGGGAAGCAGGGACAGAGGGAGTGAGAGAGAATGCAAGAAGAGGCAGGGAAGGAAGAAGTGTGAGTACAGGGGGAGGCAGGGAAGGAAGAACAGAGAGCGTGCAAGGGGAAGCAGGGATGGAAGGAGAGAGAGCGTGCAAGGGGAAGCAGGGATGGAAGGAGAGAGAGCGTGCAAGGGGAAGCAGGGAAGGAAGGAGAGAGAGCGTGCAAGGGGAAGCAGGGATGGAAGGAGAGAGAGAGTGCAAGGGGAAGCAGGGATGGAAGGAGAGAGAGAGTGCAAGGGGAAGCAGGGATGGAAGGAGAGAGAGCGTGCAAGGGGAAGCAGGGAAGGAAGGAGAGAGAGCGTGCAAGGGGAAGCAGGGATGGAAGGAGAGAGAGAGTGCAAGGGGAAGCAGGGATGGAAGGAGAGAGAGAGTGCAAGGAGAGGCAGGGAATGAAGGAGAGAGCGAGTGCAAGGGGAGGCAGGTAAGGAAGGAGAAGAGAGAGTGCAAGGAGAGGCAGGGAATGAAGGAAAGAGCGAGTGCAAGGGGGGCAGGTAAGGAAGGAGGAGAGAGAGTGCAAGGAGAGGCAGGGAATGAAGGAAAGAGCGAGTGCAAGGGGGGCAGGTAAGGAAGGAGAGACTGCACGGGGAGACAGAGAAGGAAGGAGAGAGTGCAAGGGGAGACAGGGAAGGAAGGAGAGAGAGTGCAAGGGGAGGCAGGTAAGGCAGGAGAGAGTGCACGGGGAGACAGGGAAGGAAGGGAAGAGTGCAAGGGGAGGCAGGTAAGGCAGGAGAGAGTGCAGGGGGAGGCAGGGAATGAAGGAGAGAGCATGCAAGGGGAGGCAGGTAAGGCAGGAGAGAGTGCACGGGGAGACAGGGAAGGAAGGGAAGAGTGCAAGGGGAGGCAGGTAAGGCAGGAGAGAGTGCAGGGGGAGGCAGGGAAGGAAAGACAGGTAGTTCAAAATGAGGCAGGGAAGGAAGAAGGAGAGAGAGTGCAAGGGGAGGAAGGTAAAGTAGGAGAGAGAGAGTGCAAGGGGAGGAAGGTAAAGAAGGAGAGAGAGAGAGTGCAAGGGGAGGCAGGGAAGGAAGGAGAAAGAGAGTGCAAGTAGAGGCAAGGAAGGAAGGAGTGTGAGTGCAGTGGGAGGCAGTGAAGTAAGGAGAGTGTGCAGGGGAAGCAGGGATGGAAGGAGAGAGAGAGTGCAAGGGGAGGCAGTGAAGGAAGGAGAAAGAGAGTGCAGGGGAAAAGGGAAGATAGGAGGCGATAGAGTTCAAAGGAAGGCCAAGAAGAAAACGGAGAGAGTGTGCACGGTGAGTCTGGGATGGATGGTTGAGAGAGTGTACAAAAGGAGGCAGGGAAGGAAAGAGAAAGTGAGTGCAAGGGGAGGCAGGGAAGGAAGGAGGGGAGAGAGCGCAAGGGGAGGCAGTGAAGGAAGGAGAGACAGAGTCCAGGAGGAGTCTGGGAAGGAAGGAAGAGTGAGTGTGGAAAAAGAGGCAGGGAATAAAGAGACAATGAGTGCAAGGGGAGAAAGGGAAGGAAGGAGGAGAGTGTGCAGGGGAAAGCATGGAAGGAAGGAAGAGTGAGTGTGGAAAAAGAGGCAGGGAATAAAGAGACAATGAGTGCAAGGGGAGAAAGGGAAGGAAGGAGGAGAGTGTGCAGGGGAAAGCATGGAAGGAAGGAAGAGTGAGTGTGGAAAAAGAGGCAGGGAATAAAGAGACAATGAGTGCAAGGGGGAGAAAGGGAAGGAAGGAGGAGAGTGTGCAAGGGGAGAAAGGGAAGGAAGGAGGAGAGAGAGTGCAAGGTGTGGCAGGGATGGAAGGAGAGTGAGTGCAGGGTGAGGCTGGGAAGAAAGGAGTTGAGAGCGTGCAAAAGGAGGCAGGGAAGGAAGCAGGGGAGTGAGTGCATGGGGAGGCAGGGAAGGAAAGAGAAAGTGAGTGCAAGGGGAGGCAGGGAAGGAAGGAGGGGAGAGAGCGCAAGGGGAGGCAGTGAAGGAAGGAGAGACAGAGTCCAGGAGGAGTCTGGGAAGGAAGGAAGAGTGAGTGTGGAAAAAGAGGCAGGGAATAAAGAGACAATGAGTGCAAGGGGAGAAAGGGAAGGAAGGAGGAGAGTGTGCAGGGGAAAGCATGGAAGGAAGGAAGAGTGAGTGTGGAAAAAGAGGCAGGGAATAAAGAGACAATGAGAGCAAGGGGAGAAAGGGAAGGAAGGAGGAGAGTGTGCAAGGGGAGAAAGGGAAGGAAGGAGGAGAGAGAGTGCAAGGTGTGGCAGGGATGGAAGGAGAGTGAGTGCAGGGTGAGGCTGGGAAGAAAGGAGTTGAGAGCGTGCAAAAGGAGGCAGGGAAGGAAGCAGGGGAGTGAGTGCATGGGGAGGCAGGGAAGGAAAGAGAAAGTGAGTGCAAGGGGAGGCAGGGAAGGAAGGAGGGGAGAGAGCGCAAGGGGAGGCAGTGAAGGAAGGAGAGACAGAGTCCAGGAGGAGTCTGGGAAGGAAGGAAGAGTGAGTGTGGAAAAAGAGGCAGGGAATAAAGAGACAATGAGTGCAAGGGGAGAAAGGGAAGGAAGGAGGAGAGTGTGCAGGGGAAAGCATGGAAGGAAGGAGGAGAGAGAGTGCAAGGTGTGGCAGGGATGGAAGGAGAGTGAGTGCAGGGTGAGGCTGGGAAGAAAGGAGTTGAGAGCGTGCAAAAGGAGGCAGGGAAGGAAGCAGGGGAGTGAGTGCATGGGGAGGCAGGGAAGAAAAGAGAGTGTGAGTGCAAGGGGAGGCAGTGGAAGAATGAGAAAAAGAATACAAGTGGAGGAAGGGAAGTAAGGAGGAGAGAGTGCAGGGGAGACAGGGAGGGAAGGAGTGAGAGAGTGCAGGGGAGCAGGGAAGGAAGGAGAGAGTGAGTACAAGAGTAGGCAGGGAAGGAAGGTACTTACACATCTTAAAGGAAAGGAGCTGCTCTCAGTCATGCATTACGGACCTTAGATTAATTAAGCTTCAGGTGAACAAGGTATATTACATGTATTAGGTACACTTTTATTAGTATAAGCATCCACACCAACCCTTAGTAAGAACTTAAAGATCTAAGCTTAAAACTAAGGTGCATGTTGAGAACAAACTGGTTTGTAATGTGCATGGAAATGGTTAATAAAAATTAAAATGGAAAAAAAATTAAGATGCAGACAGCAGTCCAGCTGCGAGATGGGAGCTTTTCATTCTTTTGCAATGAGTGTCACATGTATGATTTTCTCCCAGCTGGTGAGAGGTCTTACGTGTGCACTAGGTGCAAGGAGCTCTTTGTTCTCAAGGAACGAGTCCATTCTCTAGAGGCTAGAGTAGCAGTCTTGGAAGACATAAGACAGACAGAGAGGTACATAGAAGAGACCTACAGGGATATAGTCCTGAAGTGCCATCTCCAGTCTGGCAGCATCCCTGTTGCCATGGAGGAGAGAGGTCACGTGACAGGAGAGCATCACCCTGGTGTGGCAAGAAGTCATCCTGTAACTAGGACGAAGTCATCCTGTAACTAGCTGATGTAAAATCCTCTCACACAGAGGAAGCTTCTCCAAGGCCAGGTGCTCATGAGAGAAGGGTTAGGACAGCCATTATAGTTGGTGATTCGATTAGGCATGTAGATAGCTGGGTGGCTGGTGGACTAGAGGATCGCCTAGTAACATGCCTGCCTGGTGCAAAGGTAGCGGACCTCACGCACCACCTAGATAGGTCTTAGATAGTGCTGGGGAGGAGTCTGCTGTCTTGGTACATGTCGGTACCAATGACATAGGACAATGTGGTAGGGAGGTTCAGGAGGCTAAATTTAGGCTTTTAGGTAGGCAGTTGAAATCCATAACTTCCAGCATTCTCCGAAATGCTTCCCGTTCCACACGCAGGACCCACAAGGCAGGCAGAGCTCCGGAGTCTCAATGTGTGGATGAGACAATGGTGCAAGGATGAGGGTTTTGGATTTGTTAGGAACTGGGGAACATTCTGGGGAAAGGAGGGGCTCTTCCGAAGGGATGGGCTTCACCTTAACCGGGATGGAACCAGGCTGCTGGCATTAACCTTTAAAAAGGAGATAGAGCAGCTTTTAAACTAGACAATAGGGGAAAGCCAACAGTCGCCCAAGAGTGCATGGTTCGGAAGAAGGTATCCTTGAAGGATACTACCAAAAGCAGAGAGGTTCCAAAAAAGAGTAAAGTAGCCCTTTAGTATGGCACAGACAGAGCTTAAAGATTCCAAATTACCCATGCCTACCAATAGCCAAATTAATATGAATAAAATACAGTCTCTAAAATGGTTGTATGCAAATGCTAGAAGTCTAAAAAATAAGATGGGAGAGTTAGAATATATAGCACTAAATGAGAGGTTAGATATGATTGGAATCTCAGAGACATGGTGGAAGGAGGACAACCAGTGGGACACTGTGATACCTGGGTACAAACTATATTGCAATGATAGAACTGATCAAATTGGTGGAGGGGGTTCCGCACTATGTTAGAGAGGGCATTGAGTCGGAAAGGATTAAAGTTTTGCAGGAAACAAAATTTGCTATAGAATCTCTATGGATTGAAATTCCATGTAAGAAGGGGAAGGCGATGGCATTGTACTATTGACCGCCTGGCCAGAATGAACAAATGGGTGATGAAATGCTCAAAGAAATCAAGGAAGCTAACAAAAGTTACAGCACAGTAATAATAATGGGTGATTTCAATTACCCCGGTATCAACTGGGTCAGTATCACGGCAGGACATGCTAGAGAGATAAAGATCCTAGATGAAATAAATGACTGCTTCTTGGAGCAGCTGGTTCATGAACCAACCAGAGTGGAGGCCATATTGGACCTAGTCCTTAGTGGAACACCAGATCTGGTGCAAGAGATAAGGGCGTTGGGGCCACTTGGCAACAGTGATCATAGCATGATCACGTTTGATTTAATTAGTAGAGGGAGGGATGGTAAGGATATCCACAGTACTACCTTTTAACTTTTGAAAGGGAGACTATGATAAAATGAGGAAAACAGTTAAGAAAAAACTAAAAGGAGCAGTTGCAAACACTAAAGACTTACATCAAGATTGGGTGTTGTTTAAAAATACTATCTTGGAAGCCCAGACCAGCTGTATTCCACGCATAAAGAAAAGTGGAAGGAAGTCCAAAAAACTGCCAGCATGGTTTAAAGGTGAGCTCAGAGAGGCTGTTGCCAAAAAAGCATCTTTCAGGAAATGGAAAACAGAGCCAAATGACGATAACTGGAAATGCCACAAGCACTGGCAAGTTAAATGCAAGGCATTGATAAGGCAGGCAAAGCGAGAATTTGAGAAGAAACTTGCTACGGAAGCAAAAACGCGTAATAAAGACTTTTTCAAGTACATTTGTAGCAAAAAACCTGTGAGAGAATCAATTGGACCATTTGATGATAGAGGGGTAAAAGGGGCAGTAAGAGGGGACAAGGCTATAGCGGAGAGACTGAATGAATTATTTGCTTCGTACTTTACTGAGGAAGATGTACATAAGAACATAAGATATGCCATACTGGGTCAGACCAAGGTCCATCAAGCCCAGTATCCTGTTTCCAACAGTGGCCAATCTAGGTCATACATACCTAGCAGTATCCCCAAGAGACACAGGTTCCACAATGCTTGTATTGGGTCAAGCATTGATATCCTGGGTCCCTTTTTAATAATGGTTTATGGACCTTTCCTCCAGGAACTTGTCCATACCTTTTTTAAACCCAGCTACACTAACAGCTCTTACTACATCCTCCGGTAACAAATTCCAGAGTTTGATTACACGTTGCGTGAAATAATATTTTCTCTTATTTGTCTTAAATAGATTACCCTGTAGCTTCATTACATGTCCCCTAGTCTTTACGTTTACCCGTTCCACTCCATTCATTAATTTATAGACCTCTGTCATCTCCCCTCAGCCATCTCTTTTCCAGGCTGAAGAGCCCCAACCTTTGTAGCCTCTCTTCAAAGGAGCAGCCTTCCATCCTTTACCATTTTGGTGGATCTTCTCTGTACTTTTTCTAATAACGCTATATCCTTTTTAAGATACGGTGACCAGAACTGCACACAATATTCAAGGTGTGATCGTACCATGGAATGATACAGAGGCATTATAATATCCTTTGTTTTATTTTCCATTCCTTTCCTTATGATACCTAGCATTCTATTTGCTTTCTTGGCTACCGCTGCACACTGGGCGGAGGGTTTTAACATGTTATCCACGATGACTCCTAAATCTTTTTCCTGGGTGGTGGTGGTTCCCAATGTGGAACCTTGCATTGTGTAACCATAGTGTGGGTTGTTCTTTCCTAGGTGCATAACTTTGCACTGGTCCACATTAAATTTCACCTGCCATTTGGATGCCCAGTCTTCCAATTTATCCAGATCCTCCTGCAGTTTTACACAGTCCTCTTGGGTTTTAACAACTTTAAACAGTTTTGTGTCGTCTGCAAATTTGATAACCTCACTAGTTATTCCCTTTTCCAGGTCATTTATGAATATGTCAAAAAGTAGCGGACCCAGTACAGATCCCTGGGGTACTCCACTATTAACCTTTTTCCATTGGGAAAATTGGCCATTTAGCCGTACCCTCTGCTTTCTATCTTTTAACCAGTTCCTGATCCACAATAGTACACTGCCTCCTATCCCATGACTTTTTAGTTTTGCCAAAAGTCTCTGATGAGGGACCTTGTCAAAGGCTTTCTGAAAGTCCAGATACACTATATCAACTGACTCACCTTTGTCTACCTGTTTATTCACACCTTCAAAAAAACATATCAGATTAGTAAGACAAGATCTTCCTTGTCTAAAGCCATGTTGGCTGTCTCCCATTAGGCCATGACTATCTACATGCTGTGTAATTTTGTTCTTTATGATGGTTTCTACCATTTTCCCCGGTACTAACGTCAGGCTCACCGGTCTGTAATTTCCCGGATCACCCCTGGAAACCTTTTTAAAAATTGGCGTTACATTGGCAATCCTCCAATCTTCAGGTATTACAGATGATTTTAATGAACGTTCACAGATTACTAATAGCAGGTCTGCAAGCTCATATTTCAGTTCTTTCAACACTCTTGGATGTATACCATCTGGTCCAGGTGATTTGCTACTATTCAGTTTATCAAATAGTTGTAATACATCTTCCCGGTGTAGGGATATTTCTCTCAATTCCTCTGCAGTATCACCTTTAAATACCACTTCAGTCTTGGGTAACATCCCTACATCTTCCTCAGTAAAGACCGAAGCAAAGAATTCATTCAGTCTCTCCGCTATAGCCTGATCTCCTCTTACTGCCCCTTTTACCCCTCCATCATCTAATGGTCCAATTGACTCTCTCACAGGCCTTTTGCTACGAATGTACTTGAAAAAGTCTTTATTTCGTGTTTTTGCTTCCGTAGCAAGTTCCTTCTCAAATTCTCGCTTTGCCTGCCGTATCACTGCTTTGCATTTAACTTGCCAGTGCTTGTGCTGTTTCCAGTTTTCATCGTTTGGCTCTTTTTCCTGAAAGATGCTTTTTTGGCAGCAAGAGCCTCTCTGACCTCACCTTTAAACCATGCTGGCAGTTTTTTGGACTTTCTTCCACTTTTCTATTTAAAGGTGATACTGCAGAGGAATTGAAAGAAATATTGCTACGCCAGAAAGATATATTACAACTATTTGGTAAACTGAAGAGTACAAATCACCTGGACCGGATGGTATACATCCAATGGTGTTGAAAGAACTGAAATATGAGATTGCAGACGTGCTATTAGTAATCTGTGAACTTTCATTATAATCATCTGTAATACCTGAAGATTGGAGGATGGCCAATGTAACGCTAATTTTTAAAAAGGGTTCCAGGGGTGATCCGTGAAACTACAGACCGGTGACCTGACATCAGTACCAGGAAAAATGGTAGAAACTATCATAAAGGACAAAATTACTCAGCATGTAGATAGTCATGGCCTAATGGGAGACAGCCAACATGGCTTTAGACAAGGAAGATCTTGTCTTACTAATCTGTTATATTTTTTGGAAGGTGTGAATAAACAGGTAGACAAATTTTAGTCGGGTGATATAGTGTATCTGGACTTTCAGAAAGCATTTGACAAGGTCCCTCAATAGAGGCTTTTGGCAAAACTAAAAAGTCATGGGATAGGAGGCAGTGTACTATTGTGGATCAGGAACTAGTTAAAAGATAGAAAGCAGAGGGTAGGGCTAAATGGCCAATTTTCCCAATGGAAAAAGGTGAATAGTGGAGTAACCCAGGGATCTGTGCTGGGTCCGCTGCTTTTTGACATTCATAAATGACCTGTAAAGGGAATGAGTGAGGTTATCAAATTTGAGGATGACACAAAACTATTTAAAGTTATTAAAACCCAGGAGGATTGTGGAAAATTGCAAGAGGATCTTGATAAATTGGAAGACTGGGCATCCAAATGGCAGATGAAATTTAATGTGGACAAGTGCAAAGTTATGCACCTAGGATAGAACAATGCAAGGTTCCACATTGGGAACCACCACCCAGGAAAAAGATTTAGGCGTCATCGTGGATAGCATGTTAACACCCTCCGCTCAGTGTGCAGTGGCGGCCAAGAGAGCAAATAGAATGCTAGGTATCATAAGGAAGGGAATTGGAAATAAAACAAAGGATATTATAATGCCTCTGTATCGTTCCATGGTGCGACCGCATTTTGAATAATGTATGCAATTCTGGTCGCCGTATCTTAAAAAGGATATGGCGTTATTAGAAAAAGTACAGAGAAGAGCCACCAAAATGGTAAAGGGGATGGAAGTCTACTCCTATGAAGAGAGGCTAAAAAGGTTAGGGCTCTTCAACCTGGAAAAGAGACGGCTGAGGGGAGATATGATAGAGGTCTATAAATTAATGAATGGAGTGGAACGGGTAAATGGAGATAGAGTGTTTACATTATCAAAGTATAAAAAGACTAGGGGACATACAATGAAGCCACAGGGTAAACTACTTAAGACAAGAGAAATTATTTTTTCACTCAACATGTAATCAAACTCTGGAATTTGTTTCCGGAGGATGTAGTAAAGTCTGTTAGTGTAACTTGGTTTATAAAAGGTTTGGACAAGTACTTGGAGGAAAGGTCCATAAACCATCACCTCCATGCAGCTGATGGGGCGACGGGGGTGGAAGCAGTAGCTGCTCGCCCCTCCCGCTCCCCCCACCAGTGCCCAATTGGGGCGCTTCCAGCAAGGCATTTAAAAGCGGCAGCTGGCGGGAACATCGATCTCTTTGCCTCCATGTGGCTGATCGGGCGTCGGGGGTGGAAGCAGGAGCTGCTCGCCCCTCCCGCTCCCCCCACCAGGGCCCAATGGGGGCACTTCCAGCAAGGCATTTCAAAGCGGCAGCTGGCAGGCGTGCCCACTCCTCGCAGGCCCGTGCCTGAGGGCCCTTTGGCATGGCCTTAGGTGCGGCTTCCTTTACCCTCACAGACGCTTGCACCTTCTATGGTTGTCTTGATTAGATTGTAAGCTCTGATGATCAGGGACTGTCTCTTGTTTGTTCTTAGGTAAACCACGCTGATTTTTAATAGCGCAGTATATAAAACCAAATAAATAAATAAAATAAACAGGGAACCAGTATATCAATGCTTGACCCAATACAAGCATTATGGAACTTGTGTCTTTTGGGGAAACTGCTAGGTACATATGACCTAGATTGGCCACTGTTGGAAACAGGATACTGGGCTTGATGGACCTTGGTCTGACCCAATATGGCATATCTTAAGTTCTTAAGGAGAGAGTGATTGCCAGGGGAGGCAGGGAAGGAAGGAGGAGAGAGAGCGCAAGGGGAGGCAGGTAAGGAAGGAGAGAGAGAGTGCAAGGGGAGGCAGGGAAGGAAGGAGTGTGGAAGTCTGCAAGGAGAGGCAGGCAAGTAAGGAAAGAGAGAGTGCAAGGGGAGGCAGGGAAGGAAGGAAAGAGAGAGTGCAAGTGGAGGCAGGGAAGGAAGAAGAGTGAGTTCAAAATGAGATAGGGAAGAAAGGAGAGAGGGAGTGCAGAGGAAGCTGGGAAGAAAGGAGAGAGTGAGTGCAAGGGGAGGCAGTGAACGAAGGATTGAGAGAGCGCAAGTAGAAGCAGGGAAGGAAGGTGAGATAGAGTGAAGGGGGAGGCAGGGAAGGAAAGACAGTGAGATCAAAATGAGGCAGGGAAGGAAGAACAAGAGAGAGTGCAAAGGATAGCATGGAAGGAATGAGAAGAGAGTGCAAGGGGATGCTGGAAGGAAGGAGTGAGTGCAAGTGAAGGCAGGGAAGGAAAGAGTGTGAATACAGGGGGAGGCAGGGAAGGAAGGAGAGAGAGAGTGCAAGGGGAGTCAGGGAAGGAAGGAGAGAGAGAGTGCAAGGGGAGGCAGGGAAGGAAGGAGAGAGAGAGTGCAAGGGGAGGCAGGGAAGGAAGGAGAGAGAGAGTGCAAGGGAGGCAGGGAAGGAAGGAGAGAGAGAGTGCAAGGGGAGGCAGGGAAGGAAGGAGAAAGTGAATGCAGCTGGAGGCAGGGAAGGAAGGAGAGAGAGAGTGCAAGGGGAGGCAGGGAAGGAAGGAGAGAGAGAGTGCAAGGGGAGGCAGGGAAGGAAGGAGAGAGAGAGTGCAAGGGGAGGCAGGGAAGGAAGGAGAGAGAGAGTGCAAGGGGAGGCAGGGAAGGAAGGAGAGAGTGAATGCAGCTGGAGGCAGGGAAGGAAGGAGAGAGAGAGTGCAAGGGAGTCAGGGAAGGAAGGAGAGAGAGAGTGCAAGGGGAGGCAGGGAAGGAAGGAGAGAGAGAGTGCAAGGGGAGGCAGGGAAGGAAGGAGAGAGAGAGTGCAGCTGGAGGCAGGGAAGGAAGGAGAGAGAGAGTGCAAGGGGAGGCAGGGAAGGAAGGAGAGAGAGAGTGTAAGGGGAGGCAGGGAAGGAAGGAGAGAGAGAGTGCAAGGGGAGGCAGGGAAGGAAGGAGAGAGTGAATGCAGCTGGAGGCAGGGAAGGAAGGAGAGAGAGAGTGCAAGGGGAGGCAGGGAAGGAAGGAGAGAGAGAGTGTAAGGGGAGGCAGGGAAGGAA
Organism: Ichthyophis bannanicus; assembly: GCA_033557465.1. Classification (NCBI taxonomy): domain Eukaryota; kingdom Metazoa; phylum Chordata; class Amphibia; order Gymnophiona; family Ichthyophiidae; genus Ichthyophis; species Ichthyophis bannanicus. The sequence continues at coordinate 1,859,334 of CM066043.1, forward strand.
GGAGAGAGAGTGCAAGGGGAGGCAGGGAAGGAAGGAGAGAGAGAGTGCAAGGGGAGGCAGGGAAGGAAGGAGAGAGAGAGTGCAAGGGGAGGCAGGGAAGGAAGGAGAGAGAGTGTGCAAGGGGAGGCAGGGAAGGAAGGAGAGAGAGGAGTGCAAGGGGAGGCAGGGAAGGAAGGAGAGAGAGAGTGTAAGGGGAGTCAGGGAAGGAAGGAGAGAGAGAGTGTAAGGGGAGGCAGGGAAGGAAGGAGAGAGAGAGTGCAAGGGGAGGCAGGGAAGGAAGGAGAGAGAGAGTGTAAGGGGAGGCAGGGAAGGAAGGAGAGAGAGAGTGCAAGGGGAGGCAGGGAAGGAAGGAGAGAGAGAGTGCAAGGGGAGGCAGGGAAGGAAGGAGAGAGAGAGAGTGCAAGGGAGGCAGGGAAGGAAGGAGAGAGAGTGCAAGGGGAGGCAGGGAAGGAAGGAGAGAGAGAGTGCAAGGGGAGGCAGGGAAGGAAGGAGAGAGAGAGTGCAAGGGAGTCAGGGAAGGAAGGAGAGAGAGAGTGCAAGGGGAGGCAGGGAAGGAAGGAGAGAGAGAGTGCAAGGGGAGGCAGGGAAGGAAGGAGAGAGTGAGTGCAAGGGGAGGCAGGGAAGGAAGGAGAGAGAGAGTGCAGCTGGAGGCAGGGAAGGAAGGAGAGAGAGAGTGCAAGGGGAGGCAGGGAAGGAAGGAGAGAGAGAGTGCAAGGGGAGGCAGGGAAGGAAGGAGAGAGAGAGTGCAAGGGGAGGCAGGGAAGGAAGGAGAGAGAGTGTGCAAGGGGAGGCAGGGAAGGAAGGAGAGAGAGAGTGCAAGGGGAGGCAGGGAAGGAAGGAGAGAGAGAGTGCAAGGGGAGTCAGGGAAGGAAGGAGAGAGAGAGTGCAAGGGGAGGTAGGGAAGGAAGGAGAGAGAGAGTGCAAGGGGAGGCAGGGAAGGAAGGAGAGAGAGAGTGCAAGGGGAGGCAGGGAAGGAAGGAGAGAGAGAGTGCAAGGGGAGGCAGGGAAGGAAGGAGAGAGAGAGTGCAAGGGGAGGCAGGGAAGGAAGGAGAGAGTGAATGCAGCTGGAGGCAGGGAAGGAAGGAGAGAGAGAGTGCAAGGGAGTCAGGGAAGGAAGGAGAGAGAGAGTGCAAGGGGAGGCAGGGAAGGAAGGAGAGAGAGAGAGTGCAATGGGAGTCAGGGAAGTAAGGAGAGAGAGAGTGCAAGGGGAGGCAGGGAAGGAAGGAGAGAGAGAGTGTAAGGGGAGGCAGGGAAGGAAGGAGAGAGTGAGTGCAAGTGGAGGCAGGGAAGGAAGGAGAGAGTGAGTGCAAGGGGAGGCAGGGAAGGAAGGAGAGAGAGAGTGCAAGGGGAGGCAGGGAAGGAAGGAGAGAGTGAGTGCAAGGGGAGGCAGGGAAGGAAGGAGAGAGAGAGTGCAAGGGGAGGCAGGGATGGAAGGAGAGAGAGAGTGCATGGGGAGGCAGGGAAGGAAGGAGAGAGTGCGTGCAAGGGGAGTCAGGGAAGGAAGGAGAGAGAGAGTGCAAGGGGAGGCAGGGAAGGAAGGAGAGAGAGAGTGCAGGGGAAGAGAGAGTGCAATGGGAGACAGAGAAGGAAGGAGAGAGAGAGTGCAAGGGGAGGCAGGGAAGGAAGGAGTGTGAATACAGGGGGAGGCAGGGAAGGAAGGAGAGAGAGAGTGCAGGGGAAGAGAGAGTGCAATGGGAGACAGAGAAGGAAGGAGAGAGAGAGTGCAAGGGGAGGCAGGGAAGGAAGGAGTGTGAATACAAGGGGAGGCAGGGAAGGAAGGAGGAGAGAGTGAGTGCAGCTGGAGGCAGGGAAAGAAGGAGAGAGAGAGTGCAAGTGGAGGCAGGGAAGGAAGGAGAGAGAGAGTGCAAGGGAGGTAGGGAAGGAAGGAGAGAGAGAGTGCAAGGGGAGTCAGGGAAGGAAGGAGAGAGAGAGTGCAAGGGAGGCAGGGAAGGAAGGAGAGAGAGAGTGCAAGTGGAGGCAGGGAAGGAAGGAGAGAGAGAGTGCAAGGGGAGGCAGGGAAGGAAGGAGAGAGAGAGTGCAAGTGGAGGCAGGGAAGGAAGGAGAGAGAGAGTGCAAGGGGAGGCAGGGAAGGAAGGAGAGAGAGTGCAAGGGGAGACAGGAAGGAAGGAGAGTGAGTGCAAGGGGGAGGAAGGTGATGAATGAGATAGTGAGTGCAAGGGAGGCAAGGAAGGAAGTAGAGACAGAGTCCAGGGGGAGTCTGGGAATGAAGGAGTGAGAGTGCAAAAGGAGTCAGGGAATAAAGAGAGTGAGTGCAAGGGTTGGCAGGGAAGGAAGGAGAGAGAGAGTGCAGGGGTAGGCAGGGAAGGAAGGAGGAGAGAGAGCACAAGGGGGGGCAGGTAAGGAAGGAGAGAGTGCAGGGGGGGCAGGTAAGGAAGGAGAGAGTGCAGGGGTAGGCAGGGAATGAAGGAGGAGAGAGAGTGCAAGGGAGGTCGTGAAGGAAGTATAGATAGAGTCCAGGGGGAGTCTGGGAATGAAGGAGGAGAGAGAGTGCAAGGGAGGTCGTGAAGGAAGTATAGATAGAGTCCAGGGGGAGTCTGGGAATGAAGGAGTGAGTGCAAGGGTTGGCAGGGAAGGAAGGAGAGAGACAGAGAGTGCAGAGGGAGGAAGGGAATGAATGAGATAGTGGGTGCAAGGTGAGGCAAGGAAGGAAGAAGTGAGAGTGTGTAAGGAGAGGTAGGGAAGGAAAGAGAAAGTGAGTGCAAAAGGAGGCAGGTAAGGATGGAGAGAGAGAGAGTGTAAGGGGAAGCAGGATAGGAAGGAGAGAGAGTGCCAAGGGAGGCATGGAAGGAAGGAGGAGAGAGAATTCAATGGGAGGCAAGGAAGGAAAAGATGAGAGAGTTCAAAGGGAGGCAGGGAAGATAGGAGAGAGAGAGTGCAAAAGGAGGCAGGGAAGTTAGGAGGGGGGTGAATGCAAGGGGAGTCAGGTAAGAAAAGAGAGTGTGAATGCAAGGGTAGGCATGGAAGGAAGGGGGAGGGAGAGTGCAAGGGGAGGCAGGGAAGTAAGGGGGGAGAGTGTTCAAGGGGAGGCAGGGAAGAAAGGAGGAGAGTATGAGTGCAAGAGGAGGCAGGAAAGGAAGGAGAGTGAGAGGGTAAGGTGAAGCAGGGAAGGAAGGAGTGAGACAGTGCAAGGAGAGGCAGGGAAGAAAGGAGGAGTGAGTGTAAAAGGAGGCATGGAAGGAAAGAGTGAGTTCTAGGGAGGCAAGGAATGAAGGATAGTGTGAGTGCAAGAGGAGGCAGGGAAGGAAGAAGGAGAGAGAGAGCAAGGGGAGTCAGGGAAAGGAGGAGAGAATTGCGTCCAGGCCTGTACGTGCACACCGGGACCCCGATTCTGGTTGGCCTGCACATACAGACCTAGCCCGGCTAACTCAGTCAAGGCTGCTGAATGGAACTGTAGCACCACGGCGTCCAGATGCCATAGCACCACGGCTCCATTCAGTAGCCACAATCCCTGGCTGCCAGAAAAGAATCTTCATTCCCCCTAGCCCGACCCCTGAGCTGGACTCCCGCCTTTGCTGTGCCACGGACCTGCCATCCCCTGCCGACTAGGAGAGCTTATTCCACCTCAGAGGTGGAATAACTTCCCCATTCAATCTGCCGGCCCCGGATGTACAGGGCTGACATTGGAATCGGCCCTGTATATCCAGGGCCGCAGACCGCCCACTGCCCACCCTAACTCTGCCCCTGCAATGCCCCTTCCCTGCCCATGTCTAACCTCCCTGTACAACATACAGGGAAGTTAGTCGGGGTTGGCAGAGGGGCTGGATAGCAGGGATGGATGTCCCAATGGGACGTCCATCCCCATTATTTGTGCCTCGGAATGACCCCATAAGTGCATAACTTTGCACTTGTCTGCATTAAATGTCATTTGCCATTTGGACCCCAATCTCTCAATTTTTTTAATATCCTCTTGAAATTTTTCTTACTCATGGGTTTTAACAACTTTGAATAATTTTGTGTCATCTGGAAATTTGATCACCACACTCGTTATTCCGATTTCCAGGTCATTTATAAATATGCTAAAAAGCAGCGGACCAGCACAGATCGCACTATTCATCTTTCTCACTGAGAAAATTGGCCATTTAGCCCTCCTCTATGTTTTCTATTTTTTAACCAGTTCCCAATCCACTATAGTATTTATTTATTTATTTAGATGGATTTAGTATACCGCTTTATCATTAAAATCAAAGCGGTTTGGCACATCAAACAATCGAAATTAATGTGTGCTCTGTAGCATGCAGTGGAGGTTTGAGGTGAGTGGTATGTGGTGCAGTGTGCTTGATTATTGGTGAGCTATATACATAATGAGTAATATATATATATATATATATATATATACAAGGATCAGATTACTGGTGAGCTATATACATAGTGAGTAATATATATATATATACAAGGATCAGATTATTGGTGAGCTATATACATAGTATATACATATATACAAGGATGGCATCGTGTGGAAGAAGAGCTATGGTCATGTTCTCATGTACACTGTCTGCTATCTCATGACTCTTTAATTTCCTCAAAAGTCTCTCTGAGAGACCTTGTCAAAAGCTTTTTGAAAATCCAGATACACTATATCCACTGGCTCACCTTTATCTACCTGTTTATTTAGACCAGGGGTGTCCAACCCTGTCCTGGAGGGCCACAATCCTGGCAGGTTTTTGGGATAGCCCTAATGAATATGCATGAGACATATATGCATTAGAGATATCCTGCCAACCTGACTGGTTTGTGGCCCTCCAGGACTGGATTTGGAGACCCCTGCCTTACACCTCTGTCATTTAAGATTGTGAGTTTGTCATTTAAGATTGTCATTTAAGATTGTAAGTTGTCTATTAGACAACTTTTTGGTGGTGGTGAGAATCGAGGCTGAATGTGACAAATTCTATCTACCCTTTTGATGTCTAGGACATCTGCACCTTGTCCACTCACAATCTTAAATGACAGAGGTGTAAGGCAGGGGTCTCCAAATCCAGTCCTGGAGAGCCACAAACCAGTCAAGTTGGCAGGATATCTCTAATGCATATTGTCATGAGGCTGGAGCTAGGGAAGAAACAGCCTTGAAAAAAACTCCTGATTTGCATGAATCTCAGAAAAGGCAGAGAGCGCAGTTCCAGTGTAGCTCAGCCAGAGGGCACATGAACAGTTACACAGTACCTGAAGCAACATGCTCAAGCACTGAGCACCTTAATGATAAGTGCTTTCACCTGTCCTCAAACTCACAGCGTGCAAGCCAGAAATCCCTTTATAAGGGAAATCAGATGAGCAGAGGGGGAGACCAGCACAGAATCCAAGAGCAAAGGCTCCAGCAAAAGGACCAGCACCATGACCAGGACCGGGAAGAGCACCGGGACGCGGGAAGGCACGGAAGAGAGGCACCAAGGAGGGTAGCCGACAGAATAACCGACAAGGTCAGAAGGACCGGCAGTACAAGCTCTGAGAGAAGCCTGGAACAGGATAGTTTCCAGCTGCGGCCAGCTCTAGGTGGCAGGAGCCAAAAGGGGCATACTCTATGGGATAAAGCCCAGAGAAGCAGCCTGCCTGTTGAAAGAAGTTCTCCAACTCCAAATAGAGAGGGGAAATCCACGTCTGGTTTTCCTAACAGCCTGGATTGTGGAGCAGTGCACAAGACAGTTGGTCAGCAGGAAAAGCTACGTTGTAAACTGAATCCTGGGCGTGGCACTCCTCGGAAGCTAAGGTATGAAAAGCCTTTCACTCTAAAAGGAACTTTAAATGAGGAAAGTCTTATGCAGGTAGATAAACCTCAATATCATAGAAGAAGTAAAGCTAACTATTTAAAGCCACTTCCTAAAATTGTTTTAAGAAAGTTATATGAGCAGCCAAGGAACTTCTGTGAGGAATTAAGAGACTCTGAAGATATTCTTAACTCTGAAGAGGGTAGCGATCCAGAATCAATGGACTTGGATTTAGCTCCAGTGTTCCCATGCCTCACAACGAGCCTATGGAATGTAACTTTTGCTTAAGAAGTAGTTTGCTTGCCATGCTAATTGTATAGCCAAGAACTAAGTCTGCATACGGTGAAGCTGATAACCATTTGGTTCTGATATTGTTTTCTATTGTTTTGGAAAATCCCCTAACCCAGCTAAGCAGTCAATTGTAGAGCTTACAACCTTTAACTGTTTAGTCCATGGTGGAACTTTATTGTTTGAGGAAAGCGTTACCTCCACTTTATGTTGATGTCCCATTGAACCTAGAGCATTAATCGGGGAAATAAAGCCTTATTTACCCTACACTTGGCGTAGTTATTCTTTTCAGGGAGTTCTATACTACAAGGACCACAATCCTTTTGGTCCTTCAGCTTGAACACTCTCTGATACAAATTAAATGTCCCCGGACGCCCTTACTTTACTATGCCAGTAGGGGCGCACGTGGTGACAATATATATCTCATGCATATTCATTAGGGCTATCCCAAAAACCTGCCAGGATTGCGGCCCTCCAGGACAGGGTTGGACACCCCTGATTTAGACCTTTCAAAAAATATAACAGATTAGTTAGGTAAGACTTTCCTTGGCAAAATCCATGTTGGCTTTCTCACATTGAACCATAACTATCTATTTGTTCAGTAATTTTATTCTTTATAATGGTTTCTACCATTTTGCCTGGTTTGGACGTGAGGCTCACCGGTCTGTAGTTTCCTTAATCACCCCTGGAACCTTTTTTAAATAAATAAATGTAATGCCAATTCCTTATCGTCCCTCCAGTCTAGTCCTGAACCTCTGGATTGTGGTCCTCCTCCAGCAGCTTGGAGACTGAGAAACGTCATCTCTTTTTGATGACACTGATATATCCTGCCCGGATCTGCCTCCTCACATTAGTTATCTCAGTCTCCAAGCAGCTGGAGGATCTATGAGCCTGGAGGTCCGAGGCTCACGAGGGACAATTAAGGATTGTAGAGTAGTTTAGCTGAAGGTTATATTTAAAATTCTCATAGGTCATTGTTAGATCCATTTTTTGTTTTTTGACTGATTTACTCACTTTTGATCCGGTGTTGAGGTGTTTTTTCTCCTTCCCCCGCCCTCCTCCTGCTCCCTTTGCTGTCATTCAAGAGCTTGCTTACGGCAGAGACTTAGTAGTACACTGTTGGGGGAAGAGCCGGCAGTGTTGGTGCTCTGGCGCATACAGAAGTTCTGCATGTCAGCGCCCAGAGCCCGGCATCAGAGACACAGCCGCAGCGATCGTGTGAGGCGAAGAGGTCAGAGATTGCTCGGCTCTGCTTGCTCGGTGCTGTGAACGGACTGTCAGCACCTGAGCTTGCTAGCAGTGTCTACCAGCCCTCCGGAGCACGGCAGTTTCGAGGCTTCCAAAGCATTATCGGGGCTCCAGGATGTTCTCGAGGCCTCAACCTCGGCAGAACTACTGGTGCCATGCTCTGGCGTACCAGCTGCTTTCTCCAGTACCGATACCCAGGCATCGGCAGCATCGATAGGCCAGAGGTTCCTGGCTATTGAACGCAGTCTGGCAGCTCTCCTTGCAGCATCGACACCCAGGGAACCGCGTCACAGTTCAACCAGTACCGGTACCGACTCCGGCACCGGTATCAGTACCACTACCGACAGCATCGGCATTGACATAGAGGTCTGCTTTGCCGGCACCCAGTCATGCGATTCCCCCCGGTACCGACTTCGGTCGGTATGGGTATCGGGCTCTTCAGGAGCATCCGGACAGAAGGTACTTCGAATCTTCGGAGGACTCCGAGGATTCTGACAGCTCTGTCGGTACCAGAATACTTCTCCCGGAGGAGCCTTCGTCTCCTAAACGTAGGATGTCTCCTCCATAAGATATCTCCTTTCAGGATTTCATCAGGGAGGTGGCTCAAGGTCTTTCCATTACTGTGGCTCCCGAAACAGAGCCCAGGGCAAAGGAGTTGGAGATTCTACAATATGCCAAGGCTCCTAAAGAGGCAGCTACTTTGCCTATCCATGAGATCTTACATGATCTCATACTAAGAATGTGGGAACCACCTCTTACCACCTCTCCTCACTCTCATCCTGGGTTCCAGAAGACTCAGCTTCCTCACCACTCTATTGTAGTGGAATCAACTATGAGAAGGATCAGGAGTGCAAAGAGGAATGCCTCTAATCCTCCAGGACGTGAGTGTAGAACTTTGGATGCCTTTGGACGTCGTACTTTCCAGGCTTCCATGCTTTCTGCCAGGATCAGTTCCTATATTTTATATATGGGAATGTTCCTTAAGGAAGTCACAGGAGATCTAGAGGTTTTGAGCCCTCTTCTTCCTGAGGATAGAAGGCAGGATTTTCTCACACTGGTCAAACATGCCCAGGATGTTTCTAAATTTGTCAATCGTGCAGCTTTTGACTGTTTTGAGTGCATAAGCAGAACCTCAGCCATTGCTATAGGTGCACGTAGAATGGCTCCAGGCATCCGGTTTGGAGCTCTGGGTGCAGGACAAACTGGGCAATATCCCTTGTACAGGTGAAAATCTATTTGGCAAGAATTGGCAAGAGAAAGCCAATGAATTAGATGCTGACAACTCTACTTTGGATAGATTATCCAAAGCCACGGCTGATCCTGCAAGAATGAAATCTTTCAAGAAACCGTTCTTCTCCAAGAAGTTGTTTTTTTTTAAATTTAATTTTCGCATGAAATTGCAATTCAGCAAACATAACAAAGTAAATCATTAAAAACAGAATGAACCAGTCAAAAAAACAAGGTAGCGAACAAGGTAGCGTGGATAAAGTCCACATCAAGAGATACAAGCAGAAATAGAACAACATAACCAGTAATACAAGAAAACAAGGCTACGAGAAGAAGAAGAGGTTTTATCCCTCTTACTCCCAGCAGGGACGTTCTGCAGGTCAATCTGCCCGAAAGAGTCAGCAACCACCTAAACAAAGGAAAGCAAAGACTGCTAAGCCTCAACCGTCTCAGCAGTCTCAGCCTTCACAAGGCCTTTGACTTTCATCTAGAGAACTTATCCTTCCTGGCTCTCAAGGAACCAGAGCCTTCCACCATCCCAGGAAGGCTGTGTCACTTTGCCCCCAGATGGGGGCAGATAACAGCAGAAGATTGGACACTCTCCATTATAAAAGAGGGGTACAAGCTTCACTTTTCGTGCATGCCCCCTCCTACAATGGTAAGACAGTTGAATTCTCAGACCTCTCTCATCAACCTGTTAGATCAAGAGGTCACTATGCTTCTTGCCCAAGGGGCAATAGAAGAAGTACCCATTCATCAACAGGGTACAGGGTTTTACTCCCCCTATTTCCTTATCCCAAAGAAAACACAGACCTATTTTAGACCTCAGAGAATTGAGCAAATTCCTGTTCAAGGAGAAATTCAAGATGATTCTCTGGGAACTCTGCTGCCATACCTTCAGAGTCAGTATTGGCTTTGTTCTCTAGATCTCAAGGATGCGTACACTCATGTTCTCATCCGTCCAACTCACAGAAAGGTCCTTGGGTTCCTTTTTCAAGGAAAGCACTACCAGTACAGGGTGCTTCCTTTTGGCCTGGCTGAAATGCATGGCTGTGGTAGCAGCATTTCTCCGCACTCTAGGAATATTCGTCTTCCCCTACTTAGACGACTGGCTCATTCGAGCCCCATCAGAGTCAGAGGCCAGGATTTCTCTATCTTGAACAATGCGTATCCTTCAGTATTTGGGTCTGGTCATAAACATCCCAAAATCCAGTCTAACTCCCACTCAGTCTCTAGAGTTCATAGGAGCTTTGCTGGATACCAGAAAAGCAAGGGCCTATCTTCCTCAGACCCGTTGACTTCGCATGGTGCAGTTAGCTTCTCAAGCAGTGCTAAAGCCTCATCTCATTGCTCAAGAAATGTTACAACTACTAGGCCACATGGCATCTACCTTGCATGTGGCTCCTTATCCTCGTCTCCATATGAGAGCAGCCGAGTGGACTTTATCCACTCAATGGACCCAGGCATCAGGGTGCCTGTCAGACAAAATAGCAAATACAAATCGCCTTATTTTGTCCCCCCAATGGTGGCAGTCCACTCAAAACGTGTTACTGGGGTCCCCCATTTCAACAACCTTTACCCCAGGCAACTCTCACAACAGATGCTTCACCAGTGGGTTGGGGAGCTCATCTGCAAGACCTCTCCACCCAAGGCACTTGGACTCCACAGGAGACTAAGAACATAAGATATGCCATACTGGGTCAGACGAAGGTCCATCAAGCCCAGTATCCTGTTTCCAACAGTGGCCAATCTAGGTCATACGTACCTAGCAGTTTCTCCAAAAGACACAGGTTCCGCAGTGCTTGCACTGGGCCAAGCATTGATATCCTGGGTCCCTTCTTAATAATGGTTTATGGACCTTTCCTCCAGGAAGTTGTCCAAACCTTTTTTAAACCCAGCTACACTAACAGCCTTTACTACATCCTCAGGTAACAAATTCCAGAGTTTGATTACACGTTGAGTGCAGAAATATTTTCTTTTATTAGTCTTAAATAGTTTACCCTGTAGCTTCATTGCATGTCCCCTAGTCTTTCTATATTCTGATAATGTAAACAATTGATCTACGTTTACCCGTTCCACTCCGTTCATTAATTTATAGACTTCTATCATATCTCCCCTCAGCCGTCTCTTTTCCAGGTTAAAGAGCCGTAACCTTTTTAGCCTTTCTTCATAGGAATATCCTTCGATCCCCTTTACCATTTTGGTGGCTCTTGTCTGAACCTTTTCTAATAACGCTATATCCTTTTTAAGATACGGTGACCAGAATTGCACACAATATTCAAGGTGCATGGAACGATATAGAGGCATTATAATATCTTGTTTTATTTTCCGTTCCTTTCCTTATGATACCTAGCATTCTATTTCCTCTCTTGGCTGCTGTTGCACACTGGGCCGAGGGTTTTAACATGCTATCCACATTGACGCCTAAATCTTTTTCCTGGGTGGTGGTTCCTAATGTGGAACCTTGCATTGTGTAACCATAGTTTGGGTTGTTCTTCCCTAGGTGCATAACTTTGCACTTGTCCACATTAAATTTCATCTGCCATTTTGATGCCCAGTCTTCCAATTTATCAAGATCCTCCTGCAATTTTCCACAATCCTCTTGGGTTTTAACAACTTTAAATAGTTTTGTGTCATCTGCAAATTTGATAACCTCACTCGTTATTCCACTTTCCAGGTCATTTATGAATAGGTCAAAAAGCAGCGGACCCATCACAGATGCCTGCGGTGCACCACTATTCACCTTTCTCCATTGGGAAAATTGGCCATTTAGCCCAACCCTCTGCTTTCTATCTTTTAACCAGTTCTTGATCCACAGTAGTACACTGCCTCCTATCCCATGACTCTTTAGTTTTGTCAAAAGGTCTCTGATGAGGGACCTTGTCAGAAGCTTTCTGAAAGTCCAGATACACTATATCAACCGACTCACCTTTGTCCACCTGTTTATTCACACTTTCAAAAAAACATAACAGATTAGTAAGACAAGATTTTCCTTCTCTAAAGCCATGTTGGCTGTCTCCCATTAGGCTATGACTATCTACATGCTGAGTAATTTTATTCTTTATGATGGTTTCTACTATTTTTGCCGGTACTGACGTGAGGCTCACCGGTCTGTAGTTTTCCCGGATCGCCCCTGGAACCCTTTTTAAAAATTGGTGTTACATTGGCGATCCTCCAATCTTCAGGTATTAGAGATGATTTTAATGATAGTACACAGATTACTGATAGCAGGTCTGCAATCTCATATTTCAGTTCTTTCAACACCCTTGGATGTATACCATCTGGCCCAGGTGATTTGCTACTCTTCAGTTTATCTAATAGTTGTAATACATCTTCCCGATGTATCGCTATTTCCTTCAATTCTTCCGCACTTTTAAATACCACTTCAGTCATGGGTAGCATCCCTACATCTTCCTCAGTAAAGACAGAAGCAAAGGATTCATTCAGTCTCTCTGCTATCGCCTTGTTGCCTTGTCGAGACTCATCTACATATCAATCTCTTAGAGCTCAGAGCCATCTATCTTTCTCTTCGAGTGTTCCACACCCTGCTCAGCTACAAGACAGTCCTCATTCATACAGACAATCAAGTAGCCATGTTCTATGTGAACAAGCAGGGGGGAACAGGCTCTCTGTCGCTTTGCAACGAAGCTTTGCAACTATGGGCCCTCGCCAGAGAGCATCAGATTCATCTCCTGGCAGTGTATCTTCCAGGCATCCAATACTCTTGGGCAGACAGACTCAGTCGAGTTCTGCTTCCACACGAATGGTCTCTACATGCAGGCCAGGTGACCAAGCTTTTTCAAATTTGGGGAACCCCGGACATAGACCTCTTTGCAAGTCCGTCGAATGCCAAACTTCCCCGATTCTGTTTTAGAATTCCGGCTCAGGGCTCTCAGGCCAGGGATGCTTTCCTCCTTCACTGGGGTCAAGACTACCTTTGTGCCTTTCCACCTATTCCCCTAATTCGCAAAACCCTGTTCAAGCTTCATAGAGACAGAGGCCGTATGATTCTCATAGCTTTACATTGGCCATGGCAAGTGTGGTAGCCTCTGCTTCTACATCTCTCTCAAGTTCCCTCTCTGGAGTTAGGGTCTGCTCCAGATCTCCTGTCTCAGGAGGTTGGAATGTTATGGCATCCCAATCCCCAGTCTCTGCATCTCAGGGCTTGGTTGCTGAAGGCCTAGATCTCCATGATCTTAACCTCCCTCAGCAAGTAAAGGATATCCTTTATGCTTTCAGGAAGCATTCCACAAGACGCTCATATGCTTTCAAGTGGAAAAGGTTTACCATATGGTGTTCGCAGAAGGGTCTTAACCCCCTTGCGATACCTATGGAATCATTACTGGAGTATCTCCTTCATTTATCCAATGCAGGACTTAAGACTAACTCAGTAAGAGTCCATTTGAGTGTTATTGCAGCTTCTTTCAAGCCTCTAAATGGACAACCTATTTCCTCCCATCCTCTTATAGCAAGATTTATGAGAGGCCGCCTTCTAACTAAGCCTCCCATTAGGCCACCACCGGTGGCATGGGACTTAAGCCTGGTTCTTGGTCAGCTCATGAAGCCACCTTTCGAACCCTTACCTACTACCTCATTGAAATTCCTTTCTTGGAAGGTTATCTTTCTCATTGCAGTCACATGAGCATGTTGCATCAGTGAGTTGCAAGCACTAGTGGCTGATCCACTTTATACAAGGTTCCATCATGACAAGGTAGTCTTTAGGACTCATCCACACTTTATGCCAAAGGTGGTCTCGCCTTTTCATCTAAACCAAGCGGTCTACCTGCCTGTGTTTTTTCCAAGGCCTCATGCATCCAAATGCAAAAAGGAATCTTCATACTTTGGACTGAAAAGAGCTTTAGCCTTTTACTTACAAAGAACACAGCAACATAGAAAGTCCTCTCTACTCTTTGTTGCTTTTGATCCTTCTCATTTGGGACTTCCAGTCTCCAAGAGAACACTGTCTCACTGGATTGCTCAGTGTATTTCCTTTGCCTATCAGAGTAAGAATCTTCCTCTGGAGGGTCATGTCACAGCTCACAATGTGAGAGCCATGGCAGTTTCAATGGCTCATCTGCACTCTGTATCTATCGACGACATCTGTCGAGCAGCCACTTGGGCCTCGATTCCTACCTTCACAGCCCATTACTGCTTGGACAAGGACTCCCGCCAGGATGCCTTGTTTGGTCAGGCTGTTCTCCAACACCTGTTCCATACCTAATCAACTCCTACCCACCATCCCTGGTTGGATGCCAAAGATCCATGGGGGTAAGTGGAGCCCTTTCACAGGGACACACAACTTCTGGGGTCTCTCCCTGGCATCTAAAGCTAGGGAGTCCCCATATGTGAAGACTACGTTCCTGCTTATTCTTGGAGATAGCATAGTTACTCACCTGTAACAGGTGATCTCCGGGAACAGCAGTAATTTAGTCTTCACATCCTACCCACCTCCTCTAGGAGTTGTATCTTCCCTTCCCTCTCCATACCATTCTCTCCAGCTCACCTGGCCTTAGTCCCGCATCTCCAGGAACAAGCAGGAATGAGTCTTCACATATGGGTACGTCGGTACTGATGGAGTCTGCACGGGAACGCTCCCCAGCATCCAATTAGAACGCTTTTGGGAACATCCCACCACGCCTGCGTGCTGCCTTCCCGCCTTTCCCAACTGCCTCTCCTCAGTTTTCATTTTTCCGCGGAGCCGGCAGGACGTACACCGCAGAAAATTCTTCCTTTATTTTTCTTTTTTTTTGTGGTCCTTCATCAGGAGGTGTTCGAGATATTGGTACGCCGTTGGAGAGCGCCAAAGGTTCAAGTGATTGCCACCATTGAAGGGACGAAATGAGACATGTGGAGTTTCTGATTTTGTCTGATAGGCAACCTGAGGCCTGTGTCCACTGAGAGGATAGGGTCCACTGGGCTGCTCGCATGTGAAGTCAAGTATAGGGAACCACATGGACAGTGGATGCCATATGCCCCAGAAGCTGAAGCATTTTCCGAGTAGCCAGGAAGACTTTTGTAGCTGCTTGGGATTCCAACTGCACTATACGAAGACAGCGGGGCTGTGGTAGGAAAGCCCTTGACTATCTGGTATCTAGACGAGCCCCTATGAATTCCAGGGACTGAGAAGGGGTGAGATGAGATTTTGGGAAGTTTATGACCAGTCCCAAGTAGCGAAGAACTTGCATCGTGCGAGAAAGAGTGAAACTGGCTTCTGGAGCTGTCGATGCTCGAATGAGCCAGTTGTCTAAGTAGGGGAAGACGAATATTCCTAGAGTTCTCAGGAATGTTGCTACTACTGACATGCATTTTGTGAAGACTCTTGGGGCAGAAGCCAGACCGAAGGGAAGAAGTTTGTATTGGAAGTGTCTTCCCTGGGAAAGGAATCGAAGGAATTTTCTGTGATCTGAATGGACGAGAATATGCGTATATGCATCCTTTAGATCTAGAGAACATAGCCAATCCTGACTCTGAAGGTATGGTAGAAGTGTTCTGAGGAAGATCATCTTGAATTATTCTTGGAACAGATATTTGTTCAATTCTCTGAGGTCTAGAATAGGTCTGTGTCGTCCTGTTTTCTTTGGAATGGGAAAATAGGGGGAGTAGAACCCCGTACCCTGTTGGGGTATGGGTACTTCTTCTATTGCTCCCTGAGCAAGAAGTGATGCGACCTCTTGGCCCAAGAGATCGGTGGCAGGGACTTGGGAATTGAACTGTCTTATGATTGTATGAGGGGGCATGCTGTGAAAATGAAGTTTGTACCCCTCTCATACAATGGACAGAGTCCAGTTTTCTGATGTTGTTTGTTGCCATCTTTTGGCAAAATGGCATAGCCTGCCGGGGATGGTGGAGGGTTCTGGACCTTGCAAGGGCAGAAAGACTAAGTTCTCTAGGAAGGAGTCAAAGCCCCTGAGGAGGCTGAGTTTGCTGAGCTGGCTGTGATCTTGGAACTTGTGGCTTCCTCTGCTGTCTGTTCTGTTGTTGCCCCTTTTTGGGGAATATGAACTGGATAGTGATCCTGATGGGTGTAAGATGGGAAAAACTTTCTTTTCTTGTTGAAAAAGGGCTTCTTGACTGACTTTTTCTTTGCTGGGTTGGCTGTAGACTGATAGTCTGTTCAAAGTGGTATTTTCAGATTCAATCTGATTAGCCTTGTCTTGCCAATCCTTGCCAAAGAGATTTTCTCCTGTGCAAGGAATGTTTCCCAGTTTATCTTGCACCCATATTTCCAAGTCTGATGCCTGAAGCCAGGCAATACGACGTGCACCAATGGAGATAGCAGACGTTCTGCTGATGCATTCAAAGCAATCAAAGGTTGCACGGTTTACAAACTTGGAAACATCCTTGGCATGCTTGACCAGAGTGAGGAATTCCCCTCTTTTGTCCTCAGGAAGAAGAGGGCTCATGAGCTCCAAGTCTCCTGCAACCTCCTTGAGGAACATTCCCATATAGAGAATATAAGAGCTGATCCTGGCTGACAGACAACATGGAGAATTGGAAGCATCGACACCCAAAGGCATCGAGTGTCCTCGATTCATGGCCTGGAGGATTGGAAGAATGCGTTTTAGCACTCTTAATCCTACGCATTGCCGATTCCACTACCATTGAATGGTGTGGTAACTGAGTCTTTTGAAAGCCAGGACAGCTTGGGACTCGATACATGGTATCGTGTCGTCGAGAGTATGGAGACACCGTTAAGGGAGTTTCCCACATTCTTAGCAAAAGGTCATGCAAGATCCTATGAATGGGCAGAGTAGTTGCCTCTTTAGGAGCCTTAGGGTATTGAAGAATATCTAATTCCTCTGCTCTGGGTTTCTTTTCCAGAGTCACCGTGATTGCAAGAACTCGAGCCAAATCACGTATGAAATCATGGAAGGACATGTCTTCTGGAGGAGACATTCTACATTGAGGATAAGGAGATGGATCCTCTGGAATGATTGCTCTAGTACCGGCAGAGTCATTGGAATCGGAGGATTCGAAGTATCTCTGTGCTGGGTGTTCCTGCAACGCATGGTACAGGTACCATTCGAAGTCGGTATCGGGGTGTCTCGGTGCCGGTCATTCGATACCTGAGATAGACTCAAGGCTCAGCATGGGGGGAAGCATACCGGCTGAGGCAGGTGCAGTCGGTACCACCATTGATGTCGGTACCGATACCTGTGGAACAGTCTGTAGCAGTCTTAGCGGTATCAAAGCTGCTAAGAGAGCCGCTAGACTGCATTCGATAGCGAGGATTCTATGATCCATTGCTCCTGCCGATGCTTGGGTGTCGGTACTGGTGGAAGCGGCTATGACCCCAGAACATGGCACCAGTAGTTCTGCAGAGGTGGAAGCCTCTGGAACATTCTGGAGCTCCGTTAATGCTTTGGAAGCCTAAGCCTCCCGTCGGGGCTGTTTTGCCGGTGAACCTTCCTCGAGGGCAACGCCAGTGGCATCTTGATACCTGGAAGGAGATCTACCTTTTGAGGACCGGCCAGTCTTAGAAGACTTAGGTTTAGTTACCTGAGATCCATGGGAGGAAGATGAAGCCCTGGAAGAAGTCGATGCAACAGACATCGTATCTGCGGTGAAAAGGGTACCGAGTTTTGCAGCTCTATTCTGCAGGCCCCTCTTAGTCATCTTCCTGCAGGAGAGACACTCCAATGGAGAATGGTCAGGACCTAAACATTTAAGTCATCAATAATGGGTGTCGGTGACGGATATGGTACCGCCACACTTAGAACATTTCTTGAAACCACTAGCTGGTTTCTCCGTGTTTGAAGAAAGTGGGCCTAGTGCCCAAAATGGCACCTAGCACCGAGAGGGGAAAGGCCCCTGAAGAAAGAATCCTTCAGATAGGTTTTTTTTTTTTTGAATAGCGAAGAAAAGAGAACCGGCGGTACCAGTAGGCATCGAATGAAGGCAGACGTGACCACAAAAAAACGAAAGGATAAGAATAGATTTTCTGCAGTGACAGGGTATGCTTCCTGTCGGCTCCGCGGAAAACGAAGAACTGAAGAGGGAGAGTTGGAAAGGCGGGAAGGCAGCACGCAGGTGCTGTGGGACGCTCCCTGCTCCATCGGTATTGACGATACCCATATGTGAAGACTACATTCTTGGAGACTACGTTCCTGGAGATAAACTTTAACCTTTGCGGCTGCTCCTTTTAGGGTTTTTTTTTAAACTATTTTCCTCATTTTATTATTGTCCCCCTTTTGAAAGTTAAAAGCTAGTGCTATGGATTTCCTTGCTGTCCTCCCTCCATTTATTAAATGAAATGCGATCATGCTATGATTGGTATTGCCAAGTGGTCCCAGGAACATTCAATTGTGAATGTTCTTACAGAGTGTTGTGTACACTGACATCATATAAATATTAAATTGTATTAAATAGTAAATAACTTTGAAAAGGGTATGTGAAGAAATATTTTATTGTTAATTACATTTTACATAAGGAAATTAAGAGGGACTACAGGAGGGTGAAAAGATACATTGAATCCTAGGATCTGAGCAATGATATGATAATTTTTTTCTCTTAGTTCACAGAGATTAATGATAAGCACAGCTACAGCAGATGCATCTTACACATAAAGCTTGCCACATAGTTTTAAGATTAGCAAGGCATTATAAATGAATAGGATTTCACTGGCACTAATCAGAAACAGGTATCTTCCTTCTGACATCCAAACAGGTTCTGATTATTTCTTCGCACATGAGCAGTAACATAGAGGGAGTATTTTATAAGCCTTATTCGCAGTTTCACTGTGAAAAATCTGGCCTTTTAAACATGGAAATGGCAATTTTATAAAGAGCAAAATTTCTGTAATAAATGTAAGAATTGCAAAAGAGTGTGCCAGAGGTATGGTTAGGGCATAACCTGGGTGAGTCAAAAATCTATATGTATTTTTCCCATTTCTAAAAGGGAATGAGCACGCATGACCAACTTTGTCCACAGCAGGATTTACAGCTACTCTCTGCTATTGTTGTTGTTGTTAAGTGCCGTCGAGTCGGAGTCGACTCATGGCCACCCTCTGGATAGCTATCCTAAATTATGTTCGGTCTTCAGTCAGGCGGCTCATTGTTGACAGACTGGTACCCATAGCTGCTGTTATTGTATCGATCCATCTCATTGCTGGCCTTCCTCTTTTGCGTTGACCTTCTATCTTGCCAAGCATAATGTCTTTCTCTAATGATCTCTCTCTTCGCATGATGTGTCCAAAGTACGAAAGTCAAAGTCTTGTCATCTGAGCTTCTAAAGAAAGCTTAGGTTTGATCTCCTCTAGTACCGCCTGGTTTGTTCTTCGGGCAGTCCATGGTATACACAGTATCGCCTCCAGCACCATAATTCAAAGGCTCTCTGCTACTCGTATATACAGGTGTTAAAAAGTACGCATCTCGGCCAGCCCTTAAAAAGGGATTAAGAGGGCTGTCTCCCGTTGTTTATTTTCCCCCTCCAAATTAAAATGAATTAAAGATAGTGGCCTCTGTAGTTAATTGCCATTTAAATGTGTAGGTTTGCAAAATACTTTAAAGGTTTTACGAAATAAAAGGTTTCTTTGTTTTAAGAGGTGTGGCCGTGTCCTCCCTCCGCTGTTCTAGTGACTTCTGTGATTTCTGCGGGTTGTTACTCCTCTTCTTTTCTTGCAAAATACTGTACCAACTGAAGTGTATGTTGTAAAATGAAAATTTACACGTGTAAGTTGCGAAGTTGTCTCACCTGTAGATTTGTAAAATGGCTTTTCTGGCTCTATATGTCAGCAAATACATGTGCACTTCTGCACATCCTTCTACATATTTAAGAAAAGGCTCTATTTGGCAGTCTTATCTAAAACATTGCTAGAATAGTGTGTGTTCCAACCTCAATGTTTCAATTGCAATATCCATGTACTATCTAAAATTTATCTTATAGTAAAAACAGGGGAGTATGAAAGTGCAACAATACGCATCTCATTCATTTCACTCCTTATATAAAGGGCATTTACCATAGAGTAAATTCAGAAATCAAAGTGGCTGTGCTGAAAAGAACTATAGAATATTCTCTATGCTGCTTCTCTTCCAGGGAAAGGATCTCTGAGCTCTCCTCCATGCCTTTAACATAGCATTCCTCCTCAGTGGCACTTCACTTCTTCATAAGCTGGTAGAGAACTGCTGAGGTCATTGGCAACAGGGCAGGGAGAAGTGTTCTGGTAAATTACTACATTCTGCAAAATAACACAGAGAGAATAGATATTTATTTATTTATTTCTCTTATATACCGCGCTCTTAATTCAGTGCGGTTTACATATGAACAAATATAAACACAATGGTACAAGCAGCATTGGTTTTTTACATAGAACAAGGTACATAAACTAGATATCAGGGCTATGTACACTTCAATACAAAAGAACAAGCGCAGCTCCCTTTTTTATTCTTTCCAAAAGGGGCTGAGAATGTCTGTCTCACAACTGCTCTACCAACCCAACAAATCACCTCAGCCCAAACAAATATCCCCATACAAGAGCCTCACCATGCAAGATACCCCACTCCAAAAAACTATACCCCCACAACTACCCCACCATACTGGAAACTGCCTCACTCATTTCACTTCTTTGAGATTGCTTTTGGATCCTGATTCCCTTAGTCTCCTGTTCACCTCCTATGTGTTTTCTTAACATCCCCCTAAATATATCCTAGTCCTCAGTTGTGTTGTCAATCTTGACTGTAGTGTTGTCTGTCTTGACTAGATTGTAAACTCTTATGAGCAGGGACCGTCTCTTACAGAATTGCACACAGTACTCCAAACGAGGTTGCACCAGTGACTTTTACAGGGGCACTATCAGCTCGTTCCCCTCCCTATGCACCCAAGCATTCTGGCATTTGCCGTCACCTTTTCTGTCTAGCCACCTTAAGATCATCAAACAACAATCACGCCCAGGTTCCACTCTTCTTTCATGGACAGAAGTACTTTGCACCTTACACTGTACTGCTCCCTTGGATTTTTGCAGCCCAAATGCATGACCCTGCATTTTTTAGCATTAAATCTCAGCTGACAAATTCTCAACCATTGATGTTATCTACTCTGTCCTGTGTGTCTACTCATTTGCAGATTTTGGTATCATCCACAAAATGGCAAATCTTCCTTGACAGTCTTTCTGCAATATCACTAAAACAGATGTTTAAAAAAATCAGACCAAGGACAGATCCCTATGGCACACCACTGGTAACCTCCTTCTCTTCAGTTGAGCTCCATTTACCTATACCCTTTGTCGCCTCCCACTCAACCAATTTCTAACTCAGTCAGTCACTTTAGGGTCCATCCTTAGGGTGCTCCATTTGTTTATAAATCACCTGTGCGGAAGAGTGTCAAAGGATTTACTGAAATCTAAGTACACCACATTTAGGGCTCTCCTTTGGTCCAACTCCCTGGTCACCCAGTCAAAGAAATCAATCAGATTTGTTTGACAAGACCTGCCTCTAGTAAACCCATGTTGCCTTGGATCCTGCAATGCATTGGACTCCAGAAACCTCACTATCCTCCCTTTTAACAGCGTAGTTTTCAACCTCATCCGTACTTCCATTTTTGTGCCTTTCTCCAGTCCTCTGGGACCACTCCCGATTCTAAAGAACCATTGAAAAGATCAATCATTGGAGCTGCTAGAATGTCCCTAAGTTCCTTCAATATTCTCGGATGTATCCCATCTGGCCCCATCGCCTTTTTCTACTTTTATTTTTTTGTAATTTATGTATTAGTCATTGTGAAAGCAGGATTTTACATAGCATTCGATTCTTTTACAAATGACAAGAATCAAGTATATACATTCAATACCATTATTATGACATACCCTATTCCTGGTTCTCCATCTTTTCCCACTCCTTAAGAGATCCTGAATTTTACTCTTCTCTCTTTTATGTATCTTCTGTATCTTGACCCCTATGTCAGACTTCCTGCCTCATTTTATTTTGTGTCCTACCTGCTTATAAACAAATTAAACTGAACATAAAGAAACACTCTCAAACTTTACAACAATCGCTCACAGTATTCTGATCCTCCGAATCCCATAACTATCTTTTAGGCTTCCTCCAGTATTATTAACAACCTTCAAACTCCTTAATGACATCTCACCCTCACACCTGTCCACACTACTACATGCCCCATCAGATACAAGAACGCGCAGACAAAACGCAACGCACTCTCTCATCATAGAAACAACTATCAGAAAAATGAAGTCAACAACAAGCGCCAGGGCCTTCTCCTTCGCCGCCCCCACTCTATGGAACGAACTCCCACTAACCCTTCGTTTGATGAAAGACCTTCATCAATTCAAAAGAGAACTCAAAACATACCTCTTCACAAACCATTTTGAAATCCCCTACCAACAGAGCACCTCCCCCCAACAATCACAGAAGCATACCCACATGACTCAAGATATAACAAATGACTAACATTGCCAGACCTCTCACTAATAACTCATTTATTTTTCTGCAAAATGTCTTATGCAAACTGTTGTTGACGATCCTTGTGAATAGTTCTTTGTAAATAGTTACAAATAGTTGTATTACTGTTCCATGTAGTATTTTGTACATAGTTCCAAACACCGTTCTATGTAAAGTATACTCTAGTATACAAAACTGTTAATTGTTCCATTTAAACCGCCCTTGATCTCTGGAAGGGGCGGTATAGAAGAAACTGATAAATAAATAAATAAATAAATAAATATTAACTTTACTTGAGTACCCTGTCTATCCTCCCTAGTACCAGCCCCTATTTTACTTGTTAAATATGGGTCCCATATTTTGTGAAATTCCCATTCTCTCTCTCGTAAACAGTATATCAGCATGTTGAATCACACCGCTTCCTCAACCTTTTGATACCAATCTGCTAATATTGGTCCCTTTTCTGCTTTACATTTATAAGCCACTGCCACCCTGGCTGCCAGAAGCATCTTCGCTTGAAGTAGGTCTCCCCATTTCCCACTCCTTCATCCTCTGGGATCCCAAGTAGCATTTCCCTTGGAGATACCTGTGGGATTCTCCCCACCCTTCCTGGCAGTCCCTCCCCCTACTCCTATCCAGTATTGTTGGATTACCAGGCATTCCCACCACATATGATAAATTGTGCCGTCTTGTACGCAGCCCCACCAACACTGGTTAGTATCTTGGACCTTGGCCAGGTACAGCTTGCTCGGCGTGGTGTATGTCCTATGTATAATCTGAAACTGGGTTTGCCTCCACAAGTTGACCCATGTATCCTTATAAATACCTTCATGAATTTTTACCCAATTGCTTTCCTCCAATTCTTTCCCTAGCTACTTATGCCAGTTGTCCCTTTGGAGCTGGATGTATTCATCCTCCTCACCCAATTGCATTTTATATAGTTTCGAGGTCAGTGCCTTCATGCTATTTCCCTTAAACAAAGCTGTTTCCATCTGGATGTTTGGCCTTTCGAGCTGTGTTCTTACTTCCCCCTGCTCTAGAAAGTGTCTAAACTGGAGAAATTGGTAGCAGGGAATTTTTTGTCTCAACACTCGCTCCAACTTTTGCATTGACATCATAACTCCCACCCCCCCAACAATAAATCTGCAAATCTTACTATGCCCACCTTTCGCCCCTGTTCTGTGAGTTTGCAAAACTCTTTACCTGAGAAGGGGCAATAATCCACTATTTTGGACCATTGTGACTTATATGTGGGGAACCAACCCAATTTCTTTCCTACTATGCTAAGTCAGGAAATTGTCTCTAAAAAGGTCCCGCAGGATTTCTCTATTGCAACCCTGCCACCTTTTTTTCTCCCTTCCCTTCTCTAACCATTCAAACAGACTGTAGGGGTAATATCTCTCTCTCTAGGTTGACCCAGTGAGCCTCTACCCACCCGTAGGTAATGTCCTCTCAACGCTTTGATTACACTTGCTCCATAAGGCCAATTTAGGACTGGGAATTGGATCTATATAATCAGCAAACATTAATCCTCGCTCTTTTCCCCCTCCACACAAATCATATCAGCCATTTTTCCTACTTCAAGGCTTTTTGCGGGATATGGATAGGTAGTTGTGTGAATATGAAAAGAAATTTAGGAAATTCATTTTAAGTGCTTCCATTTGGCCAAACCAACTTAAATGTAATGCTGTCCATGTATCTAACGCTGCGCTTATTTTGGCTGTTAGGGGTTGTAGTTGAGTACATATAAATCTTTGGGGTCCTCAGATCTTAACCCCAGGTACCTAATCCCTTTTTTTGCCCATTGGAAAGGGAAGTTCGGGATCTCTTCCTTAGAGAGCCCCCTGAGTGCCAATGCTTCTGTTTTCGTAAGATTTACTTTAAATCCAGAGACCTTTGAGAAGCGGTCCAGTTCCTCTAATAGTGCCGGGAGGGATTTTTTTCGGCTGGGTCATGAAAACCAATGTATTATCCGCATATAAAAGAATCTTATGTTGGGACCCTCCCATGCCTATTGTCAATATGTTTTGCTGCTCTCATATCTTAGTAGTCAGAGTTTCTATTTCTGTTTAGCAAAACTGCTAAACAAATATTTCTGCTCTGTTTTTACTAAAGAAAATCCTGGTGAAGGAACATCTGTAACTCCCAAATATAAAAATGGGAATGAAGTAGATACCACACCAAAATATCTTTAAAAATCTCTCAACTCCTCCAGCATTTTGGGAAGGAACCTTTGAGGTTTCCCAACCAGCATCATTACGTCATCAGCAAAAAGAGTTGTCTTAAGTTTAAAGGTCCCCACCTTAAGCCCTTTCATGTCCTCTGGTTAAGCTTCCATGCCAGGACTGCAATATATAATGGGAGTCATTTTGAACCATGAATAGCTGGGATGGACGTCTCAATGGGATGTCTATCCCCGCTATTCATGCTGGCTTCAGCCCCCGACTAACTTCCCTGCTGGTTGTGCGGGGAAGTTAGTCGGGGTGGGGAATGGGCGGCCTGGAGGCAGAGAGTAGGCGGACAGTGGCAGTCACCGGCCCTGGACATACAGGGCCGATTCTAATGTCCAATGGACGTTTTTGTTTTTTTAAAATTCGGGGCACGGAAGGAGCTGGGGAGGCCAGGGGACATTTCCTGCAGCCCAACCCTGGCCTTCGGAGGCCAGATCAGGGGTCAGACTGCGGGGGAATTTGAAGTTTTGGTCAGCGGCTGGCATCACGGCTTTTAAATGGAGCTGCAGTGCCATGGCAACATGACGCCATGGTGCTGCGACTACATTTAAATGCCTTGACTGAGTTAGCCGGGTGCAGTCCTGCACATGCAGGCCAGACAGAATCACTGTCCTGACCTGCACGTGCAGGACTGTTCACAATTCTGACCCTGCAGGGCAAGGAATCGCGATCCCCTCTGTGCATCCAGTTCAGACCGGACACACAGAGTGGATGGACATGCGGGACAGAATCGGGTCCAATGCAAATAAGTCCAGTGAAGGCTTGCAGCCTTGTCAAGTAAACATTCCATCAATTCCCATTTACCTGTATTCCAGCACAGGGCTGAAAATATAAAATCTCAATGCTAACCAAAGAGAAACCCTCAAAATATACCATAGATATCCCCAAGCTACTTTATTAAAAGCTTTTCCAACATCAAAACTCTCAACCAGGGCATCAACCCCTCTGGTGCTGAGTCACTTCAGTCTCAGAAAAAACTCGCCAGATATTAACTGGCTCATTCCGACTAGGAACAAAATTCCTTTCGTCAGTTGCGACAAACCACAGGAACACAGTATATATAACATATTTGCTAGTACATTTGCAAAAATTAATATTAAGGAAAGATATTAACTAAGCATCCTTCCCCACTTTAGGCAAGACTGGAATGACAGCCTGATTAATATCTCACCTGAATGATTCCATCTGGACAACGTCCATGTACATATCAGCCAGAGAGCCAACAATAATCTCAGCTAAATTCTTACAGAATTCCACCCATAATCTGTCCAAGCCCAAAGACTTGAAATTCCACAACTAACGAATCACCCCCTCAATTTCAGCACCCCAAGGACTGCCCCTTCTTCCTCAGCAGGTTGAGGTAAACCCAAATCTCTAGAATACTCTTCCCATCTGACCTATCACCATTTCCTCACCCATTTATAAATGAGTATAATAATCCAAATATATTTCCATCTTCTGTTTAGAAGTATGACATTCTCCCCATCCATCCACCTATATAGGAATAAATCCGGCGCCTTCAGGTGCACGAAGAAGCCATGTTAGAAACCAACCTATCTTGTTCCCAGAATGAAAAAGCCGGTGCCTCTGGGTCAGGCTGGTATTCATAGTTCTCTTATGATCTGCTCCCACAGCACCTGCAATTATCACCTCTGTAGTTGGTGTCCAGCAAGAGCAGAGCTGCATTCAATTTATTCCACTTCTGCACAGATCCCTCCACATATGATGTGACTGCAGCCCACAAAGTTGCCTTTGCAGTCTCCCAAAACAAGCATTGGTCAATTCAGATGTTCTTCATTATGCCACACATAATTTTGCCACTGTTACACCAAATATTCAGCAAACTCAGAGTCCTCATATAAATTAATGGGGATACACCACAG